>OY728156.1:1387323075-1389723075 GCA_963277665.1 Viscum album | reverse complement strand
GTGGTGGTAGTGACCTGAGAGGATCGTAGGTGCAGACGGAACCAAGAACGGACCACCGGAGCACATCCAGTGGCCCACAAAAAGAACTGTTGGCGCGCCATGTTGACAGCGGTCAGCGGTGGCCCGAGGAGGCCCGTGGAAACTGGTCACGGGTGGAGGGAAGGCGGCGTGCCATCGCGCTCCATGGTGTCCAGAGGTGGCCAGCCCGAGCCGGCCGCGCAAGAGAAGGGTGGCGCCAACCGGTACTGCCGGTGGTAGCAGCCGAGGCCAGCGAGCTGCGGCAGGAGGGGGTGTCGCGTCCACATGCCACGCTGCATCAGCTGGAGACCGATCATCCACCTGGTCAATCATTGCACGCAGTGGGGTAGCGCCCCACCAGCCGGATGAAACGGCCCCGCGTCTTCAGGGCCAGTTGGAGACATGGTCATTCTTCAGGTGAACCGAGCCGGATGTGGGTTGGTTGAACGGGCTGGACACGGGCCGGCCGAACGGGATGGATGCGGGTCGGCCGAACGGGCTGGACCCACCCAGTGGGCCAGCATGGGTGGGCCAAGCCCCACCCATTGGGCTGGGCCAACTGTGACTCGGTCCTGCGAACCAGTCGAGCCGACCTCGATGAGCCAGACCCGGGTGGGGTCAGATAGACCCTAGGACTCGTTGCGTTGGGTCGGCCTAACTGAGTCGGACCAGGCCCAGATCCAACCGGCCCCCGAATAAAGAAATGTCCATAACTGAAGAACTGAGTGTCTGTTTGACACATAGTCAGTGGAGTTGGGACCCCTTTTGGGAAGCGGTCCCTTTGGCATATTCTGATGGGCCTGACCGAGCAGGTCCGGACCAAGGTGCGATCACCCTCGTTTCACGGAAAGGGGTGTAACTAATAGACTGGGCATCTGATTGATGCTCCTTCTATAGTATAAGGACCCTTGTGACAAGGAGGTCCTTTGGAAATTCTCTAAGTTAGTTTTGACAGATTTTTTCATGTGACCTGGGTTGGATCAGACATGAATCCAACCGGGCCCTTTTTACAAAAGCAACCATGTCTCACAGACCGGGCGTCCGATCGACGTGTTGTCTGTCACGTTGGGACCCCTATGATGAGGCGGTCTCTTGGGTTTCCTTTTTGCAGGACTTCATATCGGTTAAAATATGATCTATGGATTGAGGAGAATAATCTTCTGGAGATCAGGTGTGCTTCGTGCGGGAATCCAGTGGCTCGCTATGACATAAAGAAGAAGAGTGACCAATACGGGTCAGCATCAGAAACTCCAGAGGGGGATGATCTAGTTGTACAACTAATAATCTCTACCTTTGTACCAGCGACCAATACAGGTCAGCACCAGTGACCAATACAGCTCAACACTAGCGACCAATATGGGTCATCATCTAGCAACCAATATAGGTCAGCATACAGTGACCTATACGGGTCAGAAGTAAAGTTACTATTAATAGGATGATCTAGCTTTACGACTAGTCATCCCTATCCCAGTAGTCTTGAAGTTATACCATTAGAGTGAGCTGTCTCATTTTCTTTGTGCTTTATGATTTAGATCATGCTTGTGATATTACCTTTGTGGTATTTCTTGTGATGTTTTCATTTGTGGATTACTGAGAGACCTTCAGGGGTCTCGGGGTCCCCTACTGAGTTTTTATACTCACCCCTTCATGGGATCCACCTGCACGTGTGTGTCTGGTACAGACTAGTGATGCTCCGAGGTAGACTTTTGAGGTGTGGGACTTGGTGGATCTTGGAGCAACCGGACCAATCGAGATCATCTTCTTCGACTTCAAATTTACAGCTACTACCCTCCAAGTAGAGCTCCAGGGCAGATGTGACAACTTTTTACTTTCTTTTCTGTTTCCAGGGCTTGTATTCCAGCCCATTGTTTTGAGTTTACAATTGTACTTGTGGTTGTACTTTACTCTCGTGGTTATACCTTACTTTTGTTGGTTGTTTACTTAAGTTTCCCTTTTTGAGTGTGTACGGATCTCTAAGGCAATGCCTTCCCTGTTCGGGAAAATTTTTCAGGGTCTAGTCACCAACCCCTGGCTTATGGAAGGTGGGCTTGGGGTAGTCACATCTGGGCCCCATAGGATGGGTTGTGACAAAGTGGTATCAAAGGGTGGTTGGTTCTACCAGAAGAACTAAGATTCTACTTTTAATGAGGTAATGGTGTATAGTGTCTTGAGTTCAGTTTTTAGTATAGGGAGTCTAGTGTTGATGCGGCGGCTGACGTATCCATACACCAGGACCCTAAATTCTGTTTTCTGACTTGGTACATGAAAACACTGGTTGCTAGTGTTTTTGAAAAGTTTTCTTGATCTTTCTTGATTTATCTCCCGAGGTATAACTTATTGACCATGGCACATCTATTTCTTACAGGATGCCTCCATGAAGACATCCAGCCAAGATTCTTGTTAGAGATTGTGATAGTGTCCCACTAAGCGATGAGACGTCGGTATAGGGACCACTCACAGTAATGGAACCTTCAGGTGGTGTACCAGGAGCACCACCACCCATTGAGCAGCATATGCTACCAATGTATCATGCATGCCGGCTGAGTGTGTTTCATGAGTTCCAGAGATAGAGGCCTTTGAGGTTTTGAAGAAAGATGGACCCCCAAGTAGCAAAGTAATAGTTTGAGGTGGTTTAACGGGTCTTTCTCTTAGTAAAGACACCCGCTGAACAGATGGAGATCTTGGCCGCTAGCCTTCTTTAGGGATCGATAGGACGATGGTGGATCTCGACGTTCTGGGTGCATGAGGAGACGACCCTCACCTGGATAGACTTTAAGAGCCTTTTCAGGGTGGAATTTGTGCCACCAACACTACGATCTGTGTGTATTCAGAAGCTACTGCATCTACAGAAGTGCAGCCAGACTATGGCTCAGTACTCAGTGAGATTTACTGACCTCTCCCGATACTCCACTGACATGGTACGGGACCCTTACTTTAGGGCCTAGACCTTTGAGAAGAGGATCCGACGAGAGATTAGAGTTGCAAAATTTTCTCTCAGTATCTCGACGCAGGCTAGGGTGCTAGAGAGATCTTTACTAATAGAGAGATTCCTTGCTGAGAAGGCACCAACAGTGAGAGCCCCTACCGGATGACAGGTTGTAGAGTCATCTGAAGATGGTAGTAAACAAACGACGCAGAATCCCAAGAGGGATAGACCTTCTGGAGGGTGACCCCAGGATGCAGGTTCATAGGTGCGAGGCTCGAGAGGCCGAGGGAACCACCAGTGAGGCATGATCTGTTTTCCCTATGGGGGACAGGGTCACAAAGCTCGTGACTGATTGACTCCCCATGAGGATGATCGAAAGAAGGTGGAGGGGCCACCAAGGTAGCGGAAGCAGCAGGATCATGAGCGTCATCCAGGCGGTGGATGAGACAGGGGAGTATGACATACATCAGGAGGTGGTCAGGGTCACTAGGCACTACCACCACAACCCCCAAGCAGTCCACCATGAGATCAGGAAGCAGGTGGATGGGGACAGGCCCAACTACAGGCAGTAGAGGCCCACGATCCCGATGTCCCTGAGATGATATGATGTATGATCTGTATCTTCTCTACCTTAGTATAATTGCTTATCGACACAGGTGACAGTTATTCTTTCCTTGACACAGACTTAGTTTGGGACTCTGAGATTCCGACTGAGCTTTTAGATCGACCTTTGTGTTTGGATACATCCTACGGGAGGAGATTCAATAGTCACACACTGGTACCGACAGTGTGATCTTACTCTTGGAGGAGAGAGTTTCATATGGGATCTTCTAGTAACAGTGTTGAATCCCTATGACATCATTCTAGGCATGGACTGGATATCAGCAATTCACGCATATATTGACTAATTTAGATGTATAGTGCGAAGTACGTGCATTGATAAAGGCCAGTTTTCCTTTGTTGGTGAGAAGGAAAACAGATCAGTATGAGATGGACTTACGCTGATGAGAGTGCAGATGATTACATATCAGCTGGTTTGCATAAACTTCGATGCGGTGGATGAGTCGAGTCCACAGTTCCCAGTGGTGGTGGACAAGTATGAGGACATCTTTCCAAAAGATGTCCCAGGACAACCTCCTCGTAGAGAGGTAGACTTCCGCATTTACTTGTACCCGAGAACAGCATCGATATTTACACCAGCATATCAAATGGCCCATGTGGAGCTCTGGGAGCTGAGGGTACAGTTGGAGGACTTATAGGGGAAGGGATTCTTAAGGCCTAGTGTTTCTCCATGGGCATCCCCGATGTTGTTTTCCAAGAAAGCATATAAAATTTTGATTCTATTCATAGACTTTCGGTTCCTAAAATAGGTGACAGTGAAGAACAAGTATCCTTTACCGAGGATCGATTATCTCTTTGACCAGCTGAAGGGAGCTCGTTGGTTTTCAAAGATAGACCTCGAATCAGGCTATCGCCATCTCATGGTACAAAATGAGGACGTACTAAAGACAGCCTTCTGATATCGTTATGGCCATTACAAGTTCTTGGTGATGCCTTTCAGCATGACCAATGCTCCAACGGTGTTTATGGGGCTCATGGACAGGATCTTCCAGCCATACCTCGATCGCTTCGTGGTGGTCTTCATTGATGACATCTTGGTGTACTCAGGATCTAAGGAAGAGCATGTTGTACACTTGAGGATAGTTCTGGACACACTCCAAGAGCACCAGTTATATGGGAAGCTCTCAAAGTGTAATTTATGGATACAGAAGTTCCACTTCTTGGGACACATCATCTCATAAGCTGGAGTTGTAGTGGATCCAGTAAAGATTGAAGCAGTACTTGGGATCCATCTAGGAGTGTTACTGAGGTGCGGGGCTTCCTTGGATTAGCAGGCTACTATCAGAGGTTCATACCTGATTTCTTTAGAGTAACAGCACCTATGAATGCCTTAACGAAGAAGGGGAAACCCTTCCTATGGTCAGAGACATGTCGGCAGAGCTTTCAATAGTTGAGGTAGAGCTTGACCAACGCTCCCATCCTGAGGTTGCTCGAGGATGGTACTGACTACATGGTTTACTATGATGCATCAGGGACTGGACTCAGTTGTGTCATGATACAGGATGATGTAGTGATTTCTTATGGATCACGACAGCTGAGGCCTCATGATCAGAATTATGTGACTCACGACTTGGAGTTGGCAGTAGTAGTCTTCGCACTAAAGATGTGGTGACACTAGTTGATGGGTGAGCGGTTCATTGTTTACTCAGACCACAAGAGTCTTAGATATATCTTCACATAGAAAGATATAAATCTAAGATAGTGACATTGGCTAGAGTTCCTCCAAGAATATGACTTTGAGATAGTCTATACCCCTAGGAAAGGGAACATAGTGGCATATGCACTTAGTTGGAGATCGAGTTCACAGCTACTAAACAAGGATTCAGAGTAGTTATCCTCACTTCAGATATCCCATGTGGATAGATATGAGATAGTATACCTCCAATCAATGGTATTTACCCCTCCACTCCTTCAGTGAGTTAGGTAGGTGAAACTCGGAGACAACAACTGCAAGACTACATGTGCTCAGATATCCTCTGGCCATTCACCTGACGGATATTCTAAAGGTGGGGAGTGCACTATCCTTTTCAGAAGATGTACAGTTTTACCACTGGTGGTATGAGAGGAGGTGCTGAGGGAGTTCCATACATCCCCCTTGGCAGTACATCTAGGTGTGATGAAGATGTATCAGGACCTCCGACATCAGTACTGGTGGCCAGGGATGAAGAAAGTTGTGGCGGAGTTTGTTTCTAGATGCCTCACTTTCCAGCAAGTGAAGGTCAAGCACCAGGTTTCGGAAGGCTTGACCCAACCCCTCGAGAAAACAGAGTGGAAGTGGGAAGGGATATCGATGGAATTCATGATAGGGTTACCATATATGTCCATAGGGCATGATACCATCTGGGTGATCATTTACCAACTCACCAAGTCATCCCACTTCCTTGCTATTTGAGAGAAGGGTTCGGTAGAGAGCTTGGAAAATCTCTAAGTTCAGGAGATCTTGTAACTTCAGAGGGTTCCTTCGACGATAGTCTCAAACTGTGATGCACGATTCACATCCTAGTTGTGGAAAGGATTGCAGGATGCTTTTAGGACTCAGCTTCGCTTGAGAACATCTTTTGACCCATAGACAGATGGTCAGACTGACTGGACCATCCAGACCATGGAGGACATGCTTCGTGCATGTGTGAAAGATTTTGTTCGCAGTAGGGAGGACCACCTACCCTTGGTGGAGTTCGCGTACAACAACATCTATCACTCCACCATTGTTATGGATCCTTTTGAGTCATTGTATGGATGACCATGTAGATATCCCTTGTGTTGGATGGATCTAGGAGAGCCAACACTCGTGGGCCCAAATATGGTACGAGCTACCACTAAAAAGGTGTAGGTTATCTAAGAGAGGATGAAGATTGCACAGAGCTGACATTTTTCTTATGTTGATAGGTGATGGAGACCATTGGAGTTCCAATAGGGGGACCATGTATTCTTTCGAGTCTCCCCTTGATAGGGACTATGGAGATTTTGTCGAGGCGACAAACTCTCACCGAGGTTTAACGGAAAATTCCTGATACTTTGGAGGTTTGGAAAGGTGGAATATTGCTTGGAACTACCACCATAGTTGGAGAGGGTGAATGACATCTTCCACATATCTCAGCTGAGGAGATACGAGAATGACCCATCTCATGTCATCAACCATGGCGAGCTAGAGATTGACGATGGGGTGACTTTTGTAGAGTACCCAGTGGAGATAGAGGATCGACAAGAGCAGATCCTTTGTGGGTGGTTGATACCTCTAGTGTGCATTCTGTGGCAACACGGAAATCTCCAGGAGACACACGGGAGAGACAGGATCATATGCGTGCCCAGTACCCCTCTTTGTTTGTGTATCCTTGTTTGTATTTTGGGGACGTAAATCCCCAAGTTGGGGAGAATGTAATAACCCAGAATTTTCAATAAAAAAAATTTTCGGGGTTTGTTGAAGTGAATGTGAGACCGGGCTTTGAGACAGTACGTGATTCCGAGTCCTGGGGCACCCGGAATACTTTTCTCAACTTTCTCTATGTATGTTCACTAGAAGTGTGAGCAGGTTTTCTTAACTTTTGAACTGGTGCCCAGATTGAAAATCTGAGGGCACCGTTGAATCTGGAATATTAGGTTTCGCCTAAGGGGGGCCTAACTTCGGTCAGAGAAGGTCGACAAGGAAAGATATTTTTTGGACCTTTTGTTATAAAAAATAAAATAATCTTATTTTATTTTCTATAACTGCTAAGCGGCAACGCTGCGTAACAAATGTCTAGCGACGGAACGGTTACGGGTCAATAAATGACACGTTACCCTTTGACAGCATAACAGCACTGCTCGTGCGGTTATGAAACCCTTTTAAATGTGTTTCATTAATGCGCTGTATTAATGAACGCAGATTTGGGAGGGTTCTCTTTAATTATAACCATTCATTGGTGAACGAATGGAAGAAACATGGGAGAACCTCCAACAAAATGCCGATGGATTTCTTCCTCAACGAAGAACGAAGGATTCCAATGAAGAACCACCTGGAGGACGAGACCGGATTTTGTGAGTGGTGACAAGTGCCACCAAATCACGAACCAATGACAATGATGAAGGAGGTTCCTTTGATCGTCGTCAGTGGACGTCTCATCCAGGTAGGGGTTTTTGTTTTTGATATTTTGATATTTCTCCTTCCTTCGTTCTTGATTTATATGAAGAACGCGGATCAATCGACCAACAAGTTGATCCTCAGATAGTTCTTTAAACACGGGAGGTTGATGTGGGGTTACAAGTCAGGAGATATTTTTAAATTCTCTGATTTTTGCTAACACCCCTTGTTAAAACACTAACGTAGAGGGCGTGGGCCAATCCGAACAAGGCCCGGACCCTCCACCGATCTTGTGGTTCTTTTGTTTTCTGTGTGTGGCTGGGAAATGTGATGAAAAGGAATAAATAGAGGTAACGCATTGGAGGTGGTGACTCTAGAGGCTTTTAGGCACAAACAATACCAAGAATGGACCACCAGAGCACGTCTGGTGGCCTGCGGAAAGAACTGCCGACGCGCTATGCTGGCGGCGACCGGCGGTGGCTGAAGGAGCCTCGCAGCAACCTGTTGTGGATGGTGGAAGGTGGTGTGTCATCGGGTGCTGCGATGGCTAGAGGTGGTTGGACCAAGATGACCGAGTGGGAGAAGGGCGGTGCCTGCTGGCACTACTGACGGCAACAGCTGCGGCCAGTAGGCCGCGGCAGGAGGGGGTGGTGTGGACCCGCATAGCGGCGTGTCGGCTGTAGACCGGTCGACCACCTGGCCGATCGTTGCACGCGGTGGGGCAGAGTCCCACCGGACGGATAAAATGGCCACGCGTCTGCAGGGCCATATGGAGACACATTCTACCTTCAGGAGGACCGGGTCGGACGCGGGCCAGCCGAACGGGCCGGTCCGGACCTGCGGCCCAGCCGTCCAGCATGGGTGGGCTGAGCCCCACCCGGCGGGCTGGGCCAACCGCGGATCGGGCCCATGAACCATTCAGGCCAACCCCGATGGGCCAGACCTAGTGAACCAGGCCGACCCTTAACGGGGTGGACCTGGGCGGGGTCAGATAGACCCCAGGACCCATTGTGTCAGGCTGGCCTGACCGAGTCGGACCAGACCTAGATCCAACCGGCCCCCGAATAAAGAAATGCTCGTAACTGACGAACTGAGTGTTCATTTTACATGCCATTAGTGGCTTTGGGGCTCCTTTTTGGGAAGCGGTCCCTTTGGAATATTCCAGCGGGCCCGACCGAGCCGGGCCGGATCGAGGTGCAATCACCCCCGTTTTACAGAAATGGGTGTAACTAAAATAACAAGCATATGATCAACGCACCGTATGTGGCATAAGGACCCTGGTGACAAGGTGGTCCTTTGGAGATACTCTAAGTGAGTTTTGAAGTAGTTTGACATGCGACCTGGGTTGGATCAGACTTTAATCCAACTGGGATTTTTTTATAAAAGTGGCCATGTCTAATAGACCGGGCGTCCGATCGACGCTTCATCTGTGACATTGGGACCCCTATGACAGGGCGGTCCCTAGGGTTTACTTTTTTCTGGACTTCGTACCGGTTGAAATATGACCGATGTCTTGAGGATTAGAATCTTCTGAAGATCAGGCATGCTTCATGCAGGAATCCAGTGGCTGCATGTGACATGAAGAAGAAGAGAGACAAATACAAGTCGGCATCAGAACCTCTAGAGTGGGATGATCTAGTTATATGACTAATCATCCCTACCTCTATACCAACGACCAATACGGGTCAGCACTAGTGACCAATACGGGTCAGCATACAATGACCTATATGGGTCAGCGGTAGAGTTACTACGGATAGAATGATTAGGCTTTACGATTAGTCATCCATATCCCAGTAACCTTGAAGTTATACCGTTAGAGTGAGCTTTCTCTTTTTCTTTGTACTTCAAGATTTAGATCATGCTAGTGATATTACCTTTATGGTATTTGTTTTGATGTTTTACTTTGTGGATTACTGAGAGACCTTTGGGGGTCTCGGGATCCCCTACTGAGTTTTTATACTCACCACTTCACAGGCTCCGCCCGCACATGTGTGTCTAGTGAAAACTACTGACGCTCCGAGGAAGACTTTGGAGGTTTGAGACTTAGTGGAGCTTAGTGCGATGGGAGCAGCCGAGATCCTTTTCTTCGACTTCATACTTACAGCTACTACCCTCCAGGTAGAGCTCCAGGGCAGATGCGACAGCTTTTTATTTTCTTTTCATTTTCTAGGGCTTGTATTCCAACCCACTATTTTCAGTTTATAGTTGTACTTGTGGTTATACTTTAATCTCATGATTATACCTTACTTTTGCTGGTTGTTTACTTCGGTTTCCCTTTTTAAGTATATACAGATCTCTAAGGAAATGTCTTCCATGTTCGGGAAAAGTCTTCAGGTGCTAGTCACCAACCCCTGGCCTATGGAAGGTGGGTTTGGGGTAGTCACATCTGGGTCCCGTAGGATGGGTCGTGATAAATGAGATTTCATTTTCCCTTACAATTTTAAATTATGGTCATAAAACCATTATTATGATTAAATACTATTTTAATACACATATTATAAGTTATATCATGTTCTCAAACCAATATATAAATGTAATATTAAATAAAATGACACAAGTTTGTGATGGTCATAAAAACTTTCAAAATAAATTAAGACATTTTCATCAATATTTTATCTAATGAATCATCCTCATACCATATAAAAAATGATATATTAGATCATCTAAACTTATGTAAGTTCATTAATACTAAATAATTTCTCTTCTCGAGAATTTATTTCCATTTTACAAGAACTCCCATATTAATACTCAAGGGAACCAACCATGAAACCATGAAACGAACGCTCTCAAAATAATGAAATTAAACATTATAACTCATTGAAATGGTCTAAAATAAACCTAATAAAATTATAATAAATGAAATATATGTTGAATTGGTTCTGAATTAATTAATTAATTAATCTAATTTGATTATCCAGGATATTATGTACAAGTGCAGAATGTTTTTGGACATAAGGTAAGGTTTTCTCATCTCACTTTTATTTCTATGATATATGCCTTATTACCCACTTATTTATTGTTTTTGTATATTTATATTGCCCTTTTATATATCATATCATTAATATATATATGTTTAGGGTATTCAATATTTAATTTTATGATCATTAATTTTATTGGGTAAACAATTTTACTATTTACAAAGTGGTAAGGGAATTCTTAATCCAAATTCCATTATTTGGGTTAAACTTCTATCCCATTGATTATGACATGATATGAATATGTATGAAATTAATTTTGATTATATTATGTTTTATTTTCACTTTTTTATGTGGATTTACAGTTGATACACATAATCAATTCATTTTCTTAATGCTCACACTTTCTTTTAAAAATACTCTTTTAAATGTTTCTTTTTCAAAATTTAAAAGGAATGTTTTTTTTAAAACTTATACGGAATGAGAGGATTTTTCTAATTTCATTATACCTTAATGTATTGATAATCCTTTACAATTTTACATGGTTATTTTCAAAGAAAGTTTTTCCTTTTATAACTTCTCAACTTTTTAAATAAATGATTTCAAAGTAAAGTGGTATTTCTCTCAAGAATTTCTCAATGATTTTATTAGAGTATTTTAATCTATTTCAATACCCATTGATAGATCTTATTCTTAATTGAGGTTGATCTATTATGATATCATCTACCATATTTTATTGAATTATTTATGATTAGTTTCACTATGGATGAGCTATTTTGATATTATTCATCATATTGCACTAGATGGTATATGATTATGTGTATTGTTTGGGGGAAGTTATTTCATATAATAGTGTAAATATGAATGTATATGTTGATTATGTTTCACCCCTTTAATATGAGTAATTAATTGGACTTAGTAAGTGATGGGTGGGGACCTCTATATCCTCTTGATGCATCGGTAGGTCTCATGAGACAAACTAGACTGGGTTTTGGCCGAGGACTTGCCCATTTATGTTGACTTCTTGGTCAAGGCCTTGATGGTATGTTTTAGATGTCCCAAATTATATATTCACTAATTATGAGATTATTCCTTGATTTAAATGAGATTTATCAACTAGTAGAATATCTATGGTTAATTTTTCTAGTACATGTGATAATTTATATGGTATTATTTATTCTAGACATATTATGATCATGTTTTTAATTAAATGACATGTTTTTCAATTATTTTACGTTTACATATTATTTGTGCCTTATTTACCCATAGATTTTATTGTACGCTTACGCTTACTAAGCATTTGAGATCACCCCTTTCTTATGTTTTATTTTTTCCTAGGATGCCAAGATATATATTATGATTGACATGCATAAAAAATCTATGAGAATAGGGTCATTTTCGGTGGATTTACTATATTTTATTTCATTTAAATTTGTAATGTAATAATTATGATTGTATCTTGTTTTCCAAATCTATTAAACTATTTGGTCCTTTGGGATGTGATCACTTGTACTTAGTACTAATGTAATAAAGTAAGTCACCAACTATGAGCTACTAGGGTCGGGGTCTTTACAGTTGGGATCAGAGAAAGTTTAGAAAAAAATATTAGAATCAAGATTTAGGAAAACATATATTAGTGAAATATAACCCTAAAACAAACTTTGATAATATTTACAAAGTATCCAAGCTTATGATTTAGAGATTGGTTATACCTAAATTTTAAATTTACATTAAGTGTTTCGCTAGTTTTAGATTAAACATCATGTTTTATAATGTTATGATCTAATATAGTGTATGTCATTATTTAGAAATGGTGCCTAGTGGAAGGAATGGAACCCATATCAACACATATAATCCATATAGGGATTTCTCTCCTATGCAAGATAATGATGTTGGATCTAGAACTGTAGTTGGAGCTAAAAAATTTATAACTATATTAGGACAAATGACTCAGGTTATGAGAAATAACCTTACCTGTATAGAGAAGCCTGATCCACAATGTGTTGTAACAATGTTAGACTGCTTCATACGAAAAAAACCTTCACTATTCAATGGGACTACAAATCCATTCATAGATAAGTAATGGATAAGTTCCTTAGAGATGGTATTTCTCACTTTGAGAAGTAATGAAAGGGAGAAGGTTATCATGGTAGTTTATCAACTCAAATGGGATGTGGATCAATGGTGGTCATTGATTCAAAACACTAAGTAGAAAGAGGAAATGTCAAACATGTAATGGAAGGATTTTAATGAACTTTTCTTAGACAAATATTTTCCTAGAGAACAATAAGAAGATATAAAGATACAATTATTGAGTCTAAGACAAAAGGAAGAATAAAATGTGTCTACGTATGAAGCTAAATTTACAAGTTTAGGTAGTTATGTTGAAAGCTACGTATGTAATCCAAATGGTAAGATTAATAATTTCATTAATGGGATTAAATCAATCCATCTAAGGGAACTAGTTTCCCAAAAATTATCATCATATGAGGATATAGTGTTATGTGCTATCAAGACATAGAAATAATTCTCCAAGTTTTATGAATTTGAAATGAAGAAAGAGAAGAAGATGGTGATAGAGGAAATGATGGATAAAGGAAAGAAGGGAAAGAAGGATTTTCCTAGATGTGATAATTGTAGAAGGAAACACCCATGTATTTTCTTAAAGGGATTGGGAGTTTACTACAAGTGTGTAGAGAAGGTCCACAAGTATAATGATTGAAAAGGAAATAAATAATTCATCCAATTATTAAACTTTATGTATATGGGGCACTATGTGGATTAATTTCCCAAGAATCAATGGAATATAGCTCAGAAGAAGTAAAGGGATCAAGGTTAATCTTATGTTATTACTATAGTATAAGTGGAATGATTAAATTATTTTTGTTTTTGGATTGAATAATTATGTTATAAAATTATTTTATAAACTATATTATGGTTATAATAATCATGATATATATATAAGGATTGTAGTGCGGTACTTATTCTTTAAGAAATTGGAATCATGTGATGAATAGAACCAGTAACCAAGATAAGTGATTCTTTTGTAAGTTGATCTTTTTTAAAATACATGACTTGGGAAAGAAAACCCTAAATATTTTCTTAATATTGAGATTATAATAAATATATTTTTATGGTATAGTATTGGTGACCATGAAGGTGGTTAGTGATTTTATGGTTTATGTTATGCTAGAATTATTAGATATTTGGATTTAAAGAATATATTCAACAACCTGAGATTTTACTCTTGAAATAATGCATGTTTCATAAAGTTTTAGAGGAGAATAAGGTATTCATATATTTGGTATGTGAGAATAAGAGATGAATTATTTGGGGAAATCTTATGTTAAGTTTATTTTTGTAAATTTAGTGACCTTCTTTCTAAATTTTTGGACTTTGAATTTGAAAAAATGTATTTTGAATGAGTCTTAAGGTAACTAATTATGGAATGGGTTAAGTTTAATTTTGGATAAAGTATTATTAATCATATTGGATAACATTTTCTAAGTATATTTGGTTTTAGTAAACATTTAAAGGCCAAATTAATTACTTAAGGACTATATGATTTGTTAAAAGTGCTTCAGGTATGAAAAATACATCTTTAATATCCATCTCCTGGTGTATGAAAATGAGTAGAAATAGATCAAAACACAGCCAAATGATGATATTATGCTTATGAAATAGAAATAAATCAAGTAAGTTTATTTTATAAAGTTCCTATCTATATATTAAAATAATTTCTTAACTATAGGAAAAGGATTTTGGAAAAAAACATTATATGTTTACTTTTCTTATTAAGGAATCAATGGTCTTTTAACAGATCACAAATTTACGATTTTAAAATGGTAGACTTTATAATGACCATGTTCTCCATCAATATATATCATAACTTGATATCATGACCATATTTTCACTTCCCACTAATGTTCTCCAATAGGGTAACCTAGTTTTGTGGTGACCATCACATCGTGCTTTCCCTCCATTTAAGATGAATTTTTATTAACCCTGTTGACGATGTGGGATTTCCACAAGGGTATTTTAAAATGAAAACTCCATGATTAATAATCACACATTTAAATTGTGATGGTGAAATTTATTAAAGGAGGATAGAATATAACAACCCAATATTTTATGGTACGTATCTTCTTAAATAAATTCAGTTTATTTGATATCTTACATGCAACACCGATCTTAAACGAACCATGATATACTATTAAATATTAACATGGCTTTTGGAATAGTAAAGTGACCATTAGGAATAGTAAGATAGAAATTAGAATAATAAACTCACCTATAAAATTATAAATAAAATTTAGGTATCTCATAAATGAAAATATGATATATTTATCTCATACAATAAGTAAATAAATGTTTTACAAATGATATATTAAGTGTTGGAATTTTTATAAAACCTAAATGTTTATTTAAAATTTTCTAATTAATATAATGATTTAAAAAATATATTTTCATAAAATAGATTCATAAATTAATATTGTGATTCATTATAAATATAAGATAATTTTATGAGACTATAATTAATTTCTCAAAGTTTCGTAAAATCGGTTATAATATTAAAACTGGTATTTTCCTAATAAATGGTGATTTTATTTAAAAATAAAATTTCTCATACTTAAAAATTTATTTTTATAAAATGGAGTCCATTTTTGAAATATACACGTCTAAAAATGGTTAGGGAAATTTTTTGATATTTTTCTAAAATATTTTAATTTTTAATGAATAGTGGAATACGGTAATTTATGATATTTAAAATTATAAGTAAATAAATAAATTATTGATTCTTGTATGATTAATGGATGAAGTAATAACTTATTATTCCAATTCACACTCACTATTTACTTTACTTAATCACAAGAATCGACACTATTGATATTCTTGAGCCAAAATAATAAATAAATGAATAAAATAATAAATAAAAAACCCCACTCTCCTCCCCTATAAATACCACCGTTCACCACCACATATCATCACACCTTAAAACCATGAATATTGTCTATATTCTACCCAATTCCATTCCAAATACTCTTCCCCATTTCCTAGACCCACTGTTCTTCCCAAAAGACCAAATCCAAGTGTCTTAAGGAGGTTCCTGTAACACCCCAAGTTTTTCTAAAAATAAATAGAAATGCATGGAACTTTGTTTTAAGTAGATATTTATAACTATCCTTTTAACATAATTTTTTCCACTTCTATGTTTTGAATTTCAAGAAACTGTCATCTACAATTGTGTTCAGTATATTATTTGGAGTCTATTAGAACCAACTTGTTTTTTTGGTAAATAGTAACATACCCTTATGAATAGTAATATGAATAGTAATATGACCCTAATTAATAGTATATTTTATTATTATTTTATTTTATTAAGTCTTTAAGATAATAGCATCTAGGTTAATTTTTCATTGTGATATAGAAGTAGTTACAGAATTAGAATTGTTAATTTTTGAATTAAGTATGATTTTATTTAAAAATTAAATTAATAATATTTAGAAAATTATTTTCAAAAAATGGAATTCATTTTTGAAATCTACCCATCAATAAATGGTTAGGGTTAATTTTGGGAATTTTTCTGAAACCGATGATTTTTCAGTGAATAGTAAAAAATACAGTTTTTAGTTTCGGTGTGTTAATGACATCATTAATGATTTCATAATGATTTCATAAATCTGGTCTAATTGTGTATAGTTAAATAATATGTGAGGTTTCCCAATTGGCTAATACCATGGGAAAATACCATGGTCAATCCCATGGTTTTGTAAATACCACTCATGAGGTGTCCCTTGAAAATTATTAAAATAATCCCTCATTTTCTCTATAAATACCAACTCTTCCCTTCATTTAATTCATTCCAAATTCTCCCTCAACAAATATTTGGCCTCCTTACCTTCATAGTAGTCCTTCCAAGGTTTCCTCAATCCCCCAAGGTCCCAACCCTTAAGTTCTAAGGGTTACTCTACAAGGTAAGAAAATTCTCAATTTCTTTCTTTTTCCTTTCAAGTTCTCTTTTATGTGGTATAATTTTCAAGTTTCCATACCATGTTCTTATTTCCTTCTTATTATTTATCTTCTCTATATTATGATTCATTTTTGTATGGGTTACCCTTGTCCCCTATCTTTTTAATATTTTCTAAAACCATGTTGCGTAGCCGTTAGGTTGCCGAATTTATGTAAGCGATTTCACAATTATTCTTTTATTTTGAGTTCTTTCCTTATTGTTTCTTCATATATCCTTACCCAAGAGGCATGAGATCTCTAGAAATCATTTATATTCTATATGTTATCATTTTTATGGAAAATTACACTTCATTATTCTTCTCCTCTCCCACTTATTTAAAGAATAAAAACATTGTCTGTTTGTGTCGAATTATCGACATTGTGGATGATGTGATTTCAATTTCCATTAATTCTTTCAAGTCTGGTCATGAAACCATTTATATGGTTGAACCAGGTTATAATATATTTTTTATGACTCACCCATGGTTCTGGTATTATTTTGTACTCATCGTTCTAATTTATAAGACAAAACGGGGTTGTTATTATCAAATAACCACTAAAATGATCTAAACAAACATCATTAATGTTCTAACTTATGAATCATCCTAATGTAAGAATTAAAAATTATGAATGGAATAATTTATGTTACTGGATATATGTAAATATTACTCCATTCCAATTCTGGAGTTTCACTTCCAATCGACAAGAATGTCCATCATGAACCAATCATGGAAATCATTTTAAGAACTCACCCAAAAACAGTGCAAAGGGAAAAATACTAAAAATTAAGGGTTAATTGATGTTATTAAATGATCATATAAGATTTTATAAACATTAAAATGTTTCTGTAAAATATTAATAACAGTCTTTTAACCATTATACAGGAGTTTTAAACAAGTTTGAAGTAAGACAAACCCGAGGTAAGGGAATTCTTAACCCGATTTCCATTCTTTGGGTTAACCTTCTACTTCATTATTTATGTGCTATTTAAATTGTTTTTGTGATGGGTTATGTTTATTTATAGTATATATACATACTTCATCCACTCTATTAAGTATATCTTCAATTTTATGATATTTATATGGGACTTTTCTTTAAAAATCCTCTTTTTAAATTCGATTTTACGAAATTCCAAAGTAATGTTTTTATGGATTTATTCATGTTGTATGATTATGTTTTGGTTATTGGGAATTATTTATAATGAAGTGTGGGACTTATATCTCCCTCCAATGCATTGTGTATGAGTAAGTTAGAGGTCGGCCGTATGGTTACTCCAAGTGTAACTGTGATGGTTGCACAAAGTAAGGTAGTCGTGAGGGTTAAAAATTATAAGGTAGCCAAGAATGGTTACAAGATTATGTAAGTAATTCCCCAAGATACCTTTATGATTATATTTATGTTCTCATATTTTGTTTGGATCTTGTTTCAATCTCATGTTACACAAAGTAAGTATATATGGGTGACAAGAATGTCTTTTGAAAATGCTTTCATACGTTATGAGTATTCATGGACTAATGTGATATTTCCTTCTTTTCCATCCCTTACTGAGCTTTTGTGCTCATCCCATGTTTTTAAATGATTTTTCACAGGTTAATGGATGTGTAATACAAGGAAGGAAGACATGTTAAATGTTGAATAATTGTCAAGGAGTCTTTTTTTATGTTTTAATGTTTTATGTTTTAAAAGAAATGGAAACTGTTTTTATGGTATCCACTATGTAATAATGTGTAATGTCATGAATATATTTTCCTAATTCTCTAAAGCTCTAAACTTGAAAAGATCTTCAATGTAAAAAAGGAAGTTTTTTCTTGACTAAATTCAATATTATATATGTAATAAGGTTGGGTCCTTATAGTTGGTATCATAGGATGGTTTAGATAACTTTACGGGTTAGGGTGATGTTAATAGAATAACATAAATGATTTTCACTCTATGTTTAATTTGAAATGTTATAGCATTTAAATATTGCCATGTTGCTTTATCTAAGACATGTTTGTTCAGAATGGTTGTCCGTAGAAGGAACATGGATGCTGAAGAGGAGAGGAACTGACAGAATGACATCCTTCTGGAACTACAGCCCGGAATGGTAGGGATTGGAACTAAGCAGCTTGTGACAGTAATGGCTCAGCTAACGCAGGAAATAAATGGTGGCGGCATCCATGCAAGAGAACCAATAGAGGTACCACAAAGGAACATGATAGTAGTGGAACATTTTATGAGACAACATCCTCCTGCATTCAATGGATCTTCTGACCCAGTAGCAGCTAAAGGATGGATCAAAGCCCTTGAAAAGATATTCGATGTTATGGGATGTTCATACAATCAAAAGGTAAGTCTTTCCATTTATTGTTTTGAAGGGAAAGCTAATCAGTGGTGGTCAATGGTAATGAATATCAGGGGTAGATAGGATTTTTATGCCTTAGAGTGGGATGAATTTAAAAGTATTTTCCTTGAAAAATATTTTCCTAAGGTGGTGTGACTTAGAATGTAGAAGAAATTCCTTGAATTGAAACAGAAGGAGGAAGATTCAGTGGTTTTATATGAAGTGAACTTCACCTGACTAGAGAGGTATGCACCAAATCTTATTCTGGATCTTGATAGCAAAATCAACCACTTTTACTCAGGACTAAAGCCAAGGTATCGAAGGGCGTTGGCCTCCCGTGAATTCAAAAGTTATGAGAAACTTGTCCGATGTGCTGAGAGGGTAGAGATGGAGTTTGCTGATGATCATGTGCATTTTAGAAACAAAGATAAGAATAGGTCTAGTTGGAAAGCAATGGGTAAGAATCAACCAAAGAAATCTGATGGTAACAAAATCCAATTTCCAGTTTGTGAAAAGTGTGGAAAGAAACACCCTGGGGAATGTCTTAGAAAAACTGGGAAGTGTTTTAAATGTGGTAAGTTTGGACATATGGCCCAACATTGCAATGAAAATTATCTTAAGAATAATCCATATAATAAAACTATAAAGTTTTTTAAATGTGGTGAAATGGGTCATTATGCAAATGTCTACCCAAAGAGAGATCTGAATGATGCAAAGAAGCCAGACTACAAGCAAAAAGGTGTAGTGAGATCCTTTGCGACCACGTTAGCAGATGTTGGGCCATACAATGAAGTTGTATCAGATACTTTGTTTATTCACTCATATTTTTCTAAAGTTTTGTTTGATACGGGCTCTACACATTCCTTCATCTTTGAGAAATTTTCTGGTAAATTGGAAATATCACCTCAAAAAATGAGACCCGAACTTATTGTTAAAACACCAGGGGGAAATGTTATAGAAAAGATGAATTATAAGAATCTTTCTATTGTGTTCTGTGGAAATACTTTACCTACAAACCTTGTTATTTTACCCTTAGTTGAGTTTGAGGTTATTCTAGGGGATGGACTGGCTTTCTGATTATCATGCTAAGATTGACTGTAGAGCTAAAGAATTTGTTTTTCTGAAAGAGTTTTAGTTTGTATACAAGAATGAACCCATACAATTAATAACATATCAGGAAGCTGAAAAACTATTAAAAGATGGAAATAAAAGTTATCTTGCTCATATTGTTGAAAACAATGGAACTATTCAAATTAATGATGTGCTAGTAGTAAATGAATACCTTGATGTTTTTCCTGATGAGTTACTCGGTGTCATACCTGATCGAGAAGTTGAATTCACAATTGACTTTGTTCCTGATTCTAAGCCAATTTCAAAACCCCCATATCGTATGGCTCTAATAGAACTTCTTGAATTGAAAAATCAGTTACAGGATTTGATTGACAAAGGATTCATTCGTCCTAGAACTTCACCATGGGGAGCCCCTATTTTGTTTGTTAAAAAGAAAGATGGTTCCATGAGACTTTGCATTGATTATAGAGATTTGAATAACATCACTATTAAAAACAAGTATCCTTTGCCTCGTATTGATGACTTGTTTGATCAGCTCCAGGGAGATCAGTACTTTTCCAAGATTGACTTGAGGTCCGGATACCATCATCTAAAGGTGAAGGAAGATGAAATCCTAAAAACAGCCTTTCGTACTAGATATGGGCATTATGAATTTGTTTTTATGTCATTTGGATTAACTAATGCACCTATTGTATTCATGAAACTTACGAATACAGTATTTCATGAGTTCTTGGATAAGTTTGTGGTTGTATTTATTGATGACATTCTGATATTTTCTAAAAATAAAGAGAAGCATGAAAAACATCTAAGGGTTGTTTTACAAACATTAAAATAAAATAAACTATATGGAAAATTCAGAAAGTGTGATTTTTGGTTGCAACAGATTTCTTTTCTTAGGCACATTGTAAATAAGTATGGAATAAAATTTGATCCTGTCAAAACAAAAGTAGTTGATGAATGGCCAAGACCCACAAATGTTACAGAGATTCGTAGTTTTCTGGGATTAGCAAGTTATTATCGACGGTTTGTTAAGAACTTTGCACGGTTATCTAGACCGATAACTAAGTTAACACGAGAAGGGGTTAAATTTGTTTGGAAAGAGGAATGTGATGTTTGTTTTCAAGAACTGAAGAAGAGATTGTGAATGCTCCAGTTTTGGCCTTACCTTCCCAAAATGGTGAGTTTTTCATCTACAGTGATGCTTCTTTGAAGGGACTTGGTTGGGTTTTGATGCAGAATGATCAGGTAATTGCCTATGCTTTGAGACAACTTAAACCTCATGAGCTAAATTACCCCACACATGATTTGGAATTGGTAGATGTGGTTTTTGCTTTGAAAATTTGGAGGCATCATCTATACGGAACCAAATGCCAAATATATATTAACCATAAAAGTCTAAAGTATATATTCACTCAGAAGAAATCAAACATGAGGCAGAGAAGATGGCTGGAACTGATAAAGGATTATGACTTCATGATCAATTACCATCCTAGGAAAGCAAATAGAGTGGCAGATTCCTTAAGTCGGAAACATCATGCATCATTAATCATGCTACGTTTGGAACATGATCCCTTGATTAATGATTTGATGAATTTTGGCTTAGAAGTTGTTGGTGCAGGGAATACATCTGGTTTGTTTCAGGTTTCAGTCCAGTCTTTGTTGTCAGATATAATTAAGCAAGTGCGGAAGGAAGACCATGAACTAAAGAAAAAGGTATAATTGGTTAAAATGGGTAAGTTTACAGAATTTAATCTTGATAAAGATTGTGTTTTAAGATTTGGAAAAAGGTTGTGTGTGCCTTGTGATTCCCTGTTGAAGAAAGAATTATTGTGTGAAGCTCATAGTTCTCCATTTTCTATTCATCATGGTAGTACTAAGATGTACAGAGACCTTCAGAAGTATTATTGGTGGGATGGAATGAAAAGAGATATTGTTGATTTTACCATGAGATGTTTGACATGTCAACAGGTTAAAACAGAGCGACAATTACCGAAGGGGATGCTTCAGCCTTTGCCAGTGCCATGGTGGAAATGGGAGAGTGTATCCATGGACTTCGTGGTGGGACTACCAAATACTTCTCAAGGTAATAATATGATTTGAGTTATTGTTGATCGGCTGACAAAATCTGCACATTTTCTTTCTATTCGAGATACAATGTCTTTGGATCAACTTTCTCAATTGTATCTCAAGGAGATTGTTAGGTTACATGGAGTTCCTCTTTCCATAGTGTCTGACCGAGATCCCAGGTTCACTTCTAACTTTTGGAAGGGACTTCAGAAGTTTTTGGGCATAGAGTTAAATTTCAGTATATCTTTTCATCCTCAATCAGATGGGTAGTCAGAATGAACGATTCAAACTTTGGAGGATATGCTTCAAGCTTGTTCAATGGACTATCAGGGAAGTTGGGATCAACATCTTTCTTTAGTTGAGTTTTCTTATAATAACAGTTTTCATTTTGGTATTCAGATGAAACCTTTTGATTCCTTGTATGGGAAGCGGTGTCGGACTCCAGCATTTTGGGATGAAGTTAGTGAAAGAAAGTTGATGGGGCCAGAATTAGTAGAAGAAGTGGCTGAAAAAGTGAGGATGATCCAGCAGCACATGAGGACAGCTCATAGTAGGCAGAAAAGTTATGTCGATAACAGAAGGAAAGACTTCTCTTTCGAGGTAGGTGACTATGTTTTCCTTAAAATATCTCCTTGGAAAAGTGTGATGCATTTAGGTAAGAAAGGGAATCTAAGTCCACGGTTCATCGGTCCGTTTGAAATCTTGGAGAAAGTTGGAACAGTTTCATACCAAGTAGCTTTTCCTCGGAGTTTGTTTCAGGTACACAATGTTTTTCATGTTTCGATGTTGAGAAAGTATGTGTCAGACTCATCACATGTCTTGAGCCCAGAATCAGTTCAGCAGGAAGAGAACCTTTCTTATGAAGAGAAACCGGTTTAGATTCTTGATTGAAGAGAACAGGTATTGCGGAATAAGGTAATCCACCAGGTAAAGGTTTTGTGGAGAAACTGCATGGTTGAAGAAGAAACATGGGAGTCTAAAAATGCTATGATAGAAAAATACCCTCAATTGTTTAATAAGTAAATAAAATTGAGAGGATGCAATTTCAAGAAGGTGGGGATAATGTAACACCCCAAGTTTTTATAAAAATAAATAGAAATGCATGGAACTTTGTTTTAAGTAGATATTTATAACTAGCCTTTTAACATAATTTTTTCCACTTCTATGTTTTGAATTTCAAGAAACTATCATCTACAATTGTGTTCATTATATTATTTGGAGTCTATTAGAACCAACTTTTTTTTTGTGAGTAGTAACATACCCTTATGAATAGTAATATGACCCTAATTAATAGTAAATTTTATTATTATTTTATTTTATTAAGGCTTTAAGATAATAGCATCTAGGTTAATTTTTCATTGTGATATAGAAGTAGTTACAGAATTAGAATTGTTAATTATTGAATTAAGTATGATTTTATTTAAAAATTAAATTAATAATATTTAGAAAATTATTTTCAAAAAATTGACTTCATTTTTGAAATCTACCCATTGATAAATGGTTAGGGTGAATTTTGGGAATTTTTCTGGAACAGTGGATTTTTTGGTGAATAGTAAAAAATACAGTTTTTAGTTTCGTTGTGTTAATGGCATCATTAATGATATAATAATTATGTCATAAATCTGGTCGACTTGTGTATAGTTAAATAATATGTGAGGTGTCCCAAGTGGCTTATACCATGGGAAAATACCATGGGCAAGCCCATGGTTTTGTAAATACCACTCATGAGGTGTCCCTTGAAAATTATTAAAATAATCCCTCACTTTTCCTATAAATACCAACTCTTCCCTTCATTGAATTAATTCCCAATTCTCCCTCAACGAAGCTCTGGCCTCCTTACCTTTATAGTAGTCCTCCCAAGGTTTCCTCAATCCCCCAAGGTCCCAACCTTCAAGTTCTAAGGGTTACTCTATAAGGTAATAAAATTCTCAATTTCTTTCTTTTTCCTTTCAAGTTCTCTTTTATGTGGTATAATTTTCAAGATTCCATACCATGTTCTTATTTCCTTATTATTATTGATATTCTCTATATTATGATTAATTTCTGGATGGGTGACTCTTTTCCCCTCTCTTTTTAATATTTTCTAAAACCATGTTGTGTAGCCGTTAGGCTGCCGAATTTTTGTAAGCGATTTCGCAATTATTCTTCTATTTTGAGTTCTTTCCTTATTCTTTCTTCATATATCCTTACCCAAGAGGCATGAAATCTCCAAAAATCATGTATATTCTATATTTTATCATATTTATGTAAAATTACTCATCATTATTCTTCTCCTCTCCCACTTATTTAAATAATAAAAACATTGTCTGTTTGTGTCGAATTATCGACATTGTGGATGATGTGATTTCAATTTCCATTAATTCATTCAAGTATGGTCATGAAACCATTTATATGGTTGAACCAGGTTATAATATATGTTTTATGACTCACCCATGGTTCTATAATTCTTTTGTACTCATCATTCTAATTTATAAGACAAAACGGGGTTGTTATTATCAAATAACCACTAAAATGATCTAAACAAACATCATTAATGTTCTAACTTATGAATCATCCTCATGTAAGAATTAAAAATTATGAATGGAATAATTTATGTTACTGGATATATGTAAATACTACTCCATTCCAATTCTGGAGTTTCACTTCCAATCGACAAGAATGTCCATCATGAACCAATCATGGAAATCATGTTAAGAACTCACCCAAAAGCAGTGCAAAGGGAAAAATACGAACAATTAACGGTTAAATTATGTTATGAAATGATCATATAAGATGTTATAAACATGAAATATTTTTTGTAAAATATTAATAACACTCTTTTAACCATTATACAGGAGGTTTAAACATGTTTTAATTAATACAAACCCAAGGTAAGGGAATTCTTAACCCGATTTCCATTATTTGGGTTAACCTTCTACTTCATTATTTATGTTCTATTTAAATTGTTTGTGTGATGGTTTATGTTTATATTATGTTTAATTATGTATATTTACATTATATATACATACTGCATCCACTCTATTAAGTCTCTCTTCAATTTTATGATATTTATAAGGGGCTTTTCTTTAAAAATCCTCTTTTTAAATTCGGTTTTACGAAATTCCAAAGTAATGTTTTTATGTAATTATTCATGTTGTATGATTATGTTTTGGTTCTTGGGAATTATTTATGATGAAGTGTGGTACATATATGTCCCTCCAATGCATTGGGTATGAGTAAGTTTGAGGTCGTCCGTATGGTTACTCCAAGTGTAATTGCGATGGTTACACAAAGTAAGGTAGCTGTGAGGGTTACAAATTATAAGGTAGCCAAGAATGGTTACAAGATTATGTAAGTAATGCCCCAATATACCTTTATGATTATATTTATGTTATAATTTTTTGTGTGGATCTTGTGTAAATATCATGTTACACAAAGTAAGTATATATGGGTGACAAGAATGTATTTTGAAAATGCTTTCATACGTTATGAGAATTCATAGACTAATGTGATATTTCCTTCTTTTCTATCACTTAATGAGCTTTTGTTCTCATCCCAAGTTTTTAAATTATTTTTCATAGGTTAATGGATGTTTAATACAAGGAAGGAAGACGTGTTAAATGTTGAATAATTTTCAAGGAGTCTTTTTTTATGTTCTAATGTTTTATATTTTAAAAAAAATGGAAACTGTTTTTATGGTATCCACTCTATAATAATGTGTAATGTCATGAATGTATTGTCCTAATTCTCTAAAGCTATAAACTTGAAAAGATATTAAATGTAAAAATGAAGTGGTTTATTGAAAAAATTCAAGATTATGTATGTAATAAGGCTGGGTCCTTATAGTTCCCAAGGAAACGATATTCCAAAGGTAAAATCCTCCTTCCTTCTCTTTTAATTTCTTTTATTTTATTATCCTATCCTCACCTCCCCTATACAAATTTTAATGGTTACTATAGTATAATAAATATACTATAATTTTATTGTGCTAATTAATTATCCATCATGAAATCCCTTCTCCTCTCCATTTATTTTAAAAATGAAAACATCGTCTGTGATGAGTCGATTCACCGCCTTTGTGGATGATGAGTTTTCATTCTCTATTACCACCTTCAAGGCTGGTCATAAAATAATTATTATGTTTAAATAATATTTTAATACACATATTATAAGTTATATCATGTTCTTGAACCAATATATAAACATAATATTAAATAAAATGACATAAGTTTGTGATGGTCGTAAAAACCACCAAAATAAATTAAGACATTTTCATCAACATTTTTCTAATGAATCATCCTCATACCATATAACCAAATGATATATGATATAATATAAACTTATGTAATTTAATTAATACTAAATAATTTCACTTCTAGTGAAGTTATTCCCATTTTAAAATAACTCTCATATTTATACTCAAGGTAACTAACCATAAAACCGTGAAACAAACGCTCCCAGAATAATGAAATTAAACATTATAAATCATAGAAACGTCTATAAATGAACTTAATAAAATTATAAAAAATAAAATATATGTTGAATAGGTTATGAATTAAGTAATTAATGAATCTAATTTTATTATCTATGGAATTAATTACAAATGTATAATGCTTTTGGACATTAGGTAAGGGTTTCTCATCTCACTTCTATTTCTGTGAGATATGACTTATTCGCCGCTTATTTATTATTTTTGGTGTATATATAATTCCCTTTGATATATAATATAATTAATCACTTTTTTTAGGGTATTATATGTTTCATTATATGATCATTAATTTTATAGGGTGTACAGTTTGACTGTTTACAAAGTGGTAAGGGAATTCTTAACCCAATTTCCATTCTTTGGGTTAAACTTATACTCCATTGATTATATCGTGCTATGATTATGTGAGAAAAGAATTTTTATGATATTATGTTTTATTTCCAATTTTTTTATGTGGATTTATAGATGATACACATAATCTATTCATTTGGTTATCGCTCACACTTTCTTTTAAAAATACTATTTTAAATGTTTCTTTTTCAAATTTAAAAGGAATTTTTTAAAAAACTTATATGGAATGAGAGGATTTTCCTACTTTCATGATGCCTTAATGTATTTAGTAATCCTTTTTAATTTTATAATATTATTTTCAAATAAAAAATTTTCTTTTATAATTATGAAAATTTTTAAATAAATGATTTCAAATTAAAGGAGTATTTCTATCAATAATTTCTCAATGATTTTATTTAAGTGTTTTCATCTATGTCAACGCCCTTTTTTGGAAATTATTCTTAATTTAGGATGATCTATTATGATATCATATAACATATTTTATTGAATTTTTTATGATTAATTTCACTGTGGATGTATTATTTTGATACCATTCATCATATCACATTGGATGGTATATGATTATATTTATTGTTTGGGGGAAATAATTTCATGTGCTAGTTTCAATAATATTATATCTATTGATTATGTTTCACATATTTTATATGATGAATGTATTGTACTTAGTAAGTGATAGGTGAGGCCCTCTATAGCCCCTCGATGCATCAGTTGGTCTCATGAGACAAACTGGACCGGGTTTTATCTGAGGCCTTACCCATTTATGTTGACTTCTTAGCTGAGGCCTTGATGGTATGTTTTAGACGTCCCATGTTATGCATTCCCTAATTATGAGATTATTCATTGATTTCCATGTGATTATTTTACTACTATAATATCTAAGGTTAAGTTTTCTATCTCATGTGATTATTTATATGGTATTATTTAATTTTTCTATATTATGCTCAAGTTATTGATTAAATGACATGTGTTTCAGTTATTTTACTTTGCCATGTTTTTATGCCTTATTTACTCATAGATTCCATTGTACTCTTACTCTTACTGAAAATTTGAGCTCGCCCCTTTCTTATGTTTTATTTTTTTCCCAGGATTCTAAGATTTATATTATGATTGACATGTAGGGATGGTCAAGGAGAATAGGGTTGTTTAAAATGGAGTTACTATGTTTTATTTCATTTAAATTTGTATTGTAATACTTATGTTTTTATCTAGTTTTCCAAAGCTACTAAACTATTCAGTCCTTTGGGATGTGATAACTTGTACTTAGTACCAATGTAATAAAGTAAGATATCAGCTTTGAGCTACTGGGTTCAGGGTATTTACATTCACAATCCCAATAATCTCCGACTTGAATATTTCTTTAAGAAAAATCTTTAGAAACCTCCAATACATTGGGAAAACTACATACTCATTCCATATAAATGCAATTATATCCAACTTCTTTTCATTTTTCATGTCCTATTGAGGCACAATACTTCCTAAAACTCTCTTGGACTAACACCTTTGTGAGTATATCAACCAAATTTTTCATCCCTGTGATCTTTCATTTCTCTAACACCATGTCTTATAGAAAATTTGGAATGAAATGGAATTTTAGGTCTATGTGTTTCCTTATTACATTAAATATAGGATTCTTTTCATAGTGGATCACACTCTTATTATCACATAATAACATTACTCCCTTTGATTCTTTTCTAAGATCCTTATTTAATCAGTTTAACCATAAAAATCAGCTTCTATAGTTCCTACATATTTAGCTTTTGATGCAAAAAAAGTAATCATCGGCTATATTTGGGACATCTGGATGATTTTTGTTCCACTAAAAGTAAACACAAAATTGATTATTATTTTATGAGTTTTGGAATTACTAGAAAAATCCACATAAAAATCCTTATAAAGGATCATCTTCCCTAAAACACAAAGTTTTATCTATAAATCCTTTCATGTATCATATGATCCACTTCATAGATTCACAATGCTCATTCCCAGGGTTATACATGAATTAAATCATTACTCCCACTGTAAAGGTCATATCTTGTTTCATACATATTATCACATACATCAGGATTTCATCAGCTAAAACATATAGTACTTTCACAATGCATCGGACATCATCTTCCATTGAAGATGCCTATGCCTTGGATAACTTGAAGGTCTGGGAAGGAATCCTGATATATTTATATTTGATCATTAAAAATTTATCAATGATATTTTAGTTGTATTATTTTTGGGATAACACAAAATTATAGGATTTTTTATACCATTATATCCTCATCCCCAAGATTTTATTGGCTTTTCTAGGATCCTTCATTTCAAATCTTCCAGAAAAATTATTCTTCAGCTTATGAATTTGTTGAATTTTTTGGAATTTTTAGTGATATATCATCCAAATATAGTATAAGTAAAATTTGATTCCAATAATTCCACAACTTATGATAAAAAATGATCAAATTTTCTCCTTGTGAAACATTCTCCACTCATTAAAGCATCGAACTTCCAACTCCACTATTGAGGTTCTTTTTTTAATCCATGGAGGATTCGCTTAAACTTATAAACAAGGCCCTTCTTTTGAGGGTCTTCAAAACCATTGGGTTGTATCATGTGGATATTATCCTCCAAATTGATTGACTCTAAGTGTAAACCATCATATGCAACAATTCTTAGCACTATCTAGATTGTAGTATTCTTAACTATTGATGAAATTTTTTTCAAAAAATTGATATTGTATTTCTATTGGAATCCTTTAACCACCAACTATGACTTATATATTCTACTTCTATTAGCTTATTATTTCAAATGGTAGACCCATTTGTTCTGTAGTTCTCAATTCATGTCTAGTGGTTCGTTTAACTCCAATGTTATGTTTCACTTTAAATAATTCATTTCTTTCTCTATGGTTTCCTCCCACTATTTCAAGTCACTGTGATTTGTTGCCTCTTCTATACATTCAAGTTTACCAGTATCCATTAAAATTAAGAAGTTTATGTTAAACCTATATCATTATAATGATCATATATCTATATAATATCTCCTCAAAAAAAAAATTACACTCTCCAGAGATTCAATTTCAGGTTCTTGAACTTACGGTTCTCCTATTGTTGATTGCTCTACTACTGGAGTATTCCCTCATACTTCTACCATTCTTGATTATTTCAGCACATCTGTTGTTGGTAAAATTTCTATTAAATTCATGATGATATCTAGTTTCACTGATATTTTTGAATTTCCTATACTTTCATCAAGATTAAATTGTACTTATGTATTTTATCTCTATTTCTTAACTTCTGATTCGGTAAATTTTATATCATTTTATAGACTCTTTTCATTAAATATTACATATCAAATTCTGATGATCTTCCATTTATTACCAGAATAAGTTGTTTTGATAGACTGTGCCCCATTATAGAGGCTATACTTTTGTTGACTTAATATTTTTTTCATGTTAATTGCTTTCGCCTAGATGACCTTGGGCATACTAGAGTGCACACACATGAATTTAACCTTCTTAGTCAAAGTATGGTTCATCCTCTTGGAAACACCGTTATGTTTTGGAGTTCTAAGAACTATTCTCTCAACCCTAATCCCATTCTTTTAACATAAATTCTTGAAATTTATACCATTTTTCTCTCCACCATTATCAGATCTAATGCATTTTAATTTCTGACCACTTTCCAACTCCACCACGGCTTTAAACTAAATAAAGGTACCAAACACATAAATTTTATTTTTAAGAAAATAAACTCATACCTTCTATGTGGAATCTTCAAATAATTTGATGAAGTAGAATGATCCTATGTGAGATTGGACTGAAGTTGTTCCCTATACATATGAATGAACTAGATATAGATTTCAGGCTCTGGGCTTTTGACCATTCAAGTTGAATGAAACTCTCTTCTGATTTCCAAGCACACATTTATCACAACTTCTGATAGTTGTGTGATCGAGCTTTGAAATTCCCTTTTCAGTTAGAACCTTCATGTACTTATCACCTAGTTGATTGAGTCTACAATGCCAGATCTCTATATTTTTAAAGATTTAAATTCCTCCCATTGTACTTCCTCTTGAATTTTCATTCATGTGAAGTGTACCATATTTTAATCCTCTATCCATAACCTTAGATCCTTATGTTACTTTCTAGAATCTATTTTTGAAATTAGTTTTGAGGTATTCATTATCTAATTGTTCCACTAAAAATTTATTTCTTTATAGACCTGATATGTGTCTCACTCCCTTCAACTAAAGAATACACCCATTCTACATTCCAGAAATTTACATCTCCCTTTTTTATCGCTTATAAATCTTATCCATCCACCAAATAAACTCTCTTGAAGATTCTGAATGAAAAATTCACCATAAAAATTTGATATATAATCAAGTGGAAGGATTCTCTAGAGTCAACCACCCATAAATCCATAAGATTTTGAATAGTAAGAATAATATTGTACTCTCCATCCATTGAACAAAAAGATTTTGAATTTCTAAAATCCATTTTTTTGTGCCTTTCTTGTAATTTCTGCGATTCCTCTAAAGATATCCTTGCTTACCAAAATATCAGTAGGTAGGTTCTGGACAATTCAACTTTCCATGACTCTTCTCCCTAAACTTATCTTCTATTTGTTGATGATTCTTCTAATGAGGTGAGTATCCCCTTCCATTAGTATTCAACACATGACCAGAAGGCACTTAGACCTCTATTCTCCTGGTCTCCTTATTAAGAATCAAATTTTGAATGTCTTAAAACACAAAATTAGTCTTTCCATGGTAATTACTTACCACAGTAACCATGCCATCCAAATATTCTAGTAAAGATAAAAGTAATAGTATAACCCACACATCATCAGTGAAAGAAACTTTCACTTCTTTAAACTGGATACGAATCATGTTGAAGTCATTCACATGATCTTCTATTAACCTTTCTTATGATAACCTTAATCTAAACAAATGTCTCATTAGGACCACTTTGTTTAAGTATATCAGTTTTTCATACATGTCTGTCAGGGATTCCATTAACTTGGATATATTCTTCTTCTCTTGGATGTTAAAGGTCATATTCTATTCCAACATTGTAATGACCCTATCCCTCTAAATATTCCTTAAGGAAGGAAGAGAGATAATGACCCCCGAGTCCTACCTCCACTAGGCCCCGGGTTGGAGACTAACACCAAGGGTATAAAAATATCAAAAATGGGAGGCATTAACCTCTATAATATAAAACAAGATCAGGATATGGGATAGACAACCACCAAGAAACTCCAATGTTTAAAATAAAGGTAAACCAAAAAACATCCCATAATGCATGAATAAAGTAAAATTAATACATATAAAACTCTCCAATATATACCAAAAGACAATTCTATGGCACTGACTCAAAAAAAACTTTGACCCAAGATAGAAATGTCTAGATCAGTCCCCAAAGCCCTCTTAGAAACCTTAAAATAGTTTATATACATAGGGTGAGAATAACATGTATTTTCAATAGGGACATAACTAAGGTCTCAAGAGAACATGTGAAAAGACCATGTTAATGCGCTAGTGAACAAATAGTAAACAGTTAAACTAACCAAACCCAACCTCACCATGCCTCACTCACCAAATCACACATCTAATATAGTAATATAGCATCGAGATCATAATAAATCAAGGTGCCCCACTACCGCTTCCCTGCTGATTTTCTGTTCTCATTCCCCAATGTTGAATGTCTTGTGCCCCCATACCTTCCATACACATCACATCAAAATCACATCACATCACATACGGTTTGGGAAGAATACCTACCTACCCCACCATCACAAGGTATAGCATATGGTACTAGCGTCAGGTACCATCACATCATGTATTTCCTGCAGACACCTGGTCCCCCACATCATGTCACATCACATCCACAACAACCACATCTCACCCAAAGACACCTGGGCCATCACTACACATCTCGCTCACAAACACTTGGTCCATCACTACTAAAGGAAGAGTGAGGAAGATGGGGTATCCATCCATCCACAACACCACCATCCTATATGTTGGAAAAACACCCAGAACCCATAACCTATGATATTTAGCAAGTTTTCCTACTTGGGTGGGGAAAATATTGAAATAGAATAAACATACATGAAATATAGATATCACACATTACCCAACCTATGGGTTCCAAACAACTACCCTAACACAGACCACACCACCACCACTACACCAAACATCAACCGTCATAACTGCTACCAACACTATATGAAACATATCACACAAATGCTACACAAGCCACATGATTCCACTTTCATTTACTAATACACTTCATTCAAATTTACACAGCCCATTCATTTATCATTAAATTAATTTAATCCATTTTACCACACATCAATTTTTATCCTATCTTTCTTATTTATCAGCATATTTTTTTCATGTTTTCATTACAATTATTCCATGGATAATTGGGAAACTATCACAACCACGCCACATAACAATTAGCGTAACTCACATAACCACTACTAGAGTACCACAAATCCACTATTGTCATAGTTCCAAATCACCCAATCCATCTCACCACAACAACCACACATTTCACATCCCAAGTGCATCTCACAGCACAACCACTGCACACAACAATTGTGCATCACCACCACACATTATCACCACTGCTCACCACAACCTTTGCACATCCACACTACATCGCAAATATCCACACCTCATCCATACCATCCAAACACATCACATCATATCCCCATGCATCACTCGACCCATTTGGTCTCCTCCATTACCTCACAATAGCCCAAACCATGCAGGGCAACACAATAAGTACAAATATGCAACAGGAGTACATTCCGACTTCCATAATTTATTCAGGGGATTTCATTACATTACTTCTTTATTTAGCATTGATATTATCACACAAACCATATTCCATGGGCCACCAATTATTCACCCATATGTATATTCTATATCATTTTATTTAGGATGTGATCACACAACACATCAAGGGTCATCACAGCATAACAACTATAATGAAAACAAGGCTCCCAACAACTGTTATTTTCAATATTGGCCAGAGGCATGCATAAACACAACAAAAACATATAACAAAGCAGTAAGTCATGCAATAACTACCCTTACCCGTTAATTTAAATTATGAAAAATTATTATATTGTTAATATGACCCTTACTATCTTCCCAAAAGAAATAAAAATCATGTAAATCTCACACATAATGCATAAAATGAGTGAGAATGAGAATCCCCTACATTGAAGAAGCTTTCTGGTCTCACTGCACACCTCATGGAGAAGAAGAAAAGGATTGAAAACCATAATCACACCAGGAAACTCTGGATCAACCTACACCACATCAACAAATCATGAAAACACCTCTCAAAACACACCCCGAACTAAAACCAACATCACCACAATGGAACCCCAGAGAAGAATAGAATAAAACATGAGGATAAAGTATAATGACTCACCATCAATTTAAAAAACACCACCAACAGAACCTAAGGATCGAGGTGAGGTAAGATAAGTTAGAAGGTCTCCCAAAATATCCTAGGTTTCGTCACAAAATGATAGGAATGGGTGATGACCTAATGGTAAAGAATCGGTCGAACAAACCTATTTACAACTTGTAACTCACCCCTTTCACATTGTGAATTTATGATTCAAGATGTGAATTCCATGAGGCCAATGGATTACAAGTCTTGAAATAGACTTAGTCTATGAATCCCCCATATTTACCACTTCCACTAAAATTCACATTTCCTTGACTCGATTTAATTACACATCATGAATTACCCTTTCCCAATGTGAATTCATTTTATGCTTCACACCCCATTTGAACACAAGTAGTGAATCTACTAGCCTCACATGATGCAAATCACTAACTCATTATGTGAATTAGGTTCACATCATGAGATACCTTCTATATCCCTCATATGGCTCTAACTCCATATGATTCTCCTCCAGCCTCCTCTAAAAGACCCATAACACCCATACTGGAAAAGTAATGGGTCGAGAAGGCACGAACCATTACATTACATACCTATCAAATGATTATCATCCTCGATAATCAAATCCCAGTATGAAAAATGAAATGGGTCTGAACAACCACCCAGTGAGATGCCTTTCAAGGATCTCATCATACCACAAATGCTACCACCATCCAAACATGTAAAACCAAAATACCTAAAAAACACACCGTGAAACCATATCACAACCTGTCATTGGGAACAACACCACAACTTTTGGTACCATCAACAACCCACCTCCTTTTCCACACAAGTAACTACATCTCAACACGCATCATAACCACATCACTTTACCACCCGCATGACCATATCAACCTCCAAACATCCCAAACCAACCACTTCCACAAAACTACCTCAAGCACATAAATCATAGAATCCCATATTCCATGTTAAGATATTATCTGCTTTGTGCATCATTGACTCATATATAGGGTTTTAATCACATTAAAGTATAATTCATCTTAATTAGGATTCAGATCCTCCCATTTTCATATATCGGAATCTTTATCACACATCAAGAAAACTGCACATATCATAAAATAGCAAGATCCATCATCACAACAAAATAGAGAAAATAAAAAATCCAAACAACTCCAAGTACTGGGCACGCATCTGTGCCTCTCACTCTCAAGTACTCTCCTCCATGCCAACATGCCTCCCCAACATGAAAACAAAGGGAATGTTTCACACACAGCACCTTCTCTTATGGTTCATGAATCTCTATTGTCCACTCCACGAACGTCTCTTCATCCTCAAAATCCAACTCTCCCTGATCAATGACATGGGATTCCTCATGAACATACCAACAAAGCTGAGACACATAGAATATGTCATGGATCCACTCCAACCATGATGGAAATGACAACTAATACACCACCTCACCAACATTACCCAACACCTCAAAGGGCCCAAAAAAATAAGAAGAAATCTTACTCCCCCTTCCAAACCTCCACCACTCACATTGAGGGGAAACTCTAAAGAACACATGGTCGCCAACCTCAAACTCCAAGGGCCTCCTCTTATGATCATAATAGGCTATCTAATGGTACTTTTCCACCCTCATCCTCTCTCAAACCAACTAGATCTTCTCGGTCATGCTCTATACCACATTAGAACCAAAAACTACTAATTCCCCAACCTCTGTCTAGCACAATGAAAAATGACATGGTTGTCCATACAATGCCTGAAATGCAATCATGCCAACAGATGGGTGATAGTTGTTATTGTATTAAAACTTGACCAGAGGAAAGTGACTTTCCCATTATCCACAAAATCCCAAGACACAAGTTCACAACATATCCCCCAGTATCTAGATGGTCATCTCTATTTTCCCATCTGTCTGATGGTGGAAAGTAGTGTTAATGCACAGTAAGGAGCCAAAATAATGTTGAAATTCCCTCCAAACCCATGCTATAAAATGACGATCTTGATCAGAGATGATGATACTCAGTACCTTGTGAATCCTAACCACATTTTCCACATACCTCCTCACTAAAAAAATCCATGGAACTCGACTCATAGATAGCCAGAAAATAAGCTGACTTCAACAGTCGGTCCCCTATCACTAAAATTGCATCATAAACTCCCTAATATTGGGGTAACCTCATGAAAAAAATCCATCAATTTATCTTCCTATTTTCACTCCTAAAAACCTAAGGACTACAATAAACCTCTATGAACACTTTATTCTACTTTTACCTACTAAAAAACAAGACAACTCACCACAAACTCTGCCACCAAACATTTCGTCCTTGGCTGCCAAAGCTATCTCCTCAATCCATGATACATATTTGTCACAGATGGATGTACCATTGAAGGTGAGTTGTGAAACTCATGGAGAAATCCCTCACACATCACCTATGGAACAAAAAACCTCCCCCAGAATAATATCTGATTCTGACCATCCCTCAGGAGAGTCGCCATGGCCAATACAATCACGCATAACCTCTACCTCTGAGTCTCCCCACTAAGACTCCCACACCTACTGTATTGGGGATGACTCCACAACCATATGATAAATACAACCATGACCATTTCTCTCACCAACATCAAGATTCATCATTGTAAGATCCTCCATCCCTTTCCAAACATCTGCAAACTCCGGAACCGCATCTCCTCGAGAATTCCAACTCAACGCATTGGAAACCACATTCCCCTTTCCTAGGGTATAAGAGATATAAAAATTATAATATTGTAGAAATTACATCCAACTTTATTGGAATATATTCAGATCTCACTGAGAGAAAATATATTTCAGTCACTTATGGTATGTGAAAACCACAAAATGATCACCGATGAGGTAGTGTCACCAAAACTTTAGTGAAAACACTACTTTATCTAGCTCTATATCATGGGTGTCATAGTTATGCTCATGGGAACATAACTACCTATACCCGTATAAGATCACCACCCTCTGTTTTATCAACACGCATCCTAAGACCAAAAAGGATGCATCATAGAAAACCTCAAACAACACACCCTCTTTAGACAACTGAAGAGTTGGAGCACTAACCAGAACTTCTCCTTCAGGTAACTGAACACTATTTGGAACGGATCAATCCACACAAAATCCTAGTCCTTCAAATTCAACACCATAAATGGAGTTGAAACTCAATAGAAATCAGGAAAAAAAATAACCTTTGATAATATCCTATAAGACCAAGGAAACTGTGAACCTCTTTCATGTTATTGGGTGCTATCCAAGAAAAAACTACCTTGATCTTAGATGGATCCACCTCTACACCCTACTGAGACACCAAATTTCCAAGGTAACACACCTCTTTCATCCAGAACATACACTTGGAAAACCTTTCATAGATCATTGTGGTGTCATAGGACCTGAAAAATAACTCTGATATGTTTGGCATATTCATCCCCTGACTTCGAGTAGATCAAGATATCATCGATGAATATGATGATGAATCGGCCTCAGAACTCACGAAACATGGAGTTCATAAGCCCCATGAAAAAAACTGGTGTGTTCTTGACACTAAATGGCATGGATATAAACTCGAAGTTCCCATACCTACACCTTAAGGCAATCTTTATAATATCCTCATATGTTACCCTCAACTGATGATATCTAGACTGCAGATCGATTTTCAAAAAACCAACTAACTCCTTTTAGCTGTTTGAAAAAATCATCTATCCTTGGAAGAGAGTAATGGTTATTGACCATCACCTAATTCAACATTTGGTAGTATATACGCAACCTCAGACCACCATCCACCTTCTTGGTGAACAACATCAAAGCACCCCCACGGTGACACACTGGGTCGGATGAAACCCCTTTCCATCAGATCATCCACATGTGACCTCAACTCACATAACTCTATAAGTATCATCTAATAAGGACCATAAAAATTGGATATTCACCCAACTTTTACTCTATCCCAAACTCAACATCACATCAAGGGGGTAGGATCATAACCTTATCTGATAAAACATACAAGAACTCCTCCACAACTATTAGAACATCCCCAACCCAATCTTACACTGATAACTCCACCAACTCTGAAAAAAGAGGCCCCACACTCACCACCTATCTGACGACCTCACTTACCAACGAACGCCGCTCATTGACCCTCCATGTTGAAAAATGAAACTCTCTTCTGAAATAATTCAATGAATGCACACATGGAATACATCCAATCTATGTCGAGGATAACATCATATGGTTGTATCTATAGTAAAAAAAAAGTTCCCCACTGATTGGTGTTTCCACATCACCAGTCTACATCCCCATAACATATCAAAGAAAATAGCCTAACCTATAACCAGTGTAGATAACAGCATGGGAACTGGAATCATATCCATATCTAGTATCAAATCATAGACCAAATTGGGAGTGACAAGGGTTTCACAACCTGACCCAAGTTGGGGCTCGAGTCACAACTACCCCAAGCCCGACTCTATAGTCCAGGGATGGAAACAAGCACCGAAGGCATAACCAACTTGGGGAGTCATTTTCCTAAGTATCTGTACACACACACATAGCCAACTCGATGAAAAAGTGCAGATGGAAAGAAGAAAAGATGAAACACTGCTATAAAGTAAACCAAACATGCATGAACCTCTAGATTATACAAAATGTACTATGGTGTAAGCTGAAAGTAAAAGGGGAAAAATACACACCCAACCAGAAATATGTCCCAACCTGAAAAAACTAGAAAATTAAACGGCTAAAGAGATCCCCACTCCTGAATCCCAAGCTACGACCACCATATGTGGTCCAAGTAACCATTATCCCTAAGAGCCTCTAAATTCATGGTAAAACTATCCATCATCTGCAAAAAAAATAGGACACATGTGGGAAAATATCATGTATGGGTGAGTATATACATACCCAATAGAACGCCTTGAAAGGGGTGAAAGGGGGAGTAGAAAGAGATAAAATGGAAGAGAAATATAGTAAATAACATAAGGTGCAGTGAAAGAGTACAGCTCAACCCGACAAAGAGTGAAAGTAAGCTCATTCAAGCACAAGGGGATAAACATAGTGAGTAGATAAACTACTTATTGAGTATTCACCACCTATAGTAAGAGAGAAGACTCATCCAACCATGAGAAGCTAGGCATGGAAAGTACATGGAATACCCCACACATCTTCACCTCTTCTAGAAGGAGAGTAACCAAACCCAAGGAGTGGGTAAATAAGAAGGATATATACATATATTCTTAGTCAAAGAAGCCCAAATGAAAGAGTATGGGGATATCCATCTCACAGCTCATCCTAAGAAGAAGAATAGCCAATAGTTCTATAAGAATCCATCAACAATGCCCAGCATCCCACGCATCTTACCTGAACACACAAGTCTAAGGAACTCATTCACCACACCTTGATACTATCCTCTTTGGGAATAACTGACTCACCCACACGGTTTTAGGTCGCATTACAAAATGCATCTCGGTGGGGAAAGCATCCCTCTTCCTTATGAGTCCAAAGCTATGTCAAACCACATCTTGTCACTATGCTGCATAGTTGAGGGGCCAAAAAATCTAGTTAAGGATCCTACACCCTGGTACAATAGGAGGATCCTTCTATGATAGTCACCGAGGAACTCCACTACCCAGCCCTGGTGGAGGGTAACCCTTGGGAATGTCATTGAGGAACTCCACTTCCTAGCCCTGCTGGGTAACACCTGGAAGAATTCATCAGGGAACTCCACTTCCCATATATTTTGGAGGGTAACACCCGAAAGACATCATTTGGGGAACTCCACTGCCCAGCCTTGTTGTAGGGTAACACCTGGAACAAGTCGTTGGGGAACTCCACTACCCAGCCCTGCTGAAGGGTAACGCCCGAAAAGGTTCTTTGGGAAACTCCACTACCCAACTTTGCTGGAGGTTAATTCCTGGAAAGGGTCCTTGGGGAACTCCACTCCTCAGCCCTGCTGGAGGGTATTGCTTGGAAAGGTCTGGTGATCCTGCACAATCGTTGTCAACATCGGGTGTCATCTTAGTGTGTTGTGCCTTAAATATTCCACATCATATCTTGAAATTCACATCTAAAGGTTCCATCACATTCTATGTGAAAAAAAACATAGGATAGTCTACTCACGGGTCAAAATATGAGTTCAAATGAAAGAGATACGAAACTTTGAAGTTTCTTAAAAAGGAGGTACACAACATGTTAGGGACCCACACAACATGTGGTCCCACTCTGATATTTGGTCATGTCCTCTCTAGAACATGGATTTCTAGCCATGTAGCACTACACAGTGTGTAAGCATACTATACGATGTGTCTCGGCCAAAGTCCCGATGAACGCATGAGGCTCATCGCCGGTCCGAGGGGAAAATGTAATTTCACTAATTTTCCTCTTCAAACAGCCTTGGATGACCAAAAGGATTACACCGTTTTGATCCTCATGGAAAAATGATCGGGATTGACTATTCACTTTCCTCAATTGGACACCTAGTAAAAAAATCACATTTCACTGCATCACGCACGAACGGTGCTTCATGGGCCCGAGCCATGAGTCAAAAATAAATACTCGAAATTGTTCTTGAAACATCCGCCTTAATTTCAGGATCCTAGTGTCATAGACAGTTTTTCATTCTGAAATCGTATGAGGCGGATATATCAGATATAAAATCCCATAATAATAATAATTTTTATTATTATTGGGTGTTTCATTGACTCGAGGCACAAGACTAAAAAAGGTATCCAATATTGGTCTTAAAATGATTGTCTCAATTCTAGCGTCACTCTGTCACTGATGGTTTTCAATCTGACACCATATGAAGAAGTTACGGTCAGATTAAGATTTTGACAACAAAAATTAATAATAATATTTTATATTATTATTATTTTATAATACCCTTTTTATTTATTTTAGGAAGGTTTCCTCCTCTTTAGTGTACATAGTGAGCACGTCATCTCTGGTGCCTCCCTTCATTTATTATAATAATAATTTTATTATTAATATATCACAAAGATGAGAAAAAATCTTTATCTGTTTACACATGTAACCACACCCCAATCTCCTTCTTGCGTGCACAGTATCCACACCCCCATTATTATATCTTTATTATTATTATTTTCAAAAAAATAATAATTATCAAGTCTTACTTCATACAAATTAATATCCTTTAAAAAAATCCTTCCAATTTAATTCCATTAAAAATAAAATCAAAATGTATTTTATTAAATTAAAACTATTTAACTTAATTAACCACACATGCATTTTATGCCACAATTATTATTATTTAATATAATAATAACAACAAAACCTCCTTTTATCAAATCATCACAATTAGTATTATTATTATTAATTATTAATGCTCATCGTGTTGACCACATCCGATCACCTCGTTAGAGATCCAAGCCCATCCACCATCACGTTCATGCTGAATAGCCTCCTCCATGAGACTCTATGTATGGACTCTACTCAGAATCAATCTTGTCACACTGCATTCTTCCCAGGTCTATGCTCAGTTCATTGATTTGTTCTCATTTTGTTGATCCGCCACAAATCTGGGGGTCCGATCATGCTCGGTACCTCCCAACAAAGTTGAACCAAGACTGTAGGGATCCAGCTGAGGATGAACACAAAGAAAAATGGGGATAAAGGAACAAGAACAAAGTTTTTTAGATCAATACCAAGCGTTCTTGGTCATTAGATCAAGAACGGGGATCTCAAGGTTAGAAAACAATTGACAACAAATTAATTTCTATACATGGGCACATACAAAGGCTGCAAAAGGGAGCAGATCAAAGAACAACATTTTATATTCTCAATAATTTAATCAAAAGGGTGAAAAACACCAAATTGATGAGTCCTACCTTGATTATGGATTGATAATTGGTGAAGACTTCATTCATCAATGATTTGGGAGGATTTGTTGCCTTCATTATGTCCTAATCTGCTCCGATCTGAAGTTTCATTGTAATCTGCCAATGAAGGAGGGTGGATAAGCTCTGGATTTCTCCTAGGGTTTATTAGTTTAACCCTAGAGAAATATGCTTAGAGATAATCTTATAGAGTATCTTTTTCATTTAAAACAAATTAATGAATTAATTTAATAATTAATTAACTCATTAAATGCATGGCCAATGAGCAAGGGGCCCAAATGTCCCATTTCGACCCATTTTATGTCGTTCATAAGGTAAAAACTACATTTCATACTCAAATATGGTCTTAGATTTCTGATCCAAGACTCCATTTATAATATATTCCAATTTTTTAATAAAACTGTGCGCACATAATAAAAATATATTTTTAATTTTTATAAATTAATTTTGGACTCATCGGGCCTTAGAATCATGTGTTGTCTCATTGCTTGGCTCCAAAAATATTCATAGAAATATTTCAAAACATTACACAAAAAAATTAGAGTCTCAACATTATTCCCTTATTCAAGTATTTTCATCCCTGAAAAATTACAACTAAGCAGAAAGGTGGGGATACTGGGTCCACATCTGGATTTTATATACATCTTCCCTACATCGAGATGTACATCCAAAGGAGAAGTGTGAAACTCCTTCATCACTTAATCTCATAACTTTACCAGAATCACTCTTCATACCTGAAAAAGTATGATGTGATTCCATTCTTCAAAAAAATTCATTGGGTAAAACTCTTAAGGATATCTGGTCACGCAAGACCTTGCAGTCGATTTCCCCCAGAAGGTAGTGCCTCCATATCCTCAAGAAGAAAACTATCACTGCCATCTACAAGTATTGATCCACTTAGTTCTATTCTTGGGGTCTTAATTACCTCAAAACATATGCAATAACATCCTTCCACTATATCAAAGTTGATGTCGAACACACAAAGGTATCAACAAACAAGGTAGGTGAGTAGACTCATCCAACCATGAGAAGCTAGACACTGAAAGAATGTAGCATACCCAATGTATATTCATTTATCTTAGAAGGAGAGTAACCCCAAACCAAAAAATCCTCCACAACCACTTGTGGAATCCCAAAAAAAGAATCAGCAGAAAAACTCCATAGGCAATACCAGTACCTTCTCTGACACTCAATCGCACAACCTCACCTGAACACACTCATCCACCACACCTTGATACCATCCACTTTGGGCGGCATTGAAATTCCCTCGCATTTTTTATTTCATCTCAAAAATGCATCTTGGTGGGGGACCCCTCTTCCTCATGCATTCAAAGCTACATCAAAAAAAATCGATACAGGGTTACACCAACGCCTTGCATCACCCTGGTTAAACCTCAAGCAATGAGCAGAAAGAAAAACATACCTCAAAATAGTGTATAAAAATTTCTAATACATGAAGTAGAAAGGACACAGAGAATACCTCTAATCATCTCATTTTTTCACACGGTCATAAGTCTCTAAAGCCTGAAACTGTCTATGGTCCCAACCGCCAGCTCCCTGAGCCTGACGTGGGCCACCCGGTGGTGGTGGAAGGATATCATAGTGGCATCCACCACCCATAGCTCCTCCTACTTCTCTGCCATCTTTACCTCCCTAGGGACCACCCTTCTCTCTCTTAGGAGGTCCCTGATCACAGTGTTTCCTCTACTGTGGTGGTCCATCAGCTGTCTACCTATGTTGCTCGGTACGCCTGGTCGGTCAGTATCATGCCATGTGACCTCAACTATCATAGTTAAAACAATGCCCCTCTCTGGGATTCCCTATCACTCTATGTTGCCTTGGCCCCACATGACCATGTGCCTGAGTCAGATCATAAAAGGGTCTCCTACTCTGAGATCCCATCGACTGGTGCCTGCTAGCTGTTGTAGATGACTCAGCTCTGGGATTCCCACTACCAGATCCAACTGTCTGATGTCCCTCTGATAGAAATCTCTTTATCACCAATGCCCACTCCAGCACCCCATCATAGGTGTGGATGCATAAGGGCGGAACGCTGGCTCGAATCTCTTGGTGGAGTCATTACTCAAACTTCTGTGTTTGAAAGTAGAAATATTGAATCATGTTAAGGGAGTAATGTGTAAGGTCTTTGAACCTCACCACATACTCATCCACCATTATCCCTCCTTTTTTCAGCTCTAGAAGCTCCTAGATCCAGACTGAGCATAAGTAGGAGGGGTGGTACTCCTTACAAAATAGTCGTTGGAATTCATCCCACGAGAGTGTCGAATCATCGTGCATATGTGTAACCAAGCTCCAACAATGCCCAAATGCTCCATGGAAAAGGTAGAATGCCAGTGCCACCACCTAATCTGTCAGTGTTTGGATAATACTGAAGATGCAGACCACCAACTCAAGCCAATCCTCCACTGCCTGAGGACTGGGCTTGCTGTGAAACCTCAGTGGTCTCTGATGCTGGAACTCGCAGAGTGTGCTCATCCTATGTGTGTCCTCAGCATGCTCTACTGGGATGATCTGCTACTCGACAGGTGGAGGTACTACTAATTTACCACCAGGAGGAAGGGGGTCATGTGATAGACCCTGAACTGAGGCCTCGTTTCTCATAAAATCATCATCACAAAATGGAGCTGGTATTCTGGATGGCTATTGTCACGGAGGCATCCTGAAAGTTATCAAGGATTACCATTGTCATATGAGAATATATATATATATATATAAATGGGTTGATGACTCAAGAAGGACAGAAAAAAGACTCAATCTTATATGATTCATGTACAATTAATCCCTCCAAAAAATGTATCAGTTTTCTAAGTCGACAAGCAGGAAGTCAAGTTCCTGGTGAGTGGATACGTCAGTCGTTGCACCATCACTAGACTCCCTAGCCTAAGAGCCATTCTCAAGAACTTTGACATTGTTTCCATAAACCCAACCAAATCCTCTTAATGGGATCGTCTGACCAACGTCCCAAGGAATGAACTTACTCTGATAACAATCTGTTACAACCCAATCCAAGTCGGGGCTCGAGTCGCAACTACCCCAAGCTCGTATCTATAGGCCAAGGGGTGGCGACAAGCACCGAAGGCATAAATAACTCAAGGAGGCCTTTGTCTAAGTACCTATATGGACACACACAAACAACTCAATGTAAAAGTGCAGTGATAAAGAAAAAAATATGCAACACTGCTATAAAGTAAACCAAACATGTATGAACCTCTAGACATTACAAAATGTATGGAAGTGTAAGATGAAATTAAAAGGGGAAAATACACACCCAACCAGAAATATGTCCCAAACTGACAAAACTTGAAAATTAAATAGCTGAAGAGATCCCCTCTCCTGAATCCCAAGCTAAGACCACCGTACACGGTCCAAGCACCTAGTATCCCTAAGCTCCTCTGAAGTCACAGTCGGTCTGTCCATCATTTGTAAAAGACACAACATGTGTAGAAAAATCCCATTCAGGTTTGAGTATATACATACCCAGTAGAACTCCCCGAAAGGGGTTAAATGTGGATCAGTAAGAGATATAGTTAAATATAAAGATAGTAGATAACACAAGGTGCAATGAAAGATTACAACTCAACCCAACAAAGAGTGAAAGTAAGCTTGTCCAAGCACAAAGGGCTAAACACAATGAGAAGATGAACAACCCGTTGAGTCTTCTCTACCTATAGCAAGAGAATAGACTCATCCAACCATAAGAATAAAGAAACAGAAATAACATGGAATACCTCGCGCATCTTTGCCTCTCCTAGAAGGAGAGTAACCAAACCCAAGGAGTGGGTATAAAAGAAGGATATATATATATATGTGCTCAATTAAAGAATCCCAACCAAAGGAGTGAGGGGATCTCCATCTCACAGCTCATCCCAAGAATAAGAGTAGCCAACGGTTCCAAAAGAATCCATCAACAATGCCCAGTATCCCATGTATCTTCCCTGAATACACAATTTTAAGGAACTCATTCACCATACCTTGATATTATCCACTTTGGGCGGAATTGAATTGCCAGGATGGTTTTAGGTTGCATCGCAAAATGTGTCACGATGGGGAAAGCTTCCCTCTTTCTTGTGAGTCCAAATCTACGTCAAACTGCATCTCGTCATTGTGTCGCACATTCGATGGGCCACAAACTCCAGTTAAGGATCCCATGCCTCAGTACGATAGGAGGTTACCATTCTGATAGTCAATAAGGAACTCCACTGCCCAACCCCGCTGGAGGGAAATGATTAAGAATTTCATTGGGGAACTCCACTGCCCATCCCTACTATAGGGTAATGCCTGGAAAGGTCATCGGGGAACTCCACTGCCCAATCCTGCTGTAGGGTAATGCTCGGAAGGTCGTTGAGGAACTTCATTGCCCAGACCTGCTTGAGGGTAATGCCTGGAAGAAGTCATCGGGGAACTCCACTGCCTAGAACTTTTAGAGGGTAATACTCAAAAAGGTTGTTAGGGAACTCCACTTACCATCCCTGCTAGATGGTAATGCCCAAAAGAAGTCATCGGGGAACTCCACTACCTAGCCATGTTTAAAGGTAACGCCCAGAACAAGTTGTTGGAGAACTCCACCACCTAGACCTCCTAAAGGGTAATGCCTGGAAAGGGTCCTCAGGGAACTCCACTACCCAGATCTATTGGAGGGTAACACCCAGAAGGGTCCTTGGGGAACTCCACTGCATAACCCTGCTAGAGGGTAATGCCTAAAAAGGTATGGTGATCCTGCATGATCGATGTTGTCATCGGGTGTCACCTTAGTGCATCATGCACAGAACATTCCACATTTTATCTCTAAATACAAATTTGATGGACCCATTATATTCTATGTATAAAACACTTAGGATAGTCTACTCATGGGCCAAAATATGAGTTCAAATGAAGGAGATATAGAACTTTGAATTTTCCTCAAAAAGAGGTACACTATATGTTAGGGACCCACACGGCATGTGGTCCTGCTCTACTACCTGGGTGTGTCCTCTCCATAACATGGCTTTCTGGCCATGTAGTACTACACAGAATGTAAGCATTCTACACGACACGTCTCATCCAGAGTCTTTATGAACTCACAAGACTCATCGTCGGTCTAAGGGAAAAAATGTAATTTCACTAATATGTCTCTTAAAATGGACTTATATGGAAAAATGGATCACACCATTGTGATCACTAAAAAATTCTCAAGATATACTATTCACTTACCTCAATCAGACACCTGGTGAAAAAGTCACATTTCATTGCATCATACATGAACGATGCTTCAACAAGGGTTTTATCTCTACTAGCCTCATAATTTGAGGATTTTATTGGTGGAAGGATGTGGTTGGTGAACAAAGCCACTTTAGGTGGCGGTAAAATGGTCTGAGTTCATCGACGAAGGGATTCAAAGAGGCGATCTCGATCGGCTGGCAGTCAACTACTGGTGGCAGCGGGAATAGAAGACTGACGATGCAGTGGGTGTGGTTGTCGATGATGGGCGTCAGCAATGGGGGATGTCAGGCATGTCATAGGTTGGTGATGTGGTGAGTGTGATAGATTGGCGAACGGATCTCGATGTGAGGCGGGATGATAGGGTGGATCACGGTGGGTGGACGCAGTGGAGATGGGGGTCACCTCAAGCAGCGGATGCGGCGATGAGGGCCGCTCCAGACGGCAAGCGGCGGGCATTATGAGGTGCGGTGGGCATCGTGAAAGCAAGCAACATGAGGGACGTCAAAAAAAAGAATTTCTTCCTCCATAAGGTGTAGATATAAATGGATCTCAAGAAATAACTTCAACTTTGTATGGATTCCATAGTGGAAGAACAATAGGCTATGACATATTCCATCGGGACTAGGCACCGTGCATGCATGAGGCATTATTGGTTGTGCAGCCTTTCAAGGTTTGGAGTTTGATCGAAAATTATAAATAATATGCTAGGATAGTATGTCTTGTGTTATCAATTCTATTGGTTCTTTGAGCCATGTATTGAGACTTGTGCATTTGGGCCTACGGGCCATGTAGGGTTCCCTCTCAACCTAATTAAAAATGAGATTATCCAATAATAAAAAATATCTAAGGCCTTTGGGTTTTTCAGAGTATGAACAGTGCTTTGTGGTCCCAAACCATGAGCCTAAAATAAATACCCAAAATTGGTTTTGAAACGTCCACCTTAATTTCAGGGTTGCAGCGTCATAGATGGTTTTTCATTTCATCACCGTATGAGGGAGATATGTCGGATACAAAATCCCACAATAATAATGATTTTTATTATTATTGGATATTTCATTGACCCAAGGCACAAGTATGAATAAGGTATCCAACATCAGTCTTAAAATGATCGTCTTAATTTCAGGGTCATGCTGCCATTGACGATTCGTCAATCCGACACTGTATGAAGAAGTTGCGGTCGGATTAAGATTTTGACAACAAAATTTAATAATACTATTTTATATTTTTTTATAAAACCCTTTTTATTTCTTTAAGGAAGGTTTCCTCCTTTTTTTGTACATGGCTAGCACCTCATCTCCAGTGCATCCCTTCATTTATTATAATAATATTATTATTATTATTATATCACAAAGATGAGAAAAACTCTTTATCTGTTTACACATGTAACCATGCCCCCATCTCCTTCCAGCACACACATTACCCACGCCCCCATTATTATATCTTCATTATTATTATTTTCAAAAAAATAATAATTATTATCAAAACTTACTTCATACAAATTAATATCCTTTTAAAAAAATAGTCCAATTTAATTCCATTAAAAAGAAAACTGAAATATACTTTATTAAATTAAAATTTTTTAATTTAATTAACCACACACACATTTTATGCCACCATTATTATTATTTAATATAATAATAATAACAAAACCTCCTTTTATCAACTCATCTCCATTAATATTATTAATAATTATTATTATTAACGCTCATCGCGTTGACCACATCTGACCACCTCGTCAGAGATCCAAGTCTGGTCACCGTCACATTCACGCTGAGTAGACTCCTCCATGAGAATCTATGTAGGACCTTCACTCAAAATAAATCTTGTCACACAACATGTATCCCAGCTCTATTCTTGGTTCATTGATTCATTCTCGTTTTGTTGATCTGTTGCGAATCCGGTTGTCCGATCGGGCTCGGTACCTCCCGGCAAAGTCGAACCGGGACCGCGAGGATCCGGCTACTGATGAACGCAGAGAAAAATGAGTAGAAAGACACATGAACAAAGGTTAACAGATCGAGGACAAGCATTCTTGGCTAGTCAATCAATAATGGGGATCCTCGGGTTAGAAAACAATTGACAACAAATTAATTTCTATACATGGGCACATGAAAAGGCTGCAAAAGGGCGTAGATCGAAGAACAATGTTTGATCTGCTCAATCATTTAATAAAAAGGGAATAAATTAACAAATTGATGAGTCCTACCTCGATTATGGCTCGATCATTGGTGAATAACTCATTCGTCAATGATTTGGGAGGATCTGTTGCGTTCCCTGCGTCCTGATCTGCTTTGATCTGAAGTTTCGTCGTAATCCACCAACGGAGGAGGGTGGATGAGATATATATTTTCCACATAGTTTATTTGGATAAACTTGGAGAAATCTACATAGTGATACTTTTATAGAGTATTATTTGCATTTAAAACAAATTAATTAATTAATTTAATAATTAATTAACTCATTAAACGCACCGCCAATGAGCGAGGGGCCCAAACGTCCCGCACCGACCCATTTTATATCATGTTTAGGGTAAACACTATGTTCCAGACTCAATTTTAGTCTCATATTTCTGATCCAAGACACTTTTTATGAGATATTCCACTTTTTCAAGAAAACTGCGTGATATTTTTTATAAAATTAATTTCGGGCTCACCAGGCCTCAGAATCACGTGTCATCTCAGCGCCTATCTCTAAAAATATTCTTAGAAATATTCTAAAGTCTTACAAGTAAAAACTAGAGTCTCTAAAAAATGAGTAAAAGGCCCCTAAATCAAACAAGGCGCACATAAGGGTAGTCGATAAACTAATTGTACCTCGAACAACTCCCAGATCTATTGGTGTTATTTCCTCTAACAAGTGCATCTAACCACATACGTCCCATCTACCCTTCTTCTTTTAGCCCCCACAACCACTCTCTATCCTAGGTGTCTATGGATGGGGACCATCATGAGGTTTTCCTTTACCAACACCACCTTCCATTGGCTACTGAATAAGCATCAGTGGTCCCTGCTACTAAAACTACCATAGATTCAACTAAAATTATTGTTGAGAAGGGGATTGAACACCCACTTGATACTAGACTCCATGGGTGGTCGGACACTAAGTATGGCAGTAAACTTGTCCCCTGTAAACAAAGAATGAAAATGAAAATACCCCTACATGTGTTTGGAAGCCAACTGTCCCAGAAGAATGGGGAAAGATCTACCATGGTCAGCTCCCCACTGGTCAGAACCCTTACTACCTGAACACCCATAGTCCGCTACCTGAAGCCCTACTCCTCGAGATTACCTAATGGTCACTCTCTTGGGGATAAAATACCAAAGAATGAATCTTATGGATAACCTTAGTTTTTTTTACACCTCAAGAAATGTAGGGAGTGTAAATGGGTTGATCGCATACCTGATCATTGGGCGTAAATCCTCCTCCAGATGTCGCGCTCTAGAATACTCATTAAGAAAAAAAAATAAAGCAAAGTGTATGAGGTCCTTGAACCTGATCCCCAACTCCCACATGATCAAGCTCCCCTAATAAAGGGGTGGAAGCTCCTTTCTCTTGGATTCCCTCATCATCGATGATAGAAACACTGTCTCGAACTCCCTATGAAATTAGGTTCATGAAACATATTCCTCCTTATGATCACCAAGAAACAACGTCCACCATTGACGCATAGCTCCCTATATATAAATAACTTCCAAGGGCACCCAGAACTCAGCCCGTGCTTGGATCAGATTGAAAGTAATCTTGAGCTCCTCTATCCAGCGCTTTTTCTGAGATGCTCCCCTTATATTTTCCCAAACTCTACCACTGAATGGCACAAAAATACCTTTTCCATTCCTCATCCCCATCTGCCAGATCAACCCTTTGATAATCAACCGAATCAACCTATTAAACCTCAATAGGTTGAGCAACTCACAAACAACAAATAAGAGTCATTCCTAAAAAGTAAATAGAACATCCTAATCCCAATTGCATGGAATTTTATCAAATCTTATTTATTTAATTCATTTTATTTTCCAAAAACGACCCAATTCTAACACAAATTCAAACAATCATAATGCATGTACCTCTCCTATTTCTCTACCCTATAAACAGGTCCACCTCACTTTTTCATTCAATAAGCTCAGAGTTTGTGCACCAGATCATGGGAGACCTAAAATCTTATGTCATAGTTAGTCCCTCGAGCCTATGTCATGTACCAAGATTAAATGGCACCATTACCCTACCAACTCATGTAAAACTCACAGTCCCTAACACCAAACTTCATCCTATCTCTCAACCAAAACCTCTGATACCACTATCACGACCCCCCCCCCCAAAGATACCATAATGGAGGAAGAGATATAATGATCCCTGAGTCCCGCCTCCAGTAGGACTCGGGTTAGTGACTAGCATTGAGGGTATAAAAACCTCCTAAATAGGAGACATTACCATCTATAATATAAAACTATATTAAAAGATATGATAAAAACCCACCAAGAAAATATAGTTGTAAAAATAAAAGTTAACCAAAATAATCTCACAATTAATGAATAAAGTAAAACTAATACATATAAAATTTTCCAATATATACCAAAAGATAAGTCTACAGTAGTGTCTTAACAGCAGCTCTAACCCAAGCTATCAATGTCCATCTCAGCCCCCAAAGTCCTCCTAGAAACCTGAAAATGTTTTATATACTTAGGATGAGCATAACATGTATACTCAGTAGGGACATAACAAAGGTCTCAAGTGAACATGTGAAAAGAGCATGCTAATGCACCAGTGAACAAATAAAAGAACCGATGAGAACTTAAACTGGTCAACTAACCAAACTCAACTTCACCATGGATCACTCACCAAATCATGAACCCAATATAGTAATATAGCATCGAGATCATAACAAAGCAAGGAACCCCTTTACAACTTTCCCATTGATTTTCTTCTCTCCCGCCCCAATATCGAACGTCCTATACTCCCATCCCTTCCATACACATCGCATCAAAATTGAATCACATCACATACTATCCATCTATGATGTGGACCGGGATGCATCTACTAACCCCACCCTTGTATGGTCTAGCATCCAGTGCTAGTATCAGGTACCATCACACCATGTCTCACCTGCAGACACTTGGTCCCACACATCACATCTTGTCAAAGCCACAATAATGACATCTTTTTTTCAGACACCTGGGTCATAACTACACATCTCTATCATATACACCTAGGCCATCACTACTAAAGGAAGAGTGGGAAGTATCCATCCATTTGTATCAGCGTCGTCCCGGATGTTAGGGAAATCACTGAGAACCCATAATCTCTAAGTGTTTGTATGGTTATCCAACTCAGGAGGGGCACGTATAGAAATAGCATAAACATACATGATATATATATAGAAAACATTACCCAACCTATGGGTTCACAAAAACTACACCAACACACACCACACAACCACCCATGCACCACACATCAACCATCACAGTCTCTAGCTACCACCACTATGTCAAACACATCATACAACTACTACACAAGCCACATGATTCCACTTTCATTTACTAAGCCACTTCATTCACATTTACACAACCCATTCATTTATCATTTAATTAATTTAATCCATTTTATCACACATCTATTTCCATCTCATTTCACTTATTTACTAGCCTATTTTGTTTCATCTTGTTATCACAATTATTCCATGGATAATTAGGCAACTATCACAACCACACCACACAACAACAGGCCTAACTCACACAACCGCCACCACATCACCACACATCCACCATCATCATCGCACCACATCTCCCAGGCCATCTCAACATGACAACCACACATCACACATCCCAACCGCATCTCACAAAACAACTTTCGCACACAACAACCATGAATCACCACCACACATAATTTCCATTATGCACCATAACATCTGCACCGCATCACAACTTCCCACACCTCATCCATTCCAACCAATCATATCGCATCACATCCACACACATCACATAACCCATCTATTCACCTCTATTACTGCACAATAGCATAAACCATGTAGGGAACCACAACAAGCACAAACACAAAAACAGAACATTTTGGATTATATAATTTATTCAAGGTCTTTCATTACATTAATTCTCTATTTATCATGGGTATTATAAAAAAAATCCATAGGAAACCAATTATTTAGATAGATATATGTTCTTTAGCCTTTTATTCAAGGTGTGATCACACAACAACATAGAAAGGGTCATCACAGCATAACAACTAAAACATAAAAAAGGCTCCTAATAGACATTATTTTCAGCATTGGCAATAGGTATACATAAACACAACAATATATAACAAAGCATTAAATCACACGATAACTCCCCATCCCCACCAATTTTAATTATTCCAATTTATTATCTTATTACACCAACCCTTACTATCCACGCAAGGAAAGAAAATCATGTAGATATCACACATAGCACATAAAAGGAGTGAGAATGAGGATCACATGCCATGAAGAAGCTTTCTAATCTCAATTCACACCATAGGACAATGAAGAAACTACTCGAAAACCAAAACTGCACCAGGAAACTCTATATCAACCTACACCACATCAAAGAATCATCAAAATGCATCCCAAGAGACACCCTAATACAAAACTAACATCACTAAAACAGAACCCTAGAGAATAATGGAAGAAAACATGAGGATGAAGAAGAAGAACTCGCCATTGATTGCCAAAAAACCACCACCGAAACTAGAGTACTGAGATGAGGGAAGACATGTTGGAAAGTCTCCCAAAATCACCTAGGGTTCAACACAAAATGAGAGGAAGGGGTGACATCCAAATGGGAAAGAATCATCTGAACAAACCTATTTACAACCATTAATTCTCCACTTTAATGTAGTGAATTACTGATTCACAATGTAAATTCCACAAGGCCCGTGGATTACAAGCTGTGAAATGGATTTAGGCCATGAATCCCCCGTATTTCCAACTTCTTCCAAAATTCCTGCCACCTCAACTCAATTTAATTACACATTGTGAACTAACCTTTCCCAATGTGAATTTGTTTCATGCTTCACACCCTAATTGAACACATGCCATGAATTTTCCTACCTCACATGCCAAAAATCACCAACTCATGAAATGAATTAGGTTCACATCATGAGCTACCTCATGTAGATCCTACTACACAAGATTCTCCTCCAGCTTCTTCTAGAACACCCCCAACACCCAAACTAGCAAAGTAATGGGTCGGGAGTCTATAGACCATTACAAAAATCATCAGAAACAATCCTAACACAATTTTTTCCATATTTTCTCATTCATTTCTCTCTATATTTTTTGTTTTATCTCAACCCAATGGATGTTCAAGATCCTTTTGGATGTGATAGTCTTATATATGTATCTACCAAAATCCATATTCAGTTCCATTGAACTAACTTATCTGAACATTGAATTCTTCTATCTTCATATATCCTAATAACAGTAAAGACCAATTAAAATCAATATGAATTTGTGGAAAGTGAGAAATTTATCTAAGTTTTCAAGTGTGTCCATGCAAGATTTGATACCACATTTTGGGAAGTAAGACAAAAAGAAATGATACAGACACCGGATACTTGAATGTTATTTAACCATAAATTTATATCAACTAGTAGTTCAATGATACAGAATCCAACCAACAAAACTTCCCTTATATTTTAGAGAATCAAAATTTGGAATCCTATTGAACCCTAATAATCTGTCTTAAGACACACGTTATTCACACACTTCAAACTTAAAGTAAAGAAAAATTAACAAGAAATAATGGACATAAAATATTATGTGGTTCAAACTTTTATCCTGTGTCCATGTGAGAACTCTGTAAACCCTTTATATTTCTGAAAATACAATGAAGGAAATCACTATAGATAATTAGTCAGTAATAACTCTCACTTAAAGTATAAGATACACAAAAAAAATTTGCCCCACCTCTATTTCTAGAGGTAATTAGCTGATAAAATGGGTTGCACCACCATCCAATATTTACGTTCATCCATCTATTGACTTCACCATTCAACTAAGGCTTCCATTGAATCAATCATCTCAATCAGTACACTATTCATCACTTTTATAGAACATCTTTTTTGACCATCAGAAATACATGAGATTATGGTAAACACATCTGCATATTGAAGTTAGTTGTTGTCGCTGATCTGATAAGAGCGAGACAAACCTCTGAAGTCTGAAATTATGTGGAGTTAAAATCTAGTGACTTAAAGAAGATTCACAATCCCAACAGTTTTCTAGAGATAAATTTTTGGGGTAGAGTAAGTTTTTCCTTGTTTGTTAAATGCTTGAATGCCTTGAATCAATGACCTTGGTTTCCCCTTCATTTTATGTGCTGAAAATACTTTCTATTACTATGTGTGTATGATCTAGGATGGTAAATCCTTGTTGTGATTTGGTGAGTGGGGTTGGTGTGTCCAAGATAGATTGAACAAGTTGAGAGTAGGGATTTCTTTTTTCCTTTTATGAGATGAGTTTGATGGAAATACATATCATAAGTTGAGAGTGGGGCTTTCTAATTTTCTGGGTTGTTGTGTGAGGCTTATTGTTGGGTTACTTGGGTGATGGTTGGTTTTTGGATGATTATCGAATGATTTATTGTTGTGGGTGCCAATTTATTTTTGTAGTTTTCTTTTACAATGTGATTGAATCTTCTTTGCAGTAGATTAAGATGAGTTCTAGAGTAACTAAGATTCTAGAATGGTAATGGAATAATAATGAACTCGTGGGATGGGTGTTGTTTATGTGGTAATGATATATGTTAAATAAATTATAATGTGAATTAAAAAGTGGGTTGAACTATAATGAACTGAATTTATTGAACCGGAATTTTTAATTGATTTTAATGAATGAATAGAAAATAATAATTACTATTTGTAAATTATTAATGATGGTTGAATTTCGGTGCTTATATGCTTGTGTGAAAACTAGTTTCCTAGGCCTTAATGGTGGTAGTCAGATGCCTTGTGGGATGATAATTGCAGTTGAGTCTAAATCTAGGTAGCTGTCCTTAGTATGGTTATGCATGATATTATTCTTATATTTTATGATTTCATATGCTCCACCACATGAGTTGGGTGGGAAACTGAAACTCAAAGGTTCTTTGTATGAGTGTTTTCCCCAACATCCATGTTTGTGAGGAACATATGGTTGACTTCTCCCTCTTTATTTCCCTCTCTTTGATGTTCTGCTATTTGTAGGCGTATATGGACTATAATTGCTTTAGGTATAGGTTATGTGTCTACATAGTCTATGATGGCCCTATGTCTCACTATAAATGTATGTGTGGGTTGTAGTGGCTTAAGTTTATAGCACATATATACTTGTATCTGGCCATGGTGAATATGGTTTATCATGGGTTTACATGTAAGCATTGTAGTGGCTTAAGGTATACTTCATGGTACATGATCTCTAGTGGAATCTAGACTATTATTGGTTTTGGATGAGATGGATGCATGCATTGATGCAAACATGAGATGTTGGGCCCTACGTGGGACTGAGGTAAGTAGGGTCAAGACCAAACTCACATCAGAGATGAGTTAACTTATGAAAGAGATGAGAACACATGATGTTTGATGTTGGTGAGTGAGAGTGGAAAACCAATGGGGAAGTGAAAGCAGAGTACATTTCTTACATATGTTTTTTGATATGGATATGCTTATGTCTATGTGTTACTTGGTGAGAAATACTTGTGAGGATGGGATATAGTTTTACCTGTTTAGGTAATGATTTGGTTTCATTTTTTTATTCATAGGTCTTTAGTATGCTTCTTTCACATTTTCATGATAGTTTATAGGGAGGATCCAACTAAGTATACATGTATGCTCACCCAACTTATATATAAATTTTTTTTCAGGACTGAAAGAGTTGGTTGGTGATCAAGTTGGGCATTATTATCTCGAAGTGTTTGTTCAAGATCTTTCAAAGTTCATGGACACTACATAGGATTTCTTTTGGTACTTCCAATTTATTTTTTATATGAAATTAAATTCATGTATTTCATTTGATTCTTTATTTATGAATGGTATTGATTGGTGGATCTCATCTTATCCCATATTCCTCAATTTTATATAAAGATGGTGATGTCATTGGTATGGATTATATACCCTCAGTGCTCGTCACCAACTCATGTTGTATTGGAGGTGGGATTCAGGGGTTATCCCTCTAATGAACTAACTTGAGATAATATCTAACCTAGCTCCCAAACTGGTCTTCAACATAGCCTAAAGGGTGTTCTTGATCCCCACAGACTAGAAACTAGTTTATGGGCATCATAAAACGAACCTTGGGAATGATTTCACCCTCATACAATGATAATGAATCAATAATGTAAATAAAAGCAATATACATCTAACTGGAGACAGACATAACTGAACATCCAATAAAAGGATACACAATTGATACATAAATAAAGGAATAATGGAAACATATATACATAAACCAAACATAAAATGCAACGAACCAAATAGCCAAAATATTTCAACTGAAATAAAATCCCCAGACTTGCTCCAACGAGCCACTGAGTAACCCACGGTCACCATCCAATCAAACATCTCTCCTAAAGGATCAAAGGAGACAAATCAAACTAGAACGAACCTGGTCCTTTAAAATATAGGTGTGAGCTAAACAACATAGTAGGTCACCACAAACTACCAAATCTAAGAAGTCACTTTTATATTACATCCTAAAAATTATAGATTAAAATATTATAATAAAACAAACATTTTACATAAGGCTTTGGAAAATAAAAAACAACACTTCAAATGTGTGTTAAAAACTCTTTTCTAGGATTTTCAATAAATAAAAACAATCACATAGAAAACATTTCTCTCTGGACAATACCTATTATCCAAGCCACAATTTTAAAGTCCCACATTAAAACCATTTCACAAACACCCCTTTTTGAAATATAAATTTCTAACACAAAAGAGTTTTCAAATTTTAATATGATTTTCCAAAACACATTTGAAAATAAATCTTCCTTAAAACTAGGCATGTTAGCATAAAACCATGTTTCCAAAACCCACACACACTCGGAGTTTCAAAAAAACAAGCCACGCATGCTTTTCCATTAGAGCCATTAACTCTTTGGAAAACAAATTTCTATATTTTAAAGAATACTTGTCAAACTCATTATTAAAAATAGTTTGAAAGAACTTTAAGATCACACTTTCTTTTTTCCTTCTTTAAAAACTTTTCACAATACCTTTTCAAACATTTGAAAATTAAACCACACAAAGAAGGAAGCACACAGTCATACATCATTGTGTCAAGTCACGTAACAAATAAAAATAAACAACAAGAACATTGGTGTCAGACAATAATATAAACAGTAGGGGTTACAATCACAACATAGGGATAAATCACCTAAACAGTCCAAATATGATCCTAGTGTTATGGGAATTTACCAATAACTCTAGTAATAAAGGACCTAAACTGGCGACAAGGAACCTAGGGCGACACTACTGAACCTGTCACATCCTCGAAATTTTTTTCAAACTATCTGAAAAGTAAACATCATCAGAACACCTTCATCCATGGGAGTCAACATGATAGTTAGCATAATGTACTGCTACTCCTTTCGGACTATACATTTCAGAGTATCCATGAAACAATCCCTAGTCAACTCACTATCTCCACTAGGGTTTTCCCTCACATAGGTCATGTACTATCTACTTAGGAATCTCATGACATGTCAAGTTAGGAGGTAAGTAATCGAGCATCGTATAGATCAAATATAAAACATTTGAAAACAACTCACACATCACCTACCACCCTCACAAGTAGTATCCCCAATCATATCAAAACACAAGCATCATATACAAATGTATCAATAATAATCATCCCCTATTGGTATCACAAGCCACCATAGGAATACAAGGTTTACATGGGGCTCAAAGAGGGTCTCACACCTTTTATCAAAACTCATTTCTCATAAAATGCCAACATTCCTTTACTATTAAAAACATGTTTGGAATGCCCAGAAAACTCAACCATTTAAAAATACAACTCGATCTACTCTTGATATCGGTTTGATAAAAAAATTCTTGGAATGCATTAGAAAATACACACATCGATAAAAACACCTTTTAAATCTTTAAAATCCATAAAAAGGTTTCAAAATACAATCCACATGGGATAACACACCCTTTTTAAATCAACCAACCCACTTTGATCATTTCAAAATCTTTAAACACCTCAAACCATTGATTTAGAAATCAACTAAGGTTGTAAAAAGGCTTCAAATATGTGTACAGGGGTTAACAAACCCCTTTTTAAAACTAAACAACCCATGTCAAATATTTCAAAACACCAAACCACTTGGTTTGAAAGTCATTTAATTTAAGAACACTTTTAAAAACAACAATCCAGTGCTCGCCAATGCTTTTAAAACCAAAATAATTCTTTAAAATCCAATTTGGAATTTTCATAAACACTTGGCATGGAATCCCATCCCATGCCAAGGTTTAAAACACCTTTAAATCAATTTATCCCCCCATGGATCATATATATAGGCATAATATAAATTAAAATCTCTCTCAAACCATCAAGTAATTAAAGGAATGTAATAGAAAGTGATGAAAAAGAAGCACCTACCTCATATCAATGAAGATCATGCCAAAAGTTGTCGCCTATGATGGTGAACACTCCCACAATCAAAGACGTTCCCTCTACAACCCCTATACGAGAAAAGTATCATGATTAAGACCAAACCCAGCCCTAAAATTGACCAACATAGAGATTAGAATTCATGGGAGGAACTAGAAATCAATGGAAATAAATAATAGAAGATATGACGTAGGTTAGAGGGACTTACTAAGAAGAAAACTATTTTGAATCCAAGGTGAAAGACCAGAATAATTGAAGGACGAGGGAGGATAATCCCAAGGAGGAGGTTCCTAGTCCATTCAAATGAGAGGGAGAGAAATATGAGGGTAGAGTATTAAAATCAAAGAGGGTAAAAGTGGAATTTTCACTTTTAATGAATCCAGGCAAGTCACATGGTTTGGATGTATGGTTTTCCAAACTGTACGTAGGTCACTGCCTAGCCAAAAACCACTCACATAGTTTTCTTGGAGACACCACACAGTTGGAAAAATTGTGTGCCAATCATGTCAAATGGAATTGTCAAAATACAGAGCTGATTCACATGCTTGTCGCATGGTTTACCAAATCATGTGAAAATCATGTACTACAACCCATAGTAACCAAAGGGCTTCATGGTATCTCCTAGGACTTGCATGATTTAGACCCAATCATGTATCACCCATGTATACCAATCATGTGCATAACAAAATGAACTAAAAAACCAGCTGATTAGGGGTAGCTGCATGGTTTACTCTAAATTGTGCATGAAAACTATCCACATAAGGTAAAAGTTCAAAATTTCCAAGTTTTTGGCTGAAACTCCATGGAAACATAAAATGACCACCAAACTCATAAAATAATGTAAAATAACCACCACTGTGACATGGTGGGTGCCGCAGTTCTCTCTACCATAACACTTTCTATCCCCAAAAAGTCTCAATTACAATTAGAGGTCAACTGGAAACATATTTAAGAATGAACACTCAAAGAAAAAGATGGTTCCTCAACCAACAGATGAATCCTTAATCAACACCAAACTTCCTCAAGAAAAATCCGAGAAATAACTAATCAACAACTTAAATAGATTCTATAAGAAAAAAGAGACCTATAATAGGCCTCCCTGCCATTTAGAATTTATCTATAATAGTGGAACAATAAGAAACCACATTCCCAAAATCTCTAAATGGAATTTACGAAACTCCGTTGGCCATAACCAACCACAAACAACCAGTTCAAACCCGTAAAGAGAGCACTACTCCAAGAAACATTAAGAGATTACAAAACTCAATCACTGAACCACAACATCCCATAAGGGAGCTTAAAATAGGGGAAATGCCTTGTTAAGAAACGAAATGGCTCTAACTTAAGGGTTGTGATCGATATACAATGGTGTTCAAATCCAAATCCACAGAATATCATACAACGGTGATTCCAACAGAAAACACAACTTGACAGCATCCATGGTTCAACCAGAAACAAACTACACCCCAAGTATCCCTATGTGCACCCTAGGTCCTCCTCATGTCCAACTATAAAATAAGACCTTCTCATGGTCTACACCATACAAGGGAAACAACGTCCAATGAGGCATGAATGGCTCCCCAAAAGAAACATTTCCCATAACGAGCAACCAAAGAGAACACCTGGAAAGGATTCCTTAAGACACAACTACTCCAAGCTCAATGAGATCAAATCCCAAAATAGGTTGTCATCCAAAAGAGACACAACCAAGTACCTAAAGGTTACTCTGAACGATGGCCACTCATCCATCAATATTGCAAGTCTCCATTCTCAAACAAACAAATGTCCCAACTAGATCTCATAAAAGAGTCTAAGAAAAACTAACCATCATCGGTCTAACCACCAAACCAAGGCTCATAGGTCTAAGACACTTGACCCACAAAATTTCCAAAAAGTGACACAAGAGAAACACTACCGTGAATAAATCCAAGTCACACTACTCAGAAAGAAGACAACACATGCCACTCAACTTGGAGTCTGGGAAGTGTTAAACAGAATGAGGGAAGACCTCTAAGACATACACCCTTATTCCACACAAGACCTTTTTGTGAATCTTTCTTTAAACAACATGAGAAATAGACCCTCACACGGCCATGTTCCTAAAATCACATCAAGTTCTCTCAAAAACACACAAGGGAAAAATCAACTCACACTACTTTAAAAATCAATGCACCATTAAACCCTATTTTAAAAACCCTATTAAAACCAATGAACCATTAAAATTGGACCTTCTTTCACTAAAAATCAAATAGAAACCATTTTACAATTCAAGCCTCAAGCCCTAACTCAACTTGGTCGATTTAAAACTTTTCCAAAATTGATTTCAAAACAAAAACCAACTTGTTTTAAAACCAAAACACTATTTGGGGTCTCATAATAAAACAACCATGTTTTAAAACAACTTCAAATCACTCACCCTTTCAAAACATGCCAAGGGTAAAAATCCAATCAAGCCACAAAATCCAATTTAGAATACATTGATTTCCCTTGAAATAGGAAACCTACCCTTTTTAGAACACCATGTGCACTTGATTAGAAAATCAATCACACTTAAAAACACTTTACAGATTTTTAAATGAAATCAATTATTTCAAAACATTTTACGAAACCAATCTCACTTTAGAAACAATCCCAAAGTCCATGTTTTAAAACTAAAAATGTTTTTCCCGTGAAATCATTTTTTTAACCACAAAAATGAATTCCACATCACATAAAAAAAGAATAAGAAAAAGGCATAAAACAAGCCTCAATCAAAACTCAATCCGAAGATACTAACACATCACAAGACCAAACATGACTCTTTTCTCATTTCCCTAACATGAAAGGAAATCCAAGGGTCAAGGGGTCTAAATAGAAAATATAACCGGGATGCGGAATCACACCCGTCCTGGACTTATGGTTGATGACCACATGCCAATCGTGCATTAGTCCCTACAACGTATTGGGAATCAAGTGTTTGGTTTTCGTATGATTTTTTAGACCCTATAATCCAACATCATGCTTCAATTGCCTTTTCCGTATCCATACCAAATATCTAACATAATCCCCCCAACATAACCTAGCATTGAGGATCAAAATAATCCAACAATTCTATCAAATGGAAAACCAAAATCTAAGTAAAAAATCCCAACTTCCTAGGTAAACTCAAGCCTCAGGGTGAAAAAGATATCATGACACTCTCCTTGTGCCTACCTACCGAGTCCCGAAACCTTATCTCCAAACTACCAACACCCCAAAAAACAAAAGGGAATTCCAGAACCTATGTCTCACTGAGAACCTAACCTCTAATACCACTTTATAATGAATCATCCCGGGGTTCCATTTAACCTGACTCCCAAACTGGTCTTCCACATGACCCAAAGTGCATTCTCAATCCCCGCGAACAAGAAAATAGTGTTAGGGCATCAAAGAATGAACCTTGGAAATTATTTCATCTGCATACAATGATAATGAATCATCATCAAAAATAAAAGAAATAATCATTCAATTAGAGATAAATATAAAATAACATCTAATAAAAGGATAAAAAAACTAATACATAAATAAAGGAACAGTGAAAATAGATATACATAAACTAGAGCATAAAATGGAATGGGCCAAATGGCCAAAACAGATCAACTTAAAGAAAAGGCCCAGATTAGCTCCAACAAGCCACCAAATGACCCACGGTCAGCATCCAACCAAAGATCTCTTCTAGAGGATCAAAGGAGGCGAATCGAACTAGACAAACCTAAACCTATAAAATATAGGCATGTGCTAAATAGCCTACTAGGACACCACAGCCCACTGAATTTAAGAAGTCGGTTTCATATTACATCCTAAAATACTAGTTTGAAATTTAGTGGTAAAATAAACATTTTACAAATGGTTTTCCAAAAGAAACAAAAACAAATCCAAAGTGTCTTAAAAACTATTTTCCAGGATTTTCATTAAATAAAAATAAGCTTGGAAAAAAATTCCTCGGCCAATACTTCATGTTCAAGCCACAATTTTAAAGTCCCACTTTAAAACCATTTCACAAACATCCCTTTTTGAAATAAAAAATTCCAAAACAAAATAGGATTCAAATTTAAAAAAAATTGCAAAACACCTTTGAAAACCAATCTTTCCACAAAACTAGGCACATCGGCCTAAAACCATGTTTCCAAAACCCACACACAGTCAGAGTTTAAAAAACAAGCCACAAACGCTTTTCCATTAAAGCAATTACAAAACTCTTTGGAAAACAATTTTCTATATTTTAAAGAATACCTTTCTCCCTCATTATTAAAAATAGTTTGAAAGCACTTTAAAATCACACTTTATCTTTTCCTTTAAAAACATTTCACAATCTCATTTCAAACATTTGAAAAGTAAATCACACAAAGAAGGAAGCACATAATCAGGCATCACTATGTCAAATCACATAACAAGGAAAAATAAATAACAAGAACATAGGTGCCATCCAATAATATAAACAATAGGGGATACTATCAAAGCACAAGTATAAATATCCTAAATGATCCAAGAGGTATTTTAATGTCATGGGCATGAGCCTACAACTCTAGTAATAAAGGACCTGAACTGGCGACAAGGAACCTAGGCCGACACTACTGAACCTGTCACATCCCTAAAAGTCATTTAGAACAATCCAGAAAGTAAACATCCTTGGAACACCTTCATCCATGGGAATCAACATTAAAGATAGCATAAAGGCCAGATACTCCTTCCAAACTATCAATCTTGAAGTTTCCAAGAAACACTCCCTAGTCAACCCATTGTCTCCATTAGGGTTTTCCCTCACACAAGTCACGTACTATTTAACTAGGACTCCCATGAAGAGTAAAGAAAGGAGGTGAGAAACATATCATTGTATAGATCAAATATAAAACATTTGAAAAAACCTCTCGCCTCACATCCTACACCCTTACAAGAAGTTTCCCCAATCATATCAAAACACAAGTAACATATACAAATTCATTAATAATAAGCATCCCATCATGGGATCAGAATCCATCACATGCATACAAGGATTACATAGGGCTCAATGAGGGGCTCACACCTTTTATGAAAACTCATTTCTTATAAAATGCAAAAAGGTTATTTTCTTTTAAATAAAACATGATTGGAATTCCAATCCAACTCACCCATTTCAAAAGTTGTCTCAATCTACTCTTGAGATCGGTTTGATAAAACAATTCTTGGAACCCATTTGGAAATCCATGCATCCATAAAAACACATTTGAAATCCTTCAAATCCATTAAAAGGTTTCAAAATATAATCCACATGGGATAACACACCCTTTTGAAATCAACCAACCCACTTTGATCATTTCAAAAGTTTTAAATTCCTTAAACCTTTTAGAAATCAACTAAGGTTGTAAAAAGAATTCAAATATAATCTACAAGGGTTAACAGACCCCTTTTAAAACTAAACAACCCATATCAAATATTTCTAACACATTTAAAACACCCAACCACTTGGTTTGAAAGTAGTTTAATTTAAGAACACTTTTAAAAACTTCAAATTGGTGCTCGCTGCTACTTTTTAAACCAAAAGCATTCTTTAAAATCCAATTAGGCATTTTCCCAAACGCTTGACATGTAATCCAATCCCAAGCTAAGTTTTAAAACAATTTTAAATCAAATTATCCCCTCATGAGTCATATATATAAGCATAATTTAAATGAAATCCATTCTCAGACTATACAGAAATTAAAGGCATGTAATAGAAAGCAACAATAAAGAAACACCTATATTCGTTCAATGATGATCATGCGGGAAGTTGTCGCCTACAATGGCGAACACTCCCACAATCTAAGGTGTTCCCTCTAAAACCTCTACATTAGAAAATTCCCATGATTCAAACCAAACCAAACCCTGAAATCAGCCAGTATAGAGATTAGGGTTTATGGGAGGAACTAGAAATCAAGGGAAAAAATAATAGAAGAGATGAAGTGGGTTAGAAGGACTTCCCAAGAAGAAAACCACTTGAATCCAAGGTAAAAGGCCACAAAAATTAGAGGGAGGAGGAAACTCCCAATGAGGAGGTGCATGATCCGTTCAAGTGAGGGGGAGAAAATGAGAAGTGGGGGCTTAAAATTGAAAAGGTGCAAAAGTGGAATTCCCACTTTTAATGAATTTGGGCAGGCCGCGCAGTTTTTCAAATCATGTGTCAACCGTGCACAGGACACTGCCTAACCAAAAACCACTCACACGGTTTACCTAGAGACACTTCATGGTTGGAAAAATCGTGCGCCAATCATGGTAAATGTCACTGTCGAATTTCAAAGCTGATCTACATGCTTATTGCACAGTTTACCAAATTGTGTGCAAGTCATGCGCTGCAACCCAGACTCACCAGAGGTCCTGTACGGATTCTCCTAGGACTCGCATGGTTTGGACTCAACCGTGTGTCACTCATGCATACCAAATGAACTGAAAACACAAATGAGTAGGGGTAGCCCCACGGTTTCCTCTAAACAGTGCATGCAAACCATGCACATAAGGAAAACTCCAAAATTTCCAAGCTTCGATCTGAAAATGGAAACTTAAAATGACCGCCAAAATCATAAAATAACATAAAATAACCACTATAGTGACACGGTGGGTGTCACAATCTCCTTCTCTTCATTGGTGGCCCAAGAGGGGTAACGATGGAGGGGAGTCGTGATAAAATACAAGATTTTTGGAGAGAAATTTCTCGGGGTATCATACTTGAATTGAACATCTTTTTTATAGGGAATATTTCAAAAAATCCACTAAACAAAGCCTTAACAGTTGGATTTATTTTAGAGTATTTTTATGGTTTTGGTTATGTTTTTTAATGTTTTGGGTTAGTGAATGTTTGATTCACTATAAATGCAAATGCAATTGTTATTTAAGATATATTTTGTAAGGAAAACATTTTGAATATTATATCTCCTTGCATTTTATGATACATAGACCATTGCTAGAATCACATATTTGGTTTAAGTAATTATGTGATTCTTTATCCATTATTGTTTATATGATTATTTGCATATGATAGCCCCATGAGCATCGTTAATTCTCACAGGGTTACCAAATTTAATAATTTAAAAACATGAAACAAACAATTCATCAAACCAGAGAGTAATATAGGAAATGCAAGTCTGAATTCGAACCTACAGAGAAAGTTTTGGAGAAAATAATAATTTAATAATAAATGCCTAAATTATATCACGAAATAAATATAAACTAATTTAATTAAGAGATAATGGTGATGGTTTATTAAATTTCAAGAAAATAGAAAACAAGCTTAGAAATTGAAAATCCAGGTTCATGATTAATTAAGGCATGGGATAATGAATTAGCAAACATGAGTTGTCGGGACTGAGTCTGAACAGATCCAATGGTCATGGTAAACAACCCTCAAATCACTAAATTCCCCTTTCACAATGGGCATCTTACTTCAGGTCTTTCGATGGTTTGAGGACTCAAAACCATGTTTAAACATAATGGGCTACCCATCCAATGGTCATGGTGAGAGTTATCCACTCACTAATAGTATCACTCCCTCATCGATCACACAATGGTCATGCGTGACTAAAGCAAAGAGAATTAAGAATTTAGGCATGCAGCAAAAGACCCAAATGAATTGCATTCACAATAAAATACCTCAATACATTAAATCCCCCTTCATTGCAAGTCTGCCCCCTCATGTTAATCATGACGGGGTATGAAAATCAAAATCTTAACCTACTCATAGCAGCGACATTTTCCGATCTCAGTGGAAGCACCTCCCATTGGTCTGGATCTCCCCCGTTGAATGAATGTCTTCAAGCAACAACATGAGCCTCTATTTATATTGATCAATGATGCTCGGTTGGCTTTACTTCTCCATTAATATGGCCTTTAATAATTTCTCGAGTCAATCCCAATGATTAATGGTGGTTCCAGGTAAAAAAGTAGCTCTGTCGAAATTCCTCATCAAAATGCTCGTAAATGTGCCTGTCCAGCCATGTTCACGGCATGACTTATGTGTCACATCATAAAAGTTGTGGCTTGCCCTCCTTGTGTGCTTTTTCACGTCATGAGTTCGATTCATGTCTTGAACACTATTCACAACATGAATCGCCATTTTCCAGCACGTTAGCCTCTGTTTCACCATGTTTCTTCAGTTCTGAGCCCCGAAAGCATCCCATGGAGATCTTAAAGTCATGGAAAGTCTATTCACAATGTCATTCTTGTTCTACTTGGCTGTTTTCACAAGTTTTCTATAAATTATTTGTATCCTGCCAAAGATGAATCAAACCATTAATATTTGGAAAGAATATCAATTAAATTACCAAGATCAATGTATTTAAAAACCAAAAATGTATGCATGAAATGTAAGAATCAAATCCCTCCACACTTGAATTCAGACTTGTATGCAAGGATGAAATTTCAACATACTACAAAGGACACTTACCTTACCGTAATTTAAATGAAATGTCAATAAAATCAATTGATTAAATTGGGAATTAAATGTTCGAGCATTACACAAGAAAATTTCATTAACTTATCAATTTTCAAAGAAACAAGTGAACCTAGTATTTTACTTTTCCACTTGAATTAACCAGGTCTCTCCATTCTTCTATTTTTATTTTTCAATTCATTATTTATACGCATTCATTTATAATTTACCTCACTTTAAATTACTTTTACTCAACACTCAAGGTAATGAATGCAACAGGGTTGTGCTTATACCTCAAGTACATGTCACTTACTATAGTCTTGTAAGGCATCTAGCATCTCCACCATGTAAAGACATATATCACAGTTAATCATGAGGAATTTGCATTAAGGTTCAAATGTCTTTGAGTCTTAAGGTAAGTGGGTAATGAATAAAATAAGGATCAAAAAGAAGGTTTTACTCTAGAGTATAATGCATGATAACAAAATATAATCCCTAATTAAATACTCCTGTAATGATGAATGTGTCATCTCCCCATCCCCTTGCTTTTTTCTTTTTTTCTTTTCTTTTTCGAAAGTTATGCTTAAAAACACCTCACATTCATCACCTACCTTTATACGGTCAAAAGATCATCGGACTGACAATGGTGATTTTTTATCCCCTCAAAACAAAACCCATTTTTTATTTGTAAGTGGTGAATAAAAAAGTACAATGAATGATAATATGGTCTCTCTCCAAATCACAAGAAAAAAACTCCACCAAAGTCTCCTCAATGATGTACGTCCACATCCACCACAGACGACAAACTCCCCCACACTTATTGTTTTGAATATCATGCAACACACTAAAGAGTAGAGTAGGAAATGATATAATAAGCTTGAAATGTGGAACTTTTCCTATCATGGTCATTTATGACTTCTATGGGTAAAAAGTAGGATTCAATGTCAAGGTGGGTCCAAGGATAACGAGTTAAACAATAAAATGCATCAATCATATTTAAAGTCATTTTGTTCAGCCATAGCTTTGGTAAGATGTCAAACAAGTTCTAAAAGAGAACATGAAGTATCTCAAGAAATATATTATAAGAAGATTAGGGAATATTGGCTCATGTCTCGGAAATAAGACAAATGGTTGGGACAATTACTCCCAACAATGCATACAAATAAAAAATCAATTAATGAAAATATTAGAAATTCAAGGCAGATCGAATCTTAGAAAAATTTCATTTACAAAAATCAATAAGTCTCCCTAAGTCATGATTTGTCAACTCAAAATCCCCATGTTTATCTCTAATTATTCTTTCCCCCGATTTTCTCATTCAAATTTATTGATAATAAAATTTAAAAACATAGCATGGTAGTTATCCAAAGAAGTTTATTTCTTAGGGATAAATGATTTAAAGCAAAAATCAAGACAGGTCATGCAATTGACAATAAGAGCTCTAAACAAATTAATGTGGAGAATACAATGGAAAAATACAGATTTAAAACACTTACTCACCTTTTAATGGTGCTTCAAACTTGGGTTGTGCATGTACTGTCTACACTAGGTTCACGACGTGAATTGATCTCACGACGTGTATTGTCCTGTGCAGCCTCATTAATTTCTTTATATTGTGCCCTCAAGAGCGTAGCCTAGTGGATACACCTTTATAGGGTCTCGCAGGAGGTCTCAGAATCGAGTCTCCCCGAATACTTGTAGGCGTCATAGTTTCTTTGTTTTTTTTACTCCCCCTCCCCCGAACTGTTGTATTATACTATGTCGGTTCCTTTATCATGGAACTAAAAAATGAAAATAAAAGTGAGATTATATAGGACCTTTTCAATAACACTTAAAAATATAAGGGGAATTGAAACTAAATCCTAATATAAAATTAAATCCTAAGCAATAAATCAAAAATCCTAGAAAAATGATTAAAAAACGAATTGCCTCCCAGAAACTGCTCTTTTTTTTAACAATCGTTTAACTCGATCATACCTGGGTTTGCCAATTAGACTGTGGTATAAAGTAAATCATCTCGTGTTCGACCAAAATCTGGATTGTTTGAAGGTGAGTAAGAAGAGTTCATCATACATCCAGATTTTTTGTGAAATTCTTCTTCTTTTTCCACCGTTGGTTGCGGTTGTTTCACTTCTACAAAAATCACTTCTTGTTCAGTAGCCACCCCCCCCCCCCAATTTGTATTCTATTGGTGGTGCTTTTTCTTCTGCATATGTAGATTGCAGCTATTTCTTTGATTTCTTGGTAAAGATGTGGAAATCATATTATCCTTCACTCTTTCTTCTACCTTCGACTACGATCCCAATTTTGCAAGGATTCTATATAATAATCAGCAACTGAGGTCCCTTTTTCTTCTTTTTCTTCTTCTAGCATCAATTCTCCAAATTTTGCATTAGCTCACCCGAGTTCGGCAACAAGATCTTTGTCATATTCTTCCTCACTCTGGATAGTTGTGGGCACTTTTGATTGTTCGTTGTTTTAAATTCTTTTATTGCGTTAGATCCTTCAAAAGGAAGGTGAACCTGTCCTTAGTAGTCAAAATGTTCTGCAGTCATTTCATTACAACCAAAAATACTCAAGTTCTTAAATTTGATAAAAATAATAAATGAAAAAGTCTACACTAAAATGATGAGAATAAAATTTGTCAAAACTATTAAACTAAAATAATCTCTGCACATGTCCCCGAAAACGATGCCTAGCTCTGCAAGCATCACTAATTCCCATAGGTTACCGAATTTAATAATTTAAAAACACGAAACAAACAATTCACCAAACTACAAGGTAGTATAGGAAAATGCAAGTCTAAGGTCGAACCCTACAGAAATAGGTTTGGAGAAAATAATAATTTAATAATAATTACCTAAACTATATTACGAAAGAAATAAAAACTAATTTAATTAAGATAGAATGGTGATGAGTTGATGAATTTCAAGAAAATAGAAAACATGCTCGGCAATCACAAATTCAAGTTCATGATTAATTAACGCATGGGATGACGAATTAGTAAACATGAGTTGTCTGAACTGAGTATGAGCGAATCCAATGGTCAAGGTAAACAACCCCAAAATAACTTAATTCTCTTTTTCATAATGGTCATGTTACTTCAGGTCTTTTGATGGTTTGATGACTCGAAACCATGTTTAAACATAGCAGACAATCCACTCAATGGTCATAGTGAGAGTTATCCACTAGTCGATGCATTAATAGTATCACTCTCTCACCAATCACACAATGATCTTGCATGACTAAAGCACAAAAGAGAACTAAGAATTTAAGCATGCAACAAAGGCCCGAATGAATACATTCAAAATAAAATATGTTACATTTAATCCCCCTTCATTGTAGTGTTTTTTCACGAAGTTTACCCCTTCATGCTAATCACAAGCAAGTGGGAAAATAAAAATCATATCCTACTAGCAACGATAATTTCCAATCCCAATCCCAGTGACAGAACCTCCCATTGGTCTGAATCCCCCCCCCGTTGAATGAATGTCTTGGAACAGCAGGTTGGGCTATTTATAGGGATCAATGACACTCGATGTTGGCTTTAATTCACCAATAATATGTCCTTTAGTATCTTCCCAAGTCAATCTCAATGATAAGTGGGAGTTCCAGGTAATAAAGGTAGGTCTACAACGAAATTCTTCGTGAAACTGCTCATAACTAGGCCTGCCCCAGTCAATCTCAATGATAAGTGGGAGTTCCAGGTAATAAAGGTAGGTCTACATCGAAATTCTTCGTGAAACTGCTCATAACTAGGCCTGCCCCAGCCATGTTCACGACGCGACTTATGTGTCACACCATGCAAGTTGTGGTGTGTCCATCAAAATTCCTCAAACTGCTCGTAATTGGGCCTACCCAGCCATGTTCACGACGCAATAAGTTGCGTCACGCCGTGAAAATTGTGGTGTCCTTATGTGCTTTTTCACATCATGTCTTCATGTCATGAGTTTAATTCACATCATGAACATTATTCACAATGTGAATCTCCATTTTCCAACATTTCACCATGTTTCTTCAGTTCTGAATCCCAAAAGAATCTCATGAACTTTCTACATCATGGAAAGTCATTTCACGATGTCATTTTGGCTCATTTCACTTGTTTTTCATAAATTGTGTGTATCGTGACAAAGATAAATCAAACCATTAATATCCAACAACAATATCATTTAATTCATCAACACAATCCAAGTGGTAGAAACAAATAAATTTTGGAATTGCATGAATTAATTAATTTGATAACATAAATTTAATGAATGAAATGATGTTTCAGTTACTTCACATCCATGAATTAATGTATTGATGATTTGTATGGCACATTTATGAATATTAAATATTGGCATTGATTTAAATAAAAGCCTATGAAAATCATTTATCCACCAAATGGTTTTTTTGTGTATGTGAGATACCCCAGAAAGAGCATGGATGGGTGGGTTTTATCTACAGATATATATTTAACATAAAAATGATAACAAATCGGCAACATAATTACTGACAATAATTAATTAAAAACAACATACTTACAGACAGAATAATGTCATCCGCGGTTGTCGCTGCCAAAAAAAAAAAAGATCCAGTCAATCTTAATACCATATAAAAAATCAAAGAGCAAAGATATAATATTAAAAACGAGCGAAGAGATCGGGAACGACAACAGATACAGAAATGGTGTATCCTTTACCCAACAGGACTAATAATGGCTGCGAGGAAAATGCATACGCAATACGCGCGTTTGACGGATCTGATGGGGAAAGTTAAAGCGGAACCCTAACGGCCAAACAATTGAGGCAAAGAAGTAGCGAGGAATGATTCCTCTGCAACGGGATCATTCAATAGGAAGCAGAACGGAAATTTCATTGATGACCAAGAACCAAATCAATCGCTGTATAAGATTTGCAGTCCTATTACAGAGCAGAGCGGTTCATCCGTTTCGAATGATTGCAAATTTTATTTTAATATTGAATTAGGTAGAACTTGCTAGGGTTTCCGGTATCATGAAAACAGCGAGGAACCTCTCCAGCGAACTTCGAAGAGTAGAAGGGAGCCGCAGTCGCCGGCGGGGATGCCTTATGTAAACAGAAATTGCCTGTCGGAATCCGGATGCCGGAGGTAGAACCGACGGTGGAGGACGAAGATTTCGATGACGGGGGAGAGATGTTTTTAAAAGGTTTGGGCGGGAAGAGGAAGGCTCTGATCTGGAGCGGTGAAGCTGAAATCGAGGACACGAGATCGTACTCCTCGATGAGATTTCTAAGATCCTCATCGGAGGTGATGGATACCAAGGCGTCCATATCATCACTAGGAAGCTGACATCTCATACTCATCGACGTCCCGCACATCTCGGAAAGCTTCATCATCGACTCTGCACAGCAATCGAAAGCAAAACAACGATAAATCTATCTCAAATACATGACGATCGAAATATCGGAACTCCTGAAAACAAATTACACAGCCAACGAAACTACAAACATAAATTCAATTGATGCAACAACTAAAGAATCTGAAACGAATCGGAAAGGATCGACTGACTAACCAGGGTGGGAAATGCAACGGTCAACAGCGAGAACACGAGTCTCTCCGCCCTGATAACGGAGCTTGTCATCAGTACGGCGGGGTCGGATCGAGCCGCCATAACTGCAGAGTAACTTGATGGTAGGTTTGAGAGTAACACCGGCAGCCTGAATGAAAGATCCAACCATGCCTTTCGAAGGTTCTCGTAATGCGAAAGTAGAGGGAGAGGGCGACGGATGAAGCATTTCTGAGGCCCCTCCTATTCCAGACGGGGACGGCTGATTCCATATTTATATAGGTTTTATCCAGAGCAGTGCTCGGCGGAAGTCGAACCTGGGGACAGGCACAATTATATTCCCCAAAAAATATTTTAATTAATCTTATTTTCAGCTTTATACATTAAAAATATAAATGAATTATTTTATTATATATTCCATTTCATTTAGTATAAATTTACATATAGTTGGGAAAAACGTGAAGGCTTTATTTACCCCTCTTTGAATTTCTTTCATTTTGTAATGTTATTTATTTGTTTGCTTCATTTTGAATTTTTTTCATATCCAATATATATATATTGTTAAGCCGGGAATGATTTGCCCGACAGGCATCAATAATATTGAGATAATAAATGGAGTGCGAAAATAAATGAACAAAACAATGTAATATTAAAAAATCCAAAAATATTGTGGAGTAAAAAACCACCAACACGCTTTCAAGGTAACAAGGATAATACCTCACAAACACCGCTCTTGAATAATTGGAGAAAACACACCTCAAAAATACACACACTCTTAATTCATTTTTGTCTTTAATATATCCACTTTTTAGTAGGGATATCAATGGGTCGTGTATCCATAAAGTTTAGATACCCCTAACCTGTTTATATTTACAAAACTCTAACTCTAACCCATTTATTTTTTAACTTCACTACCATAACCCTATCGTATTATATTTTAAACTAATCTAACTCTTTTAATTACCCAATTAGAAATTCAAATATTTAAATTTTATCTCTAAATCTAGAATAATCATATCAAAAACTTAAGTAAATATATTTTCACTACTACAAATATACCCTTTAACTTGCAAAAATATATTTAACGCTAAAAAACCGACACAACAAAAAACCTATAACATATGTATGCAAAATATACAATTTAATTGAAATAAATTTGACATCATGAATACAAAAAAAAAACATACTACTATATACATTTCAAACAATGTTTTATATAATTACATTTACAATTATCCACAAACATTTAAAAACATTAATGTTTCATCTTATTTGGCGCCCAAGATCCCCTCTAAAAAAAGTTGTTTCATGGTATTAGTTGCCGAACAAATCACCTCAACACGAGCAAAAGAATCCTCCTATATAATAAAACAAATCTTATGTTAGTAATACTATAAAGAAATAAATTAAACCTTAATATGAAAGAATACATTAATAAAATGTCAATTTTAAATAAAAAGACACACTTTGAATTATATTGGTCACATCGTGCATCGTATTGAGGCGAAGTTGATTCGTATACATCATAAATGACTTTTGGATCGTTGTTATAAAGTATCCTAACAATCTGAATGCGTTTGCGCGGTTTTGAGTATGCCATTTGTTCTTTTTACTAAAATTAATGTCAATTTTAAATAAAGATACCCTTGAAGTTATATCGGTCACACCGTGCGTCAGATTGAGGTGCGGTTGATTCCTACTCGTCACAAATTACTTATGGAACGTTGTCCTAAAGTATCAAAACATTGTGAATGTGTTTGCTCGTTTTTCAGTTGTCACTTCTGTTTTTTACTATAATGTCATTTCAAACTGAAAACACGCATTTTGAGTCATGCCGATCACATCATTTGTCGGTTTGACGTGAGACTGCTTCCTACACGTCACAAAAAACTTATTAATCGCTATCCTAAATTATCGAGGCAATTGGGGCGTGTTTGCTTGATTTTCAGTGAGTGACACATGTTTTGAACTAAAATATCAATTTTAAACCGATAACGAACACTTTGAGTCATATCGGTCACACTGTGCGTCAGAATGAGATGTGGGTGATTCCTACACGTCACAAATGACTCATGGGTCATTTTTCGAAAGCATCAAAACAATCTGAATGAATTTACTTGCTTTTCAGTATCTCACTTGTTTCTTTTACTAAAATTAATGTCAATTTTAAATAAAAAGACACACTTGAAGTCATACCGGTCACACCGTGCGTTGGATTGATGTGCGAATGATTCTCACATGTCACAAATGACTTATGGATCATTGTCCTAAAGCATCAAAATAATCAGAATGTGTTTGCTTGATTTTCAGTATGTCACTTGTTCTTTTTACTAAAATTAATGTCAATTTTAAATAAAAAGACACACTTCGAGTTATACCGATCACACCAGGCATCATATTGAGGTGTGACTGATTCCTACATGTTAGAAATGACATATGAATCGTTGACCTAATGTATCAAAACAATCTGAATGTGTTTGTTCGGTTTTCAGCATGTCATTTGTTTTTTTATTAAAATTAATGTCAATTTTAAATTAATAGAAACACTTGGAATCATATCAGTCACATCGTGCGTTGAATTGAGGTGCGGCTGATTCATACACGTCACAAATGACTTATGGATCGTTGTCTTAAAGTATCAAAACAATCTGAACGTGTTTGCTCGGTTTTCAGTACATCACTTGTTCTTTTTACTAAAATTAATGCTCATTTTAAATAAAAAGACACACTTTGAGTTATACCGGTCACACCGTGCAATATTACAAAACAGGTCTTTAACACCACTGACTTTTATTAGTGTTTTTTTCAGCGCTGATAAATGGTGTCATTTATCAACGCTTTATTTTTAGCGCTCATAAAGGGATCTTTTATCAGCATTTTTTAGCGCTGATAAAAGTTTATATAAAATGAAATAATTCAATAAATAAAAAATAAAAATGAGCTTATTAAAAAAATATTAAATTTTTTATTAATTAAATAATTATTGATAAAAATAGATAAATTGATTATACTATATATAAATTATAAATGCTAATAAATAGTATGTATTAAATATATAGATATATGTAAAATGAAAATTAAACAAATAAAAATTAAAAATAACTAAATTGAGAAAAATATTAAACATTTTATTAATTAAATAAATATTGATAATGTTAATAAATAGTGTATATTAAATATATAGATATGTATGGATGTATATAAATATGATTTATATAATACAAAATATTTATGCTTTACATTAAATAGTAATATATCTAGTGAATAATGGTTTATAATTAAAAATTAATATGAATTAAAAATATTGACTAATTGCATTGAGTAATGGATATAATTGAATGTCGTTTGATTTTTAAATTTAACATAGATCAAATATATTATATTGATTTCACATATACGTAATTAATGCATTCTTATATACAACGTACACACACAAATATTTTTTTGGGAATTTGATCAATTTCTAATATTTATTTTATATTTATTTATTTACTATGTTTTAATATTTTCAATATGTATTCATCTTTATTTCCATATATATCCATTTTTTTAATAATTTATATTTAATTAATCAAACTTATCCGATTTTCAATACTGTTAAAGTGTACTCATTTTTAAAGTTGGGGTCGACGCCTCTTTACTTTTGAAACAAAGTAAAGAACCTCTTTTTTTTTGGTAGAGGAGACCCATTACATGACCTGTATGCCCATATTTTTGGCCCAAAGGCCCTTCGGTGAATAATACTGCCACAATACCCGGGTTGTTATAGTACCGCTACTGCTACAGTGCCTGCTATAGTACCCGACGTCATGCATATTCGTGAATGGGATATGAACTTCAACCCATTGGAGGTACGTAACTCATCCGCTCAATTGTGGGTTAAAATCTTTGGATTAAACTGGATGTTGTGGCATCCAAAGATCTTGTATGATCTTGCTCTTGCTATCAAATCACCTATTAAATTGGACAAAGAGAATGTGCTTGCTCGTTTTGGACACTATGCTCGATTTTTGGTTGAGGTTGACTTAGGTTCCACCATGACTAATCAATTTTTTTCTCTTCGCTAATTTTGAGGAGATTGAGTTGAGAGTTGAATATGAGAAGGTCCCAAAGTTCTATTTGAACTGCAAGTTAATTGGTCAGGACTTACTGAATTGCAAAAGAGTAGTTTCTTGTTCCTATTGTTCATCTCGTGGGCATGTTGAAAGTAATTGCAATAGGAAGGCTCGACTTATGAAGGCATCTGTTCGGGATATGAGTACTGGTTTGCAACCGATATATGAGGAGATTCCAGCAGGAGGGGATGTACGCAATTCTCCTCATTCGATTTCACATCATGGAGGTTGCTCGCATCAAGGGGCTTCGCTGGAAGGGTCTGCTGGTTTGGACATGGGTAATTCTTCTGGCTTGAATATGGTTAATGTTGTGAAGGATTCCTCTTCCTCTATGGGAAAGAAATCATGGGCTGATATTGTTGCAGAGGAGCAAGTCAATCCAATAATGCACCCCATGCACCTGTTGAGACAGAGGGAGAATGTGTTATCCCTCTTTCAATGGATGAAACGGGAGAGCAGGATAATAAGCATGATGGTGTTGTTACTGATTCCAATGATTTGGAGCAGCTTTAAAATGTTATTCAAACTGAAGTGGACAAAGAATTGATTCAAGAACAATCTTTTCTTTCCTATAAGAGGAAGGGTAAAGCTAAGTTGGTATTGGCTTCCCCTCATCATGCTAAGAAGAATGTGGTGAGTAACACTGCCTCTGATGGGCAGTCCCCTTCACAAAGCAGGGGTATGGTGCAAGTTACTACTTCAAATACTTTTGATGTGCTTGCTCTGCTCAATAGAGTTAACTCTCAAAGTGATAATATGATGGTTGTCTTCCAGTAGAAAAGGGATGAAAGGTGTCTAATAAAGGACATCCCTATTCTCCTGCTTTGGTGTCCAATGTGCAGGTGCAATGAAGTTGATATCCCTTCTGTAGACACTGAGAATCTTAATTTTAAGAAGTAGACTCTCATGGAGAAAGAAATTTTTGAATCGGAGAGGGACGAGCTGTGAGGGGCTTCACAACAAGTTAAGATTTGGAAGCAGGGTCGACATCCAAAAAATCGTGGTTGAGGACGTGGCTGAGATGATTGGGTTGGTGCACGAGGGCGTGGCCAAAATGTGTCTACCAAGTCTATTTCCAAGGAGCTTACTCTGGAGCAGAGAAAGATTAAGGAGAAGTACTCTGTGATCTTCAATCAAAGGAACTCACAGTCAGAGTGGGAAACTGTTGATGATTATGATGACTCTGACCATGATTATGGGTACGATATTGTTCTTGATTTATAGTTTCTCCATTTGGATGAGGGCATGCCTCTTTGTTTGACCTCATCCACCCTCTTTTCATCTCTTTATCATCTTTATTTTCCTAATAAATTTTTTAGGAGCGGGCGTGCCTGTCTCCTGAACCTTTTGATTATTTACAAAAAAAATATATTTATAATTATAACTATCAACCCTTGATCAGTGCTAGATTAATTAACACTGATAAAAGAAATCTTTATTAGCGTTTTTTCGGAAGCCCTGATAAAAGTGTCCCGATCTATTTAAATTAACCCTAACCAACTCGTCGCAATATTCAAAGCTTTCCACAGAAGCCACCCTTTATCGACGCTCCTCCTCGGTGAATCGAAGCTCAAATTAAGGCTTGAATCAAGGCTCGAACAATTTCAAGGCTCAAATTCAAGGCTCGAACGATTCAAGGGTCGAACGAATCCAAGACTCGAATGTTTTCCAGGTTTTTGATGTCTCTACTTTCTCTCAGACGATTCAAAGCTTCAATCCAATGTATCTTATTTTCTCCTCATCCACATCACTTGTTGATTGATTGTTTGGTGAGATCTATTTGCATTTTTTTATCATCATTCTTGATTTACCGTCGGCATATCCCTATGGTCAATGATGTTTATTGGGGATGTTTGGTTAAAATGAGAGAGATTTATCGTTCCTTGCACTCCCCCACCCTCACCCCTTGTCGATTTTGTGCAACTCGCCCACCCCACTGCCACTAAAGGAAGTATCTATTTATTACTAAGTTTAAAAATTCCATTGGAATCATGGATCATTAATTTTGAGACTTCATTCCACTCTATAACCAAGAAGGGATGTATGGATTATTATGTATTTCAATTTTCAGCAATCTCCATTCAGTCGATGATAAAGATCTTAAGATTATGGGGAAGTGTATTGTTAAAGATGATATTTCATATGAAGGTTACTTGAACTTAGAAAGAGTTAGACACATACCAAGTTTATGGACGAACATAATTTTCATTGGTCAGCTAGATGAAGTAGGATTTGGCTCATGATTCATGAATAAAAAGTGGAAAATTACTTGGGGTTCCATGGTTTTGGATATAGATGTAAAATATAGGATTTTTTATAGATAGACACACACATGTATATTTTAAAAATACACACATATATATAATATAGATATATATTATACAAATAAATTATATATATATATATATATATTATACAAATATAAATACCAATACATATTATACTATACAAATATATATTATACAAATATATTTTACAAATATATTATACAATTATATTATAAAAATATATATTATAAAAATATGTTATACAAATATATTACACAAATTTATATGCATACAATTAAAAAATACAAATTCATTATATATTTATATATATTATATTTATATGTAAAATACAAATATTTTATACAAACATATATATTATACAAACAAAAATATATATTATATTACAAAAATATATATTATACAAATAAAGATATATATTACACAAATATATATATATATATATATATATATATATATATATATATTACACAAGTATATTATACAAATATATTTCAATAGAGTTTATTCAATGGTTGAAATTTATCATCCAATTTTACTTATGAAGATTCGTCTCACTTCGAAACTATTTTTGTAAGAGTGGGTCATCTCCCTTTTAACTTAAAATCTCTATATCTTCCATAGTTACTATTATTTATTTCATTATAACTAAAATTTTAGGTCTACATGTATTGGTTCCACCCCTAGGAATCTCTGATTACCATCTATGTATATAAAATAACTCTTTATTTATTAAAATGTTTTATCGATACATTTTTATATCTTTTAGTTGATCAAATGATAGTTTATTATTCTTGTTTATCATATTTGAGTTTCTTATTACTTTTTAATTACCTATATTATATTTTCATTTGTTTAGGGGATTTAAGAAAGACTTGATGGTTCATTTTAATAGAGGTAGGACAAGTCTTAGTTAGAGGATTGAAATTATTAAAAAGTGAGATTTCTCCTATAAATATAGAATTCATAGAGGCCCCAAAGATTCATATATCATAACATGTCCCCACCGAAACTCCTTGAATCACATACAAGAATGTTTATTGTAACGTCCTAGATCCGAATGTCACTCAAAGGTGCCCTGTACCCGGTTGACCACATGGTCTCAAGCGCATTTCCCCAAACACCAGAGTCTGCCGACTAGCAGCAAGGGCCTATGTGTGATAGTGAGAAAACTATATCCTCATTGGCAGAGTGTAACATAGCAGAATACAATAACAAAACAATAGCAGAAGCAGTAATACCATACAATAGAAGTAAACAACAGAAGATTGATAATATAAATAACCAGATGTCATGTCATACCAAAGATGATGGTTGCATGTTATATGTTCTAGGAAAATAGCCAAAACAGGTTACACTATAGTAATACATGTTATAAGTACCAACAGTACAAAAAGGACAAAAGAAACTCAGAAGTATCGCAAGTCTCGGCTTGGTCTCATGCTCTCCTACTCCTAAGCATCATATCAAGTACCTGGAGAAGAGTGTTTGCCCTTATCGACACCTGCAACAATATAATATGTTTGGGCACAAAAACATGATCCAAACAAGGTGTGAGACTAAATCCCAGTAGGCATCCATCTAAGGTCTATGTCAATCTGCCAGTAAATATATATAACATGTAGTGTAAAATAATGAAAACAGTAAGCTAGCAAGTACTCAAAAGTAAACAGTCCTACAAGCACTGGTTTCCATTTACATTCATTTCAGGTTCATTAACAATTCAATTACATTTAATTATATAAGTCTCAAGATCCGACATAAGTCTGACATAAGCCCGACATCCCCCGTATAAAAGTAAGCACAACAGATGTCTCAAAAGACCATTTAAATAAACAAAAGTGAAGACCGGATCCAAGCTTGTGCTTTGGCTTGAAAAACACGTTAGAAGACATTCCATTTCAATATTCAATTTATAACCTGAGCATGTCCTTTACATTCCTAAGTTGGAATTCAAGTATCACTCCAAGTGTAATTCTACCAACATCCTACGAGCCCGTTCCGACGAACCTCTCATGAACCTGACATCACTCTAGGTGTGGTATAAGTAAAATTCAACTCGTGACATATACAGATTTCCAATAGAGCCTGTCCATGGCATCCCTCATTGGATCCATGGTTCACTTGACATTTAAATAAAGCCTTCATGAGCCCGACCACTACATCTTTGGCTTGCTCATGGCTTAACATAATAATACCCTCTTTTAGTTTGTCCATGAAATTCTAATCTGAATTCATGATTCACCCAAGGTATAAGGTGCAATAGTCATACGATCTCATCCATGGCCTTTTAACCTGAGACCATGGTTCACCCAGCACTATTTACCCCTTTAATTTTTAAGATTTAATTAAACATTTCATACAAGAAGCAACACATGTAAATTAAACTATTACATGGATTTAACATTAAATAACTCACGTGGGTACATTTCGTATAAGAAGCAATACATGTAAATCAAACTATTACATGGCTTTAACATTAAACAACTCACGTGGAGACATTTCGTATAAGAAGCAACACATGTAAATTAAACTATTACATGGCTATAACATTAAATAACTAACATGGGTAGGTTTATAGTTGGAGAAAAACATTCCAAACGTGCTTAAACAAGCAAAGGAAAACAAAGGTCAAGGGAAAACCAATCATCCCATACCCTAACCAATTCAATTACAATTCAACAACCTTGTAATTTATTAACCAACTCAATTCGTTTTTAAAAACCCGAGAAGGGGAAACAAAGGCATGCCTCATGGGCATCCTAGGCCAAACGACCATAAACGATCATCCAAGGAAACTCACCAATGGGGTGGCCCTTAATCAAGGTATACAACCTAAAACATGCTTTAAAACACTTATTCAATTACCTAAACATCAATTGGAAACAACAAGGGTCAAATATAAATCAAGGTGACACCCCAAAAATGGGTGTGCGGTACTCCGACATATATAAACAGCTTGAAAATCAGCGAAAGGAATGAGACCACCTACCTCGTACTCGTACGACTCTCCTCGTCCAGCGTTGACCTCTAATTCAGCCTAGAACGGAGTAGATATGAAAAACGATCATAAATTCTCAAGCCTCAATAACTAGGTTGAGAGAATAAATCACGAAGAACGACTCAAGAGGAATCGAGAACTCACTGATGGGATTCCAACGCATCTGACGGTGTTCGAATCGGAGTTCGGACGAAGAAACAGGGGCCAAACCTAGCCTCGGATCGAGCTGGGTGCAACTATTCGCGAGCCAGTGGGTGAGTTTCTATCCGTTTGACAAAACATGAGGATACTGCCCGTTTTAGCCAGAAAAAGAGAAGTACACGACGTGTACTGGAAAATACACAGCATGCATATGCCTGATCCTCTTTCTGCCGACTTCCACTTACACGTCTTACTCAGGTATGCCGACTTGCCTTACACATCGTGTACTGGAATTACACGGCGTGTAACCCCTAGTCACGTCGTGTAACAGGCCTGCAACCAGTACTCATCATCTTTTCCTCCTCCTTAAGTACAACCCAAAAAGAAAAGATACGTACCTTAAAATGAAGAACCATGTTCTTACAAACTCCCCCCTTTAAAGCAATTCGTCCTTGAATTTCCCTTCCAAGGGTAGTGATGAAATATTTGTGAATAACTCTGGCCACTACGATCGTACATCAGTCTCCCTCTCCCAAGTCTCATCATGTACTTGGTTGTGCTTCCATAGCACCTATACTAAAGGAACAGACCGGCCACAGAGAACTTTCATGCTACGATCCACAATTCGGATAGGATGATCCTCAAAAAATGCATCTACCTATAACTCAACCTCTTCGGGATAAAAAGCATGAGATGAGTCTGAAAAGTAACATCATAACTGAGAAACATGGAAGACGCCGTGCATAGCCCGATACCTCTGAGATAACTACAATCGATAGGCAACCGGCCCGACTCTCCAGAATCTCAAATGACTCGACGTATCTCAGTGAAAGATTACCCTTTCACTTGATCCTCTTGTGTCCCAGCCTCAGTGCAACATGTAGGAAAACCTGATCCTCGATCTCTAACTCCAAAGGTCATCTACGACAATCGCCGTATGATTTCTGATGAGACTACACAGTAGTCATCCACTTCTGAATCAACTGTACCTACTCAGTGGTCTCCTGGACAAGACGAGGTCCCAACATAGATGTCTCTCCTACCTACAGCCAACATAGGGGTGATCAACATGGACTACTATACAAAGCCTCATATAACGCCATATGAATAGTAGCTTGAAATCTATTATTATAGTCGAACTCAACTAGGGGTATGTGTCACTCCCAAGAACCCCTGAAATCCAGGATGCATGCTCGTAGCATGTCCTCCAGCACCTGAATCGTGCGCTCTGACTGGCCATCTGTATGGGGGTGGTAAGCTGTGCTCAGGGGCACCTGTGTACCCATCACCCTCTACAACCCTTTCTAGAAACGAGAAGTAAACTGGACTTCCCTATCTAAATGATAGAATGTGGGACCCTGTGCAGTCGTACAATCTCACAGATGTAAAACCTCACAAGCTCATCAACACTGAAGGTCTCCTTGATTGGCAAAAATTGTGAAACTTTCATGAGCCTATCAACAATAACCCATATGACATCATTACCTTGAGGCGACCTCAGTAATCCCATCACGAAATCCATAGCGACATCATTCCATTTCCACTCAGAAATGGGTAGCTATTGTAAAAGTCTGGTTGGTCACTGGTGTTCCACCTTCACCTACTGACATGTGGAGCACCTCATGACAAAACTAGCTACATTCCTTTAGCCACTAATACTGACAATGTAAGTCCCAATACATCCTGGTGACACCAGGATGCACTGCCCATACAGAGGCATGAAAATCCCGCAATAGCTCCTCACGCATGTCTGTTGAAACCCGCATACGACCATGTAAACACAGAACCTCACCCTCGCCTATGGTCCAATCAGGAGGAGGGTCCTCACCTGACATACTATCCCGTAGAACTAGACCTTCAAAATCTGATAGTTACTTCATCCTCACTCTGTCCAGTAGGGTGGAGGTAACAGCTAAGGATGAAAGAAACGTCTATCCCTGACTGTTGTGCACCTCCAAATGCATATCAAAGAACAACATCGTAAGTTGTCACTCACTACTGACCTACCACACTACCTGAAACTGAGTCCTACTACTCAAAGCATCGTATACTGCATTACCTTTAACAGGCGTGTAGGCAAGCTCAAAGTCAAAAGATTGAAGGTCTTCCACCCACCTTTGTTGTCTCAAATTCAAATCACGTTGAATAAAGATGTACTTGAGGCTTTTGTGGTCCATGTACACCACAAAATTTTCTCCCAGTAAGTAATGTCTCTAATATAGTAAAGCATGAACAACCACAACTAACTCGAGATCGTGCATAAGGTAGTTCCTCTCATGTGGCCTCAATTACCGAGACCTGTACGCAACGAATCGCTCCCCTTGCATAAGAACTACTCTTAACCCGATACTTGATGCATCACAGTACACAGTGTAACTCCTACTTGGCTCTAGAAAAATCAGTATTAGCGCCGAAGTCAATCTTCTTTTCAGATCCTAAAAGGTCGTCTCGTAGGAATCTGACCATAGATACTTCGCACCCTTTTTAGTCAGGCATCAACGGTGCTGCTAAATGTGATAATTCATGTATGAAGCGCTTGTAGTAACCAGTCATCCCTAGAAAACTCCGCACCTCAAATACGTTCTTGAGATTCTCCTAGGAAACTACTTCTCTCACCTTCTATGGGTCCACTAATACTCCTATCTCCGAGATGATGTGACCTAGGAAGTGGATCAGATCCATCCAGAAGTGGAACTTTGTGAGCTTAGCATATAACCGATGCTCTCTCGGTGTACTCAAAATGATCTCAAGATGTGAGGCATGGTTGTGTTGATTATGAGAATACACTAAGATATCATCCACAAAAACCACAAAAAATGAATCAAGATAAGGATGGAACATTCGGTTCATCAGTGTCATAAAAACTATCAGCGTGTTCGTGAGACCGAACGACATTACCAAGTACTCATACATACCATACCTACTTCGAAAGGCTATACGAGGTATGTTTGATGATCTAACACGCACTTGATGATAACCAGATCTCAAATCAATCTTTGAGAAATCCTGAGCTTCTCAGAGTTGGTCGAAGAGATAATCTATCCTTGGAAGAGGATACCGGTTCTTAACCATCAACTGGTTCAATTTCTGATAATCCACACATAGCTTGAGGGTACCATCCACCTTTTTTGCAAAAAAGATCAGCAGATCCCAAAGATAAGTACTGGGTTGGATGAAACCCTTAGCCTCTAAATCATCTAGTTTCCTTTTGAGCTCTTGCAACTCCGTCGTAGCCATCCTGTAAGGAGGAATGGATATCAGTGCAACTCCTAACACTAGCTCGATAGAGAACTCTACCTCACTCACCGGAGGTAAACCTGAAAATTTGTCCAGGAATACGTCCCTGAAATGATCAACCATTGGAGGGAAATCCATCTGACATGTTCCTTGATCATCAAGATATAAACTCGCAATCTGGGCTGTCATCTCGCCCAATCAACGATGCTTGGGTCCATCTCGGCTCGCCTGGACATCCCATTCACCTTTGTGTAGAAAATCTCTGCCCTCTGGTGACGTGAAACTCACCCTACGATGATAACAATCAAGGCTCAGAAGGGAACCAACCAGTTCATTCCGAGAATGACATCAAAGTCTGTCATCTCCAAGACATAAAGGTCCCATAAGAAGTGACACCCACCAACCTCAAGGGGGCACTCTTTGCACTGACGCACACCCCCAAGGAGGAGGTGCCTGATCCATTCAAGTGAGAGGGAGAGAAAAATAAGAGATGGAGGCTTACAATCGAAAAGGGGAAAAAGTGAAATTTCCACTTTTAATGAATCTAGGTAGGCCGCATGATTTTTCAAATTATGCGTCAACCGTGCACAGGACACTGCCTAACCAAAAACCACTCACACTATTTACCTAAAGACACAACATGGTTGGAAAAACCATGCGCCAACCGTGATAAATGTCACTATCGAAATGCAAATCCAATCTATATGTTTGTTGCACGGTTTACCAAATTGTGTGCAAGTCGTGCACTGCAACCTAGACTCACTAGAGGTCTTGTACGGTTTCTCCTAGGACTCGCATGGTTTGGACTCAACCATGCGCCACTCGTGCATACCAACCATGCACAGAACAAAATGAACTAAAAACCCAAATGATTAGGGGTGGCCCCATGGTTTCCTCTAAACAGTGCATGCAAACCATTCACATAAGAAAAAACTCCAAAATTTCCAAGTTTTAGACCGAAAAATGGAAACTAAAAATGATGGCCAAACTCATAAAATAATATAAAATACTCACCATAGTGACATGATGGGTGTCACAATCTCCTTCTCTTCATTGGCGGCCCAAGAGGGGTAACGATGGAGGGGAGTCGTGATAAAATACATGTTTTTTAGAGAAATTTCTAGGGGTCTCATACTCAAATTGAACATCTTTTTTTAGAGAGAATATTTTGAAAAATCCACTAACCAAAGGCTTAAAAATTGGATTTCTTTCAGAGTATTTCTATGGTTTTTGTTATGTTTTTTTTTTTGATGTTTTGGGTTAGTGATTGTTTGATTCACTATAAATGTAAATTCATTTTTTATTTAAGATATATTTTGTAAGGACATCATTTTGAATATTATATCTCCTTTCATTTTATAATGCATAGACCATTGTTAGAATCACATATTTGGTTTAAGTAATTATTTGATTCTTTATCCATTATTGTTTATATGAGCATTTACATATGATAGCCCAACGAGCATCGTTAATTCCCACAGGCTTACAAAATTTAATAATTTAAAAACACAAAACAATGAATTCTCCAAACTATATGGTGGTATAGAAAATACAAGTCCGAAGTCGAACCCACAAAAACAGTTTTGGAGAAAATAATAATTTAATAATAAATACCTTAACGATATTGGGAAAGAAATATAAACTAATTTAATTAAGAGAGAATGGTGATGGTTTGTTGAATTTCAAGAAAATAGAAAACATGCTTGGCAATCGCAAATCCAGGTTTGTGATTAATTAAGGCATAGAATGACGAATCAACAAATACGAGTTGTTGGAACTAAGTCTAGGCAAATCCAATGGTCATGGTAAACAACCCCCAAATCACTGAATTTTCCTTTTCACAATTGTCAAGTTACTTCCAGACTTTCAATGGTTTGAGGACTCAGAACCATATTTAAACATAGCGGACAACCCACCCAATGGTCATGGTGAGAGTTATCCAATAGTCAATGTATTAATAGTATCACTCCCTCAACAATCACACAATGTTCATGCATGACTAAAACAAATAAGAGAATTAAGAATTTAGGCATGCAACAAAAGACCCAAATGAATTTCATTCAAAATAAAATACCTCAATACATTCAGTCCCCCTTCATTGTAGTTTTTTTTTTGCACAAATTCTTCCCCCTCATGATTATCACAAGGTGGTAGGAAAATAAAAATCTCATCCTACTCATTACAACGGCAGTTTCTAATCCCAATGGCAACACCTCTCGTTGGTTTGGATCTCCCCCATTGAATGAATGCCTTGGAGTAACAGCATGAGCCTCTATTTATATTGATCAATGGCACTCAAGTTGACTTTAATTCGCCATTAATATGGCCTTTAATATCTTCCCAAGTCAATCCCAGTGATTAATGGTGGCTACGAGTAATAAAGGTAGGTATGTTGAAATTCCTCATCATAACTGGCCATTCCCAGCCATGTTCACGACGTGTAGAAACGTATGCATGAAATCTAAGTATCAAATCCCCCATACCTGAATTCAAATTTGTCCACGAGGATGAAATCTCAACATACTACAAAGGATGCTTACCTTGCCATAATTTAAATGCAATGTCAATAAAATCAATTTATTAAATTGGGAATTAAATATCTGAGCATCACATAGGAAAATTTCATTAACTTCTCAATTTTCAAAAAAACAAGTCAACCAAGTATTTTACTTTTCCACTTTCAAATTAATCATGTCTCTCCATTCTTATATTTTTTTTCAATTCATTATCGATACACATGCCATTTATAATTTACCACACTTTGATTATTTTTTACTCAACACTCAAGGTAATAAATGTAACGGGGTTGTGCTTATACCTCAAAAACATGACACTTATCATAGACTTGTAAGACATCTAGCATCTCGACCGTGTAAAGACAAAAAACACAGTTAATCATGAGGCCTTTACATTAAGGTTCAAATGTATTTGAGGCTTAAGGTAGGTGAGTAATGAATAAAATAAGCCTAAAAAGGGAGGTTTTACTCTAGAGCATAATGCATGACAACAAAAGATAAGCTCTAATAAAATACTCCTGTAACGATGAATGTGTATCTCCTCATCCACCAAAGCTCAAAGTGGGCACACGATAAAAGTACAATGAACAAATCATCCTCTTTCTTTTTTCTTTTCTTTTCTTTTCTTTTTCGAAAGTTACGCTTAAAAAACCTCACATATATCACGTAACCACATACAATCAAAAGATCATCGGTCTAGCAATAGTAATTTTTGATCCCCTCAAGATGCAACCCATTTTTTATTTGTAAGAGGTGAATAAAAAAGTGCAATGAATGATAATATAGTTGCTCCCCAAATCACAAGAAAAACCCCCAACAAAGTCTCCTCAATGATGCACGTCCTCATCCACCATGGATGACCAACTCCCAACACTTATTCTTTTGAATATCATGCAACACACTAGAGTAGGAAAGGATATAATATGCTTGAAATGTGGATCTTTTCCTATCAAGGACATTTATGGCTTCTATGGGTAAAAGTATGATTCAATGTCATGATGGGTTCAAGGATAAAGGGTTAAACAATAAAATGTCTTAATCATTTTAAAAGTGATTTTGTTCAGTCATATCTTTGATAAGATGTCAAACAAGTTCTAAAAGAGAACATGTTCGAGTCTCTTAAGAAATATACTATAAAAGGAATAGAAAATATTGGTTTAGGAAATGTATCGGGAATGAGACGAATGGGTGAGACAATTACTCATCGCAATGCATAAGAATAAAAAATCAATTAACAAAAATATTAGAAATTCAAGGTAGATCAAATTTCAGAAAAATTTCATTTATAAAAATCAATCACGCTCCCTAAGTCGTGATTTGTTAACTCAAAATCAAGTTTATCTCTATTTATTCTTTCCCTCAATTTTCTCATTCAAATTTATTGACAATGAAATTTAAAAACATGGCATGATAGTTATTGTAAGAAATTTATGTCTTGTGGATCAATGATTAAAGCAAAAATCAAGGCATGGCATGCAATTAACGGTTGAGAGCTCTAAACAAATTAATGTGGAGAATACAATAGAAAAATATAGATTTAAAACGCTTACTCGCCTTTTAATGACGCTTCAAACTTGGGGTGTGCAGGTTCTGTCTGCACTAGGTTCATGATGTGAATTGATCTCACGACGTGTCTCACGTCGTGTATTGTCCCGTGCAACCTCTTTAATTTCTTTCTACTATGTTAGTGTCTTTCTCTTTGAGCTGAAAAATGAAAATAAAATTACATGGCCTTTTCAATAACGCTTAAAAATATAAGGGCAATTGAAACTAAATCCTAATATAAAATTAAATCCTAAGAAATTCATAAATCTAAAATACTAAAAAATGATAAAAAAAACTCAAGTTGCCTCTCGAAAGGTGATCTTTTTTTAACAGTCGTTTAACTCGATCATACATGGGTTAGCTGATTGAAGTGTTGTATAAAACTAATTGTCTCATGTTGACCAAAATTTGGATTATTTGAAAGTGAATGGGAAGAATTCAACATCAGTCTATATTTTTTTTGAAATTCTTTTCTTTTTCCACTACTGGTTGTGGTTGTTTCACTTCTACAACGATCACTTCATGTTTAACAGTCACCTCCTCAATTTCTTCTTATGTTAATGCTTCTTTTTCTTCTGCATAGTCAATGCAGATTACAACTATTTATTTGTCTTCATGTGGCATTGATAAAAATGTGGCAACCATCTTCACCTCGACTCTTTCTTATACCTTCAGCTACGATCACAATTTTGCAAAAAATCTATATAATAATTTAGCAACCAAGGTCCCTTTTTCTTCTTTTTCCTTGCGAATTTCCAAATTTTGCATTAGCTCACTCGAGTTCGACAACAAGATCTCCTTCGTCATCTTCCTCACCCAGGGACGGTTGCGAGCACTTTTCTGATTGATTGTTCGTTGTTTTAAATTCTTTGAGTTGTTGCGTTAGATCTTTCAGAAGGAACAAACATGTCCTTAGTAGTCAAAGTGTTCTGCAGTCTTATCATTACAAACAAAAATATTCAAGTTCGTAAGTGATAAAAATAATAAATGAAAAAGTCTACGCTAAAATCAAAAAACAGGGAGAGAAATTTGTCAAAATTATTAAACTAAAATAATCTCTACTCTTATCCCCGATAAGAGCGCAAAAAATTTGACAATCCGACGAGTGTCATTAATTCTTGCAGGTTACCGAATTTAATAATTTAAAAACACGAAGCAAACAATTCACCAAACTACAGGGAGGTATAAGAAAATTCAAGTCTGGGGTCGAACTCCCAAAAAAAATTTTAGAGAAAATAATAAATTAATAATAATTATCTAAACTATATTGTGAAAGAAATCTAAACCAATTTAATTAAGAGAATGATGATGGTATATTGAATTTCAAGAAAATAGAAAACATGCTCGACAATTGCAAATCCAGGTACATGATTAATTTAGGATGATGAATTATCAAACATGAGTTGTTGGAACAGAGTCTAAGTGAATACAATGATCATGGTAAACAACCCCAAATCATTGGATTCCCCTTTTCGCAATGGTTATAGTAAGTATTTTATTGTTTGGTGACTCGAAATCATGTTTAAACATGGTAGACGACAACCCACACAAGGGCCATAGTGAGTGTTAACCACTAGTTAATGCATTAATAGTATAACTCCCTCACCGATCACACAATAATCATGCATGACTAAAACAAAGATAATTAAGAATTTAAGTGTACATCAAAAGAACTGAATGAATTGCATTCAAAATAAAATACCTCAATACATTCAATCCTCCTTCATTGTAGTTGTTTTGCACAAAGTTAACCCCCACATGCTAATCAAGCACGAGTGAGCATAACATCATCCATTTCCAATCTTAGTGGCACCACCACACATTGGTTCGAATCTCCCCAGTTGAATGAATGTCTTGAAGGAGCAGGCTGAACCTCTATTTATAGGGATCAATGACGCTCGAGGTTGGCTTTAATTCGCCATTAATATGCCTTTTAATATCTTCCCAAGTCAATCTCAGTGATTAATGGAAGTTCTAGTAATTAAGGTAGATATCTGTCAAAATTCCTCTCATAACTGGGTTTGTCGATCTGTGTTCACGACGTGACTTACACGTCATGTCGTGAAAGTTGCGGTCTGTCCTTGTGTGCTTTTTCAAGTCAAATCTTCATATCATAAGTTTGATTTGTGTCATGAACATTATTCACACAACGTGAATCTCCATTTTCCAACATGTCACCCTACATTTGAACATGTTTCTTCAGTTCCGAGTCCAGAAATCATCCCATGGACTTCCCTGCATCATGTAAAGTCTTTTCACGATGCCATTCTTGGTCTTATTTATTCATCAACACAAGTGGTAGAAACAAATAAAACTTGGAATTGCATGAATTAATTAATTTGATAACATATATTTAATGAATGAAATGATGTTTCAGTTACTTCACATCCATTAATTAATGTATTGATGATTTGTATGCCACGTTTATGAATATTAAATATTGGCATTTATTTAAATAAAAGAGCATGGATGGGTGGGTTTTATCTACAGATATATTTAACATAAAAATGATAACAAATCAGCGACATAATTACTGACAGTAATTAATTTTTGAAAAAAAAAACTTACTTACAGACAGAATAATGTCATCCGCGGTTGTCGCTGCCAAAAAAAAAAAAAGATCCAGTCAATCTTAATACCATATAAAAAATCAAAGAGCAAAGGTATAATATTAAAAACGAATGAAGAGATCAGGAACGACAACAGATACAGAAATGGTGTATCCTTTACCCAAAAGGACTAATAATGGCGGCGAGGAAAATGCATACGCAATACGCGCGTTTAACGGATCTGATGGGGAAAGTTAAAGCGGAACCCTAACGGCCAAACAATTGAGGCAAAGAAGTAGCGAGGAATGATTCCTCTGCAACGGGATCATTCAATAGGAAGCAGAACGGAAATTTCATTGATGACCAAGAACCAAATCAATCGCTGTATAAGATTTGCAGTCCTATTACAGAGCAGAACGGTTCATCCGTTTCGAATGATTGCTATTTTTATTTTAATATTGATGTTTTTATATATTAATTTCCTTTATATCTCCGACGGTTATCATTGTGAATTAGGTAGAACTTGCTAGGGTTTCCGGTATCATGAAAACAGCGAGGAACCTCTCCAGCGAACTTCGAAGAGTAGAAGGGAGCCGCAGTCACCGGCAGGGATGCCTTATGTAAACAGCAATTGCCTGTCGGAATCGGGATGCCGGAGGTGGAACCGACGGTGGAGGACGAAGATTTCGATGACGGGGGAGAGATGTTTTTGAAAGGCTTGGGCGGGAAGAGGAAGGCTCTGATCTTGAGCGGTGAAGCTGAAATCGAGGACACGAGATCGTACTCCTCGATGAGATTTCTAAGATCCTCATCGGAGGTGATGGATACCAAGGCGTCCATATCATCACTAGGAAGCTGACATCTCAGACTCACCGACGTCCCGCACATTTCGGAAAGCTTCATCATCAACTCTGCACAGCAATCGAAAGCAAAACAACGATAAATCTATCTCAAATACATGACGATCGAAATATCTGAACTCCTGAAAACAAATTACGCAGCAAACGAAACTACAAACATAAATTCAATTGAAGCAACAACTAAAGAATCTGGAACGAATCGGAAAGGATCGACTGACTAACCAGGGAAGGAAATGCTACGGTCAACAGCGAGAACACGAGTCTCTCCGCCCTGATAAAAAAGCTTGCCATCGGTACGGCGGGGTCGGATCGAGCCGCCGTAACTGCAGAGTAATTTGATGGTAGGTTTGAGAGTAACACCGGCAGCCTGAATGAAAGATCCAACCATGCCTTTCGAAGGTTCTCGTACTGCGAAAGTAGAGGAGGGAGAGGGCGGCGGAGGAAGCATTTCAGAGGCCCCTCCTATCACAGAAGGGGACGGCTGATTCCATATTTATATAGGTTTTATCCAGAGCAGTGCTTGGCGGAAGTCGAACCTGGGGACAGGCACAATTATATTCCCCAAAAAATATTTTAATTAATCTTATTTTGAGCTTTATACATTAAAAATATAAATGAATTATTTTATTATATATTCCATTTCATTTAGTATAAATTTACCTATAGTTGGGAAAAACGTGAAGGCTTACGGTTTTATTTACCCCTCTTTGAATTTCTTTCATTTTGTAATGTTATTTATTTGTTTGCTTCATTTTGAATTTTTTTCATATCCAAATAAAAAAATAGCACATTTTATTTTATTTTATTTCAAAAAAACGTTTATTAATTATGATAGATGATAATATATATATATATTTGTCTAGAAACCCCAATCCCATACAAAGGGTGAGACTCCAAGCGGGATGCAGACCGTGAGAATCCAAAATCACATGACATATATTCTATATATTTTATTTTAATATTTCTACAATAGATCTGTGCTCGTATATGTCTTTAAATGTCCAGATATTTAATTTTTTATCGGATGACGTGTTTTTTTTCTTTTGTTTTAAATATTGAGATAATAAATGGAGTGCGAAAATAACTGAACACAGAGGTAATATTAAAAAATCCAAAAATATTGTGAATTAAAAAACTACCAATAAATATAAAGTAATGTGAGAACACACACTTAAGGTGCAAGGAGAATACCTCATAAACACCACTCTTGAATAATTGGAGAAAACACACCTCAAAAATACACTCACTCTCTCAATTCATTTTTTTTTCAATATATCCACTTTTTAGTAGGGATATCAGTGGGTCGTGTATCCATGAAGTTTAGATACTCGAACCCTAGTCTGTTTATATTTACAAAACTCTAACTCTAACCCGTTTATTTTTTAATTTCACTACCATAACCCTATCATATTATATTTATAACTACTCTAACACTTTTAGTTACCTAATTAGAAATTTAAATATTTAAATTTTATCTATAAATCTAGAATAATCATATTAAAAAATCCATTAACTATACCAAAGCGTGTAAATATTATTCAATGTGTCAACTCCACAGCAATTTTGACATACGTGTCTCTGTCTCCGTCCATTCTGCTCACTCTCCCTACGTCCCCTCCTGAATTCATCCCCAACACCCCCCTCGATTCCCCATCTCCCTCCCTTCTCGATTCCCCATCTCCCTCCCCTCTTCGCCTCCGCCTCCCGACTCCCCCTCTTCGCACCTCCACTCATTCTTCCTCCTCGTCATAGACCCACGATCTCCTCCTCGTTGGCTCTACCTCAAATGAATCTATCAATCTCGCCTGCTCCTCCATTTCCTCCAGCCTCCTCCCCACCACCTCCTCGTCGCCTCCGCCACCACCTCCTCGTCGCTTTCCCACCGCAACAAATCCCCTTCTCCGCGACGCATCCCCGCTTCAACCACGCATCCTCATCTCGCCGCCACAAATCCCCGTTTCCGCCACATATCCCCCCCTCGCCGCCTTCGCCTCTGCATCCCTGCATACGCCTCCGCCTCGCCGCCTCCGTCATGCCGTCTCCGTCATGCCACCTCTGCCTCCCCCTCTGACTCTGACTCCAAACCCGACTCCGACCAATGACGGCCCGGAGAATTCTGTTGCCCTAGACCAACATTAAAAATTTTGCCCTAAATACATTGAGAGGTACAGTAAACTAATAAAATTGATGCCCCTTTCTTTGTATTTTTTTTTCTTTCTTGTGCGTTGACCTAGCCCATGGGCTCTTTGGGCTTGCCCTAGGGCCGACCCTGCTCCGACTCCTCACCCTTGGAGGATTCTATTTCCTCACATCACCCTTTGACTCCTACAATACAGTCCTGATGCGGATGTCAAAGGTTTGGATTTCTTATTTTTATATACTGATTTCCATAAACCCTAAATGCCCTTAATCTGTTTCATTTGTTATTTTACAAGTTTTCTTATTTTACCTTGAACAATCTTCTTCTTTGGCGACATTTGCTTCCTCAATGATTCATGTAAGTTGCTTCATTCTTGACATCTCATTTGTCTGGGAAACGCAATTAGTGACGATTCAAAGCCTTATCCTTTCATGAGGCTGAGTACATGGCCCCTAACATACACAACGTGATGTAATTTATCATTCATTCATGTCTTATCCTTTAGTATTCATCTAATGTATTTAAATTAAGCTAATGTTAATTCAAAATTATCCTCAATTGCTAACCGCTCATAATAAAAACCTTATTCCACTTGATGTCATATAGTTTCCAGGTTTAAAGTTGTTGTGACATTTTTTTAGGGGGTTATGGCATAAAGGAAAATGTTGTTTGAGCTTCTAATGTGGCACCATTGATCCTTTTATAAAACCGGGTAATTGTCACATATTTGTCTTTCAACATTAACTACAACCAATATACTCTATAATATTTTATTTTTAGTTTTTTGCTTTAATTTTATTTTTGGATATTTGTTTTTCTTGAATAATCATTGAGTTTCCTATTAGTTCACTTTTGGCCAAGAGGGGACCATAAACAAGTTCATATTGGTTGGCCCATCCAATATTATTTATGCCCTTTTCAGGTTTGATGTCACTCAGAACTTTTCCTCTCCATCTATCCATTGACATCTTATTCTCTGTATCATCCTAATTTTGATTTTAGGTACATAGTTGTAGAACCAATCCTGGTCCTGTATGATGGAAATGTTCTTATATTAAATAGTTTTCATTCTGAATTTTATATTTTATTAAATATACTCTTAGATTTTAAGATGAGAGTCTTTAATATTGAGATATGAATTGACAAATACCTCCAAAATTAATTTTATTATTTTTTATTATATTGTTTCAAAATCATTTAAAATTATTACTTTGAGTAATTATCTTACATGATCTTTTCCAGGAAACAAAAATTCAACCAATGAACCCAAGCTGATGACTGGATAAGTATAGATCAATTACTCATGTTGTGTTTATGCTACATTTTACATCAATTTCATATTGATGTCAATGATGATAATTTTTTACCCAATCAACTATTCAATAAGCTTTGAGCATTTCATCATACATGGTTTAGCTCTAATTATCTCTTTCCATTATTTATGTTTATAGGTTGTGGCCATGAATGTTGCATGAAAGGGAGCTACCATATAAATGATTATTGGAATAAATCTCCAAGGACACATTAAAAAATTGGTAATACAACATTATTACATTCTTTTAATGGCAATTTCTATTATTATATGGTTTTGGGTGTATATGTTAATGTTATATCGAGAAATTATAAGTTTGTTGAATACAAAATGCGATGACGATGAGTTGGATAAGGGTATGGGAAAAGTTTGACACAATTGAAAGAACTTGGATGTATGTTCAATATGCATATATACATGGTTCATATGTTGGTATCATAATTAAAAATAATTTAAATCATGTATCTATGTTTGATTTTAATATTATATTAAAATTTATAAACATTTTAAGGGGTATGTGAAATATTTAATATTTGTGATTCAAAAAACTATACTGGATAGAGCGAAAGGCAGGATATGAGCTTGCTCACTTGGTTTCATTGTCAATAAAGTTTCCAATCTCATATAGTAGTGATAGATTAGACTATTTCATTTCATTGTCAATCAAATTCACAAGGGCAATGAGAGGTGGCCATTCTACATTTTATGGTTCTGACTTCACAAGAATTAACATTCTTTCATTGTTATTACTTTCATTTTTTTATAAATTAATTTAAATCATTTGAAATTATTATGTGAACTTGATTGATTCTAAAGGCACTACTGGAAAATGTACCTATCCCCACTGTTTTCACCAAAACCGTGGGGATAGACCCCCCCTATACCCACGGTTTTGGAAAACCGTGGGTATAGGTGAATTTTCATGACCTATACCCACGGTTTGCCAAAACCGTGGGTATAGGGGGCTCTATCCCCACGGTTTTGGGAAACCGTGGGGATAGGTCCTGAAAAGTCACCTATACCCACGGTTTCCCAAAACCGTGGGTATAGGGGGGGTCTATCCCCACGGTTTTGGGAAAAACCGTGGGGATAGGTCTGGGACAAAATACCTATACCCACGGTTATGAAAAACCATGGGTATAGGTCAATTTTGTGTGCGCGGGAAATTTTTTTTTCCGCGGGAAGGAATTTTTTTTTGGCGGGAACCCTATACCCACGGTTCTTCCCTCTATACCCACGGTTTTTATAACTATATTTAACTAAATATATATATATATACATATATGTGAAGTTAGGGTAGTGGTTAGACGCGGTGTTTACAGCGAAGAGGTTGCGGGATCGAAACTCGGCGCCTGCATTTTTTTTAGGACCTATACCCACGGTTTTGAAACCGTGGGTATAGGTCGTTGAAACCGTGGAAATTGTCTAAGTTTCGGTGACATGGTGGCAGGACACCTATACCCATGGTTTTCCAAAACCGTGGGTATAGGCTGGGGACCTATACCGACGGCATTCCAGCCCACGGTTCCCAAAACCGTGGGTATAGGCTATACCCACGGTTTTGGGGGCTATACCCACGGTTTTGAACCGTGGGTATAAGCCGTTTTTCCAGTAGTGAGGCCATTAACTGAGGGAAGACTTGAAGGATTTGCTGACGAGTGAACGACGGATGTGAAAAAGGTACCTTATTTAAATTTTTCCACTATATCCTAATAGAGAATTCCATTCTTGTGCATCTATCTAGGTTGACGTAACTAAATATTTAGAGCAATATAAATATGTTTTTGATGCATTGATGAATGAAGAGATTTAAATTATAGGGGCATGTTATTGGTAATGCCTTATGTAAATAAGATCAAACTTCACAATAGTCCTCCACAAAATAATTAGGTACGACATCCACTTTTATTTATGTTCACTATTTTTTCACGGTTGGCATGTTGTGTCAATTGTTAGTATGTTGTGTTCACTATTAATATGTTGTGTTCACCACATACTGAAACCACTGTATATGTGTTTCTATTCACATTCATTATATTTTATTCACTATTGGTATGTTCATTTTGAATATGTTTTGTTTCAACTGCATATGTGTTTCATTGAGTTTAAGTATGTTGAATCCACTTTATATGAGTTTGAACTGTATATACGTTTCCAATCACTTTTAGTAATTTTTATTCACTATTAATAAATTGAACCCACTATATATTGTTTTGTATGCAGTAAAAACTTATGTATATGATTCATATGATATAATACACTGAAACCAACATTTTAGGATAAGTGCATGTATCTTCCAGTTATGGATGACTTTAGGTTTATGCAAGATACATTCATTTGTAGCTAAGGTTGTCTTAATCAGGCGTGCAATGAAGAGTCAAGGACAGATCACACATCAATCCAGGTATGCATTATTTATGTTCTTTATTCCTATAATTTTTGATTCTGTAAAGGTGGGATATGAGCTTTCTCACATGGTTTCAATGTCAATAAAGTTTCCAATCTCATATAGTAGTGATATATTAGATTATTTCATTCCACTATCAATCAAATTCACAAGGGCAATGAGAGGTGACCATTCTACATTTTATGGTTCCAACTTCACAAGAATTAATATTCTTTCATTATCATTACTTTCATTTTTTTTAAATTAATTTCAATCATTTGAAATCATTTTGTGAACTTGATTGATTCTGAAGGCCATTGACCAAGGGACCTCCCTACGTTGTCTCCCCAAACTCAAGGTGTGACTCTCCTTTTGGAGTCTGAGGAAGTTGTGTTCAAGGAAGAGTTGTCTAACTCGATGGAGGTCCCTTATTCAAACCCTATATGTATAGATCCATAATCTATCTTGGAAGTAGTTCCCCCAATGGGGGAAATAGAGTTTATAATTAATGATCCTCAGTCTAATCTTCCTTCTTCAGAGGATTGGCTGGCTGGTTTTCTGGAAGAAATCATGGATTTTCCTCCCCCAGATCTTCCTATTAATGATTCAGGATCCACACCCTCACCACAACCCAATATCCTGCGATTATTCAATCATTATGTCTACTAAATATTCTTATTTCATCCCCTATTGTGTTTCAATAGGTGAAATTTTTCCCTCGCTTGGTGTCTCTGATTCATCCAACAACGTAGTCCTCTTCTTCCCCGTCATGTGAAGTGCTCCCTGAAGTGCAATATAATATTTTAGAGCCTCCAATTCATGGATCCCCCTCTCCCTTGGAGGATCATATTGATTTGTATAATTCCATGGAAGTTATGGCCTTGAATGAAGATGATCATGTCCCATCTTCTCCAGTACGAGGTATGTGAAGGATGATAAAGTCCTCCACCCCCTCCCAATAGTGTCGTGACAACCTCAAAGAAAAAGAATAATATTGGTTCCAATAAACCAAAAAAAAATGTTATAGTCCTCCATGCATGCCCCCTTCTTCATCATGATCTACTCCATTATATGGAACTCTAGGGGTTTGGGATCCCCAGACAAAGGTGAATATAATCTCAAATTTATCTAGAGCAAGCATATTTCCATGTTCACAGTTTGGGAACCCAAACTCAAGGCATATCCTATCAAAGATGTTTCTAGAAAATTACATGTGGCCAATTACATGCATTTTAGTACAATTAATACCAATATATGGATTTTTTGGGACAAGAACCATGAAGTGGAATTCATTGATGCTTCCCTTCAACAATTCCATGCAAGAGTTTCACTCATTCCTTTCACACAATAACCTATTGGATCTAGGATTCTCAAGGAATAATTATAGAAGGTGTAACAACAAAAGGGGTAATAGTAAAATTTGTAGTAGGTTTGATTAATTCCAAGGAAAACTTCATGTTATATCTATTTTATAGGGATCTTCTGTCAAACATTTGGAAGGAATCTTTTCCAATATTTCTTCATATTTTCTTCTAATATAATGTTCGAGTGATTCTGATAGAATCTTCTTTTACTCCAATCAGTGGATGGAAGTGAATGGCATCAAGGAGATGGTCTGAGAGTCTGGGAAGGCTTCCATGTAGGGGCATTCATGGGTGGCTCTTTAGAAAAATCATAGATGACTGAAAGGAGACATTGTAACATGGAAGTACAATTAATCGATCCACAACATCATCTTAGATTTCCTTCAAGAAGAAATCATTCAGATGGATAATAGATTACAGGACCAATGGGATGATGAAACTTTCCCTCTCCTTTCTCTCAAGTGACGCTGATTGGAGGATGAATTGTTGGAATAAGATAGTGTGACCAAAGAGAAATCCAGAATTATGTGGATGAGGGAGGGAGATAGAAACACATCGTACTTTTATTCATACATAAGATCAAATACATTTGATGGGAAAATTAATATGCATCTTGATGATGGACCTCACACGAGTGATTTCAACATTACAAGACCTCTTACGAGGTCTTATTTCCTTGAATTACTATCAGGTCCTCATAGGATGATGAGGGGAGGGCCCAATGGATAGGATTTGGATTTTACCCTTTTCAAAAACATCATGAGGATAGTTACTGATAATGATATCTTCATGATCAGTTCCATTCTAAAGGTGAAATCAAAGAAGCTATTCAAAGATTCAATTTATATAGTGCACCATGTGATTAATGGCTTCCTAGGGTCCTACCATGATTCTTGGATATTCCTACTTCTTCGTTGGTCCTTTGATGTCTATTGGGGTAAGGACTCTTCTATGGAAACAATTTTGATTAGTCTTACAATAATTTTCCTACCCTTTCATAATCTTACAATCCTCAAGAGTATAGACGATAAATTTGGTTACTTCCTCTATGCATATGAAGCCACCCTATAGATGGAATTCACAATGTTTTCATGAATATGTGTTGAAAAGTATTAGGATACCCCTCTCCATTAATTCCTTTGTTTGGGTCATAACAACTCTTTTTGGTAGAGAATCTGTTATATAAATCCCCATGGGCTTCTACACTCTCTGTCACAATCAAGGACACTCAGAATTAGTTTGCAGGCAGTGGGGTAATTCCCATCATTCTATGGGCCCGAATCTTACTACATCATTGGGTTCCCCTTGAGGACCTCCACTCCTATGATATATCCCCTACAGTGTCTCCCCAAACTCAAGGTGTGACTCTCCTTTTGGAGTCTGAGGAAGTTGTGTTCAATAAAGGGTTTTCTGACTCGATGGAGGTCCCTTCTTCAGACCCTCTATGTCAAGATCCAGAATCTATCTTGGAATTAGTTCCCCCAATAGGGAAAATGAAGCTAATAGTTAATGATCCTCAGTCTAATCTTCCTTCATATAAGGATTGGATGGCTGGTTGTCTAGAAGAATTCATGGAATTGCTTCCCCCCACTCTTCCTGTTACCGATTCAGGATCCACACCCTCACCACAAACCAATATCCTGGGGTGATTCCATCACTATGTCTACTAAATATTCTTATTTCTTCCCCTAATAAGGTTAAATAAGTGAATTTTTTCACTCTCCTGATGTCTCTAATTCATCTATCAACGTATTCCTCTTTTTCCCCATCATGTGAAGTGCTCCATGAAGTGCATTATAATATTTTAGAGCCTCCAGTTCATGGATCCCCCCATTCTCCCTTGGAGGAGCCTATTGATTAGTATAATTCCATGGAAGTAATGGCCTTGAATGGATATGAGCATGTCCCATCTTCTCTAGTATGAGGTATGCAAAGAAAGATAAAGTCCTCCACCCCTCTCCCAATAGTGTCGTGACACTATCAATGAAAAATAATAGAATTGGTTCCAATAAACCAAAAAAATATATCTTAGTCCTCCATGCATGCCGCCTTCTTCATCATGATTTCCTCCATTATATGGAACTCTAGGGGTTTGGGATCCCTAGAAAAAGGTGAATATAATATCAAATTTATCCGAAGTAAGCAAATTTCTATGTTTGCAATTTGGGAACCCAAACTCAAGGCATATTCTATCAAAGATGTTTCTAGAAAATTACATGTGGACAATTACATGAATTTTAGTACAATTAATATTAATATATTTATTTTCTGGGACAAGAACCATGAAGTGAAATTTATTGATGCTTCACTTCAATAATTCCAAGTAAGAGTTTCACTCATTCCTTTCACACAATAACCTATTGGATATGGGATTCTCAAGGAAGGATTACATAAGGTGTAACAAAAAAAGTGGTAGTAGTAAAATATAGATCCGGTTTGATTGATTCCAAGGAAACCTTCATGTTATATCTATTTTCTTGGGATATTCTTTCAAACATCTAAAAGGAATATTGTTTAATATTTCTCCATATATTCTTCTGATATAATGTTTGAGTGATTCTGATAGAATCTTCTTTTACTTCAATCAGTGGATGGAAGTGAATGGAATCAAGGATATGGTTTGGGAGTCTGGGAAGGATTCAATGTAGGGGAATTCATGGGTGGATCTTTAAAAAAAATCACAGATGACTGAAAGGAGAAATTGTAACATGGACACACAATTAATCGAACCACAACATCATCTTATATTTCCTTCAATAAGAAATCGATCAGCTGGGTAATAGATTACAGGACCAATGGGATGATGAAACTTTCCTTCTCCTTTCTCTCAAGAGACAACGATTGGAGGATGAATTGTTGGAAGAATATAGTGTGACCAAAGTGAAATCCAAATTTATGTGGATGAGGGAGGGAGATAGAAACACAACATACTTGGAGATTCCTAACATGATTTCAACATTATAGGACCTCTTACGGTGTATTATTTCTTTTAATTACTATCAAGTCCTCATCAAATGATGAGGGGAGGGTCCAATAGAGAGGATGTGGATTTTACCCTTTTCAAAGACATCCTGAGGATATTGACTAATAAGGAAAACTTCATGCTCAATTCCATTCTCAAGGTAAAATTAAAGAAGCTATTAAAAGCCTCAATCTATATAGTGCATTGTGTGCTAATGGCTTCCTTGGGTCCTACCCTGAGTCTTGAGAAATTATCAAGAAAGAGGCCATTGAAGAGATTATAGATCATTTTAAATGAGGTACTCCTAGAGTTGGTACTACCACATTTAGGTATGAATTATTTATGTTCATTTTCAAGGTTTAGGATTTGTGTATTTGATACGATATTTGCTGGTGCTTTACAAATTTAGCAGCTAAAATGTGTACTTTCCCGATGATCTAGAATTTTCCATTTAATTTCTCTTGATTTTATTTCCATTGTAATTTTTCATAAAATTTTATACGCATCTCTGCATTTGTATGTTCCTTGTGATCTTTTATCTTTTATCTTCCTTTTATTTCTTTGTATTTTTTCATTACATTTTTTTTCATTTATTTTCACTATATTTGATTTAACTCACCACATTTCCTAGAAATTGGGCCTCTTATTCCAACACTAACTCTAATAAAACCATATGCAGGCATACTTCACATGCATACTTATTCCACAAAAACAAATTGATCATCCAAATTGTTTACTTTTAACTATGGATGCCCTGAGACTATTTGAGATTCGTTGGTATCATAAATTTTTGTTGTAGAATCTATTTAAAGTGTTTTCCCCAAACTGTATTATATCAATGTGTCAAAAATTCTACCTTGAAGGATGCTAGAGGACAAGATGTGGATCTTTGAAGCTTTCAAGGGAAATGTCCTATTGACAGTCAACATTGCTTCCCAATGGTATGGTTTATTAATATTTTGTGATGACTTATAAATGAGACTTTTTTGTAGATGTTATTAGCTGGAAAGTAAGAGGAATTAAAAAACATAATTAATTTTCCTCCATTGATTTTAGTGGGTTGTTAAATTCAAACTATAAGGAGTTGAATAAATTATATGATAAGTACAAAGATCGAGGTTTGGGATTTACATTTTAGTTCTCCATATGCATCTCTTTCTTTCAAGGCACTCAATACGTGGGGATTTCATATTTCACCAAACTCGCTCTTATAACCCTCTGCATTACATATCTTTATATGAATTACATATACATAAACTTGAGATGATATTGATAGATTATTTTTATTTGAAACTTAGTAAGGCCATTCTGCTGAATTTTTACCATTTATTTTTTTAACTTCAACTGATTACATTTCACAGTTTAATATAATCTTCATATTTTTGAATCATCTAAGATTTATATGTTAATTACAACATGTATTAAAAAACAAGAAAATTTCTTATTGTTACAGAAAATATAATTCCATATAATTTCATTTACAATTACATATTTCAGCAAACCCACTCTTAAGCTGTGGTACATTAAGATTCTATTGAGAACTAAATGATTGGATTCGAGTTGTTAAAATTGATATACGCAGAAGAGGATGAATGTGAAACCATTTGATTTAGGATGAGGGAAATCAAATTCACCATAGATAAAATGAAGAGGATGGATTTCCATGATGGGCTTCGGTTTATAGGGAGAGATGAATTACTGAGCATTTATGAAGTTGATTTGCAATGAGACATCCCGTTCAAAAAAAGAAATTGATGATTTATTTATTGATAGTAGTTTTAAATAATGAATAATTGAATTATATATATTTTCCAAGACATTGGATGAGGTCTTTAGCTTGATTACTGATAATTCTAGGAATTTCAATTTTGGTTCCAATGTTTAGGAAATTTAACAAGGCTAAGGTTGTGAAAATCCACTTGGACATGAGGAGTATTGACTATGACTTTTATTAAATGCTTCAAGTTAAGAACATATTATTAATATCGAGTTTCATATAATTGAAAACAATATGGTGGAATAAGAATATTTATGAGAATTATTCTAGAAATATCAAGTTAATACAATGAGGATTTAATTGGGACAACATATGTGTCCAGGTTTATTGGTTATTAAAGTGAATATGAGACAGTTAAAATTGGTTTATGAAATATTTTAGGAGTTTGTGTAGTTACTAAGGTAGTTAGAAAATAAAAAATTAGAAGCCGACATGTGTTAAGTTTGAGGTAGATATGGGTTTCATATCATTGAATTATTTCTTATTAATGGGGATAACAATAGAGAACTTGGGAAATTGCAGACTCTCTCCAACCGGGAGACTGCAAATTAACATCAAGAAGGAACCAACTCAACTAAGGAAACAAACTCAACAAATTAGTAGTGTAAATTTATTATCTTGGATCATGCATCTTAAGGAAGTGCCACATGGGAGTAGTTGTAATTATTGATGGAGATTGTAACATTTATAAGTAGTCAATTACATATTGAGATGAATTTATTCTCTTGATCCATCACATTCCCTATGCAGCCTTAGTAGTTTTCCCATGAAAAACATGAATTAATGTATATGCTCATTGATATAAATAGTATTGACATCAATAACACAAAATTTCTCAATTATTATTTCACACAATGTACACCAAATCTTCCATCATTTCCATTTACCTTTTTCATAGGTCAGAATATTGAAAAATATATTCAACAACTTAGTCACCTTCAACTAGATTTGTAACTTCACTATTATACCAGTGTATGTGTTATAAAATTATATTTTAATGGTTGTTAAGACCTTCATCCTGTTATAAATCTAGCACCATTTTTGGGAATGTTTGGTGTTAAGAGTCCCAGGGTCTAAGAACAACAAAATACCAAAAAAATAAAAAAATTATACTATTTCACTACTCATTGTGATGAATCAATGTCACCTGTGTAAATAAATGGAATTGAGTCTGTTTGTAGTTGTTGTATACATGACTTCATTTTTTGTTTACAGTTTCTATTTGCAGTATGTTTGTAGTTGTTGTTTGCATTTGTTGTTTATAGTTGCTATAAATAAATAGATTTGAGTTTGTTTGAGTCATGTATACATGACTTCATATGATTAATTATATATAAAAATAAAATGATAATGTTTCAATTCTGTATACATGACTTCATTTTCTTAATTACATATAATTATATTTTTAATTCACATTGTTAATTTTTAATTCACATTGTCATTTACATGTTCATCAATATTGCCTGTGTAAAAATGATACTGTTTACACTTGCTGATTTTGTCAAGGACATCATCTGAATCATTTTCGCTTGTGTAAATCTTCCAATATTCTTCTAGATCATCCTCATATTGATGTCACATAGAAATAAATCAACATTGTATGGAATGGTGATATTTATTCTCATGATACAACAATATTCAATCTTTATTCATTTGTTTTAGTGATCCAATATCATGTTTTTAGGTCTTCTAAAGTGGTTGATGGATCTTTGTTGAAGTTTCATAGCATGGGTGAGTGTCTCCAATCCGAGAAAAGAATTCTAGATGCCCCTCCACTTACCCAGGATTGGTCTATTCTGGAGAGCATTAAAACCCACAACCCAACACTCTTGGTAATGAGCGAAGAAGGTAGACATTCAGATGATCGGGAAATGTCATCGTTGTTTGATTCTATGGAGCAGGCTTAAGATGGTGTGGGTTTTGAAGAAAGTTTTATTCCTTCATTGATGCAACTCCTGTTTAAATTTTAATTTTCTAGAGATTTGTTTTCAGATGTAACCTTAAAATCTCATGTGTAACTGATTTAATGAGGTCACTTGGAGGTGATTGGAAAGACACTAAAATAGATTAATGGTCTGAACGAACAAATAACTATGAAAATCCAAGGAAACTTCATTCATAGAGCTCTAAGGTCTTAATATTTGGATTGTGGTATTTTGGACTCCTATATTCCCATAAACATGATTTTGGTGATCAATACCTCAGTCTTCATCAAGGGAGAGTACAATAGCTTCCAGATTGATGAATCCTTCATTGTGGATGTGGATGTTTCAAAGGTGCTACTTGAAAGTCATATTCATCACCATTGATAAGTACCTCACACATGTAATCATGAAAATATATATTTAGATTGATTTTTTACCATAATAGTGCAGTAATATTCCTTCATTATAATCACGGGTGTTAGATGCATACCGTTTCATCATATATTTTGTTTATTAAATTGTTTTTAGTTAATTAACATGTCTATTTAATTTTTAGATTATCCCTTTGTACTATGTATGTTGTCTTTTTTCATTAAATTTCTTATTTCTAGGTTAAAACCATGTATATTACCATCAGTCTTCACTCCATTTCAATGTGTCATGAGCAGTCCACTCACATTATTTCTTCTCCAAATTTCATTCCACACTCTCAAAGAGTGACACAAATTTCATAGATCGTCATCATAATTTTTTTAGGTGTTTTAAATTTTATAATTAAATTACTATGCCGTGAAAATGCACGAGTTGGGTACTAGTTAAGTAAATATATTTTCACTACTACAAATATTACCTTTAACAGCGTGCAAAAAGATCTTTAACATCGCTAAAAAAACATTGTTGTGTTCAGAACCGTTAAAGGGGGTCCCCTTTATCAGCATTAAAAAAACACTGATAAAGAGACCCTTTTATCAGAACTAGTCTAGCATTGATAAAGGACCCTCCTTTATCACCACATTCAATATTGCTAATAAATGGGGGCCTTTATCAGTGCTAGAAATAACATTGATAAAGTCCAGCCTGCTGCAATGTTCTGTTTGTATGACAACACACTACAGCAAAAACCAGTACACCGAAAACCTCTAACCCATGTATGAAAAATATAAAATTTAATTGAAATAAATTTGACATCTTGAATAAAAAAAACAATACTATATACATTTCAAACAATGTTTTATATAATTAAATTTACAATTATCCACAAACATTTAAAAACATTAATGTTTCATCTTATTTGGCGCCCACAATCCCCTCTCAAAAAAGTCCACCCATTGTATCAGTTTTTGAAAAAATCATCTCAACCTAAGAAAAAGAATCCACCTATATAAGAAAAAAAATATAATGTTAGGAATACTATAAAGAAATAAATTAAACATTAATATGAAAGAATACATTAATAAAATGTCAATTTTAAATAAAAATACACACTTTGAGTTATACTGGTCACACTATGCATCGTATTGAGGCGGGGTTGATTCCTACATGTCAACAATGAATTATAGATAACTTTACTAAAATACCAAAACAATATGAATGTGTTTGATCATTTTTGAGTATGTCACTTGTTCTTTTTACTAAAAGTAATGTCAATTTTAAATAAAGACACTCTTGGAGTTAGACTGGTCACACCATGCATTGGATTGAGGTTCGTCTAATTACTACGTGTCACAAATTACTTATGGATCATTATCCTAGAGTATGAAAACAATTTGAATGAATTTTATCGGTTTTCAATATGTCACTCGTGTTTTTTACTATAATGTCATTTCAAGCTAAAAACATGCATTTTGAGTCATACCGATCACATCATTTGTTGATTTGATGTGAAACTACTTCCTACACATCACAAAAGACTTATGAATTTTTGTCCTAAATTATTAAGAAAATTGGGGTCCATTTGCTCGGTTTTTAGTGAGTGACACACGTTTTGAACTAAAATGTCAACTTAAAAATGATAACAGACACTTTGAGTCATGTCGGTCACACTGTGGGTCGGAATGAAATGCAGGTGATTCCTACACATAAAAAATGACTCATGGGTCATTTTCCTAAAGCATCAAAACAGTCTGAATGTGTTTGCTCGGTTTTCATCATGTAATTTGTTTCTTTTACTAAAATTAATGTCAATTTTAAATAAAAAGATACACTTGGAGTCATACTAGTCACACTGTACGTCAGATTGAGGTGCAGGTAATTCCTACACATTAGAAAAGACTTATGGATCATTTTCCTAAAGTATCAATACAATCGGAATGTGTTTTCTCAGTTTTCAGTATGTCACTTGTTTTTTTACTAAAATTCATGTTAATTTTAAATAAAAAGACACACTTCGAGTTATAATGGTCACATTGTGTGTTAGATTGAAGTTCAATTGATTCTTACATGTTAGAAATGAATTATGAATCGTTTTCCTAAAGTATAAAAATAATCTGAATGCATCTGCTTATTTTTCAGAATTCCATTTATTATTTTTACTAAAATTAATGTTAATTTTAAGTAAATAGGCACACTTGGAATCATATCGATCACACCGTGTGTCAGATTGAGGTGTGACTAATTTGTACATGTCACAAATGACTTATGGATCATTTTATTAAAGTATCAAAACAATATGAATGCGTTTTCTTAGTTTTCAGTATTTCACTTGTTTTTTTACTAAAATTAATGTCAATTTTAAATAAAAAGACACACTTCGAGTTATACCGGTCACACCGTGCATTGGATTGAGGTGCGTTTGACTCCTACACATCACAAATGACTCATGTGTCTTTTTACTAATGTATCAAAATAATATAAATGTGTTTTCTTGTTTTTCAGTATGTCACTTGTTTCTTTTACTAAAATTAACGTCAATTTTAAATAAATAGAAACACTTGGAATTATACCAGTCGCACTATGATTTAAATTGAGGTGTGACTGGTTCTTACATGTTAAAGATAACTTATGTAGCATTTTCCTAAAGTATCAAAACAATCCTGATGTGTTTGATCGGTTTTCAGTATGTCACTTGTTTTTTTACAAAAATTAATGTCAATTTTAAATAAAAAGACACACTTCGAGTTATACCTATCACACCATGCATCATATTAAGGTGCAATTGACTTTTACATGTCACAAATAACTCACGGATTGGTTTCCTAAAATATCAAAATAATTTGAATGTGTTTGATCAGTTTTCAATATGTCACTTATTCTTTTTACTAAAATTAATGTCAATTTTAAATAAATAGACACACTTGGAATTATAACGATCATACCATGCATCATATTAAGATGAAACTGATTCCTACATGTCACAAATTAATTATGGATCATTATTCTAAAGTATCAAAACAATCTGAATGCATTTTCTCAGTTTTTAGTATGTCACTTCTTTTTACTAAAATTAATGACAATTTTAAATAAAAAGACACACTTAGAGTTATACTAGTCACACCGTGCTTTAGATTGAGGTGTGGTTGATTCCTACACATCAAAAATGACTCATGGGTCATTTTCCTAAAGTATCAAAATAATCTGAATGTGATTACTTTGTTTTCAGAATGTCACTTGTTCTTTTTACTAAAATTAATATCATTTATAAATAAATAGACACACTTGGAATTATACCGGTCATACGTGCATTGGATTGAGGTGAGTCTGATTCATACAAATCACAAATAACTTATAGATCATTTTTATAAAGTATCAAAATAATCCAAATGTGTTTGATCAGTTTTCAGTATGTCACTTGTCTTTTTTATTAAAATGTCATTTGAAAATGGAAACACACACTTTGAGTCATACCGGTCACATCATGTGTTGATTTAATGTGAGTCTACTTCCTACACATCACAACTGACTTATGAATAGTTTTCCTAAATTATAAAGATAATCAGAGCACGTTTTCTTGTTTTTTAGTGAGTGACACATTATGAACTAAAATGTCAATTTTAAACTGATAACAAACACTTTGAGTCATACTGGTCACATCGTACATCGAATTGAGGTGTGATTGATTTATACATGTTACAAATGACTTATGGATTGTTGTCTTAATGTATCAAAATAATCCAAACGTGTTTTCTTAGTTTTAAGTATTTCCTTTATTCTTTTTACTAAAATTAATGTCAATGTTAAATAAAAAGTCACACTTAGAGTCATACTGATCACACCATGAATTGGATTGAGGTGCGGTTGATTCTTGCATGTTAAAAATGACTTATAAATCATTTTACTAAATTATCTAAACAACCTGAATTCATTTTATAGGTTTTCAGTATGTCCCATGTTCTTTTTACTAAAATTAATGTCAATTTTAAATAAAGACACATTTGGATTTATACCTGTGAAATCGTTCATCATATTGAGGTGTGGTTGATTCCTACATGTCACACATGACTTATATTTTTTTTCCTAAAGTATCAAAACAATAGAAATGTGTTTACATGTTTTTTTAATACATAAATGGTTCTTTTTACTAAAATTAATGTCAATTTTAAATAAATAGAAACACTTGGAATTATACCGGCCACACCGTACGTCAGATTAAGGTGCGGTTGATTTCTACATATCACAAATGACTTATGGATCATTGTATTAAACTATAAAAATAATATTAATATTTTTTTATCAATTTTGAGTATGTCAATTGTATTTTATACTAAAATTAATTTCAATTTTAAATAAAATGAAGAATTAGTCATATCGGTCACACCATGTATCATATTGAGGTGCAGCTAATTCCTACATGTCACAAAGTCTAAAAAAAATTCTAACTACCAATGTTACCACACTTTCCATTAGATTTATTTGTCTAACTACCAACACTACATATTGAGCCAATATTCTTAGCTGAAAAACCTTTTTTGGCTAAGAATGTCCAATCAATATGCAGTGCTGCAGTTCGATAAAGAAAGGAAATAGAAAGCATGGTAAAATTGGAATAAAGGAAAATTTTATCTCTTTTGTGGCTTGTTTTAGATAGTTAAAATCAAAATATGAATTCCCAAAATATCTTTGAAAAAAACTAAATAAGTATTAGATAAAAATTATAAGGAAATTAACTTACAAATAATAGATAAAATGATTAAAAAATTAACTAAATAACTAGTAGTAATTCACCTTTTCATTATGGTTGTATGCATTATTGACTCATTTCCTTGTTTTCATTATCTTAGTTATAGCCTTTAAGTCCAACCTCTCATGAGTATGAGTAGCTTTGAACAAACCACCCCAAATCGAACAAAAGAATCCACCTGTATAAGAAAACAATTCTTATGTGAGTAATACTAAAAAGAAATAAATTAAACATAAATAAGAAACAATACATAAATTTTATGGAAAATGATTTTAATATTAAAAGATCCATATTACCTCTATGATTGAGCAGTAGAGGAAACTTTAAAGAAAGTGATAAATTTCAACACTGTATGGGTGAAAAGGTTTTAAGGGAGAAGAATTCTATGAAAGTTTCGGTGCAGAAAGGCATGAAAGATAGATAGAAATATTCTAAAATGAATGAACTCTTCAATGAATAATTAAAATTAAACCAAAATTTTATTATATAATTTTTTAGTAAAATAGAGAAATTATATTGTAACATTATCTTTACATCTTCCCAAATGGCTTCCTTTATTATAGTTTGTTCTTCTACGGGATTGATAACATCATAATGTGAAAAATACATTGTTTTCATGAGTAGTCAAACATTTAATTTAGATTATGCTAATGTAGTAGAGAATAGATAATATTATGAGAAAAACATAGTATATTAAAAAACACTTTAACCTTCTTTATGCTATTTGTGTACATTTTATAATCAGGTATGTTACCTATTTGTTTCTAAAAAAATCTATATCGTCTTGTGAATATGATTTTTTTCCAGTCATAGTAGTACTATAAAAATATAAATACACAAAGGATTAATAAATATTTTAAATTAAATAGTAATTATCTTCAAAAATACCTCTTCGGGGATTCTAGTTTGTTGGCAGAATATGATCTCTCTCATAAATTTACAAACATAATAACCATAATATTTTCCATTTTTTTGTTTTAAACACTGAAAAAAATTGATAAAAATAAGTAATTTGTTTTGATATATGTTTGGATAGTGAAATATTATTATATATACCCTACTACTTGTCTAGTTTTAGAACTTTTAAGGCTCCTTATGCGCATTGGTTGTCCTCATGCCATGATTTTCACTATATTTATACACCTCCTTATCATAATAGAATTATCATTAAAACATAATATAAAATAATCTAAATTAAAGTTTAGTTCTAAAAAGTTGGATATAGTGTATTACAAATTGAAAGACATCATCATGCGCGGTCGGTTTGTTGGTTATCCGTGTAGTGAATCCAAGAATTAAATCTTTGGAGTATCCAAATTGACCACAATGAGCATCCAATGTTTCCTAAAAACAAAAAAAAGGAATAAGTAATGAAAGTAATGAAAAATATATTTGATATGATTAAATTATAGTTTTTACCCCTACAATGTTGGTATTAATAAGTGTCTATGATCCACAAGTATTCTTTTAAAAAATTTAGCCAATTTTTTTACTATTTCATCTATTTTTTTAATATTTTTTTGTTTGTTCTGTAGAAGTGACCTGATGACTAATGATTCCAAATTTATATTTATAGGGTAATCCATTCAATTTTTATTTATATATACACCTAAAAAATATAAAATGTATTTAGTCATAATTAACATAGTATATCATCTTTTAGAAAAACAAATCATGAAAACATACCTCATGTATACAGTTACAACTGATCCTCCTAGCCATTCATAGTTGAGGATTCTATTTACATTCTCAATAGAAATGTGGTCTATAACTTCCTCTCCGTGCATTTGTTCTTCAAAATCAACCATGTGGATACTACCATTTTGTAACTTTGTATCCATATAAACCTTCAATGTTAGTAAATGTGGATATTGAACAGGTGGGGTAAAAGTGCTTTCAGAAGATATTTTCGATCGATTGCTTGATCCTTTAGATGGTTTTGAGCCAGCCTTTCATTTCACCCTCCTTACCTTTGTCTGTATGTAATAATATTCATCGGTTCAGACCTTTTTTCATTAATTATTAAAGGTTTAGAATGAAAAATAAATTAGAAATGAATACCTCCTTGTCTACATGTGTCTTTACAAGATCTGATGGACATGTGATGAATATTCCTACATTTTGATCGACCGTATGAATATCATTATCATCAAGTGGAACAGGTAGCTCGACACTTGACTCATGAGCTATGATAATCACCACTCTCACATGACCTGTTGGAAGTGGTATGTTGTGTAGACAATCATCTTAGATACTGAACACCATATCCCTTACTACAAGGCGATGAATAGGTGTTGATAGATATAAATCACAGCCATTTCCAACCTATAGAGTATCAGTACAGAAAATGTATCAGTTTCTGTTAGATTCAAATTTCATAGAAAAAACTATTAGAATATTGATTACCTTAAATAAGACAACACTTTGAGGGGAATGACTCGCCTCAAAGATGGGGGGGGGGATCTTCACGTGCTATTTTTTCTTGAGTTGTTTCTTCTCTTTTATTCCCCCCATAAAATTTTATAGCAAATCAATATGTCATTGAAATTTTTATTCAAGGTAAGATAATCTTGTTTTTATATCTTCTATTTATACATCTTTATCCTCATGTTATTTTTTCTCTCAAAACATGCTTGGGGTGTCACCCTAAAACCCACACCTTTGACGCAACCATACTATTCTGACCACTTCGAGGCCATCAATAGTTGGTGTTTATCTGGTATAGGTGTTGATGATTCCTATGAATAAGTCAGATAGAAAATATAGAAAAATAAGTAATTATTGTTATGTAATAGGTATTTAAAGATTTTTTTTTATTATATCATACTTACACATGTTTCCCACACTTTTGTGTGTTTTCATCTATTAGTATCCCATCTTTATTTACACATGATTCCTTCCATAGCACATGGTTTGCGATGGAAGTGGATTTGATTTGGATTCATCAATCTTCATATAAATATAGGAATATAATTATGCTTTTGTTTCATGTCACATAAAATTATTATGGTAGATTTAAAATACATACCAATTTTTTTTCAAGTGAACTATACCCCATCCTTTCTTTACAATAGGGGTACATTGGTTTTGCTGCCCGTTCCTTATTTTTAGCACTCAATTGTTGTTTCATAAATAAAAAATTCTCAATCAAACTGATGAATACACATATTGTCAAACAATGTATTACCAACCACAATGTACATGAAAATACTTCTCCACACGATAGCCAGTAAATGCATCCCATGCTTCTTGGCTTATCAGGTGTGCATACATAAGTGGTGGGTTCAAATTTATTTTCCCTTTAGAATATTTAAGATGAAATATCATTAGAATTGTGAGAAAGCCTCTGTAAATCCTTCCAATAATCATTAATACAAATTTCTTGTGGGATTAATCTACTATAAAATGCACTCTGCAAGGGATGATGAAAATCAAGTCAATGTTGCATTATTTTTTTTAGTAAAATAAAGAAATGATATCATAATGTTACCATAATCTCTTCCCAAATGAGTGTCTTAAGAATGGGAACAAAATGGTGACATGAATCTACATCCATCGTCACATGCTACCAAGTGATGAGCCCAATGTAACTACTAAACATGGCCTTATTGGGGTTAACATCCTAGCTCCGTTCATTCAATCCGACCTAAAATTTGATGCCTTTACTTTTTGCCTTAATTATTTTTTCTAACACTGTTACACTACGACGCACCTGTTTTTTATACATAATCAGTTCTTCATAACCTACCATTTCCTCATATTCAACATCATCAATATATTTTTACTCTAGATTGGTAGCATCTACATGTGCAGAGGTCATTGAACCTCTGCACTAGGAGTAGCAGCAGGCTGGGAAACCCGTTGTTCCTCAGGATTGAGAGAAACAATACTTGTAGAAGGTCATTGTTCCTCTGCACTAGGAGTAGCAGCAGGTTGAAAAACCTATTGTTCCTCAGGATTGGGAGTACCAAAATGTGTAGAAGTCATTATCTACAGAATTAGTTTAATATTTAATTTATTTTACAAAAATTTATCAACGAATAGATAATAACATGAGGCAACACAATGTATATTACAAAAAAATATGACCTGATTATTGAACTCTTTTTTTAAAGGCTGAATGGAATTGATCCCTCTATCGAGTATCCAAATCCATTCATTGTGGTCTCCTATGAAATACAAAACCCTGTCTACATTGGGACTACTGCAAAATTATTGTGATGTCCCAATGAAAGGGTCATCCTCAGTTGAATTTTCATCTAACCTTCAAGTGGTTTTGGTCGATAACCGAACAATTGACCACTTTTGGTTTATAGGATCTAGAACATAAAATACTTATACTGCCTATGATGCCATTATAAATGGTTCATATCTGTACCCTTCATTAATTAAATCCACTTTCACAAATCCCAATTCATCTATTTTAATAGAAATCCTATTATCAACCCCTTAGCATTGAAAAATTGGAACATGGAATGTTGTATAATCCAACTCCCATATTTATTTGATGATGTCAAAGTATGACATATTCACATAAATTGGATTTCTGTCCTTAGTACCAGAAACATGCATCACTTCATCCACAAGTATAACTCTACTATTTTTCATGGTATTTCCTTCATCATGTTCATTTATATAGAACGTATAACCATTAATTACATAACCATCACAAGACAATACATACACACTTGTTCCTCTAACTATCTATTGAAGTCATTCTGAAATTAAATCTGAATTTTCATCTGAATCCTTAAAAATATGGTCTCAAAACCATCTTATAAACTATTGATTATGTGTATTTGATATCCATATTTCATTACTTTATGGACTCAAATGCCTAATAATTTATTTATGGGTTTCAACATATCAATAAACCTACAAACTATTATGAAAACTGTAAAGGTGGGCCTCTGATCTGTAATATTGATTTTGGAAATATCTCTTCCAAAAATCCCTTCACCCACAAGCCGCCCAGTGTGATGAGAATTCGGTAGACCAATGATTTCCACATCGGATAGGTAGTTGGTACAAAATTAAATGGATTCCTCAATAATATATCACTCAATAATACATCCCTCTAGCCAACTTCAATTTTTGACATACCCTTTCAAAATATTCATATACCATTCAATGGGGTACATCCATATACAATGTAAAAGACCACATATTTGAATATCTCTCACCAAGTGAACCATCCAGTAAACCATTATATCAAATAATTATGGCAGGAAGAACATTTACAATTCACATAATATGATGGAACTTTTCTTTCCCATAGTTAGAAATTTCACTGGGTCTATAACTTTTTTTCATATAACTTTGAAAAAGAAATAGAGTTTGGTTATTGTATGATAGAAATTCTTGGAAAAAGTTCAACGTAAAGCTACAAGAATTAGATCTTTCATGAAAACATTATAGTCATGTGATTTCTTACCCTTTAACTTTAAATCATCCATTGACATAATATTCTTGATATTCGATGAATACCCATATGGAAACTTTATATCATTCAAGAAGTTACAAAGCTGATATCTCTCATACCTAGAAAGAGTGTAAGTAGCTAGAGGAAGAAAGGTCCATTTTTCACCCTTCATCGGCACTGAATCTTCCCATATTCCCATGTCAACCATGTCTAACCTAGCCTCAATTCCATTCTTTATTTTTCCAGGTGTATTTAGAAATGTTCCAATTACACTATCACATAATTTTTTTTTCAACATGCATAACATCAAGAAAATTTCTGATGTACAGACAATTCTAGTATAGTAATTCAAAAAAAATGATCTCGTTTTCTAACCGGTTTTCATAAGGTTTTTCAAAAATAGTTTACCAAAATAAGTGTCCATATATTTTAATTTCTCAAAAAGTTGATCACCTTTTAGTGGAGATGGTGTTATATGTTCTTTTGAACTTCTATCAAATGATTTCATCCAAGAGCGGTACTTTTTTTATCAGGATAGAAATATGTGATGTCCAAGAAACACATCCTTCAATGAATGTTTCAACCAAATTGACTATGTAGCTTATTCTCAAATGGGAAACCCTTGATTTTATTTAATGCTATATCCTAAAAAATTTCCATAAGAAGAAAAGTCATTTATCATCTTATACAACATGAATCTCAATGCGATGTATTCATTTCTGTAAGTATCATACAACGTTACTCCTAAATCCCACAATAATTTCAAATATCTGATCAACAGAGCCAAATAAAAATCAATATCATTACCTGGTTGTTTTGGTCCTATTATAAGCATAGATAACATAATGTATTTTCATTTATTGTATAACTATGGTGGCAAGTTATAATTCACTAACATAACCAGCCATGTACTGTGAGTGCTTCTTTGAAAACCAAGAGAATTCACTCCATCTGTAGATAACGCAAGACTAAGGTTTCTCAGCTCATTTCCAAATTCAAGATACTCATGATTAATTCTCTTCCACCAAGGAGAGTCTTCCAGGTGATGAAGTTTCCCATATTTATTTTTATCTACTTTGCATGTCAATTTCCTTACAATATCCTCAATTCCATATAAGAACCTAAACCTTATAATTATTGTAAAGTACCATACAAATTTTATAAGACCTAATTCATATTTCTTGTATCGAGAAGCACCATACTTTGGGCATTATTTAAGTGATTTTTGGACCTTTTGAAATAGTATACAATCATTTGGATAGGCATGTATTCTTTCAGATATCATACCCATCGAACATAGCATTTGTTTAGCATCATATGTTTAGCTAAAGAGGTCATCATATTCTGGGAGCATATCATTCAAGAGAGCAAGTAGTTTAGTAAAACTATAATCACTCCATTCGTTGCCAGCTTTTAAATTATACAGCTTCAGTATGGATGGAAATGTTGTATATTTAGTGCAACCAACATACAATGACATATTTTCACAAATCTTTAACTTCTCAAACAATTTTTGAAAATCACTTAATCTTCAACTATAATTTTCATTTTCTCAATACAATATTCATCATCATTCACACTTGTAATCACATCCATGATATGGTCTTCTTCATTTTCCACACTTATAACCATATCAGATGATCCATAAAATGCAGTGTTATCCCAGTCATTAGCTACACTCTTCTTTTCTTCATATTTATTCCAATATTTACAACTTTAATCAATTACATTATAGATCAAGTGTTCTTACAACTACTCTAGACTAATTAGTCTTGAATAAAAATAGTGTAAACATGAACACAAGATTTTAGAAGGTTCATATACATGATCTTTTTCAAACTTGATAAACTATTTTACCCCATCTTCATACTCTTTTGTCATAAGATTGGAATCCATACATTCTCTATTCATATCTATCCTATTTGTTTCAGAAATATTAATATTTAACAAAATAAATACACAAAAGGGGCTTTTCAAATAAGGGGAACCCAACATTTGAATATTTCAAATAATTCCATCAACCCTCTATCCAATTAATTCTATAACCATTACTTGAGAAATTATGTAACATCTAGGGGTTTCCATGGCCCTGAAAATTCTAATATAGGATTTTTAGGCCTTTTAGTGGAGTTAGTCTACACTAATATTTACTATACTAATATCAGAATGCATCAGTTCCACAAATTATTTCACCCATTTTTTAGTTGAAATATTTTCATCAAACAACCCTTTATCCAAATGTATCTTTTATTTGGAACTATTTTAGTTATCCCCCTATTACATTCTCAACTAATCCTTCCACAGGTACTTGAATGTGAATGTTTAGTTGTAATAGATTTAATACTCATGTTATCTTGTAAGTGAGGAAATTCCTTTACTATTTTCTTAAAAATACCACTTATGTTAATTTATACACCTAGCCTAAATATTCCATTATGATTATAAAATAACCAAGGTAAACCATCATCTCATCTACTTCATTATTTTTCCTCAAATGTGTAGTGTTGTCAAATATTCTGTATAGAAGTACTAAACTTCTAAACCATTACAGGCAACCCAAGACTAAACACATCAAAAATATTATAGGAGTATATAGAATTATAACATTATATATAATTTATAAAATAATATATATTTTAAAGAAATATACATAATTTATAAACATATATAAATTTATAAAACTATATAAAAGTACATATATGTTATAAAAGTATAGATAATTTATAGAAGCATATAGTTTTACAAATTTATAAAAGTATAAACATATAATATATAACGGTAAAATTTATGAAAGTATAAAAGTATAATAATTTATAATGAATAAAACTATAATTTTATATTAATTTATAAATCTTAAAAACTATAAAAGTATAAATAAATAAATAATTTTTTTATTTAAACTATACATATAAATATGATATACTATAAAATCCATAAAGGTATATAAATGTATAAATGAATAAAACTATAAAAGTATAAATATTTAATAAAAAATTATTATTAAATTATATTAGTATAATAAGATATACTATAAAATTTATAAAAGTATATAAATTTAAAAACATATAAAACTATAAAATTATAAATATTTTACAAAATTTTATATATAAATTATATAAATATAATGAAAATGATTCTTCAAAAAAAATTATAAATTAAGTCACCACCATGAAAGACACACCCTTAGAAATCCCCATTTTTAAAAATATGCACACTTTCCAGGAAAATCCAAAAAGAATTTCCAAAAATGCTACTAAAAAAAGAAATATTCATAAGCACTCTAAATCCATTTATAAATTAATTTAAAACTGTTAAACTTATTTTTTCTAAAATTCAACATCCAAGCCTATACCAAGAACCCAAAGAGCATGTTGAAGAAGAAGTTGGGATTCTAAGGCAAGACTTTCTAGAATATATCGTGGTCCAGACAGAGCTCACAAGAACCGAGCTCTCCATCAAAGATCATCACCAAAGTAGGGGCATGCAAAAGTAGTCAATGGGAGTTGAAGGCCCCCCCTACCTCCCTCTTTGGATCAAAAAATGATGATGAGTTTTCCTAAAAAAATGAATCCAAAACCTCAAGAGAGGAAGCAGTGAGGCAATAATGAAGAGGTCAGCATAGCAGACTCGTACAACTAATTTCAAACAAACATAGGCCACACAACGACTTCAGATAGGGAAAATGTAGAGTACACAGATCATGCCCAAATACTGAGATCGAAAAAGCACAATCAAGAATCACATTAGCGCTCAATGAGGTGTGACATACCTTAGATTTGGAGAGGGTTCGGAGGCAACGATAGGGTTTGGTGGCTGCAGAGGCAGTAGTCGGCAGCAGCGACAGTGGCGACGGAGACGATGACGACGATGGAAATGGTAGGCTTCGGCATCATCGACGACAAAGTTCGACGGCGATAGGGTTCTGTAGCAGCAACAATTAGATTCCATGAAAGCTTGAAGGCGTGTGAGAAGGGGACTCTGTTAGGGTTATTTTTATAACATCAGAGAAGACTTTTATCAACGCTTTTCAAAAAGCATTGATAAAGAGAAGTTTTATCAGCGTTAAAATAAAAAGCGTTGATAAAAATGATATTTATCAGCACTTTTTTAGTGTTGATAAGGATCTAATGTTAATAAATATATTTATTATAATTTTATAATTAAAAATAAATAAATATTTATTTATAGTTATAATTATAAATAAATATATATATATTTATAATTATATATATTATAAATATACTTATAAATATTTTTATATATTTGTATAATTATATATAATTATAAAATTATAAATATAATAAATATATTTATTATAATTTTATAATTAAAAATAAATATATTTATTTATATATAGTTATAATTATATATAATAAATATATTTATTATATATATTAATAAAATTATAAATATAATAAGTATATTTATTATAATTTTATAATCATTTAAATAAATAAATAAATAAATAAATTTATATTTATAACTATAAATAAAAAAATATTTATTTAACATTATAAAATTATAATAAATATATTTATTATATTTATAATTTTACAATTATATATAATAAATATATTTATTATATTTATAATTTTACAATTACACATAATAAATACATTTATTAAAATTTTATAATTATTATAAATATATATTTATAATTATAATTTTAAATATTTGTATATATTTATAAATATATTTATAAATATATTTATATAATAATATATATATTTATCAAATTATAAATATAATAAATATATTTATTATAATTTTATAATTAAAAGTAAATAGATATTTATTTATTATTATAATTATAAATAAATAAATAAATATTTATTTATTATTATAATTATAAATAAATAAATAAATATTTATAATTATATATATAATAAATATATTTGTAAATATTTTTATATATTTATATAATTATATGTAAGAACCTGGACCTTCTTTTCAGGTATATTTTTCCTTTTTCTGGAGTTTTTGAGAAAAGAGGAGTTTTTGGAAATTTTTGAAGTACACGCCGTGTAATTTATACGTACACACTTTGTACTACCTTGTCGCGTGAGGCCATGTGATGACCGTGTGCGGGCCATACACACGGGCATGTAGGGGTGATGTGGAGGCCGCTTAAAACGGAGTTCGGAAAAGCCTAGTACACGCCGTGTACTTTTTTTTTCATTAAACGGACCAGGGTCGCGTCTAATCGCCAAAACACGCTTCTTCTCCATCTTCTTCGACTGAGAGCATCCCGTACGGCTGCGAATCTCCTCCGAGCCCTTGAGCCTCTGTCCTTTCTCTGAATCGACCACTGTCGATTGTGTTGGAACCGCAACAGTAAGCTCTTCCTTCTCCTAGAGCTTCGTTTTCCAATTTCTCATCTTTTGCAAGTTATCGTGGGTTGAACGTTTTGTGCGTTTTCATAGACCTATGATGTTCTAAGGAGATTAAAGCCTCATGGTTCAATTATATCGATCTCCTAGCATCAAGGAAGGTGGTTTGTGCCTTTTCGTTCAAAGTATTTAAGTTTTATGTGCAATTTCCACCAATACCCTTGAATGGGGTATTGCGTGTTAACTGTTTTGTCCCTGTTGTTTTTCCTACCTTTCTTGTATGCTTGAGTAGAGGTAATTTGGTTATGTATGAGGATAATTTCTATGCTTGGATGTTTTTCCCGTGCCTTATTCTGTTTACGACCTTTTGGTCTTGTCAGCCTTTGGCCGTTATGCCTGTTTTCCATGCCTTGTGACCGTAGGATGGAGTGCTATTTCCTGACATGCTTGTTATGCTATAGACTGGTTAGCCAAGTAGATCTGTAGGTTTACTTTGGCCTTATATCATTATTATGCATTGACTGTCACTGGGCTGTGAGAACCTGGTGCTATAGACTATAAGGGGATAGACCGAGTGAGCTTCCTCAGAGAGTCTTGGATATTATAGACTATAGGGGATAGATCGAGTGAGCTTCCTAGAGAGTCTTGGATATTATAGACTACAGGAGGATAGACCGAGTGGGATTCATCAGAGAGTCTTGAGCTTTATAGACTACAGGAGGATAGACCAAGTGAGCTTCCTCAGAGAGTCTTTATTTTGTTTTAATTTTCCTTAAACCATTCCAGGCTATAGGAGGAATTGAACGAGTGAGCTTCCTTAGAGAGTATGTGATATACCTGAGGCTATAGGAGGAATTGAATGAGTGATCTTCCTCAGAGAGTCTCTATACCTTGGGGCTATAAGGGGATTAGACCGCGTGATCTTCCTCAGAGAGTCCCTGACTACCTTAGACTATAAGGGGAATTGATTGAGCGTGCTTCCTCAGAGAGTCTTATAATATTCGTATGACCAAACTAGAGGGGTTAAGCTGAGTGTACTGCCCAGAGGGTTGTTGGTATTTCTTGGATAGGACCAGAGGAGTTAGTTGTGAGTACTTCCCAAAGGGGTTTCTTGTTTTTGGTTAGCTGTTTGTTTCACTGCTGCTTGTTGATATGTGGATTTCTACTATTGTGTATCATCCTGTAAACTATTTACTTTTTACGGCTTACTGTACTATTACCTTCCATATGCTCACTGACTGTTAGGCACAAATATTCAGGTGGTTGCCTACTGGTATTTAGTCTAACACCCTGTTTGGACCATGCTTTTGGGCCCAAATAGATTATATTGCTGCAGGTATAGACAAGGGAAAGCGCCCTTCGACTTCAGGTACTTGATTGCATTGGAGATGAAGAGCATGGGACTAAGCTGAGGCTTGTGATGCTGAGGAGTTTCTTTATTGTTTTTCTTTTGTACTTTAGTTTAGTAATGTATTCAGCACTGTGACTTGTTTTTCTGCTTTCCTAGAAATATGTGTATCATGCATCATTTCTATATATATTAGCTCCTGCTGTTTATGATATTTAGTCTTCCGCCCACTTGTGTATGGATTGTTTACTACTTCCCTTATTTTTTATTATTTCTCTTTTCTGCTGTGTACTTTGCCAATGAGGGCATAGTTTCCCCACTATCACACCCAAGGCCCTCGCTACTAGTCGGTATCCTCTGGAATTTGGGGAAATGCGCATGAGGCCATGTGACCAACCGGGTACGGGGCGCCTCTGGGTGGATTTCAAAACTAGGACGTTACAAATTGGTATCAGAGGAATTATTTTCTCTTGACTTACTATTTGGAGCCTATATCCAGAGATAGGATGAAATAGGTACTTGGTAATAAGCTGTGACCGAGAGTAGCTAACCCGTGTACAGGGAAAAACCACACTACCTCATTTATTGCAATTTTACTGGTTTGTACTTTTACAGTTGATTTGATTTCACTGTTGGGTGATTCACATGCTTTGTGTTGTTACCGTTGTTGTTATTGCGGTTCTATTTTTGTCTCAACCCAATGAGATGAGGGCATGACCTCTCATGAATCATATAGGCACTTGCTAGAAATCACATGCCATGCATTCTTGCCATGCCATCTAGGATGCATTAGCAATTGCATGTTGTTATGGTAGACATTGTGTAGATTATGCATGTTGTTGTGATAGACATTTTGTAGAATATGCATGCTGTTGTGATAGACATTTTGTAGATTATGCATGCTGTTGTGATATCTGCTTTGATAGAATCTCTGCTATTTGATAGAGAATTTGTTTGTATAGTACTTTGCTTACATGGATGCCAAACTTTGGTTCCTGAGGTGTTATGGTCCCTTATGGACCAGAATTTAGTGGATCATTTCCTGGTTTCCTTGTTATAACTTGTTTAAGGTGCCAAGATTTGATTCGCGGGGATTATGGGCCCTCACAGATCAGAATTTGGTACCTTAACTCTTGTTTTCTATGTTTTCTGGGCTTCAGAGCAGTTTCTGAGCAAATGCCTGGAAAAACCCAGAATACACAGCGTGTACTTTATTAATATACACCGTGTAGTTTTTAAACCGCGTCACTGACTGTGTGGGAAGAAACACGGGGTTGTGAAAAATCTTCAGGAACATGCCGTGTACGGTAGGTACACACCGTGTTGTAGTAACCGTGTGTCTACCTGTGTGGCTAACGACACAGATGGATGAAACTTTTACTTTACATGCCATGTCCTATTTTCACACGCTGTGCCATGTAACCTAAGTACCCGGCCGTGTCACGAACAACACGGGTCGGGGAAAACCTTCAAGTACACGCCATGTTCTTATGGAGCACGTCGTGTAGGGTGAGCCGTGTAGCCGACCATGTAACTAACAACATGGGTTGTTGAAACCTTATCTAGTATATGTTGTGTCCTTTGTGAACATGTCGTGTAGTATAGGATTAAGAGGACTGTGTGGGTTAGCCGTGTAAGGAGACTCGGGCAGTGGAATAGAGTTCAAGTACACGCCGTGTTTAGGGACAACACGCTGTGTGGTTAGAGAGTTACACGACCAGTTGTGGAAAAAGTACATGCCCATGTTATTGGCTTAAATAAACACGCCGTGTAGTTTTTATACATGTCGCGTAGTCATGTTTTGTAAAACTTGAATGTTTCCTTCTTCTATTCCCCTCTTGTACTCTTGTGTTCTCAATCTTTGATAATACTGATCTAAGGTGTGATTTTGACCTTTTAGAGCTATGCCACTGAGACATCCTCCAGTTGTACGTCAGCTTCCAGACAGTGATCAGACAACGGATATGGACGATCAAGAACCTCCTACAGATCCTCCTGTTGTGCCAGCCTTGGCACTAGCAGTTATACCAGTTGCAGGCGCTGATGCGTAGTTCAGGGAAGATTTTCTAAGGATAATGCAGACCTTCCAGGGAGCGCCGCCTCCTACCCCGTCGATGACAGAGTTGACGTGGGTTTTCCAACAACAACATCCTTCTACTTTCTCAGGGGATGGAGGACCTCAGGCTGTAGAGTCATGGATAAAGGCCACATTGAAAATTTTTGATCATCTGGAGATACCTCCAAAGAAGAGGGTGAATCTTGTGACCTATATGCTCTGAGACTCCGCCAAGAGGTGGTGGGAGGTGATCTCACATTCAGGACACCAGCAGAGTATAACTTGGGATGAGTTTCGGCACATCTTCTATGATTACTTCTACCCGGAGACCTTGAGGGATGATCGAGCCTGGGAGTTTATGAGTCTAGAGTTGGGTACTCTTTCTGTTATGGAATAATCATCTTTCTTTACTGAGATGCAGTGTTTCACACCAATTCCAACAGGTGATGAGTTGTTCCTTGTGTGGAAGTTCAAGGATGGTCTGAGGCACGACATCCGATCATAGGTGAACATCTTCAGGTTGACTTCTATATCATCTATTATCAACTAGGCTCTGATCACAGAGTGAAATCTGAGGGATTATGGAGCAGTGAGTCAGGGTGATTCAACATCCAAAGTCAGTGTTCCTCCTACTGATAGCAGGAAGCGCCGTAGGGAGTCTGCTCGAGGAGATCAGATTAGGTGGAATGTATCTTCGGGCAGCCAGGTAGTATGCTACCAATACGGGAGGAGTGGGCATACTAGGCCGCAGTGCCAGAGAGACCCGATGGAGTGCCGATCTTACGGCAAGATGGGCCATCTTCAGCATTTTTTTTTTCAGATCTTCACTCCTATGGCATGTGGTAGGGGTTCTTCTATGACCCCGCCTTCAAAAGATGCATTGCCAGTTTCTCACCAGTATGGGAACTGGAGTTCTTTCGGATGTTCGGGCCGAGGTGGAGGTCGTGACCATGGTGGTCAGTCACCAGGTTACCAGAGACAGCAGAGTGGATCAGCTCAGAGTGGTCAGCCAGGGGCGCAAGGCCACGGTACAGGACATACTTTTATTGTGCAGCAGACCCATCAGGAGAAGGATCCTGGACCTTCCACAGTTCGTGGTACGATCTTAGTAGCCTCAGTTTTATCTTTAGCTCGTTTTGATACTGGTGATACACATAGCTTTATCTCTGTTGCTGTTATAGAGAGCCTTGGGCTCTGCATCTTTTCCTCTGCCGATACTTTGAATCTAGACACACCATTGGGGACTAGAACGGTTAGAGTACATCAGTGCAGAGAGTGCTCTCTTGAGTTTTCAGGGTGTCACTTCTTATGGGACCTCTATGTCCTAGAGATGACGAGCTATGATGTCATTCTCGCAATGGACCGATTAGTTCTCTTCTAGGTAGTCGTCGATTTCTATCACCGCAGGGTGAGTTTCGTATCACCAGAGGGTGGATCCTTTCTTCATAGAGGCGAGTGGGACGTCTAGGTGAGTCGAGCAGGACCTAGGCATCATGGGCTAGGGGGAGTTACAACCCAGATTGCTAGTCTTTATCTGGATGACCGAGGGACTTCATAGTTAGACTTTCCTCCAGTGGTGGATCGTTTCAGAGATGTCTTTCCAGAGGACTTTTCAGGTTTTCCTCTGGAGCGTGAGGTAGAATTATCAATTGAGCTCATTCCAGGAGCAGAACCGGTGTCCATTCCTCCTTATATGATGGCTACACTTGAGTTATAGGAGATCAAGAAGCAGTTGGAGGAGTTGCAGGCGAAGGGTTTCATCCAACCCAGTACTTCTCCTTGGGGTTCGCCTGTTCTGTTTGAGAAGAAGGCAGACAACACCCTTAGGATTTTTGTGGACTATCGGAAGTTGAACCAGTTGATGGTCAAGAACTGACATCCCTTGCCGAGGATCGATGATCTCTTTGATCAGATTTAAGGAGCCCGAGTGTTCTCGAAGATTGACTTGAGATCCGGTTATCATCAGTTGTGCATTAGACCATCTGATATACCTCTTAAAAATTTTCGGAGAAGGTACGATCTATACGAGTATATGGTTATGCCGTTTAGTCTCATGAACGCGCCAGCAATTTTCATGGCACTGATGAACTGAGTGTTCCATCCATACTTGGATTCCTTCATGGTGGTTTTCATGGACGACATCTTTGTGTACTCTCAGACTCGACACAACCATGATACCCATCTTGAGATCATTATGAGTACACTGAGAGAGCATCAGTTATATGATAAACTCTCAAAATGCCACTTTTGGATGGATCAGATTGACTTCTTGGGTCATGTTATCTCATAGACAAGAGTATCAGTAGACCCAGAGAAAGTGAGAGATGTAGTTTCCTCGGAGTATCCGAAGAATGTCTTTGAGGTGCAGAGTTTTCTAGGGCTGACTGGATACTACAAGCGTTTTATACAGGACTTTTCATGCCTAGTAGCACCACTGACAGGTTTGACCAAGAAAGGGGAAAATTTCTTATGGTCATATTCCTATGAGTCATTCTTTCAAGAGCTGAAAGGGAGGTTGACGTTATCACCGATACTAGTCTTGATAGAGCCGGGCAAGAGCTATATGGTCTACTGTGATGCTTCAGGTATTGGGCTGGGAGCTGTGCTTATGCAAGGAGATAGAGTCGTTGCGTACAGGTCTCGGCAGTTGATGCCACACGAGAAGAATTACCCGACGCACAATCTGGAGTTGGCAGCTGCTGTTCATGCCTTACGCTGTTGGAGACACTATCTTCTGGGAGAGCACTTTGTGGTGTTTATCGACCATAAGAGTCTCAAGCACATCTTCACTCAGCGTGATCTGAATTTGAGACAGTGCAGGTGGGTCGAGTATCTTCAGTCCTTCGACTTTGAGCTTGCCTATATATCGGGAAAGGGAAATATAGTGGTTGATATGTTGAGCTGGAGAACTTAGATATAGGAAGTTTAGGAGGCCAGCAGTGAGTGGAAGCTTATGGATCTGTTCTCTGAGATGCATTTTGAGGTGCACGAAAGACAAGGACAAAAATTTCTATCTTCTGTAGTTGTTACCTCTACACTCCTTGATTGGGTACAGATGAGGCAGTTATCAGACTTAGAAGGCCTAGTCCCATTGGAGAGTGTGTTAGGAGAGGACCCTCTTCCTGGATGGATAGTGGTCAAGGATGAGATCTTGCATTTCCAGGGACGCGTATGGGTGCCAGTAGACATACACAAGGAACTGATGCAGGATTTTCATTACTTAGTTTGGGCAGTTTATCTTGGCGTCACCAAGATGTATCGTGATCTACACTGCCAGTATTGGTGGCCAGGTATGAAGAGATATGTTGCTGGTTTTGTCATGAGGTGTTCCACTTGTCAACATGTGAAAGTAGAGAATCAATGACCAGTAGGTCTTTTACAGCAGTTACCCATTCTGGAGTGGAAGTTGAATGATTTCACGATGGATTTCATGACCGGGTTGCTGAGGTCTCCTCAAGGGAATGACGCAGTGTGGGTTGTCATTGAAAAACTCACGAAGGTTGCACACTTCTTTCCGATCAAGGAGAACTTCAGTGTTGATGAGATGGGATGGTTTTACATTTGAGAGATTGTACGTCTACATGGAGTTCCACACTCCATTGTTTCAGATAGAGATGTACGTTTTACTTCTCGGATCTAGGAGGGGATTCAGAAGGCTTTGGGTACACAGGTACTTTTGAGTAAAACATACCATCCCCAGACAGATGGCCAGTCTGAGCGTACGATTCAGGTGCTTGAGGATATGCTCCGAGATTGCATTCTAGACTTTGGAGGTTCTTGGGAGAAGCATATACCTCTTTTAGAGTTAACCTACAACAACAGTTTTTAGGTGACTATTCAGATGACACCTTATGAGGCTTTATACGGTAGGCCATACCGATCACCTTTATGCTGGCTGGAGGCAGGAGAGGCAGCTTTGCTGGGACCTCATCTTGTTCAGGAGACCTCAGAGTAGATAGAGTTGATTCAAAAGAGGATGGATATGGCACAGTCTCGATAGAAGTCTTATGCTGATTAGCGGAGATGACCTCTGGAGTTTGAGGATGGGGATTAGGTTTTCCTGTGTGTTGCATGGAGGTTGGGACATAAGAGGATTCAGAGATAGGGTAAGCTTTCACCATGGTACGTCGGGTCGTTTGAGGTGTTGGAGAGAGTTGGTCCGGTTGCCTATCGGTTTCAGTTACCTCAGAGGTACTGGGCTATGCACTAAATCTTCCACGTTTCCTAGCTCCAACGTTACTTTTCAGACCCATCTCATGTCTTTCAACCTGAGAAGGTTGAGCTCGAAGCGGATGCATCGTTTGAGGAGCATCCTATCTGGATTGTCGATCGTAGTATGAAGGTTCTCCGTGACCGGTCTGTTCCTGTGGTACGGATGCTATGACAGCACGGACGAGTATAGGATGAGACTTGGGAGAGGGAGGCTGATGTACAATCCTAGTGGCCGGAGCTGTTCGGGGTTTCTTCTTCTATGCCTCGCTAGGGAAATTCGGGGACGAATTTCTTTAAGGGGGGAAGTTTGTAAGAACTAAAACCTTCTTTTCAGGTATGTTTTTCCTTTTTCTAGAGTTTTTGAGAAAAGATGAGTTCTGGAAATTTTTGAATTACACACCGTGTACTTTATACGTACACGCCGTGTACTCCCTTGCCACGCAAGGCCGTGTGTTGATCGTGTCTGGGCCATACACACGTGAATGTAGGGTTGATGTAGAGGCTACTTAAAACGGAGTACGAAAAATCCTAGTACATTCCATGTACTCCAAAAGTACACACCATGTACTTTATTTTTTTCCATTAAACGGACCAGGGTCGCGTTTAATTGCCAGAACATGCTTCTTCTCCAGCTTCTTCGACCGAGAGCATCCCGTATGGCTGTGAATCTCCTCTGAGACCCTGAGCCTCTATCCGTTCTCCAAATAGACCATCGTCGATTGCATTGGAACTACAGTGGTAAGCTCTTCCTTCTCCTAAAGCTTCGTTTTTCAATTCCTCCACTTTTGCAAGTTATCGTGGGTTGAACGTTTTGTGCATTTTTGTAGATCTACGACGTTATAAGGAGATTCAATCCTCGTGGTTCAAGTATATCGATCTCCTATAATCAAGGCAGGTGGTTTGTGCCTTTCCGTTCAAAGTCTTTGAGTTTTATGTGCAATTTCCACCAATACCCTTGAACGGGGTATTGTGTGTTTACTGTTTTGTCCCTGTTATTTTTCCTGCCTTGCTTGTATGCTTGAGTAGAGGTAATTTGGTTATGCATGGGGATAATTGCTGTGATTGGATGTTTTTACCATGCCTTGTTCTGTTTACAACCTTTTGGCCTTGTCAGCCTTTGGACGTTATGCCTGTTTTCCATGCCTCGTGATCGTAGGATGAAGTGTTGTTTCCAGACATGCTTGTTATGCTGTAGACTGGTTAGCCAAGTAGCTCTGTAGGTTTACTTTGTCCTTATATCATTATTATGCACTAACTGACACGAGGCCATGAGAACCTGGTGCTATAGACTATAAGGGGATAGACCGAGTGATCTTTCTCAGAGAGTCTTGGACATTATAGACTATAAGGGATAGATCGAGTGAGCTTCCCAGAGAGTCTTGGATATTATATACTATAGGAGGATAGACCGAGTGGGTTTCCTCAGAGAGTCTTGAGCTTTATAGACTACAGAAGGATAGACCGAGTGAGCTTCCTCAGAGAGTCTTTATTTTGTTTGAATTTTCCTTAAACCATTCCAGGCTATAGGAGGAATTGACCGAGTGAGATTCCTCAGAGAGTCTGTGATAGACCTGAGGCTATAGGAGGAATTGACCGAGTGAGCTTTCTCAGAGAGTCTCTAGACCTTGGGTCTATAAGGGGATTAGACCGCATGATCTTCCTCAGAGAGTCCCTGACTACCTTAGACTATAAGGGGAATTGACTGAGCATGCTTCCTCAGAGAGTCTTATAATTTTCGTATGACCAAACCAGAGGGGTTAGGCTGAGTGTACTGCCCAGAGGGTTGTTGGTATTTCTTGGATAGGACCAGAGGGGTTGGTTGTGAGTACTTCCCAGAGGGGTTTCCTGTTTGTGGTTAGCTGTTTGCTTCACTGCTGCTTGTTGATCTGTGGATTGCTACTGTTATGTATCATCCTGTTTACTATTTACTGTTTACTGCTTACTGTACTATTACTTTCCATATGCTCACTGACTGTTAGGCACAGATCTTCGGGTGGTTGCCTACTGGGATTTAGTCTCACACCCTGTTTGGGCCATGCTTTTGGGCCCCAACAGATTATATTGCTGCAGGTATAGACAAGGGAAAGTGCCCTTCGACTTCAGGTACTTTATTGCATTGGAGCTGGAGAGCATGAGACCAAGCCGAGGCTTGCGATGCTGAGGAGTTGCTTTACTGTTTTTCTTTTATACTTTGGTTTAGTGCTGTATTCAACATTGTGACTTGTTTGGCTGTTTTCCTAGACATATGTGTATCACATATCATTTCTATATATATTAGCTCCTGCTGTTTATCATATTTAGTCTTCCGCTGTTCACTTGTGTATGGATTGTTTATTTCTTCTGTTATTGTTTATTATTTATCTTTTCCGCTGTGTACTCTGTCAATGAGGGCATAGTTTCCCCACTATCACACCCAAGGCCCTCGCTGCTAGTCGGCAGCCTCTAGCGTTTGGAGAAATGTGCTTGAGGCCATGTGACCAATCGGGTACGGGGCGCCTCTGGGTGGCTTCGGGAACCGGGACGTTACATTATATATAATTATAAAATTATAAATATAATAAATATAATAAATATAATAAATATAATAAATATAATAAATATAATAAATATAATAAATATAATAAATATAATAAATATAATAAATATAATAAATATATTTATTATAATTTTGTAATTATAAATAAATAATTATTTATTTATAGTTATAATTATAAAAAAATATATATTTATTTAAATAATTATAAAATTATAATTAATATATTTATTATATATATAATTATTTAATTATATGTATTTATTTATAATTATAAAAATAAATAAAGAAATATTTATTTATAATGAGAAAATTATAATAAATATATTTATTATATTTATAATTTTATAATTATACATAATAAATATATTTATTATAATTTTATAATTATTTAAATAAATAAATATATATAATCATAATTATAGTTATAAATATTTGTATATATTTATAGATATTTGTATATATTTATATATTTATATATATTAATAAAATTATAAATAAAATAAATATATTTATTATAATTTTATAATTAAAAATAAATAAATATGTATTTATAGTTATAATTATAAATAAATATAGAGATATTTATAATTATATATATTGTAAATATATTTATAAATATTTGTATATATTTAACTAATTATATATAATTATAAAATTATAAATATAATAAATATATTTATTATAATTTTATAATTAAAAAATAAATAAATAAATTTATTTATAGTTATAATTATATATAATAAATATATTTATTATATATATTTATAAAATTATAAATATAATAAGTATATTTATTATAATTTTATAATTATTTAAATAAATAAATAATTGAATTTATTTATATTTATAAATATAAATAAATAAATATTTATTTATAATTTTAAAATTATAATAAATATATTTAATATATTTATAAATTTATACTTATATATAATAAATATATTTATTATATTTATAATTTTACAATTATACATAATAAATACATTTATTAAAATTTTATAATTATTTTAAATATATATTTATAATTATAATTTAAAATATTTGTATATATTTATAAATATATTTATATATTTATATAATTATATATATCTATAAAATTATAAATATAATAAATATATTTATTATAATTTTATAATTAAAAGTAAATAAATATTTATTTATTATTATAATTATAAATAAATAAATAAATATTTATAATTATATATATAATAAATATTTTTGTAAATATTTTTATATATATTTATATATATTTATATAATTATATATAATTATAAAATTATAAATATAATAAATATAATAAATATATTTATTATAATTTTGTAATAATAAATAAATAATTATTTATTTATAGTTATTATTATAAACAAATCTATATTTATTTAAATAATTATAAAATTATAATTAATATATATATTATATTTATAATTATTTATTTATATGTATTTATTTACAATTTTAACTATCAATAAAGAAATATTTATTTATAATGAGAAAATTATAATAAATATATTTATTATATTTATAATTTTATAATTATACAAAATAAATATATTTATCATAACCAGGAAAGTTCGGGATTCGAGCGTACCCGATCCCAAAAATTTATTAAAAAAATTAAAACACACAACGATACAGAAACGTGGCACAAGCGCCACCAAACACAAGATGGCAGGTTAACACCGCCCACACCACAACTTGAAAAAAATCCCTAGAAAAATAAAATAGACACAGAAAATCAACACAAAGATGGCCAGCAAAGGCCCAACCCGGGTCATCAGACCACCCACACAACCCAAGTTCACAATCACGTGATCTTACGACGCACCCACAAGGACCATGTCCCGAGATCCCCACTCCGTGTTCATATTCAACAACCCCCTCGCTATCGCCAGCACACATGGGACCCGAAGTCGCCTCAACCCAATAATCGAGGTCTCCCTCGCACCTTCAGACAGGAAAGAACTGATCACAAGGATCCAGAATCCCGAGGTCAAATTTCGCATCCCGAACAAGTAATACGTGCAGTCGTCGCGCCGATACACAACACCACAACCGAGAAGTCGGCAGCCCACATGCAGCGCGAGGTCGCCGTGATCCACCCTAAGTCTTCCTCGACTCACATCCCACGAGGATCTAACTCAGCGGAACGAACCTCCCCACCGGGCCACAACGTCATCATCATGCTCAAACAATCGTCGAAATCCACATTTCCCTTTTAATGTCATCACCTGCATCACTGGATCTGCAAGAAACCCGCCTCGCCGGATGATCACCGACCGACCCCACCATCGGGTCTCCACACCACCACCGGGAAGAACACGGCCGCCAGGGTCCCAAAAATGCCAGTCCAATCGTCGTCGGCTTGCACCCATCCACATGAGGAACCCAAGATCAACGAGATCCAACATCGAGCCGTAGTCGGCTCCTCCCGATCGCAATCGCCTTCTTCCCATCACCGTCATGATTTCATCTCTACACTGTTGGGTGAAGTCAGGCTTCGCCACCCTCACCATCCATCGTCACCGGTTCAGATCTGGCGTTAGAATCCATCGTCGGCTCGCTCTGTCTTCATCACCAACATGCTCCGATAAATCATCTCTGACGCCCTGTGATATTCCCTTAACATCGGTTTTAGAAACCAACAAATGAGCAGAGTGATGAATTTCATCACCTCGATGACCAAGGTCATCATCAAGAACAGTCGGAAGACGCTGCTTGCCGCATAGTACAAGCATATGATAATGACTAACAATGCCATCGTCCCCCCTCGGAAAGAACCCATTCAGAAAATGGGCATAACTTTGACTAACGATGCCATCGTCCCCCCTCTAAATATTTATTTATAGTTATACTTATAAATAAATATAGAGATATTTATAATTATATATATTATAAATATATTTATAAATATTTGTATATATTTTTATAATTATATATAATTATAAAATTATAAATATAATAAATATATTTATTATAATTTTATAATTAAAAATAAATAAATAAATAAATTTATATTTATAATTATATATAATAAATATATTTATTATATATATTTATAAAATTATAAATATAATAAGTATATTTATTATAATTTTATAATTATTTAAATAAATAAATAAATAAATAAATAAATTTATTTATATTTATAACTATAAATAAATAAAAATTTATTTATAATTATAAAATTATAATAAATATATTTTTTATATTTATAATTTTACAATTATATATAATAAAGATATTTATTATATTTATAATTTTACAATTATACATAACAAATACATTTATTAAAATTTTATCATTATTTATATATATATCTTTATAATTATAATTTTAAATATTTTTATATATTTATAAATATATTTATATAATTATATATATTTATAAAATTATAAATACAATAAATATATTTATTATAATTTTATAATTAAAAGTAAATAAATATTTATTTTTTATTATAATTATAAATAAATATAAATATATTTATAATTATATATATAATATATATATTTTTAAATATTTTTATATATTTATATAATTATATATTGTCACGAACCAACCCGGGTCGACCCCGAACCGGTCACCCGAGTCGGTCCGCGACATGGCCCGAGAGGCGTTCCCGATCCTCCCGGGCTGGCGACAAGCGCCAGGGCATCACAGAGTACACGTGGGAACGATTTGGCCCAAAATATAATAAACTAAGCGGCAGAAATAAATAGAACAAATGTAAATAAGGGAAAAGGAACCAACAACGCAACTAACCTGACCACGACCAAAGCTCCACGTGACCTCGTGGGTCACTCTCCAATAACACAAACGACGTCGCTCAAGGCGAACAACTGAAGATGGAACCTGCAACAGAACTAAAAACAAGAAAACACTATAGGCGTGAGTATTAAAACTCAGTAGGTAGGCCCGACTAATTCTATCCCAAAGCACATACCAATAAATAAAGAGTTTATCAATTCCAGGTTTGAACTAAATTATATAAAATATGTTTTCCACACACTTTCATTTCTAAAACAAGTAACAGTCCATTGCCCTTTTTAATTTAGAACAAGTTTAATGTTGAAAGAACAGGTGCGTTGCATTTTCAAAACATTTTGCGAACAATTTAGAAATTCAAACTTCAGTTGTTAGTCAAAAAGGAAAATCACACACAACACACACTAAGGGCAATGGTAAAAGTGGCACACCAGGGGTCAGCAACCGAACTCGACCTCTCAATCGTCCGCCACACACAAATAAACACTAAAAGAAACATGGGTCGAACCTAGGAGATCGTGAACAATCCAGAACGTACTATACGTGTGACTCATCCTGAGGCATGCCATAACTCGATGACGTCATAACGCCCATAATACTACCCGGCATAGCCCTGCATGGCCTAACCGAGGGGCCCAATCCCCATAGCAGCAATAACTCAGTATTCCCCTGCTATGGGGCCACTAGCCAGTGTGCGTGGTCTAAACTAGTGCATCAATCGTTCTCAGAAAATTCACTCAATATGCCAGGTTCCCATGTCATCACAAGCAATAAAAAGGGGGTGCGTCTACAATGTAAATAAATCAGTCACGATGCACAAACATCACGTACAGCTCACGCAAACAACGCACACCAAAGATCACCCCCGAGTGGGATTTCCAAGATAATCCATTTCATTAAAGTTCCAAACGGGCCTTCACCAATTTTAAAGTAAAACCTCTTTTCTCAAAAAAAACTCAAAACAATTGTTCAGAAGAAATTATTTATCTTTAAAACTAGAAGCACATTTGAAGTTCCGTGAATTATGTTTAAAGGCCAAACGGGCACTCTTTCAAAATTGGGTGTCCGCCCGTCAAGAAAATGTTCCAGGTGTTCGGTATAAAATAAATGGTTCATTTCACAATTAATAATCACTTAAAATTTAATTATCTAATATTATTTATCATTCATTAAAATTAACAAAAACATCAAGCAATTAATAAATTCTAAATTTAAGGGTGAGTGCAATGGGGGACCTACCTCGGCTCGCTGTCCAAACACAACGGCGCAACGCGCCTCGCACGGGCGCGCAAGCGTGCGTGCCAGATGACGATCGAAAGAGTGTGGAAAAACCTTGCCAACACGCTGCAACCGCAAAGATAACCGAAATACGTAAACACCGACTTAAAACAATCCAAATGAACAAACAACGCAAAATAACCAGCTAGACACTTTTTGAAAATATCACATCCAAAGCACGTATCAAAACACAACCAAACTCTATATTTGAATCTAATCGCGACCTTTAGACACACTAACCACTTTTCAAATATCATACACACCACATGATTTAAGCGACAAACCATTTGAATAACTTATAAAACATCTGCGGATGGTGAAACCAAGGTTCACATCAAACCATACTCAATTTCACATAAGAAATCACTTTAAAATAAAACACACAACATTTTCACACCAAAACACGACTCAACACCTAACAACTAACCCATAAAACATTTTATAAAACAACGCACCCATTTGCACACATAAAACATCACCGCTTTCAAAAGAAATGTTCGCAGCACTTACACATGTTCACCACCTTAAAAATATAATTCACACCCAATAACAAATTGATTAAACACTTCTATAAAGTAACCAAAACAAAACCAGAATAAAAAAAAAACACACCATCTACATTATTTCCCAAAACACTAAAATTTATAAAACGATTTTTTTTACAAAGAGAAACCCAAGCCACTTTAAAACATCTAACGCACCATAAAATAAAAACAAAGAACACAATTGTAGATTTAAACAAACTTGAAATCATCAAAACATATTGACCAATTAACTTGCAAAGGCACGAATCAAGCAAATGAATTAATTAAAGACATGAAAGCATCATATGGACTTATTTGGAAAGGAGTAAGCGGATTAGCCTACCTCAAAGCAGAGCGAGCGTGACAAACATCAAAGGAATGAGAAGCAACACCTTGGAGACCGAGCGCGCATCTAAAACAGAAAAGTTGAATCCACTCGCTGGAGCAGGCAAGGGGATAGGAGGTGACGTCCTGGACAAGGGGAAGCGGTTGGCTTGTGAATGGAGAAGGGGAGCGGGTGTCGTTGGACGGACGGAGTAGGGGAAGTGAAAGGCGGAGCAGGTAGGAGGGGATAGCGGCTGCGTGCGGCTGATCAGAGGACGACAGTGGGAGGGATCTTGGTGCGCTGCAATATGCTGGAGTATGAGGGCCGGAGGCCGGGACCAGGAGGGGCGAGGTCGAGTGGAGGGGGAGTGCGGCGGCAGACAGAGGAGATGAGTGCGGAGCTGGGGTAGTGGGTGCACGGCGGGGACGACGGGAAGAGGAGGGTGAGGCGAAGCCGGCGCTGCCGTGCAGAGGGTAAACATGGGGCGAGTGTGAAGGTGGTGCGAGAGGGAGCCGGCGGCAGACAGATCGCGGGGAGGGGGCGACGCACGTTGGGAGGATGCTATGACCGGGCGAGGCGGAGGGAGCTCGGCAGGGGAGGCCGCAAACCAGGGGCGCGCCGCAGGAAGAATGAAAGAAAAAAAAAACGGGGGAAGAGGGGTTGCGCCGCTGGTTAGGGTTAGCAGAAAATAAAAAAATAAAAAATAAAATAAAAATAAATAAATAAATAAATAAAACCAAAACTGATAATTGAAATAAACATTTATCTTTAATAATAACTCATAAAAAATAATAAGAATGACTCTAATAAAATATAATAATGACAAAACAATTCTTTAAATAATAAAAAAAAATCCATTAATAAATATAATCATAATTGTGACAATAATAACAATAATAATAATAATAATAATAATAATAATAACAATAAGAATGATAATAATAAAATAAAAGAGAAATTTCACGACACGGTCCAACTGCATGGCTGCCGCCAACCGTGCGGTGGCCGCGCACGGGTCCGAAACCAACTAAAAACATTAAACTTCAAGAATTCTGAATCGGGACTCAACCCAAACCTCGGCGCGAGAACCCGAAACTAAGATATATTAAATTGAAAATTACTTCAAAAAGTTGGGGTGCGACAATTCTCCCCACCACAAAAACTTTCTGCCCCCAGAAAGTCACCAAGCCCAATGATATCCAAAACTCGAGTTCATGCCCGATCCAAAACCGTGAAGTTAAGAAATTTGAAATGAACTTTTACTCCACAGGTCACACCAGACCGATCATGAAGAAACCGCGACATAAAACGAGGGGAGAACACGGGAGGGTTCTCCCCACCACAAGAGCTCGACCAACACGGAGGCTTTTAGAACCCAAATACACCGCCCCGGGGAGGGGGTCAACGTGGGAACTCCCAACCCAAAACCAATTCACATAAAGTTTTAAACACACTTAATAATAAAGAACGAACGATTCAAAAAGCTTCACTCAACAGACCTAACAAGGATCCAAGCCCAATTGAGTCCGAAAGAAAACAAAACACAAGGGAACGGGAGATCACGAGAGGGTTCTCCCCACCACAAGAACACCACTAATGCGGAAATTTAACACCCAAACATACCATCCTGGGAAGGGGGCGACACGGGAACTCTCAACCGATCCAGACTAACCTCTATTGCACGAGCGAAACAGCACATCCGCCAAAACTTGGAACTCTCGACTCAGACCAAAGAAAACCCGAAGACGATAGAAAAATCTCCAAGGAGAACTTAATCCAAGCAGTAAACCCGAGCATAACAGCAAGCCTGGACTCCACCGCAGGCACTTATATCTCCAAACGAAGATCGCCAAACCAAGATTAACCCACGCAAGGTCCAAACATACCTCTAAGAAAAACGCACGATCCTAAACACCATAATCCGACAAATGAGGCTATTTGGATTACAAACGAATATGTTCATCCCAACCTCACGACGACACAATGAACCGAAAACAACGCCAAAACCTTAACAGTGAAAGAATGAGAACGGAAGGACATTAAATGTTTCGTTGGAAGCACTAAACACCCAAACCCGAACTGAGGCTTCACACCCCCGTAAAATCCTGACTGCGCGCGAGCTTCACCCCAAGTCCTGTGGTTGGGGCTCTGATGGTTGAAGCATTTTCTGCCTCACAGTCAGGCACTAGAATCCTTCAGTCATAGCGCCTTCTTCAGGCGATGCTTCCTTCAGAATTTCTCTAGATGACTCAGGCACCTGCAATGATGGCACGTATTCTGGGGGTGTGACATAGTGGCTCGTATTCCCTAACCGTCCATACTGACGGTACACCATTAGACAGTCCGACGAACTGGGGGTTAGAGCCACTACAAAGAAATATTTAGAAACAAATTTACCTGACACACTCTGCTCATCAGATGGGGTACCTTCATGAGCAACTGGATCCGGTGGATTGTCAACTGTTTGAGCTCCAGAGACCAACTCATCTAAGAACACCCCATGCACCAACTTCTCAAGAAGTGGTTCTCACAAAAAGGGAGGACTCACTTCTTGATCTCTGGAAGAAGACCCCTGATGAAGGGATGAGTCTTCACCAAGTCCTGCAACACTACCCCTGGAAAAAGAGACCCAAGATCCTTGAAATGGTCGACATACGCTTTCACCGTCTGCTGGCCATGTTGAGCACGCATGAGCTCTTCTGTTTCCTTCATCCTCACCCCCCACAAGTATAAACCATTGAATGAAGATGACATTAAAGAAATGCCACATCATCCCAAATTGCAGAAACGGCGGGCGTACAACTCCTACTCATCCAGAGCTGGACCTTCAAGCAGACCCAAAACAACACGCACTCAGATCGATTCGGGAGTTCCCAATACCCTGAAGACGCGCTCGACTTCTTCAATCCACTGCACTATATCTAACAGACTCTGATCACCATGAAGGACAAACAACGTCTAAGAAAGACCAAAAACTGGGCATGACTCATCAAAACACTAGGGATCTTTCTGGGCAGCATTTCTGAACAAGATATATAACACCAAGACGAAACCAATATCAATTGAAGCAACATCAAAGAAAGTGGCTTCATCCAAAACAACCAGCTCAAAAGAAACAAACAACTGCAAACATAACCCAAAATTCCATGTCCAAAATTCCTGTTTCATTTTTGATTCCAAAACCACCTCTTTTTAACTTCTCATTTCAAAACCAGTTTCCAAATACCAAATCCCTTTCAAACCAAAATCACTTTCCAAAACCATTTTCCTCTTTAAAATCCAATTTAGAAAAACATGGTCAAGCCTTTAATTTCAAATAAACAACCAGGTAATCTCATGACCCGTTGCACATGTCATTATCCACATTCCATTCATACATGCACCAGCACGCAATTGTATGCATTCTCTCACATGTGCAAACATTCATAAGGGGTACCTGCGGTTTCACCCCAAACCATTCTCGACCAATTTCAAAGCAAACATCAGTTTTCCAAACCAAATGCTTTTAGTTTTTAAAACCCATTTCATAAATTTAAAGTCCTTTAAAAGAAATCAGTCTCATTTTCAAAACCCCTTTTTTTTTCCATTTCAAAAAATGCACTAACACCAACCAGAACAAAAATGACACTTAAATTGCATCAAACACCACAGTAAGGGACTAGTAGTCACGCATAACCTGGTGACATGGTAGTGGGCCATGTCCCAAGTAGGCGTCGACCACTAGGAGGAATTCAAACCATGTACCCAGAATCCACATGGGTCACTACTCCATGTGAAATCATGATGTAACATCGGCTTACCTCTGTTGTCATCCCTTAATCCAAAACAATCCAAAACGAAACAAAGACTCGATTCCCAGACTATCCCTGGCGACTCGAGGTGCAGAACGGGCGAGGGTTCATGACGTCCTTCCCGTACATACCTCTCAAGTCCCGACAATCCTAATCTCCATCTACCAGACATCCCAAATAACAAGGACCTGCCTTTGATACCATTTTGTCACGAACCAACCCGGGTCGACCCCGAACCGGTCACCCGAGTCGGTCCGCGACATGGCCCGAGAGGCGTTCCCGATCCTCCCGGGCTGGCGACAAGCGCCAGGGCATCACAGAGTACACGTGGGAACGATTTGGCCCAAAATATAATAAACTAAGCGGCAGAAATAAATAGAACAAATGTAAATAAGGGAAAAGGAACCAACAACGCAACTAACCTGACCACGACCAAAGCTCCACGTGACCTCGTGGGTCACTCTCCAATAACACAAACGACGTCGCTCAAGGCGAACAACTGAAGATGGAACCTGCAACAGAACTAAAAACAAGAAAACACTATAGGCGTGAGTATTAAAACTCAGTAGGTAGGCCCGACTAATTCTATCCCAAAGCACATACCAATAAATAAAGAGTTTATCAATTCCAGGTTTGAACTAAATTATATAAAATATGTTTTCCACACACTTTCATTTCTAAAACAAGTAACAGTCCATTGCCCTTTTTAATTTAGAACAAGTTTAATGTTGAAAGAACAGGTGCGTTGCATTTTCAAAACATTTTGCGAACAATTTAGAAATTCAAACTTCAGTTGTTAGTCAAAAAGGAAAATCACACACAACACACACTAAGGGCAATGGTAAAAGTGGCACACCAGGGGTCAGCAACCGAACTCGACCTCTCAATCGTCCGCCACACACAAATAAACACTAAAAGAAACATGGGTCGAACCTAGGAGATCGTGAACAATCCAGAACGTACTATACGTGTGACTCATCCTGAGGCATGCCATAACTCGATGACGTCATAACGCCCATAATACTACCCGGCATAGCCCTGCATGGCCTAACCGAGGGGCCCAATCCCCATAGCAGCAATAACTCAGTATTCCCCTGCTATGGGGCCACTAGCCAGTGCGTGGTCTAAACTAGTGCAGCAATCGTTCTCAGAAAATTCACTCAATATGCCAGGTTCCCATGTCATCACAAGCAATAAAAAGGGGGTGCGTCTACAATGTAAATAAATCAGTCACGATGCACAAACATCACGTACATTTCACGCAAACAACGCACACCAAAGATCACCCCCGAGTGGAATTTCCAAGATAATCCATTTCATTAAAGTGCCAAACGGGCCTTCACCAATTTTAAAGTAAAACCTCTTTTCTCAAAAAAACTCAAAACAATTGTTCAGAAGAAATTATTTATCTTTAAAACTAGAAGCACATTTGAAGTTCCGTGAATTATGTTTAAAGGCCAAACGGGCACTCTTTCAAAATTGGGTGTCCTCCCGTCAAGAAAATGTTCCAGGTGTTTAGTATAAAATAAACGGTTCATTTCACAATTAATAATCACTTAAAATTTAATTATCTAATATTATTTATCATTCATTAAAATTAACAAAAACATCAAGCAATTAATAAATTCTAAATTTAAGGGTGAGTGCAATGGGGGACCTACCTCGGCTCGCTGTCCAAACACAACGGCGCAACGCGCCTCGCACGGGCACGCAAGCGTGCGCGCCAGATGACGATCGAAAGAGTGTGGAAAAACCTTGCCAACACGCTGCAACCGCAAAGATAACCGAAATACGTAAACACCGACTTAAAACAATCCAAATGAACAAACAACGCAAAATAACCAGCTAGACACTTTTTGAAAATATCACATCCAAAGCACGTATCAAAACACAACCAAACTCTATATTTGAATCTAATCGCGACCTTTAGACACACTAACCACTTTTCAAATATCATACACACCACATGATTTAAGCGACAAACCATTTGAATAACTTATAAAACATCTGCGGATGGTGAAACCAAGGTTCACATCAAACCATACTCAATTTCACATAAGAAAGCACTTTAAAATAAAACACACAACATTTTCACACCAAAACACGACTCAACACCTAACAACTAACCCATAAAACATTTTATAAAACAACGCACCCATTTGCACACACAAAACATCACCGCTTTCAAAAGAAATGTTCGCAGCACTTACACATGTTCACCACCTTAAAAATATAATTCACACCCAATAACAAATTGATTAAACACTTCTATAAAGTAACCAAAACAAAACCAGAATAAAAAAAAAACACACCATCTACATTATTTCCCAAAACACTAAAATTTATAAAACGATTTTTTTTACAAAGAGAAACCCAAGCCACTTTAAAACATCTAACGCACCATAAAATAAAAACAAAGAACACAATTGTAGATTTAAACAAACTTGAAATCATCAAAACATATTGACCAATTAACTTGAAAAGGCACGAATCAAGAAAATGAATTAATTAAAGACATGAAAGCATCATATGGACTTATTTGGAAAGGAGTAAGCGGATTAGCCTACCTCAAAGCAGAGCGAGCGTGACAAACATCAAAGGAATGAGAAGCAACACCTTGGGGACCGAGCGCGCATCTAAAACAGAAAAGTTGAATCCACTCGCTGGAGCAGGCAAGGGGATAGGAGGTGACGTCCTGGACAAGGGGAAGCGGTTGGATTGTGAATGGAGAAGGGGAGCGGGTGTCGTCGGACGGACGGAGTAGGGGCAGTGAAAGGCGGAGCAGGTAGGAGGGGATAGCGGCTGCGTGCGGCTGATCAGAGGACGACAGTGGGAGGGATCTTGGTGCGCTGCAATATGCTGGAGTATGAGGGCCGGAGGCCGGGACCAGGAGGGGCGAGGTCGAGTGGAGGGGGAGTGCGGCGGCGGACAGAGGAGATGAGTGCGGAGCTGGGGCAGTGGGTGCACGGCGGGGACGACGGGAAGAGGAGGGTGAGGCGAAGCCGGCGCTGCCGTGCAGAGGGTAAACATGGGGCGAGTGTGAAGGTGGTGCGGGAGGGAGCCGGCGGCAGACAGATCGCGGGGAGGGGGCGACGCACGTTGGGAGGCTGCTATGGCCGGGCGAGGCGAAGGGAGCTCGGCAGGGGAGGCCGCAAACCAGGGGCGCGCCGCAGGAAGAATGAAAGAAAAAAAAAAACGGGGGAAGAGGGGTTGCGCCGCTGGTTAGGGTTAGCAGAAAATAAATATAAAAAAAATAAAAATAAAATAAAATAAATAAATAAATAAAACCAAAACTGATAATTGAAATAAACATTTATCTTTAATAATAACTCATAAAAAATAATAAGAATGCCTCTAATAAAATATAATAATGACAAAACAATTCTTTAAATAATAAAAAAAAATCCATTAATAAATATAATCATAATTGTGACAATAATAACAATAATAATAATAATAATAATAATAATAATAATAATAATAATAATAATAGTAACAATAAGAATGATAATAATAAAATAAAAGAGAAATTTCATGACACGGTCCAACTGCATGGCTGCCGCCAACCGTGCGGTGGCCGCGCACGGGTCCGAAACCAACTAAAAACATTAAACTTCAAGAATTCTGAATCGGGACTCAACCCAAACCTCGGCGCGAGAACCCGAAACTAAGATATATTAAATTGAAAATTACTTCAAAAAGTTGGGGTGCGACATATATAATTATAAAATTATAAATATAATAAATATAATAAATATAATAAATATATTTGTTATAATTTTGTAATTATAAATAAATAATTATTTATTTATAGTTATAATTATATACAAATAGATATTTATTTAAATAATTATAAAATTATAATTAATATATTTATTATATTTATAATTATTTAATTATATGTATTTATTTATAATTATAACTATAAATAAATAAATATTTATTTATAATTAGAAAATTATAATAAATATATTTATTATATTTATAATTTTATAATTATACATAATAAATATATTTATTATAATTTTATAATTATTTAAATAAATAAATATATATAATCATAATTATAATTATAAATATTTGTATATTTTTATAGATGTGTATATATTTATAAATATTTGTATATAATTATAAATATATTTATATAATTATAAATAGATTTATATAATTATACATATTTATAAAATTATAAATATAATAAATATATTTATTATAATTTTAAAATTATATATATATATATATATATTTATAAATACAATTTTAAATAAATATATTTATAAAAATTTGAATATAACTATAAATAAATTAATATATATATATAACTATAATAAATGTATTTATTATAATTTTATAATTATTTATATATATATAGCCATAATTATAATTATAAATAAATATATTTAAAAAGTATTAATATATAATTAAAAATTTATAATTATAAATATAATAAATATAATAAATATAATAAATATAATAAATATAATAAATATATTTATTATTTAAATATATTTATTTTAATTTTATAATTATTTATGAGAACATAATAAGTTCATGGGTATAACATGAATGAATCATAACTAGTAAAGTATAGATCAGAAAAAATAAGCCATCACGTATATGAATAGTATGAATAAAAAGGGCGTCAATGTATAAATGAACATTAATGAGTTATGCATACATAACATATGTATGTGTCATCATAATATAATTAGTCTTAATATTTGGAACATAGCGACCCACAATCATGTCCACAATTGAACTTATGATCATATAATGCTAGTTATATTCACGCATCAATATATGGATATAAATATAATCATTATATATATATTAATAATATTTTTATTAAAAAACTTTATCAGCGCTATTCTTAGCGCTGATAAGTATAACCTTTATCAGCACTAAAAAAGGTGTTGATAAATGACACACCATTATCAACGCTCTTTTTAACGTCGATAATCGTGACCTTTATTTGCACTTTTAGCTAGTGCTGATAAAGGTGAGACTTTTGTCAAAGCTTTCTACTTAGCGCTGATAAAAGTAGACACATCCCTTGCCTGGATCTACAGTAGTGTTTGTAATTGTACTTTATTTAATAACATATAGTCAATGAATTCAAATTTAAAATTTACTTAAAAAAATTATATGGACCAAAATAAAAATAAATAAATATTTTTTATAATTTCATTTTCATTTAAAAATTTATCATTGATTAATAAATAATAGTTTTTATAATCAGATTTGGGTTTATGATACTCTAAGAGTACCGCCCTTACCCTACCCGTTTATTAATTAGGTTTCTAATTTGTTACCCTAACCTTATAAATACCCATTAAACTACTATCCTAACCCTATTTAATTGAGTTGGGTACCATTTCAACCTCTAATTTTAAAATTGAGTGACAACCCACACAACCCCACAAATTTGAAAATCGGACCCAACCACAACTTATAAAAATTCAAATTTCGATTTCAAAATTGGGAGGGTGTGAATTGGAAGGTGGTACCACATTGGATAGTGGGTTGACATCACTCTCCTTGAGCCCTATGTTACCCTGTTCCTTACCTAACATGCCCTACAAAGCTGACCATCCTTTTAATCCCATCACAATCCCTCCCAATCACACATAGTCACCACAACTTCATTGACATCATTTGAAACATCATCACTAGTCACCACCTAACTAGAAAGCTGAAGTTGGCCAGAACCACAACAAATTCCACCATATTTTGTCACCGCATAGGACCAACATCAACCACCAAACCTGTAACTCTGACTAGGACCACACCGATCCTACCTTACATAACTTCTGAACATGGAAAACTTCCTAGAAAAACACCACCGAGCAACAACTGGAACATCAAACCACTACCAAATATGAGAAGGAAAACATAGAGCTATAGAACCAAATCCATAATTAAATAAAACCACAACAAAATCCGATGAGAGGGAGGACTAATCATCATTGGTGAAAGAACAAACCACCCTAACCTCACAGATCCACCACTGAAACACCCACCACATAGTCCCACTCAATGGAAAACTTAAAATAGGGAGAAACCACTCTGATTTTTAATGGACTAATTAAGGGGATACCTATCCTATGCTCCCTGACCCTCCTTCTCTCCATTACTCCTTGTTCTTTGATTGGTGGTTTTGGTCACCCACCTTATCAAACCCCCTAGAAAAACAAGGGGGTGGCTGCCAAACCCATGAAAAAGTGGATCCTTTATGAAGGGTGGCTTCCAACCAATGAGAATAAGAATATACGACATCTAACATATCTTCCACTGATAGATTTTATTGAGAATAAATTACCCCTCTATAAATCCTTTTTATTTTGTCAAAACATTATACACACATTTTATTGGGGCCACTCAAGGACCTTCACAATATAAACTTATCAAAGTCAATCGTATTTGTTAGAAAATCTATGGAGTTTTACTTAGTGTTAATTTTATGCATATCTACATTTTCCACTTACACTATTTAAAAAAAGTAATATTATAATCAAATATGCTTCTTTATGAAATGAAAATATGCATTCCTTGCAATATTCAACGTGTTGTTACTATCTATCATAGAATAATGGAATATGCTCATTTTTATACCCAAAATCCTCCAATAATATTTTCACCCAAATTACCTCCTTATAAGATTGTGTAGCTACCATGTTGTTTCCCTAGTAAGAAAAATTCAAGAAAGGTGTGCATTGAAGATTTAAAAATATTACCAATAGATTCTCTCTTCAAATAATGATAGCTCTAAAGGACTAAATAAGTTCTATTCTAAACCAAACAGTGTGAAAGAAAATAAATAGAGTGTACAATTTGGAAGATAGTAATGTGATGAATTAAAAAAAGAACTAAAAGAAATATCACAACAAAAAAAGGAATAATTTGTAAGGTATATAAAAACTATGAATTATAACATTTAAAATGAAAAAAAGAGAATATAAAGCATATAACACAAAGTTAACATTGCAATGGAGTTCCAGATGACAATTTATAAACTCATAAACAATTCTATTAATGAAGGATATAATAATTCCTATCCCCAAAACTCTTTTATTTTGACCTAATATGGTAGGGGGATCAAAACACTGACCCATAAGAACCATTTTTTGGAATTTAACCTCTTTGATAAAAAGACTAAAAGGTCAGGATCTCACCCCAAAGCTTCTTTGAACAAGTCAGCAGTAAGTCCTTACCCAAGGACTTCTTCGACCAGAAGATTGATGGTACATGCTCATATCCCTGAAACAAATTCGATCACATTATAAAAGAAACTTAGTGATTTTACAATGAAAAACTCAAAGAAAAGAATCACTAAGATCAAACTGATAAAAAAAATGAAAACTCTCTCACTCATATAGGTTTTGATCAGCTATCAAAAGTTCATTAATCAGTATTTAGTCCTAAGTGACACTCTCCTCTATTTATAATCTTTGGTTCATAATAATATTTCCAAGATCTTTGGAATAAAAACTATCACTCTAACTAATTTTAATGTTCCACAACATCATATTCTATTTGTATAAAAATTCAAGTGATTCTTCATGTTATTTTAGAATGAAGAGATTCAGACAAAAGGAATTCATAATAAAAGATTGTACACAAACAAACTTAAGCAAATTTAAAATGAACATGAGTAAAAAGTTAAGTTTATTATGTTTTATCAAAATAAGGAACCCAAATAATTCATTTAGGAAAATGAATTAACATTTTTATTCTACCTTAGTTGTATATCGGGGCACACCTCACCACAGTTCTAAAATCCCGCTCACAATAACTCCTGCAAGCATAAACACATAACTAGCAGTGGAATTTCTTTTTCCAAGATCACCTAAAAAATCTAAGTCAACATATCCAAGACAATTTACTTTAATCCTCCATGAAATAATATATCATAATATTAATTTGTAATGTATCTCAGGATCCTATTTACTATGTTTCCATGCTCATGTCCTTGATTATCCATGTACTGACTATCTGTTCCCACTACATCTGTCCAGTACAGATCTTAAGGAACATAAGAATCCCCAATGTATTTACATGCAGTAATCAAGATATTTTTACCCTTAATATTTCATCGGGATAACTCATCATAGAGTATAACTTGAAATTAATGGGAATAGGGGTAAAGTTTAACTTATTATTGTATATATTTATGAGTTTCAAGTATTTCCTTAAGAAATTCATCATAGATAGCCAAATATTCTCATTCTTTATGTCTTAAATAATATACATTTGGGTTTTTGTGGGGATGAAAATTATTCAAACACAATAAAAACCAATAATCAAAAACCTTTTACTAAAAAAATTCTTCCATTCATTTAAATTGAATATAGTAAATGAAGAATAAAACACACCTCACTATATAAAGTTAATTTTTACAAGATCTTCAAAAAACGTTTTATGAATATCCCTTAGTGGAAATAAAAACACTCCCACCTCCAAGGGTATCCATGGGTTGTAAAAATCACCTAATATTGAGGCAAGATTCCCTCATTATCCATGGCTAGCTAGAACATTGAAGTTAAAGGAAATAGAGAATGAGTGCTATGACTTGGAGTTTCACACACACTGTTAAATTGTATTTTCATAAACTTATTGAATAATCTCACATCCATTTCACAATACATGAGACATTTTATATGTCCCTCCAAGTATTCTATTTGGATCTCTAAACATTTTATAAAGTTCTGTTCATAATTAAAATGTTTCATAAACACTGCATAACGTTTTAAATCTTTATAAAAATTGACTCATATTTATTCATAATTGTTTATTAGTTAAATAATTAATATGTATATTTAAAATCCATGATATCTTTATCCCATAATGATAAATCCATTTATGATGTCTTAAATTGAATAATATAAAGACATGCATTATCATATAAAACATTTACTACCATGATGTTTCAAACAAGAGTTTGTCTGTTAGATTTGTTTACAATTAATGTTATATTTATTGACAATGATGGATGGATATCAATGATGTAGAGGTTGAAAATAAAAGTTAACCAAGAGGTTGTGTGTTAGAATGTGAAGATGATTATGGTGGTAGTTTGAATAAAATCTAATGTAGGAGCAAGGTGGAAACCCAAAGGTTATGTAATTAGAAGATCATGAATAATGTACACTATTAAAATAAATAGATGGGGTTTAAGGATCAGGTGGTTCCTCGGGTGTTCGGGAGAGTTTCATATAAGGGAAGAGTGTATGGGATGTTGAAAAATAGTAGTATCACCACATTCACAGTGTGAAAAGGTGTTTAAATAATGAAAACATTGGGGATAGAGGGAGTTTACCTCTGATTAGGTGGTTCAAGATGTGAACTATAGTTTATGCTGTGAAAGGTGCAATGAGGATTTTTAAAAAAGGGGGTCAGACCACATTCATTTGTTCTCAAGTAGGCTCATGTGGAGAGGGACTCACAACTATCACCTCTACCTATTTCCCTCACTTCTCCCCCTTGATCTAGGATTATTATAGTTCTATTCTAGTGGCGATTCTGAGTAAGTCTTGCCTTATATTTACTTTTTTTTGGATTTCAGTGGGTAACCTAACTATGATCTGATTTTGGTCAGGGTTCTTGAATATTTCCACCATATCATGGTGGAAATAATATTTATCAATGGTGTTTTTCTTGTATTGCATAAATTAGAACTCAATATGATGTTTTTCATGACATTGGAAGTGGTTTTGGTACATTTTTTGTGTGATTTTATTTAGGTTTTTTGGATATTTTTTTTAAAATTAGCTGTTGGAATGGGTTTTTAAATTGTGAATTTTGTATGGCTTGGGTTTAGGTGTGTGTTGAGAGTGGAACACACCCAATTGACCAAGGTTTCAATGATCAAATTATTTATGGTGAGTTTTTATGAATTTAACCCTATTTACATTAAATGTAATAATTAATTATAAATGGTTATAATTAATTATGTGTGACACTGGGCATGAGATAGGTGCCTAGAAGCATGGATGAGGCTTGGTTGACTTCGATGAGGCTCAATATAGCTCAGCAAGGGGTTTAATCCATGTTCTAGGTAGGCGGCCCATATGATACAATTTCCTATGCATATATATATATATATTATGATCATGAATTCTTGTATAATTTCATGGGTTTAAGAACAAGGTATAAGGACCCATAGAGTCCTCATAAGAGATGATGAGGTGTCTTTGAGCCTCCTATGATGTGATATAGATATATTTAGTGATTATGTGAACTGGGATTGACTAATGACTATGTTTCTAATGGGAGAGGGCTCTAGTTGAGTTAGAAAGAGATCTCTAGGTGGTCATTTGCTCTGAGAAGAGATGCAAGATGAATTAGTTTGGGTTCTTAGTGTTAGTGTCAAGGCATGAGTGGCTCGGAGTTGAGTGCTAACAAGAGACAATACTATATGTCTTGAAAGTGATTAGAAAATCCCTCCTGAGTTCAGAGGAAAGTCTTGGTATATGTGGAGATCGGGATGAGTCCTCCAGGGTTTAACATGTTTGATAAAGAGGGGTTTCCTCTGGGTGATGAGTTGAGGGATCTCCCATAGTAGATGTATGATAAGACCTAAGTAAGGGTCACAAGAGCTATGGGACTTGGAATAGGAATGCTAAGGGGTTTTTGGATGGGTTTTGGACCCAACTGTTGAGGATAGGGTTAGGTAAATGTAACGGCTTAGGATGGTCCCTAGGTATAAGGACCAAGAGTGATGGGGGTTTTGGTGAGTGTGGATTGAACCTTGAGTTCTGGGTTGAAGGAGCCTGCGATCTATGGTGTCACTATAAGGTGATAGGATTGAGGTGGTATTGACGAGTAGAGATTGTGATGATTCTAGAGGAACTAGTGGATGTCCTAATGGGTGAGACATGACATATTCGATATGAGGGGATAGGTATAGAGTGACTAGTCACTTAATATCATCCAGTGAGTAGCATGATAAGTTATGGGCCCTGTGTGTATTGCATGTACTTGTGGTGACCTCCCCAAAGCTTGCGTAGATGGGTCGATGTGCTTGTGTGAGATCCCCAAATTCTATAGGGATGGGCCGATGTGTTGGATGTCAATTCCCAAGAATATATGGGAATGAGTTAGTGTTCTAGGTGGACTTTTCCTTAGTAGGCCTGGGTCGAGGAACGCCCTAGTGGTTGGGTCATGATATGAGGTGAGACATAACTGATGGACCCTTCCTTGAGTTACTAGGAAATGGGTTGGGATGTGGAATTATAATTGTGACTAGTATCTATGGATATTGGGTTAAGGTTAAGATACCACCTACATATAGTCTTAGAGTATGATCTAGACATCGGTATGAGGTGAGGCGATGAATGGATTCCATCATGTAACCGAAGCATATATGGTCAAGTATCGGGGTGACCTATTTCACACTTGATGACTTGATGGATGTGTGTATCTAATCAAGTGTCTTAGAGGATTGGTTAGCACACAATGACTTAGATAAAATGTTTATTTATTATATTTATTTTCCTTATGAATACACAGACATATGATGATGTATATTAAGGGTTCTTGGTGAGAACCTATTGAGTTATATTCTTACACACTGTTTAGGAATATTAGTGCGCGTGCAGACCTTATGTTTTCTTTTCAGATCAGAGCATGGTATGTGTGGTGGATCAGGAAGGGATAGATCAATGTGTGTATTATGTTGGGATGAGGTCTCGTGATAACAATAGGGCTAGTCTGTTTGCTATATTTTTTCTTTATTTTTTATTTGGGATCAGCCTAGTGGGTGATCAATGTATGTTTTATATGAAAAAATCATTTTGATATAACCCTGTTATTTATTTATTTTATTTTAAACACACTTATTTTTATATATGTGTATGATGCTTAGTTATTTTCCCACTATTTGTTGCACTATGATTCATGGGTATAGTCACTCCATTATATAAATTAATCCCTTATCACTAGTTGGAAACCTATGGTGTATGAGGAGGTGTGATTGAGGCCATGTTTCTCTCTGACTCAGATGGTGGTTCCAGGATGGGGAGTCGCAAAGTGGTATTAGATATTTGTTTTGTTTTATGATTTGGGGAGATGGTAGGAAAATTTTCTAGGATTGTGTCAGATCTTGTGACATATATTAGACTTGTGCATCTAGAATACCTTTACCGGTAATAATTCTAAGTTTCCCAGGGCATGGGATTGATTTTATTGTTTTTTAATGTTATGGTTGTATGATTTCACATTGGGTGATAAACTTGAGTTTTGGATTTATGATTTATGGGTTTTTGGATCTTAGATTGTAAGCAAGAGGCTCATGTGCGTGCATCATTATATGCATGTATGATTAACATGACATATGTATACTTGATTTTGGTGGTTTTTTGATGATAGGTTCAGTTGATTAAAGTGTCAAAAACAACTTATATGGTATTTTCCCATATAAATTGTTGGTAGATTTTTACTCAACTAGACCATGATTTATTTCCTTTTGATGGTATTTCATGTAGATATTATAGTGGTAGGTTCTTTGATGATGGAAATATATCCCCTTTATCAAGGCTTGTATGGAGACCCATCATGGGTTGGTATGGTAATTGATTCCCCAGTAATGACTAGATGAGGTAATGATATTCTTTATAGGCGATCCAAGGATGGGAATTGGTTTCCTTGAGAAAAATGGATCTTTATATGTCATTGGGATGTTATTTTGGTTATTTAAGGTGTAAAAAATAAATTATATGACGTTTTACCATATAGCTTCTTGGTGTAATTATACTTAAATAAACTGAGTATTTAGGGAAAGGAAGGGGAAATACCTTGAGTGTGGTATCGAGGCTAGTTTTGGAGGGTAGGATCAGTCATATGCCTAGTCCCATTGATTTTGAATGTACTTTCAGTGGTATGATGGGAGCATGCGTGGATGCTTGTGGTTTGGAATTTCACCCGTGTGGTGGGTGAGTGTGTGTTTAGCCTTAGCATGAGTGACATGATTTGGAATGTGGGTTGATCTTGGCATGAAGTGGGTTATGGTTAGTGGGTTAGGTGTGTGAGACTAGGTTTGATGGGATGTGACTGAAAGGGGTGTGAGTTGAGTGGTGTACCCGAGTTTCATGGGAGCATGTAACTATTGGGTGTGGTTGAGATTGGGTAAGATAACGAGAACTTATGAGTGGATTCACAATGGACAACTCTACCTCTATAGGAGGTGAGTTAGTGTTTTTGAGGATTTTCAAGAATAGTCTTGGCATATAGGGGTAGGTGTGAAATGTGTATGCACAATTCCCAGTTAAGTTATAAATTGGGTAATGGGCTATGTGTAGGTCCATTGAGAATTGTTTGGGTTGTGGATGAACCCAAGGGATCTTGTAGCTATAGTACGGTGGTGAGGTGATCACGATCATATCATCCTAGAGTTTAGTGAGATATGAGATGTCCTTATGTAGTGGGAGTTGAAATCAGCGATGGATTGGGGTACTATGGTACAATCAACCTGAGTATAGGCCATATAATAAACTATATTAGAGGCATACTTTCAAAGGTTCATGAAAGGATAGAATGTATTGGGAGGAGAAACAAAAATGTGGTGCTGAGACCCTTTTTGTTCAATGCCCAGGGATCAAAGTAAGAAAAGACATATGGCGGGGAGCACACCATTGGCTATTGGAGGATGTCATTCTTGGTAAGCTAGGAATATGTGGTTGGTGTTCCATGTTGGAACTTAGGTATGGTTAGGATGAACACTTCCATTCATTACATATGGTGATGGATGGAGTGTGGGAAATGGATATTGAGCATTTAAGTTTTACATGTGATGATAATGATACTCATATGGTGGGGAGTTTCATATTAGTCGTATATGAACGACACCAGTACTAGAAGGTTCGTGAGTGCGATAAGACCGATTGATGGAAGGTCGAGGTGACACCATGATACCAATGTGTGAAAAGATTCTATGTGATCTGGTTCATTGGTAAATTCCATATTTAGTATTTGAAATCATTTACAATTGAAAGTTAGAGTCAATGTGTTGGCATCAGGATCATGGTGGTTTTTGTGTGATCTAAGGTTGAGTCAGATTAGGGGTGAGTTGATGCTTGATGTTGGTAGATAGTGTAGTCATAGGGTGATTTTTGGGGTAAACCATAATTCATGACATGATTCATGAGTTGAACCATGATTCTTGACATGATTCAGGGGGTGAACCATGATTCATTGCATGATTTAGGGGGGTAAATTATGTTGTGAATCTTTTTTTTTGTGGTTTTAGTGATTGGGGAAGAAAATAAACCTAGTTCCATGGTTCGAGGTATTATAGGGACCCTTAATGTAGGGGTTAGTGAAAATATTGAGTTGTAGGCAGGTGTTTCTTTTGAGGATGAATTGATGGGTGCAACAAAGAATTTTGGGGAAATTTGGTCAGAGGAGGTATATATAACGTCCCGACCTAGAATCCACTAAGAGGTTCCCTGAGCTAGTTGGCCACATGACTTCAAGCGTGCCTTCCCATACGATAGAGGCTACCAAATAGTATCAAGGGCCTAGGGTATGTTCATGGGGTGATTATTCCTTCTTGATCATAGTGTAGCACAATGGTAAATAATAATTATAACCAACAGAAACAATAATAAATACCACCATTGGAATAATAAATTATCCAGACAATGAACAAGAAGAATCTAAATTGATATCTAATATAAAAATTATGATAATTACATGATGATATAAAAAAAGATATGTATATGAGATATAGGGGTACATGCATATACAACATGCTAAATAAAAAGAAAAAATACAAAAAACTGCCTCCACTAGCATCACGAGTATAGGCTCGATCATATTCTCCCATACTCCATCCTAGTACTAAAAATCAAACTTGGAAGTTGGGTGCTTCCCATTTTATATCCCTATAATAATGAAGTCTTTTTGAGTACTATAAGCATCCCAAATAGGATGTGAGATATACTCAGTATACCACCACTAATGGTGTCTAAAACTATCTAGTCTGTATATATAAAATGAGCAGTAAGCAAGTAAATCTAAAGGGAAAGCATTAAATAAATGAACATGTCGATCCGGGTTCCTCATGGGATATCTGACCAACACTACCTACTTTATCCTAATCCAAATATATCAAAACCAAAGTTAACCTATACATGTTTAGTATGAAAATAAAATATATATATATATATATATTAAAATGAATAATAATTCTATAGGAATACATGTATGAAAACATAACTAGACTATCAGAAATTCAAGTTTAAAAATGGCCCAAACTAAGAATTTTATTTGGATTGGATGACACATCCTTAAACTTAGTAAAAAGGAATATTGAATTATTAATAGAAAGGAATCCTGAGTTCTAAATATAAATTCATCTTGATCCCATCTAAGAAGATATGTAAGGAGGAACCCAAATATCACTCCAGGAGCACTATAATTATCCATCACCGCAAGATCCCATCTAAGGAAATCTGTAAGTAGAACCCAAGTATCAATCTCAACATGGATTAAAGGAATAACCCTATGATCCCATCCATGGTATTCCATATAAGAAACCAAGTATCTCTCATGAAATGGTACAACATAATTTCCCACTGAGTCTATCCAAGGTTATTCACTAGGGAACTAGGTATCACTCATAGGTAAAGTACATAAGGCATCCCCCTAGTGATCCCATATAAGTTATTCTATAAAAGAAACCAAGTATCACTTATGGTGTATTTTGATTCATTTATAAATTCTAATTTATAAATATTTATGAACCCGCCCAAGGCGTCCTTAACTTGGGAACCTTGTATTTCCCTTATCCTAATTGTAAGGGTATAGGTTTATCCATAATTAAAACTCATATTATTTAAGAAAAGAAATATAATCATTCCGAGGGGCATTTAACATGCCTCTATTGGTGGTTTAAATCAATTCACGACATGAGGCTCTCATGCCTTTAAGGAAGGAACACCCTTAGGGGTGGTTCGTGTTAGGGTGGACACCATACAACATTAATTCATGAGTTTCTAAGACTACATTAAAAATGGTTTTATAATTTAATTTAGATTATTATATATTTATAAGGCATCACCAGTGGATTCCAGCGCATAGAAAAATGACACATGATAAATTCAATGAGACTTTTAGGTAAAAGAACTAGACCACCTACCTTAGGTTATTAGACATCCCCTCATTAGTTTTAGGCCTTTTCATTGATCTAGAATGAAAGAAATATTCAAAATGGACTAAATCCATGAAAATAGGTCATATTATCTGGAATTAAAAATAGAACCGAAGTTGGAGAAATAAACCAAGAAAATAAGGAATATGAATGAAGATCTTAATGATGTGATTCCAATGTGATGAATGGTGGTTCAATCAGTGTTTGGATGAAGAGGAACCCAAGGAACCTAGCTTAGGCATTAGAGAGATCCTACAGGAGAAAAGGTGTTGTGCGGGAGGAGGTGAAAAGAGAAAAGAGGGGTTATTTCCCTTAAAAAACCCCAAAACATATCGACGATGTGAATATTTTTCATGTTGTGAAATGATAAAGTTTCCCCCCAGAAAAAACCAATACACATGAGGAATGGGTTACGGAAAGACCAATTTAAAATGTGAATTAAATTCACACCATGAATTGTTATGGAACCCAACCTCCACCCCCTGCTACTTTCCTCCCAAAAGTAAACTGATCAGCCTAAAGTTATGGTTACCTGGTTTAAGCCAAAAGACAAACTTAATAAGGGTTTATCAAAAATTTAAAATAACCTATACCTCTCTGAAAAGATGAGACTTTACACCCTCTATTTAAAACAACTCATCCCCAAGTTTCCCTTATGAGGTTGATAATGAATCATCTGATAAAAGTTCCATCCATTAAGTATGTACATCATCCTCTCTCTCCCAGGTCTTTTCTTGCACACAACCATGCTACCATAACACCCAGACTAGAGGAAATAACCTCCCTCAGAGAACCTTCATGCTTTAATCAATGATACATATCAGATGCTTCTCAAAGGGTGCATCTACCTCCAGATCGATATCCTCAAGATCAAAAAAATGAGATGGGTTGGAGTAATAATGTAAAAGCTATGATACATGGAAGATTTCATGTATGACCTGATACCTCTAAGGTAAATCCAACCGATAGGCTATGAGAACAACTTTCTCCAAGATCTCTAAAGGCCTAACATAACGAGGTGATATATTTACTTATCTATGAATCTATATATGACCCAATATAGAAAAAACCCACAGAAATAATCAATATACCACCTTTAAATCTAGAGGTTGGCAGTGGCGATCAATATAATACTTTTGCTGATATTGAGCTTCATACATAAATCTCTGAATAAGTTGTACCTACTATGAAGTCCCCTAAATGAGATGAGGTCATAGTAGCACCACCCCTCCTTCCTCTAAACAACATAGAGGTGAACAACATGAATTAACTCAAAGGACCTCATAGGGATCCATATGAATAGTTTCCTAAAAGCTGTTATTGTAGGAAAACTCAACTAGAGGTATGCGTTTCTCCCATGAACCTCTAAGTTCAAGGAAACATTCCCAGATCATGTACTCAAACACCCATATCGTACTCTTAAACTGACTGTCAGTCTGAGGGTGGTATGATGTACTTAGAAGTGCCTATGAACCCAGTGATTTTTACAACCCTTTCTAGAACCACAATGTAAACTAGGAATATTTTTCCTATATGATATAATGGGTAACACAATGAAGGTGTATAATTCCATGAATGTAAATACTCCTGATATCATCAATATAGAAGGTATTTTAGATAGGTAGTAAGTGTGAGAATTTGGTCAACTTGTTGATGATCACACATACCATGTCACTGCCTTGAGGGGATCTCTGTAATCTTGTCATGAAATCCATGGTTACATCCTCCTATTTCCACTCAGTAATGGATAGAGGCTATAGAAGTCCAATAGGCCGCTGGTGCTCCACCTTCACACACTAATAAGTGGAACACCATGTGATAAAACCTATGATCTATTTTTTCATAAATGGACACCAATATTGAAAATGTATGTCTTGGTACATCTTGGTAAGACCAGGGTGTACTAACTAAAAAGAGGCATGGGATTGCCACACCATCTCTTCACATATTCCTGTAGGCACCCAAACACATCTATGAAAGTGAAGAATCTTAACCTCATCAATAAACCAAACAGGTATTGGATCCTCACCTAAGAAACTCCCCCTTAGGACTAGGCCCTATGGATCTGAAAGCTGTATTATCCCCACCCATTCCAGAAGGAAGGATGTCACTACCAAATATTATATAATAAGATTCCCATGATATTCCTGAATCTCCAGGAGTATCTTAGAAAATAGGTCCAGTATTTAGCACTCACTACTGGCCTCTTAGACATCCTATGTTTGAGTCTTTCAACTCAAAGCATCAGTTACTGCATTTCCCTTTTTGTGTGTATAAGAAAGCTTAAAGTTGAACAACTATAGGTAATCTACCCACCCACACTTCCTGATATTCAAATCACACTGCTTGGAAATTTATTTTATAATTTTATGGTTCATGTAAACAAATAGTTATCCCCCCATATATAGTGCCTCTAATAACATAAGGCATGAAATAAAGATTCTATCTCAAGGTTGTGAATAGGAAAATACCACTTTTGAGGTCCCATCTGGCAGGACTCATATGCTACAACTCAATCTCTTTGTATTAGAACTACTCCAAGAATAATTCCTAATACATCACAATAAACTGTATAGCTTCTTACTGGCTTTGATAGATACAGGATGGAAACTGAAGTCAATCTCCCTTTAAACTCTATAAAGGTTGTCTCACATGCGTATGACTATAAAAACACAACACCCTTTTTATTAAATCCTATGAGTGGCACTTATAGGTGTAAGAAGTTTTTAATTAAACACCTATAATAGTTATCCATCCCCAATAAACTATGTATGTCAAATAAATTCTTGGGATGTTACCAGGAAACTACAACACTCACCTTATCTAGGTCAACACAAAATCCTGCTTCTGAAATGATGTGACCTAATAAGTGAACCTTATCCATCCAAAAGTGGCATTTCATGATCTTAGCATATAACTGGTGCTCTCTCAGTGTATTTGGTACAATCTCAAGATGTTGGTCATGGTCATTTCTAGTGAGAGAATACACCAAGATGTTATCCAATAAGGCCACTATAAAAGAATCTAGAAATGGGTAGAAAACCTGATTCCTTAGATCCATGAAAACTATTGGAACATTCTTAAGATCGAACAACATAACTAGATACCTATACATTCCATATCTACTCCACAAAACTTCATGCAGTATGTATGGTAGCCTAAAACATACCTGATAGTAGACAGACCTCAAGTCTATCTTGGATAAAACCATCACTCCTCAAAAATGGTCGAAGAGGTCATCTATATGAGTTAGTGGATATTGGTTATTAATCATTAGATGGTTCAATTGATGGTAATCCACACACATTATAAGGGCCCCATCTTCCTTATTGGTGGAAAGGATAGGTGAACCCCATGGAGAAGTAGTGGGTCATATAAAACCCTTAGATTATAATCCCTCTAACAACTTTTTAATTTACTGGAGATCTGTAGGTCTCATTATATAAGGAGGAATGGACAACGGTGCCACTCCTAGCACTAGATTGATGATTAAATCCACCTATATTATAGGATTTAATCCTAAGAATTTATTAGGGAAAACATCCCTAAAATGATCCACCACCGAAGGAAAATCCATATGTATTATACCCAGATCACTCATAAAGAGACTAGCCATATGGTCTATCACTCTACCCAACCCATGATGTCTGGATCAACTTGTATAGACATACCATTCTCCATTATGAATATAAATATTTCCATATGGTTATGTGAAAGACAACCTCCAGTGATTGAAATAAACATGATCATGATAAGGTACTAACCAGTACTTCTTGAGTATGATGTCGAAGCCCATCATCTCAAGGAAAAAGAGATCCCATAAAAAAAGTTAACCACCTATCTCAAGGGGACATTCCTTAAATCATCCTACACTTTCAGTTCAGATTCCTAAAGGTTTGTTGAGAGTCATTACACCTCAAAATCATTCTATTTATAAGCCTATAATTTCCATAATTTCCATAAATATAAAGGATTATGAAGAGAATATATCAAATATGGTAGAAACTAAAGTAGAGGCTACTAGAACAATACTTAGAACTACAAAAGGCCCCAAATTCTACTCCTTGGTAGTAGGTTGCACTGCATATAGCTAGTCATATCCACGACCATGAGATAAAACCTGACTAACCTGGGTATGTCTACTCTGTCAGTACTGTACCTATGAATTCTGACTACCCCATCCATGACTACCTCCTTATCCTGATCAGTTGGTAGTAGCCTAGCTATAAAGACCCTGACCCTAGTAGCCTAGAGTTAGTGCCTTATATTAATACACTGGCATATATAAAAGTATTAAATCCCAAAGGACCAATAAATTTAGTAGTTTTAGAATCCAACTTACATACATGAACTTTACATTATAACTTAGAAGAAAAAACAACATAGAAACTCCATTGGTAACACCAACAAAATCTAAGATTAACCTGGAAAATAATTCACAATATTCATCTTCATATCATGGGGAATAATAAAACATAAGAAAGGGGTGTGATAAAATGCTCAGTAAGGGTAAGTAATACAACGTAAGATAATATAAAAAATAATTCATAGTGAATGACTAAAAAACATTCCATTATAACATAATATTTATCATGATATAGAAAGAATAAAAGTTGAATAAATAATTCCATATAAATAATCACATGAGAAAGAATCTTAACCATGGATATTATACTAGTTGAATATTCACATGGATAATAAATTACTATTATCATTATGAGGGAATTAATATGCCGTAAATCTAAAACATATCATCGAGGTCTTGGCCAAGACATCTAAAAATGACTAAGGCATCAGACAAAACCATATCTAAAATTGGACAAGGCCTCAGCCAAGTCCATATCTATTTTGTCTCATGAGACATACTAATGCATCAAGGAGAAATAGAGGACCCAAACCATCACTTACTAAGTCCAATTAATTCCTCATATGAATGAGGTTAAATATAAAAAACATATACATACCACTAACCATTCTGAGTAGTATGATGAATGATATCAAGATAGCACATCCATAGTCAAAATGATCATAAACCATTTAATAAAATATTTTATATGATAATAATAAGAGATAAATATCAATAAAGCATAAAATTAAATATAGGTGTTGAAATAGATGAAATTAATATAATAAAATAATCAAGTAATTCTTGATATAAATACCCATTTTAATTTTCAAAGAAGGGTTCTTTTGAAAAAAGCATTTTTTATTTTTCATAATTATTTTAATAAAACAAAAAATGAACAAATATAGTTTTTAATGACAAAATTAGTGATTTTAGAAAAATAATGGTGTCTTAAAATTGATTATGGATGGTACTTGAAAATAGATAAGAAACTGGGAAGTTCCCTTAAATAAGGCTTTCTTATCGGGAAGAATTGAGAAGCGAACCTTATAAAACAAGTATTCTCCCATCAAAGAAATATGAACTGATATAGATAAGTAACGAAGTTCATGTAAAATGAGTATAATTATCCATAATTGGAATTATATTTTATTAATGAACATCCAAAATATTTAATGGTATTATATATATTTTTTCCAGATATAAGGATGATTCATTAGATATAACTTTAATGATAATCGTTTAAATCATTTTGGTGGTGTTTCAATCAGCATGAAATAGTTTTGTCTTATTAATTAATATAATGTATATATACCGATTCCCGAATACTAAATAACTTGTTATATGTATAATAAAATATAGTTTAACCATAATTATGGTTTTATGACCAGAATTGAAGGCATTAATAGAAAATGAAAATGCATAATTTATGATGTTGGTAAATTGACACATCAAGAGTGATGTTTTCATTTATAGAATAAAAGAGAGAGGGAAAGGAGTTTGATGATGGATATTCTAATAAAATTATAGAATTATAGTATATAAATGATAATGGAGTTATCATGTCTCATTGGATAGGGGATGTGAGGGAAGGATAAGAAAATAAAATAAATTGAGAAGAAAATAAAAGAAAATAAAGAGGATTTTTACCTCTTGAATTCTCCTCCTTGAGAACCTTCTTAAGGGGCTTAGTTTTGGTATTTTGTTGAGAAAAAAGAATTATAGACATCAGGGAGGGTCTTGGAAATATTATTTGGAAGAAATTTGATAAGGATCAAAGCTTTGAAGGTGTGAAGAGAATAGGTGGTGAGTAATGGTATTTATAGTGGAGGAGAGGGGTGTTTTTTGAATATTTTATTCATTTGTCTATTATTTTGGTTCAAGACTATGAATATTTTGAGAATTATCACCCAAAATATTAAAATAATGAAGGGAAGTTTGAGATTATGGTTCTTACATCATTGATGACTCAAGGAATAGTGTATTTATCTTATAATGTATATATACCATAAATTACCATATTTCACTATTCACTAAAAATTCAGTTATTTTAGAAAAATCCCAAAAATTAACCCTAACCATTTTTAGATGTGTATAATTCAAAAAAATAACTCCATTTTATGAAAATAATTTATTAAATTTTCTAAATTTAATTTTTAATTAAAATCTTCATTTACTCGAAAAATATAGTTTTTAAAATTATAACTGATTTTATTACACTTTGAAAAATTAACTATGGTCCCATAAATAATATTAAAATCACAATACAACAAAATATTAATTTATAAATACAATTTATAAAAATATATTTTCCTTTAAATCATTTTATTAATTATAAAATTGTAATACAATATTTATAACTTACAAAAATACCAACACTTAATTAATTATGTAGTGTGGGATGATTCCTCCAAGACTTGGTGTGTGTGATAGAGAGGGGTTTCCTCTAGGTGATGAGTTGTGGGATCTCCCTTAAGATATGTGTGAAGAGACACAAGTGAGGATCACATGAACTATGAGACTTAGAAAAGGGATGCCAAGGGGGTTTTGGATGGGTGTTGGACCCACCTATTGTGACCAGGGTTGGGTAGACATAATGGCTTGGGAAGATCCTTGGGTAGTAAGACTAGGATTGATGTAGGGTTTTGGTGTGGTTGGATCATACCTTGAGATCAGTAAGAGGATACTACAGGCTATGGTATCACTATAGGGTGATGATATTGAGGTTATATCAATTAGTAGAGACTATGACAGGTCTGAAGGACTTAGTGGACACCCTAATAGGTGAGATGTTATGTTTTCAAGATGAGGGGATAAGCCTGGAGTGGCTAGAACTCTGGGATCAACTGGTGAGATATGTGATGGGCTACATTCCCTATCTGTATTGAATGTTCTTGTGGTGACCTCCCTAGAGTTTACCTCTTCAGAATATGTGAGTATGGGTCAGTGAACATGGGGGAACTTTCCTTATTAGTGTTGGGTTGAGGACCACCATGGGTCTTGTTCATGGTATGATGTGAGACATAACTAATGGAATCTACCTTGAGTGACTAGGAAGTGATATGAGATGTGGACGTATGCTTGTGCACAATCTCTATGTGTATTGGATCTAGGTTTGGATGCCGCCTCACCCTGAGTCTTTATTTATAGGATAGAAATTGGTATGAGATGAGGAAATTATTAGATTTTGACATGGAACCAAAGAACTTATGGTTAGGTATTGGGGTGGTTTGGTTAACACCTGATGGCCTGATGGGTGTGTTTATCTCATCGGGTGTCATGGTGGCATGGTTAGCATACGATGAATCAATGATCCTGTTTATTTATTGTATTTATTTTTATCATGCATAAAAAATCATATGATATTGTATATTAATGGTGATTGGTGAGACCCTACTGAGTTATATGCTCAAACCTTACATGGGAATCTTGGTGCATGTGTAGACCTTAAGTCCTCTTTTCAGGTTAGAGCATGGGATGTGTAGTAAATTGGGACGGGATAGCTCAATGGGTGTTGTAGGTTATGATGATTCTTGAGGATGGAAATAGGGCCTATGTTCATGTGTTATATTTTTGGGTTATTTTGTATTTAGGATTGGACAAGTGAGAAATCAATGTATGCTTTTTGTGGAAACATCATTTTTATATAGCATTGTTTTTTTATTGTACATACTTTGATATTTATGGATGTGTATGATTCTTGGTTATTGTTCCACTATTTTTTTTCATTTTAATTCTAGGGAACAGTCTCCCCATTTCTTAGATAAATCCCTCACCACTAGTTTAAAGCCTCTGGCGTATGAGGAAGCACTCTTGAGGTCATGTGGCACTTTGATGCAGATGGTGGTTCTGAGTCGGGGCATTATAATTTGTGGCAGGGTCTCAAAAACTATTATATAATAACTAATGTTAAAAATATATTTGACATCTATTATTATACAATCAATATTAAAACCATTGTCTTGGAGGGTTTTTACATCAATTATTGAAATAAATGACATTGAAACCCACAACATGTATATTTTTAATATCAATTATTTGAATAAATGACTATAAAAATATTTTTAAGAATATTATTTATATAGGATATTTTAATACCTGATGTTAAAAATATAACCCTAACATAGAACTTAATTTTTTTCATATTACAATCACATGATTTTACTTTCCTTCCTATAAATTTATAGTGCCACACACGAAACATTCATTTTTACACACTGTGCCCAGGTGATTTTTTATTCCCGCCTACAAATCAATCATGTATTACACTCTATTATATTATTTCCCTCCCAAACATTCATTTTATCCTATATCTATTAATCTATCATGTCCATGTGATTTATCTCCTAAATCATGATTTTATACCCATAAGGATTTTTACTTACATTGAATGCTATGAGAGAGAGATTAGTGCCGGTGATGATAGAAGTGGCATTCATCAATGATCCTTGAATAGAGGTAAAATACATTGAAAAATCACTTTTATTATCATATGATTTTCCCATCATTTCTTAAAATATCTTTTGATTTTTTCGTGTAATGATTTTTTCTTGTAGTTGTTTAAGATTTTTTCTTGAAATTGAACATTGTAATTGATATTTATTTTTGAATAGTAAATTATATTTTCATTGATTCTCATAAAAAACTATATAGGTTTCTATGTTCTCTCTCATTTTTTTTGAAATATAATATATTTTTCCAAAATAACAAATTTTGAAAATATTTTTAAAGTTAGTTATAAAAACAATATTAAAAAATATATTTACATCAATACTTTCAATGAAGTTTCCTTAAAAATGATATAAAAAAACCAATATAAAAGACTTATTTTTGTACAAGTGGGTAGATGTGGAAACCATGGTGATGTTGACATGGGGATACATTAAAGATCAAGAGAGGAAGTATTGAATTTAATTTAGTGAGTACATATAATCTATAGTAATGTAAGATTAAGGAATACCTTGTTATTTATACACTACTGAAAATAAGAACTTTAATAGTGCTAGTAAAAGGGATTTATCAGTGCTATAGAATCACTGCTAATGTAATTTATGTTAAAGGGTTAGCTTTAATATCACTCATAAAAAGTGTTGATAAAGGGCCCCTTTAACAGTGCTAAAAACTAGTGATGATAAAGGGGGATTTATCAGAACTTTTTTTGAGCACTAATAAAAGGGACTTTATCAACACTTTTTTAGCACTGTTAAAGGCCACCTTTATCAGTGTTTTTTAGTGATATTAAAGGTTTCCTTTAACAGTGCTAAAAAATGCACTGATAAAGGTCCCGCTGATAAAGGGTAATTTATTTCATGCCCACCCCTTTATTAGTGCTTCCCTCGCCCCTTTATCAGTGCTTCCCCCACCCCTTTATTAGTTATTTAGATAATCCCACCCCCAACGTGCACCCCTATCTCCAGCAAGTTTCAAACCTGAGACCTCCTACTTATACACCAGTGCCTTTTCCACTCCCCTATGCCTTTTTGTTTTAAATTTTATGATATATCTATATATTTATATATATTTCATTATATTTTATTATCCATATAATTATATATATATATATGTATATATATATATTTAAATACATATTTATTTATATATATATTTTTAAAATGTATATTAACTCTAAAAAAACACATAAAAACGTTAAGAATCTTTGAAAACCCTAAAACCCCTAAAAACCCTAAAAAATAATATTTTCTAATCCGAGAGTCCATTTTAGCTCTATAACCAGTCAAATAAAATCTCATGAAATGAGATTCTATATGATATGTAGTACATACTGAACATACACCCATATCAGATGTTATAACCATTTTAATTTTAAGAAACTGGGGTCGGCAACAAAAAAATCAGTTTTGGAGGCCTTTTGGGATTTATTGGGGGTTGAAAAACCTGGAATATCTCTCTAAACTTAGTTCAAGACCCTCTATTTCATAGATCTCATCACATTCTTTTATTTGATATGTGGTAGAGCCCAAACAGACACCCAGATGAAAAGTTATGGCGGTTTAAAATTCGAGTTCGATTTATGACTTTTTTTGAAACTCTAATATATTTTATTCCTTTGATTATCACATGGTTTAAATCTCATGTAGTTTTAGATCATTTAATAAGCTTTGATTTGTCTAGTTTTTGAGATAAAATGGACTCTTTCATAAAAAATTATGATCTTTTCAGGGTTTTTAGGGGGTTTTGGGATTTTAAGGGTTTTTCACATTCAACAGCCTTTCAAACGAACATAAATTCCAAACTAGGTGTTCGTTTTGCCTCTATGACATATCAAATTGATTTTTTTCGATGATTTCTATGCCTCGGTGATCCACGAGAACCCTCTATCACCTTTATTGAGGCAAAAAAGGCCTAAAAGGCTTCCAAATGGGAATAACTTATGCTATGAGTGTTTGTTAATGTTTTTTTTGAAATACACCCTTTATTAGTACTAGTAAAAAAGCACTAATGGGGGGGGGGTCTTTGTTAGTGCTTATAAAAAAGAACTGATAAAGACCACTATTTTTTAGTGTTTTTTAGAAGTTCTAATAAAGGCCCCCCTTTACTAGCACTTTTTTAGAAGCATTGATAAATTCCCATTTTATCATTGAGTTTTTACTAGCACTGATGTGGGGGGGGGGTAGGATTTTTTAGTGATTTTTTACAAGAAATGATAAAGGGAACCATTTAACAACAATTTTTTTCGCACTTTTAAAGACCTCATTTATCAGAGTTAAAAAAAGAATTGTTAAAGACCCCCTTTAACAATGTTTTTTCTAGTGCTGAAAAGGGTGATTTTAATATCACTTTTAGTGAGTGCTATTAAAAACCTAGGACTAGATAATACTAGTTTTGTAGTAGTGATACATTTCAAGGTTATAGAACTTTAAGATTAGAGAATAGTGGATCTGGGTTTGAAGGATGTTAAATTAGGTAAACATTTCCTATTATATCTTATTAATGTGTTGGAAGAAGTGTGAACTTTCAAGAAAAAATTTAAAGAAGGATAAGAGAAGATAGAAGGATATGATGTATACCATGCTGTGTTGGTGGAAATACCACACCATAGTTTATGGAAAATGGTAAATGCATCATAGTAGAATACATTTTGGTGCTAATGGTGTGAATTTGAACCTAAATCAATCCTTTTACACCATCTTATGAAGTAATATAGCATAGTGGTGGCTATATTAGAGAGTAAAATAGGAACAACATCTTGGATGGAAGGGATATTTGGTCATGGTTTGAATGGCTGAAGGAAAATGGGATGTTCAATACTAACCACACAATTTTCAAGGAGATGGTTTTGGTAAATTCATAGAGTAAGTGTAAATAGAGAGTTGTCTATAAAGATGACTTGAGTGTTGATCTTGGTCTTGGATTTTAGATAGAAAATGAGAATCTAAAGGTAAAAACATCATAGAGAAAATCATGGTTGTCTACAAAATCCATGTATGTCATGGGGAGTCTTAAAACAGGCTCAATTAAATCCATGGTGTTTGAAGATAAAATAAGAAGTTTATATTCAACCACACTATAATGGCAACCTTAGTATGAAAATGTTTTTTGGAATGAATTTAATATTTATAATAAATCAAAACACATTCCATAGAGAAAATTTGTAATTTATCAAAATTCTAAAACCATTACTTTGTGTTTTCCAAGGATTATAGGGGTCTAGAGGGTTATCAATGCCTTATCAATTCTTAATTTATAAGATTATTTTTTGAAAATTCATTTTTTTAAAAACTTATGTACCCTTACATAGACACCCCCTCTCACATGTAGGTGAGTTCGGTTACCCTTATGTAGACACCTTAACCTATATACTGGTATACTGATTCTGCTCTTGTGAGGGTAAATCCTTCTTCACATGGAAAACTGATACACAAATGTTTTGCGGGGTATTCTCTCCAACATAAAGGATGGGGAGAGAATGGATAGATGAATTGTCCCTCTCCCCTACCCTCCCTTTGGTTGTAGTTTATGTATAGTCATATCCTATGCTATAATGGATTGTAGTATAGGGTGTGTTACTAATTGGGATATGAAAGCTCTCTGTTTTACTATGTATATATGTGAAAAACATAACAACTTGAGGTATAAAACATTATTGTATCTGGTTATGGTGGGAACAGCTTCCCATGGGTGTATGTGTGTGGGCTATTACTTCTTGATGCATAACACATTACAATGGATATAGTTTCTTCCAGAAATATAATTTGTAATAGATGTGATGATTATGATGATCATGTTCTAAGAAATATAGGGCGTATAATGGATATAATATAATTACATGAGATACGAGATGACTTTTTAAAGGGATGAGCACAATACATGATCCATCGGAAAATGTGAGCAAAAAACCAATGAATAAGTGGAAGCAATGTAACTTCATTTATATGTATGCTTTTGAAATAGAATTATTTACATATATCCATTACTTTTTGAGTGATACATGGTGAGGATGGGAAAATAGTTTTACATATTTATGTGATGAGTTAGTTTCATCATTTTATTCATTAGGCTTTAGTATTATTCTTTAACAATTTTCACGAGAGGTTTTAAGGAGGATCCTACTGAGTATACATGTTATGCTCACAATACATATATATAAACTATTTTTTAGGTTCATTGATGTTTTTTGGTGATTGATCTAGGTGTTACTAGCTTGAGGAGTTTTTTATAAGCTTCTAGAGTGTCATGGTCACTATTGTGTATTTACTAATTTTCAGTTATTTTAGTTTTGTATGATATTTCATGTATTAGGATTTATTCTTTATTTATTCAAGGTGTCAGTTGGTGGATTTTCTATCTTGTATCATATTCCTTAAATTTATCTTGAGGGTAATGCCTCTTATGTATGTGTGTGTGATTTATATACCCTTAGTTCTAGTCTTCAACCAATGTCTTATTGGATCCAGGTTTCAGGGTGGGGGGGTGGGGGTCATTATATCCCTTATTTAAATTCTTGGCCATGTGGGGGACCTTTGGATGGGGAGGTCATGATAGAGTTATCATGATCTATACCAGTAGTTCCCTCCTAATTAGAACTAATCTAAGTGTGACTTCCCAAGACCAACTCCAATAGGCCATGGGTTGGCGATAAGTGCCGTGTAGGAATATCAATCACATGGGAGGCCTTAGTCTATGGCACCTGTACAAACACACACACACACACACACACATCCAAACACTAATATAATTCAAAAAGGAATGATACAACTGATACAAAGATATATGCATACAACTAAATCCCACATCAGAGTCTGACACAAGTATGAGAAATCAAAAAACTGGACAAATAAAAGCTCAAAAAAGTATAAAAGAGTCCAACCTACTAATAAGGATGGGAATATTATAAAATAAAAATCCTAGAGACAACTAAGGCCCATCTAGATCAACTATTCTATGTCACAACCCATCCTAGAGGGATCCATGCTGTGACTCCCCAAGCCCGCCTCCAATAGGTCAGAGGTTGGTGACTAGCATCGAGTAGGCATATCACTAACATGGGAGACATTGAATTATTACATATACGCACACAGACAACTCCAATCCCATAATGCTAAAAATTAAAAACCACTAAGAAAAAAAATGCATGCATACCACTATAACCCAAATAGAGTACTATTGGAAAGTAAAGTAAAGTAAGGTAAACCAGGCTAGAATACAAGCCCACCAAAAAAGAAAGTATGTAAAAAAGTTCCTGAAACTCATTTGTAGAAAACCCTACCTGATCCAACCTGAAGGCAAGGTATTGGAATTGTTGTCTGAAGCTGTAGGAACACATTGGCCTACCTGATCTCACAAGGCTCTCTCCAGTCCTGGTCCAACTTGGACTCTGTCAAAAGGCCGCTCGTCTGCATAAGACATGACACATGTGGGCAAAGCCCGTGCATGGGTGAATATAAAAATACTCAGTAGGAAACCCTAAAACTACAAATAAATATAAAAAGAGAGAGATACAATCATCTCTACCCAAGTATATGTATATAAAACATATAACAAGAATAACCAAATATACTCAAACCATACCACACAGTCTAGGGTAAGTCATAACCACTGCATACCAACACCAAGGATTCAATTCAAATATTCCACAAAGCACACATCTGGGAGAACACACTCTTGAGTCTGATAGCACTAATGAAATTCGTTCGAGAAGTACCATTCATCAAAAACTATCATGAGAGAGAGATAAGATGAATGATTTGAAGAGAGATATGATACATCAGAGGAGGATCACAACCATGTCCATGGGGTTATACCAACAACTCCATCAGGATTAACCCGATGAGTAGAGGATCGATGCCTGATGAAGTTGGTCACATAAATACTGAAGACTCTACCTAGGGCACAAATAAGGAATAAAGGATCTACTCTAGGCCTCTCGAGGGATTCCAATAACTCTATCCTGGAAGTCCTGCTGAAGGGATCATACTCTTGTGAGTAGGAAATGATACCAACAAACCTTAAGGGAAACGAGAAAGGGAATGAACCTTAATGAAAATTATAAAAGATATAGTGTATGAGAGAATCAATCTATATAGTAAAGGAGGGTGTACGGTGAGTAGTGGTCACAACCACCTTATCCCTTGACCCCAGGTACTACTCGTGTAAACGACCCGTTTTGTTGGAAATAAGTCCATTTTAAAACCCACTATTGGTCTCAAAAGGACCAAATCAATGTCAGGGTACCAATGTAGTAGATATATCATCAATCAGACATACGATTTGAAATATATGGTCATTTCAGTGAAAAGGTTCGACCTGGGACCGGTCCAGATTTGACCCGACCCACTGGCCGACCTGACCCAGTCCAGTCAACCCAACCCAACACGGTCTGACCTGAACCATTGGTCCCGATCTGACCCACTGCCCGCTAGGCCACCTGGCGTGGCTTGGCTCTCTTGGTCCAATCCGCATGCACACAGGTTGTCTTGTCTTCCGTATGTGGCCCACACCAACTACGTGACCCCTGGTCCCCGCGGTGCCACACTGCATCCCAATAAGTCATCCCATTACGTCCGTGCGCACCCCACACGCTTGGCCTGCCTATGGCCTCGCCACCCCCACGGGTTCCCTTTTTGTGGTTGAGCTATGTTCCACCTCCGTCGTCCGCCTTACCGGCGGCCTGGACCTCCCCCTGGACCCATGCCACCGCTCGCCAAGACTGACCGGAGCTATCGCCCTAGCCAACGCCGTGCGCCGCTTCCTGCACCACCGTGTTCCACCGTCCCGGTAAAATTTCACCACATCTTCACCATTTCACCTTCTCTACGTTTTCACGAGGTCAAATCTTTAATTTTGGATTGTTTCACTAAGAATCGAAGGTGAAACGATCATTCGTTGATATCCCGGAAAGAACGAAGAACATGTGGGAGAAATGGGGAAGAAATCACATGGAACAAACTTGAGGAATGAACCATGATCATTGTTCATTTTAGTCTCAATACATTCCCATAATAAAGATCAATCAAAACTAAACAGTATTATAATCATCCCCAAATAATTCCCATAATCAAACCAATCATAAAAGAATGATCAAACTACAGGTCAACCTATTAATGGATTGATCCATGTTCATTGTTGATTCTAATAATGTAGAAAGAAAGAACTAAAATCATAACACCCTACCTAGGAAAGGATTTTTCACTCTAGGGGATTTGTTTCCAATAGTGATCCGTCAAGGACGATCTCGATCCACTGTCTCGTCGTCATCCATTCGAGAGGATTCTTTCTCCACGATTCATAGGAATTATATGGTTATGATGATAACCCTGAATTTTTTGACAAGGTTTAATAAAAATAAACCATGTCACTGCATCGCTGCGTAACATTAAAATAAAATAAATCTTTAATTTATTTTATTCTTTAAAACTTCCAAAAACTATCTTTCACATCCAACCCGTGCCAAACACTATTAAGCCTCTCCTAGGGTAAAATTGTTACTCTGAATGCAATGGTGACCTCAAATTTCTAATTTGGGAACTTGTTTAGAAGTTATTTTACTTTTTTTAGGAAAACTACTAGTATTAAAAGTTTAATATTTTTCAAAAAATTATTCCGGGTACACTGGGCCTCAGAATTGCACACCATCTCAATACTTGGTCTCAAAATAATTCCATATAATATCTAAAATAATACATGAAAAAATTCAGAACATGAAATTCTACCCACCTTAGGGATTTATTTCCCCGAAAATCCAAAAACAAAAGGATATTAAAAAATATGTGGGCACTGTACCCAATATTCCCATATCGCCACCAGAAAGGCACCAAGGGAATCGCTCTCCCACAAAGGATCCTCTCCTACCGATCCTTAATCTTCATTGGGTGCTCTGCAAAAGTCTACCCATCCTCAATGTCCAACTCTCCCCATTCAATGATGTGCGGCGGTTCATGCACATACCTCCTCAGCTACGACACGTGGAAGACATCATATTCTAGATGCAACTATGGGGGTAGAGCTAGGTGGTACGCCACCTTGCCAACACTAAGAAGTATCTGCAAAGGGCTGATGAACCTTAGAGATAATTTTCTCCCTAACCAAATCTCCATAACCTATATCGAGGTGAGACCCGAAGAAACACAGGGTCTCCCTCATCAAACTACAAAGGTCTCCATATCCTATTAGCATATGACTTCTACCAGCTCTCCAAAATCTTCATCCACTACTAGATGATCTGAACCTTCTTAGTAGTAGGTCGCACCAACTCTATACCCATGAGTGCTGACTCTCCTAGGTTAGTCCAGTAAAGTGGTGACCAACAGGGTTTCCTGTATAGAGCCTCGAATGGTTCTATACCAATGGTGGAGTGATAGCTGTTGTTGTACACAAACTCCACCAATGGTAGGTGATCCTCACAACTACGACCAAAGTCCAAGATGTAGGCCTACAAAATGTCCTCTAGAACCTAAATGGTTCTCTCCTTATGTCCATCCATCTGGGGATGAAATGCTATGCTCAAGTGTAACTGAATCCTAAACACCTCCTGCAATCCCTTCCACAACCAGGATGTGAAACAAGCATCATGATACGAAACAATCATCGATATAACTCCTTGGAAGCTGATCCATATTCTACATGTAAAGGCACCCCAATCACTCTACTAAAATCTTCTCTCAGATAGGTAGGAAGTGGGTCGACTTGGTGAGTCAGTCAATGATCACCTATATGGTATCATGTCCCATGGATGTGTATGGTAAACCCATTATGAAGTCTATCAATATCCTATCCCAATTTCACTCTAGCACCTCAAGGGGTTGATCCAAATCCATTGGAACTGGGTGCTCAGCCTTCACTTGCTGACAAGTGAGGCACCGAGAAATGAACTCTACAACTACCTTCTTCATTCCGAGCCACTAAAAATGATGTTGGAGGTCATGGTACAACTTCACCACACCTAGATGAACCACTAAAGGGGATGTATGAAAATCCATCAAAACCTTCCCCCACAATGCCACTGGTACAACTGTGCATCCTCTAAAAATAACAACATGCTCCCCACCTTTTGAATATCCATCAGGAGCATGTCCTATGGATAACTAAGAGCATAGAGTATCATAGTTGGTTTCCCCAAACTGTGCCTCCCTAAATCACTGTAATAGTTTAGGTGTAACAACCATCGACTGTAGGTAATCTCCTCCATCTCCATCCACAAAGGATAACTACAATGAGTCCAATTGCTTTGATGCCTCATCCAGTAACTGCGAACTCAATATCCTACTGAGAGCATCTGCTACCAAATTCTCCTTCCCAATAGTATAAATGGTCTCAAATTCACAATCCTAGAGGAACTCTAGACACCACCTCTATCTTAAGTTTAGATCCTTCTTAGAGAAGATATACTTGAGACTCTTGTGATCAGAGTAGACAATAAACCACTCTCCCATATTGTAGTGTCCCTACATCTTCAATACGAAGACTACCACTGACAACTTAAGATCAAAGGTTATATAGTTCTTATTATGTGGCCTCAACTGGTGTGAGACATAGGAAATCACTAATTTCCTCTACATCAGGACACAACCAAGCCCGACCCCTGATGCATCTCAGAACACTATATACTCAACACCCTCCTCATATAATCTCAAGATCGGAGTGCTCGTCAAACTCTTCCTCAACCGTTGGAAAGCCTGTTGGAACTTCTTTGTCCACATGATAGGTTTACCCTTTCTATTAAATTTTTTCATAGGTGATGATATCCTAGAGAAATTAAGTATAAATCTCCAGTAATAGCCTGCCAGCCCAAGGAAGCTCCGCACCTCCATCACACTCCTAGGTGTCTCCCATGATAACACTACCTCGACCTTGGTTGGGTCTACTACCACTTCATCTTCCAAGATAATATTTCCCAAAAAGTGGAGCACCTGAATCTATAACTGGTACTTCAAGATTTTCCCATAAAGCTAGTGCTCTTAGAGTACGTCCAAAACTATCCTTAAGTGTCTCGCGTGCTACTCCTCGGACGCTGAGTACATAAGGATATTAATGATGAAGACCACCATGAACCAATATAAATATGAATAGAAGATCTGGTTCATGAGTCCCATGAACACTTCTAGGGAATTTGTTATGCCAAAGGGCATCACCAAGTACTCATAATGACCGTAGCAACATCTGAAAGTCATCTTCGGTATATCCTCATCCTGTACTCGTAGATGGTGATATCCTAATCAGAGATCAGCCTTTGATAACTATCATGACCCTCTAAACTGGTCAAAGATGTCATCAATCCTCATCAGTGGATACTTTTTCTTTACAGTCAGCTGATTTAGGCACCAGTAATCCACAACCAACATCAAGCTCCTGTCTGTCTTTTTGGAAAACAACACTGGGGCTGCCTAGGGTGAAACAATGGGTCTCACAAAACCCTTACTTTGAAAATCCTCCAAATGCACCATCATCTCACGAAGCTTTGTGAGAGTCATCTGATATGCTGGTGAGGATATCAGTGTCATCCCAGTATGTAAGTCGATGAAGAAGTTGATCTCTCGGTAGGGAGGTAATCTTGGAACATCTTCTGGGAAGACATTCTCATATTCCACCAATACTATTGGGAACTAGAATCTCATGACATCTGTTGCTCTGAGGGTCAGGCTATCCAACTGGTGAGTGATCGGCTGTACCCTCCTATGCATGAGTTTATACTATGCTGCCTAGGTTTCCTTTTCAATAAAAAAGGAAAACCTCATCCCATCATTGTGGACACACCACACCCTTCGCCTGAAATAGTTAATCTGGGCATGGACCGAAGACAACCAATCCATACCAGGAATGACGTCGTAAGGCCTCGATGATTACACCAAGAGGTTCCAACTAAAAATATCACCTAAAAGGGTAAGTTCACACTGTCGGTATAGATGTGTGATCATCAAGTCTCCTCCCATAGGTGTCTCCAATTGTAAGGGTCGATTCAATGGTTCTACCAGAATCTCAAGGTATCGAACAAGATATGTGGAAAGAAAGGAATGACTAGAAACCATCTCTATAAGTACTGAAACTAAAGTATAAAATACATAGACCGTATCTTGAATCATTCATGGAGCCCCTGGGTCATAAGCCTTGACCGCATCCAGCTGTCCCCACCCCTGTCCTCCAGCCCCCTAAGCCTGGAATAGACCACCTGGGGGTGGTGGTGGTAGCAAGTAGAAATGTCAACTACCTCTTACTACTCTCCTAACTCCTCTGCTATATCCATCACCTTGCGTATCTACTTGTTCCTATATCCACCTCTTCCACAGTGGTTCATCCACTATCTCCCTATCAACAACATAGTGGGTTGGAAAATCTCTAGTGAGATGTCCCCTGCCATCACATGAGTAGCATCGCCTCACCCTAACCTAACTGGATCCACAATGTAAACCCTAAAATGCAGATCCCATGTCCTGGGACCTCCTCCCGAAACATATCCCAGGTTAGAATCCCTAATACTTATGTCAGCTTCCTACTGCTAAGGTCTCTGCACCTGCTTGTCCTATGCTGATTGTTACTGGCTATCTCTACTCAGCGAGGAATATCTCCACCACCAAAGCCCACCAAAGCCCACTCAAGCACCCCAACATAAGTAATAATGATCAGAGGTATAATAATGGATTGTATGTATCTATACAGAACTCGATCGAAGGTTCGATCCTGGAAGTACTAATCTCTAACTATATCCATTGAGTACCTAGAAAGGTTGGTAAACCTTGATGAATAATCAGCTACTATCATACTGCCATGTTGGAGCTAAAGAAGCTCCTATATATGCATAGATCTAAGTGTAATTTGTGAGAACTCCTCTCTAAATAGGCACTCAAACTTTGTACACAAAAGAGTCTCCTCATCGTGATTATAGATAGAAAAACTCCATCGTCACCCTACTAAGCCTTGAAGAAGGCTAGCTGCCAGGAATACCATCTGATCGGCTGGTGTTATGACTAGATGGAAAACTTGAGTCACCACCTTAAGACATTCCTCAGCTGCCTAAGGGTTGAGATCGCCTCAGAACTTGAGGGGTCTCTATCTTTGAAACTCATGAAGCACGCTCAGCCTGTGCTCCTCATCTACTGGTACTGTAGGTACCACAGGTAGCTCCACAGGTGGTGGCATGGTTGGTGAACCACCTGGAGGTAACATCTAAGAAACTGGTCCCTGTACTAAAGCCTCGTCACTGAGGGGGTCATCCTCATGATCGAACTACTGAATCCTAGCTGGTATACGTCGCAGAAGAATCCTGTAAGAAAAAAAGATGTACCGCGGTCAGTGAGTATATCTGGATAGCTGAATCAAGAAGGACATGGAAATCACAAACCATTCCTATATGATTCATTCACCATTATTTTCCATGAAACTAGTGTTCTCATGTACTGAGTCAAAAAGTAGGTTATCAGAGTCTTGGTGTATGGATACATTGGCCTCCACACCAATACTAGAGTACTTGGCCTAAAATCCAAAATCGAAACACTTAACACGGTTTCCCCAAACTAATATCATAGACTCCTAGCAATAAAGTAGAATCGAACACCTCTGATACCACTCTGTCATGACCCATCCCAAAGGGGCTTGTACTGTGACTCCCCAAGCTTGCCTCTAATAGAACAAGGGCTGGTGACTAGAACTGAGTGGGAATATCACTAACACAGGAGGTATTTCCTTAGTACCTGTATGCATGGACACATCTCCAAGCCCACAATGTTGAAAAGTAAAATCCACTATGAAAAAAATGCATGCATACCACTATAACCCAACCAAAGTATGATAAGAAAGTAAAGTACATTAAGGTAAACTAGGCCAGAATACAATCCCACAAAAAAGAAAGTCTGTAAACAAGTACATGAAACTCATCCATATAAAACCCTATCTAATCCAAACTAAAGGTAAGGTACTGTAACTTCTTTCTGAAGACACAAGAACACCTCAGCCTGCCTGATCTCATAAGGCTTCATCTGGTCCTGGTCCACCCTGGACTCCATCAAAATGCCGCTCGTCTGCACAAGACACAACATGTGTGGGAAAATCTCATACAAGGGTGAGTATAACAATACTCAATAGGACACTCCAAAACCACAAATAAATACACCAAGGGAGAGATACAGTCATCTCTACACAAGTATATGTCTACAGAATATATAAAAATAATATCCAGATATACTCAAACCACACCACACAGTCTAGGGTAAGTCATAACCACTACATACCAACACTAGGGATTCAGTTAGAAGATTAAATGAAGCACACATCTGGGATAACACACTTTTGATTCTTATAGCACTGATGACGTCCATATGAGAAGTAATATTTTTCAAAAACTGTCATGATAGAGAGATACACTGAATGATCTAAAGAGAGATACGACACATCAAAGGAGGATCACATCCAGAGCCATGGGGTGATACCAAAAACTCCACCTGAATTAAACTACTAAGAAAAGGATCGACACTCGGTGAAGTTGGTCATGTCAATACCAAAGAATATTTCTAAGGACGAAAGAAGGAATAGAGGGTCCACTCTGGGACTCTCGGGGGATTATAACAACTCTATCCCGAAAGTCCTACTGAAGGGATCATACTCTTGTGAGTAAGAAACGATACCAAAAAATTTCAGTGGAACTATAATGGGAACGAACCCTAATGAAACTCATCCAAGATATGGTGGATGAGAGAATAAATCTACATAGGAAAGGAGGTTCACAATGTATAGTGGTCACACCTCCCATGTTCCTTGACCTCAGGTAATACCCGCATAAATAGACCATGTCACTAGAAATAATTTTATGTTAAAACCCACCATTGATCTCAAAAGGATTGTCTCAATGTTAGGCTCCAAATTCCATAGACGCATCATTAATCAGATTTATGGATTGAAAGATATAATTGTTTTAGCAAAAAGGTCTGGCCTGGGTCCAGTCCGGATCTGACCCGACCTAGTCCGGTCGACCTATCCCGACATGTTTTGGCCTACTAGTTCTGGTTCGGCCCGAACCATTGGGCTCATTTCGGCCCGCTACCCACTGGTCCTCTTGGCGTGGCCTGTATCTCCTAGTCCATCCCGCACACACATGGGCCGGATTGTCCACCGCACACATCCCTCCCCATTGGTGTTCCCCCTGGTCCCCATGGTGACGTGCCATGTCCCACGCGATCGTCCCGCTTCATCTACTTGTTCCCTACGCGCTCTGCCTTCCCGTTGCCTCAATGCCACCATGGGATCCCTTTCCACTTCCGAGTCACATTCCACCTCCATCGACCACCTTTCCATCAGCTCTCTGTCCCCCTTTCCATCAGCCTGGCCACCCCCTAGACCCACACTGCCTCTTGCCTGAACTGTCTGGAGCCGTTTCCCCAACCGGCACCGTGCGCCACCACCTGCGCAGCCGTGCACTATCATCCCTGAAAAATCACCCTATGCATTCACCGTCACACCTCCACTGCATCGTCATGAGGTCAGATCTTAAATTTTGGATCATTGCACCAAGAATCGAAGGTGCAACGATCATTCTTTCATATCCCGTGAAGAACGAAGAACACTCGATAAAAAGGGGGAATAAATCACATAGAACAAATTCAAGGAATGAATCTTGACCGTTTTTCATTCCAGTCTTGATCCACTCTCATAAGAATGATCAATAAAAACTAAATAGTATTATAATCATCCCCAAATAATTCCCACAATCAAACCCATCCCTCATAAACAATAAAACCATGGGTCAACCTGTTTGTGTGTTGATCCACATTTATCTATGATTCTAAGAATGGGGAAAGAAATAATTGAAATCAAAATTCCCTACCTGGGAAAGGATCATTCACTGTAGATGATTTTTTACTGATGGATATCTGTCAAGAACGATCTCGATCCATCATCCTATCATCGTTCGTTCGATAGGGTTCTTTCTCTATGATTTAGAGGAATTTTAGGGTTATAGAGATAACCCTTAATTTTACGACAAGTTTTAATAAAAAAATGTGTCGCTGTGTAACATTAAAATAAAATAAATGATTAATTTATTTTATTATTTAAAATTTCCAAAAAATATCTTTCATAGCCAGCCCACACTGTCCATTGTTCGACCTCACCTAGGGTAAAATCGCTACTCTGAAAGCAATGATACCCTCAAATTTTTGATCTGAGTACCCATTTAGAAGTTATTTCACCTTTTTAGGGAAACTGATCATGCGTGATATTTAAAGTTTAATATTTTTAAAACATTTATTCTGGGCACAAAGGTCCTCAGAATCCTACGCCATCTCAGTGTATGGTCTCTAAATAATTCTATATAATATTTAAAATAATACATGAAAAAATCTAGGACATTACATGCTCCACCTACTCACTATCTACCTAGGACTTCATCAAAATTCATATTTTCTTCATATGACAAGACACACATGGGCAGAGACCATGTAAGGGTGAATATAAACATACCCAATAGGTCACCCTTAAATCACCAAACATAAAGAATTAATAGGGTCAGATCATTGTAAATGATAACATCAATACAGATATACTCAAGATAGACACCTGGCCCCAAATAGGTGACAACTATACTATTGTCCTAGGATTACGCTCGAGGTTTTAAGATAATGCTTGTTTGGGAAAACTCACTCCTTAGGTCTTTCTAACACTTATGGTGCTCATCCGAGAGTTCATGATTGTCAGACTCACCAATAATTACATAATGTAACTCAGAAGGTGTCTATACACAAATAGGGGATAAAACCTAGGGCCTATGGGGATACCTAACCCTACCAGGATTAAACCACTAAGATGGGGGTCACACGACCTAGAAGTCGGTAATGGGATACCTACCCCATACTAGGGATTAATGATAGAGGATCACACCCCATGCTACAAGGAGGGATACTTGAATCTCTCTAAGACTAACCCAAAGAGGGGATCACTCATCCTATGATCAAGATGGGATGTCTCACTATGCCCTCATAGGGTTGGACCAAGGGAACACACCCTATAGTTATTGGTCTAAAATAAAGAGGATGAGGGATTAAAACTACCTTGGAAGAAGTACATGACATGTACAAGGAGTACATAGTGTGTCCTACTAAAGTACATACCGATGTACTCTAGTCAGAATTCTATCTAATGGTCATGTCCATGTACCTGGCCATGTTCGAGTACTTTGGTTATGCCTGTATCCTGTCTGTGCTCATGTATCTATCCATGCTCGTGTACCTAGCCATGTTCATGCCTGTGTTCCCAAGGGTATATGCCAAGTCACTACTTTTGGGTAATATGGCATATGAAATCTCACACAGTGTGTGATACTTATCTCTATGTGCAAACCCTAGCCACTGTATAAGGGGATCACACGGTGTGTGTTCATTCGAACTATATGCCGCGTTGCTCATAATTTTCAAGATTCCTACAGTCTTTGAAATTATCTACATGAACCACATCCTCCTATGATATAGCTACAAAATCTACCAAGGAACTTAGATATGAGGTTAACCAAACTTGAATCTTCAATGGTGGCTAGATTTTGGCAACCCAATGTATGCATAGATCACCCCCATCACAACGCATCACCGAAACACCAAAATCCATGAAGCAAAGGTCTTTGATCCATTTATTATCTTACATCACACCACATAATGCATCAATCATTCTCTTGATCCTAAATTAGAAGCCACAAAAATGATCCATTGTTCCAAATTTCAAGTACACAATGATCGATTTATCGGTATTGTTTAATTTCTGATCAAATATAAATTCAGATGATGAATGCTTGAAGAATGATGGGGGAGAAATAGAAAAGTGAGAAATTGATTTTGTCCATTTTTTGGGTTGGCCATGATCTGTTGATGCATAAAAATAAAAATACCAAATAATAGTCCAAGATCAATAAAACCTTATCAATTCCAAATTCTAGGAAGATAAATCAACAATCAACCAACATATAAATTTATTTATAAAATTGATTCACATTCAACATGGGATAATCAAAATGGTGATTAAACCAAAAAAAAATTCCTACCTCAAGATTAGATCAATTGTTGATGAGGAAAAGGTCCTTTCCATTGTCATTGATGAGATCCAAGAAAATCATATGTGAAGAAAACTCCCTAGAAAAATGATCATTGCCCTATGATACATTATCATTCATCAAAATATCTCTTCCAAGAACCTCTAAAATCACTAGGTTTATATAGAAAACCTTAGGTTTGGATATAACTTCTATTAAATAGAGGTGAAATTAGGTTAGGTATAATTTAATAACTAAATAATAAATAAATAAATATAATTAATTATTATTATACCCATCAACACTCTTGAAAAAAACACATGACACGTATAGGGACTATTCCATTCCTAGGGTAAAACTAGTATTTTATATTTAATGGTAGTATAAGATTTCCCATAAAAATCACCATTCAGGAGACATTCCATTATTTTAGAAAATATTCTGATATTTGATATAATATATTTAATATTTTTATTATATTAACACTTAGAATCCCTAGGCATAAAAATACCACAATAACTCAATGCCTAGATTCCAAAATATTCCATTAAATCTTATAAAATGTTTGAATGAAAAAAGTAAAGTCATTAAATTCTTCATACGTCATGTATTTTCATCTAGAAAATTGAAAATCAACTCAAATGGGCGAGGGTACTAAAATCGTATCCAATTATTTTACTCCCAATTGCTCTCCTGAAGATTCATGTGCTGCCATCAAACACACACTAAGGGAATCACTTGCCTATGAAGGATATTATCCTATAGAACCTTGATCTGTATCGAGTAATCTATGAAGGTAGATCCATCCTCAATTCCCAGATCATTCCATTTTATAACATGAATTGGTTCATGCACATACCTCCTCAGTTGTGACACATGGAAGATATCATGTACCCGTTCTAACTATAGTGGTAGGTATAAGTGGTACACCATGTCTCTAACCCTACACAATATTTGGAAAAGACCAATGAATCTTAGAGATAAATTTATACCCCATACAAATATTTTCAATCCTCACTGAGGTGATACCTTCCATAAAAAATTATCTCCCTTATCAAACTCCAAAGGCCTCCATCGCCAGTCCACATAAGTCTTATTATGGCTATGGGAAGTTCTCATCTACTCATAATTAATATTCACCTTCTTTGTTTTCATACACATCAACTCTAGTCCCATGATCATTGACTCCCCTAGATCAGTCCAACATAGTGGTGACTTATAGGGTCTCCTGTACAAGGAATCAAATGGTTCCATAACGATGCTGGAGTGGTAATTGTTGTTATATGAAAAATCTACCAAGGGTAAGTGGTCCTCCCAACCATGACCAAAGTCCAACATAAAAGATTGAATCATGTCCTCCAGATCTTGAATGGTTTGCTATGTCTAGCCATCTTTTGGGGGGTGAAACACCATGCTCAACCAAAAATGAGTCCCAAAGGAATCTTGTAATCCTATATATAATCTTGAAGTGAAGTGAGAATTATGGTCTGAAATGATAATTAAGGGAACTCTATAGAGCTAGGATATCTCCTACACATAAAGGAATCCCAAGCTCTCTACTGAAATCTACTCTGAGATGGTTAGGAAGTGGTTCGACTTGGTGAGTCAGTCCACAGTCACCTAGATAACATCATGACCTCTAGCTGACACTATAAGTCTATTCATGAAGTCTATGAATATTTGATAAGTATATTTCATGAAAATATTTTATAGTGTTTTATGTATTGATTTTTTTATTCAAATAAATAATATTTCAAAATTTAGAATTTTTTGATTTGTTTTATGTTTTTATGGTAGGAACAAGATATTTGTGAAAAAGGAATGAAAAGAGGAGAAAATTGGAGCTAAAAAACACTTTGTGCTCTGATTGAAGTAAAGTGGTGAAACATCAGATTTTTGAAGATGAAGAAAAGCTGGAAATTCAACCAAGATAACTACACGTCATGTAATACAATTACGCATCATGACTTTTTCAAAAAAAAAAAAAAATTACGCAAGACAAGTCATAACTTCAATACACACTATGAAAGACCTATACAAGTCAAGTAACTACGTTACACGATTTGAAATTTTTCAGGATAATATTTTGGAAAAGATTTCACTGAGACTTGCGATGCCTGAAGATTGGAGGATTACATATCGTTTAACCCAGTTACACATCATGAAAAAGGTGGGAAAAAAATAAGATACGTGTGATACAAGATTTAAGATGATTTAGCGAGGGAGTTGATGGGTTTGACTATAAATAGAGACCCTCATCCAACCTTAAAAGACAATCTGGGATCAGTGGAGGCCAAGTGATGCTGACAGAGGCTGCAGAACACGAAGTGATGATCTGGGGTCCTGCTTCGCCGCTGTTCTTTACCACCTTTATTCTTTGGGTACCCATGATGCTTGTTCTCATCATGCCTAGCATGATAGATTAGTTTATTTGGTGCTTAATGATGTGATTTTATGGGGGATGTGATGTTTAAGTATTAATTATATTTTATTATTCATGTTTTGGATTTCTGTAACACAATTTATCAATTCTAAATCTCTTTCTCTCACAATTTCATGAACATTGCTTGTGAATTGAAGAATTTTATATTATTGCATCAATTAATTAGCCTGTTTTGTATATGATCATTATAAAATCTAGGTTAGTTATGTTTAAATGTGGTTTTGGTCCACCTAGTTTTTGTTTTCACTAAGTATATGGCCATTCCAAATGTGTAGTCACATTATTTGGGAAGGGTAACTAGACCAAGGATCCCTACTAACCTAATTCTAACACCAAACTTGAATAAATATATTTTCAATTAAATACCTAGCACACGAACCTAAAAATCACTGAACCCATCATGACTCTCTACTGATATTAAAACACAATCCTTGCTACATTTTCTTTCTTTTCTACAAACAAACAAACAATTGCAATTTTAATTCCCTTGATTAATTTAGAACATATGGACTGTCCCTGTGGGTTCAACACTCAGACTTTCTAGATACTAAATTTATAGTTAGGTTGTATGAGTTTAATAAATTACTAAATTTTTGTAGCCCTGTAGGAATTAATAACTCCCTACGGGCTATCAATATACCATCAAACTTCCATTCTGGAACCTCAAGGGGTTGAGTTAAACATGTTAGAACCCAGTGCTTATCCTTTACCTCTTGACAAGTGAGGCATTGGGAGACAGAATTATCTATGAGCATATTTATCCATGGCCACCATAATTTATTTCAAATGTATTAATAAATCTTTACCACCACTAGTTATACTACTAGGGGATGTATGAAACTCCCTCAGTACCTCCTCTCACAACATCACTGGTACCATCTTCCACCCTTGAAAAAGGATGATGTGCTCCCCACCTTTAGAAAATCAATTAGGATAATATCCATTGGATATCAGAACACAAAAGGCCTCACAAAAAATATCCTTAAGTTGAGCCCCCCTAACATGTTGTATAAGAAATAGGGTAACAACCATTGACTACAGGTAAATTTCACCATAAAAATCTACTAAGGACAACTGTAATGAGGCCAACTGCTCTAAAAAATCACTCAAAAACTACAAACAAGATCTCCTACTAACAACATCATCCAACACATTCCCCTTTCTAGAAGTATAGACTATCTCAAAATCATAATTATGGGGGAACTCTCACCATCAACTTTGCCTCAAGTTAAGATCTTTCTATAAAAAGACATATTTGATATTCTTGTTCTTATAATATGTGATAAACCACTTAACCATAAGGAATTTTCTCCAAATATTTATAGAAAAGACCACTACTTCCAACTCTAGATCATGGGTCACATAGTTTTTCTCACGGGGTCTCAGATTCTATAACCCATAGGAAATCACCTCCTACCTCTACACCAGAACACATACCAAACTAGTTCTAGATGCATCATAAAACACCACATACTCAACACCCTTCTTTGACAGTCTCAAGATGGGGGTTCTTGTTAACCTCTAACATAAATCCTAAAAATTATTCTGGAACTTATTTTTCCACATGAAAGGATGCCCCATTTAGGTCAAAGAGTCAAGGGTGTCAAAATCCTAGATAAATTAAGAATTAATTTCTGATAGTTGCCTACCAAGCCAAAGAAGCTCTATATCTCAAACACACTCTTGGGTGGCTCCCAAGCTAACACTACCTCAACCTTTGTCGATTCCAAAACTACTCCATTTTCTGAGATAACATGTATTAGGAAGCGGATATATCAAATCTAGAACTAATACTTCAAGATATTAAAATAAATATAGTTCTCTCAAAGTATTTCTAAGACTGTCCTCAAATGTATCGCATACACATCCTCTAACGTTGAATACATGAGGATGTCGTTAATGAAGACTACCATAAACTGGTTAATGATGTGATGAATGATCCAAATCATAATTCCAATGAACACTACTGGGGTGTTCATCATGTTTAAGGGAATAAAAAAGTAGTAATAGTGACTATAGTGATGTTATATGGCCATATTTGGTATATCCTCATCTCGAACATGGAGCTGGTGATAGCCCGACCTGAGGTTAATCTTCAAGAACCACCTCTCCCCTTTCAACCAGTTGAAGAGGTCATCGATTCTCAAGAGTGGATACTTATTCATGATGGTAATTTGATTAAGGTGATGGTAATCCAAACATAGACTCAAGATCACATCCTCCTTCTTGGGGAAAAAACTGAGGATACCTAGAGGGAAACACTGGGTCTAACAAATCCCTTCCTATGTAAATCCTCCAACTACACATTCAAATATCTAAGATTTGTGAGAGCTATATGATATGCTGGATAATATAATGGATCAGTAATTAGGTGAAATTATATGAATAAATTGATCTCTCTTTGGAGAGGTAATCCCGACACATCCTCAGGTAAGACATCCACATACTCCGCCACAACCAAAAGAAGCTCTAAGATCAGAAAATCACTACTCCAAGGGTAATACTTTCCAACTGCTGAGTAATAAACTTTATCCTCCTATGTATGATCCCATCCTACTTATTATAGGTTTTATTCTCACTAAATAATGAAAACCATTTCTCATCAACTCAGATTCACCGCATTGTCCATTTGAAATACTCAATCTAGGAATGAACTGCAAATAGCCATTCTATACCTAGAATGAAGTCATAAAGCCTCATCATGGCTATGAAAATATCCCATGGAAATATCTATCCTCTAATATTCATCTCAGGAAATTGAAGAAAGTGTGTGATAACTGAATATACCCTATTAGGAGTCTCTAAACATATTGTTCAAGCTAAAGGATTCATCATAATCTCAAGATATCGAAAAAGGGATGTGGTAAGACAAGTGTTGCTTATGATTATGTCTATCAATAATGCTGCTAAAGTTGAGAAGAAAAAATTCAAAACAAAAATCATCCCATGAGCCTCTGGGTAATGGTCCTCCACTACCTGTAGCCTCCCTCATCCCTAATCACCAGCTCCTAGAGCCTGACGTGAACTACCTGGGGGTGGTGGTGGAAATAGATGAAAATATTGGCCACATCATACTACTATCAGAACTCCTCTTCCATGTATACTATAAATTTGGAACTCCCTAGCCTAGTCACTTCCTTATACCACATGGCCCATAAACCATCTCCATGTATACTGGTCGATGATCCAGACAATCCCACATGATATATACCTACCCACCACAGGAGTAGCATTGCCTCTCCCACAGCCGATAGGAACCATCTTAAAAGACCTAAAGTACAGACACCCTATATTGAGACTATCTCTAGAAATTACTCACACAACTAGATCCTTGAGTTTACTATCAGATACCTTCCCCTGAAGTCTCATCTCTAGAGTACCCACTTCCAGCACCAACTTTTGGCATCTTCTCAGCTAGAAAGTTCTCCACTACTAAGGCACTCTCTAGCACCCCATTATAAGAAGGAATGAAAAGAGATACCACACGAGACCAAAAATCTTGATGAATACCATGATTTAAGGTTAATTATTGGAAGGATTCATCATAAACCATGTATATGGAGTATCATGAGTGGTTTGTGAACCTCAATTCATACTCTAATACTGACATGTTGCCCTACCAAATCTCTATAAGCTCCTAGATGCATACTAATCACAAAGAAGATAGGTAGAACTTCTATTTAAAGAGACACTCAAACTCTATCCAAGTGTGAGTCACCTCATCATGCATACAAGTCACCAAACTCCACCACCATAAGGTAAATCCTTGGAGAAGGCTCACTACTATGACCACCACATGACTGGGAGGGACCCTAAGAAGGTAAAAAACACGTCTAACTACCTAAAGCCAATCCTATACTTCCTGGGGGTCTGTATTTCCCAAAAACCTAAGGGGAATCTATTTTTGGAACTCATAGATCATGATAATCCTATGCACATCATCTTCTAGTACTTCCATAGAAACCTACTTCTCGATGGTTGGAATAAAGTTAGGAAAATAATTCGATGGTACCGCCTCTTGTGCATGCCCCAAAACAGAAGCCTCATCACTAGGAAGATCATCATCACATTCCTACTATAGAATCCTGGATATTTTTCATCATGGAGGAATCTTGAAGTAGTCAAGATTCTCCATAGTTAAATAATATATATGGAGAGATAACTTAAGAAGGGCATGGAAACCATAACCCATTCCTATATGATGCATGTACCAATGTTTTCCCTATAACTAGTGCCTATATATACCAATTCAATAAGTGGTTTATCAAAGTCTTGGTGAATGGATATGTTGGATGTTTCCCCATCATTGGTTTCCCTGGACTAAGAGCTGAACCCAAGATGTAACACCCCAAGATTTTATAGTAAGTTATTTTCTTTAAAGTAATTCAATAGCTAGCACTACACACAACACTGAGTTCGAGCGCACCACGACTTACAAAACTAGCCGTTCAAAAGAGGTTATGAATAGTATTAACTGAATTTTTAATTTTATATACTCCATATAATTTTAGAATCCATATTATGTGTTTCTTAGACATAATATAAGAACAAATTCATTTTTTAGATAAAAGAAGTATTTTTCAAAAAATACAATTTTACCACCTTTTAATGGAAAACCCCAATATTTGGCACTTTTATATACTCAATTTAATGAAATTAAATTCTTCTTTAGAATAGGAACATAAAAATTTATTTTGGATAAATTTTTGGTACTTTTCTAATAACTTTTATATTTTGATGAATATTGCAAAAAACTAAATTTTAATTGAAAACAACTTTTTTAATCGAAATACTTTATAGTGTTAAATTATGTATTTGAATGTTTTGGAAGTATAATTAGATTATATTTTTATAATTTAATACAATTTAGGTGATTATAAGTAATTTCACATTTAAATTTGACATAAACACATGTCAATCTTTTGATAATTTTTACTTTTTAAAAACCCGCTTTTAGGTTTTGACAACGGGAATTAATTTTAAATTAATTAATGAAAATTATATGTTTTGAATTTGGTAAAATTTAATTCATTTTTGAATTCATAATATCAAAATTATCTTAGGGTAAATTTTTGGTATTTTTCTGAAAACATTCAATTTTGTATGAATAGTGAAAAACACTACGTTACCGTTTAAAACCGATTTTTTATTTAAATAATTATTTATTTTATTTAAATTTATTTTAAGTCAAAATAGATGTATAATACCTATATAAGTTCAATTTAATTCATTTGTGTCATTTTATAATAAAATTAGATGTATAAAATTTTATTGAAATTTTTACCGTCTTTTACCCACATCCTAGGAGCATTTGCAAATTCGCATAAAACTTAATTTTATCGCTTCTGTGATTGGAATTTAAAAAATCTTAGAGACACGGTTGATATAATTAGAAATATGTGGTTCAATAAGATGAAAATAATTTTTGGTGAATAGTAACTTTTTATTTTTATTTACCACGGTTAAAAGTAAACAGGGTAATTAAGGGTAAAAATGATATCATAATTACCCCAACACATGTCATAATTCTATTGGATAAGTGTAATTCAACCAAAAACAACCTTATTAATAAAATATGATCCTTTAGGTCCACTTGGATTAGATTAGGACATTTATTATTATTTTATTTAATGAAGAGTTAAAAGAGTTAAATTCAAAGTTTAATAACTAAACCATTTTTAATACAAGGTTACACACAATATAAATTAGACTATAAATATTCATTAGAAATCTAAAAATATTTCCTAAATAAGGTTATTTTATTTATAATTTTTATACATTAAATAATTAAATTTATTTATGACACAATGATGATGGAGTAATTATCGTATTAATGAAAGATTAAAATAATTTATATTATAAATATCCAAATAAATGTAATTTGAGACTTTTTATGAATTTAACTAATTTTATAGGTTAATATTACATGTTAGGGTTGGTTAAATAATTTTTTTTCTAAGTAATAATGCTGTTATAAATTTAGAAAAAACAAAATACCAAATAGTGTCAAAATTGACATAAAAAAGTTTTTAAAACAAATATTATATTATTAATTGATATTCTATTCCTAAAAATATAAGGTTCGGAAAAAGGTATTAAATAATATTATATATGTAATTAATGTACCACTTGAGGTTCTCTTGGAAGTTTATAGTAAGTTTATTAACCATATAATATAAAAATACAAAGATACATGGTAAATGTCAAACTATTTAACTAAGAGTTAAATCTAAAAGATAAGGTTAATATAGTGACCCAAACCTGTCTAAAACCTATTGGTTGAGAGGTTTTCTACCCATCCCCAACTTATCCTTTAAATAAATCATTTTGGAGACATTAAAAACCGAAAACTATTTTATTATAAAATAATATTTCAATCTTTTCCTAAGGTGCCCCTCACCCCTCTTATAAAAGGGCACTTCCCCTTCTCTCAAATTCACACCTTAAAATCCATTTTTCTTGGCAAAAACCTACCCAAATATCCTCTAAACTATACTACCTTAATCCTAGAAGCCTTAATTTATTAAAAAAGTCAACCTAATGAGCCCTTTTGATCAAATCAAAAGGAAGAACCTGAAGAAGAGCTAAATATTTCATCACCTCTTTCAAGTTCCTTTCTTCTTCCACTTCCTCTTTCTTTGTTTTTTCCATTATAAAATAATAAATCTAGTATATTTTATATACTGTGATGTTATTATAAATATGGTACAACTATATTAATTATTATATCCATCCTTTGAATGACATGTCACCATACGTGCGTATGTACGACTTACCGTCTCCACGTCGTGGTGTAGTTGTTATTCAATACATTATTATTTGGATGAGTATAATAATTATGTGTAATTGATGTAAATAATAAATATGACATGATAATGAATCTGTATATATGATATACCATCCAATTATATATTATTTTAATATCAAAAGAATGATATTGTCGCTCAACGCGATGAGATTCATTCCCCATCATATCCATTCAAGACTAATTTTTATTAGATGATTAAAATAATTTTTAAAGACTTAATATCATTCTGAATATGAATAAGCTACATCCTATCCATAACAAACATTACTTATGTAACAAAGCATATAAAGGAAAATGAATCAGTTAACACCCAAAACGACGATAATACTAAAATATTATTAACAAAGTAATATTGAAAGATCATATATGGTATCATATTAATGTATATGATTATTGTATAATTTAATAACAATTATTTCACCATTATACAGGAGGTTAACCTACCCTCAACCAAGAAAAAGTACAAGGTAATGGGTTTCTTATCTCACTTTTAATTCTGTGAGATTTCCATTGTTCACCACTTATTTATTGGATGTGGTGTATTGTGTACTGCCATTTGATATATATTATCCTGATTCTCTTTATATTCACGGTATTATATGATTAATTTGGTAGTTATTAACTTTTGGTCATACGACTTGATTGATTACAATGAAGTAAGGGTTTTTCATATCACTTTTTATTCCTGTGAGATTCATGATATATTGGCCACTATTTCCTTTTGTGTGGCATATGTATTGTCTATGATTGTATTCTTGGTGTAATATACATTAATTTATGGGTATTTACATCTTCATTGTATGATCCTTATTTCACGGTTTGTATGTTTCATAAGTTACCAAATCGGTAAGGGAATTTCAAATTTCAATTTCCACTCAGTGGGCTTTATGCATAATTCATTGATTATTTTACTAGATTATGTGTGGAATCACTATTTATTATTTATGTAGTAATTTAAACTCCCCTTTGTGTGGATATACGTTTTATACACATAATTACTCCATTGATAATTTCTCAAGTCATTGATATAAACTTGATCTTAACTCAATTTCCAATCATTGAGTTAAACATCCAAGTCATTGGAGTTGTTTTTACAAGAATATATGTGAATGTCCACTGATTGATTTACAATTAATATCCAATAATATTAAGTGTATTTATATTTGTCACACATAATTATGTCACTGATTTATCCTTTACCTAAGGATACTACCTTTATAAAAGATTTCATCTCAATTTATATTCCTTTGAGACTTGTTTGTTGTTATGCACCAATTCAAGTTTATATGGTGTATATACTGTCCTTTGACATAGTATATCATGAAATATTTTATTCTCAAGATATTATAAAGTTTTTATTACCTCAATTATTTGTATTCAAGTGTCTCTCATTTGGTTAGGAACTCAAACAAAAATATCATTTTAAATGTTTTAAAAATTTATTCTTCTAAATATTTCTCATTAATGTCCATGTTTTAAAAATGGTTTTAAGGATTTATTTATATGGACATTAATGTTTTAAAATTAAAATTCATTTTAAATGTTTCAAAGTGTTATGGGACACTTTGATTCAAAAATCCATTTTTAAACGGCTTCTTGAAAAATAGTGTGACTTTTAAATGATTTCAAAAAAAAGGGGATATTTCTCTCAAATAGTTTTGATGATTATTTTAATCTATGTCAGTATCCTTCATTATTCTCGATTGAGGTTAATCTGTTACAATACAATCTTCCATATTGTATTGAATGAGTTATGTTTTACTATGGATGTGCTATTTTTATACCATTCATGGTTTGTGGATAAAGTATTGACATTTTGTATGCTAGTTTTAATACGGATGTTTATGTTATGTTTCAAACTTTTCATATGAGGAATGAATTGGACTTAGTAAGTAATAGGTGGATCCCTCTATAGCTCCTTGATTTATAGGTAGGTCTCATTAGAAAAAATAGTTTCTTGGCACAAGGCCTTGACGAAATCTTATTGGTAGTCTTGGTACAAGGCCTTGACTATGTGGTTATAAAAGTCTGGCATTATGCATTCCATCATTATGAAAGTGGCTATTGATATTTCATATGATTATTAAACTATTAGAATATCCATGAGAGTAAGTAAATGGAATTATTTTGATTTATATTTTCCATATTATGATTAAGTTTATGTTGAAAAGGTTTTTGTTTTAGTTTTATACATTGCCTTAAATGTTTATACTTATTTATGAAAGTTTACACTATATTGTTATCCTTAATGAGCATATGAGATCACCCCTTTCTATGTTTTATTTTTCCCAGGATGCAAATAATTATATTATGACTGACCTGTAGGGATAGTCTTTGGGATCTTAGTGTTGTCTAGGGAAACAATGTTGTTGTAGTTTTCCATTTTATGATGTAATTTAAACCTTATGAATGTATCTAGTACTTCCAAGGCTAATAAACTAATCGGTCTTTAGAGACTTGATCTTTTTTGATCATACCAATGTTATTTAATAATGCACCGACTCTGGATAACTGGGGTCGGGGCATTACAATAATTTTACAAAGTAATAATGTTATTTTTATAAGGGCTAGAAAATTGTTGTTTTGAAAAAAGTTTTATTTTTTCAATAAATAGATATTTTAATTATAAAGTGTAAATTATAGTATTTAGAGAATTAATTTGATAAAATAAATATTATTTTTAGGATCATAATTTAAAATTTATCCTATGATCAATTTTTTATAATTTTCTAAGACAATATAATTTTTTTAGTAAAAATTAAATATGGTATAAATATATGGTATGTACTATGAAATAATAACAACCCAAAAGTGATGTAATATATGGTATAAAGGTATAAAATACCAAATATATATTTATAATTTAAAATAATATGTTTTTAGGTTATTTGATTATTTTTAAAAACCCCTTATGAATCCTCCAAAACCTATATTATATTTTATGGTTTTAAAATAAGTTCTTTATAAACACAACTCACTTGAACATCACAAAGGGTATTATTTTAATATGACCAGTTTTTGGAATTATATAATAATTAATAAAAATAATATTTTTTTAAAAACATGGGGAAACCCTATGGTATAGTTTGTGTTTCTGATTATTTTATTATATAGAATCCAAATTCCAAGTCTGGAAAACAATAAAGAACTTCCCTCTCTTTTCCAATATATTCTCACCCAATATCCAACTACCCTTCACTAAAAACCATTGTATCCTACATATAATAATTCAAATATACTATGGATCCCACCAAAGGTCCCACATTATTTTAATAAACTCCTCCCATGATTTTGGAAACACCCTCTCAAGTTCATATATCCTCTCTTCCTCCTCTTTATTCAGGAACATTATTTATATAATGAATTTTGTATTCTAATTCATATAGATTGTATAGTATTTTCATATACATATCAAATACCTTATAATTTAAATGTTATTTTATACACCTTTTACTCTCATTAATCCCTCCCATGTTACAATATGTACCCACATTATGCTGCTTAAATTGACTAGAGATTTTTCTATTACAATATTTTATTCAAGAAAAACTTTTTTATTATTAATTTTAATTCCCAATTTATCATGTTGGATTATTTTATTAAATATAAATATTACATTCCTTATGTTTCCAAGTGATTATATACACCTTTCACTCTCATTAGGCCCTTCCATGATTCATTACGTACCCACATTACATTGTTCAAATTATCCTGCGTTTTTTACAGGCTAAAACATTGTGTTGTGAATACCATTTCCATTTCCACTCAAGGTTATTCACCTATAAATTCCATCCCTTTGATTTAATACATCCATTTATATATTCCACACTCCTTAATGTTGTGATTAAATATGATTAAATTTGATAATATACTGAATGATCTATGTTACACACTAATGCATATACATGATATGAAGGTGACAGGTACATCAAGAATTATATATCCCTCTAATGAATTGGATAATGTTTTAGTCTCATGATAAGTCAAGTATGGGATAATGGAGTAATCCTAATACATTATGGTACTTTCTCTAACATGTAATGATGACTTGGGGATTGTCCTTAACTTATGTTTATGATTTCATGTTTAATGTTTTTTCCAAATTCCCACAATTATTTCATGTTATTATAATATATCAAGTTTTGGTGTTCATGTTTATGATTCTCATCCAAATTATGCCCAATTTAAATTCCAATTGACAAACTTGTAATAATTGTATCATGTAATGTTTTTATATTCCCTTGACGGACCTTATATATCAAATCTTTCTTATGTATGTCCCCAGGTTATCTCATGTTGTTTTTAGAGAAATGGAATTTTATTACATGTTAAGAAAGTTTTTGATAATTATTTTGTATCCGTATATTAATTTGATGTGATATTTACCTAATTTTCCAAATATAATATTCTTCGTCAAATTCTTGGATGTACTAAGTGTGATTTTACATAATAAACCATCAAATAAAGTGTATTAAAGATATGAGTTTTCATCGTTGGTAACAAACAAAGGTCTAGTTATTTTTGGTAATAGGATTTAAAAACTATAGTGAAAGAAATAGGGATAATAATAAACCTTATAAATCAACCCTTAATTTTATTAAATTATTGAGTAAGTGGTTTCCAAGTAAATACATCCCTTTATGGATACTAAAATTGTATTTGGCTCTAACACAAATATATCTAATGTTGAAAACCCCAAAAAAAATATATTGAGCAACACTCAATCGTGAAATGGTGCACGAAAAAGGGCCTTGCCACACACCTAATTTGAAACTCCTAGGGGATATGATTTGGAAAATTACCCATCTCATTAAGAGCCATTATTAAGTGGGGAAATTCCCACAAAATTTAATATAAGGAAATAGATCATGGATAACATAGATTTAATCCTAGATATTCATATATTAAGGTATACATATATTATATGTGTTATCCCATTAATGTCCATAGTTTCCCTTTCATATGTTTAATAATTTAAAATTTATCATCCCTAATTTTTCCTTTATTATAGTTAATGTCTAGATATAGGTGGATCGACTCATCAACCTATTTAATGGTAAATGTGATGACTTCCTAAATGAGATTCCCAACCTGATGGGAGTAGGAGTCATGAAATTTGTGACTATAATTTCCCAATTGACTAAATTTTTTAACCAAATCCTGAATTAAGAGGAGAAGCTAAATACCCCTAATAAGGAGTATGTTTTAATTGAGGCCTTTATGTAACAAAAGACTCATAATTTCAATGCATATTTTTATCCCTTAATTGTGGAAAATAAGATCAACTCCTTTGAAAATACCATAAATGTCATTTAATTATTTGAGTTAGAGAGGGTCATACTATCAGTTTATTGCATGGAAATAGAAGCTGATAAATGATAGATGTTGGTCAGTAATATGAAGCCAGAGGTAGAGATAAAATTAATAGAGTTCATGGGATTTTTGATTTTTTTTATAAAATTATTCTCTTTGCACTATACAACTGAAAATGGAGAGGGAATAACTTATCCTTAATAAAATGGATTATGAATATATCAAGAAGTATAAGGATAACTTCAAATGACTTTCATGATACACCTGTAGAATTTTCTTTACAGTAGAATGTAAATTTTATGACTTCTTCTTTGGACTGACACTGAGACTACTAAAATCAATTTACATTCAGTACTTTGATAGTTATGAATAAATTTTTTGATGTTCCCTCAATTCCAAAATAGAGATTAGTAAATCTCTAGGATCTCATGGGGATAAGAGGTGGAATTTTGTCACGTCTCGACCAGATATCCACAAAAATGGTGCTCCGAGCTTGTTCACCACAAGACCTCAACCGCACCTCCTCATATACCAGAGGCTTCCAACTAGAAGTGGGGGTATAAGGTGAATCTGGGAGGAGACTATACCCCCATATATGATTTTACAACACGAATTAAATGACGAAATATCATACAAATCAGACTAATGCAGAAGAATTAATAAACTACAACTGAAAGGTGTTATAATAGAATTAAAATGTAGTAAGTCCCCAATAACCATGTAATACAGAAAACTGTGATTTCCCCTTGGGCTGAAAATATATACAGAAATAAAAAACTAATCAGTAAATATAATAGGCCCAACTTCTAAAACCAGCAGTAACACATCCCCAATCTCCAGTACCCTGTCAAGATGCTCCAGCATGACTAGTAGACTCCACATCAGCATCCCACTCAACCATGAAATCTAGGGACTCTTACCTATCCATCATGCATCATTTTTCAACCTGAAAATAGATAAAATTTCAGTACGCACACCGATGTACACATGTAGGCAGTGAGAAAGAAATATCTAAAGGGTACCCCCAATGGTGAACCCCTAAACTGCCGCCATAAGTTCATGCTTAGGAAATATGTGAAATCTAGTTGATATATAATATGAAAACAAAATATAAATAAATAATCCATGATATGTAGGTCCAAGACCTCAATCAACCATACCAGCTTCCACTAATGCTAGAATATATCTAAGATCGTCTCAAGGATCATGCATCCCAAAAAACCTGTGGGCTCCATACCCATGGTATCCACAACCAACATTACTATACCAAGAACCCATCCTACGATAGTCATTTTACCCAGGATACTAATCTAAGTCATCACCTACAATGTCCTCATAACTAAAAATTTTCCCATACTTGTATTCTTGACACATCTATTCCCATTTCCACATAAGAGTACTACCAAACCTACACCTTCAGTCTGACATCTATCTCATATACCATAACCATAGTGAAAAATGGATCATTCTAGTCCGTAAACCATATATATCAAATCAACCATAACTAGAACATAATTTCGGCCTTTTAACTACTTATATAAAATCAACCATGCCTAGTGAATCAGTCCGGAATCGTAACCATGGATATAGAGCATCAGTCCACCATCCATCCCAGCTGGTAAACCCTCAATGCCCAGAGCCTCATTCTAGAGCACTATCACCAAAGTATATTATCAGTTTCTAGATCCTTATACTGAAACCATCTCAATAGTATATTTTATATGCTCATAACCTCAATCCAGCAACTATAACATCGATGGGGACAAGAGAATGAGTCTGAACCAAACCCAATGAGAAGGATCATCAGTCGAACCTCCTTATTCAAAATGGCATGCCATCCATGCCCAGAGCCTCAGTCTGGTGTACTATCCATGATGTAAACTATCAGTTTATAGAGCCTCGGTCTAGAAGCCTCTCAGTAGTATAATTATTGGGCTTGAAACCTCATTCCAGCACCAAACCACACATATGTGATGTCACATAACTATACTCAACATTATAACATATCATGCTCGGAACATTAGTCCAGAACTCAGTATATAAACAACTATCGACATAAACACGGAGCCTCTGTCCAATAATCCCAATCATGGATATCAGGAAACATACCCATGGATCATCTTTCCATCTCTATCAGTCATCTATGCCACTACAAGTAAATGAGGTTCCAAAACATGGCAAACCAACTATATTAAGTTGCCACATTGGCTTAATCCATGTCTCAAACTTAACATCATAGTAACAAGGGGTAGATAAACATTTATATCACTCATAAACATCTTAACCCCATATAATCAAGCATCAACTGGGGTCCCAAGGAACTACCATAATCAAACTACAAGGCACACTCACCTCGTCAGAGTATTCCTACCAATAGAGCCCTCACATGAACCTATGTATCCACATATAAACTGAGCCATCCCCTCTTTCATCCTCAGAAGTAGCATTTAATTAATGAAATACTCTCTAAACTATGGTAATCACCAACTCTCAAGCCAAGAATTAACATAGGAAACATCCTCAATCAGCTCTCATTAGACTCCATCCAATACCTGATCAATGACATGCCACCAAGGCATCTAAAATCAATATCATGCCACACAAACTTTCTCAAATGTCATCCATGGTGTATAATGATCACTTAACCAAAAACCTTACCTCCAAGGGCATCATCAAGATTACCTCAGCTTCAACTCAACACTACAATGATAGTCTTCCACTACCACATTCCTATGGTTTCAACCTAGCTCCAAAGGCTCCAACCACCCTAATCCAAAAATGTATGATCTAAAACTCACTTTCTCTAACCTCGAGTCACTAGTCTTGATTCATAACAATAACCAAGATCATACCACATATACTAATCAAATCTTATCACATGGTATTCAACCAAGAAACCTCATGGAAAACACCATGGTACTCTCATACCAGATCAAACACTGAGCTCAGTCCAGCCCTCAAACCAAAGCCTCAGTCTAGTGTACTATCCATGAAGTACACAATTAGTTTCTAGAGCCTTAGTATAGTATTCTCTCAGTAGTATACTTCCTAGGTTTAAAATATAATAACTACACCAAACCACACATATGTGACATTACATAACTATACTCGACATTATAACCTAGTGTGTTCAGAACCTCTATCCAATACTCAGACCCTAAAGAATTATTGGAATCTACAAGAACCCTAAATTAAATAATCCGAAACATGGATTTTAAGAACAATACCTGTGGATCATATTTCCTTCTCTATCAGTCATCTCTACCACTACTAGTAAATCGGGTTCCAAAACATGGAAACCCAACTATATCAAATCACCATGTGGTCTTAATTAATTTATCAACCTCAACAACTAAGTAACAAGGGATGGATAAACATCCACCTCAATTATCAACATATCAACCCCATCATCTAAAATATAAACTAGGGTCCAAAGGAACTCACATAATCAAACTACAAGGCACACTCACCTGCTCAAGGTCTTCCTAAAAATTAGTCCTGCACCTGAACCTCTGGATCCACATATAAACTAATCCATACCCTCTTGGATCCTTAGAACTAGCACTCAAGAAAATCAATCCTATATAAACCCAGATAAACACCATCTCTAGAGCCAAGCCCTAACACATGAAACATCCTCAAGTAGACCTCATTAGCCTCCAACCGATCCTTGATCAATGACATGCCACCAAGGTATCTAAAATCAATCCCATGTCACATAGTATTCCCCAAAAATCATCCACGACATATAATGATCACTTAAACAGAAACCTGAACTCCAAGGACACCATCAAGAGTACCTCAGACTCATATTATCACTAAAATGACAATGTTACATAACAAAATTCCTATGGTGTCAACCTAGCTCCAAAGGCTCCATCCACCATTATCCAAAAATGTAGGATCTAAACCTTACTTTATCTAACCTTGAGTCACTAGTCTCGATTCGCAACGACAACCAAGATCATTCAATAGATACAAATAAAATCCTATAATATGGAATTAAACCAAGAAACCTTGTGGAAAACACCATGGTAGCTCATGCCAGATCAAAAAATGATCTCACAACCCTCACCCGGATCTCCAAGCTCAAAACTCATCCCACTGAAGGATTCTAAAAAAAACCCTCAAGGAAATACTAATTATTGAAAAAATTTGTCTCAAAAACCTTATAGATCACTTAAATATGTCACAATTATCCCACCATTACAATATATGTGAAAAAATGCTCATAATGGACAACTCACACACCCAATTCTGACTTCCAGCTCACAGAACACCCAAAACTTCAATGCTAGAAAAAGTAAATTGAAGGTACTTTAGAGTACACGGTGGGTAATATAGTCTCCCCTCATGGCCATGTCCTTTTACATGGAAAGATCCACATGGGTTCTACCTATGTAAAACTACATGGAATGTACCCCAAGTACATGGTGTGTACCCAAAGTACACAACGTGTACTTTCCCAAAACCATCTTTCAATGTTCTTTTTCACACAGCCAGACACACGACCATGTACCACCACACAACGTGTACTCAGAGTACAAAAAGTGTACTTATGAAAATTACTTATTACCCAAATAGTAAGTACACATGGTGTGTTATCATGGCACTACACATCATGTTGTTGGGATTTTTGAACAGGAAATCCCTACAACCTCCCCAAAACCCATGTTTTTCCCCAAACAAGCATCGATCGACCCCATGGGGTCTCTAGAAACCTTAACAGGGTAGTAAAACTTAAAATAACTACTTTATGGGGGTTTGGGGCGTAAAAAATAGAAATAGTCCTATCACATGGTGTAAACAACTAATGGTTGGGTTAAATCCGCTTCTGGAAGGCGTTTCACTTTGATCAGGTCCCGATCTTCGCCAAGGAAGAAGTCCAACGACATATACTTTTTTGCTCCACTTGGTCTACGTTTTGTGCATGGGGGAGAACCCTCTCCCCATATTCAATTGTACATAGGAACCCCAATATGTGGGGGATGATTTTAATTAATTTTATTAATTAATTACCCACTAAACACTCATACAAGACCCAGAACCTGAAGAATGTTTATATCTCAACTAGGAAAACCCCTCATTATGGACTCAATAGAGTAGTTATAATCTCAAAATGACACTCCATTCAAGAGATACAACCACCTGAAACCACTTTACTATTTTAATATTTAATTAATTAAGTATTAAATATTCTTAAAAAGCTCCAAGGGCTCAGAAGTCCACCAAACATCTGTCCTAGGGTAAAAACCCTATTCTGGGACCAACAGAGTGGTTTAAAAAATTATCTGAGACCATCAGCTATAATAAAATGACCATTTTACCCCTTATGACCACTTGAGAACAAGAAATCAAATTTATATATTAATTTCAAAATTTAGAAAATAAGAGTCTCTACAAGTATTGTGTTTAATTTTCATGTATTAATGCATAAGTCTAACAGCGCAAAGAAATTTCAACATATCACTTGTTAACAGTATGGGAAGACCCACTGAAGAAATTCCTTAAAGGGGATGAGGAACTGATTTAGGTTCGGGGAGGAAGGTAACCTAACTAGATATTGATGATGGGGGAAACCCACCAATGTGGTTTAAGAAAGAAATGCTATGATAAATCCTCATCCCATGGTATAATGTTTCAACTGAAAGTAATATAGAAACTATTTGAGTCCTTGCACCAATATAAGGGTGTTTGATGAAAGTTGATGACAACAAAACCCAAGTCCAAAAGAAAAATTGTGACCCCATTCCATCACCACTGTAATGGAGTATCCTGAAAATGAAGTGGTGAAATGTATTCCAATTATTAATTCAAGAATATCAAACATACTTGTTGATTCTAGTTATTTCATATATTTCATATCTCACGTGTTTAGTTTAAAAATTCAAACAACACTATAAACCATAGAAGTAGAGCTGTCAGTGAAAATGAAAAATGGTGAATTTATTGTATCCCTAGAATATAACTCCCCCCTATCAAAATTGGATGGGTGAACTTCCTAATGAACCATGTCAGACTCCTATTTTCAAAAATTTATGCAATTTTTAGTATGGATTAACTTTACCTCTCCAGTGCCAACATAAATTAATATTATAAGGAATTAACCCTCTGTATCATGTATCACATTTTGGTTCTATAAAAGCTCAAGGTGGTGGATTAATCTCCCTTGGTATCATCTTCTCGAGTGTGGATATTATTTCCCTATGAGAAAGCATCTCTTGTTTAAATTATTGAGACTATTTAAAAAATCATTGTTGAATACATACCCATTTTGAGGGAATTCACTGATGTTTTTTCAAGAATAATTACCTAGTCTCCCTCTTAAATGTGTTGTTGATTTCTCAGTCAAAATTATTCCTAGATCAACTAAAATTTCTGGGGAATGTTATCACCAGAAAAGGAATATCTATGGATCCTTAAAAATTAAATCCAGTTGATGGATTTATATAAACAAAATATATGACAAAAATATATTTTTTCCTTGGATTATTTGTGCTCTATCATTAATTTGTAAGAAACTTAGAAGAATTATCAATCCCACTAACAAATATAACTCAGAATGTCATCTTTTTTTCTAGAATTATGAATGTGAGTAAAAATTTAAAGAGATAAATAAGAGGTTAATTTTAGAACACATACTATTTTCACACATTGATGTTGAAGGATTCATGATCTATAATGATACATCTTAAAATGGATTGGGTTTTGTACTTGTGAAAAATGAAAAATCGATAGCTGGTTCCTCCCTTTAATAAAGGATCAATGAGAATAACTACCAAAATACTAATCTAGAATTGGATCCAGTGATCTTCACATTAATTATTTGGAGATATTATCTATTTCTGTGAAAGGGTGATATATATATGGAACACAAAGAATCATGTATATATTCACAAAAAGAAGCTTAATATTTTCTTAAAGAGGTGGTTAGAGAGGATAAAGGATTACAATTTTCCAATCCGTTACCATCTTAGGACAGAAAAAAAGTGGATGATTCTCTTATTTGAAAGGATCACAAAACTCTATTCATGATGATTATTGCGAGGGTACTAATATTCTTAGACATGAAATGGATGGAAATGAGAATAATAAAATGGTATGTATCCAACCTTTCTCAAATAAATTCTCAACCATCCATTTTAAGAGGATCAAGGAGTCTCAAAAGATTTTGAGTTGCTAAAAAATAATGTAGCAAGTTTTCTGGAGTTCAAAATTTCTCAAGATGGATTTATATAGTGTAGAATCTGGATAAGTGTCCCATAAAAGCTAGAGTTAAAGATGGAACTTTTGGATTATTCACATAAGTCATCCTTTACTATATATCTGGGAATCATTAAGATTTATAGATATTGAAAGAATAATTTTTTATGGGATAACATGAAGAGAGATATTGTGGAGCTTTTATCTCGATTCTTGGTATTCCATCAATTCTATGTGGAATTATAGAGGAATAAGGGAATTATGAAACCATTATATATAATGATATGAAAAATAAGAAATCATAACACTGGATTTCACTATAGGACACCCCATGACACCTAAAAGAAATAATGAAATTTGGGTGGTATTTATTCACCTTACAAATCTGTTTCATTTCATTTTTATCAAGGAATATTAATATCTTGAATAAATAAAAAATATATACATTATAGAAATGATAAGAATAAATGAAGTGCCTCTCTCCATTGTATCTGATCAGGATATAAGTTTTTCCTTGAGGTTGGGAGAAGGCTTCAGAAAATGTTAGATATAGAACTCAAATTTAGAACTTATTATCACCCTTAGATGGATGGATATTGTTATATATCCATTAAAACTCTAAAAAATGTTTAGATCATGTCCATTGGATTTACAAGGGTTTTGGATCATCACCTTCCCATATTGGAGTTCTCATATAACAATATTTTTCATTCTATATTTCAAATGGAACCTTATATGGATCAATATGGGAAGAGGTTTTTTACTCAAATATATTGTGATGAATTTAGGGAGTAGAAGCTGATGGGACGTGATGTTATCCAAGAGATGACATAGAAGGTTCAATCCATTCAACATCGCATGAAATCTACACAAAGTTGATTAAAAATATTTGCATACAATCATAGATAAGAACTACAGTTGAAGTCGGGGATATTTTTTTTTGGAATATTCCCATGAGAGAAATTAATGAGGTTTGGGAAGAAGGGAAAGCTTAATCCCAGATACAACAGCCTCATTTAGATCTTTGATCGCATTAGATTTTTGGATTATTTACTAGAACCCCCAAATTACCTATATGATATACATTTTTTGTTCTATGTGACCCTTTTGAGAAAGTAAATACCATACCCCACAGGAGTAATTAATATATAGGTAGTACCATTGGAATATGATTTTTCATTTGATGAGAAACTGGTGAAGATCATATGTCATATATGAAAAGATATACAAAACAAGACAAATCACTTGGTCAAAGTGGTATGGATGAACAATAAGTTTAATGAAGTGATTTAGGAACTAGAAGACTCAATTAAATAGAAGACCATCATCTGTTTTAGTGTATGATATGAAAACATTAATAGAGGTGTTTCTAAATGGGGGAATAATGTAGCAACACAATCTTTTATAAAATTCCATTAGGGATTAAATTAAATACAATATTTTTTTTATGAGGTTATAGAAAACACATAAAATTATTTGGTTATATTCTAAAATTTTTAAAGGACCATTATTCATTATGACCATTAATAATATATCTATTAAATAGTGATCATATGATTAGTATTCATTATGTTTTATGATAAATCCAATAGGCAAGGATGAATGAAATAATAGCCTCAACCAGTAGAATCGTGCCCTAAGAAGACCATTTATCAGAGTTTCCAAGGGATCTAGAATCTCTAGGATTTTACATTTCCCAATCCCAAACTATGAATCAATAACTAAATCTTGATAAAAACTATTTACCATAGAATTTAAATATCACCGAGTTCACAACCCAAATTTTTTTCACTAAACAACCCCAAGAGAATATCACCATCGCACACCTTGCCATTTGGGCATTTTCTGGTGTAATATGGGGTTTTTTTAACTTAATTGTATTATTATTTATATTTTATTTTCAATAAAATAATTATAATATTTATTTCACATTTTTTTAACTTTATAAATGATTAACTAGTGAGTTTGATAAAAATTTAATTTAAAAAGACAAAACTCAAATTTTATTTTTGGGTAATATGAAAGGTCAATGAAGACATTCCTCTTGATAAATTCTTAATTTTTTTAAAATAAATTATAATTTATTAACATAATACTATTAAAAATTAAATATTGAATATAAATTATAATAAAATTTTATTATGTAAAAATATAATTTTTATAATGTTTAGAAAATTGTTACTGTAAAAAAACAATATTTTTCCATGAACATAGATTTTAATTTAAAAGTGTAATTTCTCAAATTTAAATAATTATTTTTATAAAATAAATATCTTTTTTTAATCTGAAATTCAAAATTATCCAATGGTGATTTTTTCAAAATTTTCTGAGATAGTTGAATTTTTGGGTGAAAATTAAATATAGTATAAATACATAGTTTGTATTATGACATCATAATGACCCAAATCTAATGTAATATGTTCCACAAAATTTACAAATAGAAAAATATATATTTACACATTAAATTAATTTTTTAGGTTATTTAACAAAATTTATAAACCATTTATGAATCCTCCAAAAGATATATTATATTTTATGTTTCTAAAATGAATTCTTTGTAAACAAGACTCACTTACACATGCCCTAGGGTATTATTTTAATGCTCCAAATTAAATTACTTATAAAATAATAAATAAAACCATTCTTTTGAATAAATAAATATAAAAAAACTTCCGAATTTTGGTTGTCTTTTTTACTTTATTTTATAGATTCTGAAACCAATGTTTTGAAATAATAAAGAACTCCCCTCTCCTTTCCTATATAATCCTACCCTACATCACTTCCTATTCACTCAAAACCATTGGATCAAAAATTAATCATATATTTCCTCTCTATATCTATCCCATGGTTCCCCCAATATCTCTATAATATGATACCATGCTTTTTGAAACACCCTCTCAATGTATGGGATCCACTCCATCTATTATTTATTCAAGCACCTTCTTTATGTAATTATTTATATCTTCCAATTACTATTGAAAGGATATATTTTTTAAAATACCACTAAATTAAATTATTATTTACAATGGGTTATAGACCCTTTAAATCTCATTAATCCCTCCACGGATTCATTATGTACCCCCATTATAGTACCTAAATTATCCTATGTTTTTTCTATGACAAACTTTTATTCTAGAACCCTTTATGTCTTATTCCTTTAAATTATAATTTTATAATTATGTACTGTGTTCTTAAAATATCTATTTCACTACCCTTATTATTTACAAGTCATTAGATACCCCTTTAACTCTTATTAATACATTATATGATTCATTTTGTACTTTTTTTTATGTCGTTGAAGTTATCCTGTGATTTTCTCATACCAAACCTTTATATTATGAATACCATAATCAATTATACTCAAGGGTATTCACCTAGAAAAACCTATAAATATTTTATTTTTGAACCTAATGTATTTATCCCACACTCTATAATAGTTTGATTAAATGTTATGAAATATGATCCTATGTTGTATTCTCTATGTGGAACACTTATGCATGTACCCGATAAGTAAGCGAAGGGTGCACCTAGAATTATATAGTGATCCCATGCATTAGGTAATGTGTTAGTCTCATGAGAAATCATGTATGGGATTAAGGAGTAAACATAATATATTATTGGACTTTTCCCACCATATTATAATGTCTTGGAGGTTATCCTTGACCTATATTTATGATGTCATGTTTAATTTTTCTTTTTCATTCCCATGTTTCCTCTATTTCATCATCGTATATCAGGCATAAATGTTCATGTTTATGATTATAAAACCTTTTTTTAGGATTTAAATAATTATGTAGATGCTCAATATACAAGAGGGGGTGAATTGTATACTCTTTGGAACCTTTAAAGTTGGTCATAAACTTTCATTTTTAACCTAAAGGAAAACTATGTTTAACAAGGTTAAACAATGTAAATTCACAAGACCTCTTAGTTCTACAAACTTTCTAGATTCTGGAAATATAGTTCTAGAAATGAAACTTAAGAGAAGTTTACGAGGACAAAGATTCTACCTTAAAGCATATATAATCTTACTAATTAGAGTATACAAGTATAAGAAAGTATAAGATAGTTATACTTTCCTTAATTATAAAAATGTAGAGGAAAACAAACTTTAAATAATACAAGTAACAAGTATGAAATATTTTAACCCAAAGAGTAGGGTATCCAACAACCTTGGATATAGGTCCCTTGATTTATACTTTCAAGAAATTATGTCTTACCCACACCAAGGTAAGCCCTCGATAGGAATATCAGAGTCTGTCTTGCTATCCCTGCAAGCCCTCGAACTTCAAGGTAGTCAAAACCTCTGTCTTCTTATCCCTGGAAGCCCTCAATTGTACACATCAACAATCAGAGTCGCACAAAGTAATCTGAACAAGATGTTCAGTATGCACAAAGCATGAGAGTCCCTCTCTCTAGAAATCACTTCAGCAGTATGTAATCTCTAGATTGATCAATGTGTGTTTTGATCTCATTCAAATGAGCTCCTATTTATAGGAACATCTCCAACGGTTGGCTCCTTACTCCCACAATCATATTTTTCCTTGAATCTCAGAGGGACCTGTACATGTGTAACTCAAAAAACGGTTAGTTAGAAATAGAATGCATGATATCATTTCATAACTATAATAAAGGTAATTAAAATTTGGTTTCTCTACCAAATATATTTTTCAGAGTGTATGAAAATAATGTTCAGAGTCTAGGTAAATAAACATTCAGAGCCTAAGAGAAAAACATTCAGATTCTACATTACATGAATATTCAGATTCTATTTTTCAAGGAATTTTAAATTAGAATTCTATAGACTTCAAAGTCTGAATTCTAAGGAGTTCAGAATCTGAATTTCAGAGAAATTGAAATCTGAATTTTAGAGAATTCAGAATCTGAATTTCAGAGAATTCGGAGTCTAAATTTCAAAGAATTTAGAGTCTTAATTTTAGAGAATTTGGAATCTGAATTTCAGAGAATTTGCAGTCTGAATTTCAGAGAAATTAGAATCAGAATTTCAGAGAATTCAGAGTCTAAATTTCATAGAATTTGGAATTTCAATTTAGAACCTACAAAAATAATACTCTCTATCTAAATAATTATAGGATTCCAAGGTCTTAGAAATGAAATTGAATTTTACACTTAATAAAAAAAATAGGTTTAGGAAACTAAATCATGAACAATGAAAACAAGGATAAGGTGAAAATTTCCTTGGGGAAGGAAAGTTTTCCTTATTAAGATAAATCTTTAGGGAAATAAAATTTTCCTTGGGATAGAGTTCTTGTGATTTTCAAAACATAAAGGAATGGAAAATTCATAATGAAACCTTATTGACTCAACAATATCCCCCTTTTTGGATAGCACAAACATCTTTACTAAAAAGAATCTAAGGACTTTGAAATTTTATGGACTTGAAGATAAAAACTTATCTCTCTTAACTTAAGGATCAGAGTGAATATGACTAACTACCCCTTAGGCTTTAGAATAACTATGGATAATATTCTTGATTTCCTGAATGAGATTTTTTATTTTCTTGTAATCAAAAAACATCATTGATAAGAACAATCCTCTAGATGAACTCCCCCTTACTTAGAGAAATCACTTATTTACTTTGAATTCTTTTTAACATTCCTTTCTACCTATTTGTTATTTTCAAAAATCAATAAAGGGAATGGAAATAAAATATTGGTACCTGAAACATTAGTACTTAACAACAAAAAGTATGAAGAATAAGAAAAATTTAATTTATGTTGAAAGAATTTGTACAATGGGGAAAATACAACAAAAGATTGGGATAGAAGAAATTATCCCTCTTTCTCCTTAGGCATAAACTTCTTCACAATGGTTTTTAGATTCTTGAGCTCCATGTGATCCTCTTATAATCTCTTAAAAAACTGATCCTAATATTCACTTTTCTTCTCTAAGGCTTGAATTTTCTCTTCCTGTGCCCTAAGAATGTCTGCCTGAACTTTCAACAGTTCTTCTTGCTTAACAAGCTTCTCTTCAATCTCCATTCTAAGATATCTTTCCCTATTCCAATTCATGGACATAGAGTTAAGCTTTAAATTCAGATCTTTAACTTCTTACTTCTGAGTAGTTTGTTCTAGTGTTAACATTTCCTCAAAATTATTTATAAGATCCTTGATCTCCACATATTCGGTATCAAATGCATCCTTGAAATTATCATGAAATTCATACAAGATTCTCATTTCTTCGGTTGTCTTCTTTGACCAGCTTGTCATCTTCTTTCAAGATCTTTTATGAGCCTCATAACCAGTGAGGAATGTATTGAGGTCTGCCTCTAGTGCAACACATTTTTCCATCACCATGGAAACTAAATATGACTTCTGATTTATTGTATGCTGAAGCATCTAGCATCTTGAATCTATGCTTGGTAATAGAGGAATAATACCAACCAACTTCTTCAATGAATGAACAACAAAATTGTGTCCAAGGGAAGATGATTCTGACTCCGAATTTTTGGTTGGTGAGGATTCTTTTTCTATATCCTCAACTTTCCTCTTGGATGAAGCACCATTATCTTTCTTCTTCACCACAAATTTACTGGGTGTATCTACTACCACCTATTTTCCCTTGTCAGCTCTCAGAATTATGTCTTGTTCTTTGGGAGATTCATGATCACTATCAGATAACTGAACAATCTTATCTTCCTCAACTTCTCCTTTCTCTGCATTAGAAACTAGATCTTCCAGATGAATGAAATAATGATTACTTCTTTCATCATCTGTAGTCTTATTGACTTCTTTCTTCACCTTTATCATCTTTTCCTGGTGTAGCAATTTTTGAGGATTCAGATTGGGAAGTCCAGATTGATAATTTCACAGATGTACTTTTCTTCTCATGGTATTATTTAACTTTATTTATGATATCATCAGTTTCATTGCCTTCTTATTCTTTCTCTTCTTATTATTCTTCTTCTTCTATTTCCTCTTCCACTTCTTCTTCTTCAACTATTTCTTTTCCATTAAGTGATTCCAGAATTAACATTTTATTTTTATGAGTCTTTGGTAATGGTTCTATCAAAATTGATTCTGGTACTGGAATGTGCTTAGATGATTTCTCATCATCTTTGAGAAGTGATTGTACAATCTTAGCTTCAGATAACTTCTTCCTTTGCTTATTCTCTTTTTTCTATTTTTCAAGATTCTTATCAGCCTTTTCCTTCAATTATTTTTCCTCAGCAGGGTCCAGGTCAAACATAGGCTCCCCTTCCTTCTAGTTTTTCTTATTCTCTCTCCACTTGGCCACTACTTCATCAGGATACACTTTTTGCTTCATTGGCTTTGGAGGTGCTGACTGAGTTTGCATGGACACAGGAGTTTTTGTTTTCTCTTTGGGATCTTTATTCTTTCTCTTCCTTCCACCTCTCTTATAGGTTTCATCCACTTCTGGATTCTTTGAAAAAGATTTTATTTCTTCTTTAGAAAGATCATAAAATTCTTCGGATTCACTGGAAAACAAATTTTCATTCTCCTTCAGGTGTCATCACTCAGCAGCATCACTTTTTAATCTCTTGTCTCAGAGCTGCATGGGATTTTGAATAACTGAAGGAAAAAAACAATGATCTTTGAAAGAATTGCTGGATACATGATGATATGAGACTTTAGATTTCCATTCTTGATATTTTGAATTGTAACCAAGATATACTTAACCAAGTTTATCTTTCTGATGTTCACCAAGAAATCCAATATATATATATATATATATATCACTCTTCTTCAGAGTATCCTTATCCTCTTTCCTTGGAATTATAAAGCCTTGAACCCACAATTATAGAATCTACAAATTCATAGAGAGGTGAATGATCTTCAGAGTCTTCACTCCTTTCAAGCCAAGACACTATATTTACTTCTCCTTATCAAAAGATCCCGATTCATCAGGTAATTTGTGAGTATAGAACTCTGCTTCCCCTTCATAAGGAATACCAATAAGACTGGATACCTTTCTTTATGAAAGAGAATAGGTCTTTCCATAATAGTTGAAAGAAAACTTATCTTTCCCACCTTCATTGAAAAAGCTAATTGTTTCATAAAACTCTACCATCAACTCCAAATACACCAGATCCTGTGCCTTCAGTTTTGAAATGAAATGTCTCTCCCAGCCATTTAACTTAATATTCTTAGAGAATACAGAATAATTCTTGTCATAAAACTTTGGATCGACCAACCTTTATCTGTATATCTGCCACTCTGAGATTTCCTTATCAGTTGAAATTTCTTTCTGAGGAGATGCTTCAGCAGACATCCGGAACTGAGGAAACATTGGAGATTCGGAATGGACTTAAAATATAGAGGAAGAGCTTCATCACCCAAAAAATTGAAAAACTGATGTGGGACAACCATCTGGGGGGCTTTATATAGGCTATTTAAGCGAAGGTTCAACTTCCATAGTTGATCCAACGGTTGAAAAAACTTCTGATCAAATCTGATGGTTGAGATGATAACTGAAGAAGGATTTTGATAGGTTCCGATCTTTTGTGGTTTTTAAGAAAAACATTCGAACTTAAGAAAAATAAATGAATCCAAAAATTTTAAAACAAAAAGAAAATACCAACAAGTAAAATATAATTATGAAAATTTATAAAAGAAAACATACCTTTCGGAATGCTAGGAAGATTATTCGTAATGAAGAAAAATTCTTCTTGAATAACTTTACATTCCAAAATTTTGATTACAAAAATTTTTAAACTATGAAAATTTTGACTACAAACAATTATACTACAAAAAATTTTTGACTATGAAAAAGAAATTAGATTACGAAAAATTTTGACTATGGAAATTTTTACTACGAAAAATTTTGACTAAGAAAAATTTTTACTACGAAAATTTTGACTATGAAAATATTTGACTACGAAAATTTTTACTACAGAAAATTTTAGATTATGAAAAAATTTGACTCGGAAAATTTTGACTATGAAAAAGTTTAACTACAAAAAATTTTAACTACCAAGAAAATGTACCCCCCCTATGAAAAAGAGTTTCTTACTGTAATGAGATAGGTTTCAACAAGAAGTTAATATGGAATATTACCTTACAACTATCATTCCTAACTTCTATTTTATGTATTCAAATCTATCATAGGTTAAAGATTTTGTGAAAATATCAGCAAGATGATCTTGTTTTCTGATAAATTGAAGAATGATATCTCTTTTTTGTGTGTGATTTCTAAGAAAGTGATGTCTAATATCTATGTGTTTTTTACGAGAGTGATGTGCAAGGTTTTTACTTAAGGAAATGACACTAGTATTATCACAAAATATTTTTGTTTTGGTAAAAATCATACCATAGTCTATGAGTGTGTGTTGCATCCACAACACTTGAGAACAACAAATTCCACTTGCTACATATTCAGTTTCAGCAATGGAAAGTGCTACTAAGTGTTGCTTTTTTCATGACCAAGAAACTAATGACTCTCCTAAGAAATGACAAGTTCTGGATGTAATTTTCCTATCCATTCTACAACCAAAGTCAGCATCCGAAAAATGTTTTAAAACAAAATCATTTCCAGAAGTATAAAAGACTCTAAGATCCTTAGTTCCCTTTAAGTAGCGAAAAATGAATTTCACTACCTTTAAATGATATTCCTTAGGATTGGATTGATATCTTGCACATAAGCATATTGAAAACATTATGTCTGGATAACTAGATGTCAAGTAAAGTAGACTTCCTATCATACCTCTAAAATATTTTTGATCTACTAGTTTCCTAGCTTCATCAAGATCAAGTGAATTTGAGGTACCACTGGGAGTAATTAAACTCTTAGTGTTGTCATATCCATACATTTTAAGAAGATCTTTAATATAATTATGTTAGGATATATAGATTCCTTATAGTTTTTGAGAAATTTGAAAACCAAGGAAAAATGTTAACTCACCCATCATACTCATTTCAAACTCATATTTCATTAGATCTGCAAAGGAATCGGTTAAAGATTGCTGAGCTGAACCAAATATAATGTCATCAACATAAATATGAATAATCAAAAAAAAATTCTTATCTTTCTTTATAAAAAGGGTTGGATCAGCATTTACCTTAACATAATTGTTTTAAAGAAAAAATATTGTATATCTATCATACCAGGCTCTAGGGGATTGTTTGAGTCCATATAAAGCTTTGGTAAGTTTGAAAACATATTTAGGATATTTTGTATCTTCAAAACTAGGAGTTTTTTCACCAAAAACTTCCTCTTGAACATAACAATTAAGGAAATCACATTTAACATTCAGTTGAAAATTTTTGAAGTTAAAGAATGATTTTAAAGGCAAGTAGATTATGAATAGATTCAAGTCTGGATGCTGGAGCATAGGTTTCTTCACAGTCTATTCATTCTTGTTGATTATAGACTTTAGTAACCAAACTAGCTTTATTTATTACTATGATTCCATTTTCATCACACTTATTTCTGAAGACCCATTTTACTCCAATAAAAAAATATTCCTCAGGTCTTTCAACCAAGGTACAGAATTTATTCCTTTCGAATTCATTTAGCTCATCTTGCATAGATTTTATCCAATCATCATCACCTAAAGTTTCATCAGTTCTTTTTGGTTCTAATTGGGAAAGGAATGCTATATGTTCTACTTCATTTCTTAAGGAAATTCTAGTCCTTACTGGTTGATTTAAATCACCAATGATAATATCATTGGGATGATTTTTAAGAAACTACTGATTTTGGTTTTTTATAACCTGTTCATCAATATATGGTAGGAAATATTTTGGGGTAAATGCTTCAGAAACATTTTCTTGGACATTTTTCTTATCAGAAGGATCTTCTATAAAGGGTTGATAATCAGTTTTTAAAAACACTTCCAAAGATATAGGTTGATGTTGTTTAAAAACAAAAGAATCAGTTTCATCAAATTTAACATGTACTGTTTCTTCAACAGTATAAGTTTTTTTATTAAAAACTCTATAAGCCATAGAAGTTGTGGAGTAGCCTAAGAAAATTCCTTCATCAGATTTTGGTGTGAATTTATGTAGATTATATTTAGTATTCTGAATGAATACCCGGAAACCAAAAACCTTGACGTAGGAAAGTCTATGTTTTCTACCATTCCATAACTTATAAGGAGTTTTATTAAGAAAAGGTCTAATTAAAACATGATTTATAGTATAACAAGCAATACTTACAGCTTCAGCCAAAAAATGTTTGGCTACCAAATATTCACTCAACATGGTTCTTGTGATCTCTTAAATAATTATGTTTCTTCTATCAACAACACCATTTTGTTGAGGATTTCTTAGTGTGAGAAGTTATGAGTAATTACTTTTCTACTACAAAAAGTTTCAAAATAAATTTTTTGAAATTCTCCTCCATGATCACTATGAATAGTTATAAATAGAATGTTTTTCTCATTTTTAACTTGGGCTATAAAAATTTTGAAGTAAGAAAAAGCTTCAAATTTATTTGCTAGAAAATAGACCCATATAAATCTAGTGTAATCATCAACTAATACAAATACATAATATTTTTCTCCAATGATTCCAGTTTGTGTTGAAAAAAAAAGATCCATATGAACCAAATGTAATGCATCAGTGGTTGAGACTTCACTGACTGATTTAAAACTTGATTTAGGTTGCTTTCCATATTGACAAGGATCAAAAACTTTTGAAGAATCAAATCTAAGATCTAGTAGATCCTTAACTAATATTTTCTTATAGAGTTTTCATAGGTTCCTAAGGTTACAGTGTCCTAACCTTCTATTCCATAACCAAGAATGATATTTTATTGCACTAATACAAGGTAGATCTTGTCTCCTTAGGTTTTCTAAGTTTTGAGTGTAAACATTCTCTTGCCTATGGGAAGAAATAATAAACTCTTCCTTGGAATTGTGTACTAAATACTTATCATTCCTAAAATTCATGAGGTAACCTTCATCACATAATTGAATTATGCTAATAAGGTTGTTCCTAAGACCCTTAATGAATAAAATATTTGAAATAAAAGTTTTTCAAGAAAAACAATATCACCTATACCAATAATCCCCCCCTAAGCATTGTCTTCGAAAGTTAATTTTCCTCCCTTAGTCTTGATAATCTTTTAAAATATGTTTTTGTTACCAGTCATGTGATGGGAACATCCACCATCCTTGTACCATGTATTGTTGTTGGTTCTATATTTACTTTCCTGAAAATAAGAGTGTTAGACTTTCAGAACCCAAACTTTCTTGGATCTGAAAACTTCAGAAAGAAAATTTTTAGGAATCCACATTTTCATTGAAAAACAATCTTTATGAAAACATAAAGACTGAGTTTTGTTTAAGGAACAATTTTTTTCCCAATGCCCACCACACTGACACTTAGTACAGAATGGTGCAATTTGAGGTACAAAATAATTGTTACTAAAAATCTATTTTGAATGAGGATAACCAAATGCAGAATTATTCCTTAGAGGTAAAATTTGGGAATAAATATTATCAAAATTTTCCTTACCTAAGGTAAAGTTTGACAAACACTTCCTTAAGGAAAATATTTCTGACTTCAGTCTAATAACTAAGTTTTTATCCTCAAAAACATTAGTTTTTCACTAGAGTTAGTCTCTAAAACATTTTTCTTAGAAATTACTTTTTCTAGATCCTTAGAAAGTTTATCCTTCTTGGAATTAATTTCCCCAAGGGTTTTTTTAAATACTTTAAAAATCATAAGTTTTCTTATTAATATATTTAGAAAGATCTGATACCTCCTTAGTAAGAATATAAATTCTATAATTTTCCTTATCAAGATTTTTCTTGACTTTAGAATTTTCATTCTCAAGGATCTTAGAAAACCTAGACAATTCTTCATAAGTAGGTAAAGTATTATCTTCATCAGAAGAAGATTATTCATTTGAGGATTTAGAATATTTACTATCACTAATATTATCATTCTAGGATACATTGGTTATCGATTCAGCATTGTATACCTTGGCCATTAAACAATGATTTTAAATAGGTAACTTGGCAAGTAAACCAAGATTCTTCTGACCAGAAGATTTATACTTTGAGGATTCATCAGAAGAATCTCCACTACTATCAATCCAGGTGTCATTAGCTTTCAAAACTTTCTTAGCTTTATCTTTCTAGTACTTATTTCTATTCCTCTCAGAATTTTTTTCCTTTCTATAATTTTTCTTAAGCATAGGACAATCTGGCCTTATATGCCCTGCACTTTTTCATTCATAACAAGTAACTTCAGAGTATTTATTATCCATTATTTCTTTATTCTTATATCTATACTGAAATTCTTTATTCCCAACTATATTGTTCATCATTTAAGAAAGTTTATCTTGTTCATTATCAGAATGTTCACTTTCACTTGATTCAGATAAAACAGTGACCTTATTCAACTTGGATCTAGTAACCCTTTCAAGAGTCTTGGATTTTGTATATGTAAAGGCTACACTTACATTTCCATTATTCTTCTTATTTAGACCAACATCTCTTTTCATTCTTGTCTGATATTGAAGAAGAGTTCCAAAAATCTCATCAAGAGTAATCTGAGAGACTTTCTTATTCTAATAAATATTCGTTCTCTTTAATTCCCACTCATTAGGCATGGTATCTCTAATCTATTCCACAAGTGCCTCGTCATCTAAACCTTTTTCACTCATGGATTTTAAACTATTAACAATAGTCATAAACCTCTATCGTACCTTGCACACTGGTTCTCCATAAGAAAATAGAAATTCATAATATTCTGCTCTAAGAATATCTCTTATAGTTTCTATAACCTTGTATGTACCTAAATGAGTAACCTCCAATTTCTTCTAAATACAATTTTTATCTTCACAAGAAGAAATATGGATATATAAATTCCTGGTCATGGAACACAACAAAGTATTGCGTACCTTGTAGTTTAGTTGATATTCTGACTTTTCTTGATTAGTAAAAGTTCTAACTTCCTTATCAAGAATCTTGTAATCTCCAGTAAGCATAAAAAAGTTTTCCAATCCAGTATTAATGAAAAAATTCTTCATACGATCTCTCCAATATTCATAATCATTCCCATAAAATATATGTGGTCTAGTAGGATTAAGATTGTCAATCGAACCAACATTCATTCCTACCATCTAAAAGAAAATATCTTTCCACAGAATCTTTTTAGTAAAAGTTTGAAAACAAGGATAAAAATACTAAGAAAGAAAAATATAGAACAATGGAAACTTGAGTAAGAAAACTTATATGTGAATATAATTATTTCAGATACCTTATCTGATACCAATTTTGTGATCGAAATAATGATGTATATGCTCAATATACAAGTGGGGGGGGGTGAATTGTATACTTTAAAAATTCATTTGGAACCTTTAAATTTGGTTAAATTTTTTTTAACCTTAAGGAAAACTATGTTTAATAAGGTTAAATAAGGTAAATTCACCAGAACTCTTAGTTTGACAAACTTGATAGATTCTAGAAATATGGTTCCAGAAATGAAACATAAAAGAATTTTACAAGGATAAAGATTCTACCTTAAAGTGTATAGAATCTTACTAATCAGAGTATACAAGTATAAGAAAGTACAAGATAGTTATACTTTTTTTAATAACAAAAATTCAGTGGAAAAAAAGCTTGAAACAATACAAGTAACAGGTATGAAATATTTTAACCTGAAGAGTAGGGTATCCAAAAACCTTGGATAAAGGTCCCTTGATTTATACTTTTAAGAAAGAATGTCTTACCCACACTAAGGTAAGCCCTTGATAGGAATATTGGAGTCTGTCTTGCTATCCCTTCAAGCCCTAGAAATTCAAGGTAGTCGGTACCTCTTTCTTCCTATCCCCAGAAGCCCTCAATTGTACACAAAAACAATTAGATTCGCATGAAGAAAGCTAAACAAGATGTTCAGTACGCAAAAATCATGCGAGTATATCTCTTTATAAATCACTTCAGCAACATGTAATCTATAGATTTATCAACATGTGTTTTGAGATTGTTCAAATGAGCTATTATTTATAGGCACATCTCCATCGGTCGGCTCCTTCCTCCAACGGTCATATTTTCCTTTGAATCTTGAGGGACCTGTACACGTGTCACTCGAACAACGGTTAGTTAGAAATTGAATGCACGAAATCATGTCATAACTATAACAAGGGTAAGTAAAATATAGTTGCTCAACCAAATCCATTTTTTGAAGTCTAGGAAAATAAAGTTCGGAGTCTAGGTAAATAAACATTCGAAGTCTAAGAGAAAAACATTCAATGTCTATATTACATGAATATTCAGATTCTGTTTTTCAATGAATTCGAAATCAGAATTCTATAGAATTCAGAGCCTGAATTCTAAGGAATTAAAAATCTGAATTTTAGAGAATTCGAAGTCTGAATTTCAAAGAAATCAAAATCTGAATTTTAAAGAATTCAGATTCTGATTTTCAAAGAATTAAGAGTCTAAATTTCAGAGAATTCGGAATCCGAATTTTAGAGAATTCAAAGTCTAAATTTTAGAGAATTCAGAATCAGAATTTCAGAGAATTCAGAGTCTGAATTTCAGAGAATTTGGAATCTAAATTTAGAACCTGTAAACAAAATACTCTATATCTAAGTAATTACAGGATTTATAGGTTTTAGAAATGAAATTTAATTTTACACATAATAAAAAAATCGGTTTAGGAAACTAAATCATGAACAATGAAAACAACGATAAGGTGAAAATTTCCTTGGGGAAGGAAAATTTTCCTTATTAAGATAAATCTTCAGGGAATAAAATTTGTCTTGGGATAGAGTGTTTGTGATTTTCAAAACATAAAGGAATGGAAAAGTCATAAGGAAACCTTATTGAATCAACAATTTTATGTCATAATTTAATTCCTATTAATTAATATTTAGTAATTTCATCATGTTATGATTTTTTTATTCCTTTACTTTTCATTATAGCTCACTCCTTTCTTATGTATGTCCCCATGTTATACCATACAATTTTAAGAACAATTGAATTTTAGAGCATGTAAAGGAATTTCTCAATAATGTCATTTTTTCAATGTATCATTTTGTTGTTCTATGTTCCTAATTTACTAAAGACACTAGGCATCATGATCTTATAGGTTGTATAATGTTTTTTATGTAATAAATCATTAAATAAATTATATTAAAGATATGGGTTATCATAATGGATGTCCATATCATATTTTGGTTCATCAAGAAAGTGATTTAGAAGGATATACCCTATAATATTCCAAGTTTATAAGATTATTCTATAATTACATACCTCTAGGACTCTATCAACAAATATAGTTTTGAGTTATGTTGAAGGGGAGGAAATTAATTCCCTAGATCCATTGTTGGATCAAGAATGGATCATGAATTCCTTTCTAATTATTCAAGATAATCTCAGGTCTAGCCCACAAACATTGATGCACCAACCATTATTAAATGAAAATGATATCAAATATGAGATTCAGAAATAATATGATTTCAAAATTTTTGGTCTATAAAAATATACCTAGAAACATCTACCATTAATGATAGATCAATCTCTTGTCAATGAGGATGTTTATCACATATAATGAAGCTTCCACCATTCCAGTAATAATCAAATTATTCATTATTAAATCACATAGGTATCCATATATTGAGGAACCGAGGAGTCACTAATAGAAAAACATAACAACCAGTAGTAAACTCTATAGGTCTCTAGTGGTTAGCATAAGACTTGTTCCTACTCTGAGATGTGATCAACCTATTCTAAATAAACTACACTCTCTTAGAGGTATATTGTACCATTGTAGGAACCAAAACCCCTAAATCACTAGCCTCATTTGAATAAATCATTTAATGACATGGTCTCCCATAAATATAATCATAGGGTTCCACCTACAAAGAATCCCTATAATTGTTTTTGTAAGATAACTCAACCAAGTCTAGCTAGTCATCACAATCTCCACAAAAGTATAAGATGCATGAGTAGAGAATAACATTTAATATATCAATAGTTCACTCCAAATATCCATCTATAATAGGATGATATGAAGTTATCAATCTCAACTATGTATATATGGGCTTCTGTAGGTCCTACCAAATTTTTTGAAGGACTCGGGATGTGTTGCACCACTGAGAAGAAGGGGGGGAATCAGTGTTTCTCATTTAAAATTTTTCATCATTTTGAAATTGAACACTATTTATCTATTAGGATATTATCTACCATTAGGATTACACAACCATTACTGAATTTGGTAAATGTAAATTGCATAGGAACACAATATTCATACAAATTTTAGATCAAATTTGAAATCCTACTCCTTATCATGGATGGTTATTCCCCCCAACCAAGAAATATTTTCACTATATATATAAGTTAAATACTCTTACAATCATACATTAAACATCCCACCACACACATCATAAGTCACACCTAACATTTTAGCATCACATAGTAGTAAAAAAAATTACTACAAAAATGAAGAGGATTTCCAGAAAGAACAAGATTCTTTGACAAAAATGAATTAAAATCCACTTCTATGAGACTTCAAAACAAACAAGTAATTATTTTTCAAAGTGGATTCTTAAAAGTTCTGTAAAAATATTCTGATACTCAAAATCAATCTTCTAATTCCCTAATTCTCATAATTTTTTATCATAGAAGGAAAAAACCTCATCTTCAAAAACATCCCTCTTTTCTGCCTCCCCAATTTTTGTGTCTCTCACTATAAACTATCCAATATATATAAAAAGTATTTTCCCTCTCTGGATAACATACAGTGAACAATCCCCATGATCTCCAATATCTCTTCCTTTTCCGCACAGATATCACACACCACAATCTCTATATTCTTTAGTGTTGCACGATCTCCCTGATAGCTAATAAAGACTAAATCTATAGAATGGCTCAAAAATGACTTTATCGAATATAAAAATACTCATTTGAAATTACTTAAGAACCTATATAGCCTTCATAAAATAATAATGGTATCACAGAATGAGAATAAAATTCTATTATTATGGTAGAATTTAAAAACGTTCAAGCATCATCACATTAAATTCACATCAAAATATTTTAGTTTTGAATACTCATAGAAAACCAAACCATATATAGAAATAAATAATAACCAACTTCATGAAGAATAAAAGGTTACATAGAATCCATATATGTGTTTATAAATAGAAAATGTGTACATAGTATGCTCTCCTTTTTGAATCAGGTATGTGAATCTACAATTGGCTACATGTCCAATTGGATACATCATTTTCAAAAATCCACTACAGGACTAAAAACAGATATGTGGGTTCTGAATTGGCTATGTTAATCATTTGGATACGTGATACATTTAGATTGATGGATAAATATTCTATATCATTTCCTACATAGAGAAAACATATACATGAATCACCTATATGGATTTTCCTTCACCATATCACCTATATAGCATAAATGGCTGCATCAATCTTCCTTTTACAAAATCAGACATATGGATCCAAAAACCACTCAAACTAAAATAAAACTCAATAAACTAACCTACATACCTTCTAAAAATTACTTTATTGCATCATGACACATTATTTCATGATATTTAACACTATACATACCAGATCAAGCATCATTAGTCATTAGAATTCATTAGGAAAGGGTGTCAACAAATAAAATAACCAATAATCACCAAGAACCATAGGATCTTAATGATCTCTAAAACCAGTCCAAATATCCATGGGGTTATTCAATACCCATTTGGATTTATTTAAAATTAATTTGAAACCCCTTAACACACTATTATTGAAGAAAAATATTCAATTCATCATATCAAGAAGTATTATAACCATGGTGGGCTACTACCTTCATCACTGTATGACTATGTCACAACCTTAAACTTACAGACTACATTCATAATTAATTAATTCTATGATTTATCATCATTGAGAGGACATAATTAGAATTGGATGAGTTAAAACTACCCCTACAACTTACACCCCCCTTCACCGTGGACTTCTCTTCCCCTTTGGAAATAGAATCCAATGGACCATAGAGGATCTCATTGAAACATATATTCAAGTTAAAGGAGAAGAATGAACATAAAGTTTCATCCTTAATTAGAAAAACCTCTCCCTTGGAATAAATTTGGTAAACATATATACAACATGATCTTTTATAGAAATTTATTCTAGCTTGACATATCGACATTCCAACATTTTTTTGATAAAGTGATTTCTGATATCAATATTATTGGATATTGAATATTTTACTGGCTTTTTAGAAAAACATATAGGATATTTATTATCATAAGAAATATTCATAAATTTATTAGATTCAATATTTAGATCAGTTAACTACACTTGAATCTAAACCATCTATATAGTATAATGAGTAGCTATAGCATATTCTACCTCATAAATGCTCAATCACTAAATTTTACTTCTTTCTATACCAACTAAAATAGAATTACCCTATAAAAAAGTTCCACTTGAAGTTGATATTCCGTCTATACAGTCACTAGCCCAATCCACATCTATAAAACAAAACGAGTTTAAATTTGGAATGTGTTTATATAGTAGCTTATAGTTTATAGTTACCTTCATATCTCTCTGTATCCTTTTATCATCCAACTATAATGAAACTTTAGGATCACTCTAAATTTTAGAACATAAAGTCACTATATAAGTTATATCAAGCCAAAATGTTTTTTTATTAAAACATTCTTCTAATGAGTATTCCAAATTCTTTCTAGTTAAAACTACTTCCAGCTTTTTCATTGCACAATTTGGTTCCAACTGAAATTGGGATTTAAACTTCCATTTCATTTTCTATTCCAGACCTTTTTAGAAATTTACCATTATAAATTTATTGATATATAAAATTGTAATTCATCTTCATATAAATTAGAAATCCCAGAATGTATTTCATCACATCAATCAAGGAAATATCAAAATACTTCTTCATCTATATAGTAATTTTTTCACAGAGACACTCATTATCACTAGAAAATATGATGTGATCCATATAGGATATTAAAATGAGAGTTTATTTACTCTTTTCTTCCACATAATGGTTACATTCAAAAATAAAATTAATAAACTTGCTATCCCTTTAACATCTATCAAATTTAGAATACCAAGATCAAGGGGAATTTTTCAAATCATATAAATATTACTTCAATAAATGTAACATGATTCAATAATTTTATAGTATAAAACTACCTGGTTGTTTAATATATACTTATTTCTCAATATTTTCATTTAGAAAGGAAATTTTCCCACTGATTTTATAATATTACTAATGTTTGTGAGATACCTCTACCAAGACCATTATTATCATTTCTAGTCTTCCTACAGGTGAAAAAGTTTCTTCAACATTAATACCTTTCATTTGAAAATATCCTTTTCACAACAACCAAGTTTGGTTCCTTGATACCTCACTCTTCTCATTTAACTTATTTATGAAAACCCATTTGGTTCAATTAAAATTTTTATGATAAGGTGTTGGGAAAATATCCCATGTGGAGTTCTTCTCAATTTTATCAAGTTCCTCATTTGTATCATGTATCCACTCCTTATGATCAACTGCTTATGGAACTATATGAGGTTCCATTTAGAAAATAAGTGTTGTTTTATCTTCAAAAAATCAATATTCATATAGTTTAAAGTGGATCATGTGGATTAAAAATTATATTTTTAGTTTCAACATGTTTCTTTAATTTATTATACTATTTTAAATCATTTCTAATAGCTCCATATTCATCACTGGTTTATTCAGAGTCAATATTAGTAATGATAAGATTCTTCTAAGTAACCACATATTTCATCTATTCTAACATCAACATACAATTTTCCACAGAATCTTATGAATATGAATAAACAATTACATCTAATTTTTTCTTTTAATAATATAGACTTCCTTATATTCAAAAATGTACTGAATCCATTTTTTCCAGCATCTATATCCACTGCCAATTGATAAGTATACCATAAAAAATCATTCATCAGCTTTCTCTTCAATTTTTTTCAAATTACTATTCATTATTTTTATAATCTAATGACATTCAAAAACTCTAAGGTATTTATAAATTGGACTTATTTTTTACGAAATTTCATACAGTGTCTATTTTTTTTCTCATCTTAGTTTAAACATGTTATGTATGTGTATGAAAAATCAAATAGCTTCTCTTTAGAAATACTATAATGTGTTATTTTCATCTAACATAGTCATTCCAATCTCAACTTTGATTTTTTTCTTCCATTCAGAAACACCATTTTTTGGAGTATATGATTTGTTATATTGATACATGATTCAATGTTTGGAATTTTAACTTTCATAAGAATCACATATTAATAGATTACCATTACATGATCATAATTTATTGATATAGAGACCCAAATTCTTCTCAACTTGCCTTCTAAAATTATTGAACATTCTGATTTCCTCTAACTTGTGTTTGATAAATATGACATTTCTTAGTTGGGTACAATCATCAAAAAATATAATGAACTATAACTCAACCCTAGCATATTTTTTTATCATTAGACCACATAAGTCAGCTTGAATAAGCTCAAATGGTCAATAAGATAGAATTTACAATCCTTTATGAGAAACTTAAACCAATTCCCTTTTTGATAGGTTTAATAAACCTAGATAAAATATCTCACAACATCATGATTCAAAATTTTACTTATACTTCTTTTTATAATATGACCAAGCATTTTATGACATAAGTTGTTTTCATCATTAGGTAACGAGAATCACTAAGATCACTAATTAGAAATAAATATTCATTAGTTATTATTCCTTGAGTGGTTATACTTAAATATTTTGATCTTTTATGATACATGAATCCTTTTTAAAGGAAACCTCATGTCCATCATCACAAATTTGATTAACACTAATCAAATGGTTCTTTAACCCTTGAAAAATTAATACATCATTAAACTTCATAATTTGTGATTCAATCTCTAAAAATCAAAATCCTTTAATTTATAGGGAAATATAATTACCAAATCCAATAAATCCTCTTCATTATTCTCAATGTATCTCATAGTTTCTTTGTAATCAGTCATGTGTGAAGAAAATCCACAATCATGAATCAATGACTTGGTTCTCATACTAGACTTCAAAGTTACTTTCAAAAAAAATATATTCATATTTTCAATTCCCTTTTCATTCTAAAAATTATGTATTTATATAGGAATACTTCTCATTAACATTTTAGTAATATGGACTTTCTGATCACAACTTCCACATATTTATTCTTAGTAGACAAATTTTCTATATATTTGTAGATAAGATGAATTCTTGGTAACTTCTTTCCTATTTTGTTAATATATTCTATTTTTTCAGAATAGCTCCACCATTGGTTCATATTTCATCTCTAGTAGTGACATGTTATACCATGATGAGTCATCTTTGTTCCCAAACACTCCACAACACCAAAAATTTCTTCTAAACATTGACCTTCCATACTGATAATAGCTTTTCCTTGAATGTTAGTGAAGTTTGGTTTTCATATATTGTGGTTTTATCTATGGGAAAAAAGATGTTCTTAAGTAATCCTTAACATTTTATTCATCAACATATGATCTAGATCTATTCACCCATAGTAATCATCTCTATTATTATATGTTTTGAACTATTTTCATCACGATCCATGAAATTAGTTTCATCTTCTGAGTGTCTACATTATGTAGTGTCGTATTATTCTTATCTATTTACATAGATTCATTTTTAATTTTATATAACTTCATATTGCTTCCCATATATTTGGTTGAATATTTTTATTTTTTACCCCATTCTTTTGTTTGATGTTTCCCATCATCTAACTCATTTTTAGCATACTTCTTCCCAAAACAATTTACAGAAATGTTTATAATTTCATAATAATTGTAACACTATGGTGGTAATTTACCTTTAACCTCAAACATTGTTTATTAAATATATTTTATTCTAGATAAATGATTTTATTATAATCTTCAACTTCATCTCTATAATAAGATTCACCTAATTCTATAATTTTAAAATATTTTATTTTTAGCTTTCCTAAGGCATAAAAATATATCTCATATTTTATCTTCTTCTTAAAAGCCTTGATACTTCTCACTTTATAAGAAATATAAATGTTATGTAATTTAGAGAGTGTAAAATCTTCTCTGTCTTCCAAAGAAAAAAATTAGGGTCAAACTTATCTGGAAAATTTCTCATCATTTTTTTGAAAATAGTTGAATCGGACAACTTTTCTTCAAAATTCCAAATATTGCTCAAAATTTAATTAATTATTGTAATGTAGTGAATAAGAGGTTTTTCACCCCTAATAGGGGGTGAATTCGTTTTTCACTTATCTTATTTTTCATTATTTTGAAATTAACCATTATTGAAATATGATGAATCGATACAGTCTTATGATTACTCAATATTTCCTAAATATAGAAAATGTAAATAGAATATAAAGACAATATTTTTAAAAGATTCATATGTAATTTTGAATCCTACTCATTTTCATGGATTGGTATTCTGCCAACCACATATTAATTTCACTATATCCATTTGTTTAATCCCTTTAAAGTATATATGTGGCATCCCACTACACATGTCAGGAGTCACACCAAACTTTACAACATCACATGATAATATAAAATATGGTTTCTAAAGTTATGTGCATCACCAGAAAGAAATGGTTTCCTTGAAAAGAATTAATGAATATAAACATACAAGAACCTTAAAAATATGAAAGTATTACCCATAGTATAGTCTTGAAAGTACTGAAAAAATATTCTCAGACTCAAAATCAATCATTTTAAGACATGAGTTTCATAAGATATTCATCCCTGAAGAACAAAAAAAATTATCATCAATAACCACCCTCTATATCTTCATCCTTTTTTTGGTTCTCATTATCATCCCTCTGCTGTGCATCTATAGGATTTTCCCTTTTAGGTTACCATGTAGGTGACACACCCAATTATCTCGATTCTCTATATTTTTTTATCTAAAGATATCATGCTCCATGATCTCTATATTATTAATTGTCCCACTATCTATCTGATAGATAACAAAGACTATATCTACATCATGGATCAAAAATTATTTTATTCACTATTAAAATTACCATTTAAAAAACCATAAGGACCACTGTAGTATTTATTAAGTCTTGATGGATTCATAACATGATAATTAATGCCAACTATTATAGAAAAATTGAAAACCATTCATGAATAATCACATTTAATTATCATAAAAATATTTTAATTCTAAGAACTCTTTGAAAACTAAACCTTATATAGAGTGAAATATAAATCATATATGTAAATAATAAATGGTTACATTGAAGTTGGTTAAATGGTTCTCAATAGAGAATGGATGCATAGAATAAGCACCTAGGTGAATCAGTTGCGTGAATCGGCTACGTGGCCCATCAATAACCTAATTTTCATAAATTAGGCACAAGACTAAAAATAGATCTATATATTCCAAATCAAATTCATTGATTATTTGGATAAGTGACATATTTTGATACGTATATGAATCATATACATGATTTAACAACATTGTGAAAATTGATATGTGAATCGCCTACATGAATTTCCCTTCAATAAGTCAACTACGTAGCATAAATGGATACATGAATCATCCCTTATAAAATTGGATATGTTGATCAAGAAACCACTCAATCTCTAAAAAAATAATTCAATTGAGCTACAACCATTATTAAAAACACATTATCGAATCATTGAACATAATTTCATTATATTTTTCATCATTTATACTAGATCAAGAACCATCATACTTAATAATTCCTCCGAAAAGGATGTCAATAAATAAAATACTCACCAAGAACCATGGTATATTTATTTTTTCTCGAGACAGATAATAAATCCATAGTTTTCTTATACTATTACATAAAACACCAATCTCTATCAAATATAGTGCTAATTGGAAATCAATGCAATAATACTATGTCACTAACAAATAACATTATCAGCTTATCTAAAAATCGAGTCTCACAGATCAGTTTGAAATGAGAAACTTTCATTAGATAATAAACAATCACCCCTAACATGTTTTGTTTCCTCATGGTTTTGGGTAAACCCCTCACAAATTCCATCAAAATGACCTCCCACATTAGTATGGTAATTGGAAGATGTTGGAGTAAACCACCAGGATCCTGGTGCTTGTCCTTTATCATATGGAATATAAGGAGTCATTAAATTTTTCTAGAAGTTTTATTAATCCTAGCCACCAGAACTACCACTTATGTTACTGGTAAATATATTTTAGTCAAGGGTGTAGCTTCTAGTTAGGTATATTGAATTCTCTCATCAGTTCGTCCAAAATTGTAGTTGGGTATATAACTCTCCCATAAACTAGAATTAAATTGTATTTGTCCAATGACCACCTGAGTATTCTATCACATAGTATAGTTGTTCCTAGATCACCACACAATCTATTTCATATTTATAAATAGCCTTCAATTGTTTTAATAAGGAATATATGATCACAAGTGCACAATGTTTTATCAATCCACACTCCTTATAAGAATCTATTCTCTACCCTTCCAATAAGCTCATCAGACACAACTATTCCTCTTAAGGTCATTCACTAAAATACTAAATTAAATATATTTTATGGCCAAGATAATCTAAAAAAAAGATTCCATTACCTAGTGTGTTGGTCATCTCAAAATTGATCATTTACAGATACTCTACCTAGTGAATGTTCCTTAAATTGATATCCTGATGTGTGAAGATATAACAGAGAATATTTTGGTTCATGTTAAAAATAAACCACTCTCCAATGAGATATTAACACCAAAATTTAAATTAATAGTCCAAGGATACCAAATCTAAGTAATGGGTAGGGTATTTCTCATCATGGGATTATATCTGATGTGACATATAAGCTATTACCCACTCCATCTACATAAAATATTCTCCCAATATAACTAATGATTCATCTAAGTATAATACCTAACCAACCCATGGAGTATGAAAAATAAATACTAATTATATAGTAAACCTCCACTAAATATTATGAAAAGACTCCTCAAACTAGAATAACTTAAGAACATCACCACCTTTTTCATTAGTACATTCATTGGTGATGATAAATTGGTGAACTTTTGGATAAAACGTTGATAATTTACCGCTCAACCCAAAAACCTCATGATCTCAGACACATTTCAGGGATGTGTGTAGGGAATTAATGCCACTAATTCTACAATACCATGGATATACCATTATCATAAAATATATTTTCAAATAACTTTTCCTCAAAAATCCAAAAGTGACACTTCGACGACTTGACATAAAGATAATGCGCTTGAATTTAACTTATGAATATTACAAGATACATAGCATGATTCTCTCAGATCAATGAGTAAATTAGGTTATATTTTATGAAAACCATGATGAAAAATTCAAGTTAGGGGTGGAGTTTCTTGTTTATGAGATCTAGGAACACTATAGGTTCATTCACTAGTCCAAACAGAATCACCACATATTCATATAGACCATACCTACTCTAAAACACCATCATCGAGATTTCCTCCTCTCTAACCTACAAATGGAGATAAAATGGTCTATGATAAATCTTGGGGAGCCATCTCGTACCCCCTAACTGATCAAAGATATCATTGATACCTGGAAGAGGATATCTATTCTTTAACATGTCCTAATTTAGCTTCCAATAATATTCATAGAGTTAAGTACTACTATCATGCTTCTTGGAAAATAAAATAGCTACACCCCACATTAAAGTACCGAACTAGATAAATCATATATACTCAAATTCCTCGATATATAATTTCATATCCTTCAAAATATACAACATTATATGATAATGGGGTATCAAAAAGGCATGTGTTCCTAGCATGAGATCAATATATAAATCAACTCCTATGTTAGGGGTAAGACCTATGAAGTCATCTAAAAATATGTCCTTATATAAATCCACAATTAGAGAAAAAGATTAGGGGGATACCACTGATCATGCTGAAAGATACAATAATTAAATTGGATTTGTGATTATACCATGATGAATTTTGTCTATACCCACTCTACATGATTCTAAATCTCACCCAAATACCATAAAAAACTTAACTACCTTAGGATATGTAAATGATAATCATCTGTGATGGAAATTAATGTGGCTCGAAAGCTAATCATACATTTAAAGAAAAGAATCACATCAATTATCATCATCTACAAAATCATGATATATGATATATTTACATAATTGAAAATGACTATAGAAAACTTTAGAAATCACTAAAGATGGTCTAATTTTGTGCCTAATGGTATATTGAGAGAAAGTAACTTTGAATATATGTTGACCTATAAATTAAGGTATACAATAACATAGAAAGGTATAAAGGAATGGAAAACAATAGTATCAAAAAAAGTGGAAGACAATGTTGAAGTGATCAAGACCATACCTCAAATAGTATATGGACCCTCACCACCATATTCTAAAGTCTGATCCACCACATATACTTGTATTGCCTCATATCTATGATACTATCCATATGATGCATGAACTTAATAAGTCTTCATCATCTAATACTTATACTCAGGACCCCGTTTGTATTCCTTGGTCCTAGATCACATCTGGAATGCACCCCTATGAAACCTCTCCCATAAATCTATATTGAAAAACAACTAGATATTCCCCATCCTAACATACTAATGATGCTTCTTCTGAAGTGCTATATAGAACTTAAAATAATGTCTGACCATCACATAGTTTAAGAACTATGGAAATATTCCTAAGGGGGATGAATAATTTATACTCTGGTAAACTTACATAATACTACCATGTTTCATCTGAATGAACCCATATGCTCAATCTACCTTCAACATATCAGGAATTAATTCCTTGAATAATATTACCATGAAATCCACCCAAGTTAGACTCCCACTTATACCAGTATGTCCCATAATGCCCCACCATTTTATGGTGGGTCTATGTAGAATGAATGTTGTAAACTTCTCATTTTTATACTTAGGTGTCTCAAAGTGGTCAAATACACCATTGATGATTTTATTTTGTCTCATATAACCTATGGTTCCATAGTTCCCAAAAGTCTGGTGAATACGAGAGTTGTAACTCTAGCATAATTGACTATGGAAATCAGTATCCCTCTACCCTGAGAAGGAAAATCTTAAAGACTTTCATATAAGGTGGGAACACTTCCAACACTACTAGAGCAGGTGTCTGAGTGTTATATTCCCCCACTCCCTACATAGCATGTTGTGGAATATGGATTTCCTCTATAGGGAGATCATTACAGTCCATGTTAGCTGGTGATCCCATTATTCTCCTTTGGAGATGAAACTTATGAAAAATAAATAAACATTTTGAAAAACCAAAGTCATTAGGGAAAATCCTTATCAGTATATGGGATTATATAGTAGTTCACAAAAGAGTATACCTGTAACCAAAGGTATATCCTTCTGATCACTAACCAATGTACCCATTACTACACATTAGTGATACTTGCATATATATAAAACATAGAAACATTATTGGGTTCAAATAATTAATACAAATAGATATATCATAATAACAAGGAAAATAGATATATCACCCAATCCAAGAATATAGCTCTATCTCAAATAAATAGAACACATTAAGGAATTAAATTAATGAACTAGAATTAAACACACAATAGGTGTATATATATGTGGAATGTGATAGTACATGCCAAATATTGATTCTTGGATACACCTAAATCCCATTACATAGTAATAAAAATACCTCCAATGGTAAATCAAAGGTCACTTACACATGAGTTATCCAAGAAAATGGAAACTCCCCTACCCAAATAGTACATTGCCTATCTCCCTTCTACCATATATTAGGTTAGACAAAAAGGAAAGAATAAAATATGTTAATGATACTATTTTTAAATTCCATGACCCAAACCACTGGGTCCAAGTTAGAGAGAAACAATACTTCATGTGTGCCTCCCTATATGAAATATTTTTACGACTAGTAGTGAGGGTCTGAACACATTTAGTGGGGAGAATATACCCTAAATATTATATCCTTGAAATAATAATATAATAAAATAAAAAATTGACTAAGAGTAATCAAAAAGGATGGTGTGACATCAATTGTAATAAAAGATGGAAGACAAGTCATAAAATAAAATAAAAAAACTTGGAACCCAACATGGTAATTCAAACCTGCATATAATATTGAAAGCAGGTAAATAATTACATATATGTGTAAATCCTCTGGAGTGTATCATTTTAAATCCACTAGATCTCTACTTCATGAGTCATTTGTATTCTACAAGCCCCTTTCCCTTGCTTGGATCCCTATACTTGATGTGTGGAAAACATCAAGATTCACTTATGAGGTGCAAGTAATAAAACCCAATAGGAAAACCCAAATGCTTCTACAAAAAGTGTGAACATTTATAATAGTTGTATTCCATGAAATAATTAAATGTGGAAGAAATCATAAATATTCATGTGTTGAGAACTCATATTCTAACCAAGACACGATTCCCCCCAACCATACCTACTTCATATCCACGTCAAGAGGTTGACCAAAGAAGTTGGAAGTGGCCAAGAGCCAACCATAAGGTTGGGAACATGTTATCGATATCATCAAGACATCAATCCAAACATGCTACTTGATATCCACTAAGCATCGAGCTCTAGAACTTTACTTGGTATTCTTAAGGAATTGAGTTTTGGGATGGGCATTAAGGTTTTCAAACTCCTACCCTATGTATGGGTCCAACATCATCATTTTCACATGTCAAATGCACTCCCCCTCTTAGCGGTAATCATACCCTCATGACCCTCCTATTTTGAATACCAAGAAAAAATCACATAAAGGCATGCAACACACATAGAAGGGTAGAGAATAATAAGATAGACATAGAACATAATCATGATAATACTATACAAACATACAACAACGTGATGTCTATATAAATAATAGTGACATGATACTCAAGAAATAATCTTGGAATCATGAACCATATAGATGGGTATTATGGGCTATACACATGACTATATGAAACCACTGTAAAACATCGATAATAAGCTATGTCAACACAATATGAATCAAGTAAAAAAGGGTATACCAGAGTCTCAATATGTAATTAAATTCATAACAATTTTTTTGGGTGAATAAATACAAAGTTTATTAATGAATCAATCCCCAAACCACATTTCACACCCATGTGGAACTTGCTCACATGTCAAGGATGTCTATCTCAGGTGTTGGTTCATCAAGAAATATGTTTCAAAGTAGATGCACAAGGAGATTCCATTTTAAGATGTTTTTTTTCTAGAAATAAATACCTATCAAATTCTATAAATGGATATATCTATAAGATATATCAAAGGAGTGGACTTGAATTCACTGGTTCTGTTATCAAATCAATAATGGATGATGAATTATATTCCAATTCTTGAAGAGAATATTAAGTCAATACATTGAACTTTTATCCATCCACAATACAACAATTGAAAATATATCCAATATTAGATTCAGGAAGAAGATAGTCGCAAAATTATTTCTCTTGGAAAACATATTCATAAATGACCACCATTCACAAGAGATATAGCTCTGATCAGAGGGGTCGATATTTGCCAATCAAAAACCACCACCATTATAGAAAGTATCCATGAATTTGTTATCAATTTGAATATGAATACATATATTAGGAAACATCATGCTAGATATATAATTCATTTCAATTAAAATATGATAGATTCAGAATAATCCAAGATAATAGAGTTAATTGTATCATATACCTCAATTCTATATCATTAACTCCATTGGATTCATCAGAATCTAGATTTGGAGGAGGAGGAAATCTTTATGGAAGTCTTGGGGAGACATAGAAATTAAGAGGCACTCATATAGAAATAAAAATAGTTCAAAAAGAAAATAAAAGGTTGTTTAAGAGTATTTTATATCATTAATTTCATCTTCACATGGTTTGGTAACACACCTTTCCCAATAGTGGGCCAAACATGCACCCTATTAAGGCTTTTGGACAAGTCAAATGGTTTGAAAAAATGTGAACTCATTGTGTGAAGAATTATGAATCTTTTTGGGAACCTACATGGTTTGAGGACACAATTTTTCAAACGGTGGGCCAACTATCATATTGGAACTAGAGGGGATCACATAATTTTTAATATAGGGGCACACCTTTTGTAAAACTGTACACCTTAATCCTGTTCCATACTAAGTGTTATTGCTATATGTTAATCTATTTAAGAACAGTTTTGAAAAATAGTTCTCAAAACATACACACCCAAAAAGTCCTCAAGTACTCTTTGATACCAACTAAAAACCCGCAATAACTCAATTGAATAAATTAATGGTTAAAAAAATATAAGATTACAGGATGAAATTAAATAATAATTGACATGAAATATTAGAGCTCATTACACATATGAGCATGGAAAATTATTTTATGTTCAAATATTTGTTATAAAAAATTTTTGCTTCATCATTTTAATGAAAACTAAAATATATATCAATTATCCCCTTGAATTTGAACTACTTTATATTTAAAACACTTTTAAAATATATATTTAATATCACTGGCCTACTAAAATTAACGAATTAATTTCTATAAAACCTATAACTTACATGAATATTACATTTAATTACCTAAAATCCTTCATTTTTTTAGATAATTCCAATAAAAATAATATTGTTTCTCTTTCTTGGAATCCCTAGGATTCAATTACCTAGATCAGATTCTAAAACAAAAATTATTAAACTTCTCAACTAAATTTCCATCTTCTAATTTTAATTTTTAACCATTAAAATTATCTACAGAACACTAGTATCTTGAAATCATATGTTAAATTTATTAATACTCAACATGTTGAGAACATTAGGTGAACCTTTCATGAACTTACATTATCCTAACATTTACATAAATGAATATATGATGAATTCCATAAATAGAATAATCAATTTTTAGTCTCCCTAAAATTATTTTATAGAATTAAAAAAATTATAATATTTGTTTATTGAAAAAACCCATCTCATTTTATTAAAAATTAATTGTCTATATTCTCTTCTCAAGAGAGAAATCAGAAAAAATAGACATCATATAATATGTTAATCCATTAATGAAGAATCAAACTCATTAATTCAAAACTAATTTTATCCAATATATGAAATAAAATATTATGACCATTCAATTATTTCACAAATTCTATTCTACAATATATTTACAACTATTATAAAATATAAAGTTGAGGTCATATATCTATCAAAAAATCCTTAAAGAAACCACTAATCTCACTAAATCATTAATGAATTATTTCATATTAAATTTAATTTGGAATAGCTTATAATGGAAATTATTTGTATAATGGACTATGATTTTATAAATAAATATTACATATTTTAAGTTGAATATTCAATACATTTCACAAAATACAAGTCTGGGGACTATAAAGGTTTAGTTTCTTTAGAGAATGGATTCAAAATGTTCTAATTTGATGAAATATCCTCAACATCTCCCATAAAAATATTCCAATTTAGTACTCTTCATAGGCATACCATACTTAAACCATTATTTATAATTTGGGGGAAAGAAACATAAGAAAGGTTTATCTAAGTAGATTTTTAAGGGAAACATAGAATATATCAATTAATGATCAAACAAAAACTTCATATTATCATAAGTTTTTTAGATTATGAATATATCCTTTAATATTCATACCAAATCTATCATGGATCATAAAAATAGTCACTAGAATAAAGGATTGTCATTTTATAATACATGAAACATACGAGTGAGAATTCATCATATATCAATCAAGAACCATATGTTCATGTCATAAAAGTGTGGTAGAATCATAATTATAGAAACCATTTCATATTTCAAGGTAAAATAAGAGACCATCAAATATTAATTGATTAGAAATCAACACATGTTTTCTATTTCATAACTAATAATGAATAATCACCTATTTCCCATTGTAGATCCTGAACATAATACAGTATCCCAGAGTAGATCAAACACACCAGCTTGTCTCCCATTATTAACTAATGAGATATAAAAAATTACCCAATGAATCTAAGGGATTCATAGGTCTCACCCAACACATAATTAAAATCATAAATATGTGGTTTATAATATCTTAAAACATTCATCATAGAATAACCCATTTAAAAATTGGGGTTTATAATAATTTCATAATAGCATAACCCAAATAAAAGAAATGGGTTCCATGAGAATTTCATCAGAGCATAACCCATTGAAAATAAACCGGATTCATAAAAAAATTTCATCATTTAAAAAACCATTTAGAGAATGAATAAGGATAAAATTATTGGATCATATCTTTAGTAAATCTTAAGTAACATCAAATTATGTCATCTTAGATGGAAAATGATTTTGAATGATCATTTGGAATATTCCTTGAGGAAAATAACTTTTTCATAACTAAAAGTTAAATTTTTTTTTATAAACCCTTTTATTTCAAAATATATATTTAATCTTATAATGTAATATTTATAAACAATATGTGGTCATGATAAAGGGAAATTCCTTTCATTCTTTACAGGTTAAGAGAAAACATTCTTTTCACGCTTTGGAAAAAAAAATCAAAAAATTACCTTATTCAGAAAATGAATAGAATATTATTTTTAAATAATTTTGTATAAAATTAAATAAAGGGAAAGATTAAATTTATAAATTCATAAAATAATATTAAAAATTGTTTTACAATATTTTTAGAAAACATGGATATGGAAAAAATGGTTTTCGATCGAACAGAGAAATAAAGTTGTTTTTATATAAAAACATTTTTTGGACTCTTGGGTGCATAAAGGGTGGAAAATGAAGGGAAAAATTTATCATCAAGAAATTACCATGGGAGAAGAAAATTCACGAGCCTCATGTGAGATAGATTTTAATATTTCATCATTAGAAACATAATCATAAACAATGATATTATAACATAAAAACTTTACCACGTTGGTATCATTTGAATCATAAGACCCATGAAAGAAAAATTATTGGATTCATATATATATACAATAATTTCATTATAATAATCATATAATACATTCATGGTTAGTAACTACACAAAAGAAATAACTCGTGTATAAGGCACGTGTCTTGTAGACATTAAAGTGAGATGAAAATATCTTACCTCAATAGTTATCCCTTGAAGTGTAAAACTGATTAAAAAAACAAGTGGAACTTTTAATATAGTCATAAAAAAATTCAGAGGTAGAATATACACCACAAAAATTAAATTATTTGTGAATATTATACAATTCTTCCCTAAATAAAAGGGAGAATAAAAATTCCTTACCTTATGTCTCAAATTCCTTCATACATGTTAGAAAATATTTTATAATAAATATAATTTAATTATAAATATATTAAAAAAACCATAATCATATATATATTATACCATATATGATTTTATTATGGCCTTTTATTAACTGTTTGTTAACAATTCCTTGTTAAAATCACATTTCAGGGAATAACTGCTTTGTTTGTTATGTATGTTTTTGTTTTGTGTTTTTTTCTTTTTACATTCATCATTGATAAATTATATCCATAATATTAACTATGATACAAATATAATAAATATTCATTATATATATTTATCCCTTAAATTTATAGAAATAAAAATAATTACAACATTCATAGCGATAGTAGGTCGTACATACTCATAAAAATTGTTTCCATTTTATCAATGGATGAAATGAAATATTGATAAATAATATGTTACCTTAAAATAATCGTTTTTATGTCATATATCTCATATATATCATATATATTTGTTAAACCTATCCATATATATAACACCCTGAAATTCTAATGTACAACTGTGTATTCGATAGTGTGCATGACATGCATCATCAAGTGTGTAAGGGAATATAATATCCAAAGACTATACTATATATTTACTATTTTAAATATATTCAATACATGATATATATTTTAATGAATTCAATTCTGAGTAATCTTGCATTTCACCCAAGAGTGGCCTTCCTCGATAGCTTGTGTTACATGCAAGAATGTGTTTCACCAAATAACAATGTATTATTAAAATATAAAATTTTAATATAATATGATATATCATTGATGTTATGTTATAAGTTATGAATATTATTAAATAAATTATGAAAATTTTTGGTTTATATAAATTTAAAATTATTTCATTGGTTCGCAACTAATGAGAAAAGAAAATTTAAACCGATTGTATATAAAAGAAAATATTATATTCATAAAGCTGTTTTACCCAAATAGATTTAATTAATAACAGTTAGTGGGTGATATTAATTTAATATATATATATATATCATAAATTCAATATAATATTTTTTATGTTCATCCAATATATTTTATAATCATAATATAAGAAAAACCAAATATTACACTTAAAAACCTATATTTTTATAAAGACAATTTTATCTTCTATTAATGGAGAACACATTTTAAATCTGAATATTGACACATTAATTGATTTAATATGTCAAAATAAACTTTATATTTTAAATATAAATATAAAAATTTGGTTAGGGTGAATTTCTTATACTTTTCAAAAACATATTTTTTTTAATGAATAGCTAAAAATACTGTATTTTAGTTCAAAACTGTTTTTCAAATTTTTTATTTATAAGGGTAAATTATATTTTATATTGTTTTTAAAGTTGAATTAGATAATATTTTTATAAATTAATACAATTAATGTTATTATAATCAATTTCAATTTGAAATTGACTATAAAAACATAGAAACCTTTTCGACATTTTTACTTTAAAAACACACATTGTCGTCCCAATTATGAGATGAATTTTATATTATTTTTCTTCCAGTTATGTTATTTAAATTTGTAAAAAATTATTCCATATTTATAATCAGAATAAATTATAAATTATTGTGATTTTAGATTATTTTTTTACAAAAAATATATAGGGAAATTAATTGAAATTAATTACAATTTTTAAGGAAAGAAATTAAGCTTAATGAAGGACTAAACCTTTAAATTAATGGACCAAATGAACTATACAATTTTAAAACACCGATTTTATGGCCATATGTAGTCAATAAAACTTTCATTTTTTAGTTTTTTGGATTTTTATGACTTTTTTTAGGAAAGAACATGTGTACGCCTGAATTGTTTAAAAATATTCCACATGGGTCCTTTTCCTTCCATATAAAAGGCCACCACATCTCATACTTCTTCACACCTCTCAAACCTCTTTTTTTAGGAAAATATATTCCAAAATAGCTTCCCAAAATACCTTACCTAAACCTTAAATCCTAAATTTTTTCATGAATCCTCCCAAGGAATAATTAAGTGGTAATGACTTATCTCAAGTTTTTTAATTTTATTTCCATTATCCACCCATAAAATATAATTATTTCATTATTATTTAACAACACCAGTATCCAAAATATACTATAATGTAATTATATAAATTTTTAGACCTACACTTAAACACACCTCCATTTAATGGGTAACGAACTTACTATTTCTCTGTACGGTGAACTACTACCTCACGAAACGATGATTGTTCAATTTTCCTTTACCAAATATCTTGGTGTCCATTATGATGGATACTATATTTATATATGTAATATATGATATTTAAGATGTACTTATGCTTCTATAATTTAAATTTATAGCATAACATTATGCTTTCTATCTTATGTAAATACGATAATTTTGTTTGAGAAAGTGTGGACTACCTCCCCCTCAAAGCGATATGACTCGTTCATACCATAAATGGAACATATAAATGTTAGTTTTTATAAAAATATGTAACATATATAACAGATATATAATTATGTAATTATAATATACATATTTATTATTTATTTTTCATTATTTTAATACAATAATGAAATGGAATTAGGGTTCATTCATATGTATGGTCTACTGTCTCCATGAACGGTGCACTTGATTTATAATATCCAAATATAATGGAATACTATATATATATATTGATTATATATAATAAATAATCTATGGTTTAAATTATAGAGATGATTAAACCCTGATCTAATTTATGATAATATCAAATAACAAGTTAAAACTTACTCGAGCAAACTAAGCAATTAACACCTGAAAAAGTGAAATTACTGAAAGAATGTTAACAAAAAGGTAATAAAATATTATAAGGAATTAATATATGATATTATAAAAATTAATATATTTATTTCATAAGTTAGTAGTAAGTATTAATACACTATACATATGGATAAATACCACACAACTATAGGAAGATAAAGGTAAGGTATTTCGTCTCAATTTACATTCCATTAAGACTTATTTGTTATTATGCACAAATTAACTTTTATTTGGTGTATTTTCTTATATTTAACATGTTATATAATGAATCACCTTATCATCATCACATTTTAAGTTTCATTTAATATTATTCCTTCATGTGTTTTATGATTTAAATGTTTCAATGTGGTATGGGACACATTGGATTGTTTAAAATGTCATATCCCTCAAGATTGTTTTTATTATCATTCAAAGGTATTTCCATTCATTAATTTCAACAACCCTTATTGTTAATTTGTCTCCACTGAGATATTATTGATAAATTTTTATCTTTTATTCAATGAGTATATTTTGATAAGGCACATTATTCATGATTATGAGGAATGATTTGGACTAGTACAACATGGGTGCAACTCGGTTATAGATAGACCATCAATGCATCAGTAGTCTCATGGGATGAAATAGTTGGACAAATTAGATGGGTTTTTACCAAATAGCTAAACCGTCTTGTGAAAGGTATTGACATTACTATTTCCATGTACTTATTAAACATAGTTTCCAATAAGTAATCATTTCCCCCCATTTAGATTCAGTTAATATTCATCCATGAGATTTTGTGTTGATATATCTATTAATAGGTTTCATTTTTAGTTTATTAATTTATATCACATGATTTTATTTTTGTTACCTTTCCATGTTGATATTTCATTATCTGGTTATTGGAATGGCAAGTGTTATTAGTTATTTACCTTTCCATGTTAATTTATTCCTATTTATTCGTTTTTACTTCTTGTTTACATACCCTTTCTAAGTATTTAAGATCACCCTTATTATGTTTATTTTCCCTAGGTTATGAAGAATAACACTTTTAATAAGATTCAAGGATGAATTTTAATTTCATTATATGTATATTTATTGTATTTCCAATTTCCCAATGTATTATGGGTATCAAGTATATAATATATATTTCAAAGACTGCTAAACTGACCAGTCCTTTGGGCTTTGATTCCTTATAATCATGCTAATGTAATAAAATAATAATTCGGCTTTAGGATCTGGGTTTGGGAACTTATAGATTGTATAAATGGAAGTTTAAAAACAACATTGGACATTATATTTAGAAAAAATAGATTAGGGAACATAACTGTAAGATATAATTTGAGGATGAGTATAGGATAATGTCTTATAATTTGGGTTCGGTAGTTATTATATGGGTATTCCTAGAAATACAACCCTGTCTCGATACTACATGTGGACATGGTTCTGGAAAAAATGTACCTAGGTGTAATGACTCTGAAAATGTGTTCCATGCTTTACTTAGGGTGACTTGGTACACGAAAATGGGCCTTACTACACACCTGGTTTGAAACTCCTGTGGGATACGTTTAGGATAGTTCACATTCTGTTTACCTACCATTATGAAGAATTTAAACGTAGTGTTTTTTCCCCAAAGTAACTGATGTTTATGATTCTATGATTTATAATTCATAAATTTATGTTATCAACTATACCATATTAGAAATTATATATATTGATCTAATCTAATGTATTCCATTTTTTTTAGAAATGGCACCTAGAAGGATGAACGGTATCAATACTCATTGAAAATGTAGATATTTACCTGTTGAGAAAACAAATACAGTTGATATTGGATCAGAGAAAGTTATGGATATATAAGCGTAGCTTAGCCAGGTTATGAAAAATAAACTTTCTTAAATGGAGAAACATTTTCCATAGAGAGAATCACATATACTAGATCGCTTTATGTGGAATAATATGCCATTATTTATTTGGACTACTAATACAATTTTAGCTGAGTAATGGATTAAGTATCTAGAGAAGAGGAATTTAGTGAACCAAAAAATGATGGAGGATGGAGTTGAATAACCTTTGACCCATGTTTGGGGTCGAGTGGACCCAATTCGTCCACAAAGCATCAAACTCTTCACACACGATTCTCATCACCAACACGAATCTTAGATTCTAAAGGTCTTGATAAAGGTTCTTAAATATGAAGAACATATAAATAGTTTCTCCTCTTTTGGGATCCTCACTAGTTACTTTTTCTTTCTGAAAAAACCTTATTTTGCAACACATAATCAGAAAGGGAACAACATCTCATGTATCAGCTTCAGATGGAGAGATCCTTGAATGGTTATATCTTTTAAATAACTCATTTATCTCCTAAATTTCTTTATCCAAAGGTATGAAACCTTGGAATTTTTTTGATATTTTCACTAGACTAGCTTCCATTTTGGGTTTAAAATAATTAAAATGAATCTACATGGGGATAGGTTTCTTTCATCTAATATTCCGCTCTGCTAACTTGAATGGTTGGGCATGGAGTTTTGGATCCATATACCTCAAACCAGGAATGCTTAAGGTTTTTGAGTGGAATCCAAAATTTAATTTATATGATTTTAAATATTCATTTGCTCAAATTTTGATTAATATATATGGTTTAAACAGAGTATTGTGGAAATCTGAAATTCTATATAACATTTCATCTGCGATAGGCATGCCAATATGGATGGATTTGGCTACTAAAAAAAGATCTTTTGGTCACTTTTCTCGAATATTAGTTGAAATCGATCTCAGTTCAGCTTTTATTGATAAGGTGGTTATCTCCACCCCTCAAGATGAAATAATTCTGAGAGTTATGTATGATAAAATGCCTCTGTATTGTGAAGTGTGTTTTATTATTGGACATTCTAGGTCTAATTGTCATTAAAATATCACATACACCAGATGTATATTGAAGGGTCGTGATGAGACACATTGTAGAAGGAGGTAAGGTAAAAATTTGAAAGATATGGTTGTTCATGTCTTGAACCCGGATGAAAATGATGACCTTCATGAGACTCCCAACAAATTAATAACCACTAAAAACCCTCAGGCAGATATGATTTAGCTTAACCAAAAAACAATAGACTGTAGTAAAATACCATGGAAGGACTACACTTTTTTATTATAGAAAGATGTGGATTTACTAATTTACCTTAAGAAAATTCCCAATCTAATGATATATTGGAATATTTAGCAGAGGGGGAGAAAACATCTGAACTGTATCATTCTTTCAAGGATGTTCTAGGCAAGAAAGTGGATGGGTATCATAATGAGAAAGATTTATAAGATAGTCAAGAAGAGATTGAGTTATTAGCATAATCAGAGGCTGATTATCTATTTAGGAAAGCGTATCATGCATAAAAATGCAGAAAAGGAAAGACTGTCTTATTATCTATGTCCTGAGAGAAGACCAAGAACAAAAATTCTCACTCTGACTGCACAATTAGAGATACCTTGGTGTAAAACTGTAGTCCAAGCCCCATCAAGGACAAGTTATCTCCTCAAGTATGTTGACTCCTATAATTAAGTGTGTGGATTACATACCCCTAGAACCATGGTTGTTTATACTATTTTATTAAATACCCCTATAATTGTGAACTCTCTAGAAATTATGCCTACATCTAATCTATAGTAGAACTTGGATGTGTTGAACACCAATCCTCACCAAATGCCTTCCTATTTTGTTTCTTATTTTGATAAATAATAGATTAACCTCCTTGGGGCTGGTGGATTTGATCTACTTGTGGGGAAAAATTCTGGGGGATTAACAGTATAGGACTCAGGTGAGGCTCCGATCAGAATAAAGGGAAATGATTCCAAGCCTGGTCTAAGGTCCCTCCCACAAAGTTGTGTGATCTCAATGCTCAGTCCCTTAAGGAGAGGTCCAATTCCAGACCATGGGAAAGAATTCCTATCGAAACTACCACAACTTCAATAGATAAGGGAGATAAAAATGTCAAAATACAGACCTCTAAGCTTTGTGTGCCTGCTCGACCTATCAAGAAGAGGTCTTAACTGCATGTTAGGACACATAATTCTTTTTCACTGATGACATCCACATGGAGTGATGATGAGATACAATATGGTGATGGCCTACCTGATGCTTTTTTTGATGAGGGATGATGCTAACACTAGGTTTCTAGATGATAGAAGTGGTCCATTGATGCAACTTAATACTTGGAGGGGTCATCACTCTCATAGTAGGGGTGGGAACTACTATTATCATAGCATGAACACTCGTTATCAAGGTGCTTGAGGCTTTTATTTATTTTCAGTCCTTTTATGTTTGGTTATGTTAGTATTCCTTATCCCCCTCCACTTTACTTTGGTTTCTTATTTTAATAGTGTCTGGCCTTTTCACCTCCACCCTTTTAAAAAAATCTATAGAAGATATTTACAACCTTGGAATGAAACTAAAAAGAAAAGGTCACACTTACAGACTATTATATACAAGGTGATATTAATCAATAGTGGTCCTTGATCCATAATACTTGAGATAAAGAAGAAATATAACTCATGGAATTGTGAATGTTTAAGGATACATTGTTTGATAAATATTTCCCTTGTGATCAAAAAATTGAGATGAAGAGGAAGTTCAGTGGCATAAAGAAAAAGGATTAAGAGAGTGTTGTAGATTATGAAGATACCTTTATGAGGGTTTTCATGTATTCTACACATTATATATGCAACACGAATTATAAGATTAATCATTTCTATGAAGGATTTAAGTGAAATCTCAAAAGGGAACTGGTTTCTCTGAATTTTTCTTTATATGATGAAACAATTTTATGTGATATCAGGCGAGAGTAATAATTCTCCAAATCCTATGGATTTAAGGGAAACCAAGAGAATAAGGGGCCTTATAGACACCATAAAAAAGGTAATGACTCAAAGAAGATGGAGGGAATGAAGGATTTTCCTACATGTGATAACTATATAAATAATAACTTAGGTAAATGATTGAAAGGATTGGGAGTTTGTTATCATTGTGGGGAAAAGGGTCAGCAAGAAAAAGAATGAAAATGAAAGAAGTAAAGTAATTTGATTCAATGTTACAACTGTAAGAAGATGGGGCACTATGAAAAATATTTCCCCATGCGTCAAAATAATATACCTCAGAACAAGGTAAGGGATCAAGGTCAAGCATATGTTATTGTCACAACCAAAGTGGAATGATTAATGTAATTTTTTAATTGGTTCTAAAAAATATTTTTTACAAGTATTTTGTTTATGATGTTCACATCATATGATGTATGGAATATGTAAGGATTGTACTGCATTAATTTTTTTTAATGAATTGAGATCATATAATGAATGGTAATAAGAAAATTAATTTAGTATAAAGTTAATTTTTTTTGAAACACACTAGATCAAGGGAAATAAAACCCTTAATATCTTTCTAATGTTGAGAGAATGATGAAGAAATTATTTATTTTGAAAAGTGATGAATTTCTTGAAACTGTTAATGAATTTTCTACAAGTGTTCTATGATATCATTGATGTATTTTATAAAAATTTATAATTTAAATAAAATATCCAGTAACACGTGTTTTACATTTGGAATAAGGAAGAGTGCATGATAATTTGAGTTATTACCGAATTTTAAGAATATATATGATGAAGTTATTCACATGTTTGGAATGTGAAAATTTAGAGCCACTTCGTGTTGATTGAATTATAATGATAATTTCTTTTGGGAAATTTAGTGACCCCCTTTATAAGTGACTGCATCATAATCTATTTGAAAAGTTAACCGTTTAAAAAATGGTTTAATATGATCATTGGATGATATTTTAGAGGTCAATATATTATATAACCTTATGATGAATCATGTTCTAATAGATGAAGTAGAAATAGTTTAAGGTGTAATAAAAGGAAAATATTATTTTTATAGAAATAAAGGTTTACTTATATTCTTATAGACTGAAATAAATCCTTAACTATAGAAATAAAATGGTTTTGAAACAAAAAAGTTGTCCTATTATCATCCTTTTTATGATAACAATGAACTTTATTCACATATATGGTTTATGAATTTTTGGTCAAAAACATTAATATAAACATGTTCTCTAGCACACTATATCAGAACTTTTTTATTGTACCTTTTCTTCCATATCCATGTTACCATTTCCCACCAATGTTCTATAATTATGGAATCTAGTTAGGTGATCATTGTACTTTCCTTTCTATATTATTAAGAAGATTTGATATTAAATCTTTTTACGATGTGTCTTTTAAAAATAGTTTATTTTCAACCCCCATATTGTTGAGGTCAAGTTTAAACTGTGAGGATGCAAATTAATTAAGGTGGGGAGAATGTAACACCTTGAAATTCTAATGTCCAACTTTGTATTCGATAGCATGAATGACATACATCACCATGTACATAAGGGAATTTAATATCCCAAGACTCTACTATATATTTAATATTTTAAATATATTCAATACATGATATAGATTTTAATTAATGCAACAATGAGTTAGCTTGTGTTTCACACAAGAGCAACCTTCCTTGATGGCTTGCATTACACGCAAAACCATGTTTGGAAAAAAAAGTCTCATTAAAATATAATTATTTAATATAATATGATATATCATAGTCATTATGTTAGAGGATATGAATATTATTAAATAAATTATGAAAATTTATGGTTTATATACATATATAAATAATTCATTCTTTACCAAAAAAATGAAAAATGAAAATGAAAACCGATTGAATATACAAGAAAATATTATTTTCAAAAATATGTTTTACCCTAATATATTTAATTAATTATAGTTATTGGATGATAATAATGTAATATATATATCATATATTAAATATAGTATTTTTTGAGTTCATCCAATGGATTTTATAATCATAAGATAAAAACAACCCAAATATTACACTTAAAACCCATTATATTTATAAAGCTGATTTTTTCGCCTTTTAATGGAAACCCCATTTTAAATCAGAATATTGAAACTTTAATTGATTTAACATTTAAAAATAAAATAATATTTAAAATATAAATAGTAAAATTAGTTTATGGTGAATTTTTGATATTTTTCAGAAACATATAATTTTTTAATGAATAGCTAAAAATGCTGCGTTTTAGTTCAAAACTACTTTTTCACCTAATTTATTTATAAGGATAAATTGTGTTTTATATTGGTTTTAAATTTTAATTATATAATATTTTTACCAATTAATCAAATTTAGGTTAATAGAATCAATTTCACTTTGAATTGACTATAAAAATAAATCAAACTTTTGGACACTTTTACTTTAAAACCCCGCGTTGTTGTCTAACTTATGAGATGAATTTTAAATTAATTTCTACCAATTATGTGATATTAATTGGGAAAATGGGTTATATATTTGGAATAAGAAAAATTTATAATTTCTAATAAGGTCAAATTAGTTTTTACCAAATAGATTAGTGAAAGTAATTAAAATTAATTACAATTATTGAGGCAAAATTAAGCATAATAATGGACTAAACCTTTAACTTAAGGGACCAAATGACCTATCTAATTGTAAAAAACCCATTATATGGAAATATATCATCCATAAACCTTTCATTATTGAGTTTTTTTGATTTTTTATGACTTTTTTTATGTAGTAAAATGTGTATACCTAACTTGTTTCCAAAAACTCCAAATGAGTCATTTTCCTTCCCTATAAAAGGCCACCACCTCTCCCACCACTTCACACCTCTCAAACCTCTTAGGTTCAGCCAATATCAACCCAAATATATTCCCAAATATCTCAAACCTCTTAGGTTCAGTGAACTACTGCCTCACAAAATGATAATTGTTTAATTTTCCTTTACCACATATCATGGTGGCCATTATGATGATAATTATATTTAGATATGTTATATATGATATTTATAATTTTTTTATTCTTCTGTAATTTTTATTTATAGAATACCTTTATGCTTTCCATATTTTATAAATACAATAATTTCATTTGATGAAGTGTGGACTACCACACCCACAAAGCGATATGACTCGTTCATACCATTCATGAAATGTATAAAGGATGGGTTTTATAAAGATAGTAAACATATATAACATAAATATAATTATAAAATTATAATATAATTATGTATCATTTATTTTTCATTATATTAATATAAAAATGAAATAAAATTAGTGTTCATTCGTACGTACGATATATTATCTCCATGAACAGTTGTTTTCTTATCTCCAAATATAATGGACTAATATAAATAAATAAATAAATAAATAAATATATATATATATACTGATTATATATGATAACTAAACCATGGTTTACATTATGGAGATGGTGAAACCATGATATAATTAATAATAACATCAAATAATAAGTTGAAACTTACTCAGGAAAAATGGGAAATTAACACCCTAAATAGTGAAATTAATGAAAGAGTGTTAACAAACAGGTAATAAATTTTTATTGGGAATTAATATATGATATTTTAAACATTATTATGGTTATTTATAAGTTATTAAAATATTTTTAACCACTATAATGGAGGATAAATACCACAAAACAAATAAAATGTTAACATAAGATATTTCGTCTCAATTTACATTCTATTGAGACTTATTTGTTATTATGATCCAATTCACTTTCATTTGGTTTATTTACATAAATTTTACATTTTATATCATGAATATAATTACCCTAATTATATTATATGTTTCATTTAATATTATTACTTCATGTGGTTTATTATTTAAATTTTTCAATGTGGTACAAGACACATTGGAATGTTTAACTTTTTATTTCCCTCAAGATGGGTTTTAAGATATTTAAATGGTATTTCCATTTATTAATTTAAACAACCCTTATTGTTAATTTAGATATATTGGGTTATTAATGATAAGTTTGTATCTTTTAATCAATGGATATATTTTGATAAGGAATATTATTCAAAATTATGAGGAATTCTTTAGACTAGTACAATACTGGTGGGGCTTAGTTATAGATAGCCCCTCGATGCATCGGTAGACTCATGAGATGAAATATTTATCCAAAATAGAAGATGTTTTAACTGATATCTAAACCATATTTTGAAAGGTCTTGATGGTACTGGTTCCATGTATGTTGGAAACATGGGGTCCAATAATTAGACATTTCCATCATTTTGATTTAGTTATTATTATTCCATGAGATTTTGCATCAACATATCTATGGTAACATTTTATTCTTAGTTTATTGATTTAGATGGAATGATTTTTAGTTTATATCCTTGAAAAATTTATATTTCATTATCTAGTTATTGGAACGGTATGTGTTATCAATTATTTACCTTTTTGGGTTAATTTATACCTATGGATTCATTATTTCTTCCTCTTTACTTACCCTTACTGAGAATTTCAGCTCACCCTTATTATGTTTTATTTTCCTAGGTTTTGAAGAAGAACTGTTTGAATAATAATTCAAGGAGTCATTTTTTTTATTTTTAGGTATCTTTGTTGTATTTTCTATTTCCCAGTGTATTATGGGTATCATGTATGTAATCTGGATTTCCAAGACTGTTAAATTGATCAGTTCTTCAGGATTTAATTCCATGTAATCATTCTAATGTCATAAAATAATGTGTCAAATCTAGGATCTGGGGTTGGGGCATTACAACATAACCTTATATGTAATTAGTAAGTGAATAATAGATCACAATGCTTTTTTAGTAGGTATTCCTCCACACAGACGAGTGGTGTTATCATATTTCCACAGAATGGAATGTAAGAATGTATATGCGATAACATAATAAAATAAGTATAACAATTTCATAAATATAATTTTAACATGTAAAATACATCATTATATCTGGTTTTGAGGGGTGGATATGGAAAAAATAATTACATTGGTTTGCAAGGTGGTAGTTCACCATACACCCAATAGACAAGTTCTTTTCCCATATGCTGGAAGAGGATATAAATGAAAGTCATGAAATTAACATAATAATATCTCAGTGTATGGGAGAAACTAATGTAGTTATATCATAAAGTTTTAAGAATATTTTAAGTAGTTTTAGGAATAAAAAAAATGAAAACTCATGGTTAAGGAATATATCACCTCTTCGGAGCGCCCCTTTAGATTTACACACAAAGCATTCATAGGAGGGTTTCCTATAATGACCCAGAATTTTATCAATGGAGTTTCCCTTCTTATTTTATAAAACACATATGTCACATATAGAACCCAATAAAAACATTATTATCATAAATGATGAATGATACATTAGTTATTAATTAAACCAATATGAATTCCAAATAATACCACGAGACAATAAATAGAAAATAAGATAATAAGAATTAGAAAGTCTGGATCTACATGATCCACTAGAATGACCTAATCATGAAAAAAACTATATAAATAAAACATAATGCTAATAATATAAAAAATATTTTAAAGATAAAAATATATAACCTTGATATAAAATAGAATTCAATGATGAATGAATGAAATAAGTGGTATTTATTGAAATTAAGGAACCTATATGGCTGTTATAAATTTAAACATTAAAATAGTATTCTAACATTTATGAATCAGAGTATGGAATATAGAATAGTAACCTCACCTATGAATTTATAAAATAAAATTTAAGTATGTTATAAATAAAAAATGATATATTTATAACATGGTTTAATTCAATGAATGTTTTAAAAATGTTAAGTTAGGTGTTTTTGTTTTTGTAAAACAAAAATGTAAGCTTACAATTTTATGATTAATATAATGATTTAAAGGATATTTTTTTTTCACAAAATATATTCATAAATTAATTTTATGTTTTATTATAATAATAAGATAATTTTATGTGACCTTAATGAATTTTTCAAAGGGCCATAAAATCCATTACAATATTAAAATCGCAATTTTTCATATTAATGTGGATTTTATTTAAAAATTAAATTTCTCATATTAATAATTTTTCCATAAGATGGATTCTATTTTTGAAATATATACATAAAAAATTGGTTAGAGTGATTTTTTTTTGATTTTTCTAAAATAATTGCTTTTTGGTGAATAGTAAAATATGGTAATTTAAGGTATTTAACATTATAAGCCAAATAGATTAATTTTTTAGTCATTAATGATGTAAGCACCAATCGGTTTGAAATATCTGGAACCATTTAATATATTTATTCATATGAATCAACACTATTGATAGACTTGACCTAAATTAAAAAACAAACGTATAAAATAATTAAAACACCCATATCCTCTCCCTATAAATATCACTCCTAACCACCCCTTCTCCTCACACCTTATAAGAATTATAGATTATAAATATTCTATCCCATTCCATTCATAAGACTCTTCCCCATGTTCTTTTCCAAATGTCCTCAACAAAATACAAATATCTTATTCCTTAAAGAGGTCCTCATGGAGACGACATTCAAGAGGTAAAATCCCAAATTCTTCTCTTTTAAGTTCTTTTATTTTCTTGTCGTATCCTAACCACTCCTATCCAAATGAACATGATAAATATAGTATCATATATATATATATATTAATTTTATTTTTTAAATGGAATATCTGTCATCAAATATTTTCTCTTCAACTTTTATTCTAAAAAATAAAACAACAACTGTTATATGTCGGTTCACCGCCTTCATGGACGATGAGTATTAGTTTTCCATTACCTCCTTCAGGGCAGGTCCTAAAACCTTTATTAAGGTTAAAACAAATTTTAGTTTTTATATTATAACTTTCTTCATGTTCTGTAACTAATATATAAACATAATATTCAATAAAATGAAACTAGTTCATAATGGTTATAAAAACCTCCCAAAATAAACTAAATAATTGTCATTAGCATTTTATCAAACGAATCATCATTATACCATAAAAATGATATATGGGAAAATTTAAAATTATAAAAGTGAGTTAATAAATTATACTTTCACTTCAATAGAATTATTCTAATATGAAAATAAATTCATTAATTTTACTCAAGGGAACCGATAGTGAAACCATGAAACAAACGCTCCCGGAACAACAAAATTGAACATTATAAAACATAAAAATGTGCATAAAAAAACGTATAAAAATATATAAAATAAAATATATGTTGTAATGGTTATGAATTAAATAATTAATAGATCTAATATTATTATCTACTATATTAATTTCAAGTGAAAAATAAATTCAGACATATGGTAAGGGATCTCTCTAAACCTATAAATTACCTTTAGGATACATTTTCACTCTATTTTACCCAATTTAGTTCTTCAAAAAAAAAAAATTATAATTCTACAACACTCTTTGTTTATTTATCAAACATATGTATGTTTCTCAATTTCATGTTCCTTTTATGGGGAATTTCATGTTTAAAATGTTCTCTTCTCAATTCACCTCGATAAGAAAACATTGTTAAAGGGAAATTCTTTGTTTCTTACCCGTTTTCAAGTACACACCATAAAATTATCAATAACAAAATATTTTTATAATATATATCATTATATTATGAAAAACAAATTTAGTTAATTTCCATTTTTATACAAAGAATTATTCATTTTTCAACTTTAAGGACTCTTTAATATTTTCTTATAAACCACAGTCAAGTGTCTCATTTCTAAAGTTTCTAAAAAACTCATTATCATTTATTCACTCTAACTGGAAATCATTATTCACGATCTATTCTTATTATTTCCCAAAAATTATTTAATCCCTTTTTTATGAGATACTATTATTATACTCCATTTTAATTATGCCTTATGACATGATTATGATACCCATTTCTTCCCATGGGTAACCCTTATGATTATGCCTTATGTTTTATTTATTTATGTGAAAATATATGCATATACTTTTTATGATGAGTTTTCCTAGATAGTTCTTCAATTCATTGGGTAGCGTTTAGTCTAATGTGACATTATGTATGAGATTTAGGAGTAAACCGAATCCATTATGGGTCTTTTTCCACCATGTAATATTGTTTTGGAAGTTGGACTTGGATAATTTTTATATCATGTTATATATTTCTTCCACTTTAATATGTTTCCATTATTATGTGATTCCATTTTATATATTTTATTCTTCCATATGTTTATTCATGAGCCATTCCTTTTATGTTATCATGTTATGCCTTTTAACTCATATGTTGTACTTTAATCCCATGTTTGTTCCTTTAATGGGATTTTTAGATCACCCCTTTTATATATGTATTAATTAGGTTATCCAATGTAGTTTTTGGATCTCAAATGGAGTTAGAATATAATTATAGAGATTAACCAAAAAAATAATTATTCTAGTTTCATGATTTCAATTTTTGTACGTAGTCTTCCAAATAAACTAGAATTTATGATCCTTGGTTTATATTTAATGGATAATTAAACTTAAAATAATTTAATAATATATGTAGAAGTCTTGGGTCACTATTATAATAACCAAGTATTTTCAAACATGGATATTTCATCTTTTTAGATGAATAAACATTACATTACACATATACATTCCAGATGACCATAATAGTTTAGCGCCTATAGAAACTTGGAAAAAATTATTCTTATTTACTAAAAGATATTCTATGTCTTCCAAAACATATCTTACCCTTTATAAATCCTACATGAATCCATTATTTATTACATGGGGACAAGAAACCTAAGAAAGTATTATTTTATATTCTCAATAAGGGTAAACATATAAGACAAGTAATCATAACATGAGAATAAGGGTATGAAAATAGGAGCATAAAATTTTATAAGCATACCATGCATATAAAATATAATAATATTGAATCATTTAATAAAAAAATATTAGTTAATAATACAATAATCATAAGATAATTGAATCACATGATCCATTACATTATAACAATGGAAAAAAACATAGAATTTGTGGCATACACATAAGTTTATAATATCTTATGTCAATGATACATAATAATAAATTCATAGTAGGTTAGAATTGGGATAATCACCCATGTAATTAATTGGGTATTGGGATAAAATCCCTTGTACCTTCTAGTTTTGGGTTAGTATAAACTCCAATGCACCCTCTTGTTGTGGGATTAGGATGAAATCCCATGTACCCTTCTATTCCTGGCATAGGATGACTTCCCATTCACCCTTTTAGATCATATAACATTTAACATTACCCAATTTATTTGAGGGATTTATTGGTCCCATCCATCACTTAAAGAAAACTATACATATGTGTGCCAATGGGCCATATATCATTCATCACAAAAGAACCCATATAAAGAAATGAGTTTCATTAACACTTAATCATAACATAACTCATAAAAAAATTAGGTTTCATAAATATAATTCCATCATAAACATAGACCATTTAGAGAAAGAAAATAGGGGTATCATTTGGTCATATCCATAGTAAATCATAAGTAACTCCAATTGGAATCATCTTAGATGGGAAAATTATTTTTTGAAAGATCACATAAAATAATTATTTAGGAAAATATTCTTTCCTTTCTGAAATAATTCTTCATAAAGAGTCTCACTAGTATAAAGAAAAACATTTTCTTTGAAAAGAGCCTTGTAATATTGTAAAAAAAACTTAAAATCATTAAGGCATTAAGATGTATAGAATAACCTCTAATTACTTATAATTTTAAAACAATCTTTTTCATATTTTTTATGAAATTTAACAAAGTAACTTTTTTAGAAAGTGAATCAAATATATTATTTTAAAACTATTTTTTAAAATGTAAAAAATGGGTAAAAATGAATTTAAATATTCATAGGAGAGTAGTAAAAAAAATTTCAATTTTTTTTTATAAAAATGTACATGGAAGATAAGTATGCCCTAATGTAGGCTTAAACATAAACAATCTAAAATAATGATGAGATTGTGAAATAAAACCTTACCAGTTTATAATCAGTCAAATAAAATTCCACAGGAAATAATGATAATAATCTGGAATTTTAAATACCATAATAATCAGGATAATAATATTAAAATACATTCATGGGTAGTAAACACACCACAAAAAATAAACAAGTAGTATGTGAGGCATGTGTCCCATAGAAACAATAGTGAGACAAGAATCCATTACCATACGTATTACCTTCCTTCGTAAACATTAAAACCTCCTATATATCAAATATAAGTTTATTATAAATCATAAAAATAACAAAATTAATATATATATATAATAACATATGTTATTTAATTTTGACTTTATAATACTCTTTTATCAACAGTTCCATGTTAAAGTTATGCTTTGGGTAATAACTTCTTTGTTATTCGTAAAAGTTTTGGCATGTTTATTTTTGGTCAATTTACCAAGATCATTATTTAATCATATCAAGAATTATAACCATGATATAGATATTATATATATTCACTATATACATATTTAAGGTATTTAAAAAAATTAGAAAATAAAATATATCATTCATTGAGATGGTAGTTTGTATGTACGCTTGAACGTTTTTTTCATTTTATTTTCAGAATAAAAGAAAGAAAAGTATATGATATTTTATCATTAAATAACAATTTTTATGTCATATATATCAAATAAATTTATTAAAACCTATATTCATACATTTAATTTAATTTCTTAATTAATCACATCGATTCACGAGGTGATAGTTCGACGTTCACACAAACAATGTTATCGTATTCCAACAAAATACAAAGCATAAAGATGTGTGTGATATAAACATTTCATATTCATAATAAAATATTAAAAATACTATATAAAATATACAATATATATATCCATCATTATTAAAAACCTTTAAAGGTGGTAATGGAAGAGAGAAATACATTGATTCGTGATCCGGTAGTCTGTCATACACACAAATGATGATTGTGTATCCCATTTGACAAAAAGTGTGTAAAATTGTAGGTATTAAAACTAATATAGAAACATGTCACAATATTTAAGATTTTTTTTATTTTATATAAAACAAATCAAAATTAGTTAAGTGGTTTAAGGAATAAATAAAGAAAAAAATCATTGTTGATGAATGCTACATCTTCTTCGGGTATTTCCATTTGATTTTCTCCAATAGACTTCCTTGGTTGGATTTCTTCACAAAGAGGGAATTATAATATGAATGGAAGGATGTTTTGAGGTTATTTAGACCGATTTTTGATGACCCAAATAGGTTTCAATTTGTGAAGAAAAGATAAGAATATGATCCCTTTTATAAAAGGCAGGAGGGGCACTTTTGGAATTTCTCAAAATATCAATATATAATAAATTCATTCTCAATCAAAATTACTTAAAATGTACCTGAATTAAAAGGTAATATAATATAAGGTTTTTAAATCATAAAGAAATATATTTTAGACATTTTTTTCTGTTATTGTGAACCTTATCATTTTGATTACCCCTTAGTTAAACTATTTTAATTTTTACTATGATAACAACTGTTTTTATATAAAAATGATGTTGTTTTTACTTATAATGTTTCAATTTTACCATAAACTCAAAATTAATGATAATTTAGATAGTATTTTACACTCTTTTTCTTAATTTAATATGTTTTTAAATATAAAAAATTTAATAAAATATTATTTTCAGAAAATATAATAATTTTCAATTTTGACACTATTTGTTACTTTAAATTTATGAAACTCAAGACAATAAGATATATTCAAACCAAATAATTTAATTCACCTATAATATATCATAATCATATAGAAAATTAGGGAATCACCTTAATAAATTAAAATTATATATCGTTTAATATTTCTAATATCATTTAATTGATTTTTTCATCAATTGAATAATTACTTCATCATCATTGTGTTAATATTTATAACAACTATTTCTTCACTAAAATTTAAAAACAATTTTTCATGATGTATGTAATCTTTTTATAATTATGAGTAATTAATATAGTCTTGAATATTTTCAATTTAATCCCTTATTAAAAATAGTATGCATACTAAAAGTAAGAGCGTGACATTTTTTCACACTCTTTGATTTTAATAATATCTAAGTCATTTTCATTGAAAAGTGGAAATTAAGTAATTCAATTTCAAACCATATGAGTTAATGGTATAATTTACTTCATATAATAATATTTCTTCCAAATTGAGGATAGATTTATAATATTTATAATATTATTTTTACCCTTAATTACCTAATTTGCCCTTAACCATTGTAATAAAAATTAAAAATGTTACTATTCCTATTTTCCAAAAATAAAAGGGGTATATTTAATAAACTTATACCATATTATTAAAATTATGGAATAAATTTTTCAAAATTAAAAACATATAAATTGCTAAAATTAATTTAAAATTAATAGTGTATATGGGGTAAGAAAATAGGGTTTCAAAGGGAAAAAGTTTAAAAGATTAAAATGATTTTAAATAAAAATTACGTGGGAAATTTATTCCAATAACCTAAATTGGATTAATTGATATATAATTTATCTAAATATACTTTAAAAATATTTTAAAATATAATTTAACACTATAAATTATTTAGATGAAAGATGTGTTTTCAATAAAAATTCCTTATTTTCCATTAGTTATCAAAACATGAAACTTATCAGAAAAATACCAAAATTCATCCAAATTGTATTATGAAATTTTTATGTAAAATTATAAGTTTATCTTTTAAAATATAATTTTAAAAATTTTCAAAAATTATATTTAAAACATGTTCTACATCAAAAGGCAGCAAAAATGTATTTTTACAAAAAATACCTCTTTTTGTGAAAAAATGGATTTATTCTTATGTATTGTCTAGAAAAAAAAGATATATTATAAATATTAGAATGAATATATATTTAATTAATATAATAAAACAAGGTATATTTTTATTTATTTATTTATATAAAACACACTGGTTCACATTCAGATATTTTTTAGAGAAATATTTCCTTTTGTTTTAAAAAGGCATTTTATTTTTATTTTTAATTAATTGGTAATCAAATAATTAATTATATATATATATGTATAATCATATTTTCATAATTTAGTTAATACCTTTCATACCCCTCATTGGCTAGGTTACAATTTTCATCATTAAATAATTAAAATAAAAAAATGATGTCTCATGTAAACACATTGTTGTGTGCAACGCAAGATGATCTAGTGTCATGTGTAATGAAGTAAATGAAATAAATAAAAATATATTTCATAAATATCTGGTGGGGGGACATTATACCCCCATTAAAATGAATTTCACCCTCAAAATTCAAGGGGTACATGAAATTTTTAAAAACTGATAGTTACTTTCATAGAAACGCACATCATAAAAATGAATAGTAGAACTATGTTTAAAAAAGAAAATTTGGATACTTTATGGTTACCCAAATAAACTCATAAAAAGATTTAAAAATATGATAGTATAGGTGATAGTGAAAACATGTACATAGAATAGAAAAATAACTATCATGTTTTGATAGAGAGTGATAAAGAAGATATTCATTAAAATGTTAACGACCACAAATCTATTGACCAAGTAGGTCTATAAAACGTCATTGATATTATCATAAATTATGTTAATAGGATAGAATTTTATTTAAAAATAATTTTAGAATAAAGAAATACTTTCTTTCATTTCATAAGTACAATATCACTCTTTTTCCCCTGATCAATATCCACTTCATTTCTTAATCCAAGATATGAAGTTGAAATTATAATACCTATAGATCTAATTGATCATAGTATCTATAATATAATTATAATTAATTCATTATTTTTCTAATTATAATCATAACAAAATGGTTATCACATGACCTCTAATACACATAAATCTTCATACAGTAATGTAAAACATTGATTTCTAAACCCTCATTCAAAGGACAAAATAAACCTTTCCATACATGGTTAACCTTATAACCCTTTCAACATTCAAAATTTATAAAAAAGGATACTAAATTTCTTAAAATAAACTTAACATTAATCCAAAAAATATCATATAGAATATCTTTATTTACACATACTGACCATGTGAATACCTTCATCATGTATTCTCTTAAAACATGTTAATAACCTGAATTACCATAAAACCATATTAAATACACACATGCTTCTTCATCACTTTTTTCAACTCTTTTCTTATAAAAAAAAATTTTCATTAGATTATTGGTTAAATACTCATTCCAATAGAATAAGTATTCCTAAATTATTAGGGTTCAGATTATCTATTAAAATATGAAAATATTTTCCTTTTTTAATTTTTTGTCAAAGGTTTTTGTGGCATATCATTTGCATTACTCATTGGATTAGGTCACTTGTTAGTATAATGGATAAAATCCTTCAAATTGAAACACTAAAGTGTGGGAGTTGTATTTTGTGGATGATTATTTTTATTGACATAATTATATACCTTCTTTTCATAACTTCGCCTTTCATCTGCTCAATGAACTTCAAAAACTTGTAACACCCTCTTACCCCCTTCACAAATTCACCTTAGTTCTTCTTACCATATTTTTTAATATGGATACCTAAGATTTCCTTCCACATTTTAAGTTTTTATGAGATTTGATATTAGTTTCCTTATCGAAACTAGACAAATTTTTGGAATTTCCAATTTCTATTTAGACCTTCAATGCACATCTAAAAACATCTTCGTAAAAACTGAATGATTTTATAGAAAAGGCCTTTTAGAGACTCTGTTTTATGACACCAAAGAATCAATCATTTTTTCATTTAGGGAGGATGATTAACCCATAAGTGTTCCATGCAAGTATTTAAAAAATTAGATTCATAGGTACATATAGATTCATCATCATTTTGCTTAATCTAAAGGAATTTATTCTCTATATTTGTTCATATAATATGAGACAATCACTTACAAAACAATATCCCCTTAAAGTATTCCCAATCCATAGATTCAATTTCTTATTATTCCCTCATATTCTTAATAATATTCTATAATTAATTGTCTTTACCATACAAATTATAGATATCCAAAATGAAATTTTCATTCTTCAAACACTGATGGGTAGAAAAAAATTAATGGTACTGAACCAGTGGTTGGAAACTAGTGGATCATTAGAACCACTAAATGATGGTGGAATTTTCCTCATGAAGTAATCTTCTAATTTGGATGTTCAAAGTGATTCATATCCGTATAAAATATTGTGATAATAGAAATAGGATTTTCATTATTACTCCCATAACACTCAGTTGCTCAGGAGGATAATAATTGCATTTCCCATATCATTTTGAATTAACATGGTTCCTTCGTGTTGCAACCATTGGCTAAAACAAAAAATCATAGTGTGATAAATAATAATCATATTGGTAACACCACATAATCCACAGAAATTCCATAAAAAATTTCAATATATGAGACCTTAGGATTTATCCTATTTTATTCACGATTTTTACAAAACACTATGTTTGTTACCTATACCTAGAATTATCCTTAGGGATATTACTAAGGTTATTTTATCATAGCTTCAAAAATTTAAATTAACATTTCCTTTGATACCAACTATAATGACCCAATATTTTCAAACATGGGTATTACATATTTTAGATAAATATACATTATACTAAACAAACACATGCCCGAGGACCATAATAGTTTACTGCATATGGAAATATTGAACAAGTTCTTCTAATTTTGTGAAATATCTTCAACATCACCCATAATGATATTCCACTTTAGTAATCCTACTTAAAAAATTTATTTATAACCTAGGGAAATGGAACCTAAGAAAGGGTGAGCTCAGATACTAAGTAAGGGTAAACATGGAAGATACATAAGCATAACGTTAGCATAAGGGTATGAAAATAGGAGGATAACATTTGAAAAGCATACCCTTCATATCAATGATCATAAAAATGAATCATGGAATTAAAAATTGGGAGTTCATAATTCATGAATAAAAAGATATGTAACACCCCAAGATTTCATAGTAAGTTATTTTCTTTAAAGTAATTCAATAGCTTGGGCTACATGCAACATCGAGTTGAAGCGCACCATGACTTACCAAACTAGCTGTTCAAAAGAAGTTATGAGTAGTATTAACTGAATTTTGAATTTTATGTACTCCATATAATTTTAGAATCCATATTATGTGTTTCTTAGACATAATATAAGAACAAATTCATTTTTTCAGATAAAAGAAGTATTTCTCAAAAAAATGCAATTTTACCACCTTTTAATGGAAAAACCTTTTTAAAACCAATATTTGACACTTTTATATATTCAATTTAATGAAATTAAATTCTTCTTTAGAATCGGGATATAAAAGATTATTTTGGTTAGATTTTTGGTACTTTTCTAATAACTTTTATATTTTGATGAATACTGAAAAATACTAAATTTTAATTGAAAAAAACCTTTTTAATCGAAATAATTTATAGTGTTAAATTTTGTATTTTAATGGTTTGGAAGTATAATTAGATTATATTTTTATCATTTAATACAATGTAGGTGATTATAAGTAATTTCATATTTAAATTTGAAATAAACCCATGTCAATTTTTGATAGTTTTTACTTTTTAAAAACCCGCTTTTCGGTTTTGACAACAAGAATTAATTTTAAATTAATTAATGAAAATTATATATTTTTAATTTGGTAAAATATAATTTATTTTTGAATTATTAATATCAAAATTAGTTTAGGGTAAATTTTTGGTATTTTTCTGAAAACATTCAATTTTTGATGAATAGTGAAAAACACTACGTTATAGTTTAAAAACAACTTTTTATTTAAATAAAAATTTATTTTATTTAAATTTATTTTAAGTAAAAATAGATTTATAATACCTATATAAGTACAATGTAATTTATTGGTGTCATTTTATAATAAAATTTGATGTATAAAATTTTATTGAACTTTTTACCTTCTTTTACCCACCTCCTAGGAGTATTTGCAAATTCGCATAAAACTTTATTTTACCACTTCTGTGATTGGAATTTCAAAATATGAGAGACACGATTGATATAAGTAAGAAAAATGTGGTTAAATAATATGAAAATAATTTTTGGTGAATAATAATTTTTTACTTTTATTTACCACGATTAAAAGTAAACAAGGTAATTAAGGGTAAAAATGATATTATAATTACCCCAAAACATGTCCTAATTCTATTTTATAAGTATAATTAGACCAAAAACAACCTTAGGAAAAAAATATGATCCTTTAGGTCCAATTGGATTAGATTAGGACATTTATTATTATTTTATTTAAAGAAGAGTTAAAAGAGTTAAATTCAAAGTTTAATAACTAAAACATTTTTAATATAGGGTTACAAACAATATAAATTGGACTATAAATATTCCTTGGAAATATAAAAATATTTCATACATAATTTTATTTTATTTATAAATTTTATACATTAAATAATTAAATTTATTTATGACACAATGCTGATGCAGTAATTACCATATTAATGAAAGATTAAAATAATTGATATTATAAATATCCAAATAAATGTAATTTTACACTTTTTATGAATTTAAATAATTTAATAGGTTAATAGGACATGTTAGGGTTGGTTTAATGAATTTTTTTCGAAGTAATAATGCTGTTATAAATTTAGCAAAAACAAAATACCAAATAGTGTCAAAATTGACATAAAAGAGTTTTTAAAACAAATATTATATTATTAATTGATATTCTATTCCTAAAAATATAAGGTTCGGCGAAAGGTCTTAAATAATATTATATATGTCCTTAAGAAACCACTTCGGTTTCTCTTGGAAGTTTATAGTAAGTTTATTAACCATATAATATAAAAATACAAAGATACATGGTAAATGCCAAACTATTTAACTAAGAGTTAAATCTAAAAGATAAGGTTAATATAGTGACCCAAACCTGTCTAAAACCTATTGGTTGAGATTTTTTTGACCCATAACTACATTATACTTTAAATAAATTATTTTGGAGCCATTATAAATAGAATATTATTTTATTATAAAATAATATTTCAATCTTTTCCTAAGGTGCCCCTCACCCCTCTTATAAAAGGGAACTTCCCCTTCTCTCAAATTCACACCTTCAAAGCCATTTGGATTGTCCAAAACCTGCCCAAATATCCTCTAAACTATCCTACCTTCATCCTATAAGCCTTAATTTAGTCATAAATCCAACCTAAGGAGCCCTTTTGATCAAATCAAAAGGAAGAATCCGAAGAAGAGGTAAATATTTCATCACCTCTTTCAAGTTCCTTTCTTCTTCAACTTCCTCTTTCTTTGTTGTTTCCATTATAAAATAATAACTACAGTATCTTATATATACTATGATGTTATTATAAATATGATACAACCATATTCATTATTCTATCCATCCTTTAAATAACATGTCACCATACGTTCGTACGTACGGCTTACCGTCTCCACGTCGTGGTGTAGTTGTTATTCAATACATTATTATTTGGATGGGTATAATAATGATATTTAATTGATTTAAATAATAATATAACATGATAATTAATATTTATATATGATATAACATCCAATTATATGTTATTTTAATATCAAAAGAATGATATTTTTGCTCGTGCATACGTACGGATTACCGTCTCCGCGAACACGATGAGATTCATTCCCCATCGTATCCATTCAAGAATAATTTTCAATAGATGATTAAAATAATGTTTAAATACTTAATATCATTATGAATATGAATAATATACATCCTATCCATAACAAACATTACTTATGAAACAAATCATATAAAGAAAACGAATCAGTTAACACCCGAAACGACGATAATAGTAAAATATTATTAACAAAGAAATATTGAAAGATCATGCATGATATCATATTAATGTATATGATTATTTTTATAATTTAATAACAATTATTTCACAATTATACAGTAGTTTAACCTACCCTCTACCAAGGAAAAGTACAAGATAAGGGGTTTCTTATCTCACTTTTAATTCTGTGAGATATCCATTGTTCACTACTTATTTATTGGATGTGGTGTATTATGTACTACCATTTGATATATATTATAATTATTCTCTTTATATTCATGGTATTATGTGATTAATTTGGTGTTTATTAACTTTTGTTCATACGACTCGATTGATTACAACGAAGTAAGGGTTTTTCATCTCATTTTTTATTCCAGTGAGATTTATGCTATATTGGCCACTATTTCCTTTTTTGGGGCGTATGTATTGTCCATGATTGTATTATTGGTTTAATATAAATTAATTTATGGGTATTTACATCTTAATTTTATGATCCTTCTTTCATGGGTTTTATGTTTCATAAGTTACCAAATCGGTAAGGGAATTTCAAATTTCAATTTCCACTCAGCAGGCTTTACGCATACTTCATTAATTATTTTTCTCCAAGATTATGTGTGGAATCAATATTTATTATTTATGTATAAATTTACACTCCCCTTTGTGTGGATATACATTTTATACACATAATTACTGCATTGATAATTTCTCAAGTCATTGATATGAACTTGATCTTAATTCAATTTCAATTCATTGAGTTAAGCATCCAAGTCATTGGTGTTGTTTTTACAAGAATATGTGTGAATGTACTATGATTGATTTACAATGAATATCCAATAATATTGAGTGTATTTATATTTTTGACACATAATCATGTCATTGATTTATCCTTTACCTAAGGATACTGGCTTTATAAGGGATTTCATCTCAATTTACATTCCTTTGATACTTCTTTGTTATTATGCACCAATTCACTTTTATATGGTATATATACTGTCCTTTGACATAGTATATCATGAAATCCTTTATTCTCAAGATATTATTAAGTTTTTATTACCTCAATTATTTTTATTAAAGCGTCTCTCATTTGGTTAGGAACTCTAACTAAAATATCATTTTAAATGTTTTAAAAAATTATTATTCTAAATCTTTATCATTAATGTCCATGTTTTAAAAATGGTTTTAAGGATTTATTTATATGGACATTAATGTTTTAAAACTAAAATTACTTTTAAATTTTTCAAAGTGGTATGAGACACTTTGATTCAAAAATCTATTTTTAAACGGCTTCTTGAAAAATAGTGTGACTTTTAAATGATTTCAAGAAAAAGGGGGATATTTCTCTCAAATAGTTTTGATGATTATTTTCATCTATGTCAATATCCTTCATTATTCTATATTGAGGTTGATCTGTTAGAATAGAATCTTCCATATTTTATTGAATGATTTATTTTTGACTGTGGATGTGCTATTTTTATACCATTCATGGTTTTTGGATAAAGTGTTGACATTCATATGCTAGTTTTAATAAGAATTTTTATGTTATGTTTCAAAATTTTCATATGAGGAATGCATTGGACTTAGTAAGTGATGGGTGGAGCCCGCTATAGCCCCTCGATGCATAGGTAGGTCTCATGAGACAAAATAGTGTCTTGGAACAAGGCCTTGACAAAATATTATTTGTAGTCTTGGCACAAGGCCTTGGCAATGTGGTTATGAAAGTCTGGAATTATGCATTCCATCATTATGAAAGTGGCTATTGATATTGCATGTGATTATTCGACCAGTAGAATATACATGTGAGTAATTAAATGGAATTATTTTGATTTATATTTTCCATATTATGATTAAGTTTATGTTGAAAAGGCTTTTGTTTTAGTTTTATACATTTCCTTAAATGTTTATGCTTATTTATGAAAGTTTCCTCTATATTGTTATCCTTACTAAGCATCTGAACTCACCCCTTTCTATGTTTTATTTTTCCTAGGATGCGAAGAAATATATTATGACTGACCTATAGGGATAGTCTATGGGATCTAAATGTTGTCTAGGGAAAAAATTTTGTTGTAGTTTTCCATTTTATGATGTAATGTAAACCTTATTAATGTATCTAGTACTTCCAAGGCTACTAAACTAATAGGTCTTTAGATATTTTATCTTTTGTGATCATGCCAATGTTACGTAATAATGCACCGACTCTGGGTAACTGGGGACAGGGCGTTATAGTTGGTATCAGAGGAAGTTTAGTACAAACTTTGGAAACTTGATTTAGATAAACTCTGATTAGAGCACATAGCCCTAAGATAGACTTTGAGGATTAGTATAGAATAACTTCCTAGAATTTTGGTATTGTAGAGATTTTGTGAGTTTTATAATCAATACAACCTTGTCTGGATACGAGCGGGTAGAGGTGGCTCTAGCACAGATGTACCTAGGGGTAAAACCTGAAAACACTACTTTGAGCTAGACTCGAATGAGAGTTGGTTCACGAAAATGGGCCTTGCTTCACTCTTGGTTATGAAACTCCTGGGGGATATGCTTAGGATAATTCACATTTTTTGTAAAAAATGATTTGAAGGATCTTAATATAAGATGAGAATAAATAACCGTCGTTAATCCTATGGTGTTTTAGATTGAGAATAAGGTGTTATGATATTCTCCAAATGATTTTATGACTCACACTATGCTTTCTTATGTTAGTCAATGGCTAGATTCCAAGGAAGTCATAGTAATATTGAACATGATGTACAATGTGGGAATGGTAGAGGAAATGAGCAACATAATGGAATGTTGGTAGGTGTAAAAGATATCATGTTCATGCCGAATCATTTTTCCAAAAATATTATCAACAAAATATATATTAACCAACTCCTGGGCTCAAAAAAGAAGAGAAATGCAGTGAATGATAAGAGTTCCTGCAGTGGAGACGATGGAGAAAATAAAGCTCGATTTATGTCATGCAGTAAATGTGGAAGGAGACACCTAGGGAAGTGTCTCAATGGAACAAATAAATGCTTTATGTGTGGGAAAGAAGGACATAAAGTAAAGAATTTCTGAGGAAAAATGAAGAGTACTATGGAAGAAAATAAAAAAGATCCAAAGAATCCATTTACATCCATTTTCCATAAATGTAGGGGACTTGGGCATTAACCGAGTGAATTACCTATTCTATAGGATAACCCCTTGGTCAAGGAAGAACCTATGTATAAATAAATGTATGGTGAAATTTTTAAAAGTATTAGTGCTCTTTGTTGATGGGATTACTTTGGAAGACTTTTCTATTATGTGTAACCCTATAGTTTATTATGTGAAAATTCTATTTTAGGAAGAATTGTGTTTTCTATTGTTGATATAGTTATATATAACCATTTGGGGTTATATGCTCCTTGAATTTGAGGCAATTACATGTCATTAAAATTTTGGATGAAAATGAAAAATATGAGATAACATTTGTGGTGAAATTATGTTATAGTTATTTTGAGAAATTTATCTCATTTTTGGAACATTATAAAATATAGTTTTTGAAAAAGGACAACACGCAGACCGTGTGACAACCCATCGCGTTGAACAAAGCTGCAGGAATCTAACCCACAACCATAGTGCGATTGTGATTTTTCACCTACCACTAGACTACGTGAAGTCCCTGGTTAGTGTGACTAATTATTGTTAGTTAAATGATTTTATTAATCAATAATAAGTTGATTTGGGATCTTATGTCTTATCAAATGGATATCCTTAGTAAAGAAAAATTATTTGGGGATTAAGTGTTAAATGTTATTTTAGAAGACGTTCGCTCTGTTGGGAATACTATATGCCTTAGGAAAATTGAATACTATGGGATTTCATTTGAGGAGTAATGGTGGATTTTTATCTATGTTTTTATTGTGGATTTATAGAGATTTGGGTTATTTATGGAAATGATTAACCTATCATAGAGAATATGTGATTAGGTTAATTAATTTTAAGTATGTGACTTTTAGAGTAGTCGATGTTATATGGAAATACAATTTAATGTGGAAGACTGTGTAATCAAATTATTCTATGTTTTGGGTTTCAATATTAGTTTGGATTATATTGATGGATTTTAGGGACAATTGTTTATTGAATGGTATTTATTAAACTCTGGGTATTGTTAATTTAATTTTAGAAATTAAGATAAGTATTTCTTTCTCTAAAGGATTATCCTTTTTGGGGATCATCTGATTTTGTACTAACCATTTTGGTTTTGGTTAATCTCTAAATAAAGGTAAATATATATATATTTTATTCTTTATGGATTATGTGATTCTCTTGAAGTTAATTCTAGAGCTTCAGGTGTGACAAAGTCTTCTTGAATACTCATCGTTTGAAAAAAAAGATCAGTTAGTGCTATAAATTTATTAAAGGATGAAACCCTACTTAAAAAGTAAGTATATCTCTTTATGTTCTTAGTCAATCTCATAAATAAATTCCTCAAATTTATGAAATGGAACTTAAAACAAAAAAACATTATCCTTTTACTTTTTCTACTAGGAAACTAATGAACGTTTTTCTCATCACAAGTTTGTGGTTTTATTATTGTTAACTTTTTCTTAATCATGTTTTCTATCACTCTCCACTAGAACTTGACACTTATTTTATCTTCTATATCCATGTTTTTCAACATGGAATCCTAGTGTGGGTTATCTCGGGTGACATTTGTACTTATCTTTCTTTCTTTTAAAGAGATAGTTTTGTTGACTATTTTTCAGATGTGGGACTTTCAATGAAGTTCCCAAGACCAATTTTAAAATTGCAAGGACACAATTTATAAAATTAAGTAAGAATGTAACATCCCAATATTTCATAGTAAGTTATTGTCTTTAAAGTAATTTAGTATCTTACACTACACACAACACCGAGTTTGAGCGCACCATGACTTACCAAACTAGCCGTTAAAAAGCAGTTATGAATAGTATTAACTGAATTTTGAATTTTATATACTCTATATAATTTTAGAATCCATATTATGTGTTTCTTAGACATAATATAAGAACAAATTCGTTTTTTTGGATAAAAGAAATATTTTTCAAAAAAATAAATTTTACCACCTTTTAATGGAAAACCCTTTTTCAAACCAATATTTGAAACTTTTATATATTCAATTTAATGAAATTAAATTCTTCTTTATAATTGGAACATAAAAATTTATTTTGGATAATTTTTTGGTAATTTTCTAATAACTTTTATATTTTGATGAATACTAAAAAATACTAAATTTTAATTGAAAACAAATTTTTTAATCGAAATAATTTATAGTGTTAAATTATGTATTTGAATGGTTTGGAAGTATAATTAGATTATATTTTTATCATTTAATACAATTTAGGTGATTATAAGTAATTTCACATTTAAATTTGACATAAACACATGTCAATCTTTTGATAGTTTTTACGTTTTAAAAACCCGCTTTTCAGTTTTGACAACTGGAATTAATTTTAAATTAATTAATGAAACTTATATGTTATTAAATTAGGTAAAATAGAATTTATTTTTGAATTCATAATATCAAAATTATCTTACGGTAAATTTTTGGTATTTTTCTGAAAACATTCAATTTTTGATGAATAGTGAAAAACAGTGCGTCATAGTTTAAAAACGACTTTTTATTTAAATAATTATTTATTTTATTTAAATTTATTTTAAGTAAAAATAGATTTATAATATATATATAAGTTCAATTTAATTAATTTGTGTCATTTTATAATAAAATTAGATGTATAAAATTTTATTGAACTTTTTACCGTCTTTTATCCACCTCCTAGGAGCATTTGCAAGTTCGCATAAAACTTAATTTTACCACTTCTGTGATTGGAATTTAAAAAATCCAAGAGAAACGGTTGATATCAGTAAGAAAAATGTGGTTCAATAAGATGAAAATAATTTTTGGTGAATAATAACTTTTTTACTTTTATTTACCACGGTTAAAAGTAAAAAGAGTAATTAAGGGTAAAAATGATATCATAATTAGCCCAAAACATGTTATAATTCTATTGGATAAGTGTAATTCAACCAAAAACATATTTAGGAATAAAATATGATCATTTATTTCCACTTTTATTAGATTAGGACATTTATTATTATTTTATTTAAAGATGAGTTAAAAGAGTTAAATTCAAAGTTTAATAACTAAACTAATTTTAATAGAGGGTTACACACAATATAAATTAGACTATAAATATTAATTGGAAATAAAAAATATTTCATACATAATGGTATTTTATTTATAATTTTTAGACATAAATAATTAAATTTATTTATGACACAATGATGGTGCAGTAATTACCGTATTAATGAAAGATTAAAATAATTTATATTATAAATATCCAAATAAATGTAATTTGATACTTTTTATGAATTTAACTAATTTTATAGGTTAATATGACATGTTAGGGCTGGTTAAATGAATTTTTATTTAAGTAATAATGCTGTTATAAATTTAGAAAAAACAAAATACCAAATAGTGTCAAAATTTACATAAAAGAGTTTTTAAAACAAATATTATATTATTAATTGATATTATATTCCTAAAAATATAGGGTTTGTCCAAATGTATTAAATAATATTATATATTTCATTAATGAACCAATTGAGGTTCTCTTATAAGTTTTTAGTAAGTTTATTATCCATATAATATAAAAATATAAAGATATATGGTAAATGTCAATCTATTTAACTAAGAGTTAAATATAAAAGATAAGGTTAATATAGTGACCCAAACCTATCTAAAACCTATTGGTTGAGATGTTTTCAAACCATACCTACATTATAATTTAAATAAATCATTTCAGAGCCATTATAAATAGAAAATTATTTTATTATAAAATAATATTTCAATATTTTCCTAAGGTTCCCCTCACCCCTCTTGAATGATATTGTCGCTCGTGCGTACGTACGGATTACTGTCTCTGCGAACGAGATGAGATTCATTATCGTATCCATTAAAGACTAATTTTCATTATATGATTAATAATAATGTTTAAGACTTATTATCATTCTGAATATGAATAATATACATCCTATCCATAACAAACATTACTTATGCAACAAAGCATATAAAAGACAACAAATCAGTTAACACCCGAAACAATGATAATACTAAAATATTATTAACAAAGCAATATTGAAAGATCATATATGATATCATATTAATGTATTTGATTATTTTATAATTTAATAACAATTATTTCACCATTATATAGGATATTAATTTACCCTTGTCCAAGGAAAAGTACAAGGTAAGGGGTTTCTTTTCTCACTTTTAATTTGGTGAGATTTCCATTGTTCGCCACTTATTTATTGGATGTGGTGTATTGTGTACTAACATTTGATATATATTATCATTATTATATTTATATTCATGGTATTATATGATTAATTTGGTGGTTATTAACTTCTGGTCATACAACTCGATTGATTACAACAAAGTAAGGGGTTTTCATCTCACTTTTTATTCCCGTGAGATTCATGCTATATTGGCCACTATTTCATTTTGTGTGGCATATGTATTTTCCATGATTGTATTCTTTGTGTAATATAATTTAATTTATGGGTATTTATATCTTAATTGTATGATCATTCTTTCATGGGTTGTATGTTTCATAAGTTACCAAATCGGTAAGGGAATTTCAAATTTCAATTTCCACTCAGTGGGCTTTACACATACTTCATTGATTATTTTACTCCAAGATTATGTGTGGAATCACTATTTATTATTTATATAGTAATTTAAACTCCCCTTTGTGTGGATATAAATTTTATACACATAATCACTCCATTGATAATTTCTCATGTCATTGATATAAACTTGATCTTAGCTCAATTTCCATTCATTGAGTTAGACATCCAAGTCATTGGTGTTGTTTTTACAAGAATATGTGTGAATGTACTCTGATTGATTTACACTGAATATCCAATCATATTGAGTGTATTTATATTTTTGACACATAATCATGTCATTTATTTATCCTTTACCTAAGGATACTGGCTTTATAAGGGATTTCATCTCAATTTACATTCCTTTGATACTTCTTTGTTGTTATGCACCAATTCACTTTTATATGGTGTATATACTGTCCTTTGACATAGTATATCATGAAATCCTTTATTCTCAAGATATTATTAAGTTTTTATTACCTCAATTATTTGTATTCAAGCGTCTCTCATTTGGTTAGGAACTCTAACTAAAATATCATTTTAAATGTTTTAAAAATTTATTCTTCTAAATCTTTCTCATTAATGTCCATGTTTTAAAAATGATTTTAAGGATTTATTTATATGGAAATTAATGTTTTAAAATTAAAATTCCTTTTAAATGTTTTAAAGTGGTATGGGACACTTTGATTCAAAAATCTATTTTTAAACGACTTCTTGAAAAATATTGTGACTTTTAAATGATTTCTAGAAGAAGGGGGATATTTATCTCAAATAGTTTTGATGATTATTTTCATCTATGTCAATAGCCTTAATTATTATAGATTGAGGTTGATCTGTTACAATAGAATCTTCCATATTTTATTTAATGAGTTATGTTTGACTGTGGATGTCCTATTTTTATACCATTCATGGTTTGTGGATAAAGTATTGACATTCATATGCTAGTTTTAATACGAATGTTTATGTTATGTTTCAAACTTTTCATATGAGGAATGCATTGGACTTAGTAAGTGATGGGTGGAGCCCGCTATAGCCCCTCGATGCATCGGTAGGTCTCATGAGACAAACTAGTGTCCTGACACAAGGCCTTGACAAAATCTTATTTGTAGTCTTGGCATAAGGCCTTGACAATGTGGTTATGAAAGTCTGGAATTATGCATTCCATCATTATGAAAGTGGCTATTGATATTGCATGTGATTATTCGACCAGTAGAATATCCATGCGAGTAATTAAATGGAATTATTTTGATTTATATTTTCCATATTATGATTAAGTTTATGTTGAAAAGGATTTTGTTTTAGTTTGATACATTTCCTTAAATGTTTATCCTTATTTATGAAAGTTTCCGCTATATTGTTATCCTTACTAAGCATCTGAACTCACCCCTTTCTATGTTTTATTTTTCCCAGGATGCAAAGAAATATATTATGACTGACCTGCATGGATAGTCTATGGGATCTCAGTGTTTTCTAGGGAAACAATGTTGTTGTAGTTTTCCATTTTATGATGTAATGTAAACCTTATTAATGTATCTAGTACTTCCAAGGATACTAAACTAATCGGTCTTTTGAGACTTTATATTTTGTGATCATTCCAATGTTATGTAATAATGCACCGAATCTGGGTAACTGGGGATGGGGCATTACAAGATAATTGAATCACATGAGTCGTAGGAGTATAACAATGGCATAAAACATATAATTTGTGGAATACACATAATCTGGGGGTATCTAATGTCAATGATACCTACTAATACATTCATAGTATGTTATTATTGGGATAATCACTAATTTAAATACATCAGGATAGCAATGAACTTTGGTGTACCTTCTAGTTTCAATCATAGGGTGACTTCCCATGTACCCTCTTATGGCGAGCTTTGGCGTACCTCTTGTGTACTCTCTTGCAGCGGGTTTTGGATGACCTCCCATGTACCCTTTGATCTCATAGAACATTTATCATTACCCAATTAATTTGAGTAAGATATAGGTCCCACCCATCACTTAATGAAAATTATATAAATTTGTTCTATAGGACTATAAACCATTCATCACATCAGAACACATGTAAAGAAATGAGTTTCATAAATACGTCACCATAACATAACTATTAGAAAAGAACCTGGTTTCATAAATATCATGCCATCATAAACATAAATTGTTTATATAAAGAATAATAATGGTATCCTTCGGTCATACCCCGAGTAAAGAATAATTAACACCAACAAAATTCTTCTTTAATAGAAAGATTATTTTTTGAAAGATCACTTTAAATAATTCTTGATGAAAATATTCTTTATTTATGGAATTATTTTTTTAAGAGACGTGAAATTATAAAGGAAACAATTTACATTGAAAATAAACTTTTAATATCTTAAAGGAATCTTCAAATCATTAAGGCATCATGTTGGAAGGAAAATATGTTCATGCCGTATAAGTTAAAAAAACATTCCTTTATTTTTTTTGGAAGTGTCACAATGTGCCTTGTTTAGAAAATGAAAAAAATATTTTATTTTTAAAAAATTATGTAAAAATTAAAACAAGGATAATAATGAATATATTAATAGGAGATAATTAAAGAAATTTAAAACATTTTTAAGAAACATGGACATGGAAGATAAATATTCACCGATGGAGTCTTAAACATAAACAATCTTGAATAAAAATGAGATTGGGAAATAAAACCATACTACATTATAATTAGTTAAATAGTATAACCAATCAATGAATAAAAGTTATGAGGATATGTAAGTACCACAATAATCAGGATAATACTCTTAAAAAACATTAATTGGAATTAAATACACCATATAAAAGAAAAGAGTAGCATGAAAGGTAGGTGTCCCACAGAAATAAAAGTGGCACAAATATACTTTACCTTCATTCTTGACATCCTTCATACACATTAAAAACCTAATGTATAATAAATATATGTTTATTATAAATATTAAAAAGAAAAATTTTCGTATATATATATATATATTATCATATATGATTTACTTTGGAATTTATAATAATTTTTTATTAACAAATCCATTTTAAAGTTATGTTTTGGGTAATAACCTCTTTTTTTCTCATGAAAGTTTTGAATTTTTTCCTCCTAATTAGATCTTTATTTAATCATGTAAATAATAATAAAAATGATATAAATATCATATATATTTAGTATATATGTATTTATTATTTTAAGAAAAATTAGAAAATAAGATACAATGTTCTTGGAGATGGTACGTTGTACGTACGGAAGAACACTATTTTCATTTTCTTATCATATTAAAAAAAGAATAGTATATGATATATTATCATTAAATAATAATTTTTATTTAATATATAACACATATTATTATTAAAATCATCCTTAATAAATTTTTTGTAAAGCGTTAAGGAATCACATCGCTTCACTATACGGTAGTCCACCGTATACACGAATGACGTTATCATATTCTCAAAAAATGGAAATCATGAAGGTATGTGTGATATAAAAATTGTATAATAATAATAAAATCATAAAAATAATATATATCACATATATTCTATAAATCATTCATTATTACAAACCAATATTGGTGGTAATGGAAGAACTAACGACATCGGTTCGCAAGGCAGAAGTTCATCATACAAACCAATGATAATTGTGTATCCCATTTTGTGGAAGTGTGTAAAGTTATTGGTTGTAAATTTAACATAAAAAGTTATTTTTATTTAGTATATTTATGTTATTATATAAAAAATAAATAAAAAATTGAATTCGTTTATTGAAAAAATAACACAATTTTTTTTATTGATGAATGTTACCTCTTATTCTGGTCTTTCCTTTTGATTTGCACAAAAAGACTTCCTTGGTTGGATTTCATCCAAAAATAAGGGTTCTAGGATGAAGGTAGGAAATTTGGGAGGATATTTGGATAGATTTTGGATGAACTAAATTGGTTTTTATGTGTGAATAAAATAGAAGAACAAGCAAACTTATAAAGGAGAGGTGAGGGGCAGTTTTTGAATTTCACCAAAGATTAATTTCTAAAAAAGTAATTATAAAAATAAATACCTCTAAAAAGATTATTCTATGATAATATAATATAATTTTCTAAAATAATCAACCAATATATTTTAGACAAGTTTTTATCGTATTTTAAACCTTATCATTTTGAGTAACCCTTAGTTTACCTATTTTAATTTTGACTACGGTAACAACTTTTTCAATATAAAAAGGATGTTATTTTTTTACTTATAAAGTGCCTATTGGAACATAAATAAAAAATTAATAATATTTTATAAATTATATAATCCCATTTTTCCTTTTTTAATATTTTTAGTATTTATAAATAATTTAATAAAATATTATTATCAAAAAAATATAATACGTGTCAATTTTGACACCATTCAGTACGCTGACCTTAAGAATCTCAAGAAAATAAGATATTTTAGAAAAAAAATACTTTTATACAACCTTAATATATCAAAATCATATATAAAATTCGTTTATAACATTAATTATGGAAAATTATATTTCATATAATATTTCTAATATCATTTAATTTTTTGTTTCATTAATTAAATAATTACTACATCATCATTGTATAATTGTTTATTATTATAATTTATTCACTAAAATTTAAAAATAAACTTCCATGAAATAGATAAAATTTTATATTTTTGAAAAATATATATTTTTAGGCATATTTTCTATTTAACCCCATATTAAAAAAATTATACTTATTTAAAGTAAGAGTGTGACATTTTATCAGTCTCTTTGATTTTAATATTATTTATGTCATTTCCATGGAAAATATTTAATTAAATAATTAAATTTAGAAACTAATTAATTAAGGGAATAATTAACTTCAATAAATTACATTTCATAAAGTGCTAGGGTAGTTTTCTAATATTTATAATATTATTTTTACCCTTAATTTTCAGATATACCTTCAACTGTGGTAATAAAAATTGATAAAGTTATTATTCATATTGTACAAAAATAAAATGGGAATATTTTATATATCTATACCTTATAATTTAAAATATTGAACCCATTTTTAAAAACTCAAAATATAGAAATGAATAAAATTAATTTAAAACTTATCCCATAGACGAGGTGAGAAATGGGTTTTTAAAGTGAAAACATTCATAATATTGAAATGTTTTTATATCCAAACTCAATGTGAAGTTGGTTTCAAAGACCTAAATAGTATTAAATAATATAAAATTGATCAATTTAAACAGTAAAACCAATTAAATATTTTTATACAAAAAAATTGTTTTCAATGGAAATTCAGTATTTTCTACTATTCATCAAGACTTGAAACTTATCAAAAAATACAAAAAATTAACCAAAAGTAAAATTTTATATTATGGTTTAAGGAATAAGTTTATTTTTTCAAATAAAATTTATAAATGTGTCTAAAAATATATTTAAAACAATTGTTCTATCAAAATGTGGAAAACTGTCTTTTTAGAAAAATACATCTTTTATGCAAAAAATGTATTTTTTATTAAATAATGAATATAAAACACATTATATTAATGTTAAAAAATATAATTATTATATTTTTTATTAATATAATAGAACAGGATTGATTCATTTATTTACTATTATAAAACACAATTTTTCACATTTAAATAGTTTTTCAGAAAAGATTTTCTTTTTATTTTTAAAAATGGTTTTATATTAATTCATAATTAATTGGTTACAAAATATTTAATTATATATAAATTTATATCCCATATTTTCAAAATTCAATTAATCATGTTTATACATGTCTTTATAATGGCAATGTTATAATTATCTTGTTTAAATAATTACAATAATAAAATGACGTTTCGTAAATGCTTAGTGGTTTGTGTAATGCAAGCTAATCCAGTGATTCATGTGACACAAGACATAAAATAAATGAAAATATACTTCATAAAAATAACATGGTGTTACAACTATAGTTGGTATCCAAGAATGGTATAGTTATTTTTGGGGATTAGGACTAGAAAACTTTAGTTAAAACCCTAGGGATAATTCTATCGCCATGGATAACCTAGATTGAAACTAAGGGAATCATAAGTGTGGATATAGTTTTAATTTATAATTTATTCCCTATATTCCCATATTTTCCTATTTATATTCTAATTACCTAAGTACCCTCTCCTATTTTTACCTTATAATGTAAAAAATAAATTTCAAGGGTGAAATTTCATAAGGGGGGAACAATTTAACAACCCATTATTTTATCAATGGAATTTCCCTTCTTATGTCAAAAAACACATACATCACATAGAGATACCAATAAAAAAGTATTCTCATAAATTAATAATGATACATTAGTCAGCAATTAAACCAATAAGAATAAAAAATATTCTAGCGGGATAATAAATTGAGAATAATATAGCAAGAATGGAAAAATTTTGATGTACCTGATCTACTAAAATGATAACACCCCTGAAAAAAGCATTAGAAATAAAACAAAATGCTAATAATATAATATTAATTTTTTAGATAAAAATATATAATATTAAGATATAGTATGAGCTAATGAAGAATTAATTAAATAAGTGGTATTTATAAAAATTAAGGAACTTATATGACCATTATAAATCTTATTGTTGGAATAGTAATCTAAACGTTATAAATATTAATTTGGTTGATATAATAGTATACTATCCTATTAAAGTATAAAATAAAATTTAGGTATCTTATAAATAAAAAATTAAATATTTTTATTTGGGTATAAGTAAATAAATGTTTTAAAAATAATAAAATAGGTGTTGGATTTTTTGTATAACGTAAATTTTTATTAACAATTTTATAATTAATATAATGATTTAAAATAAAATTAGTTTTTATAAAATAGATTCATAAATTAATAATTTTTTGTATTATAATTATAATATAATTTTATGTTACCTTAATTAATTTTTGATAGTTTCGTTAAATTGATTATAATTTTTAAATCAATATTATTTGTAATAATGATGATTTTATTTAAAAATTAAATATATAATATATTTAAAAATTAAAAATATTATATATTTAAAATCATTTTCTAAAAATGGATTCCTTTTTTTAAATATACACATTGAGAAATGGTTAGGATTAATTATTTGTATTTTTCTAAAATAGTTGAATTTTTTGTGAATAGTTAAATATGGTAAATTATGGTATTTAACATTATAAGCCAAATCTAATTTTTTTATCCATTTATTATTTAATAAATAAGTGTTTGGAACTCTCCTAAACCATTTAGTGTATGTAGTCATAGGAATCAATACTATTTATGGTCATGAGACATAATAAAAAACAAATGATTAAAATAATCCAAAACACCCCCTAATCTCCCTATAAAACTCACCCCTCACTACCCCTTTTCCTCATACATTATAATCATTTTTAGATTGTAAATATTCTTCCCAATTTTTTTACCAATACTCTTCCCCATTCCCAAGACCTACTATTCTCCATAAAACAACAATCCCAAGCTCCATAAGGAGGTTCTAAAGGAGAAAAAAATCAAGAGGTAAAATCTTTAATTCTTCTCTTTTAATTTGTTTTATTTTCTTATCATCTCCTCACAATACCTATAAAAATTATCATGTTTACTCAAATATAAAATATAAAATATAATTTTATTTCATTAATGGAATATCCATCATCAAATCTCTTCTCTTATTTTTTATTTGAAAAATGAAAACATCATCTGTGATATGTCGGTTTACTTCCTTCAATGACGATGAGTTTTCGTTATCCATTACCAACTTAAATGTTGTCCAAAATACAATTATTATGGTCAAACAAAATTTTAATATTTATATTATTACTTGTTTCCTGTTTCATAAAAATAATATTCAATAAAATGAAAGTATGTCATGATGTTTAGATAAACCCCCAAAAATAAACCAATCAGTTACCATTATCATATTATCAAATTAATTATCCTCATAATAGAAAGAAAAATGATTTATGGGACTATTTAATATTATTTAAGTTCATTAATACTATATAATTTCACTTCCGTAGAAATTTTCCCATTTAAAAAGAATATCCATAATTTTATTCAAGGGAAATGACCATGAAACCATAAAGAGAATGCTCCTAGAACAATGAAATTGATCATTATAACCCATCAAAATAGCCAAAAATGAACAAAATAAAAATTATATTAAGTAAAACATATGTCAAAAAATTCTGAATTAAATAATTAATGGATCTAATTTGATAATCTTGAACAATAAGTGTGAGTGTAGGCCGCATTCAGACATAAGGTAAGGGATATCTCTGAACTTCTAAATTACCTTTGGGTTACAAATTATATCTATTTTCCCAAATTTAATTCTCTATTCCTCCTACATAATTATCCAATATTTTATTTTCATATACCAAAAAAAATTTATGTAGCTTAATTAATCTTTAATTGATGGGTAATTATATGTTTTAAAAAGTTACCTTCTCAATTCATCTCGATAAGGAAACCAAATTAAGGGGAACTTTTCCTTTTCTTAACCATTTTTAAGTACACTCTATAAATTTTTTTAAGTCACCAATATTTTTAAAAAATATATCATTTTATCATGAAAACCCATTTTAGTTCATTTATAGTTTTATACAAATTATAATTCAATTGTCCTCTTTAAGAAATCTTTAAAATTTTCCCATATACCGCATTGTAGTGGATCATTTCTAATGATTTTTAAACACTCATTTTCATGTATGCTCTTCATTTAAACATAATTATTCATGATTTATTCTTATAATTGTATGTAAATTATTTAATACCTTATTTAATGTATACCATTTTTATATTCCCTTTGGTCATGCCTTATTACATGATTATGATACACATTTCTTTCCATGGGAAACCCTTTTGATTATTCCTCATATTTGATTTCATTATGTAGTAGATAGATGCATGTACATGTTAAGATGGATGTTCGTAGAGAGCATTACAATGCATTGGGTAATGTTTATTATCATGAGATGTTATGTATGGGATCATCTAGTAACACTAATCCATTATGATAAATTTTCCACTGTGTGATATAGTCTTGGTAGTTAGCTTTGTATCATGTTTATGTCATGTTATATATTTCTTCCACTTTCCTATGTTTCCATGATAACAAGGTTATGTGTTTTATATTTTATGCTTCCATATTTTTATTCATTATCTATACATTTTATGTTATCATGTTATGTCTTATAACTAATGTTTTATGATTCAACCACATGTTTATTACCATACTAGGGTTTTTAGATCACTCATTATGCCTATGTATTCCCTCATGTTATCCTATGAAACTGTAGTAGCTCAAAGGTAGTTAGAAGAAAATTAAGTAGATTAAAAAATATAATTTTTTATTTTGGTTTCATGATTTCTATTTATATACCTGGTCATCCAAAGACACTAGATTTTTTAATCACCGGTCTGCATTTCATGGATAATTATCACTACTAATGTTTCCATTTTTTACAACATTACACTATAGACTAAAAACCATCGCAAAAAATCATTTTCAATGGGACTCTATCGCTAATGAATGGTGACAAAAAATGGCACTGTAATTGTGGTTATTTGTGATGGCCTGTCGCAAATATAGATTAATTTAAAAAGTTGACATATCTATCATAATTAAAGTTCACACCTTTTTAAATAAATAATTAAAAACATCCTTCGTAATTAATTATTTGTGATGAATGAGCAGTCCATCGAAAATAATATATCTTTTTTAAATATCAATATTAAAAATAAAAAAAAATAAAAAATTAAAAAAATTAAAAAATTTAAATTAATTAAAAATTATAAAACATTAAAAATATTTAAAATTAAATAAAAAAATTAAAAATTACAAATACTTATAACTCATTAAAAAATTTTAAAAATTAAAATATATATAAAAGTAATTCATAATTTCAAACATAAAATTTTTTTCATCCCAAATTACAATACAGTCATAAAACATCACAAATAATCAACTTTCATCAAAAATAGGTGGATCACTCAAAGGATTTGGGGGAGGAAACTCCATACGAATGCCCCACGCAAGTAGCCTCATATACTCTAAAATATACTCATTACCCTGATGATACGACTCACGCTCGTTCTTCGTCTATCTCTTCTTGTACTATATCATATCATCCTGAGCTTTCAACCTCTCCTCATACTATTCAATTGATGACATGATCGATGATGACTTTCCATGAGATCCATTCACACTCACTGATGAGATCACAGAAGTACCGAAATAACTCGTAAGTGTCATTTGGGAAATAGTACCAATCACCTGACCTTTATTAACACCATGAAAAGTATCATGTATCCTAGTACCCTCATCCGAAATTTATTCATGAGTGTAATCTTGTTTAGTCTCATCTTGAATCTCCTCTGATTGAGAATTTTCATCCCCACACATTTTCTTTAAATATAATGAAAAATAGAATAAAAATAAAAATAGAGATCATATAATTTAAAAAAAACTACTAACCACAATATGGAGTTATCGATGGCATGCATGTTATCCTATATAGGGATCACTATTAATCTTCTTACAAACTTCAAAATATATAATATATGGTACATTGATTGCCCGTATAATATAACAAACATAATAAAAATATAGTATTTATACATTAATAAATAATATCACCTACCATATGTCATCGATATAATCCAAATGTAAAAATTATGGCTCTATGTGTGTCCTACTACCTCCCCTAGCTCTAAAATCCATATGATAACCTCCTTCTAAAAGTATCTCCTCTTTAAATGGAGCACAATCCATCCCATACCTGGGATCAGATATAGTCAGGCCGATGGGAGATAGAAGACTAATAAAAAATATTAGCAGAATCTTTATCTATAGCTCAATTTTTAAGGTTGTGTAGAAACTAATTAAAGCGCTTATGTATACAAATCTCCTATGTTTCTTAGAGATGATCTCTCAGGCTATCAGGAATTGGAGAAAATAAATTCGGTAAGACAACTAAAAATAATATGTTTGTAATTAAATAAATTTTAAAATGTATATATTATTTAATAAAAAACAATCCAATGGTCGAACATCTTTTAATTTACGTTAATGGGAACCAGGTCCCATGAAACCCAAGGATTAGAAAAATAATTTCTTAGAATTGAACCATCTTGTGTAAAATCTAAATGCGGAAACATATGAGAATAAAAACAAATAATTAGAAAATTATCACCAAAATAGATACAAAAATTCAATATAAAATAAATATATTAAACCATTAAAAATACATCGATAAACGAGAATCAAAATAAATATATGATCATCTCTCTAGAACAGGATCTGAAATCATCAATCAAGGAAGACTATGCCCCCTCATAATAGGCACACAATCCTAAGGATCATCTGAATCAACCACATCAATAGGAAGTCTAGAATCAGTTAGAGAATGAAATAGATCATCATGATCATATGAAGCCATCTAAAACAAATATTATTAGCCTTAATGAATGGTTAATACAAATATTAAAAATAAAAACTAATAAATAACATAATATAATGATATTAACATTAAAATATTGTAAATACAAATATAAAATATAATAAACTAATAAATATCATAATATAATAATTACCTAAAAATAAATACCTGAATATAAGAAATAAATTATCATCTTCTCCCACATCTTCATCGATGGAAATGTATTCATCCTCATATTCATCTTAATCAACATCCATTCAACTCTGAGTTTCATCATCCCTTATTACTTCATCAACTTTATCAATATCATCACCCCTTAAGTGGTGGGGGGGGGGGGGTAATCCTTGATATTTATATCTCGTTAGGCAAGAGATATATTTTTGGTTCTTTCTTGAAACTTTTCAATATATTTCCCTATTATAGAACCATTTTAATTTTCAATAAACATATCTTCATGAGATTAAATTTTTATTACACTCCACCTTCCATTCAAATCTCTTAAAAAATCATATTAATTTTCATAATAAACTTGATGTTCTTGTTGTGTCAACATAAAAAGTTCATTTGATACAAAAAAATATTAAATTAAATTTCAATGATGCTATTCTATGGATGATCTCACAACCATTGATCAGTATTAAACCAATTATATTTAAACATTGTTACATAATTTGGTCCTAGATAACAAAAATCAATTATTTCATACATCATGCATTGAAAATCAACTTCACTTTCTTTATTATGATATCCTTTAAAAAAACACAACAATTCATTGATTTCTTTGATTCAACATATATGCGTCTATGGAATTTAAATCTTTTAAACACATACCCATTATAATATTTTACCAATTTATATTGAGTGTTTTTCAACACAAATATTCAACAATCAATTTTACTTTAATGTTGTGTTTCCAACAAACAATAATTTTTTTAATAATATATATTGTTACAAAATTGATTTAATGTTCCCTCAAAAACAACTTAACATAACAGTTTTTGAAACCAACATTAAAAATTATTTTCATGACATTATTTAATATAAGAAGATGCAATTTTTATAAACTATTTTTTGATATCGTCATCATACAACCTACAAAACAAATATTGTAAATTAATGTATCTATTATAAAAAATTTTAAAAAAATAAAAAGTAGTATATATTGTAAAAGTCATGTAATTTCTTCACATTTCATTAGAATATATGTATGAGCACTATGTATTTATTCATTTGTAATCCATCATTCACAATAACCACCAAAATCAAGATATGGTTGATTAAAAACTGACAACTAATGGTCTATGACATCATCAACATTTCAAACCTTCTAACTGATGCGATTATGTTTTGAAGGATATTCCGAATGAAAATAATAAGAGTGAAAATTAGAAATTTTCTTCTACAGGTATGCTTCTAAAATTGACACTTCAATTTATTCTTTGTTACATACTTTCTTCATTAATTATTTCATATATATCTCAAATGGATACATCCATCTCAATTGTAATGTCCATCCACATTTAGCTTCATAGGGAAAATGAAATATTAAATGTTCCATTGAATCAAGGAATACTGGTGGGAATATTTTCTTGAATTTACATAAAATTAAAACAAAATATTTTTTTTATGAAACTCATTGCATCATAATATGATGTCTCTACACAAATATCTCAGAAAAAATATGATATTTCAGTCAATGTGTCCCATATTTTAGAACTCAACTACCCTCTAAGACCAACATGCATTAATATTTCAATTATGACATAGTAGTCATGAACTTTTAACATGGTAATATGCCTATTTATAATATAACAAGACAAATTAGAATCATAACCATTGGGTAACCTCAAATATCTAATATATTTACATAATAATAAAAGGTTTTCTTTAGTAAGTTATTTAGATACTTTTGGATTCATTAATTTATGTGATCTTTCTTCTTCAAATAGTTGAAGTTTAGGATGTCTGTAAATCTAGGAAACATCTAACCATGACTTTATATTATCATTGGTCATTATAGGTTTTTCAGAAATGGTATAAAATATATTATCAAAAAAATTATTCTCAATATGCATTACATATAACATGTGACTAATCAAAAAATTTGACAAATATGGAAGGTCCCAAAAATATTGCACTTTATCTAATTAAGATATCTCCTAAATCCAATTATTTTGTTCATTTATTGTTATCAAAAATGTAACAAGAGGTAATGTAGAGATAATAGGTTTTACCTGATTACATGAGACCACTGTTGTAGGTTCATATATTGCAATTCATCCTTTTGTAAAATTATATATGTTCCATTAAAATAGGAGATCTTCATGAAGAAATCTCAGAAGATAGTCAAAATAACTATCCCTTATCCCATTACTAGTAATGAATTGTTTATTCTCAACCATGCAGAATAGACATGATTTTAGGCCATTTTTTCTCCATCCAGATAACATACCATACACCAGAAAGTCAATAATCATCCATATTAATGAAAAGTTAAACATAAAATTCTGATCTTAAACTATATCAAATATAGTCACTATTACATTTGGCATCCAAGAACCAACTTTTTCTACCTTTATTACATGAATATTTGACGTATTTGATATTAAATTAAACATATTATTACATATTGTTCATTGATTTGAATAACTTCAATTTAATAATTTCCTAGAGTATTTGTCACATTGATAGAGTCATAGTTGTTCTCCACTATGATTAGAACCTTGAACTTCATTGAAAATATTCTTAATATAGTTATGCGGTTGGATAACATACTATGATGTGACATATAATATATATACCATAAGGTGTGAGTACTTATACGTTTATAGACTTATTCTCATTAAGTTCACAATCGCTAATCTCAAACATGGGATATTATGATAATAGACCTTCCAGTAGAAATTCGGCATGTTTTGGTGTCATTGGATTTTCCTATATGTGAGTATGTGTAATGATAATTAGACTTTATGATTATCATTAATACATGTCACAGCTTGTGCACATATATTTTCTGAAGAAAATTGTCACACCATATTTTGGTTGGAAGTAGGGTATTTTGGGTGCACCACGAATGACATGTTATTAAAGGATAATTCATGGAAGGATTTGTCTCTTTTATCTTTATGGAAGTTGATATCTCGACCCATTGATTGAAAAGAAATATCACCCTAAATTCCATCTCCATGGAGTAATGACGAGTTTATTTTAGATAGTCAAAGAATATTGTATCGAGCATATAGATTGATGACATAGTCATGCAACCTACTTGATCAAATATTTTGACAAAGGAATTATATTACATAATAATAATTCATATGTAGTGGTTTTCATTGCGACTATAAGTTCTTTATCTTGCATTCCTTGACCCATTGCTGGATAGAAATATTGGAATTTAGGAAAAACCACCTAATGATAATGAGAAAGAATCCTAGAGGGTCACACACTAAGTGTTTCTATTATTTTTGATAAAATTATATTTGAATTTATTTAATGGAACAAATATTATTATCAAGACCGAGGAATAATTCTATTCAAGATATATTTATCGCATAAATTAAATAAATATTTATTCATGGGATTTTGAATAAAATTTATTAATATATTTTATTGAATATTGAATAAATATTTATTTACTATTTTGTATATAAAATATTTACTTAAGAGAATAAAATATTTATTCAAGTGTTCAGTAAATTCAAGTGGGATTCAAACAGACCAAGACAGTGTCCAGTGATAAAATAATTATTTATGAGCTAATAAATATTATTTATCCATTTGGCGCAAGTTGGAACACTACAAAATATTATTATTATTATTATTATTATTATTGTTATGTGGAAGGGGATTTAATTAATAGTTATAATTATATTTAATGGATTTTATGAAATACTATTTTTTAACTGGAATCCCATCTCTAAAAATTGATGACTATAAATATTATATCAAGCATTCAAAACCAATTACATGTTTAAGAAGGTAGAATTGTTGTGAACAATTAATTCTCTATCAAATCATCCTCCTCTATACCTCTAAATAAATGATAAACCCAAGAGAGAATTTCTTAAAGACCGAAGAAATTATCTATCAACTCAGTGACCATTATAGAACATGTGGATCACCGCTAGAGGGATTATAACCTCATATCCTCACAAGAGAAATGAAGGAAATCCAGGAGGGACTTTTCATATTATCAACAACCATCAATGAAGAAAGTTTCTAAGCACAAGTATTTATTTATTGAGATAATAAATAAATAAATTTTAAATTTGTTGTGAAATATCCTCAATCTTGGTTTTGGGAAATGATTATTAAATTTAATTTTAGTATACCTCACTCCACCACAAACCTTCTGCTGTGCCTAGAACCAATAAGTGTTATTAGATGGGACATGTTTAAATTTATAATTATTTATTTGATAGTTGATCTATGAACAATAGCGGTTAGATTTCAATTCTATGTTATTAGTTCTTTAATAAAATTTGAATTAATATGTTATAGAAAAATTAATCAAGTTAGTGCAGCAATTATTTTCTTAGAGATTTAAGAACAAATGAAAAATGACTCGAGATGTCATCAAGAAGTTCCAAATCATTGGTTAGTAAAGCTAGGTTATATAGTGTTCAGTTGGAGAACACATCATATTCCTATGTGGATTGTATCTAGATGTGCCAAGAAATGAAAAACACACAGATCTTTTATTGCACACTGTGTTGATCAGTCCAACCTGGAACATAGGAAGCATATATAAGGTGAATATCTGGCATATACACACGGTGTAGTCTGTCCAACTTAAGATGTAGAATCCACAGGTGTGTGAATTGGATATACAAAAACCGATGTATATAACATGTAACTGGATGTACATTCCATGCAGTCTCTCATTAATGGAAGAAATTAAAATTAAAATAAATTTTAAAAACCACAGCATTAAAACCTTAATGTATTGATTGGATTGTCGTTGTGTGTTTGGAAATTTACAAATGGTTTTAAAAAATATTAAATTCTCAATTAATTTACTGTAATAAATATGTCATTAATGGTTCTATCATTTATTTTCCATGAATACCAAGTCAATAGGAATCTCCAATTATGTTTAGATTATCATTAATAGGAAAGGGTATTAATTAATTTATTAAGTAATTAATACGATTGAGTTCATCTTAATAATAATAAATAAATAAATAAATAAATGCTATCCAATTAATTTTTGTGTATTAATTTCATGTATGACTAATCATGAGCTTGAACAAGACCTATGTATGTGATGGAAGTTATTTAATTAAAATTATTGCATGATTTTTAAATTATTTAATATTAAATTAAAAATATGGCATGCGAGTCATCCCTCCCTCTATTATTATGTAGGACATGCATGTCCAAGGATATTTTTGTAATTACCTTTAACCAATCCTTTGGTTTCCCTCACCTATGTGAGAGTAATAAATACTTTTAATTAATTGATCATCCCAAGGAACATGGATATGGTTCAAGATAGAACCATAATGATGCCAACTCGGTGATACATAGGTGGAAATGTGGAAAGTTATAGCTCATGCCAAGTCCAACATAAGGAGTTATTTACACCAGTTCATATTTTGTTTTAATGTCCTCTCATTAAATCAACCATTAGATAAGTTCATGATCAGGTCATTTAATTATTTTTTTAATTTATTTCTAATGCATTAAAATTTTGTTTATTGATGTAGGACTATAATCACATAAATGAATCAATATGAAAAGAAGAAAATTAAATTAAATTTATTATGTGTAATTTTTTATCCAAACATGGTTAATTAATTAAGTAAATATCCCCTTTAATATTAACGATACATGTAATTAATAAAGTAATATAAAAATTTATGCATAATAAAATAAAATCCCTCAATCTAATATTAAGTTAGATTAATCCATTCATTATTTGATTATGAAAAAAACTCAATAGAACTATGCGTTTGGCCAACCTTTTTTGAGTCACTTACTTTTATAAGGGGAGTTATTATAGAGATTAAGGGTTGATTTAACCCTTTTGCATCAATATGAGTATCTCTTTCTAGAATTTTTTTAATTTGGAAGAAAGTGTTGATAAAATACAAGTTAGGATATCTGGATTGGGGAGTCCACTCAACGGATCAAGGAGCTGCAATCCCACAGTTAGAAAATAATTGCCTACCTAAATACCTTCAAAATAGCTTTCCCAACCCTTATTGGGGATATGAAAAGAGGAATATGGATCCATTCCAATAGAATGTCCTATCAAATAGAAATTCCATGTTCAATGGTGAGGGATATTGGGACTTGATAAAATAGGGGTAGATTTAAAAAAGTAAATTATTTATTATTTCTCACAAAATTTATAATCACAAAAGTTAAAAATAATATTCTATTTAAATTGTAGAATAAAATGAAAAGATTATAATCCATACTATCCCTATAATCAATTTTCGATAAATATAGTCTCTTCATTGGTAGTAACTTTTAAGAGTGGTTTAAACACATTTGGGTTGTTCTATGCCATGAACAAAATTCTTACATGCTAGAATCATCAATATTTGATCCGCCTTCTCAAGAGGTGAGTGATGAAGAGTTCATATTCTAAGAAAAACATATAAACAACATCGTCATGATTCAATGTTTTATGCTTTCATATATTTATATTAAACTCCTGAAGTATCATGAAAACATGGATGTATCTAGAATTCTTGATCACTTCCTTATTCTTTACCAGGAGAGATAGATAGGAACAGATTGAGATTTCTAAAGCTCTCTTTCAGAGTAATCATGGAGAGGGTACCCCATCTGGGCCTCACATAGTCAATATAATTGTCAACACTGAGTTCCTAGAGGTTCTAGGGTTTAACATTCCCAAAGAACTAGGAACTAATCTCATTTTGGAATCAATCCATCAAATCTTCTCTAGTTTTGTTATGAATTTTAATATGAAGAACATTGAGAAGTGTCTACCAGATCTTATTATCATCCTTCTCCAAGTAGATAAAGATATGTATCATGAAAAGCCTTCTATGTAACACCCCAACCCTAGTTACCCATAGTCAGTGAATTATTACATAACATTGGCATGATCACAAGGAAATCATGTCTTAAAAGACCAATCAGTTTAGTATTATTGGAAACAAGATTCTTACATAATTTCAACTTTACAGCTTGAAGAGGAAAAAAAAACACAAATATATTTCATTAGAAACATCCAAGACTCCTAGATTATGCCTGAAAGTCACTCATAACTTACTTCTTCATATCCTGGGAAAATGAAACATAAGAAAAGTGGTGAGATCAAACACTTAGTAAGGGAAAGTAATACAGCATAAAATGACATAAATATTAAGCATGGTAAATAATTGAAACCACATGACTTTACCAATAATAAAAATGAATAATTTTATGGAAAGAATATGAGTTGAGTAAATAATTCCATAATAAAACATAAACATGGGCATTCTAATAGTTGAATGACCACATGAACCATCAATATTATTTCCATAATGAGGGAATGTATAATGCTGGACATTCTGAAACATTTTGTCAAGGCCTCGGCCAAGACGTCTAAAAATGATTAAGGCCTCGGCCAAAACCATAAATCAAATTGGGAAAGGGCGTCAGCCAATTACACATCTAGTTGTCTCATGAGACCTACCGATGCATCGAGGATCTATATTGGGCTCCACCCATCACTTACTAAGTCCAATACATTCCTCATATTAAAAGGTTTAAACATATCATAAACATTCGTATTAAAACTAGCATACAAAATGTCAATACTTTAACCATAAATCATTAATGGTATAAAAATAGCACAACCATAGCCAAAAATATCACAAAACCTTCAATACAATATGGAAGTTTTGTATCATAATAAATCAACTCCAAATAAACTTAAAAACCATCAAAGGATGTTGACATAGATGAAATCAAAACCCTTTTTAGAGAAATATATCTTTCTTTTTTGAAATCATTTAAGAGTCAAATATTTATAAAATAGAACATTTAATTTGAAAATATTATTATAAACTTGTAAGTGAAGCTTCAATGAGTTTATAACGGTAGAAAATAGCCGCACCCACCTTATAAGTTAAAAAAAATTCTTACCTTAATTTTTTCAAAAAGGTTAAAAAGGACATTGTTTGGAAAACGACAGAAATATTCCTTTATAAACATATTATAAAAAGTCAAAAATGGTATAAATTACTTTAACCCATTGTCTATAAAATAGTAAGAATGTTTTGAAATACATTTTTAAGAAACATGGATGTGGATGATAAAGAGGTCCCAATAGATAATTACGTATAAACAACCTCGGATAATGAAGAGATTGTGAAATAAACCCTTACCTTGTACTTTTACTTGGTTTATGGTAGGTTAAAATCCTGTATAATGGTGAAATAATTGTTCTTAAATTATACAAGAATCATATACATTAATATAATATCATATATGATCTTTTAACATTGCTTTTTTTAGTATTATCGTCGTTTCGGGTGTTAACTTACTCGTTTTATTTTATATGTTTTGTTACATAAGATGTTTTTTTATGGGTTTATTTTATCTTATTCATATCCAGAATGATATCAAGTCATTAAACATTATTTTTAATCATAAAATGAGAATTATAATTGCATGGATACGATGGGGATTGAATCTCATCGCGTTCGTGGAGACGATAGTCCGTACGCACGCACGAGTGAAAATATCATTCTTTTGATATTAAAATAATATATAATTGGATGGTATATCATATATAAAGAATAATTATAATGTTATATTTATTATTTACATGAATTACACATCATTATCATACCCATCCAAATAATAATGTTTTTAATAACAATTACACCACGACGTGGAGAGGGTAAGCCGTACGTACGCACGTATGGTGACATGTCAATCAAAGGATGGATAGAATACTGAATATGGTTGTACCATATTTATAATAACATCAAAGTATATAGAATATACTGGAGTTATTATTTTAGAATGGAAATAACAAAGAAAGAAGAAGTTGAAGAAGAAAGGAACTTGAAAGAGGGTGGTGAAAACATTACCTCTTCTTTGGGTTCTTCCTTTTGATTTGATCAAAAGGGATCCTTAGGTAGGATTTCTAATCAAACTAAGGCTTCTAGGTTGAAGTTAGGGACGTTGAGAGAATATTTGGGCAGGGGTTGGCCGAACCAAAAGGCTTTGAAGGTGTGAAGAATTGGTTATAAGTGGTGTCCTTTTATAAGGGGGAGGAGGGGCTCTTTAAAAAAACATAAAGTATTATTTTATAATAAATTAATATTCAGTTTATAATCGCTCCAAAGTATATTATTCAAAGTATAAGGTGGTTATGGGTCAAAATAATTTCAACCAATAGATTTTATACAGGTTTGGGTCATTATATTAACCTTATCTTTTAGTTTTAACTCTTAGTTAATTAGTTTGACATTTACCATGTCACTTTGTATTTTTATATTATATAGTAAATAAACTTACTATAAACTTCCAAGAAACCCCAAGTGGTCGATTAATAATACACCTTCCATTATATAAGTCCTTTGGAATAACATTATATTTTTAGAAATATAATATCAATTAATTATATAATATTTATTTTAAAAACTCTTTTATGTCAATTTGACACTATTCAATAATTGATTTTTGTTAAAGTCTTAAAAAATTTATTAATTCGAACCAATTTAATTTAATCAATCCTAACATATCATATTAAAAAATAAAATTCGTGTATGTCATCAAAACTTTCAAATTATATTTATTTTAACATTTATAATACCAATTATTTGATACTGTCATTAATAAGGAAAATACTGCCTCATTATTGTGTCATAAATATATTTAATTATTAAATGTCTAAAAATTATAAATAAAATAAAATTATGTAGGAAATATTTTTATATTTCTAATTAATATTTATAGAAAAAAATATAACATATGTAACTCTATGTAAAAGTTGTTTTGCTAAAAGATATATGCTTATGTCATTTTTGTATTTACTTTGACTTAATTAATATAGTGTCCTTATCACCTACAAGTGGCTCCATGGGGTCCCAAAATCGACCCAAAGATGCCCATGGTCGGACATGTATCAAAAAATAAGGTTAGGACACGTTTTAGGGTAATTTATTATTATTATAATATTATTTTTTACCCTTATTTACCGGATTTACCCTTTAACCATGGTAAATAAAATATTTACCTAAGAAATTATTCAAAATGTATAAAAATAAAAGTTACCTATTTAAAAAATTTGGACCTCCTGATTCTAAATCTGGAATCCATTAAAAACACAGAAGTGACAGAAGTTAATTTAAAATTTATTCCCGTTGTTAAAACAAAATGCGTGTTTTTAAGAGATAATAACTATCAAAAGATTGACACTTGTTTATGTCCAGTTTAAATGTGAAATTATGTCCAATGACCAAAATTGTATTAAATAGTAAAAAATAGATTATAAATATAGTTTAAAACTACTCAAATTTATAATTTATCACTATTAATTATTTTGATTAAAAAATTTGTTTTTAATTAAAATTTAGTAATTTTCACTATTCATCAAAATATAAAAGTTATCCGAAAAGCACCAAAATTTCACCCTAGGATAATTTTGATATTCCGAATCCAAAAATGAAGTCCATTTTGAGAGATAAAATTTATAAAATTTCAAAAAGTGGGTATTACTATTCATAACGGCTACTTTGATTGGTCGCGGTGTGTTAGAATCTCGAAGTTGCGTACAATGCAAGCTATTGCATTATTCAAAGGGAAACGTACCGTGGAAGCTTGGGGTGTTAAATTCTCCCTTACTTCAAATAACTTCATCCTCGAAATTTCTAGAATAATACCATATGAAAAGACTTGGGTGGTTCTTCATCACAATTTCCTCGGGTTCCCACGTTGCCTCTTCCATCTTGTGGTTCCTCCATAGAATTTTACCAGACGAGTCATCCGGTTTCTCAGCACTTGCTCTCTGGTATCAAGAATCATGAAAATCTATTCGCAATAAGATATATCAGGTTCCAGTTTTAATTCTTCATACTTGAGTACATGCGTTGGGTCAGACATGTATTTTCTCAACTGTGATATGTGGAACACATCGTGAACTTTGGAGAGGCTTGGAGGCATTGTCAAACGGTAAGCTACAGCCCCAATTAGTTCTAGAATTTTGAAAGGTTCGATGTACCTGGGACTCAATTTTCCCTTATTGTCGAAAAGTATAACTCCCTTCCATGGAGATACCTTTAAGAAAACATGATCGCCTACCTGAAATTCCAAATCCTTCCTTCGGTTATCGGCATAGCTCTTCTGCCTACTTTGAGCTGCTTTGATGTGGTTTTGGATTACCTTTACCTTTTCCATCATTTCCTCCACCAGTTCTGGGGCTATAAGTTTTCTTTCACCAACGTCGTCTCAACAGGTTGGTGTGCAACATCTCTTTCTGTATAACGCTTCATATGGTGCCATCTGAATACTTGAATGTAAGCTATTGTGATAGGAAAATTGCAATATAGGTAAATATTGATCCCACATACCCTGGAAGTCAAGTGAGCATGATCTCAACATGTCTTTTAAGGTTTGAATAGTCTGTTCTGATTGTCCATCTGTTTGAGGTTGGTAAGCAGTGCTCAAACGAAGTTTAGTATCTAGGTATTTCTGAAGACTTTTCCAGAATCTTGATGTAAAACGGGGATCATGATATGAAACAATTGATATGGGTACTCCATGAAGTCTCAAAAATTTATTAATATACAGTCTTTCTAGACGTTCAAGTGGTAAATATTCCCTTATAGTAAGAAAATGTGCTGACTTGGTAAGACGATCAACAATGACCCATATTGCATTGTTCCTTCTAGGAGTCTTTGGTAGTCCCATGACAAAGTCCATCGTGATATTATCCCATTTCCACTCAGGTATGGGAAGAGGTTGAAATACTCCACCAGGATATTTCCTTCTAGCTTTCACTTGTTGAAAAACCATACATCTTGACACAAAATCATCAATCTCCCTCTTCATGTTGTCCCACCAAAAATGTTCCTTCAAATATCTATACATTTTGGTGCTTCCAGGGTGTATAGAGGAATTGGAACTATGAGCATCGTCCAAAAATTCCATTTTTAGATCAGGAATATCAGGACCACAAAGTCTCTTCCCAAATTTCAAAATTCCATCTTCATTCACAAAGTCACTCAATCTACCATCATTCACAGCTTTAATCTTCTTTTGAAACTCTTCATCATCGGTATGAGAAATCTATCTTTTCTAGTAAATATGGTTTGGCAAACATTTGAAAAAGCATTGATGTTTCACCTTCCATGGTGATTCCCATATCCATCTTTACTAGACCCATGAAAATAGGATCCTTTTCAACTCTCATCTTGTTCAAAACTCCATGATCTTTTCTACTCAAAGAATCTGCCACCTTATTTTCCTTACCCGGGTGGTAGTGTATCCTGCAATCATAATCCTTAAGTAGTTCAATCCATCAACTTTGCCTCATGTTGAGTTCTTTCTGTGAGAAAATATACTTCAAACTCTTGTGATCGGTATAAATCTCACATTTCTCACCATAGAGATTGTGTCTCCATATCTTCAAAGCAAAGATCACAACTGCTAACTCGAGATCATGAGTAAGATAGTTTTTCTCATGAATTTTCAACTATCGGGATGTATAGGCAATAACCCTATCATTCTGTATAAGGACACAACCAAGTCCTTTCTTCGATGAATCACTATAAATAACAAACCCATCATTCCCCGATGGTAGAGTCAATATAGGAGAATTGAATAATATTCTCTTCAGTTCTTCGAAACATTCTTCACACTCTTTTTTCCAAACAAATTTAACCCCTTTACATGTGAGCTTCGTTAATGGGTTATCCAATCAAGAAAAATTCTGGACGAAACGTTGATAATAACCTGCTAATCCAATAAAATTATGTACGTCAGTTATACTCATCGGTGCTGGCCATTCTTGGATTTCTCTTGTCTTAGAAGGATCAATGGAAATTCCATCCTTAGAGACAATATGGCCAAGAAAAGAAATCTCCTAAATCCAGAATTCACACTTGCTAAACTTCCCATATAATTCATGTCTTCTAAGAGTCTTAAATATAATGTACAAGTGATTTTCATGATCTTTGTAGCTTTTGGAGTATACCAAGATATCATCAATAAATACCACTACAAATTCATCACGATATTCTTTGAAAACTCTGTTCATTAGATCCATGAAAACAGAGGGTGCATTAGTCAGCCCAAAAGGCATCACTGTAAACTCATAATGCCTGTACCTGGTTCAAAATGGTGTCTTTGGAATGTCTTTCTTCTTCACACACAACTGATGGTATCCAGATCGAAGGCCAATCTTTGAAAAGTATTGATCTCCATGCAGTTGGTCACATAAATCCTCAATGCGAGGTAGGGGATACTTGTTTTTTTATTGTTATAGCATTGATTTCCCTGTAGTCGATATATAACCTCATAGATCCATATTTCTTCTTAACAAAAAGAACAGGGGCTCCCCATGGAGAAACACTAGGGATAATAAATCCCTTATTACTCTATTACTCTAGTTGTTTCTTTAGTTCAACTAACTCCACATCGGCCATTCTATAAGGGGTCTTCGATATGGGCCTTGAACCAGAAATTAAATCAATGGAAAACTCAATTTATCGTTCTGAAGGATGTCCAGGTAAATCTTCTGGAAACACATCAAAATATTCTCTCACAACAGGTACACCCTCTATTTTAACATTCCTTTCCTCACCCACAGTCATTTCATTCTCTTCCTCCCCAATAATTGAATTTTTTTGAGCTATTGGGGGTATATCTAGATAAGAATTAGGTGGTGACGATTCTTCTCTAAAGATAAGGTGTTCCTTATCATCATCATAAAAAATCGTAACCTCATTATTCTTATAATAAATCTTCGTATCATGGTCTGAAAGCCAATAAATACCGAGGATTATATCAAACTCAATCATAGGTATGATGATGAGATCAGCAGATAAAGAACATTTATATGCTCTAATGGGAACTTATTCACAAAACTTTTTTGCGATGATACATCCCTTAGGATTTTTAACTGAAAACTCCCTTGTTAGATCGAATTGGAAATATCTAATTTTCTTAGCAAATTGGGAAGATATGAAACAATGTGATGATCCAGAATAAAATAATGCATTTTCTAAACTTGAGGAAACCATTAAATTACCTGCCACCATGTCTTTCGGGGCTTCAACCTCAGAAGTAGTGATTACATAAGCTTGGACTTGGTCCCTAGGCCTTTTCTGAGGTAAGTTTCCCTGACTCTAGGTCATTCATTTGAATAATGTCCCATCTCTCTACAATTATAGCATTGAAAATTGGTAGCGTCTTTCTTTCCTTTACAATCACCTTCTAGATGACCTTTCTGTCCACATTTGTAGCAAACTCCTTTTCCTTTTAGATAGGCACCATGGTGCTTCCTTCCAAAATTATCATAGGGTAGAAATTCAATTCTTCCCTTCTTCCCTAATTCCTTATTTCCTTTCCCAAAGTGTTCACGAGATCTCTTCTTATTTTGCTTTGATTTAAGGTCATAAGACTCGAAGAATTCCTTTTCTGTCTTGATAGTACACGAGACAATATATTCATATGATGAGAAGGATTGTGATACTAATGCTCGATGGATAAATGGTTTGAACCCATCAAAGAAACGATAAATCTTACTTCTTGGGTTACATATATAATCTACAACATGCCTCGCTAAACTTGTAATGTTAGCCTCATACTTAGCGATATTCTCATCCTCCTTTTGCCTTAGACTAAGAAATTGTCTTTCCATATCCGCTCGATGGTCATGAGAAAAGTATTTTTCTAAGAAAATATCTTTGAACTCCCTCCATTCTATATTTTATAGTTCATAATCTTCCTTTGTGTTTTGAATCAATGACCACCATTGATCAGCATCTCTAGTAAGGCGGTAAACTACCATGATAACTTTTTCCCTTTCACTATTCCCCAAAGTGTGGAATATTTTCTCTAAGGAATTTATCCATTGCTCAGCCACTAATGGATTTGTACTCCCATTGAATGTCGGTGGTTGTTTCCTCATGGAGCGATCTAACATTGATCCTCTACGCTGTAGATCAGGGTGCTCCATACGGGTAAGGTTATTATTCATAACCTGAGTGAGTTTTCCCAGTATGGTGATTAGGTGATCAGCACCAGTTGCATCACTAGATCAACTATAATTATCTTGAGTAGGAGGGAAATCCCTACATGGAGTGTGTGCATTAATATGGTTTCCATTCCTTCCATTAGGTGCCATTTCTAAACAATGGCATAAAGTTGGTCAGTTTATGAATCAAAATACATAATTACATACTTGTAAAACACTTAACATAAATTGACCATTTTATGCATATAATACATAATCATAAAAATGTTTTCTTTGAGGAAGTATATGCTCATAAACCCTTCATAATGGTTTGTAAAGAAAATGAGAATTATCCTAAGCATATCCCCTGGGAGTGTCGTTACCAAGAGTGGAGCAAGGCCCATTGTCGTGCACCAGTTCCCGTTCGAGTCAAGATCAAAGTGGTGTTTTCGGGTTTTAACCCTAGGTACATCTATGGTAGAGCCGTCTCTACCTGCTCATATCCAAACAGGGATGTATTTCTCAGAAAAATCACAAAATCTCTACAATACCAAAATTCTAGGAAGTTCTTCTTTACTAATCCTCAAAGTCTATCTTAGGTCTATGTGCTCTAATAATATTTTATCTAAATCTTGCTTCCAAGGTTTGTACTAAACTTCCTCTGATACCAACTGTAAAACCTCGACCCTAGTTACCCAAAGTCAGGGCATCATTACATAACATTGACATGATCACAAGGAAATCATGTCTCGAAAGACCGATCAGTTTAGTATTGTTGGAAACAAGATTCATACATAAGTTCAACTTTACAGCTTGAAGAGAAATACAACACAAATATATTTCATTAGAAACATCCAAGCCTCCTAGATTATGCCTGCAGGTCACTCATAAATAACTTCATCATATCCTGGGAAAATGAAACATAAGAAAATGGGTGAGCTCAAATGCTCAGTAAGGGTAAGTAATATAGCGGAAAATGACATTAATATTAAGCATGGTAAATAATTGAAACCTCATGACTTTACCAATAATAAACATGAATACTTTTATGGAAAGAATATGAGATGAGTAAATAATACCATAATTAAACATAATCTTAGGTATTCTACTAGTCGAATGACCACATGAACCATCAATATTATTTCCATAATGAGGGAATGTATAATGCCGGACATTCTGAAACATTTTGTCAAGGCCTCGACCAAGACGTCTAAAAATGATTAAGGCCTCAGCCAAAACTATTAATCAAATTGGGAAAGGGCCTCGACCAATTCCACATCTAGTTGTCTCATGATACCTACCAGTGCATCGAGGAGCTATAGCAGGCTCCACCCATCATTTACTAAGTCCAATACATTCCTCATATGAAAAGGTTTAAACATATCATAAAAATTCGTATAAAAACTAGCATAAAAAATGTCAATACTTTAACCATAAATCATGAATGGTATAAAAATAGCACATCCACAGTCAAACATATCACAAAACCTTCAATACAACATGGAAGTTTTGTATCATAATAAATTAACTCCAAATAAACTTAAAATCCATCAAAGGATGTTGACATAGATGAAATCAAAACCCCTTTTAGAGAAATATATCTTTCTATTTTGAAATCATTTAAGAGTCACATAATTATAAAATAAAACATTTAATTTGAAAATATTCTTATAAACTTGTAAGGGAAGCTTCGACGAGTTTATAATGGTAGAAAATAGCCGCACCCGCCGTATAAGTTAAAAAAACATTCTTACCTTAATTTTGTCTAAAAGGTTAAAAAGGATATTGTTTGGAAAATGACAGAAAGATTCCTTTATAAACATCTTATAAAAAGTAAAAAATGGTATAAATGAATTTAACCCATATTCTATAAAATATTAAGAATGTTTTGAAATTCATTTTTAAGAAACATGGATGTGGATGATAAAGAGGTCCTAGTAGATAATTACGTATAAACAACCTCAGATAATGAAGAGATTGTGAAATAAACCCTTAACTTTAACTTTTCCTTGGTTGATGGTAGGTTAAACTTCTGTATAATGGTGAAATAATTTTTGTTAAATTATACAAGAATCATATAAATTAATATGATATAATATATAATCTTTTAACATTTCTTTATAATTATTATCGTCGTTTCAGGTGTTAACTTACTCGTTTTATTTTATATATTTTGTTACATAAGCCGTGTTTGTTATGGGTTTATTGTATCTTATTCATATCCATAATTATATAAAGTCCTTAAAAATTATTTTTAATCATCAAATGAGAATTATAATTGCATGGATACGATGGGGATTGAATCTCATCGCGTTCGTGGAGACGGTAGTCCGTACGTACGCACGAGCGACAATATCATTCTTTTGATATTTAAATAATATATAATTGGATGGTATATCATATATACAGAATAATTATAATTTTATATTTATTATTTTCATGAATTACACATCATTATCATACCCATCCAAATAATAATGTTTTTAATAACAATTACCCCACGACGTGAAGACGGTAAGCCGTACGTACGCACGTATGGTGACATGTCATTCAAAGGATGGATAGAATACTGAATATGGTTGTAACATATTTATAATAACATCAAAGTATATAGAATATACTGGAGTTATTATTTTAGAATGTAAATAACAAAGAAAGAAGAATTTGAAGAAGAAAGGAACTTGAAAGAGGGTGGTGAAAACATTACCTCTTCTTCGGGTTCTTCCTTTTGATTTGATCAAAATGGATCCTTAGGTTGGCTTTCTGATCAAACTAAGGCTTATTGGTTTAAGTGAGGGAAGTTGAGAGAATATTTGGATAGGGTTTGGCCGAACCAAAAGGCTTTGAAGGTGTGAAGTTTTGGTTAGAAGTGGTGTCCTTTTATAAGGGGGAGGAGGTGCTCTTTAAAAAAAACTTAAAGTATTATTTTATAATAAATTAATATTCAGTTTATAATGGCTTCAAAGTGGATTATTAAAAGTATAAGGTGGGTATGGGTCGAAATAATTTTAACCAATATATTTTATACAGGTTTGGGTCATTATATTAACCTTATCTTTTAGTTTTAACTCTTAGTTAATTAGTTTGACATTTACCATGTCACTTTGTATTTTTATATTATATAGTAAATAAACTTACTATAAACTTTCAAGCGACCCCCAAGTGGTCCATTAATAATACACCTTCCATTATATAATCCCTTTGGCCTAAAATTAGATTTTTAGAAATATAATATCAATTAATAATATAATATTTGTTTTAAAAACTCTTTTATGTCAATTTGACACTATTCAATAATTGATTTTTGTTAAAGTATTAAAAACTTTTTTAATTAGAACCAAATTAATTTAATCAATACTAACATATCATATTAATAAATAAAATTCATGTATGTCATCAAAACGTTCAAATTATATTTATTTTAACATTTATAATAACAATTATTTGATACTTTCATTAATAAGAAAAATACTGCATCATTATTGTGTCATAAATATATTTAATTATTAAATGTCTAAAAATTATAAATAAAATAAAATTATATATGAAATCGTTTTATATTTATAATTAATATTTATAGTCTAAAATATAACATATATAACTCTATGTAAAAATTGTTTTTCTAAAAGATATATGCTTATGTCATTTTTGTATTTACTTTGACTTAATTATTATAAAGTGTCCTTATCACCTACAAGTTGCTCCATGAGGTCCCAAAATCGACCCAAAGATGACCATGGTCGGAAATGTATCAACCAATAAGGTTAGGACACGTTTTAGGGTAATTTAGTATTATTATAATATTATTTGTTTACACTTATTTACCGGATTTACCCTTTAACCGTGGTAAATAAAATATTTACCGAAGTAATTATTCAAAATGTCTAAAAATAAAAGTTACCTATTTACACAATTTGGACCTCCTGATTCTAAATATGGAATCCATTCAAAACACAGAAGTGGAAGAAATTAATTTAAAATTAATTCCCGTTAAAACAAAAAGCGTGTTTTTAAGAGATAATAACTATCAAAAGATTGACACTTATTTATGTACGGTTTAAATGTGAAATTATGTCCAATGACCAAAATTGTATTAAATGGTAAAAACATATTCTAAATATACTTTAAAACCACTCAAATTCATAATTTATCAATATTAATTATTTTAATTTAAAAATTTGTTGTTAATTAAAGTTTAGTAATTTTCACTATTCATCAAAATATAAAAGTTATCCAAAAAGCACCAAAATTTCACCCTAGGATAATTTTGATATTACAAATCCAAAAATGAACTCTATTTTGAGAGATAAAATTTTTAAAATTTCAAAAAGTGGGTATTACTATTCATAACGGCTACTTTGATTGGTCGCGGTGTGTTAGAATCTCAAAGTTGCGTACAATGCAAGCTATTGCATTATTCAATGGAAAATGTACCACAGAAGCTTGGGGTGTTACATTATATCCTTATGATGAACAAATGGAAAGATAAGGAAAAGTACATTAATCCCAAAGCATATTCACTCCATTCCAAGAATTAGAATATCAAAGGGAAAGTAAGGGAACATGATTCTATCTATTTTGTGTGTGGTTAGAAGGGGAACTAGAAGAAAAATTGTAGCAAGCTAAATAAGAAAGGGGGAGCTTAAAGTGAATTTTTTATTGAGTTCAATTTATCTATTTAAAAAAAATGGTATTAGATACATCTTTTTGTGATCACATATGTATTCAAATAGAAGAACTAAGTAGATTCCAAAAAATTGACCAAGGGGAGGTAGATCTAAGAGAAACTGACGGAGCTAAACTTGTTGTTGTATCTATTGGGGACTACCACCTCACATTGCTGACCGAAATGATCTTGGTTTTAAATGGTTGTTATTATGTGCCCTTAGTTAAAAAAACATTATTTTTGTATATAGACAAGATATGGATGGATTCATTTTAAAATTTGGAAAAAAATGTTTCTTTTTTTTATAAATATATATTTTTAGGGTAAGTCACATTTACAAAATGGTATTTACATGTTCAATTATATGAACCAAGTAATGTAAATTGATAATGAAGTTACTTCATATAAATCATACCACACCAAAATTTGGCATCACTGGAAAGGTCATGTAAATGAAAAATTCATGACAAAATTACATCAATAAGGATATTTCTATTCTTTTTAGCTAAAACCACTTGGTGTATGTCACCCATGTTTACACGAAAAAATGAACAAGTCCTAAATTAGTGGTAAAGGTGAAAGGGATAAATAAATTCTGGAATTAGTTCATAATGATGTGTGTGGACCATTTCCTATTGAAGAAAGGGGTGAGTACTCATACTTCATAAGTTTTACAAATTATTTTAGTAGATATGGATATATTTACTTGATGTGGTATAATTCAGATTCTTTTGATAAATTAAAGGAATTAAAAAATGAAGTTGAGAAATATATTTCCATGAAGATTAAGAAAATCTGATCAGAACACGGTGCATAATATCTTAATCAAGACTTCATTAATTATTTATTGGAGTTTGGGATCATATCCCAACTCACTCATCCTTACATGCCTCAGTGGAATGGTGTAAGAGAAAGGAGGAACTATACCTTTTTGTACATGGTGAGATCAATGATGAGTCATACGAGTCTTCTATTTTCCTTTTGGGAATATACAATACAAAGAGTGACATGTATACTAAACCATGTACCAACTAAATTGGTAAATGTCATTCCATATTAATTTTGGAGTAGAAGAAAAACCATTTTATCAAATTTACATGTAGATGGAAGAGAATCATTTGTTAAGGCCTCTTCAGGTAAGAAACATTCACCCCGAGGCACAAAGTGTACCTTTATAGGACCCCCAAGGAAATAAGAAGATATTAACTATATGAAACCTCAGAGAAAAGGTTATAGTGGAAAGACATGCCATATTCTTTGAGAGGGAGCACATCTACAAAAGAGATAATGGGAGAAAGATAAACATTGATGAAGTCAAGGATCAAGGCATGCAAGATTTGGTATAGGATCAAATTCCATAAAGCCCCACAGAAGAAGAAACTGTTTTAGAGACCCAAGTATTTCATTGGTGTACAAGAGTGGTTAGAAAACTAGAATAGTATTTGTTTCTAGTTTCTGAGGATGGTGACTCATTATTTGTTTATTGTAATGATTCTCTAACCCATAAAAAATAAGTAAGGGGAATAGATGTTTCCATGTGGCAGGAATCCATGAATTCTAAAATGGATTCCATGTACCAAAACCAAGTCTGGATTTTGGTAGATCTCCTAGTGGATTTAAAGAGAATTTTTTACAAATGGGTATTCATGATGAAATAAACATGGAAAGAAAATTCAATTCTTATGAGGTGTGACTAGTTGCAAAGGGGTTTAAACAACATCAATGTGTTGACTACGACAAAACCTTTTCATGAGTTGCAATGCGGAAATCCATCAGAATTATACATGACATTAGGGATTACCATGACGATGGGATTTGGAAAATGGGTTTCAAAATAAGCTTCCTTAATAGGAACCTTCTCAAATATGTATATATAACTCAACTTGAAAATTTTGTGACTAAAAATTATGCCAATAAGATATAAAAGTTGAAAAACCCATTAATGGATTAAATAATAAATCCAAGTCATAGAGAATTTGTTTTGATGAAACCATAATATAATTTGGTTTTATAAAGAATGAAGGTGAGCCTTGTTTATAAAAATAGTTTAGTGGGAGTCCAGTTATTTTCTTAATAGTATATATTGATGACATATTACTTATTGGAAATGAAATACAAGTCTTACAGTCTATTATGGCATGGTAGAATAAATGCTTTTTCATGAAAGACTTGGGCGAGGGAGCATATAATCATGGGATAAATATCCACTTTGATCGAACCAATCGGTTGCATGGCCTAAGTCAAAGTACATACATTGAAAATATACTAAAGAGATTCAGTATGGAATAATCTAAGAGGGAATTGTTTCTAGCGTCACATGGCATTCATATTTCCAAGAAAATGTGTCCTCAGACCCATGAGGAAAGAAATATAATGGAAATTATTCCATACGAATCAGTGATTGGTTTAGTCATGTGTGTTATGTTATGTACTAGGATAGATGTTGCATATGAATTTAGTGTGGTAGGAAGATACCAAGCTGATCCTGGTGACCTCTATTGGATGGAAGTCAAGACTATCCTTAAGTATCTGAGGCATATGAGGGGTCTGTTTCTAGTTTTTGGAAGATATGAGGAAAAATTCATAAGAAGATATGTTGATGATAGTTTCTAAAATGATCAAGATGACATGAATACACAAACGGGATACATATTAACTTTTAACGTAGGTATTGTAAGCTAGAAGAGCTCAAATTAGGATGTGGTCGTAGATTCTACTTCAGATCCTGAGTATGTTGCGAATTATGAGGAAACAAAATAAATAGTTTGGATGCACAATTCCATCAAAGAGTTTGATTTTTTACCTGTAAATAAGGATATCATCACACTCTATTGTGATAATAATGTAGCGGTGGCTCTTTTAAAAGAGCCAATGTCACATCAGTGGATTAAGCACATACTTCAGAAGTTTTATCTCTTGAGGGATTTTTCTCAGAGATGTGAGGTTGCAGTGAGTAGTATTTCTATAGATGACAATGTGGTGGAACCCTTGACTAAAGCTTCGACCATGTAGAATCATGATTATCATGTGAGTTCTAGCAGACTGAAAGTCATAGACAGTTTCCTCTAATCCAAGTGAGATATTTTTTGGGTTTGTGTACTAGAACAAAATGTTTGTACTTTGATAATATGAATATTTGATGTATTAAATATTAAATTATACTTCATATTAAATGTTTTTTATTGTTCTATATGAAATTTATATAATAATGTCCTAGAGTATTTGTCTCATTGATAAAGTACTAGTAATTATCTTCTATGATGTGAACCATGAAGTGTTGTGAAAATATTATTAATATAGTTTTATGGTTGGATAACATATGATGACAGAACACATAGTATATAGATTGTCACATGAGAGTAATCATAAGTAGATGAGACTTATTCTAATGAAGTTTACTCCTAGTAATATCCAAGATGAGAGATTATGAGAATAAACAAGCTTGTAGGAAATCATCATATTTTGGTGTCGTTAGATATTCCTATCTATGAGTGTTTGTAATGGTCCTTAGGCTTTAATATTATCATTAATTCAGGTCACGACTCATGCACTTATATTTTTTTATGAAAACTGTCACAAAATATGTTGGCGGGAAGTAGGGTTCATTGAGTGCATCACAAATGACATTTCATTAATGTATAAGTCAAGGAATGATTTGTCCCCACCATATTTATGGAATTTGATATCTCATCTATTTGAATGAAAAAGAACCATCACCCTAAATTCCATGTCCATTGTGTAACGGCGAGTTCATTTCAGATAGTCAAAGAATTTTGTATTGATCATATAGGTTAATGAAACCGTCATGCAACCTCCTTGATGATATATTTTGACAAAGAAATTATGTTACACAGTGAGCATTCATATGTGGTTTTCGTCATTGTGACTTTAAGTTATTTCTCTTGGGTGTATTTCCGCATTTCTAGAAAGCAATATTTTACTTTAGGAAAACCCTCCTAATACCAATGAGAAAGAATCCTATAGGGAAACACACTATGTGTTTCTAGTGGTCTCAATCAAATTTTATTTTATTTTAATTAATGTAATAAATATTATTCTCAAGACTGAGGAACAATTTTATTCAAGTTATGTTGATCACACAAATTAAATAAATATTTATTCACTAGATTGTGAATAAAATATATATATTTATTTTATTGAATATATAATAAATATTTATTTAAGAGAATAAAATATTTATTCGGGTGTTCAATAAATGTAATAGGAGTTATAATGGACCAAGACCTTGTCTAGTGATAAAATAATTATTTACGTGCTGGTAAATATTATTTATCCATTCTGTGTAAGTTGGTGCACCAAAAAATATATGGAATGGGATTTCAATAATGGTTATAATTATACTTAATGGATTTTATTCAATTAAATTTTATAAATGAAATCCCATGTCTTTAAATAAATGGAAATTTCTTTTGTGTAAATCATTCAAAATTAATTCCAATTTTAGGAATAGATAATTGTTGCGCACAATGAATTCTATCTCTAATCCTCTCTCCCTCACAAGAATAAGAAACTTAGAAGATAATTTCTTCAAGACCAAATAATGAGTGATCAAGAAAAAACAATGCAAGATATTTGATTTATCATGCCAACAAATGGAGAAGGAGTTGCATTGATCGGAAATCATTAGAGCACGTGTGGGTCACCGATAAAGGGATTCTACTCTTGGATCCTCACAAGCACAACAAAGGAAATATGGTAGGGCCTTTTTGGATGATCAATAATCATGAATGAAGAAAGTTCCTAAGATGAGGTATTTATTTCATCATATATTAAATAAATTAATTATAAATATGATGTGAAAGATTTTATCTCTTAGTTTCATGCAACAATTATTAAATAAAATATTAATATATCACCCTCCACCATAATGCTTCCACTACGCCCAGAACTGAAATTCACACCATTGTTCCATAATTAAATTAACTCATCAATTAGTGTGTTCAAATAAACATCAATATTATTATTTAAATGTCCTATAATTAATATCAGAAAATATATATACGGTTCCTTCAGAAAAATTCAAGGTTATAAGTTCTAAGGAGTAATGAAAACATTCCAAAATGAATATTGTCTGTCGTAGGAAACAAATGGGTCAGTAGAAATGCCCAACCGTTTGTTACGAGGTTCTGAAGTAAACGAAGGATGTGTCTGATCAAAGTGGTTTTATGAATCACCATCACATGGATGATTTAAGCTTTTAATAATAGAAATATTTGATTTATTTCATATCATCAATTCATATATGTTGCAAGGCATAAATAAACATTGTAAACAAGATGTAATTAGAAAATACCCCAACTGTTTCAAAATAACTCTAGACTTTCCTTATTTTTACTATTTATACCTCGATTCTCAACATGTTTGATAATTAACCAAGGATTATTAATCACCATAAGATAATATTAATTCATTTGAACATACATGGATCTTCTGATAACTAAGAACCAAATTGGGAACCAAAATTTTACATTCATAAAAACTTTAGGTAATTTCTTTCCATAAGAAAACAACGATATAACCAAACATAATATCTGATTGAAACAACTGTTTGAAATTATAAAAATATGATTTAATAGCCATATTTTTTTAACAGCTTCATGTTTTCTCATCCAAAATCCTAAATATAAGGCCTCCTAAACATACTTCAACAAATTGTAAAATTGAGAAGGTTATCAATTAGGATTTGTAATATCATTCTGAGTTGTTGTTTTATGAATATATAGACCAAAAACCACATGTTATAAATTATTAAATGAACTATCTAGAACCAAAAAATTTGTAGTTTCTAATGAATTATTTTCACCATGTTGATAAAAAAAATAAAATCTTTCTAAATAACAAAACACAATATATAATGTCCGACATTGTCGAACATTTTAAATCTCATAAGGTCAAAATGATGACATGGACATTTAATTGTTCCCTCATAAAAAAAATATAAATTCGACGATACAAATGATATAAAGTTCTTAACAACATCAATGTGGAAATGATTTATACCAGATTCGTTTGGATTTTTGTAATAATTTATCCAATCATGATCTCATAATATAAACTATTTTTTACTTCCTAAGTCAATAGTTATCTAAAATAAAAATAAAAATAAGAATATTTATTACTTATCATTTTGAATAGTTGCAAGGTTTGATTATATTTTTACACCTTCAAATATTCTACGAAATATGATCAGAGTGAGGCTTTGGGTTATTACTATATTATGGGGTCATTATAGGTTCATCATAGAAAAAATAAAAATATTAAATATATTATATAAGACACACACTATTTTTTGAAAATAATATAATATATATCGAATGGTGTCTCATATGATAAATGTGACACCACTGTTAGGTCTAGGATTGGGGTTTACCCTATACACAACATGACATTTATACACGTTCAGAGTTTAGTAACATCACACACAATGATAATTCCATTTAATACTTTTTTTAAAATATTTTACAGTAAAATTAAATTATCTTCGTAATGGTTTCTCATATCATAAATCTATCACCATCATTTGATCAGGGATGATGGGTTTACCCTAGGAATGACATAAACTTTCTATGGGTATGGTATTTGGTTACATGAAATATGAAGGTAATTCATTTAATATTTTTGTTAAAATTTTTTCTAAAAGAAATTATGAATCTCCCAAATTGTGTAGAATATAGAAAAATGGAGACCACTATTAGATCCAACGTGTGTGGTTTACACTGGAAACAACATTACATTTGTGTTCATTAGATGTTTGGTTACATTTAATGTTAGGGTAATTCATTTAATATTTTTATTATAATTTCTTATAAAAATTAAAACTATGTCCAAAATTTTATATCATATGAAAAATTAGAGACTGTCATTGTATCTTGGATGTGGAGTTTACCCTAGATATGACATATCATTTTGGTTTGTTTTGCGACTTTGGTACCATCATGCATGAGAGTAATCTCATTTAATATTTTTATTACATTTTCAAGAAAATTAAAATATCTCTATAACAATGTATCATATCAGAAATATAATACCACTATTAGATCGAGGATTCGTGTTTTACCACAGATGTGAGATTACATTTCAGAGCATCAGGTGTTTGGTAACATCACATGTAACGACATAGTTTGTAATATTTTATAAATATTGTGTATATATATATTACAAAATTTATACAAATTATTAATACAATTTTTTTTAAATCATACAACATGTACATGAATTATTGTTAATTTCTAATAGTTATTATTTTAAATATTTTTTTGCAAGGTTTGATAAAAAAGTTAATATTTTTTACAAATATTTTTAAAATTTTCAGTAGTCGATTAAATTGTTTTGTAAAGTGATACAATTTAATTATTATTTATATCTGAATTTTTAATTAATATTATTAACATTTAACAATTACTTGTATTTCATATTTTTCTAGGAATATTCAGGATCCAAGCTTACTCAGTCCTAAAAATTTATTAGGAAAAGTAAAACAGATAAAATGATACATAAATGTGACACATGTCCTACCAAACACAAGGTGATAGGCCACTCCACCCACAAGAAAACCAGAGAAAAATTAAAACATTTCGAAATTACAAAAAACTTGAAAAAGTTCAAACCCGTTCATCCACCCTTTAAAAAATACTGCCATACATCTTGAAACCAAATAATTCCTATACCATTGCAATATTTCCAGGTTGAAGTCCACCACCGCTCCTACCTGTTGAGGTCACGCGATAATCCTCTTGCACCCCACAATGTCATCCATTCAGCCTAAAAACACAAAAAAAGTCTCAAAAAAGCCAGACCTCCTATATCAAGTTGTCTCCCGTGGCCCAAAGTCATTAGTTAGTCCCACATTATGAGGTCATCTCCCTATAAACACCACAAATTGAGGCTATCCCACATCTCTAATCACCGGAAGTCTCTGTCCACCTGCATACCATCATGCGTCACCCGTATCACGCATGCGCACCAGCGTGCATCTCATTAGAAAGACCACCTGGATCACTCGCACTCGCCCACACAAAGGCCCATCGGGATCCCAACCAGCAGGAAGTCGTTGGCCTCCAGCCCTTCAAAGATGACAGTGCATCCCGAGGTGAGGTCACACACCCTCCCATATCCAGACAAAGTCTTGAACCCTCATCTCTGCCGAGGATCACTAGAGTACCTTCACCAGAAACACTTGTAACATCCCGGGTAAATAAAGAATAAGACATTTTTCATATTTATTAATATTTGTGAATTAAATATTAATTTTACTTTAAAGGGGTTGCTATGTTCGATAGCGTACCTGATACACAACAATAGGTTTCTTTGAAATATTATGTTGCACACTAATAATTTAATATTATTATTTTATATGGTAGTTAACTCCTAGCTCTTGTATTGGTAGCAAAAAACAAAAATAACTAAAATATGATTATACATGTTTGTTAAATGTATTTACATTTATCCAATAAAAGTTAGAGGCTTAAAATGAGAATGAATCTAAGTCTAAGCATAATTTACATTAAAAGGTCGATTTACCACCTTTTAATGAAGAACCCCATTTAAATATAGTTTTGGTCACTTTAATACATTATTTTTGACCAAATAAAATCCTTCTTTAGAATGGGGACATCAAATTTTACTTTGTGTAAATTTTTTGGAATTTTTCCGATAAAGTTCATTTTTAATGATTAGTGAAAAATATTGTATTTTAATTCAAAACCACCTTTTAATATAATTTATTTATATGGTTATATTATCTTATTAATTGGTTTTAAAGTGTAATTAGAATATATTTTTACCATTTAATCCAATTTTGGTCAATGGAATTAATTTCACTTTAAAATTGGACATAAATAAGTGTCAATCTTTTGATAGTTATTGTTTCTTTAAAACACGCTATTTGTTTTAACAATGAGAATTAATTTTAAATTAATTAATGCCACTTCTATGTTTTTAATTTAGAAAAATAGACATCATTTTTTTAATTCTGAATATCAAATAAATCTTAGGCTGAATTTTTTATATTTTTCTGAAAAACTTCAATTTTTGATGAATAGTGAAACCACTTAGTAGTAGTTAAAGAAAACTAACTTTTTCATTTAAATGAAATTTTACCGCTTTTGTGAATTGAATTTCAAAAATCTGACATACATGGTTTTTATAAAGAGGTAAAATGTGGTTCAATAAGATGAAAATAATTTTTAGTGAATAGTAACTTTTGACCTATTTACCGCGGTTAAAGGTAAATAGGGTAATTCAAGGTAAAAAGAGTATTATAATAATTCAAAATTACCTTAACACTTGTCTGAACCTTATTGGTTGAGTCATTAACGACCATGAGAATCTTTGGGTCGATTTTGGGACCCCATTGAGCCACATGAGAGTGATAATGACAATTTAGATTAATTAACTTAAAGTAAAGGCAAAAATGACAAAAACAAATATCTTTTAGTAAATTAATTTTATAAGGGGTTATATAAATTATATTTTCGACTATAAATATTCATTGGAAATAAAAAAATATTTCCTATATCATGGTAGTTTTTTTATAATTTTTAGACATTGAATAAATTAAATTATTCATGACACAATAATGATGCAGTATTTACCTCGTTAATAAATGATTTAAATTAATAAGTTTATAATGATTAAAATATTATCCAAAACCTGTGAAATTCCTATTGGATGAGTATATTCGACCATGATTCATAATATCTTCGACTATAATTATTTTTGGACCTTTAGAAACCGAATATCATTATATTATAAAATAATATTTTCACACTTTCCTAAAGAGCCCCTCCTCTCCCTTATAAAAGGAGACCACTTATAACCAATTCCTCACACATATCAATCCTTTTGGATCTTCCAAAATCTACCCAATTAAGCTCCCTACATCCCTATTCTCCTCCTAGAAGCACCACTTTAGGAATAAGGCACTTCGAGAAGTCCTTTGGTTCAAACCAAAGAGAGTTACCCAAATTAAAGGTAACGGTTTCTCTTAAACTGTTTTCTTTTATTTTACTTCTCCAACCCCTAAACTCTTTTTATTCCTTTATTTTGTAAAAACAACAGTATATTCAATATACTAGGATGTTGTTATGATAAGGATATGAACTACACTTACACACACCTCCATCTAATGGATGAAGAACATAATGTTTCTGTGGATGACAAACTAACGCCTCACGAAATGATGATTGTTCAAATATTTCCAACCACCTATCATGGTGGAAATTATGATGGAAATTTATTTATATATGATATATATTATTTTTATTTTTCCTTTATTCTTCTGTAAATTCCATTTATATCATGCCTTTATGGTTTCCATTATGGGTAAACACGATAGTCTCATTAGAGGAAATGCGGACTACCGCCCCCTCAAAGTGATGTGACTCGTTAATGCCTTATGTGGGATGTATAAAGGATGGATTTAATGATATTATATATGATATTATAATGTAATTATAATATACCTATGTATAATTATGTTTTAATTCCATTAAAATAAGAAATAAAAATGAAAGTAGCGTTCATGCGTACGTACAGCTTACCGTCTCCATGAACAGTGCATTTCATTTCTTACCTCCAAATGTTATGTACTATTATAAATACATGTATATACTGGATATATATGATATATATGATATCTAAATAATTAATATCATTCTGGATATAATGTAATATTGACCACATGGACGACTTGTAAATATAAGGTGTGCATTTTTGACTCAAGTACCAAATATTGACAAAATGGATGTTATTAACTTAAATGATTACATAATATTTATAACATAGTAATAAGTGATATAAAAGGAATAATAAACTTGAAAAATGTTCTTAAGAAATTATAAATTAACTTTAGTTTATTATTCAGGATATTAAAGAACGATCGAGTCAATTCAGACACGAGGTAGGGGATTTTCTTATCTCACTTTTAATTTTGTGATATTTCAATTGTTCGACACTTATTTATTGCATGTGGTGTATTGTGTACTTACATTTGGTATATATTATCATGATTATATTTATATTCATGGTATTCTGTGATTAATTTTGTGGTTATTAACATTTTTTCATATGACTCGATTGATTACAACGAAGTAAGGGTTTTTCATCTCACTTTTTATTTCCGTGAGATTCATGCTATATTGGACACTATTACCTTTTGTGTGGCATATGTACTATCCCTTATAGTACTCTTTATGTAATATAATTTCATTTATGAGTATTTACATCTTAATTGTATGATCCTTCTTTCATGTGGCATATGTTTTGTAAGTTGCCAAATCAGTAAGGGAACCTTTCACCCTCCTCTTTTTAAAAGACTTCTTTTTGTTATGTCTTTTAATTTACCTCTTATTATGTTGGGATATGTTCTTATATATCCTTATTGATTTAAATTTTATTTCCAAGTGGTGAGATAAACTTTTTATCTCATCAAATCATTTTCTTAATTTTAAAGCGACGCTGTTAGGCTGTCAAATTGTTTCAAGGTAACTTCTTAACCCAATTTCAATTATTTGGGTTCAACTTGTACTTCTTGAATATGTCATCCTATGAATATGTGTGAATGAACTCTTTTTTTACACTTAATACCCAATTATATTTAGTGTATTTATATTTTTCACACATAATTATGTGATTGATTTATCCTTAATTTAAGGATACCATCTTTATAAGGGATTTCATCTTAATTTACATTTCCATTGAGACTTCATTGTTGTTATGCACCAATTCACTCTTATATGGTGTATATACTGTCATTTGAAATATTATATCATGAATCCATTTATTCTCATGATATTATAAAGTTATGATTAAATTTTATTCCTCAATTATTTTTATTCAAGAGTCTCTCTTTTTGTTAAAAAAAACTCTAATCAAAAATATCATTTTAAATGTTTTAAAGATTTATTCTTCTAAATATTTATCATTAATGTACATTTTTTAAAAATGGGTTTTAGGATTTATTTATACGGACATTAATGTTTTCAATTTATAATTCATTTAAAAGCTTCAAAGTGGTATGAGACACTTTGATTCAAAAATCTATTTTTAAATGGTTTTGAAAATGATTTGATAAAGCATTGTTTATTTCAATATCTGGATTTGATATATTGGAATGTGGAAATTGAATCTTTCCTTTATACATGTGTTATGTGTTATGATTATGTTATGGTTATTGGGCATTGTTTACGTATACGGGTGGTTCCGTGATAAACCTAGGGCGGGTGGGCCCGAGATAGCTCTCCAGTGCATTGGGTAACGTGATGGAGGTAAATGAGATGTTTCTCCTAAGAGATTTAGGGAATATACTATAATGGGTATTCCAAGTGTAACTCCCTACGTCTCTATGATAGCTACAATTTAAGTTTTATATGGATGCCATAAGTAACCTTTATGATTTATGATTTGTGTGTGTTATTCATAAATATAATGATTTCATATGGTATGTTATGATTGAAAAGTATGGTTTCATTGATTTTTATTTATTGATGGGCTAATGTTTTACTTCCTTATTTTATAACCCTTACTGAGCTTTTTATGCTCATCCCATGTTTTTGAAATGTTTTTTTACAGGACTTAAAAATGAATAAGGTTAAGGATGGGATCAAGGAAAAGTCATGCTATCTTAAACCTGGAACTAGACATGAATCTTTTTTTCAAGAGTTTATATTTTATGAAAAAATGGAAATTGTGTAAAAGTGACTACTTTGTATTTGAAATGAAATGTAATAGTTATGTCCTAATTATCTAAAACTCTAAAACTTAAAATATCCTCAATGTGAATTATTCGTTTAATTAAATATTATGTAATGTTTTAAGTCCATGTCCTTATAGTTGGTATCATAGGTCGGTTTAGATAACTTTAGGATTTAGGGTATTGTCAAATAAATGTCTATAAATTAATTTATGGTAATATTGAAATGATATAGCATTTACAGATTACCATGTTTCTTATTCTAATATATGTCTGTGTTAATAATGAATTTTCATAAAAGAAATAGAGTAGCTTTTTTGGGAAGGCATACAGAGGAGAATGACCTTCCGAATCAGCATCCTGAGATGGTCGGAATCAGAATTGAGCAGTTTACTACAGTGATGTCTCAGTTGAATAAGGTGAAAAATGGTGGTTGTGTTTATTGATGATATTTCAGTTTATTCAAAAAGTAATGAGGAACATGAAAGTCATTTAAGGGTTGTCTTTCAAAACTTAAAAGAAAAGAAACTATTTGGGAAATTCATCAAGTGTGAGTTTTGGTTACAACAAATTTCTTTCCTTGGTCACATTGTTTCAAAAAAATGGCATAACTGTTGATCCTGCTAAATCAAAAGTTGTTGAAGAATGGACAAGACCCACACATATAACCGAGATTCGTAGTTTTCTTGGTTTGGTAGGTTATTACCAGAGGTTTGTTGAAAAAATTTCATGGTTATCTAGTCCAATGACTAAGTTTACTCGAAAATGTGTTAAGTTTATTTGAAAAAAAGAGTGTGATGATTGTTTTCAGGAATTGAAAAGAAGATTGGCGAATGCTCCAGTTTTGGAACTACCATCCAGAAATGGTGAGTTTGTTATCTACAGTGATGCTTCGTTGAAAGGACTGGGTTGTGTCCTAATGCAGAATGATCAGGTAATTGCTTATGCTTCACATCAGTTGAAACCACATGAGTTAAATTACCCTACACATGATTTGGAATTAGCTGCTGTTGTTTTTGATTTAAAAATTTGGAGGCGTCATTTGTATGGAGTGAAGTGTGAAATATATACTGATCACAAAAGTTTTAAGTATATATTCACTCAAAAATAATTGAACATGAGATAGAGGAGACTGTTGGAATTAATCAAGGATTGTGATTGCATGATCCATTACCATCCGAGAAAAGAAAATAAAGTGGTTGATGATTTGAGTAGAAAAAGTAATACTTCATTAACCATATTACATTTGGAAAGAGATCCTTTGGTTTCTGATTTGATAAACTTTGGCATAGATGTTGTTGGTGTAGAAAATTCCTCTGTTTTGTTTTAGGTGTCAGTGAAATTATCTTTATCAGACAGAATTAAGCAAGCGCAGAAGGAAGACAGTGAGTTGCAGAAAAAGGTGGATTTGGTTCATAAGGGTAAGTTATCTGATTTTAACATTGATAATGATTGTGTTTTGAGATTTAGAAAGAGATTATGTGTGCATTTTGATTCACAGTTGGAGAATGAGCTGTTATGTGAAGCTCATAGTTCCCCATTTTCAGTTCATCCTGGTAGTACTAATATGTATAGAGATCTTCGGGAGTATTACTGGTGGGATGGAATGAAAAGAGATATTTCTGATTTTAATATTAAGTGTTTGACTTGTCAGTAGGTTAAAGCAGAGTGATAGTTACCAAAAGAAATGCTTCAACCTCTATCAGTGCCGGAGTGGAAATGGAAAAATATATCAATGGACTTTGTTGTGGGATTACCGAAGAATTCTTGAGGTAATAATGAAATCTAGGTTATTATTGATCGATTGACTAAATCTTCTCATTTCCTTCCTATTTGAGATACTTTATCTCTAGGTCAACTATCTCGGTTGTATGTTAAAGTGATATTCAGGTTTCATGGAGTTCCCCTCTCCATTATATTTGATCATGATCCTAGGTTTACTTCTAACTTTCGGAACGACTTTCAGAAGTCATTGGGTACTAAATTAAATTTTAGTACCGCTTTTCATCCGCAATCAGATGGGAATTCAGAATGAATAGCTCAAACCTTTGAGGATATGCTATGTTCTTGTTCACTAGATTACCAGGGAAGTTGGGACCAACATCTTTCTTTGGTTGAATTTTCATATAATAACAATTTTCATTCCAATATACATATGCATCCATTTGAGGCATTATATGGAAAGTGTTGTCAAACTCTAGCTTTTTGGGATGAAGTAGGTGAAAGTAAGCTGATGGGACCAGAATTGGTAGAAGAAATGGCAGAGAAAGTTCAGTTGATTTAGATGCACCTGAGAACAGATCAGATCAGCCAGAAAAGTTATGCAGATAACCGGAGGAAGGATCTTTGTTTTGAGGTAGGTGATCATGTCTTTCTCAAAGTTTCTCCGTGGAAAAGTGTGATGCGTTTTGGTAAGAAGGGAAAGTTGAGTCTGAGGTTCATTGGAGCTTATAAAATTCTGGAGGAAGTTGGATCAGTTGCGTACAAAGTGGCTTTACCTCCAAGTTTATCCCAAGTACACAATGTTTTTCATGTTTCGATGTTGAGAAAGTATATTCCAGATCCATCTCATGTTTTGAGCCCAGAGGTAGTTCAGTTGGAAGAGAATCTCTCTTATGAAGAACAAATAGTCCAGATTATTGACCGTAGAGAGCAAGTGTTGCGGAATAAGATAATTCAATAGGTTAAGGTTTTGTGGAAAAACCATATGGTTGAAGAGGCAACATGTGATTATGAAAATGCTTTGAGGGATAAATACCCCCACTTATTTGATAATAAATAAAATTGCGAGGAGGCAATTTCCAAAAGGGGGGAAGGATGTAACATCCCTGGTAAATAAAAAATAAGAAAATTTTCATATTTATTAATATTTGTGAATTAAACATTAATTTTACTCAAAAGGTGTTGCTATATTCAATAGCGTATCCGATACACAACAACAGGTTTCTTTGAAATATTACGTTGCACACTAATAATTTAATATTATTATTTTATATGTCAGTTAACTCCTTGCCGTTGTATTTGTGGGAATGAACAAAACTAACTACAATATGATTATACATGTTTTTTAAATGCATTTACATTTATCTAATAAAAGTTAGAGGCTTAAAATGTGAATGAATTTAATTCTAAGCATAATTTACATTAAAAGGTCGATTTGCCGCCTTTTAATGGAAAAAACTCTTTAAATATAGTTTTGATCACTTTAATATATTCTTTTTGACCAAATAAAATCCTTCTTTAGCATGGGGACATCAAAATTTACTTTGTGCAATTTTTTGTAATTTTTCTGATAAAGTTCATTTTTTAATGATTAGTGGAAAATATTGTATTTTAATTCAAAACCGCCTTTTAATATAATTTATTTATATGGTTATATTATCTTTTTAATTGGTTTTAAAGTGTAATTAGAATATATTTTTACCATCTAATCCAATGTTGGTCAATGGAATTAATTTCACTTTGAAATTGGACATAAACAAGTGTCAATCTTTTGATAGTTATTGTTTTTTTAAAACACGCTATTTGTTTTAACAACGAGAATTAATTTTAAATTAATTAATGCCACTTCTACGTTTTTAATTTATCAAAATAGAAATCATTTTTTAATTCAGAATATAAAATAAATATTAGGCTGATGTTTTGGTATTTTTCTGAAAAACTTCAATTTTTGATGAATAGTGAAACCACTTAGTAATAGTTAAAAAAAACTGACTTTTTCATTTAAATGAAATTTTACCGCTTCTCTGAATTGAATTTAAAAAATCTGACATACATGGTTGTTATCAAGAAGTAAAATGTGGTTCAATAAGATAAAAATAATTTTTGATGAATAGTAATTTTTGACTTTTATTTACCACGGTTAAAGGTAAATAGGGTAATTCAAGGAAAAAAGAGTATTATAATAATTCAAAATCACCTTAACACTTGTACGAACCTTATTGGTTGAGTCATTAACGACCATGGGCATCTTTGGGTTGATTTTGGGACCCCATTGGGACACATAGTATTGATAATGACAATTTAGATTAATTAACTTAAAGTAAAGGAAAAAATGACAAAAGCAAATATCTTTTAGTAAATTAATTTTTTAAGGGGTTATATAAATTATATTTTCGACTATAAATATTCATTGGAAATATAAAAATATTTCCTATATCATGGTAGTTTTTTTTATAATTTTTAGATGTCGAATAAATTAAATTATTCATGACACAATAATGATGCAGTATTTACCTCATTAATAAATGATTTAAATAAATAAGATTATAATGATTAAAATATTATCCAACACCTGTAAAATTCCTATTGTATGATTATATTAGACCATGAGTCATCATATCTTCTACTATAATGATTTTTGGACCTTTAGAAACCGAATATCATTATATTATAAAATAATATTTTCACACTTTCCTAAAGAGCCCCACCTCTCCCTTATAAAAGGAGACCACTTATAACCAATTACTAACACCTATAAAGCCTTTTGGATCGTCCAAAATCTACCCAATTAAGCTCCCTACATAACTATACCCCTCCTAGAATCATTAATTTTGGCATAAGGCACTTCAAGAAGTCCTTTGGTTCAAACCAAAGGGAGTTACCCAAATTAAAGGTAACGGTTTCTCTTAAATTGTTTTCTTTTATTTTACTTATCCAACCCCTAAACTCTTTTTATTCCTTTCTTTTGTAAAAAAACCAGTATCCTAAATATACTAAGATGTTTTTATGAGAAGTATTAGAACTACACTTAAACACACCTCCATCTAATGGATGAAGAACATAATGTTTCTCTCGATGACAAACTAACGCCTCACGAAACGATGATTGTTCAAATATCTCCAACCACCTCTCATGGTGGAAATTATGATGGAAATGTATTTATATATGATATATATTATGTTTATGTTTCCTTTATTATTATATAAATTCCATTTATAGCATGCCTTTATGGTTTCCATTATGAGTAAACACGATAATCTCATTAGAGGAAGTGCGGACTACCGCCCCCTCAAAGTGATGTGAATCGTTAATGGATTATATGGGATGTATAAAGGATGGAGTTAATGATATTATATATGATATTATACTGTAATTATAATATACCTATGTATAATTGTGTTTTAATTCCATTAAAATAAGAAATAGAAATGAAAGTAGCATTCATGTGTACGTACGGCTTACCGTCTCCTTGAACGGTGCATTTCATTTCGTACCTCCAAATGTTTTGTACTATTATAAATACATGTATATACTAGATATATATGATATATATGATATCTAAATAATTAATATAATTATGTATATGATGTACTATTGACCACATGGACAACTTGTAAATATAAGGTGTCCATTTTTGACTCAAGTACCAAATACTGACAAAATGGACGTTATTAACTTAAATGATTACATAATATTTATAACATAGTTATAATTGATATAAAAGGAATAATAAACTTTAAAAGGGTTCTTAATAAAGTATAAATTGACTTTAGTTTATTATTCAGGATATTAAAGAGTGATCGAGTCAAGTCGGACATGAGGAAAGGGATTTTCTTATCTCACTTTTAATTCTGTGAGATTTCCATTGTTCACCACTTATTTATTGCATGTTGTGTATTGTGTACTTCCATTTGATATATATTATCATTATTATATTTATATTCATGGTAATATATGATTAATTAGGTGGTTATTAACTTTTGGTCATACGACTCGATTGATTACAACGAATTAAGGGTTTTTCATCTCACTTTTTATTTCCGTGAGATTCATGCTATATTGGCCACTATTTCCTTTTGTGTGGCATATGTATTGTACATGATTGTAATATTTGTATAATATAATTTCATTTATGAGTATTTACATATTAATTTTATGATCCTTCTTTCATTTGGTGTATGTTTTGTAAGTTTCCAAATCGGTAAGGGAACCTTTCACCCTTCTCTTTTTAAAAGAATTCTTTTTGTTATGTCTTTTAATTTACCTCTTATTATATTGGGATATGTTCTTATATATCCTTATTGATTTAAATTTTATGTCCAAGTTATGAGATACCCTTTTTGTCTCATCAACTCATTTTCTTAATTTTAATGTGACGCTGTTAGGCTGTCGAATTTTTTCAAGGGAACTTCTTAACCCAAATTCAATTCTTTGGGTTCAACTTGTACTTCTTGAATATGTCATACTATGAATATGTGTGAATGACCTATGATTTTTTTACAATTAATATCCACTTGTATTGGGTGTATTTATATTTTTCACACATAATTATGTGATTTATTTATCCTTAATTTAAGGATACCATCTTTATAAGGGATTTCATCTCAATTTACATTTCCATTGAGACTTCATTGTTGCTATGCACCAATTCACTCTTATATGGTGTATATACTGTACTTTGAAATATTATATTATGAATTAATTTATTCTCATGATATTATAAAGTTATGATTAAATGTTATTCCTCAATTATTTTTATTCAATCATCTCTCTTTTTGTTAAAAAAACTCTTTAACCAAAATATCATTTTAAATGTTTTAAAGATTTATTATTCTAAATATTTCTCATTTATGTCCATGTTTTCAAAATGGGTTTTAGGATTTATTTATATGGACATTAATGTCTTCAAGTGATAATTCATTTAAAAGCTTCAAAGTGGTATGGGACAATTTGATTCAAAAATCTATTTTTAAATGGTTTTGAAAATGATTTGATAAAGCATTGTTCATTTCAATATCTTGATTTGATATATTGGAATGTGGAAATGTTATATTTCCTTTATACTTGTGTTATGTGTTATGATTATGTTATGGTTATTGGGAATTGTTTACATATATGGGTGTTCCGTGATAAACCTAGGGAGGGTGAGCTCGAGATAACTCTCCAATGCATTGGGTAACGTGACAGAGGTAAACCTGATGTTTCTCCTAAGAGATTTAAGGAATATACTGTAATGGGTATTCCAAGTGTAACTCCCAATGTAGCTGTGATACCTACAATCTAAGTTTGATATGGATTCCATAAGTAACCTTTATGATTTATGATTTGTGTGTGTTATTCATAAATATTATTATTTTGTATGGTATGGTATGATTGAAAAGTATGGTTTCATTGATTTGTATTTATTGATGGGATAATGTTTTCTTTCCTTATTTTATAACCCTTAATGAGTTTTTTATGCTCATCCCATGTTTTTGAAATGTTTTCCACAGGGCTTAGAGATGAATAGGGTCAAGTATGGGATCAAGGAAAAGTCATGATGTCATAAACATGGAACTAGACATGACTCTTTTTTTCAAGAGTTTATATTTTATGAAAAAATGGAAATTGTGTAGAAGTGTCTACTTTGTATTTGAAATGAAATGTAATAGTTATGTACTAATTCTCTAAAACTCTAAACCTGAAAAGATCCTCAATGTGAATTATTCGTTTAATTCAAGATTATGTAATTTTTTAAGGCCCGGGTACTTATAACGCTGGTCAAGCGACCATCGAGATCCCATATCTGACTTTGCTATCCCCCTAACTCGTCCACCCAAATACAAAATACGCCGGCCAACCCTCCACATCATGGGATGACATCACATCCCAATGTTGTCACCCAAGGTCGATCTGCACCTCCCAGGTCGTCACTAACCCACATGCTAACCTACTCTCATCCCCACACATGGTACAATGCCATCCTGCCTGCCATCCCTACCAACGGGTGTAGGTACATGAAGTCGAGCTCTTATCTTTTTTACTTTGAAACCCCAAAAACATCATGATGAAGATCGAAGACTAGATCCTTCTTAAACAGAGAAATATCCTGGTGATAAAAGGGAAAATTCAAATTTGCATCTTCAAATTTCTCCCAAGTATGTTTGACTAATTAGTTATTAATTATTATAAATTATGTAATTTTTATTATGAATTATTTAAATTATTATTACATTTTTAATAATTTGTATATATATATATCATAATTTTTAATGAATATGAATACATAAAATATATATATATTACCTCATTTTTGACAAATATACATATATTAAATATATATAAACATATATATGTACATATAATTTATATATAATTTAACATATAGTTAATTTGATTAAAAATAAATTTTATTATCTTGAATTAATAATTTACATATATAATTTATAAATAATTTTGAGTTAATATTTTGGAAATAATTTTCATTTTGAATTGATATTTGTTTTGAATTAATAATTTTTACCTTAGACGCATAATAACATATTTTCACATCATGTGTTTTTGTAACATTTATATGAATTATTTATCCTAATTATTTTAAATAATACTAAATTTATATGAATTATTTTAAATTTATAAAAGTTGTTTTATTTATTTATATTTTTTTCAAATTATTAATATTATTTTATAATTGACACTATTATTTAAAATTTATTAATAATAATGACTATATAATTATTAATTATTTTAAATTATTTATTTTTTTCTAATTATTTAAATTACTACTACATTTTTAATAGATAATAATTTTTACGGATTTTTTATAATTATTTATATTTGTAATGTTCTTTTAAATTTTATTGAAAAATTATCCTAATTATTATTAATTAAGTTTTTAATAAATATTAAATATTTTAAATTGTTATTTTTTTAATTAAACCAATTTTTTAACATTTTTTAAAAAATTTTATAAATAAAATTTTCTTAAAACGTTTTATTAAATTAGTTTTTCTCATAATTATAGAAAAAAGCTAATTTCTATTTCCTTTATACATTGAATATATATATATATATATTACATACTTTCTTAATCAAATCTATATAAATCTAATTTATTTTTACCCGTTTTAAAAAAAAAATTATCATACCAAATCCATATACATACATACACACAGACACACAGAAATATATATATATATATATATCAAAAACCATACATGTTATTTTTTAAAATGTTTATATGTGTATATTAACATGTTAATTCACACACACACAAATAAATATATATGTATGTTGAGATGTTTACTAAACTATATTTAAATGTTTTAAAGAAATGAAAATCAATAATAATATAAAGAAATTATCTAACATAAATTTCACAATCCAATAATTACCATAATTCAGAAAAAAATATATCAATATAACTATGGTGTATAATTGAAAAATTAGACATTTTTATGTAAACGTCATCAATATCGGAAATCCATATAAATATTCTTCATAATCATCATATTTAAAGGAAATATCAAGTAATAAACTATCTATAACCCTAAGCACAAAAATAATATATTAAATCTAAATATCAAATAATTAGAAAAATTCCTCAACTCAAAAGAAATCAACTCATGCAGAAGTAATTAACACCCAAATTAAAAATAAAATATTTAGATTAACCCTAAATATCAAATAAATTATAAAAGTGGGTAAATTTATTAACTTAGGATTTGAACAAACCAATAATTACAAGATTTAATAGAAATATGAAAAAAATAGTGGTGGAAAAACTAGATTATGTACCTAGCTAATCATGATGGGACAACTTGAGGCAATGTTGCATCATGAATGTGTGGTAGAGGGAGTGGAAATATGTAGGGGGTGGTGGTGGAGTAGTGATGTACTAAAATCATGGGGTAGGGGGTGGTGGATCGGTGTTTTTGGAGGAGGAAGGAGGAGGAGGCACAATGTTGCGGGAGGAGGAAGAAGGAGGTGGAAGAAGAAAGGGTCGGTTAGGTTAAATGAAAATAATAATTATTAAGATCTATTTAGAAAAAAATTAATTACATAGTAAATAGTAATTTGGTCAAAATTATCTATGATGGTCACTGATTCTAATCTCAAATCCTTCCAAGTTGATAGGAATTTGCGAAGGAAGTAGAAGTTTTTCGCAAATTCATGTTGCTACTATGGTTGGCACTAGGCAGCGAGAACTCCCAGAAAAACTACTTGTAGTGGAATAATTCTCCTATCATAAAAAGTAATTATTTATGATGGAATATTTATTCCATAACAAAATTTTCATATATGGGGACTATTTTTGATGGGTCAATTTCCCATTGCAATTTACCTATTGCAAATACTCAAATTTCTAATAGCATATTCTTAAAATCAGGTAATAATATGTTTAAAAGCCTTGGGTCTGTATATTTAGTAATCAGAAAAAAAGTATATGAAATGGATTGGTATATAAGGAATATATCTGGGTGGGTCGTGTGAGAACCAGTTGGCTTTGGGTGTGTGAAGAGTAGAGGAGAGGGGTGGCCTTCTATTATTGGGGCAAAAGATACACTTAGAATTTTTGAAAATAAAAATGTGTACCGTCTTTTTAAACATGAAAAAAGGATAAAAAATGGTTCATTATCAATAATTAACTGATATAAGTTAAAAATATTTCCAAAAAATGGGTTTTTTACAATTTTCTTAGTCATTTTACCCCTTAACATTTTAGTTTAACCCCAGGTAAACTCGTTTTTACCTTAACCATTGTAATAAAGTTTTACTATTTTTATAATTCATTTCAACCAAAAATTAAATTCAAATTATTATTTAATATTAATTATTCTAATTCAAAATATTTAGTATTTTTATCTAAATTCCATCCATATAATTGGAATATTTCTGTAGACACGATGGAAATTGGTTTTCCAATGAGAAAATTTCCATAAGTATAGAATGTTTTAATATATAAATTCAATATGAAATGGATCCAAATGAATAAAATTTTATTAAAAAAATATATAGCAGAAGTATTTTTTCTTTAAAAAAACACCTTAAAATAAAATTCAACATTTAAATTCTTTAAATAGAAATGCAGTTTTAATAAAAATCATTGTTTTTTAATTATTCATAGAAAAATTATTCTTTTAATAAAATTATCAAAAATTAAAACAAAGATAATTTTGAAATGTAGATTTAAAAAATGATGTTTATTTTTCCAAATATATTTTATAAATCTGGAAAAAAATTACGTTTTTTATTTCTTCAAAAATATAAATAACGTTTTTGAGAAACTGGAATTTTCAAAAAATTTAAACAATTTACTAAAAACTAATTAAATTTTGATCAATATGTTTTTTTATATAAAATAATTATAATTAATATTTAAATTTAAAGTATTAATTTTTATAGAACCAATTTTGACATCTATTTTATAATGGGAACGTTGAAATATTAATATTAATAGTATATCACAGTTCGTTAAAACTCAGTGTTGCATGTAATGCAAGCTATTAGAGAATTTAAATTTATTTGAAAAACGTTTTTCATAAAACTCTATATGTTAAATTATACCCTCCTTAAAATGAATTTATCTCTCAAAATTCCATCAATTTGGTTTAATCAATTTAGGATACTTCTACCTCATTACAGCCGTAGGTTCCCATATAGCTTCCCCAAGCCTAAGTTTCGACCATAAAACTTTGTCTAGATGAGTGGTATTACTTCGTAACACATCATTAATATGATCTGGAATATCCATTAGTTCTTCCGCTAAATAATGATAATGAATCAACCAGTAAAACCTCTGTGTTTAGTACATGTGTAGGATTAGGTATGTACTTACTAAGGAGAGATACATGGAACACAACCTGAACTTGGTATAAGTTTGGTGGAATCACCAATTAATAAGTTATCATACTGATATGATATAGAATTTCAAATTTATTGATATACCTAAATTATAGATTTACATTATTTCTAAATATCACTAAAATTTTCCATGTTGACATTCATAGAAAAACCTTTTCCCTAACATCAAAATCTAGATCATGAAGTTGATTGTTAGTATAATTTTTCTTCCATATTTTCCTCTTCCATTATGCATTGTTTAATGGATCTAACCTTTTCTACTATTTCATCAGCTAGGTCCGGTCCTAATAGAATTATTTATCTAAATTCATATGAATATGTTATATTTATACACTCCTTTCTATATATTTATTTATAAAGACCCATCTAAATACTCTAGTGAATGATTTTTTTGAAAACTCAATGAGAGGAAGTTGTTTATCCCAACAACCTTTCAAATCCATATAAAATGATCTCAACATATCCTCTATGGTACAAAATTTTATCTCAAGTTGACCATCTATATCTGGTTGATACACTATCATAAAACACAACTCTATATCAAGATATTTGAGAAGAATTCACCTGAACTTTGAGGTAAACCTCATATCCTAATCAGTTATAATGAAATACAGTACTCCATACAACCTTATCACATCTATAATGTATATCCTGGAGATATTATACAAATATAAATATTCTCTAATAGTGATGAATTGTTCTAAATTTGTATGGTTATCGACTACAACCCATATAACATTGTCTCCTTTAGGTTTTTTGGGGAGTCTGATAAAAAAATCCCTAGTGATGTTTTCTCATTTACATTATTGTATACTTAATGGTTGTAAAATACCCTTATACTTGTGTCTCTGGGTCTTAACATTATGAAATACCATGTACTGAGATACATACTTATCAATATCACTCTTCATGTTTTCCTATCAAAAATACACTTTTATATCTCTATACAACAACATACATCCATGATTAATAAAGGATGAAGAATTGTGATCCTCTTCTAACAGATCCTTCAAATATGGTTTCAATGGACCAGGTACATTGTTTCTAAAACTTATCATTCCATTATAATCAAATTTAAACTGAGGAAAATTTATGGCCTTCTTCTGCATATCTGCATATTCCTCATGTTCTTCTTTAATCATTACCTGGATAGATGGTTGAACACTCATTTTAGAGAGATAATATTTCTCCCCTCCCTTTAGTATTTCTATATATATCCCTTGAAGATCCATAAATATTTTATCTTTTATTATTCTCATCATATATAAGTTAGAAATATCCTTTTAAATCAAATAATTGTACACCTTTTATGCTTTCCCATGGTAATATTGTATTGATCATTTATAATATATACTCATCTTGAATCATATTCTATAGAACATGTTAAAATCCTTTTACGTGAATATAAACTTTAAATTATTTTGATCAGTATATATATATATATATATATATATATATATATCACACCTTTCACCTTAATGATAATTCCTCCATATCTCTAACTCAGGAATTACCAGAACTAACTCCAAATCATGAGTTAGATATTTTTTCTTATGAACCTCCAAACATTATGACACATAATCTATAACCATTATATTTTTAAATACCATTTCTATCTCTTTGATAAGACATTTTTTCCCAAAATCAATATAATATTTTTTTCTCATCATTTATAATAACCAAGATATCACATAGGAAAGTGGTATGTGTTTCACCCTTATCACCCTTAAGTTTCAGGTTCAATCCCCATGACCTTGTCGAATGTGAAAAGTTGTCTTATTTACTACACAATATTAATACAATTCTTATAATTTCATCATAAATTTACTTATCATCCATAAAAATAACCATAATACTAAAATGTCATATAAACCCTGATGGTCATAAATAATGTTGAACTTGTGAAAAGTTTATTCTTCCTTAAATAATACATCATGTTGAACCTAAGAGTTACGTATAACTTATTCCAATAAAACTTCTCCCAAATGTCCCTAAATACATTAAATTAACATCACTTAAAACCTAAAAGTGCATCTAAGACATTAAACTTGTGATAAACCATATACTCATAAAACCATGATGGTATCCATAACTATTAATAAAATCTTACATGAATAAATATATGCTTCCAAAATTAACAAAATCCTGATATATTTAATAATTCTTATAACTGAAATACGATGGGAAAAATATTTCCACATCATAACTCTTGAATTTAAATACATAAATTATTCAACCCTTTTTTATTCAATGATTTTTTATAATATATTTACTCCCTTTGTCTAGAGGATAACACATAGTATATAGAATTGAATTGTATAATTACCTTTGTCCTAAAAAATAATACCTCTAATTTTTAATGAATTCATTTCTTTATGAACTTCATTTTTATTTAGAAAATATCTTCCCAACCATTTGAGATATTTTTCTATGTGCTTATTCCCAAATTATAGATAGGTAAGAATCCTAATATTCATTCCTCTATATTCATTACCACAATAATTTTCATAAAATTTCATCTTATTCTTATTTTATGCATTCAGAATCTATCCAAAGATCAAATTATTAGTCATATATAATGATATATAAATAGTAATAATCATTTTATCTATATCTTCAATCATTATCTAATTTTATTATTCATAGTAACCAAATTTTTCATCTAATTCAATGTTAAAATATTTCTCCTAGTCTGATACATCGAATAAAATTAAACATTGTAGCGTGAGAAAAAATAATCACAGTGGGAATCATATAATCATGAAAATCCATTTATTTCATCTGTCAAATCATGACACATTTTTTCAAATATATGAAATCTTACAGTTGATCTTGGCCATTCATGGTTATAAGATATTCAAATTGTTCTTAAATTTTCACAAAGAGTTTATGAATTTCCAAAACATATCCCCTTAGAGTGTCAAACTAGTTGTACAACAAGGCTCATTATTGTAAACCATGTGAAGATTGCGTTAAGCTCAATGCACCCTTTCTAGATTTGTTACCCATAGGTTCAAATATTCCATATCCACATCCAATTATAGTATTTATACTAGGTTTTAATTTCTTGGACACCACTATCTCTATCCTTCACCAAAATTCCAGGAAATTTTCCTATAAATCGACTTATCCTTATACCTATCCCTATTTATATATATATCATTATACAAGTCCTTATAAATATAACTAGACATATATTTACTCATATCCCTATGGATCTTAATAAAGTTTTCTCATCCTAGTTGAAAAGAATAACTAAACATTTTCTATGACACCTAATATAACGACCCATTCATTTAATACATATATGTCACATCATTTAGATGAATATTCATTACATTTAAAAAATTAAAGCATGAGGAATGTAAAGGTTTATTTTCTTTTGAGACTGGATACACAATATCTTTATTCCATGAAATATATTTATCATCTCCTATAAAGATCTTCCAATTTAGTAGTCTTCATAAACATACCCTACATAAAAATTTATTCATACCTAGGAAAGGGAAAATGACAAAGGGTGATCTCAAATGCTTAGTAGGGTTAAAAATTGATGATATCAATCTCTGATAATATAATAGCATAAGATTATCATAATGGTATGATATTATGAGAATGAAATAAAAGTTCATACCCAATATATAAGGGATTATAATCATGATCTATTGCATAAAACATTATCATTTCAAAATACATTTACCATAAGAGTGAAAAAACATGTTAAATCAAGCATGAATCATAAGTTAAAGTCACATAATTATGGCTGAAAAATAAGTATAGAAACCATTTCATTTTTCAAGGTTAACATCTAAGAACTTAATATAATAAAATATCAGGAATCAATACCTATTTCCCAAATCATAACGGATCAGGAATCATCACTAATTTCCCATATTGGAATTACCACATCATCTTGTTTCCTATAGAGGATCAATCACATTAGATTATTTCCCATCATTATCTCATGAGATATAAAGATTTATGTAATGAATTTGAGGGAGATATATACCCCACCCCCCATATAAATAAAATCATACATATGTGGACCAAAATATCATAAAATACTCATTATAACATAACCCATATAACATAACTTGGTTTCATAAACCTTTCTTTATAGCATAACCCATGTAAAAGAAATGGGTTCTATAATAATTTCCTCACAACATAACCCATGGAAAGGTAATGAGTTTCATAAAAACCTTATCATCATACACAAAAACCGTATAGATAAATATTAAGAGTTATATCATTGGATTATTTATCCCTTAAAGCTTAAGTAACATCAAAATATTTCATATTTGTTGGAAAATAAATTTTAAAGGTCACATGTAATTTTTCTTGATGAAAATAACCTTTTTAAATTTAAAAATTAATTTTTCAAAACTAAAGTTTCAAAAAACATTTTAGAAATATTTTTATTTGAAACCAAAATTTGAAACATATAAACTAATCCTTTAATACTTGGAATGTTCATGATTGTAGAAAAGTTTTTTCATGTCATTAAAGTTAAACGAATACATTCCTTTTACACTTTGGTAAAGAGTTATAAAAGGTTCCCTATTCAGAAAATTATATGAAGATTCCTTTTAAATAATTTGTTGAAAATTCAATAATGGGTAAAAATTTCTTTAAACATTCATATAAAAACATTAAAATATTCTTGAAATAATTTTTTGAAAACATCGATGTGGAATGAAAAGGTTTTTTATCTAAAGAGAGAAATAAAGTCAAATTTACTTAAAAACACTATTTTCTCTCTTGAGTGCAGAAAAAATGGAAATTGAGGGAAACCATTTATTATAGACAAATAAATATAGGATAAATAAATTAATGATTTCATTTAGATATAGATAATAATATTTCATCGTTATAAACTTTATCATAAACAATCTTGATAAATAATGAGAATGTAACATAAAAACTTTACTACTTTAGTATCTTTTCAATAGTAATCCCCATGAAAACAATAGTTCTATATGGATATATATATCCAATAATTTCATTTTAATAATCCAAAAAATACATTATTGAGTATTATATACACCACAAAAAAGAATCTTGTTGTGTATAAGGCATGTGTCACATGAAAATAAAAGTGAGATGAAAATCATTCCCTTCTTTGGTATTCTCCTATATCGTAATTCACATTAAATAATACCATAAAATAAACATTTTAATGTAATGAAAATATTTATTTTCATGTTATAACATGTCAAATTAGTAGTATATACCCCACACAAAATTAATTCTTGGCGAATATGGTGTAAGTCTCCAAAAAATAAAAGAGAGACCAGAAATCCCTTACCATAAGTCTTGAATTCCTTAACACACATTATATTATCTATTATAATAAATATAAATTTACAATAAATGTATTAAGGAACCATAATCATATTTATAATACCATATATTATTTAATAAAGACCTTTTTTACACATTCATTAACAATTCATTGTTAAAATTGCGTTTTGGGTAATAACTTCTTCATTCTTCTTGTCTATTTTTGTTTAGTATTTTCATTAATTTTAATTTTATAATCCTTAATAAATATATATAATGTTAAAAATGATATAAATACAATATATATTCCTTATATATTAATTTATATAAATCCTCTAAATCTAGAGATTGAAAACGAATTACACAGTTCACAGATACGGTAGGTCGTATGTACGCATGAATGATGTTTCCATTTTCATGAAGAAAGAAAAGAAAGAAAGTTAAAATATATATTAACATTTGGGAATAATTTTTATGTTGTATATATCACATATTTTCATTAAATATTTCCTTATTACCATCCATGTAATGAATAAGTGAAGAACGGATGACATCGATTTGTGAGGTGGTATTCTACCATACAAACGAGCGAGGTAATCGTATTCCCATTGAATAGATTATAAGAAGGTGTATGTGATATTATAATTATAGAATTATAATTATGTAATAAATACCATATTAATATTTTAAATCCCACATTATATCCATACTTTTGGTGGTTATGTAAAACAAATTACAACGGTTCATGAGGCAACAGTCAGTCGTACATACGATTAACAGTTTCATTTACCACCTAATGGAAGAGAAGATAGATATAGATAATTACATTAACATAATAATATATATTTATTTTTTAAATAATTATTTTATTATATCATCATGGTTCAATAAAATTTTATAGAGTTTTATAAAGAAATAATATGAAAACACATTATACCACTTCTTTAGAGAACCCCTTTAAGTTTGTACCTAAAGCCTTATTGTGATGGTTTACTAAGTAAAATAAGTCTAATAGAAATTGGAAATGGACTTAAATAATTAATATGGTCAATAATTGTAGAAAATAAAAGGTTTTGTATTTTTGAAGAGGAGAGGAGAGGGGTGGCCTTCTATAAGTGTGTGAGAGGATACCCTTGAAATATTTGAAAAGAATAAAGTTGTACCCATGTTTTAAAAAATACATGGAGATAAAAATGGATCATTATAAAACATTAGATGAGATAATTTATAAATATTTCTATAAAATTGGTTTTCAACTATTTTACAAAACATTTTGGACCTTATGATTTTAGTTTAAGACCTGGTAAACATGTTTTAACCTTAACCACAATAATTAATTTTTAGTATTTTTACTATTAATTGTGAAAAAAATTAATTTTTCCTTATTGTATAACATTATTTATTCTAATTTAAAATTTTAATCCATTAATCATAAATTAAATTCACAAAATTGGAAAAAACTAACTTAAAATAAAACCAACGGACGCCATAATAGTTTTTCTCCAAATAGAATATTTTCAAAACTATAGAAAGTTTTAATATAGAAATTCATTATGAAATTGATTCAAATGACCACAATTAGATTAATAAATTTATAATTTAACTAATTTTACTTTTTAAATCAACTTAAAATAAAATTGAGATTTTAAATGTTCTAAAAAATAAGTTTTTAATAATAAATAGTATTTGTTTACTATTATTAAAAAACTTAATCTGTTTATAAATTTATCAAAATTTTAATCAAAGATTATTTTTACTTGATTATTTATAAAATTAATTTGTATTATATAAAATTAGTTTTATAAAAAATTTAAAAAACAAATTTTATTATTTTTTCACAAAAAATAACTAAAAACATTTTTTTTGAGAAAATAGTATTTTTGAAACATATAAATACTTTACAAGAAATAAGTATTTTTTATCAAAAAAATTTATTTAAATAATACCATTATAGATAATATTTTAAAAAATATATTCCTATTCATACCTCTATTTTTAATGGATAGGTTATAATGGGATTCTTTAAATAATAATTTTAATAGAATATTGTGGTTTGTTAAAACTCAGTGTCGCGTGTAACACAAGCTATTGAAAAAAACATAATATCTCATAGTGTAACAATATGAAACTAAAATTCCTTATTTCATTTTTCCTCTACTGATATTTAAAAAATTTTATAATCATTATGTTTTTCTATAATAATCTAAGTTCATATGTTCAAAAACGTCAATACTTGATTACTCAGGAATATGTATTTCTCTAATTCATAGAATATTTTATTATATAATAACTCTTCATAATTTAACATTACTAGGAATATATTACAATAATCTTCTAATTTTGAAGGATTATTTTCAAATATGGAATGGATGAGGATGGTGATGTAATTCATCAACAACAACATGCTATTATTAGATGATTATCTGGTTTTGTAAAAAAATTAATAAGGAATTATATTAAATGGGATCCCACTAAAATAATGACTACTTTTAAAACACATCAAATAAATTTCCCTTATAGATCTATATTTTACTAAGATATGAATCCTCTATGGTGTACCTATTACCATATAGCTATTTATGTAGGGAATAATCATGTCATATCATATATGACTCATGGATAGTTGAGTGGACAACACTTTATCAAATAAAATATATGGATATCATAAGATATATTCCACTCGAATCATTTCAAAGGGTTTCCTAGCTAAGTGTGACCTAAAACAATATCCAATAACAAGTTATTAAAAGAATTGTTATGGAAATCCTACCCTGGTAGAACCTACCAGAGTATGATCTAATATCACACATTTCTTAGTTTCCATGTAAAAGATAATCTAATATCACTCTCATACAATATAACCTATCCAGTTGGATGATCGTGGTCTCCTTAAGTGTACCATTTGAAGGAATATAACCCATAGTATTCTATGAGTATTTAGTCTCTCTACCTTATTAAAAATTTATTCTCTTGTGATTGATGTTTTATAATGATTTAGTTTTGGAATCATATCTACTGCACCAAATCAATATATTCAATACATATTGATGTGTAACATTTTACAATACCCCAAAAGTTTGTGTTACCCACCCAAATATAGGAGAAAAAATATTTATATATATCAAAAAATGCATCACATTCATATGTTACATGAAAAAAAATATTTAAAGGTTTATAGTTATATGAGATTTATACTTTACATGAGTAAGCTCATAATGACATATAGGAAACCCTATTCACATTTCTAATATAAGGTATAAGATTCCAATTTGGTACATCATATGACCTCAAGTCCCTATACCCATGGAGACTTTACTAAATAGAAAATTAAATTCCTGATATCTATTATACCCTATATTCTCACACCATATTCAACTACTAAATTCAATCTAATAACTCCAATTAAAACTACGATAATGGTATATGGGAAACTACATTTTATGTAGTAGTATATAGCATGTAATGAAAGGATATATCTCTTAAAAAAATATTTACAATCGAATTAATTCATATGAACTCATAACAATAAAAAACTAACTACAAATAAATTAGGAAATGTTATTTTATATAAATGAACATTTAAAATATTTAAACGTGATATTACCATTTATGGATAATTAATTAATAAAATATAACTATAAGAATTTTATAAATTTTCTAACACATTATGGTGATCCCATAATTTTTTAAATAATAACTTTATATTCATCTCAATACAAACATATCATATTAATCATTATATAAAATTTTACTTTAAATATATTATCATGCATTATAAAAAAATTATTATTTATTTTCTCTAAAGTAAATAATTTAAAAATCCATGACATTTTATGTTTAATTATTCCAAACATGACTAATTTTAAATTTGAACAATTCAAAATAGTTAATTATGAACAATTAATAATTAAAATATAATAAATTTTTTATTTGGTCCTTATTTATGTAATTTATAAACACTTTAAAAATTAATTATTTTGATATTTAAATAATCCCTTTTATTTATTATCCTAAAATGATTACATATAATTTTTATTAATGGAATTTCAAATATCAACTCATAATATTAAGAAATATTTAATAATAACATCTTTGTAAACATTAATTAATTAATTATAAACTCTTTATAACTGATAAATTAATAAACTCTTTATTAATTAATAAATATCCCCAAAATAACTTTTACCATTTTTACTAAAAAATTCTAAATATTTTTGAAAACATAAAAAAATACATATTTTTTTATGTTTTTCTTTACCTATACACATAAGGGATCACCTATGTAAAATTAAAAGTCATTACCTTTATAAAGGGAACCTATGTATAGGTAAACAAGTGGATATTTTTAGAAAATCAGTCAATATAATCGTAACTCATTAGATTATTTTTTGTGTCCTAGTAGTTAAAATTTAATGCTCACTATTTCTAATAAGACCATGACTAACTCCATGATGTTTTGGAGTTATCCTACCTGTTTTACATGTGTTAACGCTTAATTAAATGGTCTAAAATGGTTTCCAACACATCATATGAATCCAAATAGTGAAACCAAATTTCTCACCCCTTATGAAACATGAAATATTGATATATTTTCTAGATTCTACGAGGGACCCCTATGGTGTGGTGAGGCCCTGGATTCAGCTTAGTGTAGGAAAAATCTTGCTTTGTTTCTTCTGTTGTTAATTCCAAAAAATGTTTTCACAAAAATAGGATAATTGGATCACATTTATTTAACTATTAGGGATTTAAAAATTCTAATTACACTTATTATAAGTATTTATAGTGATGAAAATCCCTTTCCCATGGTCACCAATACAATAAATATGAATGAAATCTAAAACAGAAAATGCTGAAATATTGTAAATAGCATACCTTACAATTCTGATTCCTCTATAAAATCTTGATATACATTGAATATTTTTTATTAATACCAATAATCTATATGATTAAGGCCTCACACCTCTGAATATATCCCAAGGTTAAGTGAATCATCTAACATTCGGATGGGATCCATCTTTCCTTAATAACATGCTGTGTATCACACTTTAAGAAGGGAGATGAAGATATCTTTGTATGATGATAATTTTTAGCCATCGCTTCATGAAAGAACATATGTACAAACTTACATAATATAGTAGTGGAATTATATATATATATTAGGAAATTCCTAGGTGATATTTCATTTATTCATATATTTTTACTTATGAATAAATGATAAGACTAAGTCATGCATAACTCATGTATCCAAAACATGAATTAAAATATTCATATGTGTATCATCTTATGAAAAATGTTATTAAATGATAACTATTTTTTAGGTCATATCCCCCAAGTTATCAAGGGTAATAAAAAGACTTTGTATTCCATGCTACAACCGGGCAGTATGACTGTATGAATTCATATTTCATGTATATTAATCAAAACAAGATTATGTATTCTATGAATATGGATTTATAGAATATATCACCATTATTTTCTAGGATACTATTATTATATTATTAAGATACCATGTTCTTAAATTATGTGTGATATTTGGGGAGTGAACATTGGTGAGGTTGTGAATGGGTAGTCGAACTTGTGCATGCTTGTTCATTATACTACTTGTTCACTAGATCATTAAGATTATATTCTCGAATTTTCATGAAATTTCATGAGGAGGATATCACTGAGTATACATGGTATTCTCTCTAAAATATATATAAACATTTTTTTGTAATAAATTGGTATTTAGTTACAAATTTGGACCATACTATCTTGGAGTGGAAAGTTGATGTCGGTATTTCTACCTAGGATTCAATTGGAACTATATTTTGTGATATAGTTTTTTTAATTTCATGCAATGTGTAAATATTATTGTTATAGGATCCTATTTTATTTTGAATTATGTAGTGTTTATTGGTGGATTTTATCTTTTCTTTCTTTCTTTAAATTTAAAAATAAAAGGAAATTCTTCCCATTGTGTGTTTTATACCCTACGTGCATGTTTCCAACTTGTGCCCAATTAGGGGCGGGCATGAGAGGTCACTCTCCATTTTCACTTCTATCCAAAGAGGTTTATTAGTAGAGGGGGTCATGATATAGTGGAATCAAAGATGATTTTTGAGAGATATTATAGGATTGGGTAATAGGAATAGGTTATGAGAGTAAGGGTTGTTAGAAAAAATCATAAAATTAACGCCGTATGTTTTGTACACAAGGAATATCCACTATAAAACAAGAGTTTAGTGCCACTATAATCCAATTTAAGGACCTTGATCTTACAAACACTACTAGGGTAAGTGATGTTTATTGTGTGGTTGATACCTAGGAGAGGTATATTCATCATTATTTTCAGATATTGTGTTTTAACTGGGGTTTTTTAGGAAAAAAATGAAATTAAAATGAATAAATGAATTTGTTTACATAAATCCCATAACATTAGAAATAGAAGTTTATTCTTTATTGGGGGAGGATTTCACTCTATATTTTGGATGGACATCATGTGGTATTTTCTATTTAGTGACATAATTAAATGGTTCATAGGATTTTGGAGTCATTATTTTCATAGTTATAATCCTTGAATATAGACTCGCCAAGTTGTTAGGTATTGGAGTTCCTTATGGTAATTGTGGAGAATTCAAACATTTTTGCTATGGAATTTTTGACCCTACCCCCTCAACATGACATTTATTTTTGGATAGTATTGAAATAGGGTGATTCATAATTTTTTAAGGATTTGTATTAGATGGAACCTTTTTAGATAGGGTAATTTAGGATTCAATCTATGATTTGATGCAAAATGGATTCATATATCCCATTGTATCTCTTTGGGATTATTTAGAGTTTTTTATAAGAAGTAAGATAGCCATTTAAGATTATACATGGATTATTAGTTGTTGAACTAGGTAATGATCAATAAATAATATCCCATTATTAATATAAACTACGGTTTTGATTAGTTGAAGGGATAAAAATAGTTTTCTAAGAAAATCATGTGGTCAGTGTACCATCAAATGAGGGTTAAAGTAGATGACATACCGAATAACATTTTTTGATGTTGATATGGACACATGAATTTTTTTTTATTTCCATTTGGTGTCACAATCATACTTAATGTGTTAATGGGACTCAATAACTCTAATTTCCATGAGTTACTGGATCATTTTTTGGTCTTCTTCAATGACGAAATTCACATATACTTGAAATCATAAGTTCGTCATGAGGAACACATGAGAGATATCTGATAGACACTCTAACACCATTATATATATGGAAATATTTCTTGGTTCATGTTTTGTACATGGGAGGTGTACTTCCTTGGACATTTGGGGTATCATTGAGGAGTTGGAATGGATCCATTGAAGGCTGAGGTAGTTGTTTCTTAATAATCACCAAAGAACTTAGTAGAAATTCATAGATTCATGGGTCTAGAAGGATATTATCATAGCTTCGTGGCTAACTTTTATCATGTAATGGCCCAATTTATGTCCTTGACAAGGAATGCAAATGTTTTTATATGGGTTGATTAGTTTGAAGAACATTTCAGATACATAATTGTCAGTTGATCGATTCTCTTGTTCTATAGACATAATTGGAAGGTGTGATGTTTAAGGTGTTTTGATATTCTTCCCTAATGGTTTTGGGATGCTATTTGATAAATAATAAAATTAAGATCTCCTGTTGTTCTGGCGATTTGCATCACCATGAGTGTAAATCTTCCATTGAGGACCTTGAGTTAGATAAGGTGGTTTTCTATCTAATATTATAGTAACATTACTTTATTTGGGAGTGATTTATGGTCTTCACATAGCCAAAGATCTTGAGAAATGTATTCTATCTGTGGTATAGTAATCTAATATAATTAATCCTATTTTTTTATTTGATATTTTAATATTTCAATTTATATATCTAGATTTATCCTTGCATTTAGTGTGGTATTTGGGTGTTTATGGACCCTAAAAATAATGTATTAAAAATGTTAATATATTTTCAATAACATGAATTAATTGCTCTAGTATTTTTTCTTTTCAAATTTTCTAGGACCCCATATGGGAAATCATAACCCATGGTTTATTTTGGAATATAGGGTTTACCTTAGGCATTAACAAAGATTGGAAGACATTGGATGTTCTAAGGCTAGTGACCATTGGATGGGGCATTTAATAAAATAAATAAATTATTTATTTAGTTGTATTAAATAATCTGAATATAACCCTATATAAAAAGATTGTTATAACAAGTCACTTGGGTGAGATGCATAACCCTAGGATTATTTTAGAGGAGGGAAACATGTGTTCACTATTGGTGGATCGAGATCAGATAGTGAACGACGATCAAATGAAGGTGGATTGAGAGGCAGTGAATGTTGTGTTTCTTCTTCGTCACTAGAAAACACATTCTTCACCAATAATCAATCATTAATTATGGTAGGGTATATTATTAATTTATTTTTAACCTATTTTTTCCAATAATGGATTTAATTATTTACTTATTTGATCTTCAATATTTTTATTATCTCAGGAGACCTTCCATAATTCAATATAATTGATTTAATTTTGTTCCCTTATTTAACCTTTTATCACCCATGGATATCCCAATTTATGTGATAATTAGACAATAATTCTCTGTAAGAAAATGATTTACTTCATTATTGTACATTTATCTCCACTATTATTTTAATTCTTTTTCATTTTCCCACGGGGTCATGGTTCAACATTGTTTTGGAAGGTTCATGTGTGATCAAACTGTCAGATTTATGGTGGTTGTGAGAAAAAAAACTGGATGATGATTTTTGAATGGATTGGGATGGACCATGGGTGATTCTTCCTAGATCAAGGATCTTGAGTGGAAATTAGCGATGGGAGGTGCACGGGATGTGTGGCATCACATCGATGGATGAATGGAATTATATTTCTGACTATTCGAGATCAGAAATCGATTGTAAAAGGCGTTAAAATTCAATTTTAGGTAGTCAAATGGTAGATATCATGGTATAAAAGGTGGATCTAGAAAAATAAAAAACCAATCAACCCATATATATTTTTGTATTCCTCTTTTTAAAAACTAATTTAATTTTTAAAATAAAAAATTTAAATGTTTCAAGAATTTTATTTAAACAGGTGTGCTATTAAAATTTGGTAAAACTTCCTTTTAAAAATATACAACTTTTATGATCACAATTGGATTTATTCTTATCTTAATACTATCAAACATATTGGATGATTTTTAAAATATTTTATTAAATAATTAACCTACATGTTTCATTAATATATTTCACTAATAATAATTAATTTAATTTATTAATATAAAAATCTATTTTGTTCATAAAAATAGTTTTTCATAAAAACTCATCCTTTATATTCAACTGGTCTTTATTTTCATTTATAATTAATTAGTATCCAATGTATTCATTTTATTAAAATCTGTAAACTAAAATTTTTACAATTTATTTAATCTCATTTAATCCCTCTATCCCATTGGCTTTGTGATAAATATCATAAAAATATTAATAGTATATTTTTTTATGGTAAGAATCAGGCTTGTGTGTAATGTATGTCCTCAAAGGAACTCAATGTTCTGTGAAACATAAGATAAACTTGGAGCTATTTTTTATTCAATATAAAGTACGTATTATAATAAATATATTATTTTAATTAATTTTTGATAATTTGAAAAAATATATTTCACAAAATTTTTGGATGTCACAGGTCGAGGCAGTTGTGACACCACAAGCGGAACTACATGACTCAAGACCAAGTGTTAGAAGTGGTAGATTTATCTCTAATGATGTGGAGGTATAATTATCTTTGAGATAATTTTTCTTTTTACTCATACCCCCAGAGTCTTATGTTCATCTTTTTTTAGATATATATAAACCTAAGAAATAGGTATTTTTTATAACTTTTGTAATACTATGAATCTGAGATAGTGTATACTATTGGGAGATAAATTATGGTGGAAAGTCCCTTAATAATATTTCTGCTACCCAACTGGTTAAGGAGGCATCTAAGGATTTGGATTCATTTCATATTTCCTTAATGGAGGAGAGACATTCAGTTTTTATTTAGTAGATGTTGGTGAATACTTCACTTCTTCATCTAGGGAGAGAGGCTAGGATGGGGGACATCAACTATGATGTTCTACATGACCAAATATCATAAAGATATAAACTAGAGAGACTTTATAAAGGTGTCTTTTCATCCTTATCTAGGGATAAATGGTGGTTTCAGTCATTTTATTTTAAGAGGTGATGATGAACTTTCACAATTCCCCCATAGCTATACATCTCATTTTGGAAATATTTACAAGGGCCATTAGAGGTAGTTTGAGTGGTCTATAATGAGGAAGAGAGTTGTCTAATTCATCTCTCGGTGTCTTACATGTTAGTAGTTAAATTATGAAACCATGTTTCTTAAGGTTTCACACATCCTCATGAGACCCCAAAGTGGAAATGGGATGCCATATCCTTGGAGTTTATTATAGGGATTTTTTAGACATTGAGAGGGAATGATGTTATCTAGGAGATTATTGACTAACTCACCATGTCATCATACTTTATTTACATTTGAGAGAAGAGTTTGGTTCAGAGTTTAGGGAAGTGTATGTTTGGAAGATCATCTAAAATCATTGGGTACCATCTTCTATTGTCTCTGATTTCAATTCTCGGTTTATATTATGGTTGTGGGAAGGCCTGTATGAGGATTTTAGGACCTAGTTGTGGATAAGTATAGTGTTTTACCCACAGACAGGTGGTTAGAACAAGTAGACTATCCAGGTGTTGGATGATATGTTTAGGGCCTTTGTATTGGACTTTGGCCAATACTAGGAGGTACAATTTCCATTTGTTTATTTTTCTTATACTAATAAATATCACTATAATATCGACATGACACCTTTTGATAACCCATATAGGAGACCATGTAGGTCACCCTTATTCTGGACTGAGGTCAATGAGACATCTCTAGTGGGGTCATACGCGGAACATGTGATAATGGATAATGTTCAGGTGATCCATTAGTGTATGAGTACTTCCCAGAGAAGTCATAAATGTTGTATATATTGACACACTATTCCCGTAGATTTATAGAATAGAGACCATATTTTCATAAGAGTCCCCATGATTAGAAATATATAGGTTTGTACAGGAATACAAGTTATCACTGAGGTTCATCAACCCATTTGATATCCTATGGAGGGTTGGTGAATTTTCAAACCATCTCGAATTTCCCTCTATAGTTTGACTGAGTATATGACATATTCCATGTGTCGTATATGAGGAGATACATGAATGACCCAAAATGCATTATTGATTGTGGTAAGCTAGACATTAAGGATGGATCTACCCATAATATGTTCTGGATAGTGATCTTGGATCAGTACGAGAGGATCCTATTTGGATGGACCATCCCTTTGGTTTTTGTGCTTTCATATCCTAGGATCATGTAGGAGATTTGTTGAGAGTGTGATACCTATATGATGTCTTTGTAACCCCACCCATTTTTTTAGTTTGTACATTTCAATACAAATTTCCTTAAATGATGGTATAATATAAATACTTTGGGTTTTTTGGATTTTTCATTTGAATATTTATATGAAAATATCATGATATATCTTCAGATTCTGTGAAATGTTTGGGTGTCTCTGGACCCAAAATTAAAATATTAAAAATATTAATATATCTTAACGCATGTGCCGACATCATTTGGAGTATTTTTTCTTTTAAAATTATTCAGGACCCCTGATAGGAAATATAATACCATGTTTGATTACAAAAAAATTTAGTTTACCTAAGGAGAAACCTAATATTAGTTGACATCTTATATTTTTATGGAGGTGAAAGTTGGAGTGTATGTTTAATAAAATAAATTATTTATTTTATTTATTTTTATTAAATAACCCAAATAAGAACCTCTATAAATACCCTACTATAAAAATTTTCCAAGGTGATATGCATAACTAGGGGAGGATTTTAGAGGAGGTAAATAGGCATAATTCATTGGATGATCAAGATCAGATGTTGAACAGTGATCAGATCAAGGTGGATCGAGAGGCAGTGAATGCAGCAGATCTTCTCCATTACTTGAGAATTCATTCTTTAAAAAAATCAATCATAAAATGAGTTAGGAAATGTTATTTATGGATTTACACGCAATTTTATTTTCCAATAATGTATTTAAATATCTATTTATTTTGATATATGGTCTTTTTATCTTCACATGTTCCCTTTCATGATTCAAATTTTTTGATTAGATTCTATTCCCTTCCTGTACCTTTTATCAAACCTTAATATTCCGATTTATGTGATTTTTGTCCAAGAACACTTGGTAAATGAAGTATTTTCTTCATTCAAGTAAATTGTACCCCACCATTCTTTTTTTTCTTCATCATTGGACCATGGGGTTGCAGTTTGACATTTTCAAGGTTAGATCAAGCATGACCGAAACCCCATTTTTTTTTGAATTTATGCTAAAAAAATAGGATGGTGATTTATGGATGGATTAAGATGTATTGGGGGGATTATTCATGGATCTAGGATTGGGAACATTAATGGATGATGGGAGGCACATGGTATATTTGATGACTCATCCAGAGATGAAAAAAATCTGATATCTGACCATCGAAGGGTGGGAATTGAAGACCAAATTCATTACACATTGATTTTGGGTAGACAAATGATAAATTTTTTGGAAGTGAAGGTTGATATATATCTTCATGAAGAAACTAGGTTTTTTGGAAAACTCAAATACATGGTGTGTAATTTTAATGACGCACACTGTGTAGTCCCATAAGAACAACAATAAGGGTTTTGGGTGGAGATAAATATCACACCCCATGTGGACCCACTATAGTCCATGTAACTATATGTTGGTGGATTGGTGAACACTCCAAGAGTACATGGGAATGGAAATGTACAAGAACACCAGAAAATTAGAGTACATGGGCATTGAAATGTATTCTAAAATTTCTAGGATACCTGAAAATGACAGGTACACAATCATGGGTTGTTTTACATGGCCTCAACAAAAAGAGCATGGGCAAGTCCCTTGTGGCTATGATAGGCTGTGTATAACCAGTACAAGATTTATAGTGTGACATTGATTCCTAATCCATGTTGAAAGGAAAACTTGGAAGGGTGGTTAGGTGAGTTCAAACACAATGTAGAAACCCATACATGTCATGTACTTCTCCCTAAACTTCTTCCTCTTGTATCTCCTTCTTCAAGACTCGAATTTAATCCCTTAGGTATCCTATTGATTTTTTTCACAGAACATGATAGTGTATTTTTTTTTGTCAAATATAAGTTTCAATTTGAGTTTTTTTTGAGTGTGACCCTTCTTCAAAAAATTCTTTATGATGGAAGTGATCAGGGAGGCATCATTAGAGTGATGTCGGGATCATTACTCTCATGTTGCACCTGGGTTAGGGTCCCCAATACTCTTAACATAGGTAGAGTAGATCCTCTAAAAAATTAGGGAAGGGTTATTTTATCAATAGAGTGGTACTCCCCCATATTTGAGGCATATTAGTGATAAATTCATCCACATGAGTTTTTTCTGCCTTGGTTGTGGAGCACAGTAGTGAGGGGTGGGCCCCTCCGCAGGTTGCGCATGATCTTGGGCATCAAATATGGGCTTTTAGAGCTATAGGTAGACTCATACTATTTAAATGGGATATTAGATGGAGATCCCCTTTATCTCTAACTTGGTATTATTTATGATAATATTTAAATATCTTGAGTTTTTGTTTCCCTCTTTTTATGGGTTGAGATTACTTCTATTGTATCTTTAATTTCTCCCATTGTGGTTTTTGGGGAATCCTACAGGGTATGTATATATTAATCCCAGAATATGATTTTCCAAAAAATGGTGTGTCTTATGTATATAACGGTAAGTTATGGGGTGAAATTAGTGGTGCTTAGTGATACTTGGGTGCATTGACTGTGTATGATGGTCAGACATGGAGATCTAGATCGAGGATCTCCCAATTTTTCATTATTCCATTTGTTTTCAAGTGGGACATCATTTCTAGTTGGGTGTATATTTTTACCTATTACACATATGTTTTTAATCTTGTAATATAGTTTATTATGTTTTGGCTATTTCATGAATAGTTTTACTCTAGATGTTACCATATTTTATTATTATTTCTCTACACAATCGCATGGATAAAATTGGGTGCATGTATATAGGTATATCAAGAAAAATACTACCATTCTAGTTACTCCTTCCCAGTGCTTACCTACATACCCAAGACTTTTGGAGGTGGACTTAGGGTGATCATAAATGACCTTCCACTATCCGGGAATTCAAGTGTTGGTTGGGTCATTCCACCCATGTCATTAGTAGTGGATAAAGTTTCTATAAGACAATAACATTGAGATCTCTTGCACTCTATGGAAAGGAAATGTGGTTGTTGACATGTTAAGATGAAATACATGGGGAAATATTTTCCACAAATCCTAGTATTCTTGTAGAGGAACATATCAAACCAAGGTTTAAGAATTTCTTTTCTTTAAATAATATATTTGATAGTGTGTGGTATAGAATATACTGAGGATTAGAAAACTGTGAGATACTATAAAAATACTATTATTTAAATATTATTGTTATGACCTAGCCATTGGTTTAGTGGGTATGAATATTATGAAATATATATAAATGTTTTTCCTTAATAAAAATAATAGTCCATCATAAATTGGTTATCAATTGGTTATAAATGACGATAAAATCATTTTAAGAAGATAGATATATTATTTACAAAGCTATTTTAATGGGTCCAATATATTTTTATTTTAACAGATAAAATTGATCGCTATTGATAAAAAATTATGATGAAATAATTAGATTATATATTAAATTTAGTTAATTAAAATTAACTTAATTATTGTTATTATTAGTAATGGAATGAGAATAATTTTTTTTATTCTTTAAAAAATACATTTTCATTAAATTTTTTTATTGCATTATTTCTTTGCATATTATAATTAATTTCTTATAATTTTAGAAACTATTTATTAAAATTTTTACATCATTTTATAAATAATCATTTCATAATATTCTTATGATTCATTTTTGGGTATTTTTCAGAATATATTGATTTTTGAGTGAATAGTGAAAAATTCTGATTTTTAAGAAATCGTCTTTTCTTTCTTCAAATTAGAGAATTTGAAATGCTAATTATATTATATACTTGGTTTTAAATTAACATATAATACATTTAATTCAATATAGTACAAATAATTCCATATGAATTAAAAATATATTTTATTTTGGTATAAGTTCATTTGTATTCTTATAAACAAAAGTTTCTAAAAAAATCACTTCATTTTTCACATTTATATTAAAATTAATTTTTGGATATTATAAAAATTGAACAATGAAAAAGTTATTTCATATTTAAACTTAGGAGGTTGAAATTAACCAATTAGTTTGATTTTATTTTCAGTCATTATGAATAGAACCGTAGTGTACATTTTTCACCGTAGTTTTGGGTAAATGAGGTTAATTAAGGTAAGAAATTTTTGATAAGGCTAGAAAATTTAATCTTAAATCATATTTCCTATGGTATGTATTTCATTAAAAACTTATATTAAAAGTTGGATATTTTTAATCCACTTGAACATGATTTAGATATTTCTAATATTTTAATTTTTTGAAATATTACATGTGTTATACTCCCCACACTTATTAAAGGGAACCTTTTATACTATCTTCGTAAAACATATTTAGCAATCCATCTTGGCCAAAACCTATATAAATAACTCCCCATCATCCTTTCCTAAGTACTAGTTCTATTTTTCTCACCAAAAGACCAAACCTAAATGGATTAAGTTGTAGTCCAATAGAGGTTATCCAAAGATGACATATAACTATTAACTAAGTATTTCCATGTTTATTTATTCTTGTACCTCTTTAAAATATTCATTAAAAATGATAATATAATAACATTATTATCCTATATATACATAAATTTTATTATATTGAATTCATAACCCTTTTCATCTTCTTTCTATCTAATGTAAGATGAAATCATTGTTCGTGCATACGTATGTACTTCCTTCTCCAGGTAGTGATGTGTTTTGTTTTTCAAAACCTCCTCATATGGATCATTAAAATAATGGATCAAATTAATATATATTATATTTATCAAATAATTTTTCTTCTTTAAAAATAATATATTAAATACTTTTTTACCCTTGAATCCATTGGAAAATGATAACGTCGCTCATGTTTAGTGGACAACTATCTATCCTAAGTGTTGTGATTAGTTTTATGTTACTACCACACATGGATGACCATAAGGATGTAACTAATGAATAAATATGACATGTATAACATTATTAATATTATATAAAATCATAATATTATCTGATTTATTTTTCTTTCACCAATTAGTATAGTGGAAAAGTCACTCATGTGCACGTGTGGACCCCACATCCATGATATGACATATTTTATTTTTCATGTATAACTTTCACATATAAATATATAATTTTATTTAATATATAAAATTGATAATTATTTCATGATTTTTATTAGGAATAAAATGTAGCAATTACCCCATTTACCTTGTTAAACCTACCCATGTTTTTTTGTATTATGAATTGAAAATCCGCAAAACATAAAACATGAACTTAATAAACAAAGTAACTATAAAATACATGGTAATAAATGAAATAATAAGGATCACGATAAGGGAATAAACCTGAAAAAAATTAATACATTGAAATAATGTATGTGTAAATTCAGGCTTTAGGTAAGGGATTTCACAACTCAATTTCCTTTCATTGAGACTCATGCCATGTTCACCACATGTTATCTTTATGTTTTGAATATACTTCCATATGTATTTATTTTATAATTAGTTTAATTAAATATAATTGGTTTAAAAATAATTTTCATTTCTTCTCCTTCAATGATCTTTTGATTCAATCTTTACTAAAGTGGTAGGGTATTTTTTAAAAATCCTTTTAAAATGTTTTCATATAATTTTATTTGTGTTAATTTATATGTATATAGAATATTCTAACATATACTTTGAATATTGTTAAAATTAAACTAAATTTTTTTTTGACTTTATTTTAAAATATTTTAAAAAGAATCACTATAATTTTTTCCAAATAATTCATTTTCAAATTTCATTATAAAAGTATAAAAAATGTTTTTTAAAATATAGAGCTTGAATGTATTTTCTTAATGTCTTTTAAAACATTAATTATAAATATTCCTCACAAAATTTCAATGGGTTTTATAATAATATAAATCCCCATTTATTCTAAGAATTTTAGTTTTTTATATTTTTTCAAAAGAAAAGGATACTTCTTCTAATATTTATGAGACAACTGAAATTGGTGTTTCTTATTGGATGGAATTCCAATTTTATGATTTTTTATGAAAATTTCATTTTATCAAATGTGTTGATTTAAAGGTGTGACGAAATTTTCATTTTATTAAATTATTATTTTTAACATGGAACTTTTTCATTATTGTTAAATGTGGAAAACAGAAGTGAACCCAAACACTTTTGGGACTATGTTCATTATGTGGCGGTTGGATTCATTAAATCTATTCAATTAGTTGGGTAATGTGATAGTGTTAACTAGTTTATGTTACTCATGAGATAATGTGGATGGAGTTAATTACTATTTTATGTGGAGGAGTTAACTAATATAAATTACTCAAAGATAATATCATTTATCATGTTTGGTGATCCCATGAGGAAAGTGTGATGCCGATAGATTCATACATATAATATCAATTCTTGAAATTTTGTTTTAATGGAAATAATTTTATTTTTAAAGTTAAATAATGATTTTATGATTTAAATTAATGTTTATGATCTTCTAAATTTTAATTGTTTATTTTTATGGTAAAGATTTCATGAATTATGATTGTTCCTTTATAAATGATTTCAAAATGATTTATGAAATATCTGGGTCATGAAGATTATTTGATGAGTAGGTAAAAGGTAATTTTGATCTCAAAAGTTTATTATATAAAAAGGAAAACTTCCTTATGTGTTTTCATGAATTTAAAAATGATTAATGAGTTTTATTTATTTTTATATCTCTTAATAAGCTTTTTTTTCCTCATCCAATGTTTTTTAAAAGTTTTTCATAGAAACTAATGGTTAGGAGGAACTATAATGAGGTATAGATCCTAATAAAGGAAATTATTCTTGAATGAAGAAATTTTTTCATGAATGAAATAAGATAGTGAACTTGAGAATACTTTTTTATGGAAAAAATGGACTTTGAGTGGAAGTTCCAAATTTATGATGTAAGAAAATTTTCTAATCCTCTAATACTAAAAGCCAAAAAAATAAATAAAATAAAATAAAGTGATATCCTTATTCTAAATAATTTAAATATGGGGTTTTTATGATGTGGATCTTTATAGTTAATATCAGTAGAAATGTTTAAAACATTTTAGAGGTTTGGATGAATAAGAATAAAATACATTAAATGTTTTAGATACCATCATGTCTTAATAAGTATATGTTTGATCATAAGTTTAAAGTAATGGATAATAATTTTGATGTTTTATATTATATGAGTAATTTGGGAGACATTTATTGAGTATTAATAGATATTTTATGTATAATGACTAAATATAGGTGGAAGAGGTTAGTATCCTTTTGTGAATCTTTTAATCCATTAATATTTAATTTTAGTTATTTAAGAAAGAATAAATCATCTTGAATAATAATTTATAGGATTAAGTGATAAGATAGAGATGGAAATTAATCAATGAAAAAAAATGATTGCTTTTTTTCTTATTAAATGGGAAGATATCAAGTAATTATGTTTTCTCGTATTCCCTATCTTGAGTGTAAAACAATCCCCCAACTCTAGGTAAGGGATCTTGTAATAAAACTAGTATTCTTTTACTTTTATTTGTAGTGAATTGAGGGTGTTAATTAAACTTTACTAACTTATGGTTTTATGTACATTAACATTTTATGGATCATGTTATCTATAAATCTCTATTATTCCATGAATTTTATTTTTCTCCTTCATGCCAATATTTTCTATTATCTCTGAAGTACACCTCATCTGGGTACCCAATTATGTGTTATTCTTGGTGACCTTCATATTTCCCCTTTAAAATCTTAAAAATGATGTTTTATTATCCATTTTTTATACGGGTTTTCAACAAAGGTATTTTATATTAATAAATAGGTTTTTTATTTTCTAACTGTATGTTTTATCTTCCCCTACTTGGAATTTTTTTCATTTCTAGAATTTTTTCCATCCTTTTTTATTGGACACAAGCTAAAACTGAGAGGAAAAAATTTCTTTAATGGGGGTATAATTGAACACCAAAATATTTTATAAATTAGTGTCATTAAATAATATATTTTATTATGTGTGGTATACGTAAAATCGAGCTTAAAAAACAATGATATATTATATAGATATTATTATTTAAATATGTTTATTATAACCTAAAAATCTTTATGGATGGTAAAAATATTAAGAAATATATGTATAAATTATTTGATAAATAAAATTAATAATCAATCATACACTTATTACCAATTGGATTAGATATAAAATAAAATCTTTTGATTGTAAAAGAGATATATTTCTTAAAAATATTTTTATGTGCATAAAATATTTTTTGTAACACCCCATGATTTCGTATTAAGTTATTTTACTTAAAGTAATTCAACATCTTGCGCTGCACGCAACACCAAATTTGAGGGCACCACGACTTACTAAACTAGACGTTCAAAAGAGGTTATGAATAGTATTAACTGAATTTTTAATTTTATATACTCCATATAATTTTAGAATCCATATTATGTGTTTCTTAGACATAATATAAGAACAAATTCATTTTTTTTTCAGATAAAAGAAGTATTTTTCAAAAAATACAATTTTACCACCTTTTAATGGAAAACCCTTTTTAAAACCAATATTTAAAACTTTTATATATTAAATTTAATGAAATTAAATTTTTATTTAGAATTGGGAAATAAAAATTTATTTTGGATAAATTTTTGGTACTTTTCTAATAACTTTTATATTTTGATGAATACTGAAAAATACTAAATTTTAATTGAAAACAAATTTTTTAATTGAAATAATTTATAGTGTTAAATTTTGTATTTTAATGGTTTTTAAGTACAATTAGATTATATTTTTATCATTTAATACAATGTAGGTTATTATAAGTAATTTCACATTTAAATTTTACATAAACACATGTCAATCTTTTGATAGTTTTTACTTTTTAAAAACCCTCTTTTCAGTTTTGACAACGATAATTAATTTTAAATTAATTAATGAAGATTCTATGTTTTGAATTTGGTAAAATATAATTCATTTTTTAATTCGGAATATCACAATTTTCATAGGGTAAATTTTTTGTATTTTTCTGATAACATTCAATTTTTGATGAATAGTGGAAAACACTGCGTTATAGTTCAAGAACGAATTTTTATTTAAATAATTATTTATTTTATTTAAATTTATTTTAAGTCAAAATAGATGTATAATACCTATATAATTTCAATGTAATTAATTTGTTTCATTTTATAATAAAATTAGATGTATAAAATTTTATTGAACTTTTTACCATCTTTTACCCACCTCTTAAGAGCATTTGCAAATTCGCATAAAACTTAATTTTACCGCTTGTGTGATTGGAGTTTAAAAAATCCAAGAGACACATCTTGATATCAGTAAGAAAAATTTGGTTCGATAAGATGAAAATAATTTTTGGTAAATAATAACTTTTTATATTTATTTATCATGGTTAAAAGTGAACAGGGTAATTAAGGGTAAAAATGATATCATAATTACCCAAAAACATGTTTTAATTATATTTGATAAGTTTAATTCAACAAAAAATAACCTTATTAATAAAATATGATCCTTTATGTCCACTTGGATTAGATTAGTACATTTATCATTATTTTATTTAAAGAAGAGTTAAAAGAGTTAAATTCAAAGTTTAATAGCTAAACCATTTTTAATATAGAGTTAAACATAATATAAATTAGACTATAAATATTAATTAGAAAGATAAAACGATTTCCTACATAATGGTATTTTATTTATAATTTTTAGACATTATATAATTAAATTTATTTATGACACAATGATGATGAAATAATTACAGTATTAATGAAATATTAAAATAATTGATAATATAAATATCCAAATAAATATAATTTGAGCCTTTTTTTGAATTTAAATAATTTTATAGGTTAATATGACATTTTATTCCTATTTGAATGAATTTTTTTCCAAATAATAATTCTTTTATAAATTTAGAAAAAACAAAATACAAAATATTGTCAAAATTTACATAAAAGAGTTTTTGAAACAAATATTATATTATTAAATGATATTATATTCGTAAAAATATAAGGTTTGGAAAAATATCTTAAATGATATTATATATTTTATTAATGAACCACTTGAGGTTCTATTAGAAGTTTATAGTAAGTTTATTAACCATATAATATAAAAATATAAAGATACATGGTAAATGTCAAACTATTTAAGTAAGAGTTAAATCTAAAAGATAAGTTTAATATAGTTACCCAAACATGTCCAAAAACTATAGATTGAGATCTTTTCGCCAAATAATCACCTTATAATTTAAATAAATCATTTAGGAGCCATTAGAAATAGAAAATTATTTTATTATAAAATAATATTTCAATCTTTTCCTAAGGCGCCCCTCACCCCTCTTATAAAAGGGCACTTCCCCTTCTCTCAAATTCACTACTTCAAAGCCATTTGGCTCGGCCAAACCATTACCAAATATCCTCTAAACTATCCTCCATTCATCCTAGAAGCCTTACTTTAGTCATAAAGCCAACCTAAGGAGCCCTGTTTATCAAATCAAAAGGAAGAACCCAAAGAAGAGGTAAATATTTCATCACCTCTTTCAAGTTCCTTTCTTCTTCCACTTCTTCTTTCATTGTTGTTTCCATTATAAAATAATAAATCCAGTATCTTATATATAATATTATGTTATTATAAATATTTTACAACCATATTCATTATTCTATCCATCCTTTCAATGACATGTCACCATACGTGCGTACGTACGGCTTACTGTCTCCACGTCGTGGTGTAGTTGTTATTCAATACATTATTATTTGGATGGGTATAATAATGATGTTTAATTGATTTAAATAATAAATATAACATGATAATTAATCTTTATATATTATATACCATCCATTTATATATTATTTTAATATCAAAAGAATGATATTGTTACTCATGCGTACGTATGCATTACCGTCTCCGCGAACGACATGAGATTCATTCCCCATCGTATCCATTCAAGACTAATTTTCATTATATGATTAATAATAATGTTTAAAGACTTAATATAATTCTTAATATGAATAAGATACATCCTATTCATAGAAAACATTACTTATGTAACAAGTCATATAAAGGATAACGAATCAGTTAACACTCGAAACGACTATAATACTAAAATATTATTAACAAAGCAATATTAAAAGATCATATATGATATCATATTAATGTATATGGTTCTTTTATAATTTAATAACAATTATTTCACCATTATACAGGAGTTTAACCTACCCTCGACCAAGTAAAAGTTCAAGTTAAGGGGTTTCTTATCTCACTTTTAATTCTGTGAGATTTCCATTGTTCGCCACTTATTTATTGGATGTGGTGTATTGTGTACTGCCATTTGATATATATTATAATTATTCTATTTATATTCATGGTATTATGTGATTCATTTTGTGGTTATTAAATTTTTTTCATATGATTCGATTGATTACAACGAAGTAAGGGTTTTTTATCTCACTTTTTATTCCCGTGAGATTCATGCTATATTGGCCACTATTTCCTTTTGTGTGGCGTATGTATTGTCCATGAATGTATTATTATTGTAATATACTTTAATTTATGGGTATTTAAATATTCATTGTATGATCCTTATTTCATGGGTTGTATGTTTCATAAGTTACCAAATCAGTATGGGAATTTCAAATTTCAATTTCCACTCAGTGGGCTTTACGCATACTTCATTGATTATTTTAATCCAAGATTATGTGTGGAATCACTATTTATTATTTATGTAGTAATTTACACTCTCCTTTTTGTGCATATTTGTTTGATACACATAATCACTCCATTGATAATTTCTCAAGACATTGATATAAACTTGATCTTAACTCAATTTCCATTCATTGAGTTAGACATCCAAGTAATTGGTGTTGTTTTTACAGGAATATATGTGAATTTACTCTGATTAATTTACACTGAATATCCAATAATATTGTGTGTATTTATATTTTTCACACATAATTATTTCATTGATTTATCATTTACCTAAGGATACTGTCTTTATAAGGGATTTCATCTCAATTTACTTTCCTTTGAGACTTCTTTGTTGTTATACACCAATTCATATTTATATGGGGTATATACTATCCTTTGACATAGTATATCATGAAATCCTTTATTATCAAGATATTATAAAGTTTTTATTACCTCAATTATTAGTATTCAAGTGTCTCTCATTTGGTTAGTAACTCTAACTAAAATATCATTTGAAATGTTTTAAAAATTTATTCTTTTAAATCTTTCTAATTAATGTCCATGTTTTAAAAATGGTTTTAAGGATTTATTTATATGAACATTAATGTTTTAAAATTAAAATTAATTTTAAATGTTTGAAAGTGGTATGGGAAAATTTTATTCCAAAATCTATTTTTAAATGGCTTCTTGAAGAATAGTGTGACTTTTAAATGATTTCAAGAAAAAGGGGGATATTGCTCTCATATAATTTTGATGATTATTTTCATCTATTTCAATATACTTCGTTATTATCGATTGAGGTTAATATATTACAATAAAATCTTCCATATTGTATTGAATGAGTTATGTTTGACTGTGGATGTGATATTTTTATACCATTCATGGTTTGTGGATAAAGTATTGACATGTTGTGTGCTTGTTTTAATACGAATGATTATGTTATGTTTCAAACATTTCATATGTGGAATGAATTTGACTTATTAAGTGATGGGTGGGGCCTGGTATAGCTCCTCGATGCATTGGTTGGTCTCATTAGACAAACTAGTGTCTTGGAACAAGGCCTTGACAAAATCTTATTTGTAGTCTTGGAACAAAGCCTTGACTATGTGGTTATAAAAGTCTGGCATCATGCATTCCATCATTATGAAAGTGGATATTGGTATTGCATGTGATTATTCGACTAATAGAATATCCATGTGAGTAAGTAAATGAATTTATTTTGATTTATATTTTCTATATTATGATGAAGTTTATGTTGAAGTGGATTTTGTTTTATTTTTATACATTGCGTTAAATGTTTGTGCTTATTTATGAAAGTTTATGCTGTATTGTTATCCTTAATGAGCATCTGAGCTCACCCCTTTCTATGTTTTATTTTTCCTAGGATGTGAATAAGTATATTATGACTGACCAGTAGGGATAGTATATGGAATCTCAGTGTTTTATAGGGAAACAATGTTGTTGTACTTTTCCATTTTATGATGTAATGTAAACCTTGTGAAGTTATCTAGTACTTCCAAGGCTACTAAACTAATCGGTCTTTCGAGACTTGATCATTTTTTATCATGCCAATGTTATGTAATAATGCACCAACTCTGGGTAACTGGGGTCGGGGCGTTACATTTGGTATCAGAGGAGGAACCTAGCCTTAAGTGCAGTGCACTGCCTGGGTTGAGATGTAGGGCCCACACCGAGAACGTTGTGCTCTAAAGGGGGGTGAATGTAAAAGACCAGAATGATAAAGGGTTAAATGAAAAAAATGATATGACTCATGTCAATAAGATGAACCTTCCTTTTTCGAAACCTATCTGATTAGAACTCCACAGTTAAGTTTTCTTGGCCTGGAGTAGTGATCGGGATGTGTGACCTTCTGGGAAGTTTCCCAAGGTGTGTATGAGTGAGGACAAAGCACACTGGAAAGGACATGTGTTGGTTTATGAGGACAATCATTAGTCAGATGACCCGTTCGGGCATATGGGTGGACCCTGGGGTGGGCCCCATGTGTCTGTGGGGCAACTAGTGATACCTGGCGAGCTTGGACCCAACGACTATGTTAAGGTGGGGTGCATGTGCTGTCGCTGGGACCCATTTGTTACAGTCGGTATCAGAGGAAGTTTAATACAAACCATGGAAACTAGATTTAGATAAACTTTGATTAGAGCACATAAACCTAATATAGAATTTGAGGATTATTATAGGAGAACTTCCTAGAATTTTGGTATCATAGAGATTTTGTGAGTTTTCCAAGTAATACATCCCTGTCTAGATACGAGCAGGTAGAGGCGGCTCAGGCACAGATGTACCTAGGTGTAAAACCCGAAAACACCGCTTTGATATAGACTCGAACGGGAACTGGTGCACGACAACAAGCCTTGCTGAACTCATGGTTATGACACTTCCAGGGGATATGCTTAGGATAATTCACATTTTTTTTACAAAATGATTTGAAGGATTTTAATATAAGATGAGAATAAATAACTTTTGTTAATCCTAAAGTGTTTTATATTGAAAATAAGGTGTTATAATATTTTCTAAATGATTTTATGACTCACACTATGATTTATTGCTTTAGTCAATGGCTGGATTCCAAGGAAGTCATAGAAACATTGAACATGATGTACAAGGTGGGAACGATAGAGGAAATGAGAAACGGAATGGAATTTTGATAGGTATAAAAGATATCTTGTTCAAAAGGAATCATATTTCCAAAAATATGATCAAAAAAATATATATTAACCCAATCCTAGACTCAACAAAGATGAGAAAGGTGGTGAATAATAAGAGCTCCAGCAGTGGAGACCATGGAGAAAAGAAAGCTCAATTTCCATCATGCAGGAAATGTGGAAGGAGACACCTATGGAAGTGTCTCAATGGAACAAAGAAATGCTTTATGTGTGGGAAAGAATGACATAAAATAAAGAATTTCTGAGGAAAAATGAAGAGTACTATGGAAGAAAATAAAAATGATCCCAAGAATCCATTTATAGTCATTTGTCGTAAATATAGAGGACTTGGGAATTACCAGAGTGAATGCCCTATTCTATAGGATAACCCCTTGGTCAAGGAAGAAACTATGTGGAAATAAATGGATGGTGAAATGTTCAAAAGTTTTAGTTATCTTTTTTGATGAGATTACTTTGGAAGACTTTTCTCTTATGTGTAACCCAGCAGTTTATTATGTGAAAATGCTATTTTAGGAAGAATGTTTTTTCTATTGTTGATATATTTATAAATAAACATTTGGGTTTATATGATACTTGAATTTGAGTTAATTACATGTTACATTTTTGGTTAAAAATGCGATGTATGAGATAACATTTGTTGTGAAATAATGTTATAGTTATTTTGAGGAATTTATCTCATTTTGGGAACGTTATAAAATATAGTTTTTGAAAAAGGACAACACGTAGACCATGTGACAACCCGTCACATCAGACAAAGCTGCAGGAATCAAACCCACAACCATAGTGCAATTGGGATTTATCACCTATCATTGGACTACGTGAAGTCCCTAGATTGTGTGACTAATTATTTTTAGTTAAATTATTTTATTGATCAATAATAAGTTGATTTGGGATATTTTGTCTTATCAAATAGATATCCTTAGTATAGGAAAATGATTTTTGTATTAAGTGATAAATGTTATTTTGGAATACGTTCGCTCTTTTGGGAATACTATATGCCTAAGGAAAATAGAATACTATGGGATTTCATTTGAGGAGTAATGGTGTATTTTTATCTATGTTTTTATTGTGGATTTATAGCGATTTGGGTTATTTATGGAAATGATTAACATATCATAGAGAATATGTGATTAGGTTAATTACTTTTAAGTATGTGACTTTAAGAGTAGTCGATGTTATTTGGAAATACAATTTAACATGGAAGACTGAGTAATCAAATTCTTCTATGTTTTGGGTTTCAATATTAGTTTGGATTATATTTATGGATTTTGAGGACAATTTTTTATTGAATGGTATTTATTGAACTTTGGGTATTGTTTGATTAATTTTAGAAATTAAGATAAGAATTTATTTATCTAGAGGATTATCCTTTTTGGGGATCATCTAATCTTGTACTAACCATTTTGGTTTTGGTTAATCTCTAAAGACAAGGTGAATATATATAGTTTATCCTTTGTGGATTACGTGATTCTCTAGAAGTTGATTTTAGTGCTTCATGTGTGACCAAGTCATCTTGAATACTCATTATTTGACAAAAAAGATGAGTTAGTGGTAGAAATTTATTAAAGGATGAAACTCTACTTAAAAAGTAAGTATATCTCTTTATGTTCTTATTCAATCTCATAAATAAATTCCTCAACTTTATAAAATGGAACTTAAAACAAAAAAACACTATATGTTTACTTTTGATACTTGGAAACTAATGAACATTTATCTCATCACAAGTTTGTGGTTTTCTTGTTTATAACTTTCTCCTAATCATGTTTTCTATCACTCTCCACCAGAACTTACACTTATTTTATCTTCCATATCCATTTTTTCCTACATGGAATCCTAGTTTGGGTTATCTCGGGTGACCTTTGTACTTCTCTTTTTTTCTTTTAAAGAGATAGTTTTATTGACTGTTTTTCTGATGTGGGACTTTCAATGAAGTTTCCAAGCCCAATTTTAAAATTGCGAGGACACAATTTCCAAAAGGGGGGAAGAATGTAACACCCCAAGATTTCATAGTAAGTTATTTTCTTTAAAGTAATTCAACAGCTTGTGCTACAAGAAACACCAAGTTCGAGTGTACCACGACTTACCAAACTAGCCGTTCAAAAGCAGTTATGAATAGTATTAACTGAATTTTGAATTTTATATACTCCATATAATTTTAGAATCTATATTATGTGTTTCTTAGACATAATATAAGAACAAATTCATTTTTTAGATAAAAGAAGTATTTTTGAAAAAATCTAATTTTACCACCTTTTAATGGGAAAAACTTTTTAAAACCAATATTTGACACTTTTATATATTCAATTTAATGAAATTAAATTATTCTTTAGAATCGGGAAATAAAAATTTATTTTGGATAAATTTTTGGTACTTTTCTAATAACTTTTATATTTTGATGAATACTGAAAAATACTAAATTTTAATTGAAAATAGCTTTTTTAATCAAAATAATTTATAGTGTTGAATTATTTATTTTAATGGTTTGGAAGTATAATTAGATTATATTTTTATCATTTAATACAATGTAGGTGATTATAAGTAATTTCACATTTAAATTTGACATAAACACATGTCAATCTTTTGATTGTTTTTACTTTTTTAAAAACCCTATTTTCAGTTTTGACAATGGGAATTAATTTTAAATTAATTAATGAAACTTCTATGTTTTGAATTTGGTAAAATAGAATTCATTTTTTAATTCATAATATCAAAATTTTCTTAGGGTAATTTGTTTGTATTTTTCTGAAAACATTCAATTTTTGATGAATAGTGGAAAACACTGCATTATAGTTTAAAACTGACTTTTTATTTAAATAATTATTTATTTTATTTAAATTTATTTTAAGTCAAAATAGATTTATAATACCTATATAAGTTCGATGTAATTCATTGGTGTCATTTTATAATAAAATTAGATGTATAAAATTTTATTGAACTTTTTATTGTCTTTTACCCACATTCTAGGAGCATTTGCAAATTCGCTTAAAACATAATTTTACCACTTCTATGATTGGAATTTTAAAAATATGAGAGACACGGATGATATCAGTAAGAAAAATTTGGTTCAATAAGATGGAAATAATTTATGGTGAATAGTAACTTTTTACTTTTATTTACCACAGTTAAAAGTAAACATAGTAATTAAGGGTAAAAATGATATCATAATTACCCCAAAACATGTCCAAATTATATTGGATAAGTGTAATTCGACCAAAAACAACCTTATGAATAAAATTTGATCCTTTAGGTTTACTTGGATTAGATTTGAACATTTATTATTATTTTATTTAAAAAAGAGTTAAAAGAGTTAAATTCAAAGTTTAATAACTAAACCATTTTTAATATAGGATTACACAAAATATAAATTTGACTGTAAATATTCATTAGAAATATAAAAATATTTCATACATAATGGTATTTTTTTTATAATTTTTATACATTAAATAATTAATTTTATTTATGACACAATGATGATGCAGTAATTACCTTATTAATGAAATATCAAAATAATCGATATTATAAGTATCCAAATAAATGAAATTTGAGACTTTTTATGAATTTAACTAATTTTATAGGTTAATATTACATGTTATGGTTGTTTAAATGAATTTATTTTGAAGTAATAATGCTGTTATAAATTTAGAAAAAACAAAATACCAAATAGTTTCAAAATTGACGTAAAAGAGTTTTTAAAACAAATATTATATTATTAATTGATATTATATTTCTAAAAATATAAGGTTTTGACAAAGGTCTTAAATAATATTATATATGTCATTAATGAACCACTTTAGGTTCTCTTAGAAGTTTATAGTAATTTTATTGACCATATAATATAAAAATACAAAAATACATGGTAAATGTCAAACTATTTAACTAAGAGTTAAATCTAAAAGATAAGGTTAATATAGTGACCCAAACCTGTCTAAAACCTATTGGTTGAGGGTTTTGCGACCCATACCCACCTTATAATTTAAATAAATCATTTTTGAGCCATTATAAACCGAAAATAATTTTATTATAAAATAATATTTCAATCTTTTCCTAAGGTGCTCCTCACCCCTCTAATAAAAGGGCACTTCCCCTTCTCTCAAATTCACACCTTCAAAGCCATTTTTCTTGGCCAAAACCTACCCAAATATCCTCTAAACTATCCTAAATTCATTCTATAATCCTTACATTAGTAAGAAATCCAACCTATAGAGCACTTTTGATCAAATCAAAAGGAAGTGCCCGAAGAAGAGGTTAATATTTCATCACCTCTTTTAAGTTCCTTTCTTCTTCAACTACCTCTTTCTTTGTTTTTTCCATTCTAAAATAATAAATCCAGTATATTCTATATACTGCTATGTTATTATAAATATGGTACAACCATATTCATTATTCTATCCATCTTTTGAATGACATGTCACCATACGTGCGTACGTACAACTTACCGTCTCCACGTCGTGGTGTAGTTGTTATTCAATATATTATTATTTGGATGGGTATAATAATGATGCGTAATTGATGTAAATAATAAATATAACATGATAATGAATCTGTATATATGATATACCATCCAATTATATATTATTTTAATATCAAAAGAATTCTATTTTCGCTCGTGCGTATGTACAGATTACCGTCTCCGCGAATGCGATGAGATTTATTCCCCATTGTATCCATTCAAGATTAATTTTCATCAGATGGTTAAAATAATTTTTAAAGACTTAATATAATTCTGAATATGAATAAGGTACATCCTATCCCTAATAAACATTACTTACGTAACAAAGCATATAAAGTAAAACGAACCAGTTAACACCCGAAACGACGATAATACAAAAATATTATTAACAAAGAAATATTAAAAGATCATATATGATATCATATTAATTTATATGATTATTTTATAATTTAATGATAATTATTTAACCATTATACAGGAAGTTAACCTACCCTCGACCAAGGAAAAGTACAAGGTAAGGGGTTTCTTATCTCACTTTTAATTCTGTGAGATTTCCATTGTTTGCCACTTATTTATTGGATGTGGTGTATCATGTACTTCCATTTGATATATATTATCATGATTATCTTCATATTCATGGTATTATTTGATTAATTTTGTGGTTTTTAGCTTTTGTTCATTCGACTTGATTGATTACAACGAAGTAAGGGTTTTTCATCTCACTTTTTATTCCCGTGAGATTCATGCTATATTGGACACTATTTCATTTTGTGTGGTGTATGTATTTTCCATGATTGTATTATTGGTGTAATATAATTTAATTTATGGGTATTTACATATTAATTTTATGATAATTCTTTAATGTGTTGTATGTTTCATAAGTTACCAAATCGGTAAGGGAATTTCAAATTTCAATTTCCACTCAGTGGACTTTACACATACTTCATTGATTATTTTACTCCAAGATTATGTGTGGAATCACTATTTATTATTTATGTAGTAATTTTCACTCCAATTTGTGTGGATATATGTTTGATACACATAATCACTACATTGATAATTTCTCAAGTCATTGATATAAACTTGATCTTAAGCCAATTTTCATTCATTGAGTTAAACATCCAAGTCATTGGTGTTGTTTTTACAAGAATATGTGTGAGTGTAATCTGATTGATTTACACTGAATATCCAATCATATTGAGTGTATTTATATTTTTCACACATAATTATGTCATTGATTTATCCTTTACTTAAGGATACTATCTTTATAAGGGATTTCATCTCAATTTACATTCCTTTGAAACTTCCTTGTTGTTATGCACCAATTCACTTTTATATGGTGTATATACTATCCTTTGACATATTATATCCTGAAATACTTTATTATCAAGATATTATAAAGTTTTTATTACCACAATTATTTTTATTCAAGCTTCTATCATTTGGTTAAAATATCTAACTGAAATATCATTTTAAATGTTATAAAAATTTATTATTCTAAATCTTTCTCATTAATGTCCATGTTTTAAAAATGGTTTTAAGGATTTATTCATATAGACATTAATGTTTTAAAATTAAAATTCCTTTTAAATGTTTCAAAGTGGTATTGGACACTTTGATTAAAAAATCTATTTTTAAACAGCGTCTTGAAAAATAGTGTGACTTTTAAATAATTTCAAGAAAAGGGGGATATTTATCTGAAATAGTTTTGTTGATTATTTTCATCTATGTCAATATCCTTCATTATTCTCAATTCAGGTTAATATATTACAATAAAATCTTCCATATTGTATTGAATGAGTTATGTTTGACTATGGATGTGCTATTTTTATACCATTCATGGTTTCTGGATAAAGTATTGACATTTTGTGTTCTAGTTTTCATACGAATTTTTATGTTATGTTTCAAACTTTTCATATGAGGAATGAATTGGACTTAGTATGTGATGGGTGGAGCCTGCTATATATCCTCGATGCATTGGTAGGTCTCATGATACAAACTAGTGTCTTGGCATAATGCCTTGACAAAATCTTATTTGTAGTCTTGGTACAAGGCCTTGCCTATGTGGTTATGGAAGTATGGAATTATGCATTACATCATTATAAAAGTGGATATTGATATTGCATGTGATTATTTGACTAGTATAATATTCATGTGAGTAAGTAAATGGCATTATTTTGATTTATATTTTCCATATTGTGATGAAGTTTATGTTTAAAAGGATTGTGTTTTAATTTTATACATTGCCTAAAATGTTTAAGCTTATTTATGAAAGTTTCCGCTATATTGTTATCCTTACTGAGCATCTAATCTCACCCCTTTCTATGTTTTATTTTTCCCAAGATGCGAATAAGTATATTATGACTGACCTATAGGGATAGTCTATGGTATCTAAGTGTTGTATAGGGAAACAATGTTGTTGTAGTTTTTCATTTTATGATGTAATGTAAACCTTATAAATGTATCTAGTACTTATAAGGCTACTCAACTAATCGGTCTTTCAAGACTTTTTCTTTTGTGATCATGCCAATGTTATGTAATAATGCACCGACTCTGGGTAACTGGGGTTGGGGCGTTACATTTTTACCATAATATATTAAAATAATTACTATTGATAAAACATTATAATAAATTAATTATATTATATATTCATTTTAATGATTCAAAATTTATTTATTTATGGTTATTAGGAAAATAATGAGAATAAATTCATTTAGTGCTAAAAAAACATTTTTTTTGAAAAACGAGTTTAATTTCATTTTTATGTAGATGTTATGAATAATTTATTCCAATATTAATTTTTTTTATGAAATTTTTTAAATAATATTTGAAATATTCTTATCATAATAGGAATACGATGTTTTTTTGGGGATTTTTCTGAAAAGTTTGATTTTTTGGTGAATAGAGAAAAATGATGAATTTTAAAAAAATTGTAATTTCTTTTCATTAAATTCAGTAATTCGAAAGTACATTATATTTTTTATTTTATTTTTAAGTTTAATAATATAAATTTTATTAAAAATAATATAATTAAGTTTATAGAAATTATCATTATATTATATTTTGGTATAAGTTATTTTTTATTCTAAAAAGTAGAACTCTATAAAAATTTCTTTCATTGCATTTTACACATTTATATTAGAAATAATTTTTATTAAAATTATAAAATTAAAGAATGAAAAATGTATTTCATATTAGGAATCTATTAAGGTAAGGAAAAATCAATATTCAATATTTCTCAGCATCGTAAAGGGTAAATCAGGTTAATTAAGGTAAGGAAAAAATCAATATTCAATATTTTTGGCTGAAGTTTTTCAAACCTTTATTACTCATCTTATAAGTTTTATAGTTTTTCATCCACAATACCATGAGTATTCCATTTATAATATTTAACGGTTTCGAAAAAATACAATTGTGGCTCTGCCCTCACTTATAAAAGGGAATCAACTCTCTTCTCTTCCTCACACATTTTTAGTACTATAAATCACCTAATAACTTACCAAATATCTCCAAAAAATCCATCCCCTGTTCCTAGATGTTATGGTCTTACTAAATTTTAAACCCTAGATGGTTTAAGGTGTAATCTAATTAATGATATTCAAAGAAGAGTCATAAATCTTTACTGAGTATTTTCATTATTATTTATTCGTCTAACTCATTTAAATATTGTTTAACAATGATGATATAATAAAATATTTATCCAATATATAATTAAATTTTATTATGTTTACATCATAACCCTTTTTCATCTTCTTCTCCATTTAATGTAAAATGGAATCATTACTCGTGGAATCGAATAAACTACCATCCTGATATAATGTTGTGTTTGGTTTTTCATCACTAAATAATATGGATAGTAAGAATGATAGATAAAATGAATATATATGACATTTATGAAATTATTATTATTTTTTGTTATTATATTAATTACCATATTAACCTTCCATATGCTGAAAAATGATAATGTTTCTCATGGTTTTGTGTGGACTTCCACCCCATTGAAGTGATGTTATAAGTTTTACATTAATTCCTCACATGAATGGTCATAAGGATGGAAGTAATGAATAAATATTAAATTTACAAAATTATTAAGATTTCAAAAAATTAAAATATTATCTACACTATTTATTATCCCCTGATAGAATAGTCGAAACATCGGTTTTGTGTACATGCTGACAACCGCCTCCCTGATACAAAATGTTTCATTTTTCATGTCCACCATTAATAGATAAACATAAAATTGTATATAATGTCTAAAAAATAATATTATTTCATTATTAAAATTAGTTATATAATTTAATAATAACTCATTTTTTCTTTTTTAACTTATAGAAGTTTTTTTGGATTATGAACCGAAAGTCCTCAAAACATCTGACATGAACTAAATCGACTTAGAAACTATATAAGACGTTGTACTACTTGAAATAAAATGGATAATAATAAGTTAATTTAAAATAAGGTTTTTAGAAAGAAAATAATTAATATATTATTTTTATAATTGTGTTAATGAATGAATGTGGAAATTTGGACTTAAGTTAAGGGATTTCACATCTCAATTTCATTTTATTGCGACTCATGTCATGTTCACCACTTGTTTTCCTTTTTATAGTGTATATTATTCCATGTGGATTTATTTTATCATTAAAATATTTAAATTATAGTTCTTTAAAAATCATTTTTTCACACTTTCATTCAATTACTTTTTGATTCAAAATTTATTAAAGTGGTAATATATTTTCTTTAAAAACTTATTTTAGTTATTTCAAAATATTTTTCTCCATGTTCTTTTAAATGTTTCAAGAATATTATTACTTATACAAAAAATATTGTTAAAAATAATTTCAAATTATTTGGAATTACTTTTATGTGGTTTTAAAAATAGTTTATTAAACATTTTCTAAAGAAGTTATTTTTTCCTATAATTAAAAATTGTGAAAATAATGTATTTTTAACATATAAACAATGAAAGGATTTTCTGCCATCATGTCCATTCTTAAGTATCAATATTCTTCTTAAATTTTAAAAATGTTTTAAAATAATATACTTTTTACCATTGTTCTGTGAATTTTTTGTTTTCAAATGATTTCAAAAGAAATGGATATTTATTATTATTTTTATTTTATATTATAATATGTGTTTTCTTATGGTTTAGAATGCCAATTATATGATTTTTATAATGAAATGTTAAAGTCATCAAGTTATTTTATTTCAAGATATGATGAAAAGTGAATTTTATTAAATAATTTGATTTTAAAACATGACACATGGTCATCATTGATGAAAGTGGGAATGGGTAGTGAACTCAAACCCTTATGGGTCTATGTACATTATGTGATAGGTGGTTTCGTTAAATCCCTTAAATTTATTGGGTAAATAGACATAATAAAATTATGTAAGTTACTTCTAATAAAATGTTTATGTATTTAATTTCTCCAATGATGTGATGTAGTTTACTTATATATGTTAATCCTATTATAATTTTGTAATTATAATTTTGAGTGATTTAATGATAAAAGTATGATGCCCTATTTTTCCTACATGTTTTATCTATTCTTGAACATGGTGTTTCAATGAAATATGTTTATTTAAAAAGTTAAACAATTATTTAAGGGTTTATAATTATTTTTTACGATCTTATAAAGTTCAATGGTTTTTTTTCAATTGAAATCATTCATTAATTATGATTTTTCCTTTATTCTTTCATACAAAATGTTTTATGAAAAAAATGGGATTTGAAACTTATTTAATGAGTAGGTAAATGATTATTTTGACCCCAAAAGTTTATAATATAAAAAGAAAAACTTACTCATGGATTTTAATAAATTTCAAAAGTATTAAAGAGTTTAATTTATTTTTATATTCCTTTATGAGATTCTTTTTCCCATAAAAAGTTTTCAAATGTTCTTCATAATAACTAAGAATGAGTATGAAATATTATAAATTATTGATCCAAATAAAGGTAATTTTCATGAATAAAGTATGTTTTCCATGAATGGAATAGGTTTTTGAACTTAGGAATCCATTTATTGTGTAATAAAATTGACATTGAGTGGATGTGTCCACTTTTTTATATAATATTTTTTCTCAATACTCCAAAACAATAAACTTAAAGGATCATAGAAATTTAATAAAGTAAATCAATATCTATAAATCATGTAAAAATGGTTTTTTTGATATGGGGAATTATATGGAATGGTGGAGATATAAGTTATAAACTTTGGGGTAGAGGATGTTTATGTAAAGGGGTGTTTATATCAGATTCTAATAAACTCCTCTTTGTTGAATCGGGTGAATGATTCTCATTTGGTATATTCAGAGGTAGAGTTTATATGAGACTATGTTACTCAATGTAAAACCCCTAAATGATGGTCAAAGGATGAGAAGCATCATATAATTTTTCAGGAGAGGTTTTTATCCCATTGGTTATCCAAGAGATGGTACTTACTGCGTTCCATGGCTAACCTCTTGTAGAAAATCTAACTTTACATGTGATTCCCATGACCGATGCTATTAAATATGGTTATGTAAAAACAAAATTTAAAAACTTTCATTGATACCAATTGTAAAAACCTATATATATTCATCTATTATTAAAATCTTGAAATTAATTATTGAATCTCTTGCATCCAAAAGATATTTTTAGGTATTGAAAATTTGAAATCTTGGACACAATAGAAAATTATAAATCCCATGTTCTCTATATAAAATTGATAATTTTACCAATATATATGAAACTAAATGATTCATGAAAAGTCTTTAATCTATCCCAAAAAATCATTTACATGCATTATCCTTACAAACCTGTCAAATGTATTAATTTTCTATATAAGTATGATAAATAGAAACACAATAAGGGGTGAGCTCAAACACCCTATAAGGGAAACATATAACTAATGAAATTATTTCAAAAACATTGAAATAATATTATAGTAAAAATAGGTAAAAAAATATGTAGCCATAATTAACATGAAATTAGGAGAATCATATGTCTAGGGAAATAAATGAAAAAATGGTTATCAATATTACTGATCTCATTCTAATTGAATGAATAATTTCAAACATTAAAAACCATCTATAAAGACCTCATTCTAAAACACCTTAATTATCATTGACACTTAATTAAATACAACTCTAAAAATTTGGAAGGCATACACCATATCCCCATACATTTTTTTGTTACATGAGATATATCATGGTGTCAAGGGGATATATAATTATATTCCATACCCATAACTAGATTATGTACAATTCATTCAACATAAGTGTCATCAAGACCTTTTATACCATTCCTTAGGGAACCAATTTCTCAATGAAACACAACTATATAAATAATGATAAATTTGAAAATCAAATACATAATTAGCATGTGTTAACAATCAATAATTATCATTAATTACAATAATTTTCTACTTTCAATAAATGTGATAACATGGTCATAACATATAAATAGAAACATTTTATACTATCAAACATTATATATTAAACAATCCAATAATCTTCCATATTGTAACAAAAATATACTAAACACTAACAATTTTCCCCATATAAATAAAATGGATAAAATAATCATAACCCATCCAGAGGAAGATGTTAGATGGTTAAACAATACACAATCAACTTTCTCATAATAATAAATAATAGAATAATAATTTATATAATACAAATACATTTCTCATGTCAATACAATAACATTATTTCTAGGTGAACATCATCACATCTCAAATATGTAAAATGTGAAGTTCACGTAGTATAAAGAAATGAATATATGGATATATTAATAATAGAATATTAATATTCGTAACACTTAAAGATAAATAAGGTGGATGGTATCAATTTCACACCCATGACTTTTTTAAATTATTTTTTCATTTAATTTCCATTTCTGATTTGTTTTGGGGGTTTACCACTCATTTTGGTGAAAATGGTGGGTTTTGAAAATTTGGGCCAAACCATGAGCCCAATTCCAGATTTAAAAACAAATTTCATTTCTTCTATAACTCCTTCAATTTTCACTATTTTATACCCATTCCACTTCCCAATTGGCATACCCTGATATATTAAAATCACTATATCCCTTTTGACCACATATAGATCCAAAATCATGAGGGATTTGGGTTTTTGATTAAGGTAATGGGCCTACCAGTAAGCCCATTTCCTGCTTTAATTTTTTTTAAAAAATTTAATATCTCATTCATTATTTACTATTTTTTAGTGATTCCACATCCCTTTAGAATCCACTATCCATAGGATCATCCCCAGTATAGATGTTTCATTTTTGGAGCACATTTGAACCCCAAAAGAGGGAGATTCTTCTATGAATTTATCAAATCGCCCAGATTTGAAGAGGTAAATTCATTCTTTCATATCTCCTTCAATATATACTATTTTCCCCCATTTTAGTCCCCATATGAACTCATCCTTATCAGTAGAACTTCACTATCAGGTTTTATTGCTTTGAGATTCAAAATTTTGTTAATTCAGGGTGATTGCTTCAAAATTTTTCAAGGTAAATGTTCCTCCCTTCCACTTCTTCCATTTCCTTAGGGGTTCATCCCTATTTCTTGATGTTATAAAGTGTCCAGAACCTAGGGTTCGTAACTTGGGTTTAACCATGAGTATTTTTGGTGAAAATATGTGGTCTAGGGATCGATTTATCATCCTTGTGGTGCCGGGGTGGTGTGGTTGATATTTCGCACCATGTTTTGGGGGATTCGACAATTTCAGTAGGTGATTTCATGGGTAGCCTTTTAATGATGAGTTATTTTTCTTGATTAAATAATTTTGCATGTTCCTTATATATTTTTCATTATGAGAAAACCTTTTTTGGTAGCAATAGTAAAGCATTTGGTATTAAAGTTTCATTTTTTTTGAAGTTTGTATTTTTCAAATGTATTTCATGTGTTATGTCTTCTGGTAGTTTTATAAAATGTGGAAGTGATTTATTAGTAGTTTAAAGGGGATGAATATTTTTGTTGGTTAATGATATTGTGTCATTTGGGCCTAAAAAGGGGGGTATTTGAATGAGTTTTATGTGTATGACCTTGTTATACTCCTTGAAAGTGTTTTATGGATTTGTGTGTTCTCATGAGTATCTTTTGTGGTATTGTTAAAGGTGATTATATAATATTTTAAAGTGGGTTATTACATGTTTATTGGGCTACCAAATATGTTTTGGTAGGGTCTTGGTGTGATTTTGTCTTAAAAAGTGGTTTTTGAAATGGGTTTTATGTGAAAATCTTGGGTATACTCCTTATAATTGTTTTAGGAATGTTTTGAATGGTTTATTGAGTTGTGTAAGAGGTGAAACTATATCCGCAAAATGTTTTGGTTGGAGTATATTTTTAAAAGGTCTATTTCATTTGTGAGGCTATTATGTGATATGTATCATCTTTGAAATATTTTATTAAATTGTTTGAAGGAGATATTGAGGTGTGAAAGAGATGTGAGTGTGATGTGGACAATTTTGTGTGAGTGTGATGTGAAAAATTGATTTTTTTACTATTAAAGGAGTGTTATGTGCCATGTGTGTGGTCTATTATATGAGTTTCAATTTCTTATAATTGTTTTATAAATTTTTTTAATGGTTTTGTGGAAGTGTTGAAGAAATGCGAAATGTGTTGTGGGCTATTTTTGTGTGAGTCGGATTTCAAAATCATTTTGAATGAAAAGTGGACTTTTGTGACTGTTTTGATATACATATGGGATGTTTGGCCTATTTTTGATGTGGAAATGATATTTTTATGTTCAATGTATATTTCATGACTTGTTGAACTTGTTTGAGCATAAGGGGAAAACCTAGGTATCTTGTTGGGTGGACGTGTACTAGTATCCTAGTGAATCCGTGGGGTTTGGCCTCAGTTTCACTTAGCAAGATTGATGCTTAAAACTCTAACTAAACTATGATGATTATGATTGGGGACCACTAGGTTATGGGTATGTTCCCTACTAGTGTCTCGTTCATGGGAACAAATATTTGTGATGGTTACTCTCACCGAGATATGAAGTACTTGGGACCCAAAACTAGCTAGTGCCTAGTGGTTATTTCCTATTGCTTGTGCTCATTAGTTACTTTATACTTACCATTGGTATAAAATACATTTGTCTGGAAAATTCAGTAGCTTTGGTATTTATTTTAAAAGCGTTAATTATTTAAAATATCCCACTTGAAAACTGTTTTTATTCAAAGTTGCATCTTTTAGAAATTGTAACTAGCTTTTCATGTTTTTGAAAACTTGCATGCTTTTCATCTTTAAATGTTTATCACATGGAATATATTAGTGGTGGAATTCTACTGGGATTTTTCTCACACCCTACTTACACCATTGGGTGTAAGTAGACTTTCTTATTTTGTGTTAGAGGTTTGGGTACAGGTTTTATGCCATTGGTTCGGGGTTTTAGCGGTCCATCATGATGCAGTGTCGTAAAGATGGCTTGAGGGAGGTGCCTATTTCCATGTAGAGGTTCTTGGGATGTCATTTATTGGGTTTCTACATTTTTAATGGTCTTCAAAAATTGTTTAAAATTTTATAATTCAGTTCTGAATTTTAGTAAAAGTTGTTTTGGTTTGAAAAATCCAGATTTGATTTCTTAGTTTCATTTGTTGTTTTAAGTATACAAACTCAAGTAAATCATTCCCAATTCTCAGTTTTTGATACCCGGGAACTTGTTCCAGCCCTTGGGGATCGGTAATGCCCTTTGGGACTTGACACGGGTCGGTTCGGGTGTCAGTTTTGGTGGCTACCAGATTCGGTTCGTGACAAAATGGTATCAGAGGAGGTTCGCTCTATTTGAGTCATGTTATTTGGGAAATAGTATGGATAGTCTAGATTTAAGATTATCAGGACATTAAATTATGGTTATGGGTAGTGTGCTTGATCACCACACCTCATTATGGGATTCAAGTCGCTAGGGGAAGTTGGGATTTATCTATGTCCTTTGGTTTTCTTGGTTTGATGATGATTAGGAGAAATGAAAAGAGAGTTGGGTTAATGGTCTCAGTGAGCTCGCAGGGTCTAGCAAGCCATGTGGAGCCAGGGATATTCCCTAGAACACACTCTAGGACAGTGAAGTGATTGGAATATGGCCTCCAACCATATGTCTAATTAACCCACAAAAACTAGTTTCCTTTCGCATTGTTTTGTGCTTTTGTTTTAAAATCTTGGAACTTTGGTTTTAAAGTGACTTCGTTTTAGGAATCGTAAAGTTTTTGTGAAATGATTTTCAAATAAAGAGGGAATAGTTTGATTTATGAAATAGTGGAACAGAATTTTAATAATTGTTTTGAAATGGAAAATAGTATGCTTACACCTCCTTTGAAAGCCGAAACCATATTGAAGTTGGTTTTCAAAAGTGTTTCCAATATATTTTTCAAAACAATTAAAGGGTGTTTTAATGGGATGAGATGTTTTGAAATTGATGTGAATAACTTGAAAGTGAGTTCTTTTCTAAATGGTTGTGTCCTTATGAAAAGTTTTGTAAGATTTCAATTGGGATTTTTATTTCATTGTTAGCAGTTTTGAGAAAAAGGATGGGTTGGTTGACCATTTTGTTTTTGAAAAGTGGAAACAATTTTCTTTTTAAACATTGGTATTTCCTTGAGAAACCACATGCATGGGGTTATATGGGATGATGGATGGTTGATGGCATGACTGGATGAGTGCTGGGATGAATATGAGTAGGGTGCTCGGTGTGGCACAGAAACATGAATTTGTGAGGCCCATGGGGTACCATTGGTGGATACGCTAACCACTGAACCGTTGGTTTTCAAAGAAATGTTTTTAAAGAAAAACATGATGTCTTGATGAATTGTTTAGGATGGTGTATGTTGTGTTCTTTTGTAAAATGTTGATGTTGTGGGATGTTTTGAGTCCAAGAACCCCTCCTGTTAAAATTGTGTTTTGGGTTTGTGTTTGGTTGGTAATCTGGGTAGAAGGACTAGTTTGTAGTCTCCTATGAGATATGTTTTGGGACACTTTTACAGTGGTTCCATTAATGTGTTTGGATTTGTTTTGTGGCATGTTTTTACCAATGGACAAACTTGGTTGGGTCCTTGGGTTCTCCCATTGGATAAGGTATGCCTCCATTAAGGGTTAGTGCACAACTGACGTGGAACTCGGATTGTTTCGCCATTGGAAAATACTCCAGTTGATCAATGTAAGGAATCTTTTATTGAGATTTGTAGAATGAGTCTACACCATTTACATTATTGATTTTTTTGGATCCTCTTATTGTGGAAGAGTGCTCATGGATGGTTGAAAGATACCTTAGTTTCTTAAGCTACCTGATTCGTCGAAGGTGGAAGTTGTTTGTGGTTGTCAGTATGGATAGTGTCTAAGTGGGCCTCTGAGTCCTTCATAGTCTCTACGAAGAAGGGGTTTATGTTGAACCACCTGTGTGGGAAATCTGGCCATGAGAGGCTGTTATGTCCACTTTCTGGAATGCTGTGATATTTGGGGATGTTGTATAAGGCCCCCTGCTTTTATTATTTCTATCAGTCACTTTGGTCATGTTCGGTGATGTGTTGTGATGTCGTGTGCTCGTTTGATTTAAAAGGTGAAATTTTACAATATTTTTTGAGTCTATTTTTTTTTTCAGAAGTGTTTCTACTTTTGAGAGATCTCTAATTATTCTGTTTTAGAGGAAGGTGTTTATATGTGTCCTTTATTTTTGCTGTTTCTCACCTGAAGAAACAATGTGTTATGTGAGTGCATCCTCTAAACCCTTATTTCACTGAAATTCCAAGTTAGGTTAAAGTGTTTTCTAGAGTGTTTTTTGTCTTGGTGAACCCATGTGGGATTGTGAGTAGTTGTCTGTAGCATCGGAAGAAGAAATTATACTCGGGGGTTTCAAAATCATAATTGCGAGGCTGAAGATGCTTCAATCATTCCATCTCCAGCCACTGGTCCCGGAGAGAAGCTAGCACGTAGTCAGGGGAAATACCAGGGTCGTTTATAAACTTGTACAAAGAACTGTTCTTAGTATGAGAGATGGTAATAGTTTAAACATTTAGTGTTTTTAACTTGCTTCTGTTGTTCTCGTTCGGTGGAAAGAGGTGGAGGTCCTCATCCCCATGTTATCTCTCAATGACTTTCTTTTCCCATTTGGTTTCCTTTGGGTTTGGGGGAAAGGTTTTAGATTTGTATAGACATGTTGAGTGCACATTTTGTAGTAACCATTCCCTAGAAAACCATGTAGGTATAAGGATCCACATGGTTAGCGCATAGTTTCCCAAACTATGGGGGCTAACCGTGCGGCCATCCCAACTCTTTAAGTTTTGGGGTATTTCTGTGCCGACCCATATTGGTCAGTTAAGATGGTTTGTTATTATGGTTGGGAGACCCACTATGAGTCTCATGTATATTATTTTTAAAATGTCTAATGGGATTCTAACCCTTGTACTGGGGAGTTTGTTCAGGGCTCCCCTGTTAGTGTATTGATTCTGTCTTGGAAAAATTTAAGTTGTCTCTTATGGTGGGGAGCCCATTTTTTTATCCTTGTACCAGTAACTCACTTTTTCCTTGGTCATGGATTGGAAGTGGGTAGTCTCATTCAGAGATATATAACCGCCTATATATTCCTTGTGTAAAAGTTGGGATTGGAAAGTTCCCAATGGTTTAGTTATATCAAGGTAAGTGTAACCTTGTTCGATATTCTGGTTTGTTTGGGTAAATTTCTTGAGCATTGTTCAGATAGTGTTTGAGGAGTTTTATTTTAGGATGATACCTGAATGTGATTGATCATTTCAGTAAAGAGGTTTATGTTTTTTTGTGAAGTATTCCTTCCTTAATTGATCACTGGAGGTGTTTTGGACTTTGGGGGTGAAGCTTAGCAAATGAGTCCATTTCTGCCTTTCTGTTGGGTTTGGTTTTTGCTTTGTCCTTGATGTGGCTTTCCAAGGGCAGAAAGTTTTATGGTGGGGAGAATTGTCACACCCATGAATTTTTTTAAATTATTTTTTCATTTAATTTCCATTCCTGATTTGTTTTGGGGGGTTTACCACTTGTTTTGTTGAAAATGGTGGGTTTTGAAAATTTGGGCCAAACCGTGAGCCCAATTCCAGATTTAAAAAAAATTTGTTTCTTCTATAACTCCTTATATTTTTACCGTTTTATACCCATTCCACTTCCCAATTGGCATACCCTGATATATTAAAATCACCATATCCCTTTGGACCACATAGAAATCCAAAATCATGATGGATTTGGGTTTTTGATTAAGGTAATGGGCCTGCCCGTAAGCCCATTTCCTGCTGTAATTGTTTTTTTAAATTTTCAATATCTCATTCATTATTTACTTTTTTTCGGTGATTCCACCTCCCTCGCGAAGCCACTATCCCTAGGATCACCCCCAGTATCAGTTTTTCATTTTTGGAGCACATTTGAACTCCTAAGGTGGTAGATTATTATCTAAATTTATCAAATCGCCCAGATTTGAAGAGGTAAATTCATTCTTTCACACTCCTTCAATATCTACTCTTTTCCCCCCATTTCAGTCCCCACATGACCTCCTTCGTATCAGTAGAACCTCACTATCAGGTTCTGTTGTTTTGAGATTTAAAATTTGGTTAATTAAGGGTGATTGCTTCAATTTTTTTCAAGGTAAATGTTCCTCCCTTCCACTTCTTCCACATGACCCCACCACGCGCTCGGCAACACGCGAGTCGTGCAATATAGTGATGTTTAAAATAAATTAAATATTTTGTTATTAGGGTCATTAAATTATTATTATTCTTATTTATATTGTTATTGATATTTTATTTTTATTGTTATTATTATTTTTACGATGACTATTTTTATTGTTAATAAATTTTATTAATATTATATTTATTATGGTTAATTTTTTTATTATTATTTTGTGTTTTATTATTATTATTATTATTATTATTATTACACTATAATAGAATAAAACAAAAAATAATAATAATAAAACCTAATCTAACCCACTCAGTCGGCCCCCCCCCCCCCCACTTTTTCCCCCATTCCCGCTTCCCTCTTGCACAACGCCGCTCGGGTGCTCCCACTCCAGCTCCGTGCTCACCATCCCTCCTCTCGTGGTGTTTCAACCAGCCCGACAGCTTCCCTAACCAAGCTGCATCCGGCTTCTGGCCTTATCCCGTCGCCCCTTTCCCCTTCACCCTCTTCCCGCGTGCAGCAACACTCCCTCGCGCTCAGCCCCAGCCGCTGCCACCCCTACCCTCACTACCTTCCTCGTCATGCTACAACCGCCCCCCCTTTTCCTTGCGCAGCACCCCGGCCAACCTCCTACTCCAGCCTCCAGCCGCTCTGCCGGCCTCCTCCCTTGTTTCCCTCTGTTCCGGCCAGTGCTCCGGTGCCCCTGCCAGCCCCTCCAGTGACCCCTTTTTTTTGCGGCCTATTTTTCCAGCAACCTTCCCTTTTCCAGCACCCCTCTGGCCAGTAGCGACTTCTTCCGGCAACCCGAACCCCCCTGCTCTCCCCTTTCCAGAAACCCGAACCCCCTTCTCTCCTCTTGCACGCATTTCCCTTCACCCTAACCCTTGTACATCCAACCCGCAACCCCCTTTGTGGTGAGTTTTTGTTATTTTGAGGTTATCCATTGTTAGGGTTATTGTTTGAAGTTAAACCATAAATTTTGTGTGTGTGATCTTATCCGGTATGTTGGTTTTGGCTTCCCGAAGTTGCGGTTGTTGTGCGAATAGGGTTTCACACCATTTTTGGGAGGTCCACCATTGTCTGAGATAGGTGTTTCCACCTATAGGTATTTTTTGATGATTTTTTTGCCAATTTATTTAATTTAGTATATTCATTGATCAGTTTTCTTGGTTAGAATATAGTCTTACTTGAGGATTAATATGTTTTTAATGTGTTTAGAATCATGGTTATGTGATACGAGTGTTTTGTTTCTTTGAAAATACATGTTGAGCCATTTGTAGTGTTTTATAAACTATGTTGTTGGTTTATTAAAATGTGAAAGGGTTGCAGTTGTGTTTTGGTGTGCCCCCAATGTGGCGTTGTGTGCGTTTGATCATGAAAGAGTTCTTTTAAGGAGTTTAAGTTGGTTTCATTTGTTTAAAGTCATGGTATGTTTTTCAAAATTGTTTTATAAAAATTCTAAATGATTTATTAAGTAGAGTGGATGTTGAAAATTTGGTTGTGGAAAACGTGGAGTTTTGTTCATGGTCAGGTTAGTAGCATTGGTGGTTTTTCTTTATTTATCTTCTTTTTTTTTCTATTTGTTTTCCACTGCTTAGTTTATTCTTCTTTTGGGCCAAATTATTCCCACCTATTTAATTTTGATGCCCGACACTGGTTTCCAGCCCATGGGGATTGGGAACACCCCTCGGGCCATGTCGCGGATCGGCTCGGGTGACCGGTCCAGGGTCGACCCGGGTTAGTTCGTGACAAAATTGTATCAGAGGAGGCCCTTGTTATTTGGGGTTTCTGGTAGATGGAGATTAGGATTGTAGGGACTCGAGAGGTAGGTACGAGAAGGATGTCATGAACCCTCACCCGTTCCGCACCTCAAGTCGCCAGGAATAGTCCGAGAATTGAGTCTTTGTTTTGTTCTGGTTTGTTTTGGATAGAGGGATGACAACAGAGGTAGACCGATGTTACATCGTGATCTCACATGGAGTAGTGACCCATGTGGAGTCCGGGTACATGGTTTGAATTCCTCCTAGTTGTTGATGCTTACTTGGGGCATGGCGCACTACCATGTTGCCAGGTTAAGTGTGACCGCTAGTCCCTCACTCTGGTAGTTTGATGCAAGTTGAGTGTCATTTTCATTCTGGTTGGTGTAAGTGCGTTTTTGGAAATTAAAAAGGGTTTTTGAAAATGGGACTGATTTCTTTTAAATGACTTTGATTTTATGAAATAGGTTTTAAAACTGAAAGCCTTTGGTTTGGAAAGCTAGTGTTTGCTTGGAAATTGGTCGAGAATGGTTTGGGGTGAAACCTCAGGTACTTCTTATGAACGTTTACACATGTGAGGGGATGTGTGGAAAGTGCATGTTGATGGGTATGAATGAAAGTGGATGAAGACATGTGAAACGGTTCATGGGATTACCTGGGTGTGTTTGAAATTAAAGGCTTGACCTTCTTTTCTAAATTGGATTATAAAGAGGAAAATGATTTTTGGAAATTGAAATTGGTTTGAAAAGTGGGCTTTATATTTGGAAAGTGGATTTGAATTAAGATGATTTTGAGATTTAAAATAAAAATGGTATTTTGAAAGAGGAATTTTTAGGCTGTGTTTGTTTGTTTTGCTTGTTTCTTTTGAGCTGGTTGTTTTTGATGAGGGTGCTTTATTGATGTTTCTTCAATTGATATTGGTTTTGTCTTGCTGTTATATATGTTGTTCAGAAATGCTGCCCAGAAAGGTCACTAGAGTTTTTGATGAGTCATGCCTAGTTTTGGTCCTTTTTGGACATTGTCTGTCCTTCATGGTGGTTAGAGTCTGTTAGAGACATTGCAGTGGCTTGAAGAGGTCAACCGCGTCTTCAGGGTATTGGGAATTCCCAAAGCTGTTAGAGTGCATGCTGTTTTGGGTCTGTTGGAAGGTCCAGCTCTGGATGAGTGGGAGTTGTTCACCCCGCCATTACTGCAAGTTGGTATGATGTGGTGTGTCGTTAAAGCTGTCTTTGTTCATTGGTTTATACTTGTGGAGGTGAAGACAAAGAAAATGGAAGAGCTCATGCATGTTCAATATGTCCAGGAGATGATGAAAGTGTATATTGACCATTTCAAGGACTTTGTGTCTCTTTTTCTGAGGGTAGTGTCGCAGGACTGGATGAAGACTTCTCCCTTCATCAGGTGTCTTCGTCCAGAGATCAAGGAGTGAGTCCTCCCTTTTTGGGAGCATCACTTTTGAGAAGTTGGTGCATGAGGTGTTATTAGCTGAGTTGGTATCCAGAGTGCAAATGGTTGGAAATCCACCGTATCTAGTTGCTTGTGAAGGTCCCCCATCTGAAGAGTAGAGTGTGTTAGGTAAATTTGTTTCTAAAGAGTTCTTTGCAGTGGCTCTAACTTCAAGTTCGTCGGACCGTCTAATGGTGTACCGTTAGTATGGACGTTTAGGGTGTACGTGTCGTCATGTCACACCCCTCCGAAGACGTGCCATCATTGCAGGTGTCTACATCATCTAGAGAATCTTTGCAGGAAGCATCACCTGAGGAAGACACCGTAACCAGAAGATTCCAGTGTCTGAATGTGAGGCAGAAGATGCTTCAACCATCAGAGCCCCAACCATAGGTCTTGGGGTGAAGCTCGTGCGCAATCAGGAGTTGTCGAGGGTGAGACTCCTCAGTTCGGGTTTTGTGTTCCGTGTTGGCAGTGAAACATTTAAAGTCATTCTATTCTCGTTCTTCCACTGTTAATGTTTTGGCATTATCGTAGGTCCATTGTGTTGTCATGAAGTTGGGATGAGTATGTTTGTTTGTAATCCAAAAAGTATCGTTTATCTGATTATGGTGTTATGGATCATGCGTTTTTCATAAAGTTGTGTTTGGATCTTGCGTGAGTTGATCTTGGTTTGACTGTGTTCATTTGGAGATGTAAGTGTCTTTGGAAAAAATGACGTTGTGGGAATGCTTGGGTTTACTTTGTGGATTAAGCTCTTCTCAGAGGTTTTTTTTTCTTCCCTAGTGTTCGGGGTTTATGGTCTAGATCCATAGTTCCAAGTTTTAGTGGATACGTTGTTTCTCTCTGGCTATAAAGGTTAGTTTGGGTTAGTTGGGAGTTCCCGCATCACCCCCTCCCGGGGTAGTATGTTTGAGTTTTAAAATTTCCACACTAGTTGAGTTCTTGTGGTGGGGAGAAACCTCTCATGTTCTACCATTCTCTTATGTTGTGGTTTAATTCTGGTTTTATTTGGGCATGGATTCTTATTTTATCTGCCGTTCGACTGGGTGCCTTTATGGGGGCAGAAAGTGTCTGTGGTGGGGAGAATTATCACACCACAACCTAGCTGATACGCGACTTGCATGAGAGTTATAAAACAACGCGACAAGCACGCACCTTAACCCAATATGCGGTCAGCGCCTGGTGACACGGTCCGAGCGCAGCTCACCCAACCGTGCGCTCGGCGGGACGCGAGTCGTGCAGTTGAGCGATGTTTAAAATAAATAAAATATTTTGTTATTAGGGTCATTAAATTATTATTATTCTTATTTATATTGTTATTGATATTTTATTTTTTATTGTTATTATTATTTTTATGATGAATATTTTTATTATTAATAAATTTTATTAATATTATCTTTATTATGGTTAATTTTATTATTATTATTTTGTGTATTATTATTATTATTATTATTATTACACTATAATAGAATAAAAGAAAATAATAATAATAAGAAACCCTAATCTAACCCACTTACTCGGAACCCCCCCACTTTTTCCCCCATTACCACTTCCCTCTTGCACAACGCCGCTTGGGTACTCCCCCTCCTGATCTGCGCTCTTCGTCCATCCTCTCGCGATGTTTCACCTAGCCCGACAGCATCCCTGGCCATGCCGCATCCGGCTTCCGGCCTTCTCTCGTCGCCCCTTTCCCCTTCACCCTCTTCCCACGCACATCAACGCTCCCTCGCGCTCAGCCCCAGCCGCTTCCACCTCTTCCCTCGATACCTTCCCCATCGCGCTCAATCCCCCCCCCCTTTTCCTTGCGTAGCACCCCGGCCAACCTCCTGCTCCGGCCTCCAGCCGCTCCGCCGGCCTCCTCCCTTGTTTCCCCCTATTCCAACCAGTGCTCCGGTGCCCCTACCAGCCCCTCCAGCGACCCTTTTTTTCCAGCCTATTTTTCTAGCGACCTTACATTTTCCGGCACCCCTCCAGCCAGCATCGAATTCTTACGGTGACCTGAACCCCTCCTGCTCGCCCCATTCCGACAACCCAAACCCCCTGCTCGCCTCTTGCGTGCGTCGCCCTTCACCCTAACCCCTAGATATCCAACCCGAAACCCCCTTTGTTGTGAGTTTTTATTGTTTTGAGGTTATCCATTGTTAGGGTTATTTTTTGAAGTTAAACCATAAATTTTGTGTGTGCGATATTATCCGATATATTGGTTTTGGCTTCCCGAAGGTGCGGTTGCAGTGCGAACGGGGTTTCACACCATTTTTGGGAGGTCCTCCAATGTATAAGATAGGTGTTTCCACCTATAGGTATTGTTTGATGAATTGTTTTGCCCATTTATTTAATTTAGTATATTCATTGATCAGTTTTCTTGGTTTGAATATAGTCTTACTTGAGGATTAATATGTTTTTGATGTGTTTAGCATCGTGGTTATGTGATAAGAGTGTTTTGTTTCTTTGAAAATCCATGTTGAGCCATTTGTAGTGTTTTATAAATTTCGTTTTTGGTTTATTAAAATGTGAAAGGGTTGCAGTTGTTTTTTGGTGTGACGCCAATGTGGCGTTGTGTGCGTTTGATCATGAAAGTGTTCTTTTGAGGGGTTTAAGTTGGTTTCGTGTGTTTAAAGTCGCGATATGTTTTTCAAAATTGTTTTAAAAAAATTTTAAATTATTTATTAAGTAGCATGGATGTTGCAAATTTGGTTGTGGAAAACTTTTTTAGGCGCATGTGCTTTTAAATTTCAATTTCATCATGTCGTACCCTTTTTGTCTGGTTTTGTACTCTGGTGTTTTCTTGAAATAACCCGGTGGCACTTTAAAATAGTTAGTGAGTTGTTTTGGTGTTGTGTATTTTTTTAAAAACACTTTATGGATTTTAAATTGGTTTAATAAATAATTTTGATGGTGCGAGATGTGTTTTGAAAATATGTCGAGCTGGTTCTTTTGCGCTGGTTGTTCATTTGAAATGTTTTGAGTCTGTGATCATGTATTTTATTTATCTTTGCGGTTGTAGTGAGTTGTTGGGGTAGCCCCGTATTACCGCGATCATCAGTTTGTGCATGATTGTGTGCCTGTGCGAGGCATGCCGCGTTGTCTCGTTGTCGCATTCAAGCCGCGGGTCAAGGTAGGTTCCCATTGCACTGCTTTTTAAAATTTATGTTACATTATTTCTTGCTGTTTGTGCACACTAATTTTTCAAATTAAATATTTTATTAACTTTAATAAATTTGAGATAATATAAGACAATTAATTTTTAATATAAGACAATTAATTTTTAAATGATTATTTGGTGTAAAAAAAGAGCCTTTTATTTTATACACGACACTTGAAACATTTTCTTGACGAGCGGACACCTAGTATTGAAAGAATGCCCATTTGGCCTTTAAACAAAATTCATGAAATTTCAAATGTAGTTCTGGTTTAAATGATAAATTATTTCTTTTCAAGCATGATGAAGTGTTTTGGTTTTTTTAGAGTAGTGATTGTGAAATGTGTTTAATGCCTATTTGGAACTTTATAGAAAATGAAGAAAATGATTTGATAAAAACCCTCCTAGGACAACTCTCCTGCCTTGGTTGAAATTGATTGTTTGGGAGGCCGCGCTTAGAGAATCCCAGGTACTTGAGTAGTTTGAAGGCAAGAGGTTGTTCCATGGAGTGGCGCGGGGTGATTCTTGTTGTGCTTTATATATATATATATAGATATATATATGATTGGATGCTTGGTTGGCGTCGATTGGCTCACCACCTTTTCAAACACTTGAGACATGGGAATTTGGCATATTGAGAGAATATTATAAGAATGATTACTACACTGGTAGGTTATGGTACTGACTAGTGGCCCATCGTAGGTGGATATATTGGGTTTATTACTATGGGATTTTCCCTCGACCTGCCCGAGAGAGGATGGTAGAGCGTATTGTGCATTTTGATTTCATCGTGACATGTCAACGAGGATGATTTCTCATGTATTGGTGTCTTATGGTTTATTCTCGATCTCCTAGGTTTACCCATGTCTGTGACTTTTTATTTACTTGATGTGATGAATATGGTACTTGTATATATATTTTCTTTTCATTTCCCTTACTATGTAACTACTGTAGCGTTTTCATGTGTAGTGCTTTTACTAGAAAGTGACGTGTGGTTCTGAAGTGGGTTATGAAAAATGTTACCAAGGAAAGGTGTTTTATACTTTTTGTGCAAATTTAAAATGTATAAATCACTTCCCCTTTGAAAAATTCTAATGTCTCACTAAAATAATGACTTGGGTTTTTGAGAAATGGATAGGGGCAATGACTCGTACTTTGTTTTTGAGTAACATGTAGAAAACCTTACTTTTATAAATTGTAGTTCAAACATGAAATGATGTTTCTTTTATTTTAAAGGTAGTTGATTGGGAATAGATCTAGCGGGCTAGCCTACTGAGTTTTAATACTCACGCCTATAGTGTTTTCTTGTTTTTAGTTCTGTTTCAGGTTCTAGATTCAGTTGTTCGCCTTGAGCGACATTGGTCATAGTATTGGAGAGTGACCCACGGGGTCACGTGGAGTTTTGGTCGTGGTCAGGTTAGTAGCGTTGGTGGTTGTTATTTATTTATCTTCTTTTGTTCTATTTGTTTTCTATTGATTATTTTATTTTTCTTTTGGGTCAAATCGTTCCCACCTGTTTAATTTTGATACCCGACACTGGTTGCCAGCTCATGGGGATCGGGAACACCCCTCGGGCCATGTCGTGGATCGGCTCGGGTGACCGGTTCAGGGTCGACCCCGGTTGGTTCGTGATAATCCAGAACCTAGGGTTCATAACTAGGGTTTAACCATGAGTATTTTTGGTGAAAATTTGTGGTCTAGGGCTGGATTTGTCAACCTTGAGGGGCCAGGGTGGTGCAGTTGATGTTTCACACCATGTTTTAAGGGATTCGACAATTTCGGCAGGTGATTCTGTGGGTAACCATTTAATTTTGAGTTAGTTTACTTGATTAAATAATTTTTCATGTTCCTTATATGCTGTTCATTATGCGAAAACTATTTTTTGGTAGCAATAATAAAGCATTTGTTATTAAAGTTACATTTTTTTTGAAGTGTGTATTTTTCAAATGTATTTCATGTGTTATCTCTTGGGGTAGTTTTATAAAATGTGGAAGTGATTTATTAGTAGTTGAAAGGGGATTCCAATTTTGGTTAGGTAATGATATAGTGTCATGTGGGCCTAAAACGGGGGGGGGGAGTCTTTTAATGAGTTTTATGTGTATAACCTTGTTATACTCCTTGAAAGTGTTTTATGGATTTGTGTGTTCTCATGGGTATCTTTTGTGGTATTGTTCAAGGTGATTATATAAAATTTTAAAGTGGATTATTACATGTTGATTGGGTTGCCAAATCTGTTTTGGTAGGGGGTTGGTGTGATTTTTGGCTTAAAAAGAGGTTTTTGAAATGGGTTTTATGTGCAAAGCTTGGGTATACTCCTTATAATTGTTTTACGAAAGTTTTGAATGGTTTATTGAGTTGTGTAAGATGTGACACTATATCAGCAAAATTTTTTGGTAGGGGTATATTTTTAAAAGGTCAATTTCATTTGTGAAGAGGCTGTTATTTGATATGCATCATCTTTGAAATATTTTATTAAATTTTTTGAAGGAGATATTGAGGTGTGAAAGAGATGTGAATGTGATGTGGACTGTTTTATGTGAGTGTGATGTGAAAATTTGAATTTTTTATTATTAAAGGAGTGTTATGTGCCATGTGTGTGGGATATTATATGAGTTTCAATATCTTATAATTGTTTTATAAATTTTTTTAATGGTTTTGTGGAAGTGTTTAAGAAATGCGAAATGTGTTGTGGGCTATTTTGGTGTGAGTCGGATTTCAAAATCATTTTGAATGAAAAGTGGACTTTTGTGACTTTTTTGGTATACATATTGGATTTTTGGTGAATTTTTGATGTGGAAATGATATTTTCATGTTTAATGTATATTTCTTGACTTGTTTAACTTGTTTCAGCACAAGGGGAAAACCTGGGTATCTAGGTGGTTGGAAATGTACTAGTATGCTAGTGAATCCGTGGGGTTTGGCCTCAGTTTCACTTAGAAATATTGATGCTTAAAACTCTAACTAAACTATGATGATGATGATTGGGGACCACTAGATTATGGGTATGTTCCCTACTAGTGGCTCGTGCATGGGAATAGATATTTGTGATGGTTACTCTCACCGAGATACAAGGTACTTGGGACCCACCGCTAGCTAGTTCCTAGGGGTTATTTCCTATTGCTTGTGCTCATTAGTTACTTTATACTTACCATCGGCATGCGGTACATTTAGATTGAAAATTCAGTATCTTTGGTGTTTATTTTGAAAGTGTTAATCCTTTAAAATATCCCACTTGAAAAATATTTTTATTCAAAGTTGCATCTTTTAGAAATTGTAACTAGCTTCTCATGTTTTTGAAAACCTGCATGATTTTCATCTTTAATTGTTTATCACATGGAATCTCTTAGTGGGGGTATTCTACTTGGATTTGGATCACACCCTACTTACACTATTGGGTGTAAGTAGAATTTATTATTTTGTGTCACAGGTTTGGGTACAGGTTTTATTCCATTGGTTCAGGGTTTTAGCGGTCCATCTTGATGCAGTGTCGTGGAGATGGCTTGAGGGCGGTGCCTCCTTCCATGTAGAGGTTCTTGGGATGTCATTTCTTGGGTTTGTACCTTTGTAATGGTATTTAAACATTGTTTAAAATTTTATAATTGAGTTATGAATTTGAGTAAAAGATGTTTTGGGTTGAAAAACCCAGATTTTATTTCTTGGATTCATTTTTTTTAAGAATACCAACTCGGAAAAATCATTACCAATTCTCAGTTTTTGATACCCGGGCACTTATGCCAGCCCATGGGGATCAGGAACGCCTTAGGGACTTTCCACTGGTCGGGTTGGGTGCTGGTTTTGGTGGCGACCAGATTCGGTTTGTGACAATAAAAATAATATATCCCTAGTGTAATGAATGAAACCTAGAAGGATGTTAACATAGAAGAAAAATATCCTTGAAAAAAATGATTGAATTATGCCACCTAAAAAGGGATCATTAATTGGATTGTTTGGTATCATGATTTCATTCTCCAAAATAAATAAATAAATAAATATATATATATATATTAGATATAAATTGAAAACCTTAAACCCTAATTGGATAAATAAATTTAAAAATGAAAAGGAAAATTGAAATGAAAACTTAAAATTGATTTTCGAAATCATTTTTAACATTGGCATAAAAGAGAAAGATACGGGTCACTTCCAAAAGTCATTTTCAAAAGGTGAAGTTAAAACTCAATGAAAAAATTTACTTTTAAAATAATCTTCAATTAAGGATCCATAAAAATTAAATACTTTTTTCTTTATAAAATGCATATCTAAAACATTTGATTTTGAAAGGTATATTTTTTATACTTTAAATTACATTTTTTGAAAACCCACACTGTAAAAAGTGTGATAAAACCTACATAATTTTAAAACATAATTTTCCAAAATATGATCATGAAATTACATATAATAAAATATTATGGTAACCTCAAATTCTCATTAAGGGAAACATATAACTAAATCAATCATGGAATAAATACAAAATAAAAATTATGGCCATACTAGGTAATAAATATGAATCCAAAATCAACATGAAACTATGAGAATACTGTATCCATGAAAATAAAACAAAACATATATATCAATAATAATGATCTCATAATAATATTATTCATATGATCAGACATAATAAACCTACTATCACGTTCTTGTTCGAATATACTTTACTTTTCATTGAGACCACAATAAATAAATCTTACTGAATTGGGTAGACATGCACAAAATACCCAAACATGTTTTTCCTCATGAGACCTATCGATGCATCGAGGGTCTATATAATTATTTTCCTCAACCAAAACCTAATTAAGTCTAATTAATTCCCCATAATAATCATTAATACCTTTTATAACATTCCCCAAGATAAATCTTACTAAATAAAACTAGTCTATTTATCTAACAAGAAATATGGAATTTCAATACTTGATCAACCTATATTAGTAGAAAATAATCATAAATATTTCTAATAAATATTATCATTTTAATAAAAGGGATAGAATGATTAGGATTCATCCTAAGAAATAAGGCAGATGGTCATATAATAAATAGTCAATTTTCCAATAACTATCCGCATTAGAATAATAACATATGGAATGATAATATTACTCTCCCTGAAAATAAAAGGGATAACAGGATCATAAACCATTTGAATGAAGAATGTAGATAGTAAAAAAATTTATATTCAACTTTAAAATAATCATCTATATGGAAATAACAACATATATAATTCCAATAATTTCCCCAATGTCAATAGAATAAAATTCATTGTAGGCGGACATCATCCAATCAGAATTATGGAAAATGTGATGTCTATATCTTATATAGTAATGACTATGGGAGTAATTAAATAGATTAACAACATGATCACTAGACATTCATAGTAATATGTTGTATGGTATCAAAATAAAATATCACTGGTGTAATAAAAGAAACCTTTAAGGATATTGACATAGATTAAAAATATCCTTACAAAAGAATGCTTGAACGATACCATCCAAGAAGGTATACCGAATTGGATTGTTTGGAACCATGATTTCATTTCTCCAAAATGATAAAATATATTTATTAGAGGAAAAATAATTAATAATAAGACCCATTAGGCTAAATCCTTTTAAAAATGATAATGGAATTGGAAGCAAAAACTTAAAAGAGATCGTAGGAAACATTTTTATCATTGAGGTAAAATAAAAAAAATTACACATCGCATTCAAAGGTATATTTTGAAAAGGTGATATTAATGGTTTTAAAAAATATATTTTTAAAAATAATATTCAATATTATGTACTAAAAAATATATTATGTTTTCCTTTTATCAATGTGTATAGGAAGACAAATCATATGAATGTGAAAGGAAAAAACCATTTTTAATATTTTCAAAAATACCTTTATTCAAACCTCACATTGTAAAAAAACATAATGAAACATTATTTATATTAATAATTAATTTTCAATAGTGTATTATAAAATACCATAAACTATTATGGTTGAAGAAACCATTCACGGATGAAAAGTGTTCAAGATTTAACATTATAACTCATAGAACGGGATTTGAGTTTCCAAATATCCTTAATACTAGGGAAACAACTATATCAATATCCAATTGAATATGGGAACATGATTTTTCATTGCACATACAATAAAAGACAAATATTATGATTAAAAAATATCCATGTCCATTGAATACACCATACAAAGGAAACAAGGTTATTAACAAGTAATATGTCCCAAAGAATTAGAATTGATACCAAGAAAAATATTGCAGCTTCAATAACACTTTAGTCAAAACCACTGAAATATAGCTATTGTAATTTATAATAAAATATCCTGAATAAATGATAATTCATGGTATGATATCTTACATTGGTATTATATACCACATAATTGGTATTAGGTGCATAATATCAAATGTTTTCCAAAGGGAGGAATTTGAGACGAAAATCCGTCCCTCGTTTCTGTACATAGTTGAGAAAAATATAACAACATGTCAAAACAATTAATATTCTATTTAAAAAACATAATCATAAATTTTTCACTTTTATAATCCTCATTTTAATTTTTAATCATGATTATAGTAAATTGTTAGAGAATATTATGATAATCGGGTATCAATAACATTAATTATTTTGTGCACGTTGAATCGACTTGAAATCATGACCCATAATTTTATACCAAGTTAATTATTGATAAATATTTAAAATTATTTAATATATAACTTAGGATGAATTAAAATGTTCTTATTTCATTCCATATGTGTTTTGGTTACATTATGTTATAACCAAATTTATAATGACTTATTTTGGTAATTTTGGGGGATGGATATGATTTATTAAAAAAAATTGATTTATGCTATATAAAATTTAAAAAAACCATAAGCTAAGCATTATTTTATTATTAAATTATAATAATATCAGTATTTAGTTTCTAATAGTCATCCATGAATGTATTATAAATCATTATTTATGTGGGTGGTTAAACCGACCCAAACTTGAACACACTTTAACTCAAGGAGTGAGTATGGTAAAGGAGGTCATTATTTTGATATATTATAATTATAAATGAGGGAAAATGATAATTTTTTTTATTTTATATAATATTTTTTTTGATTTTTGGATAAATAATTAAAAACTATAAGTAAAATGAAAAATGATTCTTTGGTGATGTGGTGGTCCGTACAAACAAATGACTAGTATTTCATTGTTTTTCTAAGTTGATGGAAATGATTAAATACAGTTTATTCAAATAATTTAAAAACATATAAGTATATTAATGAAAATTAATTCATAAAATTATTATAGTGATATCATATTTGGTAGAGTAAGATAAAATGAAGTTAATACTTACTTTGGAGACCTTATCTTTCCTTGGAAGTATCCTAAAAATTGAAGTGATTATGCTAACTATCGGTGACCAAGGGAATATGTTAATTTGAGGGGTTTATAGTGAGGGTAAAATTATAGGATTTAAAATATTAATTATAAGGTTTAACATATCTTTTAATGGTTTAAGTTTTATCATTTTATATGTGAATGTAAGGGACCTTTTGGAAACACATCTACATTTTTTAGTAATGTAATTTTCTTTTCGAGGTCCCAAGTCTAGATAATGGAAAAAGTGTGATGGAAACACATATTAGTCAATAAAAATATCAAAAATTAAATTTAAGGAAAGTTTTTAAATGTTTTATGAATTTTATAAGATGTTATACTATATTTCCCCCTTTCACTTTTACCATGGTAAATAATATTTATCATTTGTAAATTTTTATAGAGAAAAAATTTATAATTAAAATTATTATCTAATTTTAAAATTCTGATTCTTATTTTTAGAAACATTTTATAATATAAAATTAGTACATATATGATAATTTTATTTTAAAATAAAAACACTTAAATCATTAAAAATATTTCTTGAAAAGTAATGTTATTATTATTTTAAATTCATATATAGAGTACAATTGTCATGGTTACTGATCTTAAATCAATAAATTTATTTATTATGAATTGAATAAAATTTATGTGGATACCATGTGAATTCAAAACCAAACCTCATCTTGAAAATAATTTTTTTATATAGAGGATCAAATATAGTTTTTATATAAGAGTAACATTTTATTTTAGTTCTAAAAAAATTTAGAATAGGGTTTTCTATGTTAAAATAATTTTTAAAAATCAATAATTTTATTAATTAATTTAATATTTTATTACTTTAATGGTTTTTAAGTCTCATATTTTATGCTTGCATGTAGAAAAAATCATGGAAGTTATCATTTTCGTAAACCTGACATTTTTTTGACTAAAAATAGACCTTTTATAAAATGATTGAAAAATCATAATAATTCAGTTTTTAAATGAGAAATTAAAAAATGAATTTAATTTTATTAATTTAAAATTAGAAAATTTATAAATTAAATTTTTGAATAAAAACATAAAATATAATTACAAGCAGCCTTTTTTTGGAGAATAAAATTTTTAAATAGTAACATTTATTATTCTTATTTCATATCATTTACCAACTAAATTATTATTAACAAATTATTAATACTGAAATTAATTTTTCATCATTAATCTTAAGTTTCTAAAATGAGAAATGTGTATCACATAAAAAGAAAATTATTATAAAAATTAACTCCAAAATAATAAATGATCTTATTAGTCATTTTGGATAAACTAATTGAATTTCATTCAAATAAAAGGTAATAATTATTTTCATTATAAATATATTTCATAAATCTGTTACTTTTATTTATTAATATAAATTCAATGTCTGTTATTTAAAATCATACACAAATATTTATACTTTATCTAAATAAATATGGTTTGATTTAAGTTCCCTGTTTCATGAGGAGAAACCTGTCGAAAAAATTTACTTATTTTAAAGGTAATCATATATTAAGATCATGGGGTGTTACAATCCAGAACCCTAACTAAATTATGTCCCCACAATTTTAATTATTATAATTTATGTTGGGAACTCATATTTAACCATCCACTACTATATGATCATAGGTTAATTTAGGATGTGGAATGAGATATATCTATATAAAAAAATTATTATTAGAAATTCATATATAGATTTAACCCATTCTAAATTTTACATATAATTTTATATGGGAAAGAATGTCTAAATCCATAACAAAGAAATTCTCACAAACCCTAAAAATGGTTTATATGATAATCATAACACTCAATATATAGTAGTTGGTGAAATCATACATGACATTGGAATCTAGAAATTATAGAGTAAAATAAAATAACTATCTGATACATTAATAGTAATTACATTGGACTTTCCTTATTCTTATGGTTATTAGAGAATATCTCCCTTATTTTTCATGTATTGGGACATTGAGAAGAACATTTCCCAAATCTATTGTAATTAAATAATCAAATTTTTATAACATCCCCCTTTCACTTAAAATTGTGAACCTCATGAACTTTTTCTCTTGACCATTCATGTGACTATATTTCACTTATTTGGTGTTTTTATGACTTTTACTATGTTCAAATTTTAATTTATATTTCATGATAGTTTCTTTGGCATAATCAAAATATTTCTCACTCCATCTCTCATTCAATTGGGTTTTCTGTCAAGGTAATCATTAAATTGTCCCTAGCACCCATGGTTAACTCTATTTTCATCCTTAAAAAAATTAAAAGGGTTTAAATGAGTTAGAAAAAGGTATCAATATGGGGTAATTATCATAATAAATTACATAAGAGGTATTTAACATTATAACCTTTTACTTGCATCATCACGTTAGCCTATAATTCCATTAGTTCATCCTACTTCAATATTAGTTTAACCTATATCATTTTTGGTTAAAAATTATTAATTTGAGTTGTGTTTTCTCATACTTACTAACCTAATCCCTAAAATAGATATTCAAAATTACTATAAACTTTCATAAGATATTCTAAATCCAATAATATTTGAATTTTTTTCTTTCAAAATCCAACCCTTCCTTCCTCAAACAACATTAATAATTTCTACAATCATATAACAAAGTATTTATACACCCTAATCATATATTATCTATTACATAACTTTATAAAAACTATTTGAATATACAATTTAAAAAAACACAAAAAAGTTATATATTCATTCCAAAATTAACTCAATATTTATCCCTCAAATGGTATGAACTAATAGTTAATAAGGTAATATACAAGTCACTTCATATCATAATAACGAAAAATAAGATAAACTTATCCAAAAATATCATGAATCAATTATTAATTCCAAGGATACCAATTAGAATCTTACTTACCACTTCAAAATTAATCCACCCTTTCTTATCTCAAAGTCATGTTTATATTAATCACAAGAGTTATCGATACCTCAATCATCTATTCTATGATAGTTATCCCAAAAAACACAACCCTTTCATAAAATCACATTTCATGGTTATTATTACTATTTAAAGTATGTCTCTATAACAGTAATGTAAAACTAGTAAATAAGAAACATTATATGTCTCACATAATACTCATAACAATAAGAAAATACTAGAATATCATTGATATATATCACTTAATAGTGTGGATATTCAAGTGTTTCAAGATTATTAAAATATTGATCTTACTACCTCAGGTAATACTAATAAACTCACGCTTTCCATAATAACAGGAAAATAATAAGATTCTAAACCATTTAAATATGATCTATTACTTGGTTATAAGATATTTTGGTTTCTAGGTATGTACCTTTCTCAGATTCATTTTAATGATCAATTTTCAACCTAATAATGATACAAAAATGGTTATGATAATATCAAAAATATGAATATTTAAATATCAAACTAAATATGTCTTCCCATATGAAACCTATTTTTATACATTTGATACATTTAGATCATCCAATGACTCCATTTTTTAATCCTTGGTTATCCATAATCATTTATCTATTCATTTCTCTATCCTGATTAGTTAGCAACATTCTTAAATACATCATAATGTTTTCTAAATAGAATGTGAATAACCAATTAATACCCCTAGTACTTTTACACTAGGCATGTAGTCTTAGTTACACCCATATTGCATAATTATGATGATTTAGTTAATGATCAACCACCCCAATACATAGTTATTACCACATGGTTCATCTATTTTGAATCCACATCCACATTCTAGTATCCATATAGGGATATATAATTAAGAAACCCCACATAATCTATATTTTACCAAAACACAATTCTGTTATACAATTCATGGAATTTTTCTAATATTTTCCCTAAATTTTTCTTATCCTATTCCATAAATAAAATGTTCATTATTTCCATAGCATTAAATTGTATACTTATCCTAAAATGTATTCCAGAACATTGAAACTATGATAAAACCAAAATTTTAAACCCATTAATTATCCTCAATAAACATTTTAATCTACAGATTTATCTAAACATTTCCTTTGACATAAAATGTGATGCCCCAGAGCTGTACTCCCATCTGTGATGCCCTGAACCGACACTCCCAACCTCAGTTCCATAAATACATACTCCAGATACTTGCATTGACACCAGCTACAAAAGAATGAACATAACCATACATTATTTTAAAAAAAATATTATTATTGAATCTCATACATTGAATTTTTTTTTATATACGGTACTTTCAATAATTTAGAGAAATCATAAACTGATAAATCCACTATTTTTTGTATCAAATGGACAATTTTCCAATTATATACGAAGCTACTTAATTCATCAAGATCATACACGATATAAGAAAAATTATTTCACATGTGTTATACTTATAAAAATATCACATGTACTAATTTTATCCATAACCTAGGTAAATTAAGAATAATAAGGAGTGATATCAAATTCCTAGTATGAGAATATCATCCAATCTGAATTACATAAAATGTGATGTTCATGACATATAGAGAAATTAGTATATAGATAAGTAAATAGTTCAAGTAACATGATAAAAATCCATCAATAACAATAATAGGGATGCTATCAATATAACATATACCTAGTGTAACATAGGAATCCTCCATTTATGTTTCCATTAATGAAAAAAAACCTTATAAAACAATGATGGAATGATACCACCCATGAATTGTTCCAAAATTAGATTTTTTGGTACCATGCGTTTACATCCAGAAAATTATAATATGTGTATAAAAATAATTAGATATAATACAAAAATTAAACCCCAATTGGAAAATAATTTTTAAAATTACGGGAGAAATGGATTTGAAAACATAAAAAAAATTTAGTAAACATTTTTAACATTGAAGGAAAATATAAATTTATATGTCACTTTCAATGGTAACATTTAAAAATGTTACATAATATCTTTTAAAATTATGAAAATTTATAAATAATTTTAAAAAATATGTCCTTAAAGATAAATAAGTTTTTTTCTTTTATAAATGTGGACTGGAAGAAAAAATCATATGGAAGTGAAAGGAAAAATTCCTTTTTTAATATTTTCCAAAATTTCATCGTTTAAAATAGACATTGTAAAAATAGAAATTAATAATTAATTATATTAAAACTACATTTTAAAAAATATTTTTATAAAATACCATATAATATTATGGTGGGATGACCTAATTATAGAATAAAAATGTTAAAAATAAAACATTATAGCTCAAAGAATGAGATTTGAGTTACCAAAAATCACTATTAATTGGGAAACCACATTATAAATAAATATTTTGAATAAGGGAACATGATTGGAATATTAAATACCATGAAATTAAAATTTAACGATAAAAAAATATTCATGGGTAGTGAATACATAGTAAAAAGGAAACCTGGTGCTTAATATAAAACATGTCTCAAAGAATTAGAATTAAGACCATGAAAAATACTATGGCTTGAGAAACACTTTAATCAAGACCATTGATAGATAGGGATTGTAATTTAAATTAAAATAAAACAATTGAAATATAATTCATGATATGATATCTCATATAGGAATTATATAACACATAAATTATATTATGTTTTTCATGTCAATTTAGTCTCCAAGAGAAGAATTTTAGATGAAAAACCTTAACTTGTTTTCTAGATTATTTGATCATGCTCTAACCACTTGTAAAAAATATAACTAACATAATCTTATATAAAATATCTATATATATAAATATTATCATTTTATAATCCCTATTATATTTTTTATTATGACTAAAATAATTAGTTAAAGAGAATTATGACTATTGAGTGTTAATAGTTTTTGAAAATTTGTGCATGTTTAATAATTTATATATCATTACCCATCATTTGATACCAAGTTCATTATTGATATATAATTAAATATTTTTTTAATAAATATAACATATTTTTATATAATATATTCTTATTTTATTCCATATGTGATTTGGTTACGTTATGTGAAAACCAAATTCAAAATAGCTTATTTTGGTAACTTTGGTTGTTGAATATTCTTTATTAACAAAACATATATACTTTATATAACATTTAAAAACCAAAAAATGATCCATATTTTTTAATTAAAATATAATAATATTTTTTATGTAGTTTCACATTGTTATATATGATCATACTTTAAATCATTATTTATGTAGGTGGTTAAACTATCCCAAACTTACACATGCTTTGACTCGAAGGATGAGTATAGTTGATCAGGTTTTTCTTTTTAAAATATATATTTATAACATAAGTATAATGATATTAATTATATGGTTTTATGATGTTGAATCATATTTGAATATGTTTTGATAAATAATTAAAAACTAGAATAAAAATTAATGACAATTCTTCATCAAGGCGGAAGTCCGCGCACACTTGGGATAGATGTTCCATCATTTTTATAATTGGATGGAAAAGTGTAAATAATGGTTTTTTCATTAATATAAAATTATATCAATACGCTAGTTATACTTAATTAATAATATTTTTATAGTGATAAGATATTTAGGATAGTATGATTTAGATGAAAAACATAAGAATGAGATAATACTTATGTTGGAGACTTCATCATTCCTTGGAAGTCTCAATAAAATTTAAGGTAATGGGATAATAATTAGTCAAAAGTGGATTATTTTTGTGGAAGAGAGTTATAAGGAGAGTAAAATTTCATATTTTTTTAGAAATTATAAATTTATGTGTATCATTAAAAGGTTTAAGTGGTATGTTTTTATAGTTGAAAGTAATAGCACTTTTGGAAACACCTTAACATTTTTTAATAATGAAATTTCATTCTCAAGGTCCCAAGGATTCATAATGGAAAAAATGTAAGATTAAAATTTTATTATTTGATCCAAATATCAACCATTAAATTCATAAAATACTTTTTAAATGTTTTAGTACCTTTACACTTGGTTAAACTCAATTTATCAGTTTTATTTTAATTGTGATAATTAACATTTATCGTTAGTGATTAATTAAAAAAGGAAAAAAATTTAAATTTGACCGTATTAAATAATATGAATATTATGAATTAAAATTTGAAAATAATTTTATCAAATAATATTTTAATATGTATGAAAATATAATATATAAATAAAAATACTTAAATTCATAAAAAAATTATTTTTTAAAACTAAACTTATTAATCTTTTAAATTTATATATACAATAAAAATGTCATGGTTACTTATTTTAGAGCCATAAATTTATTTTTTAAGGATTTAATATAAGTTATAAGCCTTTAATATGAAGCCAAAAACTGAATATCACATTGGAAATACTTTTTTTAAAGAGAAAATCATGGAAATTATAATTTTTATAAATCCCATGTTATTTAACTAAAAATTAACCTTTTTAGAAAATGTTCAAAAAGTCATACTGTTGGTCGGAGTGGTTTACTCAAGAGGGGGGGGGGGGGGGTGAATTGAGTACCAATTAAAATTTCTGTATTTAAAAAATAGTGTCTTAAAGACCCCCAAATAAAATAATAAATTAAACTGTAGTGAATTTATATTAAAGTAGAGGTTCTGTTAGATTCTCAAGGGATTGATTAATTCCTAGTTAATCAACACAGGAGTGTGTGATTATCTTTTGAAACTAACTTACTAAGATACACGTAACATAAACACTTGCTAATTTAATTATCAAAGTAACTTTTAAAAACAGTATTTGTTTTAAAGTGATTAGCAGCGGAATAAAACTTTGAAAGAGATGGCACAACAAATGTAACCAAGAGGTTCAGTCTCAAGCTGAGACTTAGTCCTCTCAAAAGTTTATATAAAAATGATCCACACCCTGGATCGGGGTTCAACAGTTTACAACTGTCCAGGTCCAAGACCTCTACCACTGTTATTCGTGGGAACAGTACAACAGCAACCAGCTGTCCAGGTCACACGCGACCTCTACCACTGTTATTCGTGGGAAAGAATAGAATGCAAGAGTTTGGTAAGGATTTAAAAATCCTTCAGTTTAAGTACAGGAGACAGTGTATGTGTTAGATACAGTAGATAACACACACTGCTCTAAAAGAATAATAATGAATCACAGAACAAGAGATGTAGAGATTAGAAATGGTTCTGGTGATTTCAGTGTAGCTCTGGACTCCTTTGGATTCGATCAGAAGTGAGTCTGAGTCCTCTTCTCGTTTCTGTTTGAGAAACAGAGTGTCGTATGCTCCAGGTTCACAGACAGTGAGAATGTAGTGGTTGAAGTTCTTCAGTGTTCTTCTTATATGCACAGAACACTTCTCGAGTATGCTTGATTGTCTATGAGCTTCTCTGTGTTCTTCTCGTTCTTGTGTTTCCGGTATATTTCATACACCACACGCTTCTCTTCACTTTTATTTTTTTTGTTGTTGTTGTTCGTATGTTGGGCAGTGTCGTCTTCTCGTATTTTTCTCACGGGAAACAGGGGACAGGAAATATTTTCTTTCTGCAGGTACGAGGTACGGGTTCCTGACATCCGACAACCTTTATCAGATATTTGACAAATCATTAAAATGTACATGATATGACCGTTGGATAAATTAAATAAAGATAGGAAATAAAGAAATTCAAACAGTGAGTCGAGTGATCGGTAGGTAATCAGCATCGGTAGCTTGGACATCGGTAGCTTGAACATCGGTAGCTCAATTTCATTAGTTGCCTTGACTCTATCGGTGGCTCTATGCGTCGGTTGGTATATGCTTGTATCGGTGACTTTGTTTATCGGTAGCTCCATGCGTCGGTAGCTCCATGCGTCGGTAGCTCCATGCGTCGGTAGCTTCATGCGTCGGTAGCTTCATGCGTCAGTAGCTTCATGCATCGGTAGCTGTGAGTCTGTCAGTAGCTTCGTCCATCGGTGACTCTTATTCCATCAGTGGCTATTTATACTTACACCGGTAGCTCTATGTTTGTATCGGTAGCTGTATTTATAAGCACATCGGTAGCTCTGTGTTAAGTATATCGGTGACTCTGTCTGTCGGTAGACTAAGTCTATCGGTAGACTGGGTACCGGTAGCTCTTTATAAGTAGCTATAGGCAGATTACTTATCTGTTTTATGCAGAACACATCCGATTGTGTTAGAATCAATTTATAACTTGTATGAACATGGATAAATCAGGATTAACATATTCCAAAGACTATTTTAAAAATTATTGTTGGTTTGATCACAGATTTGAAAGAATTAAAGTATAGATCAATGATACTTAAAAATATCATAGAGAATGAAAACATAATTGGGATTTTCTACACATATGAATACATGATTGAGATTATCAAAACAGGTGAGGTCAACAATCTCCCCCTTTTTGATAATCACAATTTATGATATGGGCATTTAACATAGTGAAAATATAATAGTAAAGAGTATAATGTTGAATTCAATTTTCTCATTGAAAACAGCATCAGAGATAATAGAAATAGTATGATATAGACATAAGTTATCAGAGGTAACAATCATAAGGTACCGAAGGTAAAAAGAAACATAATAAAATCAGAGATAAAATTGGAAAGAAGGTTATTTTTCTCCATTGAAAATATTTTTCATTTTCTCATTTTGTTCTCCCCCTCATTCTCTCATTTTGTTCTCCCCCTTCCTTATTCTCTCATTTTGTTCTCCCCCTTTGTGATAATCAAAAAGTGGGAAAGCATATATATGAGACAAATAAAACATGAGAAGTAAAAAGAGTTCTTCTGTATTAGAGCAGTCAAAAAGTACAGAAACAAAATACAAAGGAATTCCTATCAAAAATCCTGGCCACTGGATCATTCCACATCTTCCACGTGAGATTTTCCTTTGGGATTAGAAGAAGGTTCGGGTGGTAAGGATGCAGGTGAAGGTTTTGGAATGCCAGTAAATATAAAAGGAGGCTGAGCCACTGACACAGAGTCAGGCCTGTAGGTTGAAGATCTTTGGGTGATCATTGGTGTGAGGCTTCGAATAGCTTGAGCAGGAGTCAGCTGGACTGTAGAAGCAGCTGAGGCAGAAGCAGGCAAAGCAGGAGGTATGATGACTGGTCTGGCATCAACATGCAAGAAGGGAAGCAACAGATTTCTAAAATCCATAATAATTCCTCCTCCTCTTTCCATAGCAGAGATGAAATCATCTTTGTTCTCCATAAATTTTTCTAAGGCAGGAGTCAGTTCTCTTAGCTTGCTCACTTGTTCTCTAAAAGCTTGAGTTACTGGAGGTAGCTTCATGTTTTCCAACATCATCTTGAAGTGGTGTTGGATTTGATGCTTGGTGAAAATTCTGGTGAAGTATTAGTCCACTTTTCTCTTTATGGCTTCCTGAGAGGCAGAGGCTTCTCTCATATAATCTTGAACAATCTTCATTATTTCTCTGGAAGAATCTCTTGTAGAGAGCACCACTCGGCTCAACTCTGATGAGTCCACAGAGCCACTGGTTGAAATAGAACCAATCTCCTCCTTCAACATTGCTCGAACTTGATTCAGATCAATTGATAGTTTGGATGTGAGAGGGCTAAGAGAGAAGGAAACAGTTTTTTTTGAAACTCTTAGACAAACCACTGATTAGGCTTTGAACTTGAGAGTCTTGTAATTGAACATGATCCTTCACTGAGGTTTTGAAACTTTCAAACACCGAGACAAAATGGCTTACTACACTCTTCACATAAGATAGGTCCTTGTCAGCTTGAGACTTGGAGCTCATATAAGAATCTAAAGCAGTAACAGACTTCTATAGGGCTTCAAGATCTGCTTCGATTCTAGAAGACTGAGTCTGGCACTCTTTCACTTCTTCCATAAGCTCAGACACAAAAGAAGATAAATTACAAGCCAGAGATAGCTCGAAGGATCTCTCTAACATTTTCATTTCTTCATTAAATATTTGCTTCATCTCAGCAACTGATACATTAAATGATTCTTTCAGCTCATTCTTCATGTATTCAAGATCAGATTTAGAGACAAAATCATTTGAGACAACTGCAGCAGATCCCTTTACTGAGGCCAAACTAACTACAGAGTCAGTCATTATTGATTGAATTGAGGATGCAAGGGAGGTTTCCATTAACTGCACTTCTTCAACAAAACTGGATTTGAGGTCCTCTTTCAGCTTATTCAGATCATTAAATCTGACCACATTATCTGGCAACAATTCAGAAGCAAGATCATAATTGGTCTTCGGTCTATTCACAAACATCTCATTATCTGAATCCGGATAATCCAATCCACAGACTATAAATCCTGGGTCTTCTACCCAGTCTCCAAACTCAACAGCTACTGTAACATTTCCAAGAACAGATTGATGCTCCCCCTCAATGGGTGCATTCTCATGTATCACAACAGCATTCAGTTCTGGATTCTCTTCATCAGAATCTTCTACTACAAGTTCCATTGGTGCATCATCTGGAAGATCTTCTGATACAGGTACAACTTATTCTGTATCTCTTTCTACTTCAGCAGCAGGCATAACTGAGTTTACAATCAAAGGACTCATACTTAAACTACCAGAAGTAGATAATTCAGATACATTCTCCTTTTCCTCTTCTTCTTGGTGAGGTACAGACTGGTCTTCCTCATAAGTAGACAAAATTTCCTATACCTTTCCTTTCCTAGAATAAACCAATTCTGCAACAGGACTTGGGGGCAAGTCTGGATCTCCTCCAACATCCATGGGAGTTTCTTCTTCTTCTTCTTCTGTTTCATCACTATAAACAGGTTCCTCTTCATCAGGTCTCAGACTCGGATCTCTCATATCCTTTGGTCTTGAGGGATGATCCACAGGATTAAACCTATCATAAATCTTCTGATCATCACTGACCCATTCTCCCTTCCATGGGTTCCAGTTAATTTTCATGTACTTACAAACAGTCGAGGTGATGCAGAAATTGTTCTTGACTACAACTGTCTCATCCTGAGACTCAGCTATTCCTTTCACTTTTATCATTACTGAAATCAGCTTGGCAAAGAATAAAGCATTAGTCTTTGACTTTGGTCTAATCATGTCTTCCATTTGAAGCATCAACAATCTGCACAGATTGATTTTTACACCATGTCTTAGCAAATGAAGAAGATAGATATCTTTATATCTCAGATTTGCAAAATCTCCTCGCCTCGGTATCAACACATGCTGAATAAACTTGAAGAGCAGTCGATTCTCTCCATCCATTTCAGCAGCAACCACTTGCCTTTGATTCCCATTACCAGTCAGTTCTTTTAAGGCAGTTTCATAATCAAAGATGTCACTGCTAGGTGGCATTGCTCTTGATACATACCCAGAGACACCTTCATGTGGTACTTTTAAACATTCAACCCACTCTATTGAAGAAAAAGACATCTCTTTTCCATTTAAAAAAGATCTTACCCGATTCTCATTTTCAGACTTCTCGAAGGTTACAAACTCGTAGAACTGTTTTACCAACTTCGGGTAGTATGGGCCATTGTTATTCAAGAAACAATCCAATCATTTCTGGTCCTCCAGAATCTCGAGTACTAACGATTTGCTAGGCAGTAGCCATTCCACGCACAGTTCCTTCTCGATTACTATGTCTCTATTCTGCAAATGAGGATTCACTGGTCGCCTTCCCGATCTAGTTCTGACTTCACTAACACTAGCTTTATGCTGTGTCTTCTGCTTCTTAGCGTTTGGTTTTACACTTTCATCTCTGACGATAGGAAGCTTAGTTTTTGCCATCGCGAGTTTAGGGTTCTTGGTCGATTTGGGAGCTAAGGTTCGAAGGTGAGATATTTTGAGCTCGGTGAGGTAAGAAGTGGCTTAGACTTAGTTTTATCATTTAGGAATTACAAATAAACGACTAAAATAGAGTAAGATAAAATAAAATAAAACGATTCATATTCTTGGCGGCAGACAGATGTAAAACATTGCATCGGTGTGAGTTAATCATCGGTGAGAAAAACAAAAATCGGTGAGAATTGTACATCAGTGAGAATTCCACATTGGTGAGGATTTTCACATCGGTGAGAATTTCACATCGGTGAGAACTTCACATCGGTGAGGATTTCACATCGGTGAGGATTTCACATCAGTGATAATTTTCACATCGGTGAGGATTTTCACATCGGTGAGAATTTCACATCGGTGAGAACTTCACATCGGTGAGCATTTCACATCGGTGAGGATTTTCACATCATCTCATTTTGATGATTTTTATAATATACCTTGTCGATCTCCATTGAGTTGGACTGCGATTGGAGTGGTTTTCATTCATGGACTAGAAAAAGTGAAAAATATGATTGACAGGTTCTATGTGATTTGGGAATTAATAGAGGTATACTAGGGTCATCATTGGACCTATGCAGATCAGAGATGAAAACCATTAGAGTTTCTGGATGGTGATCATGTGTTCTTGGAGGTATCTCTTTATCATGGGTAGTGATGGTTTGATTATGTGAGTAAAAATTCTATTTGTTTTGTTGGACCATTATTGGAGTTAGTGCATATTTGATATGTGGAGTATCGGTTAGCAATTCCCTAGTATATAATCTTGACACGTGATATATTTCATGTGGCGTAGCTTCACTAGTATCATTATGATGATTCACACATCATAGACCTGGTGTTAATAGATGTTTAGTATAATGATACCATTAAGGATATACCTATGAAGATCCTGGACTATCCTCCAGAGTTGAAGTGTGGACATTTTATTCTTTTTTTTGTTATGTTGTGTCATGGTGGATGGGAAGAAAGTATTATGAGTGAGAGTTGAATATACAACCCAATATCTAGTATTTTTTGATGTTTTCAAATTTTTAGTAATTTTTTGTGACTATATATTGATATATGATATTTTATTGAATCATTTATGTTGGTTTTTATGGATGGATTTGTTATTATTTTAAATGTATATTCCCTTGGAGTGTTTTTATATTCTTAATCCTCTATTTTGATGGTGGTATTATGATCTAGAGAGTTCTTTAAGAGGTAATTAATGTGGTGTTTTTTCAAAAAACATTCATTATTTATCTAGTTAATTTTAAATTCTCAAGGATAATAATATATTTAGAGTTATTTGACTTAATTTTTTGGGATTCTAGACTCCTCCATTTTTATTTCATCAAGGAATGGAACTATTGAGAGAAATTTTTAAGGTGTTTTAAATGATAGAGAGGAGTTCATTGATATAAATTTAATCAATTTTAATTACCAATATATAGGTCACCCATCACATGTAAATTTCCTTCATCTATTTATGTTTAAACATACATAAACCCTTGTTGTGTAATCATAATCTATGTTTTGGTTCACTACTTGGAGGTAATTTCAATTTTTTGATTGTGTAGTAATGCCTTGCATAAGGCTTATACAAGAACCTATGTGGGTATATAGTCTTTTTATGGGTATATTTCATAGAAAATTATTATCTATCTCACATGAGTCTGAGAGTTTTGGATTTTAGGGTGCGGTTTTGGGTGCACCATGGATAGAAAAATGACCACAATGGACATTTTAGTGAGAATTTGGTATATGGATTATCTTCTGTGTGAGGCTAATAGTTGGAAATTCCTATGTGACCATGTTTCATAAGGAGAATATACATAAAAATTTGAGTAATTTAAAGAATATTAGGGAGGTAAAATTACTAGGGTATGTGCATTATTCCATAAGAAGAGTTCATGGTAGTAGAAAGATAAATAGTAGCTAGATGTTCTCTATGTGGGAAATGGACTGTGCAGAGACCACAACATTGTAATGTTGGAAGTGTGGAATGATAGGCCTTGGTTAAGGACATTTTTCTATATCTTGGAGTTCGTTCATAGAGTGTATATGAGGCGAGTTCAAGTACATTGGGAAGTAGAGCAAGGATATTGGTAAAATATTGAGTAGAAGGACTTTGTGACGTAGTGTTCATCTTGGAAGATCAAAATAGTTAAGGAAATTACACCACTCCTTATCCCAGTTCATGATGTAAGACATAGAAGTTCGACATGGTTTTTTAAACACATGAGATTTGGTGGAGAGGGTAATTCTATTTTAATTCTAATATTCATGATATCCCTTTTTACTAGAGACCCCAAGGGTATAGTGAAATTCACTATTTCATTGTAATTTTTTTGGTCATCCTTTATTAATAGAAAACTATCTCCTCAATGGTTTTATAGTCTATAACTTCTCTAAAAACCTAATTAACCCCTTTACATCCCATCACTATCTGGATTCACCCTTCAGATTATAAATATATTGGTTCATTAGGATCAAAATCTCAATTTTGGGCACCCACTCTTCATAATTATCTTGTTCAAATTCTTATACATATTCTTGAATCCTATTTTTTGTGATATAACTCCTTTTGGGATGATATTTGAGAAATTATTGATGGTTATTTTATGTGATTAAGTTCTAGAGAGTTTTCCTTTGGATTTAGTGGTGTTTAATTTATCGATTCTTCTGTTCAAAGAGGCCATTTCCATGATACTCCAAATCCAGGAAGGGGATTCAAGACTCTGTTGTTTATTTTTGGAAAATGTGATATTATATTGTTATTGATTCCTTTTATGATTTAATTCACATAAAATTGTAAGTAATTTGTAATATGGGAAAAAATTAAATTGAATATTTTCTCAATTATGTATATATATTCTTATGTTATATCATTTGATATTGCTTCTGTAATTTATTCAGTAAATAAAAATATGAGAATATGAAAATAAGCATGATGAAAAAAGTGTTAAAAAAATATAAGGGAAATAGGTGTTGTATGAACTTTAATATTTTAGTGTAAACCAACCCCCTTGGTTGAAAAATAACTACATGTTTGTTTATTGTTGTGAGCCCCTTACTACTATGAATTTTTTTATGATGCAATCATCATTTTTTTTTGTTTAGAAACATTGGAATAACCTCACATAATTGAATAATATTGAAGTATATAAATGAAAATGGATTTTTTTCATAAATTTTTTTGAACTAGAGTTTGTGTTTTCCCCAATAATATATTTTCTTGGATGTTAGTGTCTTTCTTCTTGGGTTAGTGTGGCTATTATATGTGTTGTTTTTGCATCCCAAGAAGTGGTGTAAGGGGAGATAAAAATGGTCAAGATAGAAAGGGGAAGGTGTTGGTTTCATATTGGCTCGGTATGTATGGAATTTCTAGATGATATGATATTATTATTTGTTAGAAATGTCATATGTTATGATATATAATGGGTTAATAAGGAATTTATATTTCGGATGTTGTTCTAGGGTTAATGGTGTAGAAAATAATCATCAATTAAACTCTAATAAATGGAATGGTGGGACTAGAATAATGTGGGGATTGTCTTCTATGTGGTTTGTATTAAAAAATGTTTAATGAAAGACAACAATCTTGATATGGAAGTCAAAGAAAAATCTAGAAATTATTTAAATATTCAGTTAATTTAGTAGTTGTGGAAGTTTGGTTATATTTTATTGTGTGGCCTATGGATGGTTGATTTATTGTGAAAACAATGGGTGTTTACTGGGAGAAGAGACGAAATGGATAGACATATTGGTTGTTATAGGGATATTTTTTGTGCTCCCTAAAGTATTTAATTCTTCATGATTATCTATTATATTATTTTCTTTTGATTTATAAATGTACCACAACCGAGTCAGATAACCATACCAATACCCAATGGTTTTGAGTTCCAGGGTTGGGTTTTGTCTGATCATTGGTGGTAGATAATAACAAAAAAATCAGAGGATCCATATTTAAAAAATGAAACATGTGAATTATTTTAAAATGGAATTGGATAGAAAATACCTAAAAATAATTTCCAATAACATTCATATTCTCTGATTTTGAGAGAAAATGTAATATATATTACTAGGAGAAGTTGAATATCTTCTTAATTTCTCTAAGGGGGTACAATTATTGAAGAATCAGTGATAATATCATTATGATACCCTAATATTAAAGGGGTCCTACCACCTTCATTGAGAATCAACAAACATAACTTTGGGAAGAAGAGAGTCTCAGTTATAGCTTGGAAGTATCTTACTATATCACACCCAACAGAGAAGATCATATCACATATATATCTTATTAACAATTCTCATCTTCAAAATTCATCTGATGAATTTATGATATTTAGTACAATTCATTGAAATCATTTCAATGAATTAATGAAAAACCTTTAATAAACTAGTGTTTGGTTCAAATAATGAAGAAAATATTTTGGAAAATTAAACCAATCATCGCATCCTATCACCAATTTAAATATGTATCTCATACACCTTTAATAATATATATATATATATATATATATATTCATAGTTATTATATTCAAGCATCGTATACATGATAATATACTTACATCATATGCATAAATTAAATATAATATAATATATATATATATAATATAGTATATATAGTATATATAAATATATATATATATATATAAATAGCATGCAACAAATTCATGTGTACAAGAATTTTAAGAATCCATATTTAAGTGAAAATCCAACAATCTCCCACGTACACTAAAATATCAGAAGGTGTTTAGTTAATACATCAAAAAACCTTATGAATCATTCTAAAATATTTTCATATGGTTTCATAAAACTGTCTTCATTTTGAAGAAACACATTTTCCAAAATTTATCCTTGTCCAAGGTCCAAATTATGTGAAGCTATAGGCCTTAGCGATATAAATATGAAATCCCTACTTTATAAAAGTAAGCAAATATCTCCCTCTAGAGAAATTTTAATGCTACATGAGCTACCAAGGAGTATGGTGTCATCTCCATTAAACATACTCATTTTTTAATATAATCATATACACCATAATATGTATTATATAAATCATATTTATACCTATATAATCTTTTTTCCATGAAATTAACTGACCACTAGAAATTGAACTTTTCAATCTATTATAGTCCAACTCATCTTATCTTGGTTCTCAAAAAAAGACTAAACAAGTCAATGAATACATCACCTTTCATCCATATATCTAATAAGAACATCACATGTAATGCATCCAAGTAGTTGATAAAATCATATGTGACACAACTAATCATGGTCTTTCATTTCCTCAGTATAATTTAATTATGTTCCAGATGTGTTTTCTTTTCATATAAGTAAAAAAATATCATCATGGTGGCAGTTCAAAAAATGACATGATCAAAAAAATACCCAACCACCACCATATTTGATAAGTTTATATAATGAATTATGTATATAGGGTATCAAATTATGAAGGTTCAGATGATATGTATCACACTAACCCCATGTAATAATAAACGATACTAAGTAAACACCCCAAAGTATATCAATGATCGCATAAATCCATTCTATGTATCCAAAATAAAACTCTTTGGAATGAGTAAAAAAATGTATTCAATAAAACCTTATCATAACATGAAAACCAATAATAATATATGATTGTCATTGGTTAAGGAAATATGAAGGCCATACATTAAGGGGATATTATAATTCTTCCGTTGAAGTTAAATAAGTTATATTATACCTGAGTGAATGATAAAATAATATCATTTTTATTATAATACATGAAAAAAATTTATAATAGATATGTCAATATCTTAGGTATTATATACCTAGAGACTCAACATGAACCTCATGATTTTTTTTGAGTTAAGGGTTTCATCAATGGATCTACAACATTTTCCTCATTAACCACTCAATGGATCCCTATAACACCCCCATTGTCATCAACCAACATAGGATATCATCTGAACTAGCACCCAACCCAATTTTTGGCATGGACTAAAGAGTGTTATCGATCCCCATGGGCTTGAAAAAAGTTTTCGGGTATTAAAAATATAACTTGGGAAATATTTAACCTGATTACATAAAAATAAAAAACAAACCATAACAAATAAACAAAAAATAAATAATCATAAACAAATGTGGAATAAAAAAATTCATATTCAAGTTAAAACATTAAATAAAAACCCAAAAAGGTCTAAAATAAAAAAGGGAACAAGAACTATCCAAAAAAACACCATATGACCAGAGGAGCACCACCCTCAAGCAACCACAAAAACACCTGCAATGGAAGACCTATAACATCCTGGACCACCATATCTAAACACCTTAACCTTACCTGTGTCAAACATAAACAAGTATACTTGCACTTAGGGTGTAATTTATCTCTATGACAATGTACGGTAGTATTCCACCCAAAAAAAGGATTACATGCTATAAACATTAAAAGACAATTCACATGAAATTTTTACAAAAAAAACTAGAAAACATTTTATAGAAAACATTTTAGAGAAAACATGGTTTCTTTAGAAATAACCATCAAGCTATATCGTATACTGACGGCGAGTGAAATATCACAAGTGAGAAATATTTCACAGTAAACTCCAATAGGTACTAAATATAAATGGGACACTAGGTATGTTGTATCATATTGAAATGTGGTATAGAAACCATGACTAATAGTTTTATCCTGCAGGAGCCACTAGGAAGGAAAACCCCATGGTCCCAGTGGACTCAAATCATCAATATAATTTGTGTAATGTCTTAGAATTTCTGTGTATTTTTGTTAATTATATGGAATTATTTTGAGTCCATACGCTTTGACAGAATGTGATTCGGAGGCCCAGTGAGCCCGGAATGGATTTTTGAACTTTTTTAAGGTACATTCAGTAAACGTGGAAGTGAGATTTTCTAACATTTGAATAGGTACTCAGATAAAAAATTTGAGGGAGTTGTTGAATTTAGAACATTGAAATTTACTTAGAAAAGAATTAACTTTGACCGGTAAGGGATGAATAGAAAATTTAATTTTTGGGAATTTCGGAAAAATAATAAAATAACTTTAAAAAATTATTTTATTTTTCTTTTGCATAGTTAAGCAGAGTATGGAGAGGCTGCATTACAGCAACGAGGTGACAATGATGAGAAAATAAGGAATCCCCTTAATTGCTCATTGTAAAAACGTAACTGCTTTGTTTTTTCATAAATGAAACAGTGTAACAAAACAACGTCGCAACATAACAAAAATGATGTGATGTTTTTATTTTTATTAAAATAATGCATAGAAGAGTGGGGAATTAAACTCTGGGAAAATATCTAAAGAACCTCATATAAGATTTATCTCCAACGAAGAACAATGAATTTTGGTGAAACATCATCAAATTCGACATGCCTCGAAGAACGGAGTTGGAAGCCATGAATGACGTTGAGATCTTGAAACCTCAAGGTCATAATGATGTGGCAACAAACATCAAATAGGTAGGGGTTTAATTTGTGCAAGTTCTTCCCCATTATTATTTTAGAAATAATGAATTCGGATCAACCCACAAACAGGTTGATCCTGGAATCATGTGTTTATGAGAGAAGGTGAATTTTCTTTTAGGAGTTATTATCCGGGATTAGTTTATCACTAGTTTTAATGAGCCACAATCCTAGAACCTCCCCATGATTATAAAATTATAAGGCGGAGGGTGCATGCTAACTTGAACAAGGACCGAGACCCTCCGCATGTGTGCTCTTTGTGAATGGATTGTTTGAATCGACATAAAAGTGGGTTTGAGACCTTCGAGTTGAAGATAACGCTCCCCGAAGGCCGTAGGCATAGGCGGCATGAAGAACAAACCACCGGAGCATGTCCGGTGCTCTGCTGAACAATCTTTCGAGGCGCCAGTGCCAGCTGCGGGCAGAGGGGGCGGCTCACCCATCGGCATGCTGTAGTTGTAGGAGGCCATGACTGACTGGTTGCGGCAGTGGGATGACGCAGCGCCAGCGGGGTGTCGCATGGATGGGTGTCGTGCGTCTGGGACACCCACAAGGCTGGTGAGCCCTGGTCGCCCCACCATGGTTGGAGGAGCTCCGCCGGGTAGGCTGGATGCCGAACGCGGCTAGCTGCCGCGTCCAAGGAGCACCCTACCGACTACCCTTGTGGTTGGTCTTTGAGCTGGCATGCCATGCCCCCAGCCAGCGACCCCTAGCCACCGGGCTAGTCTGGTCCTACATCCCAACAGGCCTATCCCATTCCCCGTAGATCATACCCCCGCCGGAGGAATGAACCCAGACCCTTTGGGCCAGGCTGGACTAGGCCGGGTCGACTGGGCAACTTGATGGACTTGACCCTTGGCCATACCAGGCCGAGTCAAGCGAGGCCCATTGGGCCTGGCCCACTATCCAGGTCGGACCAGAATAACCCAGACCCGAACCGAGTTAGGTCAAGTTAGTCGAGTTAAACCAGGTTGTGTGGGACGCTAAGGCCGGGTTGGTCGAGGCGTTCTGAACGGGTCAGACCCGGATTAGACGCAACCAGACCCTGTTTCCATAAAATGCCTATATCTCTCAAACCTGGTGTCTAATTGATGCGTCATCAGTGGAGGAGGGACCCTTGTGACAAGGCGGCCCTTCTTAGATAATCTATGTGAGTTTTGGTTGATGTGGGTGTATAGCCGGGTTGGATTATACACGAATCCAACCAGGCCCTTTTTAAAAAAATTCCCATATCTTACTGGTGGAGCGTCCGTTCGATGCACCATCTATTGTGTTGGGATTTGTATGACGAGTAAATCATTTGGGTTACTCTATGTGGGAATTCATGGTGGTTGAAGTAAGACCGATGTCTTGGGGAGAAAATCCTTCCAGTATCAAGCGTGCTAAGTGCAGGAAGTAGTTGGATATGATGCGAAGAACGAATAGCGATCCTGTGTGGGTTAGCACCTAATGATACTATATGGGTTAGGACGTAGTCATCCAGTGTGGGTAAGTACCTAGTGATCCTGTGTGGATCATCACCTAGAGATCCTGTGTGGGTCAGTCCGTAATGATCCTGTGTGGGTTAGCAACTAGTGATCCTATGTGGGTCATCACCTAGCAACCATGCGTGGATAAAAAATAGAGCCTCTTGATAGAATAAGATTATATAGCTTTATGACTAATCATATTTACTTCTTTACTTAAGTTATAACTATTGTGAGCTAGGACTTCTACTTTGTTTTAATCTATTTGAGATCTTTCTTGGTGGTATTACCTATACAGTATTTCCTTTGTGGTTTTTTAATTTGTGGATTACTGAGAGACCTTCGGGGGTCTTAGGGTCTGTACTGAGTATTGTTATACTCACCCATGCATGAGCTTCACCCATACCTGTTGTGTCTTTTGTAGATAATGGGCTACTTTAACTAGGACTTTGTAGAGCTAGGACTAGATAGTTCTTTGATGTAGATTGATGGATGTGGTGTGATGCAGTGACATTCGATGGAGAGCTGTACCTAACCTTCATGTAGGATCCTTGTCAGATGACCTCCAGAGCTTGTACTTATTTTTCTATACTTTAATTTCAGTTGGGATTGTATTATGACCCCTTTATTTTTAGTTTACGCACTTTACTCTTAGTGGTGTTACTTTGTGGTGGTTGTATTACTTTTCTTTCCTTTGTGGTTAGATTTGTGCGGTTTTTCCTATCTGTGTGTATACAGGTTTAAAGGAAATGCCTTCCCTTTTTGGGATATGTCTTTTTAGTTCTAGTCACCATCCCCTGGACTATGGAAGGTGGGCATTAGGTAGTCACAACATGGGCCCTGGGGGACAGGTCATGATAAAGTGGTATCAGAGGGCGGTCAGTTCCGAAATAAGAGCTAAGAGTCCCTAATTTTCAACGGGGGAAATAGTGTAAAGTGTCTTGGGTTCGACTTTCACTCTAGGGAGTCCAACGATGGTTTGGTGGTAGAAGTATCCACACACCCGACCCTGAATTCTTTTTTCCGATTTGGTACACAAAAAAACTTGTTTCATGTGTTTTGGAAATGTTTTTTTTCTCTTGATCTAATTTGATTCAGCTCACCAGGTATAACTTATTTATCATGGAACATCTATTTCTCTACAGGATGCCTCCGTGAAGATAACCGTCCAGGATTCCATTGATAGATCACGACGATGGTCCACCGAGCAATGAGGTGTCGGTGTAGGTACCACTTATAGCGATAACACCTTTGGGTGGTGTAACATCACCACCACCACCTGGAAAGAAGTAGTTTCTACCAACCCCACCAGTGGACAGTGCTCACAGACTAATCGTGCTTCATGAGTTCCCGAGATAGATGGCCCTAAGGATTCAAGGAAAGACAGATCATCAGGTAGCTGAGGATTTTTTGGAGGTAGTTACATAGGTTTTTCTATTATTAGGGACACCTATAGATCTAATGGTAGTTCTAGACACTAACCTCTTTCAGCGCACGGTAGGGAGATGGTGGAGCTTGACACTCCAGACACACGAGGAGGTGACCCTTGTCTTGTTGGATTTTGAGAGCCTATTCAGGGCAGAGTTCATAATAGAGACACTATGATCGGTGCATATTATGGACTTACTGCACCTACATCATGGAAGCATGACTGTGGCCCAGTACTTAGGGAGGTTTACTGACCTCTCCCGATACTCCACTGACATGGTATGGGACCCTTTCTATAGGTCCCGAACCTTTGAGAAGGGGATCTGACGGGATATTAGTGTGTCTATGATTTCATTCAACATCCCGACACATGCTAGAGGGATAGAGTGATCCCTACTAGTGTAGAGATTCTGAGCATAGCAGGAACCGGTGGTGAGAGCCACCATCGAATGATAGTTGGCCGATTTATCTATAGCAGGCATTATGCACATGACGCAGAGGCCCAAATAAGAAACACCTTTTAGAGGACGACCCCAGGATGTAGGTTGGAGGTGTGGAGCTCTCAAGGAAGAGGAGTTCATTTGAGGGATAGAGTTTTTTACTCTTATTGCAAACAGAGGCACATGGCTCGTGACTATCCAACTCCCCGCACGGATGACTAACAGGCAGTTTAGGGACTACCGAGACAACAAAAGAGGTTCAAGCGAGGAGGTCTGCAAGGCTGTGGATGTGGAAAGAGATCATTCTGTGTGGAAGGTAGTGGATGAAGGTTCGAGGTTCTACCACCACCACCCCTAGAAGGTGTACCACGAGCTCTGGGAGAAGGTGGATAGGGGCGGGGATAGCTTCAGAAAATGGAGGCCGATGAACATGGATCTCTAAAGAATATTAGAGGTAAGATCTATGTCTACTCCACCTTAGCTATAGTTCTTATATACATAGGTTTCAGTCACTCTTTCCTTTCCATGGACCTCTTTCGTGGCTCAAATATTCTGGTGGAGTCATTGGATCGATCCTTACATTTAGAAAATTCTACGAGAAAGGATTTTATGATTACACACTAGTGCCGATAGTGTGAGCTTACTCTAGGAGGTGAGAGATTCGACTGGGATATCCTAGTAGCAGCTTCGAGGCCTTATGATTTCATATTGGGTATGGACTGCTTATCCATAGTCCATGCTCAGATCAACTTTTTTAGGTGAAAATTGTGGTGTGTTTGCAAGGATGGGACCAAGTTTTCCTTCACCGGTGAGAGGGGAACCATTGCAGCATAGGATGTACTTTCTTGGAAGAGGGTGTAGCTAATCACTCACCAGTTTTATAGCCTCACCCTTAGTACGATGGATGAGGGGAGTCCAGGCTTTCCTGTAGTGGTGGAAGAGTATGAGGATGTATTTCTAGATGAAGTCCCAGGACTACCTCCTCACAGAGAGGTATACTTATGCATTGACTTGTACCCAAGGAAGGAACTGATATCAACACTTTTATATCAGATAGATCCTATAGAGCTTCACTAGTTGTGGGTACAACTGGATGACATGTATATGAAGCTGTTTGTAAGGCCCATTGTTTCTCCAAAGGCAGCCCCGAGGTTGTTTTCCAAGAAAGTAGATGGGATCTTGAGTCTATGCGTGGACTTTCAGTGCCTGAACTAGGTGACTATGATAAATAGGTATCCAATGTTGAGGATTGATGACCTATTTGATCAGCTGAAGGTTGTGAGGTGGTTCTAGAAGATCGACCTCAGATCAGGCTATCATCATCTTTGGGTGTAGGATGAAGATGTACCGAAGATATCCTTTAGATGTCGGTACGACCACTATGAGTTTTTGGTGATGCCTTTCATCATGAAAAACACCCCAACAATATTTATTAGACTTATTAACAAGATCATCCAGCCTTACCTTGATCATTTCATGGTAGTCTTCATTGATGACATCTTGGTGTACTCAGCGTCAGAATAGGAGCACGCTACACACCTGTGTATAGTCCTAGACACACTCCGTGACCACCAAAATTATGGTAAGCTCTAAAAGTTACAATTATGGATTTGGGAGTTCCACATTCTAGGACACATCATCTTAGAGGCTAGAGTTTCATTGGATTAGATGAAGATAGAAGAAGTGATTTCTTGGGAGCCACCCAAGAGTGTAACTGAGGTGTAGAGTTTCTTGGGGTTAGCTAGGTAATGCCAGAGGTTCTTAATTGACTTTTCCAAAGTAGTAACGCCCTTTTATGATTTAAAAAATAATGTAAAACCCTTCATGTAGATGGATAGGTTTTATTAGAGTTTACAGGAGTTGATGTAGAGACTGGAGAGTGCCCCCATCTTCAGACATCCAGAAGAAGGAATTGGGTATGTAGTCTACTATGATGCACCAGGGACCTGGCTGGGTTGTGTCCTGATGCAGGAGAAAGTAGTGATCACCTATGACTCATGGTATTTGAGGCAACATGAGAAGAATTACATGACCCATGACCTGGAGTTAGCAATAGTGGTCTTTTCCTTGAAGATGTGGCAGCACTACTTGATGGGCGAACGGTTTATCATATACTTTGACCACAAGAGTATCAGGTATATCTTCTCATAGAAGGACCTGAACTTGAGACAATGGTGATGGATAGAGTTCCTCTTGGACTATGACTTTGAGATATTCAATACTCCCAGGAAGGGGAACGTCAAGTTAGATACACTCAGTAGGAGGTCTGGTTTACAGCTACTGAGTGATGCAACGGAGCAGCTATCCATGATGTATATATCCTTCATGGATACTGATGGAGTATCTTACCTCTAGTCTATGACTGTCACTCCCCCACTCTTACCATGATTTAGATAGGCACAACTTGTGGATGTTTACTGCAAGGCCTAACATGCTCAGATATCCTAAGGACATTCTCCTAATGGATTTTCTATAGTGGGGTAGAATTTCATCCTTTTACGAGGACGCACCTAAGTACGGGTGACGTTGGGGGAGGAGGTATTGAGGGAGTTCCATACAACCTCTTTATAGGTACATCATGGTGTTTCAAGGATGTATTAGGAACCCTGACATTAGTACTAGTGGCTAGGGATGAAGAAAGTGGTGGCATAGTTTGTTTCTCGATGCCTCACTTGTCCACAAGTAAAGGCCAAGAATCTAGTCCTGGAAGTCCTGACACATCCACTTGATGTACTAGAGTGGAATTGGGTTGGTATCTCTAGGGACTTCATTAAAGGGTTACCATGCATTTCCAGGAGCCACAATTATATCTGGGTGATCATTGAATGACTCACCAAGTAGGCTCACTTCCTACCCATCCAGGATTAGGGATTAGTAATGGGATTGAGATGCCTCTACGTCTGGAACATAGTGTGGCTTCATAGGGTTCCTTTTATGATCGTCTAAAACCGTGATGCACACTTTACATCCCAGTTGTGTAAGGGGTTGTAAGGAGCGTTTCAGACTCAGCTGCGCTTGAGCACAACTTTTCACCCCTAGGTAGATGGTCAGACGGAGCCAACCATACAAACCTTGGAGGACATTCTTCGTTCTTGTTTCCTAGATTCTGGTCATAGTTTGGATGACCACCTACCTTTGGTGTAGTTTTCATATAACAACAGATATCACTCCACCATTGGAATGAAACCATTTTATTCCATGTATGGACGACCCTGCATATCAACCCTATGCTGGATAAACCCATGATAGTCAACACTCATGAGTCTAGAGTGGGTACGTACTACCATAGAGAAGGTGATGATCATCCAGGAGTGGATGTGGACTGCGCAGAGTAGGTTGAAGTCTTATACCGACAGAAGAAGGAGGCCCTTGGAGTTTGAGGAGGGTGATCATGTATTCCTTTGGGTCTCACCCTGACAAGGATTGCGGAGATTTGGCTGCGGTGGAAAGTTATCTCTAAGTTTCATCGGACCTTTCTAGATCCTCAGAGGAGTTAGCGAGGTGGAGTACTTCCTAACTCTTCCCCCACATATGCACTGGGTACACAATGTTTTTCAAGTGTTGTAGTTGAGGAGGTACGTGTATGATCCCTCACACATCATCGACTAGGGAGAGATGTACATTGATTTTGGAGTGATGTTTGTGGAGTTCCTAGTGGAAATAAAGGATTGATAAGAGCAGGTCTTTTGTTGATAGTAAATTCCTCTGTTGTACATTTGGTGGTAGCACAAGAACCTCCAAGAGAGCACAGAAGAGCAGGAGGCTCATATTCGTGCTCATTACCCCCCCTTCTTTGATTATCCATTGTTTTGGATTTCATATATGTAAAGACCTAAGGTGGGAAGAATGTAATGTCTCATTATTTCTGTGTTATTTTTTTGAATTATATAGAATTATTTTAAGACTGCACACTTTGACAACATGTGATTCCAAGGCCCGGTGAGCCCGAAAGGGATTTCTAAACTTTTTTTAAGGTATGTTCAGTAAACCTGAGAGTGGAACTTTATAACTATGGAATAGATGCTTGGATAAAAAATCCAAGCGTACCATTGAATTCAGAACACCGAGATTCACCTAAAAAGGACATAACTTCGGCTGACAAGGGTCGAACAGAAAAGTTAATTTTTGTGACTTTTTGGAAAAATAATAAAAATAACTTTTAAAAGTTATTTTTTTTTTCTCACAATTGAGGGGAAGACGGTGATGCTGTGGTATGGTGATGAGGCGATGACGAGGAATAATTAAGGAAGCCCCTTAATGGCTCATTGTTCAAGAAAAATGACACAATGACATAGTGTAACAAAAAATGCTGCGACATGTTTCCTTTTATTAATGGAATGCATTGGAGAGTGTGGGATTAAACCATGGAAAAATCTCTGATGAGCCTCCAGTAAGATTTCTCTTAAATGAAGAATAATGAATGTCGGTGGAATGTCATCGAATTTCCTCAAAAAATGGAGTGAGATGCGATTAATGACATCGACCTCTTGAAACCTCAAGGAAGTAACACTCTGGAAAAAATGTCAAAGAGGTAGGGGTTTAATTTGTGCAAGTTATTCCCCATTCTTATTCTAGAAATGACGATTGAAAATCAACCCATGAAGAGGTTGATCCATGAATCATGCATTTATACGGGAGGATGACTTTACGTTTGGGAGTTATTATCTGAAATTAGTGTATCTCTAGTTTGATTAATCCACAATCCCCAATTATCCCCATGATTATAAACATCTATCGTGTAAGGTGTGGGCTAACATGAACAAGGACCGATCCCCTCTGCATGTGCACTCTTTGTGAACAGGGTGTCTGAATAAATGACATGGTGGGTTTGATACCTTTGTGTTGAAGAGGACCCTCCATGGAGGTTGTTGGCATAGGCAGTGCGAAGAACGGACCACTGAAGCACATCCAGTGGTCCGCCGATCAATCTGTCAGTGCACCAGCAACGACGATGGTGGCTGTGGGTAGATGTGGCGACGCGCTCGTCGGCGCACCACAGCAGCACGAGGACGTGGCTAGGTGGCTGCGATAGTGGGGTGATGTGGCACGAGGTGGGCACCTCGTAGAGGGGTGGCCAGCATCCAGGCCACCCACGTTGCTGGCGATCCGTGGTTGTCTGACCACAGCTGGAGTAGCCCCACACATCCGCGGGGCTGGCGCGAAGCCGGATGTGGCCGACTGTCACATCTTAGGAGCACCCCATCAGCCTCCCACGTGGCCGGTCTTCAGGCTGGCGGGTCGCGGCCCCATCAAGCGGACCACGCCCCCATCCACCGGACCAGTCCGGTCCCATGCCCAGTGGGCCATACCAATACCCTTTCTTCCGGGCAAGATTAGACCGGGTCTCTGGGCGACCCGACAGACTGAACCCTTGACCAAACTAGGCTGGGTCTAGCGAGGCCCATTGGGCCTGCCTCACTGGCTAGGCCGAGCAGTACCTACCTAGACTCGAACCAGGTCAGGATGAGTGGGTTGAGTTAAACTAAAGTATGTGGGACACCTAGGCTAGTTTTTTCAAGTTATTCCAACCGGATCAGACCGAGCCGAAATGCAACCGGGCCCTGTTTACATAAAACACATTTGTCTCTCAAACCAGGTGTCTAATTAATGCACTGTCAATAGAGGTGGGACCCTTATGATGAGATGGTCCTTCTAAAACAATCTACATTATTTTTGGATGATTTTGGAATATGGACGGATTGGATCGGACTCGAATCCAATCGATCCCTTTTTTAAAAAAATATTCATATCTTATAAGACGAGCATCTGTTCGATGCGTCGTCTGTTGTGTTGGGACCTGTATGACGAGATGGTACATTGGGGTTAATCTATATGGTAATTCATGGTAGTTGATTTATGAATGATTTCTTTAAGAGAGGATCCTCCCAAAATAAAGCATGCTCAGTATGGGAATCCAGTCGATGGCTGTGATGTGAAGAACAAATAGCGATCATGTGTGGGTCAGTACCTAGCGATCCAGTGTGGGTCAGCACCTAGTGATCCTGTGTGAATCATCTCCTAGAGATCCTGTGTGGGTCATCACCTAGAAACCATATGTGGATCATCAGCAGAGCCTCTCAACACAATAAAATGATCTAGCTTTTTTAATAATCATCTTTACTTCTGTACTTAAGTTATACCAGGTGTGAGTTTCACCTTTTACTTTGTGCTATTTGTTTGAGATATTTCTTGGTGGTATTACCTATATGGTATTTCCTTTGTGGTGTTTTACTTTTTAGATTTATGAGAGGCCTTCATGGGTCTCATAGTCCCTACTGAGTATTGTTATACTCACCCCTGCACAGGCTTCACCCGCACTTGTTGTGTCTTGTGCAGATGATGGATAGCTTTGACTGGGACTTTGTAGAGCCAGGAATAGACAATTATCAGAGGTAGATCGATGGACATGGTGTGCTTCGATGAAATCTGACAGAGAGCGGTACCTTCCCTTCAGGTAGGATCCTTGGCCGATGACCTCTGGAGCTTGTACTTCTTTTACTGTACTTTCCTTTCAGTTGGGCTTGTATTTTTGCCCCTTTAATTTCTATTTACACGCTTTAATCTTAGTGGTGGTACTTTGTGGTGGTTGTATTACTTTTATTTCCTTTGTGGTTATCTTTCTGCAGTTTTCCCTATCTGTTTTTGTACTGGTTTAAAGTCAATGCCTTCCCTTTTTGGGATATTCCTTCCCGTTGCTAGTCACCAGCCCCTGGCCTATGGAAGGTGGTCTTGGGGTAGTCACAACATGGGCCCTGGGGGATCGTTTGTGACAATTTAGTTAGTGTTGTATCATAAATATTTCTAGATTAATCTAGGAAAAATCACTTCTAATCCAACTAGCATACTAGTCATAGTGTGCCCACCTAGATACCTTGGTTTCCCTTTTGTTCTCAATTTACATTACACATATCACATAAAAAATCACTTTAAAAAATACATAAGAAAAACAATGTAAACACACATGTTAACCCACCCTGTCCACATCCAAAATCCCCTTTGAAACCAATGCACACCAAAACCATTTTAAATCATGATTTTTCACCATTTACTGCTTTTATCAAACACCTTTAAGGCATCAAACAAACAATCATATATTAAACACACATATAACATATCATATTTCCTTTTAAAACCCATTTTTAACACTAAAGCACCATGAATCATTTCAAAAATCCATTTCTCACCACAAAAACAATTATTATAATAAATTTAAACACTCAAGAAAACATATTAAAATCATCAAATAAGGTTTAAGCATGGTACCACCTACCTTGAGGGAAAAAACTTCCGGAAAATGGTGAAAAACATCAACTACAACTCAATAAAACCTTTTAGGTGAAATATCAAGTCTTAAACATCAATATTGAACCCTAAAAATTAATATCTAACCCTAAAAGTGACACCCAACCTACTAGAGAAAATAAAACCCAAGAAAGAGCAAGAAACCCCCTAGAAGAGAGGGATAAATCAAGAAATGAGGGACTTAGTTGGAGTTTCTTGGTGATTCCACTCCAAATCCAACACAAAAAGGAGGTATAAGTTAGAAATAGGGAAGTTTGGTGGCTCCTAGGTCTGAAAATACTAAGTGGGTAAGAATATGGGTGGATTTGGTGTTAAATCCGAGAAGGGAAAAAAGTAAATAAACAATTTTTTAAAACTAGGATGGGCCGCATAATTTTTCCGCACAGTTTTCAAACTATGTGGAAACCATATAGTCACCACTATACACAAGGGACATGTTGCACAGTTTGTCTCATGGGATGAAAACTGTTCACTAACTATGCATTTTAACTATTTCCAAAAAAACACCTTGGTACACGGTTTCCTAGGCAAGGCTCATTGTTTCCCCTAATAGTGAGAAGAATGTGTGCCACCTACTACCAAATCAAATTTCTCATTTTTCTCCAAAAATCAACTTAAAATCTAATGGAAAAAATATATACTAAAAATAAATCAGAAAATATCACAAAGATAAATCATGGGTAGGAAAATTATCCCAACCAGGAAAACTTTCCACCCCTAAAAAGTCATTCTAAATCATGATCTGAGAATAAAAATGGGTATTCTTTCTCAACAAATGACTTTTGAACCCAATTATCATGAATATCATCACCATGATTCCAAAGAACATGGACCAATTAAACATACTTACCTCAATGCACATTCTCTTGGGAGTCTATAATATGTACTGGTTGTTCGAACACAAATAATTTGGGTTCCAACTCCAATTCTTCCCAATTGAACAAATGAGATGGTTTTAGGTTATACCTTTTCAACCCGAAGACATGAAACACATCATGGATTGACATTAACTAAGAAGGAAAATCTGACATGTTTTCCACCTTACTAACCCCCTCGGTGACCTTCAAATGTCTGACATACCTCAGTGTTATCTTTCCCTGCTTTCTTAAATGATGGTGAACCAAATGAGGTGCCACTTCAAGAACACTAGGTCACCCATAGAAAAATCAAGATCTCAGAACCTTTGATTGGAATAAGAATTTTGGAAACTCTGAGCTATCAATAATTGTTTCCTGATTAGCTTTAAATTCACATACGTCTCTTGCACTAAGCTCGGTCCCAATAATGAAGTCTGTCGCACCTCATCCCAACATAAAGGAAACTGACACAGCTGACCATAGAGTTCCTGAATGTGATTCATTAAAATCGAGTATTGGTAGCTATTATTATATGAAATCTCGATCAATACCAAATGGTTATCCAAAGAACCACATAAATCCAAAACACATGCTCAAAGAATATCTTTCAAAATCTAATTTACCCATTTCGATTGACCATCCATTTGAGTATGGTATGCCAGTATTAGTTGGATTTTTAACCCCATTACCTTTTGAAGGCCTTCCCAAAATAGTGATGTAAAATGGGGGTGCCTGTTATAAACAACTACTAATGGAACAATATAAAGCCTAACAATCTCTTGAACATATAACTATCCCAACTCATCAACCTTTTTTGAATCTATGATCATAATGAAATGGTGTGATTTGGTCCGATGATCAGTTAGTACCCATATATAATTCTTCCCTAATTTTGTACTAGAAAATCCAAAAATGAGGTCCATGGTAGTCTTATCCCACTTTAAAGTTTGATGGGTTGCTATTAAAGCAAACGTGAGGGCCTTTGATGCCATGATTTTTCCTGCTGACATAACTAAAACCTCAATATGAAATTATCTAAATACCACCTCATACCTAGCCTTCAGAACTACCAATGAACATCACAATACATATTGGGGGATTCAGGATGGAAAACCTACCAAGACTAGTGTCTATCCTACACCACTAACTTCCTCCAAGATAACGGTACCTCGAAGAGGCCCTTGATATATATTATTCCCTCGAGAGACAAATACCAACCACAATGAATCTCCCCACCATGAATAATCTTTATAAAATTATAAAATAACTCATCACCAAGATTCTCCTCCTAAATCAACTCCAAAAGAGAGGGATCCAACTAAATACTGGCCCAAAACATACCTACACTATTCTCTTTGGTTTCTAAATGCATCTGAGAAAAAAACCCCATCAAATCAGACTCATCATTGGACTTCCTCAATGCTTTCACTAGAACATTTATGCTCAAAGAATGATCCAGTACATTCCATTTTCCTAGGTAATATACTATATCAAAGTTGAACCCCTGCAAGTACTCAACCTAAGGATGAAACCATAAATTATAATCTTTCTTGGATAAAATATATGATAAAATCTTATGACCCAAATAGAATGAAAATTTCACCAAAAAAAGATAGTGGCTCCAAAGCTTCAAAGTGTATATCACCTCTGATAACTACAATTCATGGTTAAAATAGTTTTTTTCATGTGGTTGGAGTTAGTGAGAGGCTTGAACCATGAAATGGTCATTCTACATAAGTACCCATCAGAGACACATACATGAAGTATCATTATAAACAACATATTCTTCCCGATTTTGGAAAGATCAACAAATGGGAAGTAGTTAGAAGATTCTTTAGATCCTCAAAGTACTCTTAGCATTCTATGATCCATTCAAATCTCACCCCATTCTAGGTAAGAGCAGTCATGGGAGAATCAAGCCAAGGTAAGTCTCGAATGAACTACCTATAATATCTAGGAAGACCTAGAAATCTTCTGATCTCAAACACATTCTTCGGTATCTCCAATGAAATAACTACACATATCTTCTTAGTTTCCACTGAAACCCCTTTTTCTAAGACCACATGGCCTAGAAACTTTACCTATTTAATCAATAAGGTACACATAAAAGTCTTGGCATAGATATGATGGCCCTGAATAATTACCAAAATAATCCTCAAGTGATTCTCATGCTCCTCCTCAGATCCAGAATAAAATAGAATTCCATCCATGAATGCCATGAAAAAATAATCAAGATACTGGTGGAAAACCCTATTCATAAGAACAATGAATACTACTACAACATTCATCAACCAAAAATCCATGACTAAATACTTGAAATAATCGTACCTATTTCAGAAATCAATTTTTAGGAAATCCTCCTCTTGAACTCTGGCATAGTGGAAACCCGAACACAATTCAATCTTAGATAACCACCTTTACCCCTTTAACTAATCTAAAAAAACCATTAATTCATGGAAAATGATATTTTTTCTTGATGGTTACCTATTCATCTTTGAGTAATCAATACACAACCAGAGAGATCCACCAGCCTTCTTTGCGAACATAACAAAGGTGTACCAAGGAGTGAAGCTCGAGATAATGAGTCATTTTGATTTAAAATAGTCCAACTATACCATTGATTCACTCAACTCAGTGGGGTCCACATGATATGAGGGAAGAGATATCTACTGTGTTCTGAGCACCAAGTCAATAGAGATTCCCACGTCCTATACCGAAGGCAAGCCTGAAAATTCATCTGGAAATACCTCAGGTAACTCATTCACCATAGGATGTAATAAACCATTAGAAACTCAACCATCATACTCTAAAATTAATGATAATAATTGAAAAATGAGACTGCCTAAACTTGAAAGTGGAGGTCTTGCATGACCATACCGAGGATCCCATTCACCAAGAAAAAACTAGGTACTGCCATCCAGTTCCACGAATCTCAACCATCGCCTATATCAATATATGTGTGATGGGAAGTATATGGTCTAATATATAATAAGTATTACATCAAATATATCTATATCCAAGAATAATAAATTCCATTCCAACTCAACACCTAACACAATGATTGCACAATATGGACACATGAGACCCTTCTCTTTCTTCTTACCAACATGCACCACTATCTCCATCACATATGACATGAGATTGGTTGTTAATTTTAACAGATTCATAATATAGGTAGAGATAAACTAAATAGAAGCACTAATATCAAACAAAACAAAAGTTAAATATAATTCAATCAAAATGGTACCTTGAACCATTGAAGGCTCTGCATCTGGTTCCACTAGTGATTAGTCCACAACATGAAGATGATTTATCCATATCTAAGCCTGAACATGAGCACTAACCTGTGGCTCTTCCCTGAACTAACTCTAGCCAGAAGAGGATCTAGTCGTATCGCCACGACCACCGAATCAAGGTTCCATCATCTTGGATGGATCCGATAGAGCTGACATCCCTCTAGAACCTATAGATCCTGATATGGGAGCATCACTTTTAAAAAATGTTGCAAGTTTCCCAAATCTCTTTACTGATGGAAATTTTTTGGAGGAGATATACACGTAGGTCGAATGTTCCTTTCCTTCCCAAAAAAATGGAGCACAATTGACCAAGCATCAGAAGCCACATATGAAGATTCCTAGGAAGGATGACCTGACCTACCGACTCCCTTCTTCCCCTAATCATCCTGATTCTTATTTTTCTCAGATGAAATTCCACTACCCATTGCTGGCATATACCTAGAGGAAGAAATCATTCCATTTTAGTCAATCTACACTATACAAGAATAGTCAACCAATTTTGAATAGGTATTCATCTTTATAGAAATCCCTAATAATAGATCTCTGTGCGTAACCCCCTTTCAAACCTCTGAGCCTTCATCTACTCATTGGAAATGATTTTAGTTGTGTAATGAACTACCTTAGCCAAGAGGTTGGCATACACCATCACTGAATAGTACCCTTGAAAAAGATCCATATACTCCTAGGATCTATCATAGGCTAAATCATCAGGACATTACTAATCACTAGAAATAGCCTTGAAGTCCTTCCAGTTCATCTTCTGGTGCTTTCCAGTTTGGTACATTGAGTCCCACTACCTCTGACTCAGACCTTCTTAAAAGAAGAAGGTGCATTTCACCCTGACTTCCTCAGGAGTGACAAGGAATTAAAACATATGTTCTGCCTTCTCAATCCACTCCTCTTATTCCTGAGGTTTTATGATACTGTAAAAAGAATAAGGCTTTCTCTTAAGAAACTCGTACTCTTAATCCTTTATATGACCTGGTTAGGCTTCTCTAACTTGAGTGGGACCCGGAATCAATCCCTTTCACAAATCGTGGATATCCCATACCGTAGCTTCCACTAGTATCTGATCAATTGGTGAGAGAGAACTCTCTTTGGCCTCTTCCAATAGTTTTATAAGAAGTATCAGAGGAGGCATTTTGCTACAAAATGAAATAACCACAAAGAAAACCATCAACGTGACCATTTTGAAAATTTTCTGTATTGTCAAAAAATTGAAAAAATTCAATAAATACAAACAAATAAAACCCACCATAATAAAATGAAAACCAAACCACTTCACCCCCACCCAGTTTCCACGTACAGTATATATCCTGCATGTATCACATAGAGAATAAGTCAAACAAAAATCAAAACATCCTATGGTGACTCAAGTTCTACCACAATATATGTTGGCTAGACACCCTACTAAAAACCAGAACATCAAGTCTCGACAATCCTAGATCATTTCTATCCATAATCATCCCAAATATCATGACCTAAATGAGCTAGACCTTCTTTAATACAATTTTTTCATGACCCAGACTTCTCTGGGCCATGAATCTAGTCGCATGACCCACACTCAGTATCTATGTGACGTATGCATACTATATATCTCAGTTGATGTAAAAATCAAAAAAAATACCAACATCTGATGGAGACTCGAGTTCTGCCTCAAGGTGTGCTCACCGGAACCCTAATCACAACCATAACATGAAGTATGAATAGTCAAAGATCCTATCTATTCAAATTCATCCCAAATATCTTGACCCAAAAGAGTGATACCTTCTCTAATACCGTTTGTTCTGGACCCGACCTTCCCTGAGCCCTAAATCTAGTCATCTGACCCCACTAGTGTCCTATAATTCTTTGGTTGACTTCCAAGAATGCAACAGTCTATTACTCACTGGGGTCTCTAATGATACTAATAATTATACCCATGAGCCAACACTTGTTCTTCCCAGTTTATTTTTTTCCCGCTCACACACATCCTGAGAAACGTTTTAGATAGTCACCCAACCTGATCACTACTCTAGTAAAAACATACTTAATTGTGAAGTTCTAATGAAGTGTTATCCTAAAAATAAAGGTGAAACTTGTTGACATGGTTTGTAACATTTATCCTTTCAAGTATAACATTTCTAGGGGTGTTATATTCTCCACCCCTTTAAATCAGAATTCCCTCATTGGGGACCCCAAGCCTCAAACTCTGGTAGTGCCTAAGCACTTCCCGCTGGGTATTTTCTCTGAGTCCTATCACCTCCAACTCAGACCTTCTTGCAAGAGCAGGGCACATTTCACCCTTACTTCCTCAGGGGTGTTAAGGAATTAAAACATATGTTCTATATTCTCAATCCACTACTCTTATTATTTAGGTTCTATGATACCTCATAAAGAAGGAGGATTTCTCTTAAGAAACTCTTGAGCTTCATCCTTTATTTCACCTGGTTTAGCTTCTCTAACTTGAGAAAGACTAGGAATCACTCCCTTTTACAAAGCATAGACAAGCCATACTATATCTTCCAAAAGCCTCTGGTCAATTGATGTGGGAGAACTCTCTTTGGACTCCACCCACATTTTTACAAGAAGTCTATGAGGAGGCATTTTTCTACAAAAAGAAATAATCACAAAGAAAACCATCAGCATAACCATTCTAAAAAATTTCAAAAAAGTCAAAAAATCCCAACAATCCCATAAATCCAAACAAATAAAATCCATCATAATAATATGAAAACCAAACCACATCACCCCCAACTAATTTCTATATATAGTCTATATCCTACACATATCACCTAGAGAAGAATTCAAACAAAAATCCCAACATCCCATGGAAACTCGAGTTATACCACAAGGTGTGATGGCTAGGCACCCTACTCGAAATCAGAACATCATGTCTCGACAATCCTAGCTTCTATCTATCTAAAATCATCCAAAACATCATGACCCAAAAGAGAGATACCTTGTATAATACCATTTTTTATGACCTGGCCTTCTATGGGCCATGAAGCTAGTCATATGACCCCCACCCAGTATCCATGATCAGTCTTTATCCTACACATCTCAGCTGGTGGAGAATTCAAAAAAAAATTCCAACATCTTATGGTGACTCGAGTTCTTCCACAAGGTGTGCTATCCAGGTACCCTACTCACAACCAGAACATCAAGTATGTGTAGTCCAAGATCCTGTCTATCCAAACTCATCCCAAATATCATGACCCAAAAGAGAGATAACTACCCAAATACCATTTTTTCATGACCCGACCTTCCCCGATCTTGGAAGATGGTCATCTAACCCCATGGGCATCCTATTATTCCTTGGATTCCTTCCAAGCATACAACATGTTATTACTTATAGGGGTCTCTTATCAGACTAATAATTGTACCCACAATCCAACACATGTTCTTCATGGTGTGTGTTTTCCTCACTCGCACACACCCTGGGAATCTTCCCAGAAGGTCACCCAAACTTATCACTACCCCAGGAAAATCATGATTAACTATGGGGTTCTAATGAAGTGGGATCCTAAAAAGAAAGGTTTTCCTTGTTGACATGGGTAGTAACATTTATCCTTTTATGTATAACTTTTAAAGAGGTTTTACACTCTCCACCCCTTTAAATCAAAATTATCCCATTGGGGACCCCAAGCCCCAAACTCAGGCAATGCCTAAGCACTTCTGGCTGGGTATTATCTCAGATACCATTTGTCATGACTCAGACTTTTCCATGCCATGAATCTAGTCATCTGACCCCATGGATCTTCTGTAATACCTCAAATTCTTTCCTATCACACAACATACTATTATGCACTCGGGTCTCTTATTTTGGCTAATGACTATCCCCACAGGACAACACATGTTCTTCTCGGTGTGTTTTTACTCACTCACACACACTGTGAGAAACTTTCTAGAAGGTTACCCAACCTGATCACTACTCTAGAACAATAATTCTTAACTGTAGAGTTCTAATCTAATAGGATTCTGAAAATAAATGTGAAACTTGTTGACATAGGTAGTAACATTATGACTTTAATGTCTAACTTTTCTAGGGGTGTTACAAAGGTTGAATAAGGTGGGAGATATATTTTTGGTGCATCCAAAGAATTTTAGTATTAATTATGTGATTATTTAATTCTTTGTATTCATAATAACATTTCAAAAGATATTTTTTTATAATGATCATATTGAGAGAAATTCTTATATGGGTCTACTTGTATTTTTTTTTAATATTATGAATATGATTCATGTGTCTTATTAATGTGTAAAATAATAAATTAATTACAGTGGGGAGGTAATTGGGAATGAGAATGAGGTGTACTATCATCCCATGGTAAAACATTCAATGATTTTATATTGCGGTGAGTAATATAGAGATAGGTGATAGGCCTTATAAGAGATGGGTGGAGTTTTTATAAGAATGTGGGTTTCAACTGGTAGTGGTGGGATTCATTGGGGTTGTGATTCAACATATTTCTATTCCATTATTTTTCCAGGGTTTGTCTCACATTGATTTAATTTTTATGGTTTGTCCATTATTGATTTCATTTTTTTACTTATATTACTGAGATTACTGATCTTATTCATGTGAACCTCTTTGATTACACTTTCTCTAACTTATTTATTTTCATATACCTCCCTTGGTATTTAGTATATATTATTTCAATAAAAATTATGAGTACATGGTGGGGAGAGACTCTAGTAAGATAGTACCCTTGTACTTGGAGGAATATATTAGGGGGGATGATGGAATGCGGGTTATTATCCTTATCTATATAACACCATGGAAATTTTTTACTTTTTCTAGAATCTTCCCCCATTGAATCCCCTCTAGGATTTGAAGTGAAGACAAGTGTGGCCCGAGAAGCTTACATCCAATAGACCATGGGTTGGTGACTAGCACCGAGTGTATAAATCAAACATATGGAAGGAAATACCATAATAAATCATGGTAATGATAAAAAGAAACCACCAAAAAACTCAAAGTGAAAATTATAATATAAAATTTGTATCCGTAAATGAATTTAATTTCATAAAAGAAATAATGTAAACAAAATGAATACCAAAATTAACATCTTTTATGGAAATAACTCTAGGACCAAACACAATCTTCATTAGCTAGTAATGTATAGACCAGGCACCAATTTTGTCCTAAAATTTATATAACACTGTATAGAATATAGATATGTGAACACAATTATAGCTAATAGGTTCCTCCTCAGAAACTATCTTGTAAATATTGAAGAGTCATGCTAAAGAATTAGTGAATAAAAAATGAAACCAACTAATTACTTCTCCCATGATCAACTAATAACCCAGACTCACTAAGGATCTCTCACAAAATCCACACAAAAGTATAGTAATATAATAATCAAGAAAATATATCAATAAAGGTACCCCAAACCTACTTCCACACTAAATTAGTCACCCCATACCCCAATGGATTATGCCTTGGTGCAACTATATCGTACATAATCACATAACTACATACCACATAACCACATCACAACAATGATTGGATACCATAACCGAATACCACAATCTCATACTATATACCATGATCATATCACCACATCCTCAAAAAACTACCACATCACTTCCACATCATATATAGCATACCAAAACTATGATTTCATGTCATCAAAATAGAAACCACTTACCACTTAACAAAACCTCATGAAATTACAAATTTCTACCACATACCACACATCATAACCTCATGATATCACGACATATACTACCACTAGAATACACAGTGAGGAAGAGGTTACTCAAGAATCTGTATCACTAACATTATAGATGTTTGGGGTACACTTGTAACCCAAAAACTCATACATGCATCAATAACATTACATGACTTGGGTGGTGGTGCATAAGAAATAAAAAATTTAAAATTAATATATAAAAAAATATTTAAAGTTAATCCTAGTGTCAAATTTGTATCGAACACTTTTACAATGAAAACTTATAACCACAAACATCACCTCCACATAACATCAAATGCGACCACATATAGACACACAACATAAAACCAATCAACAACACTATCTAATAATAAGTTTACCATCCACATTTTTAATTGAATTATTAGTTATATAACCTTTATTTTATTGTCTTTCATAATTAAAATCATCACTTATTATAACTAGACACAACCATCACAACACAATAATGATAAGATAACCATACAACCTATTTTCATTTTATTTATCATCATTAAAACCACATTAATATTTTAAGAGAAGAATTAATTTTCATTGAACTCATTAACTCTAGAAACCATTCCCTACAAATTAACTATTATATTTTACACTATATTTTATCATTTATAATAATTTTACAGATTATTAACCCACCACTTTGTGTATATCATTCACCCATGAATTATGTTTGACAAATATCATACCCACTTCACATTTTTTCAACTCATTAGACATTTTAAATTAATATAACATATTATTTATAGCATGTAAAACTTTACATAACCCTTAAAAAATCACACAAATTACATTTCAATTATCACATATCAGTTCAACACATAATTTCAATTTTTAATCATGGGATCATCAATTATTTCTTTATATTCAAAATTACACTAGATTAACGCAACCCAATTTCATTCCACTTTTCAATTTTTTTTATTTAATAACATCTACACACTAATAATACATCACACACTAACCACAATATCTTTATCACCTAACATATCAATAAACCACACTAAAAAACTCCAACATCATCCCTACTGGTCCCACCACAACAATTGCACAATTCCACATCAACTATATCAAACTACTGCATTTGAAAAAACAATTCATCATCCAATTATGTATCAAAATAAGGAAACCATAATAAAATAACCACTATAATATAATTTTAGTGATATAATCATTTTAATAAACAAAGATTATTTTGATCATGATTTATCATTAAATTATCACTAATGCTAATAATAAAAAACATTAAAAAATTACAAGATTTTTATCTATTTATTCCATTACCATATATAATTTATTCAAAAGATTGAAATTTGTTTCTATCACATCAATATATTTGAAAAATTAAAAATAATTCTGAGAAAACAAAATCTAGAAAAAACAAGAAATTATGTAAAATGCATTTGTTTCACTTATTAATTTCTTATTTCAATCCCATTATTATCTTCACAATATCATTATTATATATTTATCCAAAGAAAACCAAATGATGAAAATTCCACATTTAACACAAATTAAATAGATGGATTTTAAATTATATACCTCAAATTATGCTCCAATAACCTTACACCAATAATTAAGAAGAAATGACGATCAAATTCCACAAAACATATACAAATCTCTTAATAAACTTATAAATTTCAAGATAATGATCTCTATTTGTGGTATATATCCTTTTAAATTAGGTTTAAATCTATTGTTTTACACTAATAAATGTTATTAAGGGTTTAAGGGATTCATAGGGAGCATTCAGACTCACCTTGGGGCCCAGAGTCAAAGTTTTTAGAGATTCAAGCAGAGGCACATGGTTGACACATTGTTCATTTTACAATGTGAGTCAACCATACATCCTGGTAAATAGAGAACAGTTTTTCAAACCATGCAACATGGACCTCATGGTAGTGTTATACCATCAAGAAATTATAGATGAACTTGCATGGTTTTTTTCATAGTGTGTATTAACCATGTGAGGAGGGGGTTCCATTGGTAGTTACCACACATGGCCTGCACATAGTTTTTCTAATTGTGTGCCTTGGTCATATGAGGTGTATTCACCCATATAGAGCATACCATGTGCTTATTGTATGGTTTATTTAACCATGTTTCCAAACCATGCACCTCTTTAAAAGTGGTTAAATGTCCATTTTTTCCTTTTCTCCCCCTCTCTATTCTACATTTTAGCACAACATCCATCCCATTGGATAGCTCTCCCATTTATCCTCCTAGGCTTGGTGATATCTCCCTTATCAAGACTCAAAATCGAATGTCATCAATCAAATTTGATCACCCTCTATAATTCTATGATTACTCTTTATTCTTTTCCATGTTTCTATCATCGTATTGTATGTTATTTCTATATGATATAATATGCCCTATTTTTAGGGGGTTTATTTAACTTCTTTGATGTCTCTCATTCCATACCAAATCTGGGGATGATATAGGTTGAGGAGTCTACTACCGGTATAAGGTAGGTGGCCTTGTACATCTCTCTTAAATTCATGATGTCTATATCATGAATCCTTGTTCTATGTGTCATACCTTCTATGTTTCACCTACTAAAATTGAATCTAATTAAATAATTATTTATTTTGTTGAATTATCTAAACCTTATTCCCCAATTTTCATTATTAGTGGTTGTCTACCTCAACTCATACCACCCCTTAGGGTGTGTGTGGATTATATTCCTTTACCATATTATCTTCTTCATGTAACTAAAGCACTTGATGTGGGTTTGTCTTGTCTCCTATAAATGAATTGGTAAATCTTAATAAAATAAATTAAGGAATAGAATAGACACTAACAATTCCTTTGACCAATTTTATTATACCATGGGAGATAATTGAATTTTGACATAGAATTCCATGGATGGTATCACCGAAATAATTAAATGAATGAATTGTAAATGAGATTAGGATTTTCTTTTAGTGATACCTAGATTCATCATATGTTATACTTTGGATGGGATCACAAGGTAGGTTAGACAATGATATTTCCTAGGAGACACCTGGGATCCCTACTTGAAATACCATGGATGGTATCACAAGGAATACGAGACTACGATATTTCATGGATGATACATGGGTTCCATACATGGATTACCTTGGACATACTCATAGGGTATATGAGATTATTTTATTCCATGGGTGATACTTAGGTTCCTATATAGAATTCCTTATATGGGATCATAGAAAAAATTTAATTATATAATTCCTTGAGTGATACTTGGATTCCCTACAAGGAATTCCTTAGAGGGGATCAGGTCACTAACTATTTCATTGATGCGTATACCAAGTCAAAGAACCCAGTTAGATTTGGTCAAGTTATTAAATTATTAAAAGTATTGGTTTACCCATGACTATTAAGCCATAAATTTCATGGGACTAGTTGACCATTTATATAATTATTATTATGTTGGGATGCCTTGGTTATGTGCCTTGGTTTTCCAAAATATTTTACAAAATATTATACATTTAGATACATAATGTATTATGATGAAGTAGGTATCTTCATATGGGCATCCCACGAGGAACCAGAGCCAACATGGGTAATATTGATTTTTTTACCACTTTTTTTTATTACCTTCACAATGATTCATTGTATATTCCCAGAAAAGATAGTATTAGAAACCATTAGTGGTGGCCTATTGAGTTTACTAACACCTTGTTCATGCCACAGATTGGTACCCAGATAGACTTAATGAATGAATGTAGGGACAAGGGGAAGCACTCAATTATGGATGCTTAATTTTATATACCAAGATGATGTATGGGAGTAGAAGATTAATCTAGTTCTCATGATGCTATTGTATTTTTTTTTATTTTTCACTTTTTTGTATATTTTCATGCAGTATGTACTATGTCTTCCTGCTACATGGTCCCTTGCTCTTTATTTTTTATAGTATCATGACATCATCATTTTTTATATGTTACTACTAAATTTTTATTATTTTTTTCCAATCATTATTATCATCTATATGAATTAATTTATATGTTTCCATTATATCATTTCTCCTATTTATTTATTATTTACTATTGTACTCCCTATTGTAGACCCTCACTGCTAGTCAGCAACCTATGGAATACAGGGAGGCATGGATGGGGCCATGTGGCCACCAGGTCGACTTACTTATTAGTGAACTAGGATCAGGACGTCATAGAGTGATATCGAAGTTAATTTTCCTTTATATTACTATTTTGCGTTAGCACATAGTAGACTAGGACATGTCAGAATTTTGCAATGATCATGTGTCTCGGAGTAATTAACTCACATATAGTGAAAATGACAATTTTATTAGGATTGGACTTATTGTTCTGGTTTTTTTTTGTCACAGTTTCACTATATAACCATTGGGTGATTCACATGTTTTTGGTATTTTTTTATGATATTGGATTTTTAACCTTATCCAGTATAGTGATGAAGCACTAGTTCATGTACAATCATATTCACATAGGAATTTATATTTCATGTATATGTCATGTTGTTTTTATATTACTCTATACATTTACCACTATATATTGTTGGTTCCTTTACTATTATACTATAATGGGACTAATATTTCTTATAGGTAAAGGGATAAATAATCAGTTATTTAATGTTTATACATCAACCTAAATGGGATTTTCCCACATAGATTGATGGTTTCACCTTAACTAACTAATTATGATATGTTCTAGCGATGAAAATTTAGTTACAAGGACTTGAAAATTACTTTATTATGATTAAATATATGCCAATTGTAATTTATAAATAATGTTCCTCTATAAATTAGTAATGGTTAACCGTTAAATAAAATCACAATATATGGATTCTTAAATTTTGATACTAGATGTAAAGGTATGGTTGTTGTTACTTGAAAAACCTATTACAAATTATAAATAATTGGACTTTATAACTTGGGAATAGAAGATGCATCTAACTGAACCATGATATATATATATATATATATATTGAATTTTAATCCTTAATGGAAATGGTTTCTATTAAATGGGAATTCCAATTGAAAATTAAAGAATGTTTTCTTATATAACATGAAATTGACACTCCATATAATTAGAACTTATGATTAAAGATATGACTTATACCCTTTTATTACCTTTATAGCAGGTAGTTTCTTTAGTTCTTTATTAAATAGTGATATCTTAGTACCATTCACTTTTTCCTTTCAGAATTCTATTGATCTGTACCCATTTTGTGGCATTTTTTTAGAATTTTAGAGTTATTAATCCTTGTAAACGTCATATTTAATCTCTATAAGGTGGTGATTACCATACTCTTTATGTGGTGAGACATGAAACACATGTAGTGAAACTTGTGGTGCCTCTTGTTATACCTAATCTGGGAATTTACACTTAGTTAGAGAGGGTTTCATATAGTTTATGATGACCATGTAGAGATCTATGTTACCTTACCCTAATCTCATAGATTTAACATCAGAATTTTATTAGTGGAATCCACATACTTTCTAGGGGGATGGTGGTACCATTCTACTAATTCATGGCTAGATATCTTTTTTCTATCTTTTATCATCTTGAGACTCCCCTAGAGAGAAGGGTCAAACTGCTAACTTACATGCTTCATAGATCTTCCAATAATTTATGGTATGTTATTACATATGTTGATCACTATTGGGATATGGTTTGGAGGTATTTCCAATCTACCTTGTATGATTACTTATTTACATAATCATTTTAAGCTAAAAACTCTTTTTATTTTATGATCCTACATTAGGTTTTTATGTCCATCATGGAATATTCAACTCATATAATTGAGATCCATCATTTCATGGAGAATATTTCTGGTAAAGAGTTTTTCAGAGATAGGTGTTTTGAGGATGGGATCGTGTATGACATATAATGATAGGTGAAAATTTTCTAGCTAACTACCATTTTTTAGATGGTGAACCAGGACCTTATCTCCAAGAATAATATGAGGGAAGCTGAATCTATAGGCTAGAGTAGTTCAGTGCCTAGATAGGGTGGAAATTTTTCCAATGGTAGAAAGTGACACTTTAATAATCCTCATTGGGTAATAAAAAGTAAGAGTTTTTTTATGTTATCCATGTTGTACGTCATAAATATAGTAGGCTCAGACACACAAATTCCCAGTATATCAAGTACTCGGTTGAGTGTAATTATTGAAGCAAGATAGTTCATCTTTAGAACTTTTTTGGGAATTTTCTTTCTATGGTTAGTGAGAGAGAGGGTCTACACTATCTCCAGTTCCTAGAGTGAGATCACTTGCTCCATATCAGGGTGGGAGACAGAGCACTACAGTCCATTTAGGTTGAGGATGTAATCATGGTCGAAGAATCCATATATCTGATATACAGCATGAGTAGAGGGGAAATACTCAGGGTAGTCTGGTGGTAGCTCAGGGTTTTGGATCATTCCAAATATATACAGTATAGATTATTCCCAAGGGGTAGAGTATTGGTCCTTCTACAATGTGTGGTATGATCTTAGTACACTATACTTTAGTATCTACTTATTTTGATATATAAAATATTCACTCTTTCATATCTATGGAAATTATGGAAAGTATCGAGCTTAAAATTCAATAATTTGGTGCTGTGATGACTCTTGATAGTCTTTTTGGAGTATGATCAAAACATTTATGCAAATTAAAGGATTTAACTCTTGATATAGCTGGTTTATTTTCTTATGGAACCTATTTTTTCTTGAGATGAGGGGCTTCGACATTATTCTTTGGATAAGGTGGTTGGTTATTCATCACACTCATATCAATTGTTATCTCCATAGAATGTCATTTTCATCACCTGAAGGTGGTAACTCAATTTATAAGGGAAAATGCGATGTACGGAAAAGTCGAGCTAGAATTGGGTATCATGGTATAGGTGAGGTTCCAGCCTAGATTTCTATCCATTTCCTAGATGATTAGGGATCATCTTATCTACATTTCCTTCTCGTGGTGAATTGATTCATTGAAATCATTCCTGATGAATTATCTAGACTGCCACCTAAGATAGAGGTAGACCCTTGATATTTTTCCAAGAGTGGATCCAATATCTATTCCTATTTACAGGATGGATCCTACAAAACATTAGTAACTCAAGATATAGTTTGAGGACCTATAAGATAATGGGGTTATACAACCAACACATCACCTTGGGGTTCACCCGTTCTTTTCACCAAGAAGGTGTATATCGATTTAGGTTTTTCAGACATTAATATTACATATTTTTAGATAAATATTTAATAAATTTCAAAAATACATGGATAAGGACTATAAAGGTTAAGTGTATTTGGGGAATAGATACTAAATATTCTTATTTCATAAAATATCTTCAACATCTCTCACAAATATATTCCCATTTAGTACCCTTCATAGACATACCCTACTTAAACATTTATTCATAAACTGGGAAAAGGAAACATTATAAATGGTGATCTCAAATACTTAGCAGAGGTAAACACAAAATATATCAAATGATGTTCATATAAAAGAATTATATAATTACAAGTGTATGAGATTATAAATATAACCTAAAAATTTCATACCTAATATATCATGGATCATAAGCATGATACATGGCATACAATGTTGTCATTTAAAATAAAATGAACCACATGAGTGAGAAATTATCATAAATTTAACATGAAACTATTGGATCCTACGTGTTTATAATGGATAAAATAGGGGATGAATTTTAGTTCTATAAAATTAAACAAAAAAATAACCCAAAACCAATTTGTTTCAAAATATCAGACGTAGAAATCATCTGATGATAAAATTATTTGTATCTTATCTGAATGTTTTCTGATAAACCAATTTTTAATAATTATTCTCACATACATTATGATAAAATATTTATGATAAATATTAGTAAAAACAAATTTCTATTATAAATTTCATAGTGGAATATAAAACTTGTAAAATAAAGTAATATGAAATCTTATAATAAATTAGTAATGATTTAAAAGATTTAAAAAAGAAATTCCTCTCTTTAACCTTAATAGTTAAGGAGGTCAGATATACTAACTTAATATATCCACGGTTTTCAACCCAACTGTAATGGAATATCATTCCTTACGAGGAAAGCCCTTGATGTAATGATCAGAGTATCTCTATATTTTAAAAACATGGAATCCCTCAATATGAAGATCAGTGTCAGCTCTATATCTCTTAAATAAGAAATCCCTTGATATGAAGATTGGTGTTAGCTCTATCTTCCAATCCCCTCGAATCCCTCAATAAGCCTAATTAGAATCACATATCTTCCAATCCCAAGAATCCCTTGATCTAAACCTAAATAGGAGGAAGAGAATAAAAAATCAAAATTTTTCTAAGGACTTTAAAATTCCTCACTTATAATCCTTAGAACACAACTCTGTGAAAAATTAAAAATCATAAGAACAATACATTCAAGTAGAGAAAAATATAGGTACTATTGAGTTACGAAATAATTGGCTTCCAAATCCTAGAATTCACTCCTTTTTATAGGCATCCCTTCAATGGTTATATTTATGTGTATCTTGGATTTAGTTTCAATGGATTTGGATAATCCTCACTAGATAGTTCAGAAAAATGTATCCATCCAATGTCATTTTGATAGCAGCACTACAATGTTGTAATAAATTTTTTCTGATTGAAATAATTCCAACAATCTTATTTTGAAGTTCTATTAGTTTTATGGAATTAAATATTTTTAATATGATGAAATAAACTATGTCCAGTCTAATGGATCTGAACCTTAGTCAGTCTAATGAATAATACATTTTTCATTATGATGGATAACACATTAGTTAATTTAATACACATGACACAAGTCAGTACGATGGACCAGACTCTTGGTTAGCCCAATGATCTGATTAATGAATATACATTTTATATTCGTTTCATTAGAAAATATCTCAAATCTTTTTTAAAAAGGTCGTATTCTATAAAAATATTATAAAATTCTTGGGAGATAAAATTTTTCTAAAATAAGGTTATAGGAAAGTGTTTAATTTTAAAACTAAAGAAAAGAAGAGTAGAAAGTATAAAATTTCAACTCAAAAATCTCCCCCTTTTTTAAAGAAAAAAATAAAACACATTAAAATGAAAAAATATATTAATTTTGAAAAAAATGGCAACCTTTTATACATTTATGAACTTTAAATAAATAATTTATAAGAAAGTTCGTTCATTTTATTATCTTATAACTCACACTATATTGATAACTTCATTTTTTCATCATTCTTCATTTGGTAGAAAAAATATTTCATTATGTTATCCCCCTCAATAAATTTCCTCCTTAGATATTTTCTCCCCTTTATAAATTTCTCTAACTTATATTACTTCTCCTTCTTTTTTATTTTCAAAAAGTAATATGGAATGTAATGTATTTTCTTAAAATATTTGACATTATAATAGAAAAAAATTTGTATTCAAATAACTATTCATCCATGAATAAAAGTGAGAACATTAATCCAAATAAAATTTGAAAAAATTCAAACAAATTGTGTTTATATAATAAATCATTCAAACTAAATTTATTAAAAAGCTTTAATAGAATGAATACATTTAAGATTTTAGAAATAAAATATTCCATAATTTTTTTAAAACATCTTTACAATTTATTTAATATTCTATAATTCCTCTTGATTTTTCTCAGATTCATCTATTTTGGATTCGATCTTGGATATCTTCTCTTATATGACTCTGAACCTCTGATTATCTTCCTTGAAAACTGATAATCACCCCTTTAAGAAAACTTCTCTTCTTGTTTTATTTCTTTAGTCTATGAAACTATTCTTCAAATGATCATATATTTTAATTCTCACTATACACATTTTGAATATATTATTTAGTTTATAGATTTCCGAATTTTAATAATATGATAAATATTTAAATTTTTTCACAAAATTTAATCTATCAAATACATTCGATTTCAACTTTTCAAAAGAATTTTCAATTTAAGAAGATACTTTCTTGACCTCCAAAAAACTATCATCATTTTCTTTCAAATAATCATCTAGTAATCCTGACCACTTTACCATCTGATTGAACCTTATTTTCTAAGACTTTGATTTTTCTTTGAAACTATTTATTTTAGCTTCATTTTGAACAATTTATTGAATCAAAAAATTTAATGACTTTTCTTTCTCATTTAAACTATAATAGATCTTCTTGCACAAGGCTTTGATGTTTGTTAAATAAATAATAAAATTCACTATTTGTTTCAAAGTAAGAAAAATATAATATATTCTCTTATATTATTTAATGACCAATTTATATGAGAAGTCTAATGACACTTCTAAAATATGTTAAAAATATGGTCTAACATCAATATTTTCTTTCCTTCAATATTTTTATCACATGAAACTTTCATTGCGTCAACCTCTGTATTGGTCTCTACTTTTCTGATAGTTTGGTATGGGAATTATGAGCATCCTCTTCCTCATGTGATGATGATTTTTTTCATAGAAATGTATAATACTGGGTTCTTATTGTGCCGAGTTGATAAAGAATTAGATAATAAGGATGGAATTGTAGAACTTTAATTTTCTGTTTCTTCTTCCACTTCTTTTTATTCTACTTCTTCTAGTTCTTCATCAATATTTTCTATAATTCATATTATTTTTTAAAATTTCATTTCCAGACATAGATTTATGTTTATATTTATTCTTAGGAGTATATGATTCTTCTTCCTTCTCTCTTGTACAGATTATTTATCTTTGAATACTTATGGATCAGATGCAAAATTGTAAGATTTATCTAAAAATGTTTTTAATTTTTGATTGAAAACCAATTTCATTATCACCATGGTTTCTTATCAAATAAGAGAAACTTTTTCAACAATGGAATAATAATAATTCTTAATTTGAAATACTTCCATAAAATTTAATAACATCTAATTAATGAACCATGTAAACAATATAATCTATGATTTCACAGAATTTTTCTTAAATGATTCAATTGATAGAAACACAAACTTAACCAAATTAATATTTTTCATGTTCATAAGGAAGTAAAAAATAATGATATCAAGAAATTTAAGTGTTTACCTATCTCCATTTCCTGGTATCAAATATCCTTTCATACACAAGTTAAAAAATATTGCATCTAGATTCAAGTGGGAAACCTTTCTAACCTTTTCATAATAAGTGAACCAAGAATATTCTTCTTTTGATTTTTCAAAACTACCAAGATTCTATAGAAGCTTTTGTAATGGAAGGTATACCACACCTTCCAAATACAATTCAACTAGATCAGAAACTTGTTGAATTATAAGTTTTAAACTTTCATCAAATATTTTGAATATAATTACATGTATTTCATCTTACACACTAAATTATACCATAGAATAAAATAATCTTAAAAATTTTAGATTATTAAAATTGAAGTCATATTTCTCTACACAGATCTTTTCACATCCTCGTATTTTATTAAATCTTATAAAAATATAATCATACTTCTCATACCATGATTTTTATATAAACCTTTACTTAATAACTTATCACATTGAGAAATAATTAGCTAAAGCCATTAGACTAGATCTGACATCGAAAATCATACTAAAGAAGTGAAATAGGTGAAAGACAAACTGTCAGACTGAACAACAAATTGAGATTCAAGGGTCGATAGAAATTCCTAAAAAATAATTTTGGATAAGTTTGAGGCACCCCTTATATATGTATATATATATTTGTGGGTGTACTTTCATATTCTTAAGATCAAATGGCTCAGATTCAAAATGTTATTCTGATCCAATGGTTTATATTTAACCTCAAATGATTTAATAAATTTTGTGAACTCATAAATTTTTTTAGGAAAAAAAGACATCAGACTAAATTATTTTCTTATTATATAAACTTTTGAAATTTTTAACAAATTTAATGTTATAAAAGTAAAGAATTTCTAAAATAGAAGATTACAAAAATTAGTGTATAATTACAAAAAATAAAATATTGGAAGAATATATCTCTGATTAATAATGAATTTTGATATGAATAAATAATCTAATAACTTGTTTTTCTTGGTTTTTATAAAATAAATTGAACCTAATAAACTTTATATAAAATATATTATACAAAAAAATTTGGTATGGAATTTTTAGTCCAAAAAAATTTAGTAAAAAATTTGGATTCCAAAAAAATATTTAGTAAAAAGGATTTGAATCGGATTTTTTTTATTAAAACATTTTTTCACAAATACTATTTGTAAAAAAATTGATTCAAAAGACTAAAAAATTAGAATAAAAAAAGTTTTTAGAAAATCACATCATATATACTCTCCTTTAAAATAGAGTTCATTAATATAAGGAGATTGGAAGACATAAATATTTTATTAAAAATCTATATGCTTTACTATTTTTAGAATAACCTAAAGATATTACTCCATTGAACTTTGGAGAAAACATATATAAGTTATCTTTATTATTAAAAATTCATAATTTTCATCAAAAAACATTGAAGTATAAATGTGTTAGTTTCCTTATAATCCACAACTCTTAATGGGGTTTATTAATAAAAGGTCATATTAAAACATGATTTGTAGTATAATAAGAAATACTAACCACTTAAGAAAAAAATGTTTATCCATTGAGTATTCACTTAGTATGGGTCTAGTAATATCTTGATGAATTTCATTTCTTATTTTGACTACAACATTTTCCTATGGAATTCTATGTACTGAGAAGTTATGTATAATACCTCTATTACAAAAAAGTTTCAAAATCAGAATTAAAAAATTCTCCACTATGATCACTATGAATAGTTATCTGGGATATATATTTCACATTTTTAAACCTGGATACAAAATTTTTAAATTAAAAGAAGAATTCAGAAAATTTTTCAAGATAATAGACTGAAATATATCGAGTGTAATCATCAAATAAAACATAAAAAAGTATTTTCCACTGATACTTATATTTTTTAGGTCTAAAAAGTCCATGTGAACTAACTGTAAAGCATAGAAAACAAGGACTTCACTAATAGATGTTAAACTATAATTATGTTACTTTCTGAATTTGAATGAATCATATACTTTTCAAGTGTTAAACTTATGTTACTGTAGATCCTTAACTTGTAATGTCTTATACAACCTAGAAAAATTTGTAATATTTTTGTTTCCAAATCATCTATTACATAACCAAGATTGGTGTTCCATTTCACAAATAAAAGGTAGATCTTATTTCCTAAGGTTTTAAAATTTTAGAGTGTAATCATTCTCATGTAAATTGGCATAAAGAAAAAAAATCATCTTTAGAACTATGAATAGTAAAATTTTCCTCCCAAAAGTTCATAAGATAACCCTCATCAAATAATTTACCAAAGATAATAATGTTTATTTTAATTCCTACAACAAATAAAACATTTGAAATTAAATATTTTCCAAAAAAAAAGTTACCAATTCCAATAATATCTCCTTGAGAATTATCTCAAAAAGTTATTTTACCACATTTACTATTTATAATATTATTAAATAATTTTTTATTTCCAGTCATGTTTCTAGAGAAATCACAATCTATGAACCAAATATTTTTTTTGTTGGTACATTCCTTATTCCTGTAGAAAAAATATTAGTACTTTAGAACAAAAACCATCCTCGGTCTGGTATTATCAAAAATTAAGAATTTAGGAATTCACATTTTTTTAACTTTAGAATGTTGAGATAATATTGAATCAATTTAAAAATTAAATTTATGAAATACTAAAGATTTAATTATATTAAAATAACATTTTTTCTTCCAAAGCCCTCCACTTTTACACTTAGTAAAAAACAGACCACTCTTCAAAAGAATGTAGTTATTATTAAAAAGGTTTCCTATTTGTAAAACCAATTAAAAAAATATCTCTATGAGTTCTAACTAAATTATACATTTTATTAAAAATTTCCTTACTAGTGGTAAATATTGGAAAATGTTTCTTCAAACTAAAAATTCAAGAATTTAGTATTCCAACTCAGTTTTTACACGAAATAGAATTTTTATTTGGTCTATGTTTTAAAATATCATTTGGACAATTAGTTTTATAAAAATTAGAATTCTGAAGATCTTTTGAGATATTATACTTATAAAAATTATATTTTTCTAAATATTTATAAATATTGGATATTTTAGTAGTTAAGGAATGAATTATGGAATATTCATTCACATGATTTCTTAGAAAATTTCAATTTTTCGAAATCTTACAATTTTTATTTCCTAATGATTTTTAAAATCTACAAACTTATTCAAAACCTGGTGAAGAATTATTTTCTTCTAATGAATAATATTCTTCATTGGAATATTTTTTATTATTATCATAATTACTATTATGGTAATTATAAGTTAAATGTATATTTTTAAGTGATTCTATCGTTACCTTAGATATAAAGATTTTATTAACCATTGTAATTTCTCTATAGAATCTAATATTCTTCAGCCATGAACTTTTAGTAACTGATGAATTATTAGAAAAACTATCTTCTCCAATATAACTCCATGTATCTAAAGCTTTCACAATCTTCTTATTTTTAGGATTGTTATACTTTTTTGAGTTATTTTCATAATTTCTTTCCTTCTTATCCTTTATCTTAAACTTAGGATAATCCAGTCTGATATGTCCATCTTTCTCACATTCATAACAAATCACTTCTGAAGAATCTTGTTTATCACCTTTATCCTTGTGATTTTTATTATATCTATAAGGAAAATCTTTCTTTTCCACTATATTTTTTATCCTTTTCACAATATTATTAATTTCATTTTCTTAATGTTCCGATTAATTACTATATGACTCAACAACCACTTTCTTATTTTTAAAATACTTCACAACTTTCTTAGCAGATTGTACCTTACTAGGAACATTTAACGTAGTTTAAAAAGTAACTCCTCCACTCTTATTTTTCATTTTCTCAGCCTTTATTTTTAATCTTTCTTCATATTTTATAAGGTTTCCAATAATATCATCAAGATTAATATTAGTAATCTTACTATGTCATCCAAAGTAGTTATTTCGGATTCCTATTAACTATAAATTATTTCAATAATATTTTACACTAACACCCCTAAAATAAGATACTTTTCAAAAAGGTATTTAAAACTTTTAACAATATTCATAAATCATTGATCCATTTTAGTTTCTTCGGGTAGAAAATAAAAAACATGATGATCCGCTCATAGTATAGCTCTTCTTATCTCAACGACATTAGAAGTTCCAAAATGTGTTTCCTACAACTTATTCCATATAATATTTTCATATTATCAAAAAAATATCTAACTATATATGTTTCTAGTTAAAGAACATAATAGAGTATTCTTTATTCCATAATTAAACTGATATTATTGTTTTTCCTAATTTGTCAAAGAAATATCATCTTTCTCAAAAATCTAATATTTACTAGTCAACTTCATAAAATTTTCAACAATGGTATTAATAATAAAAATTATATTTCTATTTATCTGGTATACCTAATCATTACTATAAAAAAATGGTGGTCTAATAGGATTCATATTCTTGAGACTAGCAACATTTAATCATCTCATATTATAAAATCAAAAATGCTTCTACAATACACGTTAGTGTAACAACACTATATAAAAAGATATTTTATAATAAATTTAATAAATTATAATATATAATGAAATTAAATACATAAGAAAATTAGTATAACCTCCTCTGATACCAATTTTTGGATCGTTAGATTCTATAATGGCTATTAGAGGGGGTGAATTTTAGTTTAAAAAATTAAACTAATAAAAAAAATCCAATTCCAATTTTGTGAAAAATATTGAAATAATTTATCATATAATGATAAAACTATTTATATAGAATCAAAATGTTTTCTAATAAATAATAGTTTAATAATTGGGCTCATTCATAGTTTGATAAAACAAATATTCTTAATTTTTCTAAAAACAACATTCTAATATAAATTGCATAGTAGAATATAAAAGTTATAGAAAATTTTAATATAAAATATTATAAAAATGAAATAATAACTTATGTGATTTATAAAATAAATTATACTAATTAACCTTAATAGTTAAGGTGGTAATAAATCATAACTTAAGATATCCATATTTTTCATCCTAACAGTAAATTTCAATATTCCCTTACCAGGAAAGTCCTTTATAGGATGATCAGAGTACCTCTATCTTCCAAAACCATATAATACCTCGATATGATTATCATTGTTTTCTCTTTACTAATTAAAAAATAAATCTATCGATATGAATATTGTTGTTTGATCTATCTTCTAATCCCCAAGAAGCCCTTGATCCGCCTGATTAAAATCACCGGTCTTCTTATCTCTATAATTCCTTGATCTAAACATCGATTAAAATAAGTGAATACTAAAGTAAAATAGTTCTAGGGACTTTATAATTTATCACTAGGAATCCTTAGAACACAAATCAATAAAAAATTAAAAATCAAAATACTGATATGTTCAGTCATAGAAAAACCTCATATAGGTTGATTTGAAAATGCATCAACTCCTATCTCTCGAATGCACTCATATTTATTGGAATCCCTTCAAAGGTCTTATTTTTGGGAATCTCATTGTTGGTTGCAATAGCCTCGAATTATCTTCACTAGACATCTCATAAAATTGTATCAATCCAATGCCATTTTGATATAACCACTACAATACTATAATAAATTTCATCTAATATATATAACTCCAATAATAAGATTATAAAATTATATCAGTCTAATAGACTTAAATATTGTATGTCCGATGAAATGAACTATGGATAGACTAATGGTTCTAAACTTTTCCAAGTCCAATGGAGATAACACTATTAAATTAAATGGAAAGAACACTAGTCAATATGATGGACCAGTCTCATGGTCAGATTGATGGATTGGATTAAAGAATATACAGTTTATATTCATTTAGTTAGAAATTATTTATATATTCAGTAGAAAATTATGTTTTCTAAAAAAACATTCTAAAATACTTGGGATATACAAATTTATTAACATAAGGTTTTAAAAATGTGTTTGTGATTTTAAAAATTAATTAAAGGAAAATTATAAAGTATAAACTTTCGACTCAACAGAACCTTTAGATCATGTCATATAAGGGTTTCACCATCGTAAGTATAGAAACCATTTCATATGTCAAAGTAAACATTTGATATAATCAATTCATAATGGAACAAGCATCGAACAATATTTCAAATTTAATAACAGATCAAGAATCATCACCTAGTTCCCATAATAGATCAAGCACATAGTCTTATTTCCCATAGCACATCAATCACATCATCTTGTTTCCCATCATTATCTCATTAAATATAAAACTTTTCCCAGTTCATTTCTGGGAGATATAGGTATCAACCATCACATAATGAAAATAATACATATGTGTGCCACAATATCATAAAACATTCATCTTATCATAACCCATGAAAAAATAGCTTTCATAAACATTTATTTACATAATATCCCATAGAAGATAAATGGGTTCAACGATCATTTTAATATATCATAACCTATAGATATGAAATGGGTTCTAAAAGAATTTCATCAAAGCATACCCTGTGGAAAGGAAATTTATTTCATAAAAATCTTGTCATAATAAATATAAACCATATAGAGAATGAATAATGATCATAAACTTAGTTTATATCCTAGTTAATCTTAAGTTACATCAACATATGTCATCTGAGATAGAAAATTATTTTGAAATATCACTTGGAACATTTTTTAGTAAAATATCCTATACACTTTGAAATCACTTATTTAAAATATAAAAACATCCCAAATATTATAGAACAAATTTCATTGAAAATAACCTAGTAATATTTAATGTAATACCTAAATCATTGAGTGTTCATGATGGTGGAAAAAATCTTTCATTTAATACACATTAAAATAAATATTCCTTTCATATTTTTTGTAAAATCCCAAAGGTCCCTATTTGGAAAATGACAAGAAGTTTCATTTCAAACCATTATTTAAAATTTCAAACATCATTAAAAATTCCTTTATAAAATAAATTAATAATATTAAAAATTTTCTTTAAAACATTTTTACAAATCATTGATGTGGAAGAAAAAGTTTTTTCAGTAGAAGAGAGAAATAAAGATGATTTTTCTTAAAAACAATATTTTGTAAAATTGCGTACGTAAAGTGGATAAAAATAATGTAAACATGTATTTTCATAAAAATAACTTTAATATAATAAAATTAATTATATTATTGAGAGATATGTCATAATATTTTATCATCTAAATCATAATCATAAAAACTCTCGATAAACAATGAGATTGTAACATAAATCCCATACTTCTTTGGTAACATTTAAAATTATAAGACCCATGAAAGATAGAACTTTATATAGATGTGTATATACTATAATAATAATAATAATAAAAATAATCATAAAATACATTCATGGGTAGTATATACACCTTTTTAAAAAACAACTAGTGTATACAGCATGTATCCCACCGAAATAAAAGTTTGAATAAAATCCCTTACAACCTTAGTATATTTTGAATCAAAATCCCAAGTAAAGAATAAAATAAAATAAAAAATAAAATTTCATTAAAATAAATATATTTTTGATATAAAATTTCAAAGGGTAATTATATATGATACACAAAAGAAATAAGTGGTGAATATAGTTTATGTATCTTAGATATAAAAGAGAGACTATAAATCCCATACCTTTTTTGTAACGTTTGAATCATAAGCCCAATTAAAGAAAAAAATTAAATGAAACTTTCAATATCATGATAATAAATAAATTAGTGATATAAAATTTCAAAGTATCTATATATACACCTTATAAAATAAAATAGGTGAATAACATAATATATATCCCAAAAAAGACAATTTAAGATGAAATTCCCTTACCTTAAGTCTCAAATTTGTTCATAAATGTTTGAAAATCCTATATAATAAACATAATTTTACTAAAAATATATTAAATAACCATACTAATATATATCATACCAAATATTATTTACTTATGACCTTTTATTACCCATTTATTAACAATTCCTTGTTAAAATCACCTTTTGGGTAATAACTGCTTTGTTTTTAAAGTATATTTTGGTTTATAATTTTTAGTCCTTTTACTTTGATCATAGTTCCATAGTTTCCATAATTTTACCAATGATAAAAATATCATATATATTAATCATATATTTATTTATAGTAAATCATATAATTTAGAGATAGAAAATGAGGTATACTGTTTATAGAGATGGAAGGTCATACATACACATGAACGATGCTTCCATTTTCTGAGAAGATGAAATTAAAGTGAGGAAAATAATATATTATATTTAAATAATAATATTTATGTCGTATATATCATATTTGTTCATTAAACCAACCCTTATTACCCCATGTAAAGTGTAAGTGAATAACAAATCACATCACTTCGCGAGGTAGTAGTCTGTCACACACGCGAGTGCTGTTATCATATTTCCAATGAATGGAATGTAAGAAGGTATATATGATATTATAATAAAAATAATATTATTTCATAAATATCTTATAGATATTTTTAATTCATAATTGTATCTATTCGTGAGAGGTGGTGGAAAAAAATTACATCGGTTCGTGAGGCAGTAGTCTGTCGTACACACAATCGACGTTTCATTTCCAACTTGATGGAATATTAGAGAGATTTAGGTAATTTAATTTACATAATAACATATCAGTATATTATATATAATTATTTTATTATATCTTCATGGTTCAAGATTATTTAAAGGATTTAGAGGAATAAATAAAATGAAAACACATGGTTAAGAACTATACACCTCCTTTGGAGAATCCCCTTAAGTTTATACCTAAATCCTTCATTGGATGGTTTTCTAATAAAAAAGGAATATACAAAGTTTATAGTGATGTAATAAGTTTATCTCTTCAGGTATTAGTTGAACCAGTGTGTTTTAGAAGTGTGAATATTAGAGTAGAGGGGTGGCCTTTTATGAGTGGGGGAGAGGACACACTTGGGATTTTTGAAAAGAAAAAGGTTTAACCAAATTTTAAACATGACACTCCAAAATGTAAAATTACAGAACCTTAGATGTTATAAGGTAAGAATATGGACATAAAATTTCATTTCGATATCTTTCTAGGTCATTTTCCCCTTTTTTAGTTTAACCCCTGGTAAGCTCAATTTAACATTAATCACAATAATTAATTTTTAATATTTTTACAATTTATTTATATCGAAATTTAAGTTTACCATATTCTATAATAATAAATAATCTAATTAAAAACAAGGAATCCATTTTTCCAAATTCCATTCACAAAAGATAAAAAATTTAATTTAAAATTAAACTCACAAACAAGATAAAAAAGTGGTTTTCCAAAGATAAAGATTTCAAAAGTATAAAAATTTTTAATATAAAAATTCATTATTAAATTAATTAAAATGAAAAAAAACTGGATTAAAAAATTTTATTTTACAAATATAACTTTTATACTCATTTAAAAATAAAATTATTCTTTTAAATTCTTTAAAAAAAATGCAATTTTTATGAAAAATCAGTATTTTATTTATATTCATTAAAAAGGTAATATTTTAATAAAATTCAAGAAAAATAACTCAAATATAATTTATAAATGTATATTTCAAAAAAAAATTATTTTTTCATATAAATTTTCTAAAAGTGAAAAAAATTACTTTTATAGTTTTTTTTTAAATAAATAAAAACATGTTTTGAGAAAATAGTCTTCTAAAAACATATAAAGTCTTTAATATAAAATAGGTACATTTTATAAAAATATTTTCTTTATATAGAACAATTATATTTAATATTTAAAATCAATTTATTCTTATTCATACCTACATGTGTAAGGTCTAGGTTAAAATGGTCATATTTAAAATAAGAATATTAATAATATATTGTTGTTTGTTAAAAATCTGTGTTGTTTGTAATGAAAGCTATCGAATAAATTTAACTTATTAAAAAATATATTTCATAAAAATTTAGAATGTTACAAGGTATATGGGACCCTCACATTGTGTAATGATTAGTTAAGGTTGAACCAACTTATGGTTAAGAACCAGTATCCATTACCTCATATATATGACATCTTCAATCACCACTAGGGAGTTAATGTTTTCTTAAAAATTGATTTGAGGTCAGGCTATCATCAGGTACAAGTTAATCTCTCATATATATCATGTATAACATTTCATAGTATATATGAATTGTATGATTATTCTTTCATGTCATTCAGTCTCATGAAATTACCTTCGGTATAACGACCCAAACCAATAGTATATAGGTATTACATCATTATTTATGAAATTTTATTACACTACACAAACACACACCTGAGGAGCATAATTTTTTATTGTATTTGGTGAATCGGTACACAATCTTCTAATTTAGTTAAACATCTTAAAAATATCTCATAAAGATCTACCCCTTTGGTGCTCTTCACAAACATACCATACATAAAACCTTTCTTCATAACTTAGTGAAATGAAATGTAAGAAAGGGTGAGCTCATATGCTCAGTAAGGGTAAACAATGGAGATATGAAAGAATAAGAAGAACATATGGGTCCTATAACATGATCATAACATTTGAAAACCATACCCTACATATTAAAAATTATAATATTAAGTCATGAAATAAATACCAAAAGTTAATAAGACATGAATCATAAGGTAATCAAAGAACATTATCCGTGAGAGTGTAACATGATAATAAGACATATTTTTTTTCATACACATCATATTACAAAATTTTTAACATTTATAAATAGAAAAAGGTTCACTCGTCATGTCAAGGACATGAAATAAAACCCTCAAATAAATATTTAGGCATGAAACCAGATCCAAACATAACATTACGTACATGAAAGATAGTTCCACACATTACTCTTTGAATATATAATCAGGTTCACACATAACATTGTGAATATTTAATTAGGTTCATTAATAACATTGTAATGTGTAATCAGATTCACACGTAACATATTTACTCTTGTGTTATACATCCGAATCCAATGAATTGGAGTGAGATATTGGTATCACACATCACATATGGAAAATCTTACATTTTTGTGCCATAAGGTCATAAAACATTCATCAAATCATATACCATGAAATTAAATGTGTTCAAAAAACATTTTATCATATCGTTAACTATGGAAAAGAGATAGGTTTCATAATCATTTCATTATTTTATCATAGCGTAACATGTGTAAAAAGAAATGGATTTCATAAATTGTTTTTCAAGGAATAACCCATAGAAAAGAAATGTGTTTAAAAATATATTTTCATGATAACTAATTCAAAGAAATAATAATAAATTTATCCTTATTTTATATCCCCAATAAAGAAAAAATCACATTAAAGGATATTATAATATATGGAGAAAGGTTTTAAAATATCACTTTGAACATTTCTTGAGGAAAATAACTCTTCTTTGAAAATCAGTTTTTAAAACTAAAAAATCATAAAACATTTTTAAAATCCTTTCCATTGAAACTAAACATTAAAATATACAAATTAATCTTCAAAGAAAATAATTTTCAAGAAGGAATGAAATTTCATTCATGCCGTACACATAAAAACAATAATTCCATTCACATTTATGGTAAAATAAAAATTGGAATTTTTTGGAAAATAAAATGAATATTACTTTAAACAAATTATAATTTTTTTTAATATATCATTTTAATAATATTAAAATTATTTTTTTAAAAATATAAAATCTTTTTATGGATGAAAAAAGTTTTTTTGAAGGAAGAGAGAAATAAATGCATTTTTTCTTGAATAGATTATTTTGAACTCTTGAGTACATAAATTGATAAAAATAGAGGTAAAATTTATTATCATAACATAATAATAGGAGAATAAATTTCATTCTTTTATTTAGTTATATATCAAAATATTCCTTCATTTTAAGCATAGTCATAAAAAATCTCGACAAACGATGAGATTGTATCATTAAACAATGACCACTTTGGTAACATTGAATTTTTTTCCACATGAAAGAATAAAATTAAATGAAATATATAATATCATGATAATAAATAAATTAATGATATTACATGTCAAAAGGGCTATATATATACCTTATAAAAGAATACAGACTCATAACATATCATATGTCTCAAAGAAGGAAAATTGAGACAAAATTCCATTACCGCTTTGGTAACTCTTAAACCATAAAACTATTTAAAGAGAGACCATAAAATAGATATTTAAATAAAAATAATTTTTGGATAATAATTATTAAATTCATTCTTGTGAAGTATTAACACCACATAAAAAATAGGTGGTGAATATGGCATGTATCTCATGGATGTAAAAAGTGATATGGACATCCCTTACTTTAACTCTCTACCTTCATTATACACATTAGAACATCATGTATAATAAATATAAGTTTATTTTAAATATATTATAGAACCATAATAATATATATTATACCATATGTCATTTAATTATGACCATTTATTACTCGTTTATTACCAATTCCTTCTTAAAATCAAGTTTTAGGTAATAAATGTATTATTATTTTTATATGTTTTGATATTTTATTTTTGATCCCATTACATTGATCATGGTAACATTATATCAATAATAATAATAATAATAAATTATCATATTTATACATCAATTATACTTTTAATACCAATCATGGATGATTTTTTTGAAAAATTATGTACGTTACGATCATGGATACGGTATATCGTACATATGCAGAAGTAACGATTCTATTATTCAATAGTCATTATGGAAAGATGGTAAGTAACATTTTATATTCGAATTTTTAATAATATCATTAATAAAATATTATTTATTTAAATATACTTATACATATCATCCATATGGTTTGGGGATGAATAGAGAGAGTCACATCGCTTCGTGAAGGCGGTGGTCCACATGTAGACGAATGACATTATCATCATTCAATGAGTGAAAAGTTAGGAAATAAAATGATATATTATGTCTTAAAATTGATACATATTTAATTAATATCATAATTATTTCATTTTTCTCACATATATTTGTTAAATATATCCTTATTTTCTTCCATTTAAGTGTGAGTGATAAATTAATCTCATCGCTTAGTGAGGCGGTAGCCCGCCTTACACTTGAGTGACATTATCGTATCCCTTAAAAAATGGAATGTAAAAAAGTTATATATGATATAATGAAACTATATGTATGTTATTTTATAAATATAATATATATATATACTTTATATCTACCATCATACCCAATCGTGAGAGGTGGTAATGGAAAAAAAGAATGACATTGATCCACAAGGTGGTAGTCTATCGTATAAAAAGATGATGATTTTGTAACCCATTTGATGGAAGTGGAGATATTTTAAGGTCATTAAATTGATATAAAAACAAATTATTATATTTAAGATACCAATTTAATTTTATCAACATGGTTTAATAATAATTTAAGGAGGTGGATTAATAAATTAAATAAAAAACTCTTGTAGAAGATTGTTACCTCTTCTTAGGGTAACCTCCTTGGGTTTGCACTACAATACTTCCTAGTTCAGATTTATATAAAAAATAAGTCTTACAGGATAATATGAGATAATTTTAAATTTATTTGATCAGGTATTTTCTGAACCAATAGTTTTTTAATTTGTTTAGAGAAGAGGATAGGGGTGGCCTTTTATAAGTGAGGTGAGTGAAAAAATTATAATTATTAAAAAGAAAAAACAAGTAACCTTATTTTTCACTTACCAATGTGTCCAAAATGCAGTTTTATCTATAATTATACATTATAGAGTCTAAATATGTCAATAAAATAAATATATGATAATTGTTTAAGTCATTTTAACCATTATTTTTTTAGTTTAACCCCCGATAAACCCATTTTTACCTTAACCGTAATAAATGATTATTACCATTTTTATTATTCACTATGGGAAAAAATTAATTTCAAATTATTAGATCATATAATATTTTCTAATTCCAAATATTGAGTCCATTTTTTCAAATTACATTCACATAATGGCAAAAAGATAATTTAAAATTAAACCCACCGAAACGACGAGAAAGCGGGTATTAAAATAGAAAATGTTCAAAAGTTTACAGGGTTTGTACATCAAAATTCAATATGTAAATGATTATAGTGAAATAAATTTGATTAATAAATATATAATTATATAATTTTAAATTAAAATCAATTTAAAATTTAATTTAACTTTATAAATAAATTAAACGAAAAGTCTTTTTTCAATTAGAATTTAGTATTTTTCAAATTCATAAAAAAATAATCTTTTCAGAACATTCCCAAAACCTAACCCTAAGATAATTTTAACATGATGAATTAATAAATTTACTTTATCTTTTCAAATAAATTTTCTAATTTTTTATTAAAATTACTTTTAAAAAAATTACTCAAAAAAAGACAAAAATGATATCTAAAAGGATACATTTTCTAATAGTAAAATCTGATTTATTATTATATATAGTTTTTAAAACAAATAAGATGAATTTTAAATATTTGATTAAATATATAATATATAAATTTCATTAAAATAATTATCTTTTTTTTTTAATTTATTGAAATAAAACATGTTTTTTATAAAAATAGTTTTTCAAATAAGATATTTCTTTTATTTTAAAATATTTTTTTATTTAAAATTTTAATTAATTGGTCACAAAAAAATCCATATTATATACATTTATATACCATATATTTTTGAAATTTGCTTAATACTATTCATACCTTCCATTACTTCGGTTATAAGATAACTATAATTTTAAATGATAATATTTTAATAATATATCATGTTTCATTTAAACTCAGTGTTGTGTGTAATGAAAGCTAAACTCATTTTTTCTGAAATGAAAAATATAGAAAATATTAAATTTATTTAAAAAAATCACAACATCTTTTGGTGTAACATTCTACCCCCTAAAAATTAATTTTACCCTTTAAATTTCTCACTTTGTTACCAAAAAATGAGGATACTTCTCCCTGATTATATCCTCAGGTTCCCACATAGTTTCCTAAAGTTTGTGGCTTCACCATAAAATAATGACTAGGTATGTGGTTTTGTTTTCATAGAACCTACTCTATTTGCTCCAAAATCTCTACTCATTCTTCTAAATAAGGAATATCATGCTTTATTAGTATAACCTATGTGTAAAGTATATGTGATTTCATAGGTATTTACTTCCTTATGAGAGATACATGGAATACATACTTAACCTGAGGGAGTTTTAGTGGAAGCTTAATGTGATAAGCTACGGTCCCAATATGATTAAAAATTTCAAGGGAACAATATATCTAGGGATTAGTTTTCCCTTATTTCATCCACATACAATTTCATAGAAATGAATTCTCACTAACTTTAAATTATAAATCACATTGAATATTGTAACGACCCGAGTCTGGAGCCCCTCCAGTGGTGCCCCGTACCCGGTTCGCCACATGATCTCAAGCGCGTTTCCCCGAACGCCAGAGGCTTCCAACTAGCAGCAAGGGCCTTGGTGAGTCGGTGGGTAAACTATGACCTCATTCGATAAGGTATACAAGGTAAGAAAACAAAAATAAACAGTGGAATCCGTAAACAACATGCATAACAACAGAAACCAAACAGCGGAAGAAATGTACATATATAACTATGATGACAATGATGCAGCAGGTACAAGTATCTAAGGAAAACATAAAACACAACAATGTGCTGAAATACAACTAAAACCAAGTGCAAAAGAAAAATAAATTAATCTCCTCAGCATCGCGATCCATGGCTCAGTCCCATGCTCCCCAGCTCCTGATGCAGTCAAGAACCTGAAGTAGTAGGGCGCTTGCCCTTGTCTATACCTACAGCAACATAGTCTGCTTGGGCCCAAAAGCATGGCCCAAACAGGGTGTGAGATAAAATCCTAGTAGGCAATCACCCAAATATTTGTGCCTAACAGTCAATGAATACATGGCAGTGAATAAACAAGAAGCAGTAAATAGGAAAGCACAAGCAGCTACAATCCACAGTTCTAACAAGTAAATTACACAAGTAAGCAAACAGCAACAAGAAGAAAAGAGGTAACCCTCTGGGTATCTCTCACAGCCTAACCCCTACGGTTCAACCTATAGTGCTAGCAACCCTCTGGGAGGCAGACACAGTCTCACCCCTCTGGTTTAGCTACGTAATTAAGATGACTCTCTGGGGAAGAACTCACCGTCAATTCCCCCTATAGTCTCGTATCGTGCTAAAGACTCTCTGGAGAAGCACTCAATGTCAATTGCCCCTGTGGCCCGCGTCGTGGATCTACAGACTCTCTAGCGAAGCACTCAACATCAATTCCCCCTATAGTCTCACATCGTAATTAAAAGATACTCTGGAGAAGCCCTTATGTCAATTATCCCTTTGGTCTACTACTCTAGGTTCTCACAGTCCTGAGTATAACTAAACATGATAAGTGCATGTGTATCATCCAAGTAAACCTCAAGAATTACTTGGCTATCAACTAAGGCTCAACCGCAAAAAAAAAAGAAACAGTTCCACTATCCTACGACTAGGCATGGCAACTGAAAAAACGCCCAATAGGAAAAACAAGCATGAAAAAGCAACCTGAGCACAAAATGAATTACTCTACTCACAAGCAATAACCTCTACTAAATCAATAAAGAAAAATAGGAAAACAACAAGGGAAAAACATGAAACACGCAATACCCCGTTCAAGGGTATTGGTGGAATTTTCACATAATATTCATCAACTTTCTACGGAAAGGCAGAAACCACCTACCTCGATCCTAGGAGATCGATATACGTGAACCATGATGACAGATTCCCCTTGGAACGACGTAGATCTGAGAAAACGCACAAAACTCTCAACCTACGATAACTTCGAAACTAGGAAGAATCAAGAAACAAGACTCAAGCAGAAGGAAAAACTAACCGCTGTGATTCCAACGCAATCGACCGTGCTCAAATCGGAGAACGGATGACGAGGCAGAAGCTCGGAGAAGATTCGGTCGTACGGTCACTTCCAGACGGACGAAAACTGGAGAAGAAGATGAAATTGGGGGTTAGTTGTGACCCCGGTCTGTTTAATGAAAAAACGTACATGGTGTGTACTTATTGAGTACACGGCGTGTACTTCAATTATTTCCGTACTCCGAATTAACTAGCCTCCACCTTAGCCCTACACACCATGTGTGTGGCCCGGGCACGACCAACACACGGCTTCGAGCCAGGGAAGAGTACACGGTGTGTACTCAGAAAGTACACATCGTGTAATTCTGAAATTTCTAGAAAATTTATTTTCCTTAAAAACTCTAGAAAAAGGGAAAACATACATGAATGAAGATCTGGGTTCTTACAAACTTCCGCTCTTAAAGAAATTCGTCCCCGAATTTCCCTAACGAGGTGCAGAAGAAGAAACCCTGAACAGCTCCGGCCACTACGATCGTACATCAGCCTCCCTCTCCCAGGTCTCATCCTGTACTCGGCCGTACTGCCATAGCACTCGTACTAGAGGAATAGACCGCCCGCGAAGAACCTTCGTACTATGATCGACAATCCGTATAGAATGCTCCTCTAACAACGTATCTACTTCAAGCTCAACTTCCTCAGGCTGAAAGACGTGATACGGGTCTGAAAAGTAATGTCGGAGTTGAGAGACGTGGAAGACATCGTGCATGGCCCGATACCTCTGAGGTAGCTACAACCGATAGGCAACCGGCCCAACTCTCTCCAAGACCTCAAACGGCCCGACGTACCGCGGTGAAAGCTTACCCTGTATCTGAATCCTTTTGTGTCCCAACCTCTGTGCGACACGTAGGAGAACCTGATCATCGACCTCGAACTCTAGAGGTCATCTCCGCTGATCATTATAAGACTTCTGTCGAGACTGCACTGTAGCCATCCTCTTCCGAATCATCTCTATCTGCTCTGAAGTCTTCTGAACAAGACGAGGTCCCAGCAAGGGTTCCTCTCCTGCCTCTAGCCAGCATAAGGGTGATCAGCATGGCCTACCGTACAAATCCTCATATGGTGCCATTTGAATGGTATCCTAAAAACTATTTTTGTAGGCAAACTCCACCAGTGGGATATGCTTCTCCCAAGAACTGCCAAAGTCTAGAATGCAAGCTCAGAACATATCCTCAAGCACCTGGATTGTGCACTCGGACTGGCCATCAGTCTGGGGATGGTATGATGTACTCAAAAGTACCTTTATACCCAAGGCCTTCTAAAGTCCCTGCCAAAACCGAGAGGTAAAGCGCGCATCTCTTTCTGAAACAATATAGTGTGGAACTCCATGCAGACGAACAATCTATCTGATGTAAAGTCATCCCAGATCATCGACACTAATGGTATCCTTGATCGGAAAGAAGTGAGAAACCTTCATAAGCCTGTTGAAGACGACCCAAACAACATCGTTTCCCCGAGCCGATCTCGGCAACCCAGTTACGAAGTCCATCGCCACATCATTACACTTCCACTCCGGAATGGGTAACTGCTGTAAAAGCCCCGCTGGTCGCTGATGCTCTGCTTTCACCTGTTGACAAGTAGAACATCTCATGACAAAACTAGAAATATCCTTCTTCATACCTGGCCATCAGTATTGGCGATGAAGGTCCCGATACATCTTGGTGACGCCAGGATGATCTTCCAAAATAGAGGAATGGAAATCCCGCATTATCTCCTCGCGTATGTCTGCTGGCACCCATACGCGTCCTTGGAAATGAAATATCTCATCCTCGCCCACTGTCCATCTAGGAAGAGGGTCCTCTCCTGACACACTCTCTCGCAGGACTAATCCTTCTGAGTCTGATAGCTGCCTCATCCGTACCCGATCAAGTAGTATGGAGGTAACAACTACAGAAGATATAAAAGTCTTTCCCCTTCTGTCGTGCACCTCCAGATGCATCTCAGAGAATAGATCCATCAGCTGCCACTCACTACTGGCCTCCTGAACTTCCTGAATCTGATTTCTCCTGCTCAATGCATCTGCTATGGTGTTGCCCTTTCCCGGCATATAGGCAAGTTCGAAGTCAAGAGACTATAGATACTCGACCCACCTACAGTGCCTCGGATTCAGATCATGCTGAGTGAAGATATACTTGAGACTCTTGTGGTCATTGAAGACCACAAAGTTCTCTCCCAGAAGATAGTGTCTCCAACAGCGCAAGGCATGAACAATAGCTTCCATATCCAGATCATGCGTAGGTTAGTTTCTCTCATGTGGCCTTAATTACCGAGACTCGTACGCAACGACTCCATCTCCCTGCATAAGCACAGCTCCTATCCCGATACCTGAAGCATCACAGTAAACAGTGTAGCTCTTTCCTGGATCTAGAAAGACTAGTATCAGTGCTGATGTCAACCTCCATTTCATCTCCTGAAAGGCCGACTCACAAGAATTTGACCATAATAACTTCACCCCCTTCTTGTTAAAACTTTTCAAAGGTGCTACTAGACGAGAAAAGTCCCGAATGAAGTGTCGGTAGTACCCAGCCAGCCCAAGGAAGCTTCGTACCTCAAAGATGTTCTTCGGCTGCTCCTAGGAAACTACAACTCTCACTTTCTCTAGGTCCACAAATACTCTTGCCTTTAAGATGACGTGACCCAAGAAGTGAATCTGATCCATCCAGAAGTGGCACTTCGAGAGTTTAGCATAAAGACGATGCTCTCTCAGTGTACTCAGAACGATCTCAAGATGTGTGGCATGGTCGTGTCAAGTGTGAGAGTTCACCAAGATATCGTCCACGAAGACCATGAAGAAGGAATCCAAGTAAGGATGGAACACTCATTTCATCAGTGCCATAAAAACTACAGGTGCCTTCGTGAGTCCGTAGGGCATAACTGTGTACTCGTATAGACCATACCTGCTCCGGAAAACTGTCAGAGGTATATCTGATGGTCTAACGTGAAACTTATGATAACCGGACCTCATTTTGATCTTCGAGAACACCCGGGATCCTTGAAGCTGATCGAAAAGGTCATAAATCCACGGCAAGGGATATCGGTTCTTGACCGTCAACTGGTTCAGCTTCCGATAATCCACACAAAGACGAAGGGTACCGTCTACCTTCTTCGCAAACGGAACAGGCGAACCCCAAGGAGAAGTACTGGGTCGGATGAAACCCTTAGCCTGTAGCTCCTCCAACTACTTCTTGAGCTCCAGAAACTCAGATGTGGCCATCCTATATAGAGGAATGGACACCGGTTCTGCTCCTGGCACGATCTCAATAGAGAAGTATACCTCACGCTCCGGAGGAAAACTTGAAAAGTCCTCTGGAAAGACATCCCTGAAGCGATCCACCATAGGTGGAAAGTCCAACTGTGGAGTCCCCTGATCATCCAGATAAAGACTAGCAATCTGGGCCGTCACTCCTCCTGGACCAAGATGCTCGAGTCCCGCCCGACTCGCCCGAACGTCCCATTCACCTCTATGAAGGAAAGATTCACCTTTTGGTGAAATGAAACTGACTCTGCAGAGATAATAGTCGACGACTTCCTGGAAGGGAATCAACAAGTTCATGCCGAGAATTACATCATATCCTGTCATCTCTAGGAAATAGAGATCCCATAAGAAGTGATACCCTTCCTCCTCGAGAGGGCACTCTCTACACTGGCGCACACTAGATGTCCTCATTACCAAAGGTGTGTCTAGTTTCAACGAGTCGGCAGAAGAAAAGATGCAGAGCCCAAGTCTCTCTACGACAGCAACAGAGATAAAGCTATGAGTAGCACCAGTATTGAAAAGGGTTGAAGATAAAACTAAGGCTACTAAAATCATACCTCAAACAGTAGAAGGGTCGGGATCCTGCTCATGATAAGTCTGCTCCACGACGAAAGAATAGCCCGCACCGCGGCCCTGTGCCCCTAACTGACCACTCTGAGCTGAACCTTCCTTCTGGTGCTGAGGAACTGGTGGCCGACTTCCACGGCCTCGACCTCCACCTCGGCCCGAATAGCCGAAAGAACTCCAATTACCCGACTGGTGAGAGACTGGTGGGGCTGCTCCTGAACGAGGAGTCATGGAAGAACCCCGGTCAACTGCTGCGGGTGAGAAAACCTAGCAGAAACGCTAAAGGTGACCCATCTTGCCGCAAGATCGGCACTCCATGGGGTCTCTCTGGCACTGCGGCCTCATGTGTCCCGTCTGGCCACACTGGTAGCACGTCACCTGGCTTCTTGATGATGGGTCTCGCTTCCTTGAATCACCGCATGTAGGCTCCCTACGACGCTTCTTGCTATCATCTGGAGGAAGGCTAGATCTGGAAGCAGAACTGACCTGACTCATAGCTCCAGAGTCTCTCAGATTGCGCTTTACAATCAGTGCCTGGTTGAAGATGGAAGCAATGGAAGTTAGCTGGAAGATGTTCACTTGCAAGCAGATCTCCCGCCTGAGTCCATCCTCAAACTTCCTCTCCAAGAACACCCCACTCCCATCCCGAAGGGGTTTAAAATTCTTCAGCTTAGTGAAACGAGAGGAATACTCCATGATAGATAGAGTACCCTTCTCTAAGCTCATGAAATCCCGTGCTCGATCGGCCCTCAGGGTCTTCGGGTAGAAGTAGTCGTAGAACACCCACTAGAACTCCTCCCAAGTAATAGCCTGCTGTTGACCCACCTGTGAGACCATGTCCCACCACCTCTTGGCGGAGTCTCGGAGCATGTAGGTGGAGAGATTGACCCGCCTCTCTGAAGGCGTCTCCAGATGCTCGAATATAGTCAGCATGGCTTCCAGCCATGACTCTGCAGCCTGAGGTCCTCCCTCCCCCGAGAACGTGGGGGGATGCTGCTGCTGGAAAACCCGCGTCAAGTCTTCCATAGACGAGGTAGGAGGCGGTGCTCCCTAGAAGGCCGGCATCATCCTCATGAAACCCTCCCTGAACTGCGCATCAGCGCCCGCAACTAGTACAACAACCGGTGCCAAGGCTGGCTTAGCTGGGGGATCGACAAGAAGTCCCTGATCAGCCTTGTCTAGGGTCTAATCACTGCCTGAAGATAGACGTACGACCGGGGGACGTCTCAGAGGAATATCACTGAAAGATCAAAATCAAACCTTAGATTAGGAAAACAAGGACAGAGAACACAAGAGTACAAAACGGGAACAGGGGAAAAAAACACACAATATTGCAAAACACAACTACACGGCGTGTCTTCTTAAGCCACTGACATGGGCGTATACTCCTTCCCTAAAAGTCGTGTAACTTCTCAAATTACATGGCGTGTTGACCCCAACACACGACGTGTACAAGAAAACTAGTCCCCTGCCCGAGTCTCTTTACATGGCTAACCCACATGGTCCGACTCAACCCGAGACTACACGGCGTGTTCGAAACAAACACGGCGTGCTCTAGACAAGGCTTCAGCGGTCTGTGTTGTTGAGTACATGGCTGTCTACATGGATGGACCTTACACATCATGCTCCGAACAAACACGATGTGTATAAGAGAAGGTGACACCGTCTCGTGTGGTTCGTGACACGTGCGGGTACCTGGACAAGACTACATGGTGTATTACGAACAAACACGACGTGTGGAAAAGAAGGTCACGCCGGCCCGTGTTGTTCGAGACAAAACCGGGTACCTGGACAGGACCACACAGCGTGTTCCCTATGGACACGGCGTGTTCTACCTGAGATTCCCCGACCCGTGTTGTTAGTGACACGGCCGGGTACACGGCTCCGAACTCACACGGCGTGTACCAATGGTACACGACATGTTCCCGAAGTTACTCCCACGACACCGTGTTATGCTCACACGGTCAGTGACACGGCCAGAAAACTACACGGCGTGTATCTAAAAAGTACACGCCGTGTATTCTGGGTTTTTCTGGGCAGTAGCTCAGAAACTGCGTAGAATTACAGAAACCCTAAAAACAAGGGAAAAGATGCCAAATTCTGATCCGTGAGGGCCCATAACACCTCAAGAACAAATATTTGTTGTTCATTTTAAGAAAGGAACAAAACAATAGTTTTCTAACACAACAGTAGAGAATCTATCAAGCATCTATCACAACTGCATGCATAATCTACACAGAGCCTATCACAATAGCATGAAATCGCTAATGCACCCTAGATTGCATGACAAGAATGCATGAAATGTGATTTCTATAAGTGCCTATATGATGCATGATATGGAATAACCTCATCTCATCAGGTTGTGACAGAAATAGAACCAAAATATCAAAATAATAACCGCACAAGTCATACGAATCACTCTAGGTGAAAACATACCAACCATAAAATCTAAAAACCATAAAACTGCAATTAACGAGGTAGTATGGATTTTCCCTGTACATGGGTTAGCTACTCCTAGGCACAACTTAATAACAAGTACCGAATCCATCCTATCCTTGGCTAAGGTCTCCAAACAATAAAGAAAGAGAAAAAAACCCCTCTGATACCACTTTGTAACGACCCGAGTCCGGAGCCCCTCCACTGGTGCCCCGTACCTGATTCGCCACATGACCTCAAGCGCATTTCCCCAAACTCCAGAGGCTGCCTACTAGCAGTGAGGGCCTTGGTGAGTCGGTGGGGAAACTATGCCCTTATTCAGTAATGTATAGAAGGTAAGAAAACAACAATAAATAGAAGAAGCAGTAAACAACATGCATAATAACAGAAACCAAACAGTGGAAGCAATGTAGATATATAACTATGATGAAAATGATGTAGCAGGTACAAGTATCTAAAGAAAACATCAAACACAAAAACATGCTGAAATACAACTAAAACCAAGTGAAAAAGAAAAATAAAGTAATATCCTCAGCATCGCGAGCCATGGCTCGGTCCCATGCTCCCCAGCTCCTTATGCAGTCAAGATCCTGAAGTAGAAGGGTGCTTGCCCTTGTCTATAACTGCAGCAACATAGTCTTCTTGGGCCCAAAAGCATGGCCCAAACAGGGTGTGAGATACAATCCCAGTAGGAAATCACCCAAATATTTTTGCCTAATAGTCAATGAATACATGATAGTAAATAAACAAGAAGAAGTAAACAAGAAAGCACAAGCAGCTACAATCCACAGTTCTAACAAGTAAAGTACACAAGTAAGCAACCAACAACAAGAAAAAAACAGGTAACCCTCTGGGCAACTCTCACATCCTAACCCCTATACTTCAACGTATAGTACTAAAAACCCTATGGGAGGCACACACAGTCTCACCCCTATGGTTCAGCTACGTAATTAAGCAGACTCTCTGGGGAAGCACTCACCGTCAATTCCCCCTATAGTCTCATATCGTGCTAAAGGCTCTCTGGGGAAGCACTCAATGTCAATTCCCCCTATAGTCTCACATCGTAATTAAAATACACTCTAGAGAAGTGCTTTTGTCAATTCTCCCTTTGCTCTACTACTCTAGGTTCTCATAGTCCTGAGTATAACTAAAAATTCTCAGCACGTGTGTATTTTACAAGTAAACCTCATGAACTACTTGGCTATCAACTAAGGCTCAACCGAAAAAAAAGAAACAGTTCCACTATCCTACGACTAGGCATGGAAACTAGTAAAACACCCAATAGAAAAAACAAGCATGGAAAAGAAACCTGAGAAAAAAATGAATTACTCTACTCAAAAGAAGTAACCTATACTAAAGAAATCAAGAAAAATAGGAAAACCAAAAGGGAAAAACAGGAAACACGCAATACCCCGTTCAAGGGTATTGATGTAATTTGCACATAATATTCATGAAATTTCTACGGAAAGGAACAAACCACCTACCTCGATCCTAGGAGATCGATATACGTGAACCATGACGATAGATTCCCCTTGTAAGGATGTAGATCTAAGAACACACACATAACAATCAACCTATGATAACTTGGAAACCAGGAGGAATCAAGAAACAGGAATCAAGCAGAAGGAATAACTCACCACTGCGATTCCAACACAATCGACCGTGCTAAAATCGGAGAATGGATGGTGAGGCAGAATCTCGGAGAAGATTCAGCTGTACGGTCGCTTCTGGATGGATGAAAACTGGAGAAGAAGATGAAACTGGGGGTTAGGCACGACCCCTGTCCGTTTAATGAAAATAAAGAAATTACACTACGTGTACTTCAATTTTTTCCGTACTCCGAATTAACCGGCCTCCACCTCAGCCTTACACACCGTGTGTGTGGCCCGGGCACGACCAGCACATGACTTCGAGCTGGTGAAGAGTACACGGCGTGTACTCAGAAAGTACACGGCGTGTACTTCTGAAATTTCTAGAAAATTCATTTTCCTTAAAAACTCCAGAAAAAGGGAAAACAAACTTGAACGAAGATCCGGGTTCTTACAAATATAATCTGCATAATATTTTTTTCAACATTTCATGTACATGTTACTGAATTTCTTTAACCTCATCTTCAAATCTATTTTCTAGCTCGGGCCATAATATCTTTCTTTATTTAACTTCACTCTATCATGTTTAATTTCTACACTTATTTCCATAGAGGGATTCATAAGGATTCATATGAATGCTCAAGTGAAATCTATTCATATAAGAAAAGTCTTCTTTAGGATGGTTTTAATCCCAAACACCTTTGAAATTCATACAATAAGATGTTAACATATAATATGGGGTTTTAATTGTCACCACATATTGATCATCTATCTGAGGATGATATGTATTGATGAAACTGAACTCTATTCCAAAAGATTATTGAATACTTCACCAAAACATCAATGTAAACTTCATGTACTAATTAGGTACAATGGAATGTGGTGCCCCATGTAACCATACCACTTCCATTATATACATTCTAGCAAGACTATCTAGATGTAAATCTTCTCTAGAAGCAATGAAGTGTGTTGACTTCAAAAGGTGATCAACTACAATGCATAATTTCCTCAAAATAAAGGGTATGATAAACACTAAAGTTTACCAATACATTAAATCATATGTCCATAAATTCTAAATTCATTATACCTCAAATTAATTTTTTACTAACACATATACAAAACCAATGGGTTGTATTGAAATAAATGCATCTTAAAATATCCTTAATCTTGATAAACTCCCATTATATAAAACCTCAAAATGGGTTTTAATGACGTTAAACTTAAGATCAACCGGAATCTCATAAACCCTTTATGGAATCCATAATTAATAAGTAAATATACATGGAGACATATACACTTCCAAATGTTAATTCACCGTTTTTTTCTTATATAAGTTCTTATCTTATAAAAAATGATTTCATTGGAATATTGGGTTTATACATATATCAAAATAATATCAAATGTGATCTCATTATTCCAAAATCCATGTTGAGGGAGATAATCAAATGAAATTTCACTAAAGGATAAAAAATAATATTTTCATAGGGCTTATTCATACAAAATAAAAAGTGAAATCTCTTACTAAGGAAGTGTGGATAAGTGTTCCCTTACTATCATGATTCAATTCATCCATTACTTATATATACATTTACTTGATGACCAGGATTCTGACATGTTAAACAACTTCATGTTCCTTTCTTCCACTCACCTAAGTGATCCTACTAACAATTTTGGAAAGTAAGAGTTTGGAACTTTTTCCACCCTCCATATGACATATAATTTGAATTTATATGGAACCCCACCTTCCTTTTCTTATCACCAGAACAAATAGGGTTTTCATCTTCAATTTCTACATTTAGTATTCATCAAACGATTTCCTCATATAATTAAAATCCCTTATGGATAACCCCTTCATAGATCTCATTTTAAACTAATGAATAATTGTTCAAACTTAATTTCTGAATGAATGAAAATACATGAAGAGTACCTCAGAAGTTATATAAAATTTTCTTTATAGGTACCAAAAGATTCATCATCCTTCTACTTAAGATTAAGGAATTTTTTCTATATTTTTTTCTGAGGGATACAAAGAAAGTACTTATTGAAAAATAATATTTTAAACTAATATCTCCTCATGTAGTCAATTCCTTCTCATTGCCTCATATTTTTAGTACGATTCCAAAATTTATAAGAATAACATTCCCAATGATAGATAGTCAAAATGACCTTTTCATGCTCCAAGTACTAGAAAATGGAAAATATTTTTCAGTGGTATGGATCTATTTCTCAGAAACTAGAAGATTAGAAAACCCACTAAATGAAAGTGGGTGTTTCCACCTAAAGGTCCCAATAGAACACTATTATATTCTTTTCTCATTTTTAAGTTCATAATGAGTCATTTATTGGGATATTTGTGTGACAATTTCAATGAGATATTTCATTTCATATCCCATAACATTAATTTCATCGAGAGGAAAATCATTTCCTTATATATTTAATTCAGCATTAAAATAGTTCTTTCGGGTTCCAACTATTGAATAAATTCAGAAATCAGAGTGTAAGTAACAATAATCATAGTGGGGAACCACATGATCATGATAAATAACATATAGTATTTCTAAATCATGACAACTTCTATTTAATTTATGTCACCTTAGGTTTATCCAAGGTTATTCATATCCATCATCTATTTAAATCCTTAATAATGGTTCATAAAGAGTTTGTGAATTTCCAAAAAAGTATCTATAATGACCCATACCTTACCTATATTGTTATGACTTTATAATTGAAGCACACTTATTATAACATATAACAAAACCATGAAAGGACCGTATAGGTATATTGTCTTTAGAAACTGGGAAACATAACCAACTGGTTCATAAATTATCTACGTTGTCTCCATTTTATTTTATCATATCTAGAGTCCCTTTTGGCATATCTTACTTAACATCCTTCTTCATGACCTATGGAAAAGAAAACATACAAAAGGGTGAGCTCAAATTCTCAGTAAGGGTAAACAAAAGAAATATCAATCACATCATATTCATAAGAACATATCATTTTGGAAATATTAACCTACAAAAGAGATCATAATTTCATAACTTGGGATAAATCATAGTAGTGAAATGTAATCCCAATAATCATAACATAAAACATGAAACTTTTTGGCATACACACATAATCATAGAGAATCATTTCTTAGTGGTCAATACTCATTTCCAAGACTATCTTAGCGGACAAAGTCCATTTCTGAACCGAGTTCACTCCTTATTTTAGTCCCGTTTCACTGAACCAGATTATCCTTCCATTCCAGCCATGTCTATCTCATGAGATATAAATCTTTACCCAATGCATTGGATGTAGATATAGGTCCCACCCATCTCATAATGATACCATTTTTATGTGTGCCACAAGATCATAAATCATACATCATAGAATAACCCAAATAAAAATGGGATTCTTAAACATCGTGCCATCGTAACGTAATCCATATAAGATAAAAGGACTTCATAAAAATAATTCCATCATAACATAATCAAATAAATGTAAAAATAGGGATAGAAACAGAACCCTATATTATCTTAGATGGAAAATAATTTTGATAAAACACTTGAACTCCATTCTTGGGGAAAATATCCTTTCTACTTGAAAAACATTTTCCTTTCTTAAAATGTCATATAATTATAAACTAAAATAAATTGATTAAAAATAAACTTGAAAAATTGTAAATTAAGCTTCATGGAAATAATTTTCTAAAAATCCATTCATGCCATATAAGTTAAAAAAACATTCTTCTCGTACTTTGGCTAGAAAAGTCAAAAAGTACCTCGTACGAAAAATGACAAAAGATTCCTTTCATATCTTTTAATAAAAACCCACTGAAGGGTAAAATTGGATTTAAAAAATTGTATGAGGATAGAGATAATATTACATATTGAGGAAATATGGATGTGGATGATAAATATTCCCCAGTAAATTCTGAAGTATAAACAATCTCGGATAAAAATGAGATTGCGAGATTTTCTCTTACCTTAGGTCTGATTTGCTTCCTACGTGTCCGAACCTCATGTATAATGATTTAAATAATGTTATTGAATTATTTTATAATCTTACTTATTGTTATGATATCATATATGGTCATATTATTAGCTTCTTATTATTAATATTTCATTGTTACTTGTTATTCGTGTGTTTATTGCTTTTTGTTCTTATGCGTGTTTTGTCGAAAAAATTCTTATTATTCTTTTAGGTTATAGATAACTCATTTCCATAATGGTATTAGTGTAATATATATCATATTTATTCATTCAATTCATTTATATAATCATTATGCAATGAAGATCATGTAGAACGAGCCGCATCACATTGTGGAGACGGTAGGCCATACGTACGCACGAGCGATGATATCGTTCCCATGATCGTGGAATTGTATTGAAGTGTATGTATACTATTTCAGAATCAATATCACTTTACAATAATTATATATAGTAATTATTTACACCATTATACCCATCCAAGTAAGGTGGTGGTGGAAAATAGATTACACCACGGCGTGGAGGCGGTATTTTGTACGTATGCACACGCGGTGATTTCATTTTCCGTAGGATGGAAAGAAGGTGAAATAGGGTTGTTCAATATTTATAATAACATATCAGTATATTAGTGATACTGATGTTATTACTTAATAATGAAACAAATAAAGAAGAAGGAATAGATGAAGAAATAAAGTTGAAAGAATCGGTAACGGACATTACCTCTTCATTGAAGCACCTCTTCTTAACCTCCTCTTAGGGCGCTAAATATGGTCTTTGAAGAAGAAAAAGACCTATAAGATGTTTCTAGGGAAGTGTAGACGATAAATTGGTAGGGGTTGGCCGATCATGAAGGCTCAATGTGGTGTGAGGAGGAGAGGGAGGAGTTTCCCTTTTATAAGGGAGGACATGGGCAACTTAGGAAAAACATAAAATATTATTTTATAATAAAGTCATATTTAGTTTTTAATAGCTCAAAATTGATTTCTTTCGAATATAAAGTGGGTATGGGTCGCAATCATCTAAAACAATAGATTTTAGACAGGTTTGGGTCATTATATTAACCTTATATTTTAGTTTTAACTCTTAGTTAATTAGATTGACATTTACCATGTCACTTTGTATTTTTATATTATATAGTTAATAAACTAACCATACACATCCAAGAGACCCCCAAGTGGTCCATTAATGATACACCTATCATGATATAAGTATATTGGCCTAACCTTAGATTTTTAAGAATACAATAACAATTAATAATATAATATTTTTTTTAAAAACTATTTTATGTCTATTTTGACACTATTTGGTAATTTATTTTTTTGAAAATCATAACAGCATGATTATTTCTAAAACATTTAATTAAATCAATAATAATATGTCATATTAACCTAGAAAATTATTTTAATTCATAAAAAGTCTCAAATTACATTTATTTGTGTATTTATAACATCAATTATGTTAATATTTCATTAATAAGGTTATTACTGCATCATCATTATGTCATAAATAAATTAACTTATTTAATGTCTAAAAATTATAAATAAAATACCATTATGTAGGAAATATTTTTATCTTTCTAGTGAAAATTTATAGTCTAGTTTATTTTATGTATAACCCTATATTAAAAATGATATAGTTATTAAACTTTGATTTTAACTATTTTAACCCTTCTTTAAATAAATTAATAATAAATGTCCTAATCAAATCCAAGTGGACCTAAATGGTCATATTTTATTCCTAAGGTTGTTTTTGGTCTAATTAAACTTATCCAATAGAATTAGGACATGTTTTAGGGTAATAATAATATCATTTTTACCCTTAATTACCCTATTTACTTTTAACCATGGTAAATAAAAGTAAAAAGTTACTTTTCACCAAAAATTATTTTCATCTCATTGAACCAAATTTTAGTCCTTGATATTAACTGTGTCTCATGGATTTTGAAAATTCCACTCACAGAAGTGGTAAAATTATGTTTTATATAAGTTTGGAAAAAGCTCATAGGAGGTAGGTAAAAGACGGTGAAAAGTTCAATAAAATTTTTATATATCGAAAATTATTATAAAATGACTGCAATGAATTACATTGAACTTATATAGGTATTATTTATCAATTTTTACCTAAAATAAATTTAAATAAAATAAATAATTATTTAAATAAAAAGTCGGTTTTTAAATAGTAACCTTGTGTTTTCACTATTTATCAAAAATTGAAAGTTTTCAGAAAAATACAAAAAATTCACCCTAGGATAATTTCGATATTCTAAATCCAAAAATGAAGTCCATTTTGAAAAATAAAATTTATAAAATTTCAAAAATTGGGTATTACTATTCATAATGGCTAGTTTTAATAATATTTTAATAGCATATCGTTGTTTAGTGAAACTTGGTATTGCGTACAACACAAGCTATCGAGGAATGTTGAGATTGCGTGTAAAGAAAGCCAAGATAGTGTTGTATGTAGTGAAAGATTCATTTGATGATGTACATAACATAAAAAAAAATATTTCCCATAAAAATCTCGGGTGTTACATTCTACCCCCCTTAAAATGAATTTCACCCTTGAAATTCATCACTTTGTAACAAAAAAATGAGGATACATCTCCCTCATTATATTCTCAAGCTCCCATGTAGCTTCTTCTAATTGGTGGTTCCTCCATAAAACTTTCACCAAGCGAATAGTCTTGTTCCGTAGGACTTTTTCACTACGATCCAGAATCTCTATCGGTTGTTCTTCATAAGAAAGATCTTGCTCCAGCGGTACAACTTCTGAGCTGAGTACATGTGAAGGATTGGGTATGTACTTTCTGAGGAGAGATACATGGAACACATCGTGAACTTGATAGAGATTCAGTGGAAGCGCCAATCGGTAAGCTACCTTCACAACACAATCCAGTAATTCGAAAGGATCGATATACCTAGGGCTCAACTTTCCCTTCTTTCAAAATCTCATTACTCTCTTCCAAATAGATATTCATAAGAACACTTTATCACCCACTTAAAACTATAGGTCTTTTCTTCGGTTTTCGACATAAATTTTTTGTCGACTCTAAGCTGATCTTATGTGTTGTTGAATAGATCTGACCTTTTCTTCCATCTCATCAACAAGATCAGGTCATAATAGCTTTCTTTCCCCAACTTCATCCCAGCAAGTTGGAGTCCTGCATTTCTTTCCATAGAGAGCTTCATAAGGAGCCATCTGAATACTGGATTGAAAGCTATTATTATAAGAAAATTCCACTAAAGGTAGGTTTTGATCATAACCACCTTTGAAATCCATAGTGCATGCTCTTAACATATCTTCTAGAGTTTGAATTGTTTTCTCAGACTGACCGTCTGTCTGAGGATGATAAGCAGTGATGAAACTCAACTCTGTATCCAGAGTATGCTGAAGACTTTTCCAGAACTTTGATGTAAACCTCGGATCCCGATCAGATATAATGGAAAATGGTACTCCATGAAATCTTACCACTTCCTTCACATATATCCTGTCAAGCTGATCCAGAGAGAAATACTCTCTAATAGCAATGAAGTGTGCAGACTTTGTAAGACGATCAACTACGACCCAGATATCATTATTGCCTTTGAAAGTTTTAGGAAGTCCGGTGAAATAGTCCATAGTGATGTTTTCCCATTTCCATTCAGGTATGGGTAATGGTTGTAACATCCCCTTAGACTTCTATCTCTCAGCTTTAACTTACTGAAAAACCAAGCATCGAGAGACATATTCAGCAACATCTCTTTTCATGCCATCCCACCAGAAGTACTCTTTCAGATCCCTATACATCTTCGTGCTTCCAGGATGAATAGAGAATGAAGTACTATGAGCCTCATCCAGTAGCTCCTTCTTTAATTCGGGGATGGGAGGAACACAAACCTGATTCCTGAACTTTATTATCCCACCACAATCACAGTTGAATTCAGGAACATTTCTCACCTTATTTTGTAACTCTACATCTTCTTTCTATGCCTCTTTAATCTTCACATGTATAGATGCTTTAAGATTCATTTGAGAAAGATAATATTTTCCCCTTCCATTATAATTCCAAGATCCATCCTTTGTAAATCCATAAATATTGGATCTTTAGTGATCCTCATCATGGATAAACTAGCATGGTATTGTCGACTTAATGCATCTGCCACCTTGTTTGCTTTCCCTGGGTGGTGATGAATTGAGCAGTTGTAATCCTTAATCAACTCCAACCATCTTCTTTGGCGCATATTCAGCTCCTTTTGTGTGAAAATATACTTTAAAATTTTATGATCAGTATAAATATCACACATTTCACCATAAAGATAATACCTCCAAATCTTTAATGCAAAGATTACCGCAGCTAACTCTAAATCATGAGTTGGGTAATTTTTCTCATGGATTTTCAACTATCGTGAGGCATAAGCTATCACCATATCATTTTGCTTGATAACACACCCCATCCCCTTCTTGGATGCATCACTATAGATCACAAACCTTTCTCCACTACAAGGCAGTGTGAGCACAGGTGCACTGGATAACCTTCTTTTCAACTCTTTGAAATTCTCTTCACGTTCCTCAGTCCACACGAACTTAACTCCTTTTCGAGTCAACCTCATGAGTGGATTAGATAATCGTGAAAAATCATTCACAAAACTTCAATAATATCAAGCCAAACCAAGAAAACTTCAGATCTCAGTTACTGTTGTTGGTCTCGACCATCTTTAGATAACCTCTGTTTTTGCTGGATCCACAGATATCCCCTATTTTGAGATTATGTGACCCAAAAATGTAACTTTTTGAAGCCAAAATTCACACTTTGTAAATTTGGCATAAAGATTATCCTTTGTCAGGGTCTTCAATACAATTCTCATGTGATCTTCATTTTCTTCCTTGCTCTTTGAATAAACAAGAATATCATCTATAAATACTACCACAAAATGATCAAGATAGTCTCTAAAGATTCTATTTATTAGATCCATGATGATAGAAGGAGCATTAGTAAGACCAACTGGCATCACTATAAATCCATAGTGTCCATAACTTGTACAGAAATCCATCTTTGGTATATCCTCTCTTTTGACCCTTAATTGATGATACCCAGAATGAAGATCAATCTAAGAAAAGTATTGAGCTCCACTTAGTTGGTCAAATAAGTCATCAATGAGCGGGGGAGGATATTTTTTCTTGATAGTGATCTTTTTAAGTTCTCGATAATCAATGTAGAGTCCTATTGATCCATCTTTCTTCTTAACAAACAGAACAGGTGCTCCCTAAGGTGACGCACTAGGGCATATGAATCCCTTATCAAGATTCTCTTGGAGTTTCTTCTTCAATTCCTGCAACTCAATTGGGGACATTCTATAAGGTGTCTTTGAAATAGGCAAAGTACACAGTACGAGTTCTATTGAAAACTCGACTTCACCATTTGGTGGAAGACCCAACAATTCCTCCGGAAAGACATCATAAACTCCCATAGAATGGGAATATTCTTAATCGTGAGTTTTCTCCAACCATTTGAGATAAATAACCTTTATTTAGTGGAATCAAGACCCATAAGATGGAAGAAATTTCCACTAGATGGTTATGTTCTTCCTTGCATCAATAGACGATCATAGATTGATCTGGAATATGAAATGCGACTTCCCTTATTTGGAAATTGATATGATCTCCATATAAATAAATCCAATCCATGCCAATAATCACATCAAATTCCACTATAGGAAGGATAACAAGATTTGTAGGAAGTACTTTCCTGCAAACTTCAATCGGAGAATAATTATAAACTTTTCATGTGACGGTTGTGCCATTAGGGGTTGTGACATCTAACTAAACATCTAATTGTTGAGGTAATATGAAAATACCCTTAGAAAATTCTTCAGAAATAAAAGAGTGGGTGGATCCAGAATCAAATAAAACATTTTCTACTTTAGAGTGGATGGTAAGTGTACCTTTCACCACTTCGTTATCGTACTCCACATCGCTGATAGAAATTGCATGTGACTTTCCTTTGTCTTTAGCCTTAAGAGTTTATTGATGTCGATAATCATCAACAACCCTTGGATCAGGGCATTGATTAGCATAATGCCCCATTTCCTTGAACTTGTAACATTGAAGTGTAGGAGGTACACTCTGTGTAGCATTTTCTTTGTTCGCATCACTAGACATATTCTTCCCATCATTGTGGCATTCAAATGCCCGATGAACTTCCTTTCCACATTTGAAATATTTACTTGTACCTTTAAGACAACTCCCTCTATGTTTCTTCCCACACTTTGAGCATAAGGGAAAACTCATCTTCTTTTCAGTGTGCTCTTTAGATTTTCCTTTGAATTCCATTTTCATCTTATTATCAAACGCATATGACTGATGGGTTACTCCAATCTCCATCTCAACTTTGAGAGCACATCGAACGATTTCTTCATAGCTATTGAAGTCCCTTATGGCTAATGCCCTTTGAAGACTTGGTTTTAAGCCACTAAAGAATCGATCGATCTTACTCTTAGGTTGGATAATAATACCAGAGGCGTACCTTAAAAGTCTTGTAAAATTTTCTTCATAGGTACCAATAGATTCATCATCCTTTTGCTTTAGTTCAAGTAACTACTTCTCCATCTTTGTTTGAAGAATACGAGGGAAGTACTTATTGAAAAATAAGTTCTTGAACTCGTCCCATTCCATGGACTCAATTTCATCTCTTGGCCTCGTATTCTTGATAAGATTCCACCATTGATCAGCTTTACCTTCCAAATGATATGTTGATAAGATGAATTTATCATGTTCAGAAAATTGAAGAACTGAAAATATCTTTTCAGTGGTACTGATTCATTGATCAGTCACTAATGGATTAGTAGACCCGCTGAATGAGGGTGAACGCTGCCTCATGAAGGATTCAACAGAATGTTTCTACTTCCTTTGCTCGTTTGTAATTCTTGCATGATTCATAGCTTGAGAAAGTTGTGTGAGCATGGCTACAAGATTTTTCATTATATCTCCCATAAAATTTGGTTGCTCGGGGGAAAAATAATTGCATTGCCTGTCGCATTCCGCATTAACACGGTTCCTTCGAGTTCCAGCCATTGACTAAAACCAAGAATAATAGTGTGAGAAACACTAATTATAATAGGAAAACCACATAATCAATAATAAAATTTCACACTTAAGGTCTTATCATAGGTTGTTTATGGCCATTTTTAAAACACTAAGGTTGTGTTCTATGCTTAGACTTATCCTTAGGGTTCTTACAAAGGCTTTCACATCCTAGTTTCCAAAGGTTGATTGTACCTTTACTCTGATACCAAATATAACGACCCATACTTTAAATACATTGTTATTACTTTAGAATTGAAGCACACTTATTACAACATATAACAAAACCATGAAAGAACCGTATAGGTATAGTGTCTTTAGAAACTGGGAAACATAAGAAATTGGTTCATAAATCATCTACGTTGTCTCCCTTTTATTTTATCATGTCTAGAGTCTCTTTTGGAATATCTTACTGAATATCCTTCTTCCTGACCTGGGGAAAATAAAACATACAAAAGGGTGATCTCAAATGCTCAGTAAGGGTAAACAAAAGAAATATCAATCACATCATATTCATAAGAACATATCATTTTGGAAATCTTAACCAGAAAAAGAGATCGTAATTTAATAACAAGGGATAAATCATAGTAGTGAAATGTAATCCCAATAATCATAACATAAAACATGAAACTTTGTGGGATACACACATAATCATAGATAATCATTTCTTAGTAGTCAATACTCATTGCCAAGACTATCTTAGTAGAAAAAGTCCATTTCTGAACCGAGTTCACTCCTCGTTTCAGTCCTGTTTCACTGAACCGGATGAACCTACCGTTACAGCCATGTCTATCTCATGAGATATAAATATTTACCCAATGTATTGAAGGGAGATATAAGTCCCACCCATCTCATAATGATACCATTCTTATGTGTGCCACAAGATCATAAATCATACATCATTGCATAACCCAAATAAAAATGGGATTCTTAAACATCAGGTCATCATAACGTAATCCATATAAGATAAAAGGACTTCATAAAAATAATTCTATCATAACATAATCAAATAAATGTAAAAATAGGAATAGAAACAGAACCCTATATTATCTTATATGGAAAATAATTTTGATAAAACACTTGAACTCCATTCTTGAGGAAAATAGCCTTTCTACTTCAAAAACATTTTCCTTTCTTAAAATGTCATATAATTCTAAACTAAAATAATTTGATTAAAAATAAACTTGAAAAATTCAAAAGTAAGCTTCATGGAAATAATTTTCTAAAAATCCATTCATTCCGTAGAAGTTGAAAAAACATTCTTCTCGTACTTTGGCCGGAAAAGTCAAAAAGTACCTCGTACAAAAAACGAAAAAAGATTCCTTTCATATCTTTTACTAAAAAACCACCGAAGGGTAAAATTGGGTTCAAAAAATTGTATGAAGATACAAATAATATTACATATTGAGGAAACATGGATGTGGATGATAAATATTACCCAGTAAATTTTGAAGTATAAACAATCTCAGATAAAAATGATATTGCGAGATTTTCCCTTACCTTAGGTCCGATTTGCTTCGTACGTGTCTGAACCTCCTGTATAATGATTTAAATAATGTTATTGACTTATTCCAGAATCTTAATAATTGTTATGATATCATATATGTTCATATTATTAGATTCTTATTAGCAATATTTCATTATTACTTGTTATTCGGGTGTTTATATCTTTTTGTTCTTGTGCGCGTTTTGTCAAATAAATTCTTATTCTTCTTTTAGGTTATAGATACCTCATTTCCAGAATGGTATTAGTGTAATATATATCATATTTATTCACTCAATTCATTTATATAATCATTATTCAATGAAGATCATGTAGAACGAGTCGCATCACATTATGGAGACGGTAGGCCGTATGTACGCACGAGCGATGATATCGTTCCCATGATCGTGGAATTGTATTGAAGTTTATGTATACTATTTCAGAATAAATATAAATTTAAAATAATCATATATATTTATTCTTTACACCATTATACCCATCCAAGTAAGGTGGTGGTGGAAAACAGATTACACCACGGCGTGGAGATGGTATTTCGTACGTACGCACGTGCGGTGATTTCATTTTCCATAGGATGGAAAGAAGGTGAAATAGGGTTGTTTAATATTTATAATAACATATTAGTATATGAGTGATACTTATGTTATTAGTTCATAATTAAACAACTAAGGAATAAGAAGTATACGAAGAAATAAAGTTGAAAGAATCGGTAACAGACATTACCTCTTCTTTGAAGCGTCTCTTCTTAACCTCCTCTTAGGGTACTAGAGACGGTCTTTGAAGAATAAAAGGACCTCTAGGATGTGTCTAGGGAAGTGTAGGAGATAAATTCGAAGGGGTTGGCCGAGATTGAAGGCTCAAAGTGGTGTGAGGAGGATAAGGAGGAGGTTCCCTTTTATAAGGGAGGAGAGGGGCACCTTAGGAAAAACTTAAAATATTATTTTATAATAAAGTCATATTTGGTTTTTAATAGCTCCAAATTGATTTATTTCGAAGATAAAGTGTTTATGGGTCGAAATACTCTCAACCAATATATTTTAGACGGGTTTGGGTCATTATATTAACCTTATCTTTTAGTTTTAACTCTTAGTTAATTAGATTGACATTTACCATGTCACTTTGTATTTTTATATTATATAGTAAATAAACTTACCATACACATCCAAGAGACCCCCAAGTGATCCATGAATGATATACATATTATGAAATAAGTATCTTTTCCAAACCTTAGATTTTTGGGAATACAATAACAATTAATAATATAATATTTGTTTTAAAAACTATTTTATGTCAATTTTGACACTATTTGGTAATTGATTTTTGTAAAAATCATAATAGCATGAATAGTTTGAAAAAAGTTAATTAAATCAATAGTAACATGTCATATTAACCTATAAAATTATTTTAATTCATAAAATGTGTTAAATTACATTTATTTGTGTATTTATAACATCAATTATGTTAATATTTCATTAATAAGGTAATTACTGCATCATCATTGTGTCAAAACTAAATTAAGTTATTTAATGTATAAAAATTATAAATAAAATACAATTATGTAGGAAATATTTTTATCATTCTAGTGAATATTTATAGTCAAATTTATCTTATGTATAAACCTATATTAAAAATGATTTAGTTATTAGACATTGATTTTAACTATTTTAACCATTCTTTAAATAAATTAATAATAAATGTCCTAATCTAATACAAGTGGACCTAAATGGTCATATTTTATTCCTAAGGTTGTTTTTGGTCGAATTAAACTTATCCAATAGAATTTTTACATGTGTTAGGGTAATAATAATATCAATTTTACCCTTAATTACAATATTTACTTTTAACCATGGTAAATAAAAGTAAAAAGTTACTATTCACTAATAATTAATTTCATCTCATTGAACTAAATTTTAATCCTTGATATTAACCGTGTCTCTCGTATTTTCAAAATTTCACTCACAGAAGCGGTAGAATTATGTTTTATGTAAGTTTGCAAAAAGCTCCTAGAAGGTAGGTAAAAGACGGTGAAAAGTTCAATAAAATTTTTATATATCGAAAATTATTATAAAATGACTCCAATTAATTACATTGAACTTATATAGGTATTATGTATCAGTTTTTACCTAAAATAAATTTAAATAAAATAAATAATTATTTAAATAAAAAGTCTGTTTTTAAATAGTAACCCTGTGTTTTCACTATTCATCAAAAATTGAAAGTTTTCAGAAAAATACCAAAAATTCACCCTAGGAATATTTTGATATTCTGAATCAAAAAATGAAGTCCATTTTGAAAAATAAAATTTATAAAATTTCCAAAATTGGGTATTACTATTCATAACGGCTAGTTTTAATAATATTTTAATAGCATATCGTTGTTTAGTGAAACTCAGTATTATTCACAACGCAAGATATCGAGGAAGGTTGCGATTACGTGTAAATGAAGCCAAGCTAGTGTTGTGTGTAGTGAGAGATTCCTTTGATGATGTACATAACATAAAAACAAAATATTTCCCATAAAAATCTCAGGTGTTACAATATCCCTTGAGAGTATCAAAATAGGTGTGCAATAAGGCTCATTTGTCATCAACCAGGTGATGATTATGTATAGCTCAATACACCCTTTTTAGAGTTATTAACCCTATATACCTCTATGCTAGAGCCACATTGACATGTAATATCTAGATAGGGATGAAATTTCTTTGAAACCACTTTCTCTATCCTTTACTAAAAAAATAAGTACATTTTACTATACCTTGACTCATCCTTAGACTTTCCCTTAGAGACATACCTAGACATATCCTTAGAAATTATTTGATGTGTTTATCCAATGTTTTCTTATATTAGTTTTTAAATTTGAAGAAAAATACTCCTCTGATACTAACTATAATATCTCAGGCCTATCATATATATATATTACATCATTTTTTATGAAAATTTATTGCATTACATAATCACAAACATGAGTTTCATGATAGTTTAGTGTCTTGGGAGACTAGGTACAAAATCTTTTTATTTAGTGAAGGATCTTCAACATATCCCATAAAGATCTTATACTTTGGTACTCCTCACAAACATACCCTACATAAAACATTTCTTTATAAACCAAGGAAAGGAAACATAAGAAAGGGTGAGGTCAGATGATTAGTGAGGTAAAAAAGGGATATCCATAAGAATAAAATCAACATATGGTTATGGGAAACTGAGAATAACATTTTGAAACCATACCCTACATATTAAATATCATAATATTGAGTCCTGAAAAAAATAGAATTTTATAAGAAATGAATCATAAGGGAATCAAATAACATGACCCATGAAATCATAAAATTGGTAGAAGACATAGATTTTTGGCACACACATCAGATTATATCATTGCTAATATGTATGAAGAGAGATAGGTTCAATCATTAAGTTAAGGACATAAGTAAGTCCCTTACATAAACTAATGGACATGATATCAGGTTCACACATAACATTATAGACATGTAATATAGGTTCACACATAATATTTGGAACATGTAATCAGGTTTGTGCATAACATTGTGAACATGTAATTAAGTTAATGCATAAAATTTTGAACATGTAATCAGGTTCATACATAACATATTTACTCCTTAGTTATCCATATTTACTGAAAGCATTGTAGGAAGATAAAGGTCTCACCTTTCACATAATGAAAATCATACGTAAGTATTCCAGAATGTCATAAAATAATAATCATAATATAAAACTTATAATGAAATGGTTTTCATAAAAATTTCATCATATCATAACATATGGAAAATATATGGGTTTGATAATCATTTACTTATTTCATTATAGCACAAACCAAAGAAAAATAAGAGGGTTTCATAATAATTTTATCAGGGTATAACCCATGGAAGAGAAAAAGGTTTCATAAACATCTTATGATGATATACCATTTAGAAAAAATAATAATGGAATCCCTGGTTTATATCCCCATAGAACTATAAGATACATCAAAGTCTATCATCTTATATGGATAATTATTTTTAAAGATCACTCGAAACATTTCTTGATGAAAACAATTTTTCTTTGAAAATGACTTTTTAAAACTAAAAATTCAAAAAAAATTGAAAATAATTTTTCTTTAAAATAAACTTTAAAATTTATAAATTACACATTAAAAAAATAATTTTTATGATGGTATAATGTTTTGTTCATGTCAAACATGTTAAAATAACAATTACTTTAAAATTATTGGTAAAAGACAATCATGAATTGTTTGAAAACTGACATGAATATTCTCTTCAAAAAATTGTAAAAAATGGGAAAAAATTCCTTATTAAATAATTTGAATAATTTTAAATTCATTTTTGAAAAATAAGGTTTTATAATAATTTTTTTGACCAATGATAGAAACAAAGATATTTTTTATTAAAAATATTCTTTTAAAATCTTGTGTGCATAAAGAGAGTAAAATGAAGGGAAACATGTATTATCATGAAATAACAAGATTATAAGAAAATTCATGTGTTTATTTATATATGTATCATAATATTTCATCATTGTAAGTATAATCACAAACAATTATGATAAATAGAAAGAATATTTTCATTAAACCATTACCACTTTGTTTACATTGAATCATAAGACCCATCAATAAATAAAATTAAATGAAACATATAATGTTATGAGAAAAAATAAATTTATGATATTATATGTCAAAGATGATATATATAAACTTCTTAAAAGTATATAGGTGTATAACATAACATATGTCTCAGAGAAAGAAAATTGTGATAAAAATGCATTACCACTTTGGTGAATTTTAAACCATAAACCTATTGAAATACAGGTCCTAAATTGGATATTTAAATAGAAATAATTTTTGTTAAAATAATAATAAAATAAATTAATGGTAATTATTCACACCAAATAAAATAAATAGGTGGTGTATATTAAATGTGTCTCATGAAAGTAAAAAAGTGAGATGGAAATCCCTTACCTTAAGTCTCGACTTCCTTTATACATGTTTGAACCTCCTATATAATAAATATAAGTTTATTATAATTATATTATCTAACAATAATTTTATATATTAAAACAAATATTATTTAATTATTAAAATTTATTACCCATTCATTACCAATTCTTTATTAAAATAAAGTTTCAGGTAATAACTACATTGTTTTTCATATATGTTTTTGATTTGGTATTTTCGGTACACATACTTTGATCATTGTTCCATAATATCCATAATAATTATTATGAAATAATTCTAATATTTGTACAAAAATTATAATTTTAATACCAATCAAGAAATATTTTTTGGAGAAATTAATTATGTTAAAATCATGAAGATGATAGGTCATATGTACGCATGAATAACGTTTCCATTTTTTCAACGATCATTATTAAAAGGAAAAAAGTTATATTTTAAATTTAAATAATGATAATATTATCAAAAATAAAATATTTTTATTATTTCAATATAATTATAAATATCATCCATATGGTGTGGTGATGAAAATAGAGAGTCACATCGCTTCATGAAGGCGTTTGTGCACATGTACATGAACAACATTATCATATTTAGGTGATTGAAAAGGTAAGAAATAAAATGATATATTATATTTTAAAAATGAAATGTATTTCATTAATATAATTATAATTTCATTTATATCACATATATTCATTAAATTTATCCGTATTATTTTTCATGGAAAATATTAGTGAATAAAGAATCACATTGCTCTGTGAGGCGGTAATCTGCCTTATATACGAGTGACATTATTGTATTCATTACAGAATGGAAAGTAAAAAATTTTATATCTGGTATAATTAAAATAGATTTATAATTATGTAATTAATATTATATATATACTTTATATCCATCATTATACTCAATTTTGAGAGGTGGTAATGGAAAAATGAATGGCATTGGTTAGCGAGTCGATAGTCTGCCGTACACACGCATGATGAATTTATAACACATTTAAAGGAAATGGATATGGTTACAAATAATTAATTTGACAAAAAAATTATATTATTTTTAATATATTATGTTTAATATATCATTATTTTTTAATAATAACTGAAGTGGGTGGATTAAGATATAAAATAAAAATGGTCATTGAAGAACGTTACTAATTCTTTGGGTAACCTTCATAGGTTTCTTCCAAAAGCCTTCCTAGGTTGGATTTATGATAAAAATAAGGATTCTAGGATTATATTAGTGAATAATGGAAGTTATTTTTTTATTTATTGTATTAAAATAAATGGTTTTAAGGTTTGAATAAGAGAGGGTAGTGGGTGGAATTTTATAAGTGAGGCGAGCAGCACACTTGTAATTTTTGAAAGTAAAAATGTGTACCCACATTTTTCACATGAATCGAGGGTCAAAATGTGATAATTATAAAACATTATACATTATGGGTTCTAAATATGACCAAAAAATTTATTTTATAAAAAAATTATTCCATTTTAACACTTATCTCTTTAGTTAAACCCACAGTAGACCCATTATTAACATAACTGTGGTAAATTATTTTTCATTCATTACAGTCAAAAATAAAGTTAAAATTTATGATAATATAAATTATTCGGATTAAAAATATAGAATTAATTTTTCCAAATTTCATTCTAATTACTAGAAAATTTTAATTTAAAATTAATACCATAGACACGAAAAGAATGCAGGTTTTCAAAAAAAAAATTCAAAAATTAAAATGTTTTTATATCAAAATTCAATATTAAAGTGATTATAATGACCTTAATTAGATTAAAATATATATATATACATATAAAATTTAATTAATTAAAATATAAAAACAATTTAAAATATAATTTATCTTATTGAATAATTTAAAAAAATGCAGTTTCCAATTAAAATTTTGTATTTTTCATTATTTATATAAAAAATTAATCTTTTCATAAAATTCCCAAAAAAAAACACACAAATATAATTTTGACATGAAGATTTAAAAAATGGAACTTAATTTTTAAAATAAATTTTCTAAATTTGTTAAAACATTTGTTTTAAAATAAGTTCACAAAAATGGGACAAAATTACTTTTCAGAAAAATATAGTTTTTAAGAATAAAAATGGATTTATTATTATATATTCTGTAGAAAACACATAATATTAATGTTAAATAGTTGATTAAAAATATAATATATACATTTAATTAAAAACATTCACCAAAAGTGGTTTGTTTAATTTATTGAGGAAAAACAAGTCTCTTTTCATAAAACTAATTTTTCAAAAAAAAGATTTCATTTATTTTAAAATAGTTATTTTCATTTTTAATTAATTTTTAAAAAATAATTAATTTTATATATATGTTTAAACCATATATTTTAACAATTTAGTTAATCCTATTCATACCCTCCATTCCAATGTCTAGGAGATAACTGTTGATTTAAGTAATATTATTTTAACAGTATGTCATGTTCAGTTTAAACTCAGTGTTAAATGTAACACAAGATAAACTTAGTGTCTCTTGTAATGAAAAATATCAAAAATATTTAATTTATTAGAATAAAAATTCCAAAATATTTGGTTGTTACATGATGTCTTTTATGGATTTGATGAATTAGGGTTTTCACCCATAAATAGATTCCTTTGTGGTTTCTTTCATCGAAGATATCTTAATATATTATAAAACTCTATATGATATTATTGACCACCTTGATATCATATATAATACACTAATCGAGCACTTTATTCATTCCAAGCACTCAAAATGAAACTTTTGGATTGATAATTTACACTTTTTGGGTCACATTCTATCAAAATTAAGGGTATCCGTATATCTAGAAAAGGTGAGATTCATAGTTTCATGGGAGTGACCTAAGAACATCATAGATATTTAGAGTTTCTTGGGGATGACTAGTAATTTTAAGAATTTTATTCAAAAATTATCATGCCATGTAGTACTTCTTACAAGATTGACCTAGAATGGTGTTTAGTTTACATGGTTTGGATCTTGTGACAAATCCTTTCAGGAGTTGAATTGAAGGTAAACCTCAATGCCAATATTGATTTTTTTTCCTTTTTCTATAGGAGGATATACGGTTTATTTTGATTCATCGCCTATTAGTCTAGGATTTGTTTTTATGCAAGTGGAATGATTTTTTGAATATAGGTCTCATTATTTTAGGCTTCATGAGTAGAAGTATCCTATGTATGATCTCAATTTAATAGTTGTTTTCTATATTTTATGTTGTTAGAGACATTATTTACAAGGAGAATGGTTTTTTGTTTACATGGACCATAAAATTCTCAAATACATATTCAATCATCACAATTTAAATCTCAAACTGTAAATATGGGTTAAATACCTTTAGTGTTTTGATTTTGAACTTGCTAACGGGCCTCGTAAGGGAAATGTAGTGGCTGATTCTGTGAGCCAAAATACTAAACCACAAACTCTTCCAGAAGAAAATTGTGAGTTTTAGTTGGTATATCTATTTTATGATATGAATTTTGAGGTTTATAAGTGTTGTGTGCAGCCTATTATTATTGATTTATCACTGAAATCATCACTTTTAGACAGAGTAAATACGAGACATCTTTCTGATCCTAAAGGATTGATCCATGGGGAAATAATTTTAGGTGAGGACCCACTCCCATTTTGGGTTACTAATGAGAATAAGTTCATGAACATTCATGGGTGTGTCTAGGTTCATTTAGATATATAATAATTGATGATGTGATAATATCATGTTTCTAGTTGGGAAGTACATTTTGGACTCACTAAGATGAACCATGACTTATGCCACCAATATTGGTGGCTAGGTAGGAAAATAAGATAATATGTTTTTTACTTGGTGTTCCACCTTTTATCAGTTTATGTTGGAACACAAGTTTCATGTTGGAATCTTATAACTGTTACCCATTCTTCAGTGGAAATGGGATAACACTGCCATGAATTTCACAATGGGTTTGGTAGGGTCACCTCGAGGCTGTGATGCAATATGGGTGGTTATTGAAAGGTTGATAAAGTTAATCCATTTATTCCTTGTTAGAGACAACTTTTCAGTGGATAATATTAGAATTATATATGTCAGGGAGATTATATGCCTTCAGGGATACCATCATATCTTCTAGGTACACTTGTTTCACTTATAAATTCTAGAAAGGGTTGTTGAGGGATCTAGGTTCATATGTACTTTTGAATATAACAAACCACCCTCAAATTGATGGTTAGTTTTAGTAGATTATAAAGGTATTATAGGACATGATTTGGGAATTCATAATTTATTTTTGATGTCATTGGGAGAAACATTTAACTCTTCCATAATTAGCTTATAATAATAGCTTAAAATATACTATACAGATGGCTCCATATGATTCCATATACAATAGATAATGTCATTCACCTCTGTGTTGGTTAGATGCTAGTGGTAGTACTACTAGGACCTTGCCTCATTTAGGATACATAGGAGAAAGTATTGTAATGACCAGAACTTTTATAAAAAAAATTCTTATTGTGATTGAACTAAATTCCATATTATGTATTATAGTTATAGAAAACACATGCATTTATTTGATTTTATTATCTCTTATAAAATTTAAAAGATCATTAATAATTATAACCATTCATAATATAATCATTCAACAATGATCATATGATTATTATAAATATAGTATATTTATCATTCTAGTTGATAAACATAAAGGAAGTGATGGCCTCGACTAGTGGGATCATACACTATGAATCCCATTTATCATATATTACAATGGATATAGAATCACTGGTCTTTGACCTTCACCAAACCCAATAGGATATACAATAAATAAAGCACGAGTGAAAACATTTACTAGAGAAGTTCAATCTCATCGAGATCACGGACCAAACCACATACACCTAACCACCCCAAGATTATATATTAATAAAACATTATAATTAAATAATATTTATTAAATATAGTTGGCAATATAATTTTTGAAGTTAAAAATAATCTTTACAAGGGTTTTAAAACTATTATTTCTAAATAAATGTTGATTTCTATATTAAAAGTTAAAATTAAAATATTTATAAAATTATTTGGATAAAATAGATATTATTTTGGGAATCAGAACATCAAAAATTATCTAGTGGTGAACTTTTCATAATTTTCTAATATAGTCAAATTTTAGGGAAACATTTATATACAGTATAAATATAAAATATGTATTATGATATCATAATGACCAAAAAGTAATGTAATTAATTATATAAATGGTATACATGACCAAATGTATGTTTACCCTTTAAAATAATGTGATTTTAAGGTTGTTTGATATATTTTAGTAAGCCTTTATTAATCCTCCAAAACCTATATTATATTTTAAAGTTTCAGAATCATTTCATTAAGAACATGACTCACTTATACATCAACAAGGGTAATATTTTAATATTTTAGGAACTTAGACTTATAAAATACTTAAAACCACTCCTCTTTGCAATAAACCATTGTAAAAAACCATGGTAATGTTTTTGGTTTTTATTACTTTATTATTAGAGTCCAAAACCTATGTTTGTGAAATAATAAAAATTCCCCACTCCATTTATATATAAACCCACAAAATATATCGTTAATATACACTAAAAAAACATGTATCTCATACTAAATCTGACCACCTCTCTTTATATTCCTCCCAAGGTTTCCCCAGTCTCTCAATAAGCTCCTCCCAAGCTTTTTGAATCACCCACTAAAAGTAACAGGTCCTCTCCTTCTCCTCTTTATTCAAGCATATTCATTATCGTATGCCTTTTTTCTATAATTTATAATGTTGGGATATGATATACCATATACCACCTTTACATAACTTATGATTACTAAAGGATGATATACCTTTTTTACTCTCATTAATCACTCCCATTTTTATTTATGTGCACCCAGTATACTACCAAAATTTACGACAATTTTTGATGCCAAATATTTATGTAGTCAATACCCATACCTATTTTCTATCTAGGGTGTTCACCTTTATGAACTTATAATTATCTTATTTGGGACTTGAATGTATCTAATCCACACTCCAATATCATGTGATTAAATGTGATGAAATTATTCTTATTTTATATGATATATGTGGTACACTTTTACATGTACATGATTTGATTATGATGGATGCACCTATATAACACTCCATAGCATTGGGTAATGCTTTAGTCTCATGATATATCATGTATGTTTTAAGGGAGGTTATACTAAGAAAATTATGTTATTATTTCTAAATTTTTAACCTTAGTTTATGCTTAAGATATCTTGTTTTAAGTTTTTCCACAATCCCGTGTTTCCTTTATGTTATCAAAATATATCATGGCTCATTGTTAATGTTTATTATTATCACCCATTTTATGTCCCATGTAAATTTATGTTGTCTTAAATTTAATAATTTTTTTTATGTTATTATATTTTTATTTCCTTACATGGATTTATATCTCACCCTTTTCTTATGTATGACACCACTTTATCCTGTGTAGTTTTAAGAATGATGGAATAACATGAGCATGTTACAAAATTTTTAAATAATATTTATATAACCCCTATTTTTTGATTTTATATAATTTACCTAATTCTAAAATACACAACAATTCATGATATTTTTGGTTTTATTATGTGTATTCTTATTTAATAAATCATTAATTTATGTGTAATCAAAATATGTGTTGTCGTAGTTAGTATCAAAGAAAATTTTACTTATTTTTCAGATTAGGAATAGAAAACTCTATAGATATCTTTAGGGATGAGACTAAACATAATAAAACATCCCTAAATTCTTGAAAAGTATAGAGAATTATTTTTCCATTAAAATACATCCCTTTTTGGATACTACAAGTGGATGTGGATTTGTTATAGATGTGCCTAGGGGTAATACCCAAAAATACTCCATTGAACTGGACTCTATTTAGAATTGGTGTATGATAATGGGCCTTACTGTACACCTATTTTGATACTCTCAAGGGATATTCTTTAGTAAATTCACAATCTCATTACAAACCTCTATAAGGAAAAAAATTCCATAAATATTTATGTTAGGAAATATATTATGGATAACATGGATTGAAACATATAAATTCATAATTTAAGGAATAAATTTCGTTTATAAGTTACCCCATTAATGTTATTGGATTTCCATTTATGCGTTTAAAAGTTTAAAAAATAATCATCCCTAATTTTCCATTTATTCTACACAATGGTTGGAAATATGAGGAACCAAATAAAAAACAAATGAAAGGGGAAATGTGATGAATTCACCAGTGATATGCCCAACCTAATGGGATCAGGAATCATGAACATTGTGATTATACTCACTTAGTTAAATCTGGTTCTGAATAGAAAACTAAATTTGGAGGAATTCCAAAATCCCTCAAAGAATGAAAAAGATATAATTGAGACCTTTATGTGAAAAAGGTATATGAATTTCAATTGATCATTCAATCCTTTAATCAAGGAACAATGGATCAACTCCATTGATAACATATTCTCTATCCTTCAGTGTTCGGATCAAGAGAAGGTTGTACTAGATGTTTGTAATATGGAGGGAGAATCTGATCAGTGGTGGAAATTTATTAAGAATAAGATGCTTAAGGAATATATTAAAGTAATGATATTTAAGTAATTCTAAAAAATATTTTTGACTAATATTTTCCTCAAACTCTTCGATATAAAATGGAAATGGATTTCCTTTCCCTCATGAAAAAAGATGATGAATCCATGAGGGAATATGAGAAAAAATTCACAATAATTTCACAATAAGCATCCATATTTTTCCTTACCCTTAAATTAAAAGTTGACCGTTTCATTGGTGGGTGAAATGCGAGTCTATGAAAATCCCAAACAATTTGATACTTTGATAATTATGAGGAAATTATTTTATGTTCCATAAAAGTTAAAATGGAGATTAGTGAATATCAAGGGAATAATGGGGATAATAAGCATAAAGTGGATTTTAATTATGGTGGTGTGATGGGGAAATATAAAAGTGGTAAGAAGTTTCAATATCCTACTTGTAAAAAATGTGAAAGGAAACACCATAGATACTGCTAAAGGGGTAAAGGAAATGCATGGAAAATAAGGGAACCTAGCTGGTAATTGTAAGTGGTAGAAAACCACCAATGTGATGGAAGAGTTGAATTCTCCATTTTACCTTCATCATATTGTTTAATATTTATACTTTAAGGAACAAGTATACTATCAATACCACATCCCTATGTGAATTTATTTTGAGGTAATCAATACCAATAACCTCAAAGGAAATAAGGGAGAGCATATTGAATCACAACCAATGAGGTAGATCCCAAAAAAAAAAGCGATGACAGACATGCTAGTTATTCATTCAAGAATAGACAATTTAAGTTTTTATTCTAGTTCTACACATTCCTTAATATCATGTAAGTTTATTATTAGTATTTAATCACCACCACCCAGCATGGAAGTAAAGGCGTCACTGAAAATTGAAAATGGAGAAATTATTGTATCCAAATTATATAACTCATACCTCATCCAAATTTGTGGGTTAAAATTTACAAGGAACCCTATTATACTTCCTTTTGTGTAATTGGAAGAAATTATGGGTATATATTGGGTTTACTTATATAGATTCAATATAAATTTTCACAAGAATTAAATCACTCTGTGTAACATGAATTGTCCACTAATTCTATACAAATGCAAGGAGGAGGAGGATTCTTCTTTAGCACCAAAATCCTAATAATGAATATTATTTCCCTAAAATCTCCCATATCTAACTAAAATGATTGAGTTAAATGAAAATATTATCCTCGAATACATGCCTATTGTGAGGGAATACACTGATGTGTTTCATAATGAATTTCTTGGTTTTCCTACAAGTTGAGAGCTTTAATTTTTAATCAATATTATACCTAGGTAATTTACATTATCCAATACTCCATAAAGAATTAATATTATATAAATTGAGTATTTTAATAAAAAAATAAAAAATAATATGGATAAAGGGTTCATATGCCCAAGTGCTTCACCTTTAGGTTCACCAGTCCTCTTCATCAAGACAAATGATAGTTCAAGGCACCTTTGGATTGATAATAGTGAGCTCAATAAGATCACCATAAAGATAAGGTATCCTCTTCCATGGATTGATGGACTGTTTTATTAGCTACCAGAATCCAAATACTTCTCCAAGGTGGATCTTTGTTTGGGTTATTATCAATTAAGGGTGAAGAAGGAGGGTATCCACAGGACTTGTTTTTGTATAAGGTACAAGAACTATGATTTCTTAGTAATGTCATTTGAACTCACTAATGTTATATAAATCATTATAGAATTGATGAATATAGTATTTTGAGACTACATTGAAAAATTTATGGTAGTATTTATAGATGATATTTTAATATACTCCAAAAAAATAGGATCATGAGGAGAATTTGGAAACTATGCTAAAGGCCTTATGAAAGGATAACATTTATGCAAAGCATATAAAATGTGAATTCTTGTTGAGGGAATTATCATTCGTGGGGAATATTATCAAAATTGATGGGATATATATGCAACCTCAAAAGATAGAGTAAATTGAATTATATCTAAGCCCAACATCTATGATATAAATCTATAGTTTCCTTGGATTAGTAGGGTACTATCATCAATTTGTGATAAATTTATCTCGAATTCCAAAACCTATAACCAAGATAACTGAAAAAGGATTCAAGATTGTTTGGAATAATGAATGTGAATTGAGATTCCCCAATTTAAAAAAGATGCTTATCATTGGACCTGTACTTATTATAAACTCAAGAGGGGAACATTTCTTGGTATATAATGATGCTTTAAAGAAGATATTGGGTTGTCTACTAATGAAAAATGAAAAATTGATAGCCTGTAACTAAAGGAAATTGAAATTTCATGAACACAAATACCCAAAACATGACCTAGTGTTGGATGTAGTAAAATTTGTGTTGAGAATATGGTGAAATTATCTCCTTGAGGATAAGTGTGAAATATAAATGGATCATATGATCCTCAAGTATATATTCACATAAAAAGAAATGAATATTCACCAATGACTATGGTTAGGGATAAATAAAGACTCCGACTGCTCAATCCAATTCTATCATGGGAAATAAAATTAAGTGTCAAACAATCTAAATAGAAAGGATCTAGAAATTTTATCATTGATGAGAATTATGAAGGATCTGTTCTTCTTTGACTTGAAATGAATGGAAATAGGAAACATAAAGGAAGTAAGATCATCAATCCTTTAACAAATTATTTATCAACCATAACTTCTATATAATATAAAGGAAGATTAAACAAGTAATGTAGGAATTTAGAACAAGTTGGAAGGTATAAGTAAATATAAATCCTAAGAGATTAAAATTAATGAAGGAGTTATATGATCTGGGTCAAGAATATTCATACCATAAAATCCTGAGTCAAATAAGGATTTTTTGGATGATGCATATAGCTGGACCTACTTCATCCATCTAGGGAGTATAATGATATATTGAGATCTAAAATATAACAATTTGTGGGAAGATGTGAAGAAAGATATCATAGAATATACATCAAGTTGTCTTGTATGTCAGAAAGTGAAGGAGGAAAGGAAAAAAATCTAAGGGGGGTGATGCAACTATTACCCATACCTACATTTAAATAAGAGACAATAAGCAAGCACTTTTTCACTGGGATTCCTAAGATATCAAGAAAAAATAAAACTATATGGGTTGTGGTGGAACTTCTTACAAACACTACTAAATTCAATGGAATTTGAGAGGACTTCTCGCTCAATCAAGTTACAAGGATATACATTAGATAAGTGGTGAGGATTCGTGGAACACTACTATCAATTGTATCTTATCGCAACCCAAGATTTACCTCCATGTTTTTAAAGAGCCTCCAAAATTCTCTAAATAATGAGTTAAACATCAACATGGATTATCACCCTCAAACTGTTGGATAATATGATCAGACTATCTATAATATTGAGGATATTTTGTGAAAATTATAAATGGAATCCAAAAGATAATGTGATAAAAATATTCCTCTGGTTGAGTTGTCAAACAATAATAGTTTCCACTCAAACATCCAAAAGGATCTCTATGAATAAATTTATGTGAAGACATTAAAAACAACTGCATACTGGGATTAAGTTGGGGAACGCAAACCACTAAGTCCTAAAATAGTTGGGGAACTGGTGGAAAAGTTCTAGATAATTTTGTAGCACATTAGGGATTTTTATAGTAGAAAGAAGAGTTTCACTGAAAATATTTGATGATACCTAGAGTTTGAGGTTAGAGATAAGGAATTCCTATGAATATATTCATCTAATAAAGTTATGATATTTTGTAATAATGGAAGTCTCATCCCAAGATACATCAGTTACTATGAGATACTTGATTGTATCAAAGTTGTGGTCTATTGACTATTAATCCCACCTAAACTATCTCAGGTACATGATGTGTTCTAGGTATCACTCTTAAAGGGTTACATATTAGACCCCATAAATATACAGAATCTATATTTAGTACTTATGGATAATCACCATTCATATGAGGAGCATCCGGTGAATATCATAGATCGTAGAGAAAAAATTATATGAAATAATACAGTGCACCTAGTCGAAGTGCTATAGAGAAACAACAAGTTTTAAGAAACAATGTGGGAACCAAAGGATTTGATGAAATATAATTACCCTCATCTTTTTTGGTATTTTAAATGAACATTTCAATGGTGAAATTTTTGAATGGGGAAGATTGTAACGACCAGAACTTCTATAAATAAAATTCCCTTTGTTATTGAATTAAATGACATTTCATATGGTATGGTTATATAAAAAATATTAACCTATTTTGTTTTATTATATCCTTTTGGATTTAAAATACCATTAATCATCACAACCTTTGACTACATATACATTGAATAGTTATAATATTATTAGTAGGAATATAGGGCATTCATAAATCTAATTAACATAAAAATAGGAAGTGGTGGCCTTGGCCATTTGGAATGTACACTATAAATCCCATTTTTTGGATACTTGGAGGTATAAAGAATCACTGTGATTTTCTCCTATCCAATCCCAACCCAATATCCAACAACTAAATCATAATCAAAAACATTTACCTGAGAATTTCGAGCTCATCATGATCATGGCCCAACCCATGTATGCAAAACCACCCCAAGAAAATCTCACCATAACGCACCTTACCCTCAGGAAATTTTTTGGTGTAATAAATGGATATTTATCATGACCCTAATAATATGAATATGTATATTGTATTTTCAATATAATAATAATTATATTTACTTCTTATTATTTTTATATTATAAATGATTTTGACTTTTATATGATAACACATAAATTGTATTTTTGGGTAATCTGCAATTTAAAATATAACATTCCATTTTATGAATTAATAAATTTTTAAAATAAATTATATTTTAGTAAATTATTATTATTATTAAATAATATTAATTAATTATAGTTGATACTATAATTTTACAAAGTCAACAATAATCCTTATAAGGGTTTAAAAACTATTATTTCTTAATAAAGGTAAATTATTATTTTAAAAGTGAAAATTCTTATATTTTTAAAATTATTTCAATAAAATAAATATATTTTTTATAATCATGTTGTAAATATTCTCTAATTATGAATTTTTCACAATTTTCTAAGACAGTCAAATTTATGGGATAAAATAAAATACAGTATAAATATATGATGTGTATTATAACATAAAAATATACTTAAAGTGATCTATTAAATGATATAAATGGTACACAAGACAAAATATATGTTTCCCCTTTAAAATAAAGTGATTTTGAGGTTATTTTATTAATTTCATAAAGCCTTTATGAATCCTACAAAACCTATATTATATTTTAAAATTTTAAAATCATTTCAGTAAGAACATGACTCACTTCTCCATCATCAAGGGTTATAGATTAATATGTTCATCCCCTGACCTTATAAGATAATTAAAAACACTAAAATTTGGTAGAAACCACAGGAAAACCCAACTGTAAGGTTTGTGGTTTTAATTACTTTTTACATATAGTTCAAAACATATTTTTGGGAAATAATAAAAAACTACCCACTTTTTCCTATATGAACCCACCCAATATCCCAATTATATTCACTAAAAACATTGGATCACATCCTTACTCTTCTTTCCTCTCTCTATATTCATTTTAAGTTTCCCCCAATCTCTCAAGAATCTCCTACCAGGCTTTTTGAATCACCCTCAAAAGGTACAATATCTTCTCCTTCTCCTCTTTATTCAATAATCTTCATTATGTTATGTATTTTATATCTAATCCATAATGTTGGGTTATGTTATCCAATAACCTCCATTTACAACCCTTATTATGTCTAAATTAAGGGAGACCCCTTTCAATCTCATTAATATCTTCCAGGAACATTTATGTTCAACCATTATGCTGTTGAAATTTCATCATGATTTTCCATGTCAAAAAATTGTGTAGTGAATGCTCATACCCATTTCCTATTAAGGGTGTTCAAATTTAGGAAAATATACTTATTTTTTTGGGTAATTATATGTATCTAATCCACAATCCATTTTAATGGGATTAAATTTGATGAAATATGTTCTTAGTTTATAAGATATATATGGAACACTTATATATGTAGATGATATAATTATGATTGGTGCGCCCATATAGTGCTCCAGTGCATTGGGTGCTCTTTTAGTCTCATGAGATTTCATGTATGGTGTGTGGAGGTTATCTTAAGAAAATTTTGTTATTTTTTCTTGGTTGTTAACCTTGACTTATGCTTATGATTTCATGTTTTATGTTTTCCCACATTCCCATGTTGCCTTTATGTTATCATACTATATCATGCCTCGTTGTTCATTTTTATGATTCTCTCCCATTTTATGTCCCATGTAAATGCCTATTATCTAATATGTAATAATTTCTTCATGTTATGCTTTTTATATTACCTTACTAGGATTTATAACTCACCTTTTTCTTATCTATGTCCCCAGATTATCCTGTGAAGTTTCAAGAACAATAGAATAATATGCGCATGTTAAAGAACTTTTCAGTAATGTCGACGTAACCTCTATTTTAAGTTGTTATATATTTTACCTAATACCCAAAGACATTGTACTTCATGATATTCTTGGTTATATTATGTTTATTATTATGTCATAAATCATGAATTAATGCATAATAAAAACAATATATTTCGTAAGTACTATTTATCAAAATGTATGTGGCTATAGGTCAGACTATGTGGAATTATTATGCCAATATCCACTAAATACATCTAGAGTTAGAGGATGGATATCATTTCTTATTTCATGTTTCTCTTGTATTGTAGCATCAATTGATTTGGATATAAGGAAATATGATACCTAGGTTCGTTGGACCCTTTGAAATCTTGGAGTGGGTCGGGTCGGTAGCCTATCAGATTACTCAAAGGTACAGATCCATGTACAAAATATTTCATATTTCTCAGCTTAACCATTATCATTTTGATCAATCTCATATTATTCATCCTAATTAGGTTGACTAGGATTTTGATGGTTCTTTTTAAAAGAATCTATTTTTTATTTTTTTTATCATAGCATAAAGGCTATTAGAGGCTGGTAAGTTCCTCTAGATTTTGTGATATGGAAGAAAAGGAGTGTGCAAGATGAGACCTGGGAGAGATATGCCAACGTAAATGATTATTGGCTAGAGTTCTTCTTTTATGATGATAAACCATCCTCAAGAATACTCGGGGATTAATTTTTCAAAGGAGGAGAGGTTTTAAGTTCCAATATTTCTTTGAGGTATATATCATTTTAATTTTGGTATAAATATATTTTTTTACTCTAATAAATGTTTATAATGGTTTAAGGAATGCATCAGGAGAATTCGAATTTAGATCGAGGCCTAGAGTCCATTTTTTTGAAGAATTAGGCTGAGGCACAGAGTTGGCACATGATTTTTTTTATCCTTGTTGGTCAACTATATAGCCCATTAAATGGAGAAGAATAGTCTATAAAAACATGCACCATGGGTCACATGGCCATGTGATACCTATAGGAAATTACAGAGAAACTCGAATAATTTATGCATGGATTTTTTAACTATGTACATGAACTATGTGGGGAGGTGTTTCTTTGGATAGTGGATACACATGGTCTTTACATGGTTTTTCAAACTATGATCTTTATCCATGTGAGTTGTGGCCTCCTATACATAAGAGGCAGTATAGTTGCTGCACGATTTTTCCAACAATGCATCCAAACCATGAACCTCTTTAAAATTGTGGAAATGTCCATTATTCATTATTTTATTTAACCCTTCTCTCCCCCTTTATCTTCCCTATTTTCAAACTAAAACCCTCCTATTAGATATCTCTCCCATTTCTCCTCCTAGTCCTAGTGAGATATCACTCATCCAAACTTGAAATCGACCATCGTCTATCATATTTCATCACCCTGAGTAAGTCGAGGAGTCTTATAGATTCTTTTTCTAATTTCTATGTTCATATTGGATGATATTCTCATATGAGATAATAATCACTATGTTCAGGTTTTTTGAATAGATTTTCTTATTTCTCTCATTCTATCCTAAATGAGAGTTTGATACGATATGATGAGTCAGCTATTGGTGTAAGGTAGGCTGTCTAGTACATTTCCATTAAACTCTTGATTTATATATCATGTGTTATTGTGATGCGTGCCAGACCTTCCATGTATTTCCTCTTAAATGTGTATCTAATTAAATATTATGTTATTTCCTTGAACTATCTATACATTATTACCATAATTTACATTTTTATTGGATGGCTATCATTACTTGAACCACTCTTTAGGGTGTGTGCAGTTTGTATTCCTTGACCATCATTCCATTTTCATGTAATCAAACCACTTGAAGTGAGTATGTATTCTAACCTATATATGAAGTGGAAAATATGAATAAAATGAATTAATAAATGGAATAGAAACTATCATGGACTTTTCATCACTTTTATTATGCCATGGGTGAGTCTTGGTTTCAGACTCAAAATACCGTAAGTGGGCTCATCGGGCATATTGAATTGAATGAATTATAAATGAGATTATGATATAACATGGGTGATACCTGGATTCCTTACATGGATTACATTGTATGGGTAGAAAAGGCCTATGAGACTATGATATACCATGGGAAATACCTAGTTTCCCTAATTGGAATGCCTTGGGTTGGATCAGGGGGTAGATGATATTTTTATATGTCATGGTAGATACCTAGGTACCCTACATAGAAAACCTTGGATGGGCTCACACAGAAAATGAGATTATATTGTGCCATGGGTGACACCTCAGTACCTATATAGAATTCCCTGGATGGGATAATTGGTAAAATTAAATTATATAATTCCTTGAGAACTACTTGGATTCCTTATATGGAATTCCTTAGATGGGCTCATGACAATAAATGAATCATTTATGCATATGTCCAGTCAAAGAACACACTTGTATTCAATCAAGGTCTTAAATGATTAAATTTATTGGTTTACCCTAGACTGATAAGTCATAAATTCCATTGGAATTATGGACCATTTATATGATTAACATTAGGTATGGATGCATTGGATATGTTCCTCAGGTTCCAAAACAATTTTATAAATTACTAATCATTCAGATACATTCCATCTTAGGTCGAAGCAGGTAGCATTGGATGGGTATCCTATGAGGAACCCAAGTATACATGGTTAATATTGATTTTTTTACTTCATTTATTGTTATTACCTTCACATGTATTCATTATATATTCCTATACTAAATAGTAATAGACAATTTTGGTGGTGTACCACTAAGTTTACTCACAACCAATTCGAGCTGCTAATTACTACCCTGACTGACTTCATGGATGCAGGAAGGGACAAGAAAAGGTTCCCAGCTTTGGTATCTTGATTTTTTTACCATGATAGAGTAATGTGTATAATATTGAGCTCATTCTCATGTTGATATGATACTTTCTTTTTTTATTTTTATTTTTTTATATTTTTGTACAACATCTACTATGTATTCCTGCTTCCTAACATGTTACTCCCCATTTTTTGTAGCCTCAAGACATCATAATTTTTCATATGATACTACTTACTAGTTATTGTTTATGTATAATCATTATTATAATCTATAAGATTTAATTTTTGTTTATTATATTGTTTCTACTACATATTTATTATTTACCACTATTCTCAACTCTGTTAATGAGGGTATAATATCTACATTGTACCACTGTATACCCACAGTTCAAGTTGATAAACTATGGAATATGGGAAGGCATACTTGAGGCCATGTGTCCATTAGGTCAGGTTACTTATTAGTGAAATGGTATTGGGATGTCACTTACATAATCATACCCTCATAAAACCATTGACTAAACTAAAAAAATAAAAAACTTTAATCGATGTGGGGGGACTAGGCCCACAATGTGTGCCTCTGTGATGCAAGTGGCTACTGACTAGCAATGAAGGCCTAAATAGAATTGTGGGGAGACTATGCCCTTAATATAATATAAAAATAAGAGTAAATGCACACAACATAATAAATAATAAATGGAAATTATACAATGAACACAATGGAATAATTAATAGCACCATCCCATGAAATATTAAAAAGGCATACAATAACCAGTATATAAAGTTAAAATGGATCCCCACATGCAACAGATCTGTCTATATAGAATGAAAAATGAAAATAAAAATAATTGGATCACTGCTAAAATATATCCTTAATCATTTCTAGGAATTTCCTCCAACCCTATCCTTCATCACCTTCTCGGTAGTATATCATATGGCCCCTTCCCTTGGCTAGACCTCATATCACAAAGTCTATATACTCAATAAGATTTCGATGAAAAGTGTGAGTATAAAACCATTATAAAACCACAAATAAAACCTTATCATAAGTGGATAATATTTTTAATGATTTATTCATTAGCATAACTAAATAAATAAATAACCTTGTAAAATTCATTGGGCATCATGCACTGACTAGGCTACCACAAATTCCCAGCCATATCCACATTGACCCCATACTAGAAGGAAGTGTATTTTATAACCAATAATGAAAGTTAGGACATATAATGTGCCTAATAACTCAATACATAGACTCCAAATAATGCCTGACTAATCCCTTATTGCTCAAGGGAGGTTACTATAGAGCACATACCACCTTATCACTTGAGTTTGGTCACATCCCACATCCCAATACACATCTTATCAATCAAGGTTGACCTAGACTTTACAATCAGGACCATGTTTTCTCACCCAATATAGGCTACACATTATATCTTAAACCATGCCTTATCACTCAATGTTGTCTTAAAATACACATACACACATCAAAAAACTAGAAAAAACATGGATAAAATTCCACCATAAGTAAGCTGACTCATCACCTGAACAACATTTCCACTTCACCTGACCACTCTATCCCTAAACAATCCTAAACATCTCCCTAAATTTTAAATTACTTAGGTGGATATCCCTTCTATTACCCATGAATATATGTAATATTTCTACCCTAACCAATCCATTAAACAATCACTACACCTCTAAGAGGAAAACCACACCAAAATAGATCTAACCAGTCACATTAATAATAAAATAAGATTTATCATATGGTTACACAGACACACACACACACATGAAAATCAGAAGATACAAATTCATACAAAACCTATAACATGGTAAGTACTTCCTAACTCATTCTTAATAGAGTGTACTCTCCATGAAACACTACTATATTAAAACACAAATTCTTATAAACCTAAAATTAACCCTAAATCCATATGTATAGGGTTTAAATAAAGAAAACCATGCAATAGAAGAAGATAAATACATCCATAACTTAAACTCTCCAAAAGAATACCTCTTCAATGAATATTTCTTCAAATGGGAAAGATATAGGATTGGAGGAGCTCAACCCACTAAGGGGAAGCCATCAATGTCACCCAAATCATATAACGGTTAGGAAAAAAACATGGAGGGAGATTAAAGGGTTACAAGTTAAAATTAAAAAACTACCTTCCTTTAAAAAAACCACCTAATGAATTGGTTTTTGTGTGAACTAGGGCTCACAATGTGATTCACCCTCAACCATTTGTATTGTAGTTCATCCCTTAAGGGTCATGGCGCAACTGCTTTCAATTAGATGGAAAGACCCTTTTATAAACATATCATGGAATGTATAGTGTGGTTCATAAAATAACCAATTTTCAATAAAAGGCCTCATATATGTTAAAACTATCATGGAATTAAGCTCAAGCATCACACCATGATCGGCCACCTATAGCAAAATTACAACTATAGGCCCAGTCTACTTCTCCAAAACCCATTCTCAGGCCACCTCTAACCCCCTAAATATTATAATATCATTAAAACAAATTATAATAAATGATATTTAATTGTAATTAACCTTAAAATTAAAAGGGTATTACCCCCCCTCGAGGACTTCTTGTCCCTTAGAAGAAACTCTAGGTATCCTGGCTGAATAGATCCATCTATAGATAATGCACATATGATTCCTACTCCCAAATCTAATTTTGGGCCCAATTGAGAAACTATAATATATAAATAAGATAAATTTTATTCCCACATAAGACCTTAAAACTCTGGTTTAATATTCACACAGGGAGTTCCTCTAATTAAGAATATTCCACCAAGTCAACATCATCATCATTGACCACATATAGAGGGTCTAGATCATGCTTTCATAGTTGAGACATGTGTAACACGTTGTGCTTTCCTAGATGTCAATGATAAAAACCAAGTTGGTAAGACACCATACCAATCTGATCCAAAATCTTAAAAAACCAATAGATCATAGAGTAAGGTTCCCCTACCTCCTCAAGCATCGATTACACAAATAAGGTAATACCCACTAGAATACTTGATCTCCCATGAAAAAAAATAAGGGCTACCACCTATGGTCAACATATAAATTTAACCTTCTTTGAGTGATAATCAACCTCTTTTAGGTTAGTTTCTCTTGCTAAGCGGCCTCCTACACCATTCTTAGTCCAATCATAGCTTACTCACCTACCATTAAAAAATACAATAGTGAGAGAAATGATGTACCATAAAGATCCTCAATGGGAGACATGTAGACTAAATATTAAAATTTATTCTTATACACAAACTCTTATAATGAAGTATGGTCATCCCAACATCTACTAAAATCAACAATGTACTCCATGTGAATATCCTTTAGTATACTGATAATTAAATCTAACTACATTTCTGATTATGTGTGATACGAAATAACGAGCTTTAACAAAGAGTTCATGGAATTTTATAGTCCCTTTTATAATCTCAATGTGAAGCATTTATCCTGATCAGACATTATTCTCATAATAAAACCATGCAAATACACAACCTCTCTCACATATAACATGCCCACTCTTCTACAGACGGAGTCTCTTGAATGATAAATAAAACTGAAATATTTTTCAACTAATCAAATACCAACCATACTATATCCAAACCACATAGAGTTTATAGTAATATTGTTATGAATTTTATGGTCACCTCATCCACTTTTATATTAGTGTTGTAAGGGGTTAAAGTAAACCACCCGGTCACTACTACTCTAACTTAATCCTAAGGAAATTAAGGCATAGAGGAAAAAACCTTCAATATCATTCTTTATACCCATCCACTAAAACACCACCTAATATCATGATACATCTTAGTCGATCATGGATGAACCACCCATCATGAGGAATTTTAGCCTCTTATCTGCTCATTCCTCCTGGAAGTGGGGACCACCACCCTACCGTAGATGTACAACATGTCATATCTACCCTTAAATCCATACTAGCATATAACCATTTTCCATGAGTTGTTGATAAATCAAGAAACAATCCTAATTATACACTTTTCTATAATTTACATGGTGTACTAGTGAATATGTGATAATAAAAGGATAATAAGCCACCAACTTTCAATCCAATAAAATGTCCATATATCAGTCAATAAGTAGTTTCCTCCTCTTCCAGTCCTCATTAGAAGTATGAACCCCTTGATCTTGGGTCTTCCAAATTAGAGAATCTATAGGGACATTCCCCTTTCCTATAGAATAAACCATCTAAAATTTGAATGTTATAAGGTACTCAACCCAATGTTTCTACCAAAACTTTAGGTATTTATAGGAGAATATATACCTTATTATCTGGTAATCCTGGTAGAATATAAATGTATTTCCCAAGTGATAATGGTACCAACACTTAATAGTATAAAACACAGCTATAAGATCTCAATAATGATTGGGGTAGTTACACTCCTTAGTTCATTTCTAACGAGACCCATAAGAAACCACCTAATCCCTTTCCATCATAAAATCTCTTAGTCTAACTATTGAGCTTCAAAATATATCATATAGATAATAAATGGTTCTGGAAGAATAAAAATTAGAGTGGATGTCAACCACTTTTTTAACTCATAGAAGACCTCCTCATGCCTGAAAGAACACTAAAACTTAACCCCTTCTTAGTCAGGAAATTAATAGGAACTTTTAAGTGAGATAAGTCCTAAATGAACAACTTACAATATTAATCCAATATAAATAAACTCTAGATATTGAATGGATTCTTTAGTCAAGCCTAATATATCACTTCTTTAACCTTCTATAGATCAATTGGGATATCTACCTCTAAGATCAAATGTGTAACAAAGAGTTCCTACTAAATCCAGAAGTGACACATTGAGTACTAGGAAAAAATATAGGGTTCTCAATGCATACCTAGTAAAATCTCATGGAATTCAACATATGAATCCAAGGTCCACAAATAATCCAATATTTCAATGAAAAATACTATGTCAAAAGATTATAGATAGAGGTGAGAACCAAATTTATGAGGGACATGAACATAATTAGAACATTCATTCATATGAATAGTATCAAGAGAAACTCATATTAACCATAATTTCTCCTAAATGTCATATTTGACATATTTGATTCCTTGAACCATGATAGATAGTAACCCAATCACAAAATTATCTTAGAGAACCATTGGTCTCCACTCAGTTGATTGAAAAGGTCAACCATACTAAGTAATAGATTTCAATTCTTCACTATGACCTGTTTTAGTTTTTGGTAATCAACACACAAAATGGTCCAATGCCTACATTTTTAGTGAAATTAACTAGATAACCCCAAGGAGATTTACTTGGATGGATAATATCTTTTCTTTGAAGATCCTATAGTCGTTCCTTTGGATTTATTGACTAAGTTAGTGGAACAAGATAAGTGGGATTTGAAATGGGTTCCACACCTAATATGAAATCAGTTAAAAACTAGATCTACCCATCAGAATGAATCCCTAAATTCATCTATGAATTCATCTTAGAACCGATCTAGTAACTAAAGGAAAATTGGATTGGACCATTATCAAATATACTATAAGAACTATACCTAGAATCTACATTGTAATGGCTCATACTCAGAAGCGATTTGCTCCAGCTCTACCTTCTACTACATCCAATTCTCCAACCAAAAAACTATCTTCCAAATTAAGTAAGGTTTAAAACACCCACATCTAGTATAAATAAATGAGAGCCCAGAATCTTGTTAGACAATCCATCCCAAAAAATGACAGTAATTTTCTACCAAATGGACACTAGTAAATCCCACAAATACTTGTATCCTCCTACTACTATGGAACATGAAAATAAACTATATATATTATCTAACCTCAATCTAATAGGTTTATCTTAAACCAAAAACCATGGATAAACATTATGTTCAACCCCAACTAAAATAAAACACTAGAAAAATCAAATAATGATATTATTAAATACTAAACAAAGTAACTAAAATCATCAAGGTAATAAAAATTTCACCTTTTATAGTTGAATAACACTCAAATCTATCAACTAGAACCTAGAAAAAATCATAAAATCAACCTACCTCATACCATTTCCATGACCCCATGATTTTCAACTCACCTATGGAAATAATCCTTGAGGTGTCTTATTCTTGAGCTATTGAGACCCTCAAATTTCTCCATGTCCCGACATCCTGGTGTAGCCTACCCTCCATTTGTGAACCAATTTTTTAATCCCTCAAGGTCTATATCTACATTGTTCCTCTTACCATATATGACTAAGATATTTTCAAATAAATGTTCTGTAGATATCCCATTATATTGTAGGATTGAAACTCCCTTAGCTGACAAGTACACATCCTGTGGAAATGACCACTCTATCCACTTTTAAATCACATAGGAAAAGTCCCTCCAAGAGATGTAAGAGATGATACCCCACTATTCCAGGAATACCTCACACCACCCTAGTGTATCTCCTCAGACATACTCTTTTTACAACTAGAATAAGCATCAATGAATCCATTTAGAAGGCCAAAACATGTCTCGTTGAAGAAGGGATGAATACATAATGTGTTTTCCCCTCAAATTACCTTCTAAATAGTGATATCCTTTTGAAATACCTTATATTAAGAGGTCATGTCAAATTTTTAGACTTGGAAAATCACCATTGGATGAAGGCCAATATCAAACCTCCGATCCTTCTAAATCCAATTTCTAAACAACAGTAAAAAAATAAATCAAATCCCTAAAATAGTTCACTTAGTCATACACTAACATAATCCCGTATTGGATCTCTATAAACTATTAGGATTAATTCAAATTAAAATATTTATAAATAAATCCTCTAAAATAGGTCCTTCAAGGTGAAAAGGATTAAATGGATAGTCACAATCACTATGTGTGAATCTGTTTTTAAAATTAATTATATTCCCTTCTTCTTATTTATTAGTGATCACTTCAAAAAATATATAATAGAGAATTGAATCATAGGTCATTTGTTAATTAGGTTTTCCTCTCTGAGGATGATTATATCACTTATGTGTGGTTGTTTTTATCCCACTAACATATAGTTATTATTTTATTATCAAGATAGATACAGGAAAGGGTATCACCTTATACCAACAACAAGATACTATAACCAACCATTGAAATGCAAAATCATGATTATTTAAAAGAAAAAAATCCAAATAAAAATTTTAATTAGATATCACAAGATTTAGTGGAATTAGTAACAAAGGATCTTCTTCTTCTTCATACAACAATATTCTATGACTATTCTCAACACTGAGAATATTTTCGCACACTAATATAAAATGTCTTAAATATATATCATACTTATTCTTTTAAATAATTTTATATAGATTCACTAAAACTATAAGAGAATAATCTCAATAATTCACGACACATCAATTCTTCAGAAGACAAAGCATGTATACTTAACCTCATAATGTCTTGGACATATCAGCAATTATGTGGCACTTTATTCTCATTTTTCATGAATTTAAATAATTGTAACTACATAAACACATTCAGTTAAACAAATTCAATAATGGTACTCCATGTTTTAGCTTAAATTCCTCCACAACTTACTCCTTCGAAATAATGGAATCAAGAAAAACATTATCTTGATAATTTAGATATTTAATGATTGAAAAATAATTATCATATTTTCCCCTCATTTAATTCTAAATTTACATAAAATTTTCATAGTTGTTTGTCCTTATAAAGTTCCTTCAGACTATTATAATGAAAATTTTCTTTAGAAAATAATTATTAAAAATCTCCAGAAATAATTCTCACAGCGTACAAAACTGAAAATACACAACACATTACAACAAATATTGGATATCATTCTTATGTAAACTCAAATGATTCTAATGGAGTGGTAGAATTATTATTAATAGTATGGTTTATTTCCATTATGTAGATCACTAAAATCTTGTATTAAATTTATAAAGTGATAATAGTAACCCATATGTAACTAGAATTATTCCATAATAACCATGACACAAGTCCATACCACCTTGATGTAGATTCTATAATTCAATATTACCAATATAGAGGTTGATGATGACCATTAAAAGGCATAAATAAGTTCTAAATTACCAATATTTAGTTGTTTTATCCAACTTAAACATGTTATAAACTTCTATAAATAATATTCAAACTACTTAAAACCTCATTAAAATATCCTTTTCTCACTTGGATAGTCTTCCCAATTTCTATAAAAAATTCCTTATCAGACCGGACATTTTATGCCAACTCATACTTTATTGAACTCAACTAATCATTAAAAGCATCATGGATGAACAATATTAACTATATAAAGGTCCTTTTTTTAATCACATGTTGTTATTAAATTTATCCACTAGCTAGAAAACTTCAACTTCTATTAAATAGTGCACACATAATTCCCACGCAATCAGTGATTTTATATTGTCATGATGATCCACTCATCAACAATCATCACATGTAAAAAATAATTCAAATCATTTTAAAACATATAAAGGTAGATACCTATATAGACATTTTCATGAAACTAATTACCATAATCATAGTGCTCACACACCCATAAATAGAAGGGATCACATATAAAATATTCAGAAAAAATACAATATCATCCCTAGGAGAGTTCAACAATCTCCCCAAATAGAATTATTTCTCAATAATACATGTTTTAATCCATTTATTATAAATAAAACCAAATAGGAAACTTTTAGGGATCCACTCTATCATCTCAAGTCAAAGAGTGATGAAACAACCATCACTAAGTATATATGAGCTGTCTCGATGTAGAAAACTAAAGTAATTAAATCAGACATCAATATTTTCATTAAAACTACTCATTTCAAAATATATATTTCAAAAATACCATTTAAAAAGATAAATATAAAATAGATTTGAAAAATTGTGTTCTTCCCCACTTAATTCACCAATTAGTATAATTTACTAATAGAAATAATAAATTTATCCCCATGAATATAAAATTTCCTTAAAAAATAAACATGGTAAGATAGTGTGGGAAACCTAGAAATTTATATAACTCACTATTTTGTATTAATATAGAATCACATTTATATCATTAATTTCTAAAGTAACTCAGTTGTGAGAGTCCTTATTAAGATATCATCAACTACTTCCTTGTATGGGAGAAATTATAGATTCAATGTACCATCAACCACCTTCTCCTTTAAAAAAATAATATTTAATGTCAATGTGTTTTTATTTGGAATGATGCACTATATTTTTAGATATAATAATAGAACAATGATTATAATATATGAAAAGTATTGGGTATCTAGTTTAGACATCCACAACCTCAGGCTGAGTTATTATCCACATAATTTAAGTTGGTGACTAGGATACAACCACAAATTCTACCAAGTTTTTAATAAATGTGAAAAAATAGTGTTTCTTTTAGTTCCATGTAACACATTTGTCACCAAAAAAATAATATTCTACCTAAAGTAGCCTTTCTATAGTCCACATATTCATCCCTAGCAGCATATGAAATACCTTTTAGATTTAATTTTCCTTCTTCTTATATAGTATATCATAGTTCAAAGTTTTTGAAATATATCTGATAAATATCATTTCTACAAGTAGATGGGATTTCAACATATTAGACTGAAATCGATCACAAAGTGTGAAAAAAACAATAATCATATTAGAAGTAGTTCGATAAAAAAGGCTTCCAATGAGTTGTTTGAATTCATTTTCATTTACAACTTTACTATCATTATTTTATAACACCTTTGTTCCCACATTTATAGGAGTAGTTACTCTTCTTACTTCCACTATTGCAACCCATTTTAGAAACTCTTTAGAATATTTTTCTTGTAAAATGAAAACATGACTTGCATCTTCGGTTATTTTTAATCCCAAGATGAATTTTATTTATCTATGTATAGAATTTTACAACCTCTTATACATTCATGTGGTGAAATATTCACACAATTTCTCCTTATAAAAGGAAAATATTATGTCATCAACATACACTTTCAAAATGAGTGATTTTTTTTTGTCTTATTAATTTATATATTGTTGTCAACCAATACCTTATCAAATTACATACTTCCAAGTATATATCTAACACAACGAACCAATATAGTGTATCCTATTTCATTACATGGATATCATTATTTAGTGTAAAAACATTGTTTCCATCATCACCAAACTAAAATCCCTCAATTTTTCCATATAAAACAATTCACTGAGTTCTCCACTAAGAAAAGTTGACTTTTAATCCATATAAAAAATTGAATTCCATTTGAGAAATAATTTCTCAAAATATTTTGATAGTTTCAATCATTGATACTAGGGAAAATGTATCATCAAAATCAATACACTCAATTTGAGATTAGACTTTGTAAACAAGTATATAGAAACATCTCCCTCCTCATTTAGTTTATTCCTAAAAACTAATTTTTTCCAAAAAATGTTTTTCTATATAGGTATTGTAATAGGTTCCCATACACCATTATTATTTATTTGATCTGATTTTCTTCATTCATCGAATGGATCTAATCCTTGTGTTTAAAAACTTCTTCACTGCTTTTGGGTTCTATCATGGAAAGAAGGCTAGTGCTACTAGTTCCCATAGCTCTTCTCTAGGTCTAAACACTGATATTCCAGTCACTAATTATATTATCAATATCCACATAGTACCACTACTTTGATCATTCACCTATAATCTTATGTTATCCTTTATAATAATTTCTATAAGTATAATTATTATCATATTTATACAGTTGTGAAATATCTTACTTTACTTCTATAAATCTAGTGTCAATTTCAACTTCCTCATTGTCTATCATAACATAATTCTTGCAGATTCTTCATTTTCAAAAACTATAACATCATCAAAATCAATAATTTTATGTTATTTTTTTAATATCTATAGGAACATTAGTTTAGTGTATAACTAAGGAATATTACAACATCTTCTTTCTCATCAAACATGCTTCCAGTTCTTCCCTTCCTTTTGATTAATCATGACCTACCAAAAACAATAAAGTGATTTTCAGTTGTCTTTTTTATGAACTACATTTCATAGGGACAAATATCAGAGTTGGGCCTCAAAAAGGATCTGATATGAATAATCCCATGTGTAGTAATGGACTATAGCCAATATAACCCTAAAATATCATACTTTGTAAACATTGTTTGGGTTATATCAGAAAGGGTACAATTTTTCCTTTTAGGTACACAATTTTTCAAGTTTATGTGTAGCATTTAATACATGTTTAATGTTATGTTTTTTTAAATAATCTATAAAATTTATATCAGCATGTATTGTACCAATTTCTGATCTCAACCATTTTAAATGTAAATGAGATTGATTTTTAAAAATTCTCATTAAGATTTTAAATATTTCCATATCATAACACTTATGGGACATTAACATTGTACATTTAATTCTTGGATAATCATTAATTAAAGTAATGAAATACTTTTCACAACTTTTTGAATTATTTTTAATTGAACCACACACATTAATATGTATTATCCCTAATGGTTTATATATTTTAATATCTAATACTTTATGTGTTTTATTGAATATATTTTACCTTATTAAAAGCATTTAAAATTGATGTATATTATTTCATCATGATAGGAATTTTTCTTTCTGATTAGTATTTAATTAGCTTCCCCACTTTTCTTTTCTCCAAAATGATCTAATATTTTATTTAACAAACTACTCTCGACTTGAAAACTCTAATAATAGTTTGATTTTTTCATCTCCCATTTGAAACAATTTTCTATTAGTTATTACTCTCTTGGAGATAAAAACATCATGTTTTTTCTATTTAAAAGGAACAAATTTATCCTAAAAATAAATTCATTTCCATTATAAAAAAAATTATGCACTCAGTAAGTTGTTCATTAACCAACCAATAAATAGAGCTCTATTGGGAGTGTTCTGGTTTTTCCCAAGCTTACCCATACCAACAACATTAGTTTTAAGATATTTATTATTGTAAAAAGTAACAGATTCCTGAACATATTTATCCACATTTTTCATATTTTTAAGATCAACATGCATATGAGAATAAAAATCACTATTTGTAATTCATGGCTTATAAGTTTTTTCACGCTTTAAAAGTAACTTTTAAAAAATGATACTGCAAATTTAGATTCTGAATCATCAATGATTTTTTATGTTTATTATATTTTGGTATAAAACACTTTCATTTTTTATATTTTCATCTTCACCACATCTTTTATAAGTTTCCTATAGACATTCAAATGTTATTTCATCTCAATGTTTTTTCTAGATATTGATATCTGAATTTTTTAATCACTTCTATTTTTGATGTCTACACATTGATGCATGCACTCGCCTTAGATAAATAAGATATATATTATACCAAAAAAGTTATTAATTACATAAATTCACACCATAACACCAACTATATCCCCAAAAACTTAATCATTTGTAGAAATTCTCTTTCCATAAATAATTTTTTCTCTATTAATTTTTAGGCATGTGTTGAGTTGTTTTCACTAAACATTATTTTGTGACCCTTCTTTGTATATTTGACACTTTTATGTAAATTTTATTAAAAAAAATTTATTTTAATATGTGGGTACATATTGACTTTTATCATGGTTTCGTGGTTGAAATTAATTTTTTTTGTAAAATCTGGAGATATCATGACTTCCTTCTCAGATAAACTATTGGTAATAATGTAAATTTCATGTTAAACAACATAAAAATAAGAATTGACATATTTATAATGATTATAGAATTCATATATACCTATAATTTTCATTGTAATGTTGTATTTACTTTCTATTTCACCTTTTTAAACTCAAAAAAATCTTCAATCTATTAACCTCATTATCCGTATAGATAATAGTGTTGGTTATCTTATCAATGATATTATTCTTTTCTAAAATATTAAGTTTTATTTTTTTCTTTTTTTCAATAATATTTAATTTCTCATTTGAAAAATGTTTAATATATTTAAAATTATTATTGATTTGATAATTATCATTTCTCAATATTCCAATTTCTTTGAGACACATCTGAATCTCTATCCTCATTGTATGTTGTTTATAATATTTTCACACTTTAGCATAATATACATTTTTTACCTATGAGTCATCATCAGTTGAATAACTCTTCCTTATTTCTTGAGTCCTGATAACCTTATAAAATGATTCCTTATGGGTGTCATTATCAATATTATATCTATAACTATTAGAAACCACTTCTTCAATAGAAAGTAACTTCCTCTTAAAAAACGTTGGAGTGATTTTCTTTTTCTTTTTCAGCTGTGATTAACTTATTTGATGTGATTTCACTTTATAGGATGACACTATATCATTTTTCTCATCTTTATATTAATTTTTTTTATCTTGTTTTGATATTTGGTATAATAATGATCATATTTAACTTAGTTCATGCATTTTAAGTGTGATTTCCCTTTGTGATTTCCAGAAGATCTTTTATTGAACTTTTTAACATGAGAAAAGGTGTCTCAGCATAATCCTCTATATTTTATTCCCTACCTAAAAATATTTTTTTTCTTCAATTTTCAACTATTTAAGAGCTTTGAATGAAATTTCATTCTATAAATTTCCTTTGATTTTAATATAATCTCCTCCTTGGATTTCATAGATAATGAGGTTGTTATGAATTTCATCAATAGCGAATTCATCAAAATCTCTATCTTCCAAAGTTGGAGATTTGGATTCAAATTTTTCTCAAAGTATTCACATAAGATTATTACATATAGTGGAATGATCAATTTTTCTCCAAAAACACTGACCAAACATTAAATTATATTGAATATTACGAAAAACTTATCACATATTCAACTTCCTTTATTATTTTGTATTAAAATTATTTTCTATAAAGTGGAATTTTTTTCCTTCACCTTTTCCCTTCAAATATGCTACGATTTTTTATCATATTTCATTGGTGTTTTTACATCCTATAACCTTAGTTAATTCCTTATCGTATAATGAAGATAGTAATGTATTCCAAGATTTTCTATTATTTTCAACATTATTCCTATCAGTTTGAGACCATGAAAAATTTTCCTTCGACATATGAAACCTCGAAGAGTGGAATCAAGAACATCACATCTAAGGGATAAAATATAATGTCACATCTTATCATTCCATATGTGAAAACCCAATCTATTAAATTTTGGAAAACCATTCTAATTGACTATATTGTGGTGTTCTACTGTAGATCAACAAGATATTTTCGAGAGTGATCTTAGAACTAATTATAATTGAAATGGATTGGATAGTTCATGGTAGGAACTGATAGGGGTGAATAAGTGCTTAATATTATTTTTAAAATACCATCTATCCTTATTCTTATTCAATAGTGATCTCATAAAAAAAATAATGTAGAATATAAATTTCAATTGAAGCACACTTGGGGACGAGGTTTTCCTTTCTAAGGATGGATACATCTATGGTGTGTACTGATTTTTATCCCACTCACACATAGCTATTTTTTTATTATCAAGATAAATGTTGTAAAGGGTATGAACTTGTACAATCAACAAGTTACTACAACAAATTGGTGCCATACAAACACATCTGGTTTATAAGAAACAATAGCAGATCTCTAAAGGTATATCAGTATTAGAGATCACAAGCTTCAATAGACTTGATAATAGAGGGCATTTTTCTTATCACAATAGTATTTCATGATTTTCCAACACTCATAATATTTTAACACACTTATATTGAAATTCTCAAACATATATCACATATATTATTCTCTTTTGGATTTTATAAATATTCAATAAAACCTCATGAACATTATATCCAAAGAACACAGAACCTAAATTGTTCTAAACACTCATCTTATTGACTCATAATAATAACTTTCACATGAAATGAGTAATTTAATTACCTTTTATTCTCATTTCATGTTCATTTAAATAAATATAATTGTATAAAGATATGAAAAAACCTACCACAATCATAAATAATCATGTCATGACCTTAATTCCAACACAAATTCCTCATCCAGGACTACTTAAATCTTGAATAAAATAATCATGAAAATTTATACATTGAAATATTGGAAAATAATCACCATAATTTTTTAATATCATTTTATTTTTAATTATGAAAAAATATACAAATATGTTTATCATTTCGAAGTTCCTTTAGTCTATATTATTCTAACAAAATTTTGGTATATGATCCATATAAATCTCCAAAAATCATTTTTAATGTGTACAGAAATAATATGTACGTATCTCATGATTACAGATACTGAATATAATGCTTACACAACCTCAAATTATGCTTACACCGTGATATAATGATGCTTATATAGATGGTGGGTTACCTTTACATAGATCACTGAACTTCTGTATTATCTTCACATAATGAAACAAATGACCCTTATACAGCTAGAATATTTACATGATGGGATTAATTAAAATACCTACTAACTTGAAATAGATTTTTCACATTAAATTTACTCATACATAGGTTGTAGATGACCTTTACATAGAATATAGAAGTTCTATTTTACCCATATGTATTTTATGTAACATTATTATAATTGTTCTAAATTTCTCCAAATCAATCTCAAATAGATTAAAACCTCATACAAATACTCTTTTATCACATATATGGTATTTCAATTTTTTTGAATATTTTCTTTATCAAGCTTGATATCCAATTCCAACACATCCTTTCCTAAACTAAAATCATCATTCAATGCTTCATGAATGGATCATATTTACTTCAACAAGATCCTTTTTCAAATCAGTAGCCATTTTTCAAGTTCCTTACTAGATGGAAACCTTAAAATTCAATCAACTTTTATCGAAAATAGCTTCCAAATAATTATTATTTTTCTATTTTCTTGGGGATTGGCTCACTAGAAAACATTACAAGTAAGAAATACTTCAACTCATCCAAGAAAAAACAAAGGCATCCAGCTATAGAAACCGTTGTATAAAACTATTGATTTTAATAAAAAATCTTACACAGTCATAAATAAAAGGGATCACACAAAAAAAATATTGAAAATAAATACAACACCATATTTAATAGGGTTCAATAGAATGTTGACCACGTTAGACCCTCATGTCCTCGATCCTGCTTGTTAAGCCTCGCCACCACTTGGAAGGTCCCTCTAGAAAATAAGCTACCAACTTTACCTTTCAATCATTGAGTGCCTCTATAACATAAGGAACCCATTAAGGATATTGATCTAGTCCTCAATATCCAATGGAATTCCTAAATGGTGGAAATTTGGATTGTGATGTAGCTTGAAAAAACAAGTGAAATCCAACATAGTTTTGTTGGAGTTGGTTTCCAAGGAAAAACCTTTATACATTTATTACATGTATATTTGATGTATTAAATATTAATAAAACTTATTATTATATAATGAATATTTTCTATATGACTCTAATTTAATAATTTTCCTATAGTATATCTCACATTGATTAAGACATAGTAGTTCCCCTCTATGATGAGAACCTAGATTTACTGTGATGATATTCTTAAATAAATTTTATGTGGTTGTAAAACATACTACGATGAGAAACATATCACATAGATTGTCAGGTTTGAGTAATTTTAAGAAGATGAGGCTTCTTATCAGGAAGTTCTTACATAGTAATCCTCAAGACATAATATAATGAGAACAAACTCGCCATTAGAAATTCCATATGTTTTGGTGCCATCATATATTCTTATCTATGAGAATTTGTGATCATCCTTAGACTTTAATATTATTATTAATTCATGTTACAATGCACAAGCATAGATTTATTTCTTAAATCATGATGATAATATTTCATAGAGAGGTTTGATATGTTGGGTGCATCAAGAGTGACATGTCATTAATGGATAAGTCTAGGAAGGATTTGTCCCTTCCATATTTATGGATGATGATATCTTATCCCTTATATTTTAATGTAACCATCACCCTAAATTACATGGATGTGGTGTGACCAAATGTTTATTTATGATAGTAAAATAAATAAGTATTGATTATATATGTTGGTGACACTGATGTGTAACCTTCTTGATGAGATATTGAGACAAAGTGACTATATTACACAGTGATCTTTTGTATTTGGTAGTCATCGTTGAAAAATTAAGTTATTTTTCTTAGGTGACTTGAACCATTTATAGAAAGTAATATAGGACTATAGGAAAGCCCACAAAATACCAATGAGAAAGAATCCTAGCAGGTCACACACTAAGTGTTTTCGTTGATCTTGATTAAATTCTATTTGAATTTAATTTTTGGAATACATATTATTATAAAGACCAAGGAATAATTTCATTCATGTTTTATTGATCCTTAATATTCACAAGGTAAATTTTTTTTTTATTAATAAATAATATATTTTATGACATGAATATGAATATAATATTTTTTCACTGGATTGTGAATAAAATATTTATTTTATTTATTGAATATTTTTAATAAAATTTTATATACTCAGTTGTAAATAAAATATTTATTTATCAACAACATGTTCATAGGATTTTCAAATAAATTCTAGAAAAGTTTTAATGGAATAAGAACGATTCTGGTGAAAAATATTAATTAACAAGATAATTACATAATATTTTTTTTGTTGTGAAAGTTTTTGTGTGCCAAAAAATAATAATAATGATATTATTATTATGTTTCATGGGGTGTATTAAAGGTTTTAAATGTTATTTAATGCCTAGAATGCGATTAAATAATATTCTAATCTAAACCCTAACTCTATAAATAGACACTTATGCATATTGTATATTGATCCAAAAAATGGGAATAGAGAATGCTTTTTCACAATGAATTCTCTCTCAACCTGTCCTTCTCTCTCCTTATTACAAATGAGAAACACAAGGAAGATTTCATCAAGACCAAAGAATGTGTGATTAATAATGAACAATGAAAGAAATTTGATTTTTCCTACTAGAACTCAGAGATCAAGTTGTGTTGTCCGGAGATCATTGGATCACATGTGGATCACCTCTAGAGGGATTATATCCTTGTACCCTTACTGCACAATTAATTCAATCTAAAAGATTCTTTTCATACAATAAATAATCATCAACATAGAATTTTTCTAAGCCTAATTATTTATTTCTTCAGATATTAAATAAAATAATTAAAAAATTTACATGAAAGATCCCCTCCCATGGTTTCAGGGAATGATGATTAAAATAAATTTTAATATATCACCCGCAACCTCATTCTTCCACTGTGCCAAGAACCATCAAGCATTATCCGATCTATCACGTTTAAATTTATAATTCTTTATTTGATTGTTGATCCATACACAATCATGGTTGAGTTTTTATTTCTTATTATTCATTATTTAATCTCATCTGAATTAACATTATTTGATATATTAATCATATTTGTTCAGTGTTTTATTTTTTAAGTGTTTTAGAATAAATAAAGAATGACCGCAGATTCCAACAAGAAGCACCAAATATTTGGTTTGTAAAATAGGGTTACATGGTGTGTAAATGGATTATATGTCGTGTACCCATGCACATTGTACCTGGATTCACCAAGAAGATAATTTGATGTAGTGAATTTATTTCATGCAGTGTATTAACTAGGCCAACATGGAACATGTAATGTAGGTACATGGTGTGTACTTATCATGAACATGTTGTGTAGTCTGGCCAAGTTAACACACCAAAGCCCCAAGCATGTGACTTGGAGAAATAGAAACTAAGGTACATGGAATGTAGTTGAACTGTATGTGCTCGGTACTCTCCCATTAATGGACAGAATTAGAAATTACATTAAATTGAAAATTACAGTATTAAAACCTTTTTTATTAAATAGAACAATAATGTGAATTTGAAATGTTAATTAAATAATTTTAAATTATAAATTAATTTATTGTAATTATTTTCCATTATTTATTTTGTCATTTCTTTTCCATGAATTCTATAATTTTTTGGTATTTACAATTAATTTTAGCTGATCATTATGATGAAAGGGAATTAGTAAAGTAATTAATTAATACTAGTAGTTTATCTTAATTGTAATAAGGAAATTAATGCTATGGATGATCATGATCTTGACCAAGACCTATGTATGTGTTGGAATTTATTTAATTTAATTACTTTTATAGATTTTAAATTATTTAATATTATGTTAAATAATGTTATGTGTTTCATCCCTCCCTCCATTATAATGTAGTACCTTCATGTCCAAATATATTTATGAATCACATTCAAAAAATCCTTCAGTTCCCCTCACCTACATATGGGAAATAAATACTTGAAATAATGAAAAATTCAAAGGAGCATGGAGGCAGTTCAATATGTAACCTTGATGATTTTAACTTGGTGATTCATAGACCTATAGGTGTATTTATGTAACTCATTACAAGACCTACAAATAGAGTTATTCCCATAGGTCGTAGGATGATTTAATGTCTGCTCATTCAATCAACAATTAGATGAGCTCATGATCGGGTCATTTACTTTATTTATTTATTTATATATAGGAATTATTTATTTTATGTATGAAAAATTTTAGTTACATAAATAAATGAGTTAATATAAAAATATAGAATTTTAATAAATAGATTATGCATAAATTCTTTTATCCAACATTGTTAATTAATTAATCTAAATCCACTTAATATTAATAAGGCATGAAAATGATTAAACAAGAAAAAATTTAGGCATAATTAATTTATATCACTTGAGATAATATTAAATCATACTAATCCTTACATTACTTATTTGGGAATGAAACCATAAAACCAAGTGTAGTGCATGGCCAATGTCTGGAAACATACATTTATTGGGTATTTCTCTTGATGGTTTTTGGGTAACATAACAAAAATTGTATTCGGTTTAAGGGCCAAATTCTGTTCAATACAAATTTGGAGGAAATTGTTGTGGAAATACAAGTAGATCTTTCATGATTGGGTAATCCACTTAATAGATCAAGGAGTTGTAAGTCCACGGTTTTCAATATCGCCTACCTAATTATTTTATTATGGTTTTCATGGTAAAAGTCTAAATCATTAAGAGATATAATGGGGGTCCTTTCCACTATAATGTTAAAGTAACTAGATATTCCAAGTTCAATGGTGAGGGCAATTGGTACATGATAAGATATAGGAGATTTTAATATAATTAATTAATTAATTTATTATTTCTCATATAATTTTTAATCAATAAAATGTAAAATAATCAGCTATTTTTATTGTTAAATAAAATTGAATGACTATCATCCACACTATCCCAATGATCAATATTATATAAATAAAACACCCTAACTGACAAAAACATCAAGGATTGGTTTAGATTCCCCTGGGTTGTGTTATGCCAAGAATGGAAATATTAAGTGTTACAATCCAAAATGATTGATACACCTGCTAAATATGAGAGTGATGAAGAGTTCCTCATCTATGAAAAACATTTGATTGATGCAGTCAATATTCAATGTTCGATGATTTCAATGATGTCAAGAAAACTAATTAAGTATCAAGAAAACATGGATGCATAATGAATTCTAGAGTAAATCTGTTTTATATACCAAGAGAGAGATAGATAGAAATATTTCTATATTTCCAAGGTGTTTTTTCAAATAAGTCTTGGAAATATTGTCCTATATATGCCCCACGTAGTCAAGATCATTAGTTGAATTAAGTGAATGTAGGTTCAGGGGTTTAAAAACCCTGAAGTACTAGGCACTGATATCATTTTTTAATCCACCCCTCAGATATTCTCTTGATTTTTCTTGAATTTTAGAATGAATAACATTGAGAAGTATTTTTTAGATTTTATCACTTTTTTTCTAAAACTTGATAAGGATATGAAGCGTGGAAATCCTGTTGTCCGTATAGTGAAAAAATGTAAAGGGACAAAAAATTTCTCTAATTCAAAATATTTTTCGCACCCTTTAAATAAGAGGAAGATCAAAAGGCAAGTATGGTAATGAGATGTTATATATTCTACATGTGGCTAGAAGTTCCACTTGAATAAAAACTACACCCATCCATAGAATCAAGGGGAAGTTTCAGGTGCATTTTTTATAGATTTAAATGTATTTATTTATAAAAATTTGGTTTTAGATGATTCTTTTAGTGCTCACATATATATTTAAATATATGAATAAATTAGATTAAGAAATATTGAATGAGGGGAGGTAGATCTATGAGAAGACAATAGATTTCAACTTTCTATTGTAACTATCGTGGAATATCACCTCACATTTCCAACTAGAATGATCTTTATTTTATAGGGTTTTTATTATGTTCCATCAGTTACCAAAAATATCATCTCTTTATCTATACTAGATACAAATGGATTTAATTTCAAATTTTGTAATAAATGTTAAATATTTTATAAATATAGCATTTTGTATGGTAAAGAACAATTAAAAATTGTCTTTATGTGTTCTATTGTAAAAACCATGTAATGTAAATCGATGAAGAAGTTACTTCACATGACTCATACCACACCCAACTTTGGAATCAATGTCTTGGTCATATAAATGATAAGAACTTGAATAAATTAAAACAAGATGGATATTTAAATTATTTCAGACTAATACCACTTGGTGTATGTCACACAATTTTATAAGGAAAAATGACCAAATTCAAATTTAGTGAGAAAGGTGAAAGGGATAAAGATCTTATTTAACTAGTTCATACTGATGTGTGTGGACCACTTCATATTGATCCAAGGGGTGGGTACTCATACTTCATAAATTTTACTAATTATTTTATTAGATATGGATAAATATACTTAATGAGGTATAATTCATATTCTTTGGATAAATTTATGGAATACAAGAATGAAATTGAAAAACATCTTGGTAAGAATATTAATAAACTATTCTCAAAATATAGTTGAGAATATCTTATTCAAGACTTCAGGGATTATTTATAATAGATCGGTATATTATCTCAACTCACTCCTCTTTATATGTCGTAGTGGAATGGTGTAAAGAGGAAATTCACTTTGTTGGGAATAAAGATATCAATGATGATTCGTGTGAGTCTTCTATTATATTTTTAGGGATATATGTTACAAACATTATCATACATACTAAACTAAGTGAAAATTAATGAAATGGACTATATAGAATACCCATTATGTAATGGAAAGAAACTTGTGTTGTCTTACTTACATGTGTGGGGTTGCGAATAATTTGTTATGGCCTCTTCAGGTAAGAATATTTCACCCCATGGAAAAAAGTTCATCTTTAACTACTAAAAAGAAGGCCTTTAATAGCGATAAAATTGTCTGTTGTCATCGAAAAAATTGATGACTACCAGATAATGATTAAAATCCCTAGGCATTTTTTCAAACACTTTTAGAAGAGCTGATAAAGGACCCCATTCATCATCTCTTTTATTTAGCACTGATAAAGGTGTTATTTATCAGCACTTAAAAAAGTGATGATTAAATGGAATACTATAGTTTTCAATTTACAACACACTATAATATAGAAAACAACACCAAAAAGAGCAACAAAAATAGTAGAAATACAGATTTGAAATGAAATAAAATTTACAAAACAAATAATGGAAAAAAACTATATTATATAAATTTGAAACATTTGTTTATAAAATTACACAAGTAATTACCAATTATCAGACTAATTCAAAAACATCAATGTTCCTTTACCTTTAGATCTGAACCCCACTCATTCTATTTCTGAACAAACCACCCCAAATCAAGAAAAATAACTCACATATATAAGAAAACAATTCTTATGTTATTAATACTAGAAAAAATAAATTAAATAGAAAGTGTTACCCTTAAACTAAACAATGAGTCATACTAGGAACACTGTGTATCAGATTGAATTTTTATTGATTCCTGAACGTCATGCCATTTCTTGTTCATCTTCAAGTATTAACTCTAAAAATTAACTAGATAAGTATGATATAAAAATGAAAATGAAATTAATTAAGTAATAGACTATATAATGATGGTAAAACAATATAGGCCCCTTTTCTAGGATTTGGAAATGTGATGCATGTTTTAAACTAAAATGACACTTATATATTGAAAACATACACTTGGAGACATGTCGGTAACACCATGAATTAGATTGATGAAAGGATAATTCCTACAAATTCCAAATGACTTATGGATTATTTTTCTAAAGTATAAAAACAATGTGAATGTATTAGATCAGTTTTGAGTATGTCAATTGTGTTTTTTACTAAAATTTCATTTTAAATTGGAAACATGAACTGTAAGTGATAAAGGTAACATTGGGTGTTGGTTTTACATGAGACTAATTCCTACACTTCACAAATAACTTATGAATAATTTTCCTAAATTATTAAGAAAATCCATTTTTATTTTATTATTTGTTAGTGAGTGATACTTTTTAAACTAAAATATCAACTTTAAATTGATCTCTTACACTTTGAGTCATAACAAGAAGATAGTGTATTAGATTGAGGTGAGGCTAATTCCTATATGTCAAAAAAATATTGATCATTTTACTAAAGTATAAAAAAATACAAATGTTTTTTCTCGGTTTTGAGTATTATAGTGGTCTTTTTGATAATAATTTATATCAATTTTAAATAAAAAGACACAATTTCAGTTATACCAGTCACACAGTGCATCATATTGATTTGAGGATGATTCCTACACCTAAAAAATGAATTATGGATCATTTTCCAAAATTATAAAAATATTCCGAATGAGTTTTCTTAGTTTTGAGTATGTCACTTCTTTTTTTTACTAAATTATTATTTCAAACTAGAAACACATACTTTGAGTCATACTAGTAAAATCGTGTTTCAGTTAGACTTGAGATTGATTCCTACCCCCAAAAATCTTCTTATGAATCATTGTTCTAAACTATGAAAACAATATGAGTGTGTTTTTTAGTTTTCAGTGAGTTCCACTTTATGAAATAAAAAGTCAATTTTAAACTGATAATGGAAACTTTGATTCATACTAGGTACATCATGTGTTGGATTAAGGTGAGGATGATTAATACAAGTCATTAATGACTTATATATTGTTTTCCTAAATTATAAAAACAATCAGAATGTGTTTTCTCAATTTTGAGTATATCAGATGTCCTTTTTACAAAAATTAATGATAATTTTAAATAAAAAGATACACTTGGAGTCATACCAGTCACACAATACATAGAATTTTGGTGTGTATGATTCATATGTTCCAAAAATTACTTATGGATAGTTTTCATAAATTATTAAATCAATATAGATTCATTTTCTTAGTTTTGAGTATGCCACTTATTTTTTTCACTAAAATTCCATTTCAGAAAAGAAATATGTACTTTGTATCATACCAGTAACATAGTATGTCTGTTTGAAGTCAGAATAATACCTACACATCAAAAATGAATTATGAATTTTTTTCCTAAATTATTAAGATAATTTGAGAACATTTTCTTAATTTTTAGTGAGTGACGCGTTTTGAAATAAAATTTCAATTCAAAACTAATGACAGATACTTTGAGTCATACCGGGAACATAGTGTATCAGATTGAGGTTTGTATAATTCTTACATATAAAAAATGACTTGAATAAATTTTTACTAAGGTATCAAAACAATCTGATTGTGTTTGTTTAGTTTTGATTATGTCAGTTGTCTTTTTTTATGAAAATTAATGTCAATTTTAAATAAAAAAGACACACTTTGTGTCATACCAGTCACACCATGAGTCAAGTTGTGGGGAGGCTAATTATTATAGGTCAAAAATGACTTATGATTAATTTTTCCTAAATTATTAAAATAATATGAATGTGTTTTATCAGTTTTTATGTTGTCACTTAATTTTTTTTTAAATATCATTTTATAATAGAAACATTTTCTTTGAGTCATATCGGTCACATTATATGTCGTTTTAATGTGAGACTAATTTCTACACATCACAAATAACTTATGAATCATTTTAAAAAACTATCAAGACAATTTGAGTGTGTTTTATTAGTTTTCAATGAGTGAAACTTTTTGAACCAAAATGTTAACTTTAGACTAATAATGGACACTTTAGGTCATACCAGGCACATCATGTATCAAATTGGGTTACAAATGATTTCTTCAAATAAAAAATTACAAATAGATCATTTTCATTAAGTATAAAAACAATCCTAATTAATTTTCTTGGTTTTGAGGTTTTTACTAAAATTAATGTCAATTTTAAATAAAAATACACACTTAGTGTCATATTGGTCACACCGTACATCAGATTTAGGTGAGCATGGTTCCTACTTGTTTCGAAACACTTATGAATCAATTTCATAAAGTATAAAAATATATGAATGTGTTATATCATTTTTTAGTATGTCACTAGTGTTTTTTTCTAAAATGTCATTTTAAATTGGAAACAAATGTTTTAAGTCATATTGATCACATCTTGTGTCAGGTTTATGTGAGAATAATTCATAAACATAAAAAATTACAAATGAAACATTTTAAAAAATTATCAACACAATCCAAGTGACTTTTCTCATTTTTCAAAAAGTAAAACTTTTTGAACAAAAATATCAATTTTAAATTGATAACACACACTTTGAGTAATACTGGGCAAATTAGGTATCAGATTGAGTTTCATATGATTCCTATACATCAAAAAAATGAATTATATATTATTTTACTAAAGTATTGAAACAATATGATTGTTTTTCATGATTTTGAGAATGTCACTTGTCTTTTTACTAAAATTGATGTCAATTTTAAATAAAAAGACACACTTTGTGTCATACTAGTAAGATCTTGGTTTTTTCTTTGAGGTATGGGTCTATTTTTTGGGTTTTTTTTAGGAAACAGAGGAAAACTAGGAAAGTACTAGAATTTTTGGGTTACACGCTGTGTACACCATATACATGTCATGTATATGTTGGCCTTGTAACAGTCATACATGGAATGTGGGGTTGTCAGTAAGGGTGAGAGGTTTTTCCATGTACATGACGTGTACATCCAAGTACACACTGTGTAGTCAAGTCAGTAATACTTAGGAAAATTTATCTGCCAAATGAACAGTAAAAGAACTTACACGACATGTAGTCCCAAGTACCCACCGTGTATTTTATTTTTTTATTAAATTGGGTAGTAGCCTCGTTTTGATGCATAGTGAAGAGGGGTTCATCCAAGTCCATCAACAGGCAGTTTCAGGACTTTTTTTTACTCCTAATCGTCCTTCCAAACTCTAATTTGAACACCGTCAGATCCATTGGAAATCAATCGGTAATCCCTTGATTCCTCTTGATCCGTTATTCTTGATTTCTCCTCTAGACCAAGTTATCGAGGGTTGAGTTTTTTTATTGTTTTATAGATCTACCCCATTCTACAACAAAATAGAGGTCAATACTAGATGTGTAACATCATACAAATATGAGGTAGGTGGTACATACCTTGTTTTGTGTTTTAGTGGACATTTGGGGGTTACGGCTTTTAGCGCAATGGTGGTTTTTTTAAGTGGAACCCTTTTATTGAATTTTAATTTTATTATTAAAGCTTGTGTGATGTCATTGGGTATTCCCTTACCTATTACTCTTGAGAGAGGTTGGGCGAGAGGCCATTACTCATCGAGTTATTTTGGTTGGGGGTGCTGAAATGGTTTTAAATGAATTGTCTTGATTTATATTGATATGTCTAAATTTTTTAAGATTGATTAAACTGTTTATAGGCATTCAAGACCTCCTTTACATATTATGATTATTTTTTAATGTTTGAAATTCAATCTTCTAAATTGATTTTTTATTATAATTTTTTTTAAATTGTATGTATATATGTAATTGCTAAATTTCATGTGTTGGAACCCTTAGGGTTGTGTTGGGTGTGGCTCGTATTTTATTGAGTGATGTTGATCATGGGTTGGGCATGGCCCAGATTTCATTTGGTGGTTTTACAAGGGTATTGGGAATCGAGGACTTTGGTTTGAGGCAGTATGACTGTTCGGTTGGGAATGGCCTGGGATAGTTGGATAGCAGGGCCATTGTATTTGAGCGATATGCTCACAGGGACATGAGGTGTCAGAGATGGTGTGTCTTGGGTTATTTTTGGTGATTTTTACTCAACTGTGATGGATAAATCTCCAATTTGAGTCTCGCGCACATAGGTAGACTCAGTGATGAGGTGGATTTGACTGCTCATGTGGGTAGAGGCCCCCGATAGTCACGGTTTAGGTGTTATCGGTTTGGGGGTGCTTGCCGTAGGAAGCCATGTGGAAGGTGAGGAGCCTTTGGGGGATAGTGGTGAGGTTATCAATTTAGATAATGAGGCTCACCATGATTGAGGTAGTGGTCCTTGATATTTATTTGAGGACATACATCGTTGTTCCTACAATTATTATCTGACAACAAGCATCAGTGTTCCTCTAGTTTTCATGCCATGGTCATGACCTTTCGGGTAGGGGTCCATGGGACCGGTTTACTGTTATTTGGGTATGCCTTCGGGACATAGGTACTTCAAGATACATGGTGTCAGGAGGGACATGGTTCTGGGTTATTTTATTGAGGTGGAACCTAGGGGTTCACCAAGACTTTGTGACTACAAGAGTACCTTGGGTCGTGGTCCAAGGACTCTCTTTGCTTCTAAGATTCCGGCATTGGCCGAAGCAGGTGACACTCCTGGGTGACTACTGAGAACCAATGAAGGTTGTGTTTAGTTATAATATCACACAGTTTACTTTATTTAGATATTAATGTATGTTTATGAACTTATACTAGGTATGCACCATTGGGTGGTATCCTACTAAGATTCATCTCACACCCTACACAGTCCCTTCAGGATGCGTGTAGACTTTATGGTTTTATGTAAACGTGAAGGATCAACTTAAAAAGTTGGATCGTAGTACTATTTGGCATGGGGACTGATAGGTACCTTGATTTTATGCCTAGATGTAGTTTACTTCCATTTATATTTCATTCCTATATTAGTATGCTTATTAGAATTATGTAGCTACAGGGGTTAGCCATGAGCGCCCTTTGTGTATTCACATGTATGACCTGCTATGGATGCATGCCTTGTTTGTTACAGTTGTAGGTAAAAGTGGTGTTTAGCGTGAGGTTATTTTTAGTTTTCGCTATATTTCTTTCTATATTTACTCCACTATTTATTGATATTGAATATGCTTTCGCTCTATGGGTTTGGTTCGAGTCTGCTGAGTCGTTCATTTTCCACTGCATGTTATGTTATTACACGAGGTCCGATACCTTTATATTCCTACAAGAAGGTATAGCCTCCCCTCTATATTTTTTTACACCCTTACTACTGGTTGACAGCCTTTGGCATTTGGGGAGGTTCAACTAAGGTTAGTGACACTCGGCCCGTTTAGCACTATTTGGATGGATTTTCGGGTCGGGACATTACAATTTTGTTCACACAACACATCAGATTGAGGTGAGGCTAATTCCTATAAGTCTCAAAGGGCATATGGATCATTTTCCTAGAGTATAAAAATAATTTGAATACATTTTCTCAATTTTGAGTATGTTACTTTTATTTTTTACTAAAATTTCATTTTAAATAAAAAACATGCACTTTGAGTTATATCGGTCACATTGTGTGTCAGTTTGATGTGAGACTGATTCATAAATGTCAAAAATGATTTTTGAATCACTTTTAAAAATTATCAAGACAATATTGGATTGTTTTCTTGGTTTTCAGTGAGTGAAGCAGGTTTTGAAGTAAAATATCAATTTTAGACTAATAATGGAAACTTTGAGTCATATCAGGCATACCATGTATCAGATTGAGGTGTGGAGGATTTTTACACATCAAAAATGAATTATCGATCATTTTCCTAAAGTGTCAAAATAATAAAAAATGCATTTTATCAGTTTTGAGTATGTTAGTTGTTGTTTTTACTCAAATAAATATCAACTTTAAATAAAAAGGCACACTTAGAGTCATACTGGCCACATCATGTGGTGAATTGAGGTACGACAAATTCTTATAGTTCACAAAGGACTTATTTTTCTAAAGTATAAAAATAATGTTAATGTGTTTTCTTGGTTTTGAGTGTGTTATGTATGTTTTGAACTAAAATGAAAATTATAAATTATAAATAGATAGTTCAAGTCATACTGAGCACACTATATATCGGATTGAGGTATGGTTGATTGAATATGTGATATGTGTTTCTCTTTCAATTATCTACAAAAATCCAGAAAAGCGAGAACATGTTGCATTATAATGGAATAGGAAACCTCATGTTACCTCAAACCCTTCATATTTCAGAAAACATGGTATTTTCTCTTACATCATAAAGAACTATATTAATTCTTTTCTGGATTGTGTCAGATATTTGAGGGGAAATATGACTTCCCGTAAGATCTGGGAAAAAAATAAATTAGTATTATATAAAAATGAAAAGTAAATTGACTTATGAATATTAGATAAAATGATGAAAAGTTTAATTAAATAAGTTTTATGAATTCACAATTTCATGATGGATGTATACATTCTTGACCCATTTACTTATTTTCATTTACATAGTTCCAGCTTCGAATTCCAATCTCTCATGAGCATGAGCATCTTTGAACAAAGTACCCCGACTCAAGAAAAATAATCCATCTATATAAAAAAAATCTTGTGTTAGTAATAAAATAAAGAAATAAATTAAACATAAAATTGAAATAATGCATTCCTTACCCCATTTTTTTAAACTATGATTCCAAACTATAATATTTTCGATTCACTCACTCTGGATACATATTTGATATTTTAGAAGCTCAATCTCAACAACATGATATATTTAACATTACAATAACATAAAATTCTTGTATTACACAAAATTAATTTTTTTTATCATTTTGGGTTTCTGTAAAACTCATATATAAATATTTTTCTTCTTTTTTACTACAAAAAAACTAGCATACCACATTATATATTTCTGGATTATACTAAAACATTAGTTTATCCCTTTATTTATAAATATTTCTATATGATTATAAATGTATTTATATCATTATAAATATTTATATAAATATATATATATATATATTAAATATATTAATTATTTAAATTTATTTATTGTAATTTTATTATTATTTAAATATATAATTATTTATTTTAAATTATATAAATATTTTTTAAAAAATTATTTTTTAATTATAATTATAAATATAAAAATCTATAAATATAGTAAATATAAATTTGTAAATATATTAATAAATAAATTTATTGAAAATAAATTTATAATTATTTATTTATATTCATAAATATATTTACATCATTGTATATTAATATAATTTTATTTATTTATTTATTTAATAAACAATATAAATTTATATATAGTAAATACATTTATTATTTAAATATATTTATTATAAATTTATAGTAATAAATACTTTTATATCGTTATATACATTTATATCATTATATATATTTATATCATTATATATATTTATATAGTTATATATACATAATAAATTTTTATAAATATAAATATAGTAAATATTTTTATTATTTAAATATATTTAATATAATTTTTTAATTATTCAAATATATATTATTTATTTACAATTGTATAAATAATTTTAAAAAATAATATTTATATATTTTTATCATTATAAATATCTATATAATTATATATATATCCAATAAAAATGCATATAAATATAAATATAAATATAGTAAATATATTCATTATTTATATAAATTTATTATGATTTTACAATTATTTTAAAATATATAATTAATTATTTATAATTATATTAATACTTTTTAAAAAAAATATTTACTTATAATTAAAATTTATAAATTTATAAATGTTGTAAAGATACATTTATAAATATTTATTTACAAATATATTTTTAATATTATTAATGAATATATAATATTAAATTCATGCATAAAAAAATGAGTGAAATGGAATAACTAAAAATGAGTACACTTTAAAAATATTGAAAATTTTGATAAGTTTTATTAAATAAAAATAAATTATTAGAAAAATATCGATGTATATTAAAATAAAGATGAATACATATTGAAAATATTAAAACATGGTAAATATATATATATATATACATATATATATTAGAAAATGATTAAATTAAAAAAATATTAAAAATGAATAAATTATAACTAACTATAATAATATTAAAAATAAATAAATAAAATTTATTTATTAAGAACATAATAAATTAAATGTGTTGTGTTATAATGAAGTTATAAAATGAATACTATATTTTGAATAAATTACATAAATATTAGGTGTATGTGTTTCTATATATGATTTTATTAATTATTTGAATATTTGTATGTGTGCATTGTACATAAAAATGAATGAATGAATTATATGTATGTGTGAAATAAAAGTAACACATATTTGATATATGTTAAATTGAAAAATCAAACAACATTCAATTATGTCCATTACTCGATGTAATTAGTCATTATTTTTAATTGAAAATAATTTTTAGTTTAAATCATTCTTTACTAAATATATGTCATATTTAATGTAAGAATAAATATTTTTTATTATATAAATAATATTTTAGGAAATATTATATATATTTATATATATATAAATATATATATATATATGAATATATTTTTATATTAAATGTATTAATGAATAATTATTTACAAAAACAATTAAAAATGAATAAGACATTAATATGTTTTTAATTATAACATTTTATCCATTTATTATATTTATATTTAATATATATTAATTATTAATATTTATAATTAATATATACATATATATTAAAATTATTCATTTTTATTAATAATTGTTTCATTAAAACTTTTTTTTATAATTTTTTAATTTTTTAATTTTTTGTTTTTTTGTGTAATTATTAAGATTTATTCATTTGTAATTTTTTTGTTTGATTATTACAATTTATTCATTTTATATATCTATATTTAATATATACTATTTATTAATATTTATAATCTATATATATGTATACTAAATTTTTTCATTTTAATCAATTATTATATAATTAATAAATTGTTTAATATTTTTCATAATTTACTCATTTTTTATTTTTATATGTTTAATTATTTCATTTTTTCAGTTTATATATCTATATATTTAATATATAATATTTTAGATGTTTCTAAGTAGAAAAAGCTCATGATTTTTGAAATGGATTCCATATACCAAAACCGAATTTTGTTTTTGGAATACCCTCTAGTAGATGTAAAACTCATTGGTTTCAAATGGGCATTCAAGAAGAAACTAGAAATTGATGGACAAGTCAATACCAATATAGCATAACATGTTGAAAAAGTGTTTAAACAATGTCAAGGCATTTAATGTGGTGAATCCTTTTCACCAGTTGCAATGTTTATATCCATAAAAATTCTACCTATCATTGCAGCTTTCCACGATTATGAAATTTGGGAAATGGATATCAAAATATCCTTCCTTATCAAGAACCTTCAGAAATATGTCTATATGACATAACCCAAATGGTTTGTGAATCCAAAAAATTCCAACAACATATGCAAGTTACAAGGATCCATTTATGGTTTAATAAAAACATCATAGTCATGGAACATCCATTTTGATGAGGCCATAATGGAATTTGGTTTCATAAAGAACGAATTTGAGATGTGTGCATATAAATGATTTAGTGTGAGTTTAGTCATTTTCTTAATAGTATAAGATGATTTCATATAACTCATTGGAAATAAAATTCCAATCTTACAGTATATTAAGGCATGGTAGAATAAATGATTTTATATGAAGGAATTGGGTGAAGGAACATATATTCTTGGGATCAACATTCATCATGATAGATCCAAGAGGTTACTCGACCTATGTCATAGTACATACACTGAAAATATATTGAAATTATTCTGTATGGAACAATCCAATAGGTTATTGTTTCCAACATCACAAGGCATTCATATTTCTAGGAAAAATTTTCCTCATACACACGAGGAAATAAATATAATGGAAAGGATTCCATATTATTTATTGATTGGGTCAGTCATATATGCTATGTTATATACTAGGATAGATGTCTCATACATGTTATGTCTTGCAGGAAGATATCAATCAGATCCATGTGACCATCATTAGATGGTATTCAATACTATCTTTATGTATTTGAGGCGTACTAAGTATATTTTCCTGGTTAATGAATGATATAATGAACTTTTCATCAGAGGATATTAAGATGCTAATTTCCAAACTGATCAATAGGACATTAAGTCACAAAATGAATACATCTTTACTTTAAATGACGGTGTGGTGAGATGGAAGAGCTCAAAGAAGAAAGTGGTTACATATGGAATAGTATACCCTGAGTATATTTCATCTTCTAAGGTAGATAATTAAGTAGTATAGATACAAAACTTCATCTAATAGCATGGCATGGTACCTACCGATTAAGATCTTATCACACTATATTGTGATAATACTTTAATAGTATCTCTTTCAAAAGATCACATCTCACATCAACATACAAAGTACATACTTCATAAGTATCAACTCTTGAGGTATTTTTCTTAGAGAGGTTAAGTTGGAGAGATTACTATTTCTACGGAATGAAACATGGTTAACCCCTAGGATAAAGCCTTGACTCATCAAAAACATGACTATCATGTGTGATATAGTGGATTGAAGGTCATAGGTAGTTTAATCTAGTCCATGGGGGAGTTTTTTGGATTTTGTGTCCTAGGACAAAATTTTTGTACTTTGATTACATTTATATTCAATTTATTAAATATTAATAAAACTTATTATTACATACTTACCATTTTTATTCATGAATATAATGTAATAATTTCCTAAAGTATACATTACATTTATATGGTCGTAGTAGTTCTTTGCTATGATGAAAACCTTAATGTTCTATGATGATATTCTTAAATAAATTTTTTACTATTAGATAATGTACGATGATGGGACACATAGTACATATACTATGAGGTATGATTACTAGTAAGAAGGTGAGGCTTCTTCTCATGAAGTTATCACTTGGTTATCTCCAAGACTAGAGATTATGAGAATAGACCCGCCAGTAGGAATTCCGCATGTTTTGTTGTCATCGAATATTCATATCTATGAGTATGTGTGATGGAATTTATACTTTAATATTATTATTAATTCATGTCATAACTCACATACTTATATGTATTTCATAAACCATGAACATAATATTTCATGGTGATGTTGGATATGTTTGGTGTGTCCTAAGTAACATGTCATTAATGGATAAGTCAAGGAAGGATTTGTGCCATCCATATTTATGAAAGATAGTATCTCATCCCTTTGATTGTAATGGAAAAATCTCTATAAATTCAATTTATATGCTGTAATGACGTGTTTATTTTAAATAGTCAAAAAAATACAAATTGATCATATAGGTTGGTGAAACAGATGTGAAACCTTCTTGAAGAGATATTATGAAAAATTTATTATATTACACAATGATCATTTGTGTTTGTTTTTCATCATTGCAATATTATGTTCTTTCTCTTGGGTTTCTTAAACCATTTATAGATATTAATCTTAGACTTTAGGTAATCCCATCTAATTCCAATGAGAAAGAATACTAGAGGGTCACACACTATGTGTTTCCATTGATCTTGATTAAATTATATTTGAATTTAATTATTGGAATAAATATTATTCTCAAAAGTGAAGAATAATTTTATTCAAGTTTTATTGATCTCTAATATTCACAGGGTAATAATTAATTATTTTTATTAATAAATAATTTATTTAATTATGTGAAAAAATATAAAATATTTATTTTCTGGATTTTGAATAAAATATTAATTTTATTTACTGTATATTTTTAATAAATATTCATCTTCCATATTGTGAATAAAATAATTATTTATGAATAAATTTTTTTTGTTGTCTAATAAATGTTATAGGATTTCAAATGGACCAATATTGAGTCCGATAAAAAATATTATTTAAAAATACTATTACATAATATTTGTTATTACGAAAGTTGGTGTGCCCCACAAAATAATAATAATTATATTATTATTATGTGACATGAGGTTTATTAAAGGTTTTAAATGTTATTTAATGGTCATCATACAATTAAATAATATTTTATTTTGAACCCTAACTTTATAAATAAAGAGTTATATATATTGGACATTGATCCAAAAATTAAGAATATAGAATTGTTTCACACAATGAATTATCTCTTGACTCATCCTTCTCTCTTCTTCTCAAGAATGAGGAACACAAGATAGATTTATTCAAGACTGAATAAAAAGAGATCAATAATAAAAAAATTCAAGGAATTCAATTTTTCATGGTAGAAACTGAAGATCAAGTGGTGTTGTTTGGAAAAAATCGGAGCACATATCGATCATCACTAGAGGAATTCTATCTTTGGATCCTCACATCCCGATAACAGAAATCTAAAAGGGTAATTTTAGATGATAAAAAACCAACAATAAAGAAATTTCCTAATCCTAGGTATTTATTTATTCAAATATTAAATAAATTATTTATAAATTTTATGTTCAAGATCCTCTTTCATGGTTTCTATCAATAATGATTAATTTTTTTACTATATCACCCACCACCACATGGTTCCCCAGAACCTTTAACCATCATGTATCACCTCCTCAATGGGAACCTCCACCTCCCACCAATATTATATGGAAGACTCCCTGCTAAAGTTTTTATTCTGTATGAACCACAGGGGAAGAATTAGGAGAAGGGTCAGCTTGACACTCCTTAAAATCTAGAGAATTAACATGAATATTCATTACTTTGGTACCATCCTCTCCTTGGTTTATGTGTATCACTATGGGATATCTATGTGGAATATTTATCTTAAATCACTTAAAAGATACTCAAAAACTCATTTAATATCTTAAATATTAAAAATACATTTCAATTAATAGGAACACACATATATGATGACATTAGGAATTTTACTCTATAGGCATACCCACAAACACTATGCATAAACCTCTAACAGTTACTGAAGGACTGGGCCTAATTCTATCATACATGCATGTTATTAGTGGTTATATTAACTAGAAAAACAAGAATGATCATACGAAATTAATCAAATCTCTCCTATGAAGAATTTAAGAAAAAACCAAATATATCCTTACTAAAATTTAAATAATTTAATCTTATATCAATCAAAATAAATTATGAATATGATTTGCTAACATACATGCCTATCCATGATGCATGAACATACCCACTCTTTCTAATCAGTCTAAGATAAAATATCATAGAAGGTAACAGTATAAAATTATAGGGTAATTACATGAAACTATAATATAAGAACCAATATAAACATAACCCACTACCACGATAACTCATTCATCAACTAAAGAGGAATTTAAAGACACAAGAATATCTTCTTACCCAAGTTTTGACCTTCCTATATCTATTTTATCGATCCTTAAAATGTAAATAAAACAAAAATATGATCTAATACCATATTTTAGTGTGGAATCTCAGATCACTGGATCTGAGACAGATAGCTACATGACCTAATTTACAAATCCCCATGCATAAGAGGCTACTGAATAATAGTGATGACCTAAACATCACAATAGGGAAACTATTACCTAAGTATCAAATAATGATCAAAGTAAATTCATGCAATGAAAGAGATATTGAATGTAAAAAATAGAATAAACATGGTTGAATAAATAATAACATCATCCCATAAAATATTAGAATGTCTTACAATAACTAGTATATCAAACCAAAAGGTTTCTGCACATGTGTTCAACCAATATATATAAAATGTACAAAAGAAAAAAATAATAAATGATGCATCATGGAATGAGGTCCCAAAGAACATACCAAAATCACCTCAATCCTCATCTAAAATCACTTGCTAGCAGACTATCATAGGGTCATTTTCCTTGGATGGATCCCCTACAATAGACTTTTATGATGCATTAAGATGCTAATGAAGGGTGTAAGTATAAAACCAGTAAGAAAATATCAATATTCACATAGAATAAGTTCAGTGGATAAATAAATTTGGATGCATTAATGGAATTTAATAAATATATAACCATGAAATACCCTCTAGTTCATCATGTGATAACCAGGGATCCAAAAATTCTCATCCATACTTGCTTCAGCTCCATTCCAAAAGAAAGACACTAGCAAAACCACAAATTCAATTCATAACATTGGTTGTGACTTATCACTCAAGACATATCCTCGTCAAAAAAACTCGACCATTACCTTTTCAATCAAGGGAGTTAACTATATAGTACAAACTAATAACTCACTCAAGTTTTTCCACATCAAACATCTCAAGTTATATATTATCACTCAAGGTTGAATCAGACTTTAAAATTATGTCCATGTATTCTCACTCAATAAAATCCAGAAATCAAATCTCAAACCACACCTTATAACTCAAGGTTATCATAGACATCAACAATCATGATAAATTAAACTAGAAACAACATGTACAAAATACCATTAAAAGCTTGGGGACTTATAATCTAAACCCCCAAACTAATTTTCTAGTCCAATGTTACGCCATCCAATCCTATACAACTACCCAAAGGTCAAATCCCTTTAGAATACATTCTTTTTATTATCCATGGATTGAGGATAAATTTTAAACAAAACCAAGATATAAAACTATCACTCCCCTCTAAGGGAAAAACAATACTTAGACAAACTTACCCATTCATATTGATTCCAAAATATTGTTCTCATATGTAAACACACACATAAATATTAAAACTAAGAAATATAACTTTATAAAAAAAGTAGTACTATAGTAAGTAATTCCTACTACGAGCTTAAAGAAGTTTAATCTCCAAGTAGCAATCCACAATTCAATAATGAACTCTATAAAACCCAATATCATCCCAAAATCCTAACATTTAGGATTTATACAAATAAAATCATGTAAGAAAGTAAGAATAATACATTTAGGGTTTATACTCACCAAAATAGAATGTATGTAATGAATAGAGCTTAAAATGGTAAAAAGATGGGAGTGGGGGAGCTCAAATTTCCAAGGAGAAGACCCCGTGGTTTCCAAACATTCATAAGGGTTATGGAAGAAGAAACAATGAAGGTTTAAGGGTTCCAATGTCAAATAAAAAATATTTCCCCTATTTTTAATAAACTTCCCATTAACTTGGTCATGACATGAACTAAGGGTTGCAATCCGACACACCCCCACCCAGCTATGTCATGGTGCATCCCCCAAGGGATGCAATGCAACCTCTTCTAAGTAGAGGTCCCTCCCCTCTGGTAATATCATTGAAGAAAATACCATGAGGTCCATGGTGTGTCAAATTCAAATTAGGGGACCTCCCCTATGATAAAATTATTGTGGTGAGATTCCCAGGTTTCATGCCACTACTTACCACCTACAATAGAATTTCATCCACATGCCCTGTCTGGTTCTCAAAAACCTATTCTCAGGCCACCTCCAACCCTCAAAATAGACAGATACCACCAACATGAATCAGAATAAATGAAATTTAAATTTAATATCCCTTTAAATTCTATTATTATTAGACTCAGCCACAATAAAACTACGGTTCAAAAAGTTATATTAGAATCAAATAAAATTTGGAAAAGAACATTATAAATTATTAAAATTGAGACCGCCATATTTATTATATGAAACCCATAATTATAGTGTAAAAATATCCAATCAAATCATCTTTAAAATATATGGAACAACCTCCGACACCCACAATTCAGTAAATCATTGTTTAATTTTAATAATTTTTAGGACCATAATATTATGATAGTCTTCATCACACCATAATGTCTGGCCTCCTAAAATTCAAAGTAAAATCCTCACCCATCCCAAAATTTCTAACTAATCAAATATATAAATTTAAAAACCACCAAATATCATAAATATGAAACACCAATAACCCCGGTAGAATAATAACTACAAGAAGAAACCTACAAAATTATAACTAAGTAATTATGGTGTAATATTAGACTTCACATCATAGTCACACAAGTCAGGGTGAAAGCATTGGGTAGTAATAGATAAAGAAAAAAACTTATCAACCAGATCCTATATGAAAAAACCCATGAAATAAAATAAATTCTTTATGGTGTAAATTATTTTTTTATTGAAATTTTAGATAAAATGCATTTTCTCTTACACCATCCACCTCCAAAACCACTTTGAACACAGCTAATAACTTGAAACCATGAAGTATAAGACCAAGAAAATTTGAGTTTACAAACTTTTATTTTATTATGTATACTTGATAAATTGGGTTACTCTCACCTTATATGTTATTTATTAGGATATGGATGATTTTACTTAACATTGTGATACCTTGGGTTATGTTTTATTTTCCATTACTAAGTAAAATCTTAGGATTTGAGTTATTTTCCTTGGCAGTGTCATGCCTTGATAAACAAGTTATTTTCCTATACTTTGTGATGACTCATTATATGATTTATATTTAATAGTATATTTCGTTCTTCAAGTATTGGGTTACTTTAATATATTATATTCCATCAATCTAACCATTTTCTAGGAAAAATTTAAGTAGGAGGCATAAAGTGTTGTAGTTTCTTGGTATGAACATAGGTACTCAACATGTTTATAAATTAATTTTAATGGAATTAGAGGGTATGTGTATTTCATAGAATTATAATTTATCATAGGAATTCACATTACATCATTTTATATGTTCAAGTTTAGTTGATTTCATCTTACTTAGACTTAATTGTTACATTAGGCATGTTTATATAAAAACACATGTGCCTTTTATTATATTTCTGAAATAATTAGGTAAAAGAGAAGTATATAGGTTTGTATGTTTGTGTGATCAATTAAATAAGTGGTGTATTTCTCAATATCGTATAGATTAGTTATATTTCCATATTATTACCATTGAAATTATTATTTTTAATTACTATTGTATTATTATTTATGATTGAACTAGGTTAATTCATTTTGATATATGCACCAAGTATAAGATATATTGATAGTTGATATTATTTTTCTATTTAAGGTTTATTTCTTTAAATTATTTTTTATTTATTTAGATGCTATGGTATTTGAGGGTAAATATATTTTTAGAAATGTATAGTTAAATCCCCGACACTAGTGACTATCCTCATATTATTGTAGATCATGCCTGAGGTTATTTAGTTCCTTCACTTAGTTCATACATCACTGTTGGTTAGAGATAATAAATTTTTCCATTTACAATTAATCGTGTTCCCTAATTTTTAATACCCTGTAAAAATAACTCAAGTAATTTCAAATTTTCAAATTTATCATTATTGTTCAAAGAAATAACCACAAATCAATAAACCATATTACTTTTAAAAAAATTAACATTCTATCATATCATTTTATCAATCCAATATTATAAAAAATAAATTAACTAACCATTGATTAATGATTTGAGTCATAATTAAATATTAATGGATGGATTTTAATTGATTTATTTTGTAGCCTAAATTAAATTCCAAACTCTTCTCATAAGAAAAATCATATATGTTCAAACACTAATCCATATTGAAATAAATTTTTATATCAAGGACAATATGAATGTAAACATATATCTTAAGACTATAAAATGGTAAAATTCATGCAATATACTTCCAAATAACAATATTCATCTTATGGAATCAAAATATGTATAAATACCAATGAATTTCAAAGTGAAAAATATATTAATCAATAAGGGGACTTCATACTAATCATATATGGTTTCATATCATTTAATCAAAAATAATGTTATGCCATCACATAAATATCATTACCAATAAAGGATACACAATAAAAGCATGTCTATGTACTTATTCATTATATATAAGACTCAATACTACTCTCTCTCACCTGAAGTTCAAGAGATAAAATTAAACAGAAACCTAAATAAATTTAAGAAAAAGACATCACAAACTATTCATACATTTTATGAAATACCTCAAAACATAACTCTTTACTATAATTATATTGGTTATCCATATTTTTAGTTAACTCTTCATGTTTAACATTAATATATACAGTTATATAAAAAATCCAAAAAAAACTCAAACAACTTTACACTATTGTATAACAAACCACCCTAAAAATAAACCAAGTCCTTTGAAGTATATTTATATAAAAGCTTATGTTAATCTTTTAATCACTAGATTCTATCGATAGATATATTGGATGATTACATAATTATTAGGTAATAATTATCATCAAAATAAAATAATATTCGATTCAAATTAAATGAAATAACAAATAAATATATCAGACACATTATAATTTTCCATAGTATAATATTTGTAAATATGAGATAATTAATAACATATATAAACCAAAGGAACATACATTTCGTATATCACAAACTGTATGTAGAAAAAATAAATAAAGATCTTTCATTAATATTTCATTTATAAAATTGATAAAACAACATTAAAATACACACCACTCCGTAAAAAATGGTTTCTAATGATTGAAAATATAATGGAATTTTTTAAATTATATTTAATATTTTTAAAATCAGGTTATCAGAATAAATGAAAATTATATGCCTTAATATTATAAAAGTTTTTTATATTGGAATTATGTTTTTCATTTTATCCATTATAACACTAAGATATTATTTTATATCACTACACTTGGTTCATATTTGGTAATTATCTTATTAATTTAATGATTCACATATTTTACTAAGGATTCATTTGATCACCTGATTAATTTAATACAAAACCCATGTACATCTCTAGTTGTGTTTTATTTTGAGTTTCATTACTATTTTTTTGTGCCTCTGACTCTATTATACCTCCCATATCTAGTAATTACCTTCTATGTGTCCCTATTTAGTTATCCATGCCTCAAAAAACTGTAACTATCCTTAATTTCTGAGTTCATATGATGAATTTCCTCCCATGAAGTATAATTCCACCTACCTATCCTGGATGTATGTTCTTTCATCAATTTTAAAATCATTTAATTAATAAGAGTTTGTATTGAGTAAGAGAAAATCAAGTGAGATATTATTTATATTCTCTAAACCATTGGTGTATGTGAGCTTTCTCTATGGACCATTCATGTGTGAATCTAAACAATATTATGTGGATCATGAATTTTTAACTAAGATAGAATATGAAATTAAACATTTTTTTTATCCTTGATGGAAATCTCTTCAATGTTCTATCATGAACATAGTACCTGGATTTTGGAAATAAAAATTCTTATATATAATCATTTGATCATTCTTTCGTTTTAATTTATTTTTACCAATCCATATTCAAATATATATGTATAAATGTATATTTTTTGTATACCAAATGGATTCCATTAAGTAGAAATCATATGTAAATATCTTATGTCAAAGTTGATCATCGACTCTAGGTTTTTCAAAAAATTTCAACTCAAGTAATTTATCATTATTATATTCATAATTTCTTTCTATTTATGTTCATTTTACATTTCTTATATAGTAATAAAATTACAAATTATTTTATTCTCATGCATATATATTCAAATTTTATTTAATCATATAAAATCCTCGATGTTCATTTTATGGTAATTTATCTATATTTATTTTCTTGGAATAATTATATGGTTATTTTGTATATATAATGTATTAATCCATTTTATATCAGTTGATAACATTAATATTCATTTTTATTTTTTTATTATCGAAACTATTTTTACTGATTTTTTTGTTAATAATTATTATATATTTGTACAAAGACCATTTATATTATGAATTTGACTTCTTATTTTTTTGGTTTTTAAAACTATAATGAGAATAATTATTCATATATCTAATATTTATGGTTTGATGTTAGTTTTACAATAATAAATGGAATAAAAATTAGTATCAAATTTAGACCACATTTTGTTATTGGTTGAATTAAAAAGAAATAGAAAACCATAGTGGTGAAAATGTAATCAATTTATAGAATATCAAATGTGTTCTTTATTATTTCAAAAAAAAAATCATGTTATGGTTTAAAAAACTACCACATTATACTATAATGGATAACACTATGTTTCTTATACTAAAATTCTCTTTGATTCCATAAAAATTTACTATAGCTTACTCGTGTTGTCTATAAGTGATAATTTTATGTGTCAAGTTTCTTAAAAAGAAACTGTTGTTAAAATATTATTGAAACTCAGAAACATTTATATTAATAAATAACTTTTCGGTAGGTTTTATGAGTACACATATTGAATTAAACATGAAACAAATGGATATTCACTAAAATATGTCAATATTGTTATATGATATGCCTTGATATAATGACCTAAAATATACAAGTGATTCATATCATAGTTAATAATAATGTGAAATCATTTATGGAATGAGATTATAATATTATATTTTATAATGTATGATGTAGCCCACAATATGTGATGTAAAGTGAATGGTTTCTATAATATTTACTAAATGGTTTATTTTTAGTAATAAATCATCATGATAATTAATTTTGGACTTGAAATATATATTTGGATCATTAAAATATTTAACTACCATAATAAACTGAATATAAAAACTTTGTAGGTAATGTATGGATGATACCAAACATTGTCATTTGATGCCCAAGCTCCTTCATTGATTAATGTGGGGTTATAAAAAGGATGTGATCCTACTTTTTGTGAGGCGGTGCATTATCAAGTTAAACCAAATATCTATTCAACCCTATTATTTATTTTCTTACAAAGAGAATGAGTTATCATACCTTTATAAAATCAATGGATCCTCACATCACATATGTAGATTCTAGAAGCTAGTATACTACCTGCAGAGAAAATAATTAGACTTTTTTTCGTAGTGATCTTCCACAATTTTACAGCATTATGATAGAGAACTCTATACTTTGAGGTATGAAATTTTATTTAATGTTATACAATTTCATGTTGATTATATGAATATATATCAAATAATTTAATGTTTTTATTCCACTATTTTTTAGAATGTGATATTCTTACCAAACCCATAGAAGGTATCAAAGGATTCCATGTACACTAACCAAGTTTTAAATGTAGTGGATACACATGAAGCGGTAAGGCTCATAAAGTGTATATCAGTTTTAAATAATAAAATTAACATTGAAGTTAGATTATCTACTTATAAATCTCAATTAGTTGTAAAGGGTTAAAAAAATTCAATTATTGACTATGAAGGAACCTTTTCTCCAGTGGTGAAGATAGAGTCCAATCTGGTATTTCATGCTATAATAGACCATTATAATTATGAAACATATAAAATGGATGTCAAAACCACTTTAGTTAATGGGAATATAGTCGATGATGTGTATATGACATGTTTTTAAGGTTTTAAATTCCAAATATTACTAATAAATTTTTCAAGTTTCAACAATCTATTTATGAATTGAAAAAATATTCACTGACTTAGAATATCTAGTTTGATAATACAATCAAAGAGTTATGTTGCATCAAAAATTTGAATGGCTCTTATGTATATAATTAGGGAAGCAGGATCATTTTCGAATTTATATTATTGTATGTAAATGAAATCTTGATTATTAGAAATAGTGTCTTGATATTATATTTTGTAATGGTACGGATGGAAAATGATTCTTGATGAAAGACATGGGTGAATCAACCTACATGATGGGTATTAATATCTACAGAGATAGACTAAATATGTTACTTGGAGTGATTTATAGAATAAAAATTGGTAAAGTGTGAAAGTGGTTTAGCATACAAAACTCTAATATGGGGTGTTTACTAACATTTTAGGGAATGAATCTTAATAAGATTAAAGTCTATATAAAGAGTTTGAAATGATGAAAATAATTCTTTATAAATCCACTATTGGTTCTATTAGTTATTTTGTGTTGTTTAATCAATATAATGTCACGTATTTTTATTTTAAAAATTATATACCATTCAAATCTAAGTTAGAGATACTAGGTTTTCATAAAAAACCTCCTTAAGTGCTTGAGAAGAAGTAAGGATATGTTTCCTATCATTAGAGGTGATGAAGAGACCATTGCAAGGGTTAACCCTAATATTAGTTTCCAAACCAAAAAAGATGATATGATATCTCAATATAATTTAATTTTTTACCATAATGATGGAAAAATAAGTAGGGATAGTTGTAAAAAATCCATCATGGTATGCTCAATAATAGTGTAAGGTTACATTGTTTAATTATATATTTTGAAGGAAGTTATTTGGATCAATAAGTTGAATATTGAACATGGATTGGTTATCAGAATTTTGGGAGAAATTGAGATTTAATGTTATAAAAAGAAGATATTAATCTAGAAAAGTAAACCTAGTATCACCAAAGGACTAAACACATCCTTTAAAAATGTCATATCGTTCGATAGATCATTGAGAAAGTGATGTAGAATTCTCTCAGGTGGATACGAAGAAGAATGCCATGGATCCATCGATGAAACCATTACTATAGTAATTAAATGAGGGTCATGTTGAATCTCATGGTATTATATACATAATTGATTGTTTGTAATAGTTATAGAATGTATTATGGTTTTATAAAAAAGTTAGTCTCTATGTATCATTTTTTAATGTATACTGCATTTATAAAACATAAATAGTGTAATAATAAAAACCCCATAGTGTATGGATTTTATTTTTCCCTAATCAATGATTTTCATGTATTATTATAGGTTTTGATGATTTAGAAATATTAAAATGAGAAAAATTCTCATATACAAAACAATGTAGACTCAAGATATATGACATCAAGACTTATTATATGGATTGGAATGTGAAAGTTTACCGCATTGAATGGCTTACTTTCATTGACATACTTAGGTTTGTATGATTATCATTAAATCCTTATTATCGAAGGTTGAATTATATTAATCATTTGAACCATCATAACTATATACCATTATTTATTCATCCTTCATGATATGTTAATAAAGGGGTGGTTGGGAATTTTTTTGATCGTATCATTAGTTGAGTTTAACCAATATGGGATTTTCCCACTTACATAATAATAAAATATATATGGTCCCTTGATTCACTGGTTGATGGAATTCATATCCATTATTATATAAGTGAAATTTTATATGCATATCTAAAATAATAATTGACAGGTAATGTAATAATTTTGTATGATCAATCTACTCAATGAATCTAAAATGTTTGAGTTGTCCTATTTTTAATTGACATTTTCAATGTCTAGTGGTAAAGGGTATATTTATGCATAAAATTTATATGATACATCTTATGGTGGATATGTTCATATTGAGATATCAGTATATTTGATCAATATCATTCTAAAACCAATTATATTTAAAAGAGTTTGGAAGGATTTGTAAAGAGTTGGTATGTTTTGTAGAAATCCCTTATAGGATTTGAGTTCAAGTGGAAGATTGATTGATATACACAAAAATTGGTGAATTGTAATGTACCATTCACCTTATATTCTAATATTTGGTATTCATATAATAAATATAATAATAAATATAATAATAAATCATTTCAGGAATGAGATACACATATCATATTATATGATATATGATAAACCCTATAATAGGTGATATCAAGTGAATAAGTGATTACACCTTTCCAAAATGGTTAATTTTCATTTGAAAATCACCGAGATGATTAATTCATGACTTGAAAAAAAATTGTGATCATTAAAATGTTTAACAATCATAACAAAAATAATGGGAATATGTTATGGGAAATATTCAGTGGCATCCAAAAGTTAGCAGTTGACACTCGACCTCCTTCATTGATTAAATTGGGATTATATAAAGTATAGTGACCTGGGTTTTTCAGATATGAGACTTAGAAAAAATTTTAGTTTCAAAGTCCTAAGAGCTATCTAGGGTTAATATAGTAAATTTAACCATACATATGACGTTATAAAAATTATCCAATGGCCCTATTAATTCATGGGTATAGTGTTACCCCTTGGATGAGCTGATGTGGAATTTTTAACATAGTAGGACCTCAAAAAATATTATTATATTATTATTTTTGGGTTTTTTTATTTATAGAACAATGCACCCAAACCATGACTTAATCCCATAACCTTTTATACAGACCCTACCAAACCCAACCACCCCAACTACCTAAGGGGGGTACCTCATAAAAATATTAATTATAAATATGTTATTTTAGTCCTATGAATATTTATTTTATATAATAATGATTTTAATTATAAATAGAGTGTCATATGGGAAAATCAACATTTTAACTCCATCTAGAATGTGAGTTTTGCCTTAGGGGTGGTATAACTACTATTATCATTGGGGTCATTACGAGTTGGCTCTCATTATAGTATTAAGTTACCTTTTAAAAAGTTAAAATTTAAATATATTGTTTTTTAATTTCGTAATAATTAAATTGTTTAACCCTATCCATAAATTATATAAAATCATATTAATCAAAATTCCTAGGGTTAATCACAATAACTCTAGTAATTTTGAGTGCCAACGAAGGAGAGCATTTGGGGAGGAACCAAAGAACCATTCTATAAGACCGATGATGGAAAAAAATTTAAACACAACCTTCAAAAAATAGTGATCCTTACCCAAGGAAGGACTTTTTTATATTTTTATGACTCCATTAGTCATTGTTTTTATGTTTGAATTTATAATATTGTATTTTTATTGTTCACACATTAATTGGGTGGATTATTTATTATATTTCCTCTAACCTCTATGGATATTTTTGGTGTCTTGTAATTATATAATCAAATTTACACCATGGGATTATTAGGATATAAATTATTCATTTCTTACCATTTTCCAGGTGTTTGTGCAATTTTTTGTGGAACAATGAAACATGTGAGACCAAAATTATTTCTCTCTTCTTTCTTTTTAGTCTATCTTAATGGATTTTTATCCTACTATATCACTCTCTCTCCTACCTTATTTATCTATTTCACATGATGAAGGGACATTATCCCTAGGTTTTCATAGTGGTGGATATGGTGATAGTTGGGTGGCTACAATCATGGCGGCTCGGGTGTGATGTAGCACTAGATGGAGGGGTTGGAAGGGAAGTGTCCTAGTATGATAGATAATTATATGAGAAGGTTCAATCAAGGAAGCATAGGTTACAAGGTGGTGATGGAATAATGAGTCATTTACATAGTGGATAGAAGTATTAGAGAATGTGTTATAAAGGGGAAGTAGTTGGGGAATTGAAGTGTCAGCTAAAATAATGACCACTAGTGTGGGAGGAGGTTGTTGTTCAGTCCCCTACAGTGTAAAATAGGGGAGAAAATGGAAATTCTTAGGATTCCCTAACTACTTGATACCATGAGATTTTATAGTGCCCATCCTTCTATACATTTGGTTTATGTGTGGCGACTATATCATACCAGCACAAAAGAGCTAGACGGATTGGGGTGACCAGCATTATCATCCCAATATAGAGCCCAGACTATCAATCCTAATTAAAATCAAGCAAAGTAAGAGGTACATTAGGTCGGGTATGGAAAACCCAACCTTTCATAGTGGGTTCTATACACATGGGATCTATAATTTTTTTCACCTTAGTGCATGTGGGGCATGTTTCGCACCATGTGGTGCACCAAAGGGCCACCACATGGCTATCCCTTCACCTAAATAGTTCATCTTTTGGATCTACTTTATAAAATATCTGTTTTGGACAAATAAATAGATTGTCTTGAGTTTTTTAATAAAAGTCACAAAATCATAGTGTATTTAAACATCCATGTTCACATAATATGTGATATAGGTAGATTCATAAATTTAGTTTATAGGGATGATGATGGGTTTCAGGCATAATAATCAGATAATTTTCATTATATGGTAGGGTAGGTATCCCTCTGTATATCTATGGCACATGATTCTCTATATCTGTGTTAGTACCCCCCCTTGTATAATTAGGGTGAAATATCCTCTATATCATTCTATAGATAGGGTGTGTATCCCCACCACATACCTAGGGAACAAGATCCTATATATAAGGGTCAATTTATGGGTAGGGTCGTTATCTGTGACGTCCCGATCTGAGTTCCGCAAATCGGTGACCGGAGAAGGTTTTCCACATGACCTCAAGTGTGCCTCCCTATTGGCCAGAGGTTGATAACTAGACGTAAGGGTCTAATAGAGATACTTTGGGGAGAATATACCCTATTTATAGAAGTAATAAAATAGAATAAATAAATAATAATAACCAACTGATAATAAAAAACAAACAAAATAATATAAAAACTATAACAAACTAGTATCACAAGATGAATAAAAATAGAAAGCAATATCCAATATTGAACAGTAGATATATCATTCTATACTAAGTTTCAATTGTCAAATTAAAAACCAACATATAGATATTTACAATCCCAAGTGGGTCCTGAAACCAATTATGGTTCCCTCTTCCAAGCTTCATCCTGACTCATCCATTTAACATAGGGCTCTTTCCCTTATCCTATTTTTCAAACATGAAGTCTATTTGAGTGTTGATCAAAAATCCTGAGAAGGTTGTGAGTACAAATCAATACTCCATAGCCACCATTAATTTAAAACAATATACAATAAATAATAGTGTATGAAATTGAATAAAAAATAAAATACAAGTGATAAAATAAGCAGTTTATCAATTAAATTCACTACTAGAAATCTGGGATTTTGAGACCCTTTACCTATAGAGACTGCCACTGCCGGTCCCTAGGTTTCCCAAAAAAAAAATGGGGCTTCAGCACCCCCTGAACCCTCCCACCTACTCTCGCGAAGCCCCCCCCGCTAACCATCCTCTGCCCAGCCTCGCCGCGCGCCCTCCCCGTCACCGCACTCCCTCCCTCACTGCCCTCCCCGGTCGTTGCGCACCCTGCCCTGCCGCCACGCACCCTCCCTCTCCGCCATCCCCCGTCGCCCTTTCAGCCTCCATCGGCCACCCTCCACCGCCCTGCCGACCGCCCTCCGCCCTGCCCTCCGCCCTGCCCTCCATCTCCTCTGGGCTTCCTCCGCCTCTGCCCTCCGGCTCCAGCTACCCTCCGCCCTGTGGCCTCCCTCTGGCCTCGGGCCTCCCGCCACCCACCTCCGGCAGCCCTCCGACCTCCCTCTATCCTCTGGACTCCCGCCTCCCACCTCCATCCCCTCCGGTCTCCGACCCCTCTTCCCTCCGGCCTCTGCCCTCAGCCCTCCTCCCCCTCGACCCTACCCCCCCTCCCCCCCCCCCCCCGCACCCCAAACACCCCCCCCCCCCGCACCTTGCCAACCCCCATCCCCTCCGTCTTCGTTCCCTCCCTCGCCGCACCACCGCCGCCCGTCCCCTCCTTCACCATCCTCTCCCTTGCCGCACCGCTGCCACCCAGTCCCCTCCCTCCCCGCATGACCGCTACTCGTCCCCTCGCTGCTGTCACCCGTCCACTCTGGCTCCCCCTGTCATCGGTCCCCTCCCCCGTCGTCCCACCCTCGCTGCACTGTCGCCACCTCACCGCCTCCTCTCCTCCGGCTCCCCGTCGTCGTCGCCGCCCATCCCATTCCTCACCGCACTAGCTCTGGTTCTGGCTCCCCTCCGCTGCCTCTCCTCTCCCTCACAGCACCGCCTTTGGCTCCCCTCCCTTTCAGGTTTGTAGCGCAATCAGGTATGAAATGATCTTTCACTTACATTATTATTTTATAAATGGTTCACAAACAATTAATTAGTATTTATTATAAATATATTTGATATGAAAAATGCAAATTTAATAAGTCTTGTGTAAAATTTTGTTATAGGGATCTTATTATGGATAAGAGTTGGATTGATCTTCCAAATAGAATGTCTAGAGAATATTTCAATGGCATTATGCAGTTTATTGACTTCACCAGAGTATTTGAAAGTGACTATATTAGTTTTCCATGTAGAAAATGTTCTAACAGATATCAATTCACATGAGATACTGTGAGGGGGCACCTATTATTTAATGGATTTCTGAAAAATTATAAGAGTTCGACTCGTCATGGAGAATAATATGTTTGTTGTCAAAATAAGGATGCAGTTCATATGGATGTTGATGCAAGGATGAATGATCCAATGCATGAAATGCTTTCTGAAATGGTACATGGTTTGGATCCTGAAGGCATTGACATTCAGAATCTTGAGACTGGTGAGATAAATCTTCGCTCTAGGTAAGATCATTATTTGAGGAGGTTTTATGAAGCAATTGATGATACAAAAACAGAATTATATCCTGGATGTACTTCTTACAAAAAAATTTCATTTATCATGGAGTTGTTGCATTTGAAGACTTTGAATCATTGGTCAGAGACATCATTCGACATGCTATTGGTGTTATTGAAAAATGTTCTTCCTGTCAATGCTAAGATTCCCAAGTCGTATTACCATGCTCTTAAGATGACAGAGAACTTAGGTTTTACATATGAGACCATAGATGCATGTGCAAACAACTGTATGTTGTTTAGAAAGGAAACTTCCCATTTGGATATTTTTATAGTTTGTGGTGCTTCCAGGTGGAAAGAGAATAGGGGATATCAGACTCATCAAAGTTAGATTGTGATACAGGGGAAACCGATTACCGTAAAGAAAATGTGTTACTTTCCCCTTAATCCTAGGTTGAAAATATTTTTTGTTTCATATAAAGTTTCTAATTTAATGAGATGGCATGCAGAAAGAGTTCATGAAAGTGATATGTTAACCCACCCGGAAGACTCTCATGCATGGAAAGATTTTGATAAGAGACATCCCGACTTTGCCAAAGATGTTCGTAATTTCTGATTGGGATTGGCAGTAGATGGTTTCAATCCATTCAAGTCTGTGGTTGGTGCAACTCATAGCACATGGCCCGTGGTGTTGGTTCCGTATAATCTTCCTATGTGGCTTTGTATGAAGAAACAATTTATATTACTTTCCACTCTTATTGATGGACCTAAAAGTATGGGGGATAAGATTGATGTTTACCTTCAGCCATTGATTGATGAGTTGAATGAATTTTGGGGTGATGGTGCGATGACTTATGATTGTGAAACGAATGAAATGTTCAAACTGCAGGCTGCTTTATTGTGGAAAATCAATGACTTCCCAGCTTATGCAAATTTATAAGGCTGGAGTAAGAACGGGGAATTTTCTTGCCCTTGTTTCAATAAAATTAAACAATCTGTATGGCTTAATCTTTCCAAAAAATGGGCATACATGGGTCAAATACATTTTCTCCCCCCTCAGCACAGATTCAGAAAGGACAGAGTGGAATTTGATGGTTCTAGAGAGTTCAGCCCAGCACCAAAGATCATGACAGGAGTCGAAATGTTATCTCATATTGAGGAAGAAAACATCCACACAGTATATGAAGCTCAGTATTTGGTGGCTCCTCGGGTACGTAATATTCGAGCTGTAGGTAGGCAGCGCAGTCACAGTTGGAAAAATAAAATTATTTTTTATTGTCTTCTATATTGGAAAACTAACATGCTGAGGCATAATCTGGATGTCATGAACATTGAAAAAAATGTTTGTGATAACATATTGTGGGCCATTTTAGGTGTCAGTGGAAAATAAAAGGACCATGTTAATACACACCCTGATTTGGCAGAAATGGGTTTAAGGAAACAGTTTCATTTATAATTAGCTGAGGGAAACAAGTCATATATTCCTTCTACATAGTATACGATGACTACAAAGGAGAAAGAGTCATTTCTTTCCATTTTGAAGATGCTCAAGGTGCCTGATGGTTACTCTTCTAATATTTCAAAGTGTGTGAATCTGACGAGAAAGACATTGCAAGGGTTGAAAAGTCATGACAATCACATACTACTTCAGCAATTGATTCCAATCGCAATTTGTGACTATTTATCCCCCAATGTTGTTCAACCGTTGATTGAGATGAGTAATTTTTTTATACAGATTTGTTTAAGAAATCAACGAATGAGTGATTTAAAAAGTTTACAGGACCGAATTGTACTTACACTTTTTCACTTTGAGAAACTATTTCCCCCCTCATTTTTCGATGTTATGGTCCACTTGACAGTGCACCTGACTAATGAATTAATGGCTGTTGGTCCAGTTCAATTCAGGTGGATGTATCCTATTGAGCAATATTTGAGTACATTGAAACGATTTTTACGCAACAGAGCTCGTCCGGAGGCATCAATAGCCAATAGTTATTTGATGGATGAGTGTACTAATTTTTGTGCATAATATCTTATGGATGTTGAAAAAAAATTAGATAAGCCCTCTCGGATTCATGATGGTCTAGTTGGAGAAATAACCACATATGATATGGACAACATCGAGTGGATACAAGCGCATCGATATATCTTGTTCAATACTCCATCAGTTGCACCATTAATGCAGTAAGTATCTTATCAATTTTATTGTTTAACTTTTACATGTTTTTTTTGCATAAGTTGATCATTTAAACATCGCTTTATCATTTTCAGGAAACAAATTAATGAGATAAAAGAAGAGATGTATCGTGCGACTGAGTTGCAAATTCAACAGTCTCATTATGCGTCATTTCATGATTGGTTCAAGGGTTATGTATGTATAAATTGATTTCCATTATGATTGAAGTATTATAATAATTTCTTTATACATATATCTTTATTGAATTCTATTAATTATGTAGGTTCGTAAGCTGAGGGAGTTAGGGGACCCCACGCTAACTAAAGAATTAATCCAACTGGTTGAGGGTCCATCTATAACGGCTCGTCTTTATAAGTCTATAGATGCTAATAGTTTTCAATTTCACATTAAAGATGTTGACAACAAACTAGAAACACAAAACAGTGGCATCAGTTGTCCATTTTTCGATTCTGGTTATTAATATGGTCAATTTATAGACATCATTGAAGTTGTCTACACACATGGGTTGAAGTACATATTGTTAAAGTGTAATTGGGTTGATCCGGTGCATGGATGTAAAGTCGATCAATATCAGTTTTCATTGGTAAATTTTAACTATATGTTATATAGAAATGAACGAGTTGATAATGAACCTTTCATTTTGACATCACAAGTGGAACAAGTATTCTTCATTACTTTTCCTTCAAATCCATGTTGGCAAGTTTTTGTCAAAATGTCTCGGAGAGGAGTGTTTGTATTTGAACAAGATGAACCCGAGACTATTCCTTTTTTTTCAACAGCTTGATCAACATACCGTAGTTCAACGCGAAGAAGATATTTATTGGGTTAGAGCGGCAGTTGAAGGAGAAATAGTTTATTTTCATGCTTAATGAAAGGTATAATTGTTTTCCCTCTATTCAGCCTTGGATATCATAAATTATCTAACTATTTTATAAATCCTTGTAAGTTTTAATCCTCAATTTTGGAATTTTATTCAGTTATAAATATTTAGGGTGATTTAACTCATGTTATATTGATTTTATTGTTAGTGTATCTTCCCATTGAGGTATTCTTCATTTGGTTCATGTGATGCTTGAATTATTATTAATTCAATTTGAAATCTGGCTATGTATTGATTGGTTTTTTACTTAATTTGTATATATGTTTTGTTAACTTTCTGATTTTTTAAAATTCATTCACAACTAAATATTAAATCCATTTTTGTTTGATTAATAACTATACAAGTTTGATTTTTTTTTAAAAATACAATTTATCATTTGGACACTTTGGATAGTCCCCTTACTAATGTTTTCCATGACTTCAGTCATGTCAGGGGAAGAGGCAAAAGATCCACATCATCCATATGAGGCATCTACATCTCAGGGTTGAGGTATGATTGAATGTCATTGTATTTATTTTTTATGTAATTGATAAACACACACACACACACATATATATATTTATATATTTATAACATCTATCAATTTATATATAAAATTATTTTCAATAGGATCAGACTCGACTGCTTCTTCCTCTTGCAGGAGAGGCCCTGGTCGTGGCATATTATCATGGAATTCCGACACGACTTTTGATGTTTCATTTGATGAGGTATTTCATCATGTGGGACGGAATGCCCCTGCATTTATTCATCAACTGGGTCATATCATACGTGACCCACATCGATTTCCATTTACCATGCGTGACTGGGATTCTATCCCTCAGGACACATTAGATCATCTTTGGAGGGAGGTTCAGGTAATAAGACCATTTTACTTTATTACTTATGTATAAACAATAATAACATATGTGATTTTTTTCTTTAAAAGAAAATTTTGAAAGTATGTCCCGATGAGTTTCAGCTAGTGTGTATGAGAAAATGCCGTAATATGTGGAAAGACTATAAAGGAAAAGTCAAGAGGGACCACTGGGTACCAAAAGTGGGTGCCCCAGAAATTCTGGAAAAAGTCCCGAGAGGTGTCCTCCCAGATCAGTGGCGTGATTTAGTTGCATATTGGTCTAATGAGGGTGTTGCAGTTTGTATATTTATTTTGGTATATATATTTTCAAGAATGTGTGATTTGTTTGAAATTTGAATGAATTGAATGTAGGAGGTGTCAACACGCCATTCTGAGAATCGAGCGTTACAGGGACCACCTCACAGGCTCGGGACTGATCACGTGTCTCAGATCTGACATGAGGTATTTATTATTCATTTTTTAATTTTTTAATTAATACGGTTTTGTGTTTATATTCTTTTCATATATAGTTGTGGGAGCAAGGTGCACCGACTGATAAAATGTCGGTGTGGATGAGGACTCGTGATCGCAATGATCCAGAGGCTGCGGCATTGATAGTAAGTTCTTGTACTCATTAACAATACTTAAATAAAATCTGTATATTAATATATGTATATATATTTAAATATTTCACAGGCTCAATTTGAAGCTGAGTTAGAACATCTTCCAGAGGACCAGTGACAGCTTCCCAGGCGAAGGGATGAGATCTTTCATCGTATTATTGGTCGGGACGGGCATGGATATAGTTTGACCTATGGAACAGGGATTCCTCGTTATGTAGTGTCATGAGCTGCGGTTGTTGGTCTTGCTGTTGCTCATATGACACAACGGTTGTTAGATTTCGAGGCACAGATGCGCACTTCTGAGGAGGTAAATGCGCAATTGATCGCTGATGTTAGAGCACTGCGGCAATATGTGCGTCCAGGTGATGGTGCAGGGGATCAGACGACACAGGTTTATACTGTATTTATTTATTTAATTTATATTATTTTTGTGATGAAAATATTCATAATGTTTTTTTATTGTAGGCTCCTCACCCACCTGATGGAGGTAGTAGTCATGAACATGCATGCAGCATCATATTCACGAGGTGTGTTTCTGTTTTTAATGATTTGGATTTTTATTCACTTAATTATTCAATGTTTTCAATTGCATGTTCTGTAATATTTTTGAAAAAAAATGTGATTCATAATATAAACCACTAAACTTGTTTTTGATGAATGAGATGATTTCACTATTTGTAGTCCCTGGACCACCCCGGACAGCCCTCCCCGCACCCCGGACAACCCTCCCCGCACCCCGGACAGCCCCCCGCCCCTCGGACATCCCTCCCCGCACTTTGGACATGCCTCACTGCACCCCGAAAAGGCCCCCCGCACACCGGACACCCCCCCCCCCCCGCACCCTGAACAGCCCTCCCCGCACTCTGGACAGGCCCCCCGCACTCCGGACAACCCCCCCACCCCTCGGACAGTCCTCTCCGCACTCCGGACAGGCCTCCCCGCATCCCGGACAGGCCCCCCACACACCCGACCCCCCCTACACCCCGGACATCCCTCCCCGCACCCCAAAAAACCCTCCCCGCACCCCGGACAGCCCTCCCCGCACTCCGGACAGCCCTCCCCGCACCCCGGACAGCCCCCCCGCACCCCGAATATCCCATCGCCGCACCCCGGACAAACGACACATCATTTAGAGGTGTCGTTTGACTACGGTGACCGAAAACGTGTTTCCGGGGTCCTAAAACACCCGAACGGCATGGGACGGTCGAATTCATATCAAACGTGCTCCGAATGACATGAAACCACCCGAAAACATTATGAATATTATTCGTGCTGTGTAGGAGGAGACGACACTCCCATCAGACGTGCGGTGCGCTCGGTACGACCGATTGTGTCATTTTCAGCAGCTCAGCGCGCGCTAAAAGGGCACATTGGGGGCTGAAAACCACCCGAACGACCTCCGAATATTATGAAACCATACGAAAATAGCCGTTGTGTAAATTTTGCAATGTTCGGGCAGATGACACGTCCATCAGAGGTATCGTTTGACCGCGGTGACCAAAAACACATTTTCGGAGTCATAAAACACAAGATTGGCATGAGACGGTCAAATTTATAGAAAATGTGCTCCAAATGACCTGAAAACACACAAAAACATTAGGAATATTATTCGTGACGTGTAGGAGGAGACGACATGCCCATCAAACGTGTGGTGCGTGCGGTTCGACCGATTGTGTCGTTTTCAGCAGCTCGGTGCACGCTAAAAGGGCGCGTTGGAGGGTCAAAACCATTCAAACGACCTCGGAATTGCATTAAACCGTATGATAATAGCCTTTGTGTGAATTTTGAAATGTTCGGATAGACGGCACGTCAATCGGAAGTTTCCTTTGGCCGCGGTGACCGGAAACGTGTTTCGGGTGTCATAAAACACCATAACGGCGTGGGACGGTCGAATTCGGAGAAAACGTGCTCCGAATGACCTCAAACAACAAAAAAATAGTAGGAATATTATTCTTCATGTTTAGGAGGATACGGTACGCCCATCGGAAGCGCGGTGTCTGTGGTACGACCGATTGTGTCGTTTTCAGCAGCTCGGCGCGCACTAAAAGGGCGCGTTGGGGGGTCAAAACCACCTAAACGACCTCAGAATGCCATGAAACCGTACGAAAATAGATTTTGTGTAAATTGAGAAATGGTCGGGTAGACGACATGTCAATTGGAGGTGTCGTTTGACCGTGGTGACCAGAAACACGTTTTCGGTGTCCTAAAACACCAGAACGGCATGGGACGGTCGAATTCGGAGCAAACGTGCTCCGAATGACCTCAAATAACACAAAAACAGTAGGAATATTATTCTTGACGTGTAGTAGGAGACGACACACCCATCGAACTTGCGGTATGCGCGGTACGACCGATTGTGTCATTTTGAGCAGCTCGGCGTGCGCTAAAAAGGCGTGTTTGGGGGTCAAAACCACACGAACGACCTCAGAATGCCATGATACCATATGACAACAGTCATTGTGTGAATTTTGAAATGTTCGGGTAGACGACACGTCAATCAGAGGTTTCTTTTGACCTCGGTGACTGGAAACGCATTTTCGGTGTCACAAAACACCAGAATGGCATGGGACGGTTGAATTCAGATCAAATGTGCTCTAAATGACCTCAAACAACACAAAAACAGTAGGAATATTTTTCTTGATGTGTAGGAGGAGATGGGATGCCCATCGGACATGCGGTGCGCGTGGTACGACCGATGGTGTCGTTTTCAGCAGCTCGACGTGTGCTAAAATGGCACGTTGGGGGGTCAAAACCACCTGAACGACCTCGGAATTCCATGAAACCGTACAACAATAGCTGTTGTGTTAATTTTCAAATTTTCGGGTAGATGGCACGTCAATCGGACATGTCGTTTCACCGCGGTGACCGGAAACGCGCTTCCGGTGTTATAAAACAGCAGAAAGGCGTGGGACGGTCGAATTCTGAGTAAATGTGCTCTGAATGACCTCAAACAACACAAAAACAGTAGGAATATTATTCGTGACCTGTAAGAGGAGAAGACACGCCAATCAGATGTGCGGTGCATGTGGTACGACCGATTGTGTCATTTTCAGCAGCTCGACGCGTGCTAAAAGGGCGTGTTGGGGGGTCAAAACCACCCAAAAAACCTTGGAATTTCATTAAACCGTACGACAACAGCCATTGTGTGAATTGTGAAATGGTCGGGCAGACGACACATCAATCGGAGGTGTCGTTTGACCATGGTAACCGAAAACGCGTTTCTGGAGTCATAAAACACCAAAATGGCGTGAGACGGTCGAATTCATAGCAAACGTGCTCCGAATGACCTGAAACCACACGAAAACATTAGGAATATTATTTGTGACGTGTAGGAGGAGACGACACACCCATCGGACGTGCGGTGCGCACGGTACGACCGATTGTGTCATTTTTAGCAGCTCGGCGCGCACTAAAAGGGTGTGTTGGGGGGTCAAAACCACCCAAACAACCTCAGAATACCATGAAACCGTACGAAAGCATTCGTTGTGTGAATTGTAAAATGTTCGAGTATACGGCACATCAATTGGAGGTGTCGTTTGACCACGGTGACCGGAAACACCTTTCCGGAGTCATAAACCACCAGAACGGTGTGAGATGGTCTAATTCAGAGCAAACGTGATCCGAATGACCTGAAACAACATGAAAAAATTTAGAATATTATTCGTGACATGTAGGAGGTGATGGTACACCCATTGGACATGCGGTACGCGCGGTATGACCGATTGTGTCATTTTCAGCAGCTCGGCGCACGCTAAAATGGCGCATTGGGGGGACAAAACCACTTAAACGACCTCAAAATGCCATGAAAGCGTACGACAATAGCCGTTGTGTGAATTATGAAATGTTCGGGCATACAACATGTCAATCGGAGGTTTCGTTTGACCGCGGTGACCGAAAACGCGTTTCCAAAGTCATAAAACACCAGAACGGTGTGAGACGGTCGAATTATGAGAAAACGTGCTCCGAATGACCTAAAACCACATCAAAACAATAGGAATCTTATTCGTGATGTTTAGGAGGAGACGACACGCCCATCATACATGCATTACGCACAGTACAACCGATTGTGTCGTTTTCAGCAGCTTGACGTGCGCTAAAAGGGCGCGTTGGGGGGTCAAAACCACCCAAACAACCTCAGAATGCCATGAAACCGTACGACAATAGCCGTTGTGTGAATTTTGTGATATTTGGGTAGACGAAACATCAATTGGAGGTTTCATTCGACCGCGGTGACCAGAAACGTGTTTCTGAAGTCATAAAACACCAGAACGGCGTGAGACAGTCAAATTCGGAGAAAATGTGATCCGAATGACCTAAAAAACACTAACACATTAAGAATATTATTTGTGACGTGTATGAGGAGACGACACGCTCATCAGACGTGCGGTGCGTGTGGTACGACCGATTGTGTCCTTTTTAGTAGCTCGGTGCATGCTAAAATGGTGCGTTGGGGGGTCAAAACCACCCAATCAACCTCAGAATGCCATGAAAGCGTATGACAATAGCCGTTGTGTGAATTGTAAAATGGTCGGGTAGAAGACATGTCAATCAGAGGCGTCGTTTGACCGTGGTGACCGGAAACGCGTTTCTGAAGTCATAAAACACCAGAATGTCATGAGACGGTCGAATTCGGAGCAAACATGCTCCGAATGACCTGAAACCACATGAAAACAATAGTAATATTATTCGTGATGTGTAGGAGGAGACGACACACCCATCAGATATGCAGTGCGCGCGGTACGACCGATTGTGTCATTTTTAGTAGCTCGGCGCGCGCTAATAGGGCACGTTGGGGGTCAAAACCACCCGAATGACCTTGTAATTCCATAAAACCGTACGACAACAGCCGTTGTGTGAATTGTGAGATGGTCGAGTAGATGACATGTCAATTGGAGGTTTCATTTGACCCCGGTGACCGGAAACGCGTTTCTGGATTCATAAAACACCAGAACGGCGTGAGACGGTCAAATTCGGAGAAAACGTGCACCGAATGACCTAAAACCACATGAAAACATTAGTAATATTATTTTTGACGTGTAGGAGGAGACGACATGCCCATCGGGCGTGCGGTGCACGCGGTACGACCAATTGTGTCGTTTTCAGAAGCTCGGCGTGTACTAAAAGGGCGCGTTGGGGGGTCAAAACCACCCGAACAACCTCGGAATTCCATGAAACTGTACGACAATAGCTGTTGTGTGAATTGTGAAATGTTCGGGCAGACGACACGTCAATCAGAGTTGTCGTTTGACCGCGGTGACCAGAAACGCGTTTACGGTGTCATAAAACACCAGAATGGTGTGGGACGGTCGAATTCGGAAAAACGTGCTCCTAATGACCTCAAATAACACAAAAACAGTAGTAATATTATTCGGGATGTGTAGGAGGAGATGGAACGCCCATCGGACATGCGGTGTGCGCGGTACGACCGATTGTGTCATTTTCAGCAGCTCGGTGCGCGCTAAAAGGGGGCATTGGGGGGGTCAAAACCACCCGAACGACATCAGAATGCCATGAAACCGTACGAAAATAGTCGTTGTGTGAATTTTGAAATTTTCAGGGAGACGACACATCAATTAGAGGTGTCGTTTGACCGCGGTGACTGGAAACACGTTTCCGGTGTCATAAAACACCAGAACGGCGTGGGATGGTCGAATTCGGAGAAAAAATGCTCTAAATGACCTCAAACAACACAAAAAGAGTAGGAATATTATTCGTGATGTGTAGGAGGAGATGAAACACCCATCGGACGTGCGGTACACGCGGTACGACTGATTATGTCGTTTTCAGCAGCTCTGCGCGCACTAAAAGGGTGCGCTGGGGGGTCAAAACCACCCGAACAACCTCAGAATGCCATGAAACCGTACGACAACAGCCGTTGTGTGAATTGTGAAATGGTCGGGTAGACGGAACGTCAATCAGAGGTGTCGTTGACTGCGGTGACCGGAAACGCGTTTCCGGTGTCATAAAACACCAGAACGGCGTGGGATGGTTGAATTCGGATCAAACGTGCTCTGAATGACCTAAAACAACACAAAAACAGTGGGAATATTGTTCGTGATGTGTAAGAGGAGACGACACACCCATCGGACGTGCGGTGCGCGCGATACGACCGATTGTGTCGTTTTCAGCAGCTCGGCGCGCGCAAAAAGGGTGCGTTAGGGGGTCAAAACCACCCGAATGACCTCGGAATGCCATGAAACCGTACGAAAACAGCCGTTTTGTGAATTGTGAAATTGTCGGGTAGATGGAACGTCAATCAGAGGTGTCATTTGACCGTGTTGACCAGAAACGCATTTCCGGTGTCATAAAACACCAGAACGGCGTGGGACGGTCGAATTCGGAGAAAACATGCTCCGAAAGACCTCAAACAACAAAAAAGCAGTAGGAATATTATTTATGACCTATAGGAGAAGATGGCACACCCATCGGACGTGCGGTGCACGTCGTACGACGGATTATGTCGTTTTCAGCATCTCGGCGTGCGCTAAAAGGGCGCGTTGGGGGGTCAAAACCACCCGAACGACCTCAGAATGCCATGAAACCATACGACAAAAGCATTTGTGTGAATTATGAAATGGTCGGGTATACGGCACATCAATCGGAGGTTTCGTTTGACCGCGGTGACCGGAAACGCGTTTCTGGAGTCATAAAACACCAAAACGGCGTGAGATGGTCGAATTTGGAGAAAACGTACTCCGAATGACCTGAAACCACACGAGAACATTATTAATATTATTCTTGAAATGTAGAAGGAGACAGAATTCCCATTGGATGTGTGGTGCATGTGAGACGACCGATTGTGTCGTTTTCAACAGCTCAACGCGCGCTGAAAGGGCGCGTTGGGGGGGTCAAAACCACCCGAACGACCTCGGAATGACATGAAACCGCATGACAACATCAGTTGGATGAATTGTAAAATGGTCGGCCAGACGAAACGTCAATCAGAGGTGTCGTTTGACCACGGTGACCAGAAACGCGTTTCCAGAGTCATAAAACACCAGAACGGTGTGAGACAGTCGAATTTGGAGCAAACATGATCCGAATGACCAGAAATTACACGAAAACATTATGAATATTATTTGTGACGTGTAGGAGGTGACGACACGCCCATAAGACGTGCGGTGCGTGCGGTACGACCGATTGTGTCGTTTTTAGCAGCTCGGCGCGCGCTAAAAGGGCGCGTTGGGGGGTCAAAATCCCCAGAACGACCTCGGAATGCCATGAAAACGTACGAGAACAGTAGCTGTGTGAATTGTGAAATGGTTGGGTAGATGACCCATCAATCGGAGGTGTCGTTTGACCACGGTGACCGGAAACACATTTCCGAAGTCATAAAACACCAGAATGACATGAGATGGTAGAATTCGGAGAAAACTTTCTCTGAATGACCTGAAACCAAATGAAAACAATATTAATATTATTCGTGACATGTAGGAGGAGACAGAACGATCATCGGACATGCAGTATGCGCGGTACGACCGATTGTGTCGTTTTCAGCAGCTCGGCGCGCGTCAGAAGGGCTCATTGGGGGGTCAAAACCACCTGAACGACCTCAGAATGCCATGAAACCGTACAACAACAGCCGTTGTGTGAATTTTGAGATGGTTGGGCAGATGACACGTCAATCGGAGGTTTCATTTGACCGTGGTGACAGAAAATGCATTTCTGGAGTCATAAAAGACCAGAACAGCGTGAGACGGTTGAATTTGGAGCAAATGTGATTTTAATGACCTGAAACAACACTAAAACATTAGGAATATTATTCGTGACATGTAGGAGGAGACAACATGCCCGTCGGACGTGCGGTGGGCATGGTACGACCGATTGTGTCATTTTCAGCAGCTTGGCACGCGCTAAAATGGCGCGTTGCGGGGTAAAAACCACCCGAACGACCTCGGAATTCCATAAAAGCGTATGATAATATCCGTTGTGTGAATTTTGAAATGGTCGGGTAGACGACATTTCAAACGGAGGTGTCGTTTGACCGCGGTGACCAGAAACACGTTTCTTAAGTCATAAAACACTAGAACGGCGTGCGACGGTCGAATTCGGAGAATACGTGCTCCGAATGACCTCAAACCACATGAAAACAATAGGAATATTATTTGTGATGTGTACGAGGAGACCGCATTCCCATCGGACATGCAGTGCGCACGGTACGACCGATTGTGTCGTTTTCAGCAGCTCGACACGCACTAAAAGGGCGCGTTGGGGGGTCAAAACCACCCAAACGACCTCAGAATGCCATGAAACCGTACGAAAATAGTTGTTGTGTGAATTTTGAGATGTTCAGGTAGACGAAACGTCAATCGGAGGTTTAATTTGACCGTGGTGATAGGAAACACGTTTCCAGAGTCATAAAACACCAGAACGGCGTGAGACTGTCGAATTCGGAGCAAACATGATCCGAATGACCTGAAACAACATGAAAACATTAGAATTATTATTCGTGACATGTAAGAGGAGATGGAACGCCCATTGGATGTGCGGTGCGCGCAGTACGACCGATTGTGTCATTTTCAGCAGCTCGGCGCGCGCTAAAATGGCTCATTGGGGGGTCAAAACCACCCGAAGGACCTCGGAATGACATGAAAGTGTACGACAACAGCTATTGTGTGAATTGTGAAATGTTTGGGAAGACAGAACGTTAATCGGAGGTGTCGTTTGACCACGGTGACCAGAAAATGCGTTTCCGAAGCCATAAAACACCAGGACGGCGTGAGACGGTCGAATTCGGAGAAAACATGCTCTGAATGACTTAAAACCACATGAAACAATAGTAATATTATTCTTGACATTTAGGAGGAGACGGAACGCCCATCGGACATGCGGTGCGTGCGGTACGACCGATTGTGTCCTTTTCAGCAGCTCGGCGCGCGCTAAAAGGGCGCATTGGGGGTCAAAACCACCCGAACGACTTTGGAATGCCATGAAACCGTACGAAAACATCCATTGTGTGAATTGTGAGATGGTTGGGCAGACGACACATCAAACGGAGCTTTCATTTGACGGCGGTGACGGGAAACGCGTTTCTGGAGTCATAAAACACCAGAACGGCGTGAGACGGTCGAATTCGGAGAAAACATGCTCTGAATGACCTGAAACAACATGAAATCATTAGGAATATTATTCTTGACGTGTAGTAGGAGACGACATGCCCTTTGGACGTGCGGTACGCGTAGTACGATCAATTTTGTCGTTTTCAGCAGCTCGACGCGTGCTAAAATGGCACGTTTGGGGGTCAAAACCACCTGAATGACCTCGAAATTCCATGAAAGCGTACGAAAACAACTTTTGTGTGAATTGTGTAATGGTCGGGAAGACAGTACGTCAATCGGATGTGTCGTTTGACCGCGGTGACTGGAAACGTATTTCCGGAGTCATAAAACACCAGAACGACGTGAGACGGTCGAATTTGGAGAAAACGTGATCCTAATGACCTGAAATAACACGAAAACATTAGGAATATTATTCATGACATGTAGGAGGAGACAACACGCCCATCGGATGTGCGGTGCATGCGGTATGACCGATTGTGTCGTTTTCAGCCGCTCGGTGCGCACTAAAATGGCGCATTGGGGGTCAAAACCACCCGAATGACCTCGGAATTCCATGAAACTGTATGAAAACATCCATTGTGTGAATTGTGAAATGGTCGGGCAGACTGGATGTCAATCAGAGTTTTTGTTTGACCGCGGTGACCGGAAACGCGTTTCCGGTGTCATAAAACACCAGAACAGCGTGAGATGGTCGAATTCAGAGCAAACGTGCTCTGAATGACCTAAAACCACATGAATTTCTTAAATTGGGGGTTTTAAATTATTATAGCACCATGATTTGATGTCAGATTTAATTTTCTTATATGTATATAATAAATGAATAATTATTTCTAATTTACGTTTGTTTTGTTTTGTTGTTTTTTTTGTCTTATTGTAGGTTCATTGGTGCAGAAGATTGAAATGGATGGACCTGCTCGGATCGTTGAAGAAAGTTTATCATTTATTGTTTATGACGATTTTGATGTTTATGCTATTTGGAATTGTTTTCCATTTTTTATGATTTTTACCTTGTTTTATCTCTGATTTTTCACCGTGAATTAATAAAAACACAATTCTTACATTTCATTAAAAAAATTAAAATCCAAAAAAAAATACCACAAATTAACCCTAACACATTTTTATGTTAAGTTTTCCAAAAGATAAGTTTATATTGAAATAAAAAATTTATAAATGTGCTAGAATTTTTATTTAAAATAGGCTCTTCATTAAGAGGTAGTAAAATTACCTTTTTAGAGAAATACAAGTTCTAAGCATAAAATTTGATTTATTATTACCATATTCTTAACAAACCTATTGGATGAATAAGAAAAATATTTTATTTAATATTATATAGATATATATTTCTTTAATATATATATATATATATTATATATTATATATATTAAAATATTTAAAACATATTATATATATATATTTAAAATATTTTATTTAACATTATATATATAAATATTTTCTTTAATATATATATATATATATTTAATATATATATATATATTATTATTTAATATATATATATATATATATATATTTCTTTCACAAGGATTTTTTTTTAAAAAAAATTTCCAGGCTAGCGACCGCCGTCGGCAGTCGCTATAGGCTGCCTGCCGGGCGACATTAGCGACCTCCATTGGCGGTTCTTGTAGGTCAGAATTTCGGTCACCTATAGCGACCACCATTGGCGGTCGGTCATGGTGACTAGGCAGGCCGCCTTGAGAGACCGCCAGGCGGTCACTGTAGGCCGGAATTTCGTCCACTTAGAGTGACCGCCATTGGCCGTCGCTGTTGGCCTATTGCGACGAAGCTAAAGAGACCACCAATGGTGGTCGCTAGGTGGTCTCTAGAGGCCTATAGCGACTGCCAATGGCGGTATCTATTGTTCGATTTTTTAGTAGTGATTATCCTTTAATTAACCACATAAATGACTCAGGCTCACAATTACACTTGAACCATCAATAACTTCTTTGGCACATGTAATAGTCTAAACTATCCCCAAGGGATCTTACATGTCACATAACTCATGGGTTTTCATTTATCATTTCATTTTAATTTAATATCATAGCTACATGGAATCATAGTCCAATGCCAACATTGTGGGCCTAGAACATCTTGTCTAGGACCCAGTGGATATTTGAAGCATCAATCTATGTCCCAAAACCCATTTATCAATCAATAACATGTGGGCTATTGAAGCATCAATCTGTTTCCCACACTCAGTTATCACATTCAAGAATTTGACTCTAGAATTCCATGTCTTGCATCATATGGGTATTTGAATCTTCATCCCATATCTCACAACCAGTTTATTAATCAATAAATTACATATATCACATTAAGTAGGTTTAATCATCATTAACCCTCTCATTAACATTTCATGATCATGGTATACCATTTAAATTACCAAAACAATCATGGTTCAACACTTTAATCACATGGAATAATATAAAAAAATCACCATTAAACCATTTATAATTATTTAATCATTTAATCCATTAACCCATTAAGGTCTATCAAAAAAAAACCCTTGATTTCCATAATTAATCAATTTTATAATCACATTTATCAATAAAACACACAACCCCATTATTTGAACAATTTCATAATCTCAATTATCCCATAAATTTCATAATCACATAATTCCATTAATTAATTAAATTATTAATTAATCTAATTATCCAATCAATTTCATAACACCATCATTAGATTAATTAGTTAAACAATTAATTAATCCAATTAAATATCTGATTTCAAAACATGGAAATTTATATTTAACAATTCCATACATGAAATTATAATCAAGAATATGGGATTTTCAATTTAGACCACCAACCTCAAGATTTTTTATAAGCATTCTCCATATTAGAAATCAAAAAATTGAAGTGTAACTTTCAAGATCATGTTTAATAATGAGATCTATAAACAAATAATAGAATCAATAATAAATGGAAGAACAACTATCAAAACCTATATCTAAACCACTTCAAATGATTAATAAAGAATTCATCTTTGCCCAAAAAGAGAGATAGGAATGTGAGAAATCCAAATTAAGAAGATATTACTTACTGGGAGAGGTGTAGTTACATCAATCTAGTTTTTTATTCACTAGGAAAAGTGTTTGAGAGAACTAGGAATCCTTCCGAGAGCCTCTAAATTTTAAGGGAATGTGTTAGGGTCGAGCTGGGGTATTTAGGAATATAAATCTAGAGTTCATGAATTATTTAACAGTTTTTCAGGGGTTTAATTTCCCACATGTATAGTTTCTTGTACGGGTTTCATGGTTTTCCATAACAATTCACCTAAATGTGTTCTTCCTCTTATGGTTTAAATGATTACTACTAATAGGGTTAATGATTTGAATACCCATGTGCTAACCATGTGAATACCCTCTATCTGTGTTCTCATTGTTTGTTGTGGTTAGTTGTACGATTTGGAAAAATCATGCACTAATCATGAACATCCCCACTTCTTCAAAAAAATCATATTTCCACTAGAAACACCCTGAAGTAAAAACACACCCAAGTTATACCAAACAAGAGTAAAAAAGTACATATAAATGAACTTGGGACATCTCTATAAAAGATATGGATTATACAATGTCACCACCTTATAATAGATCATCCTCAAGTTGTGATCCCAAGAATCTCTAAGATTATGAGGTAAAGAGATTAGGAAACTAAGCCCACATATCTGATTCTCTATCCCATACTTCCTCTTTAACACATACATGTTTCCATAATACACAAACTATCAGCATGGTCTTTCCTATCAACACTTTCTCACTGTGATCCAACACATCTATCAGATGCTTCTCAAAGGAAGCATCTGTATCAAGATAAATATCATACAAATCAATCACATGATAAGGGTTGGGGTGATATAGATAAAGCTATGACACATAAAAAACATCATTCATATCACTTTACCACTATAGAAGATCCCACAGGTATGCCACCATCTTTATTCTCTCCCCAACCTCAAAAGATGAGACAAACCTCGATGCCAACTTTCCCTGACTACTGCTCCTATGGTGACCCAATATTGGTGGAACCTAAAGGAATACATGAAAAACCACTTTAAACTCAAGGTTATTTGGAAACTATCAGCATATGACTTATGTATAGCCAATCTAAGAGACACCTGAAGTAATGCATGAAAATCCATTGTAAACTCAAGGGATATTTGACGTATATTAGCACACGACTTATGAATACTCTAAGATATATCCATAATTTTCTGAATCATCTAAAAATACTATTAAATCTCACCCATGATTATTAGTCCAGACAAATGAGACTCACTTTCCTCCATCTAGCATAGAGGTGATCTGCATGGCCTATCATAAAGAGCCTCATTTTTTGTCATGTGAATAGTTTCCTGATAACTCTTATTATAGGGAAACTCTAAAAGTGATATGTGATTCTCCAAATACCAACCAAAGTTAATAATTAATGCTTGTATCATATCCTAAAGTACCTGTATAGTACGATCTGACTACCAATCTCTATATGGGTGGAAATTTGTTCTCAATAATACCTACGTACCAAGTGCCTTCTCCAAGCCGTGCTAGAAGTGTGAAATGAAAAATGAGTCACATTTTGAAAATATTATTCTCAAAACCATTAACATATAGACTATATCATGAACTTATAATTATCTCAAATGGATCTATGAGAAAGACTCCTGTATAGGTAATAAATGAGCTATTTTTGTCGGTTGGTCCACAACCACCCAAACAGTGCAATTATTCTAAGGCATCCTTGGGAGACCAATCACTTAGTCCATAGTAAAGTTTCCCCATATCAATTTCTGAATGGTAAACAACTATATTAAATTACCAAGTTGTTGATGCTTGGAATTCACCTATTTATAGGTGTAGCATAGTCTCACGAATCCTGCAATCCCCTTTTTCATGCCCGGTCACCAATACTATAGACTTAGGTCACAGTAAATTTTGGTCAAACTCGAATGCACGACCCACTTTGAGTCATGAAATTCACACATCAACTGCTTATGCATAGATGAATCTGTAACTACAAAACCCCATATATAAAAGATCTCATTCTCATCTATAATCAAATCTGAATGTGGCTCCCCAAATTCAAGAATTTTCCTCAAGGATGAAACTCTATATCCTCATACTACCTTTCTATGATCTACTTAAAAAGTGTAGATTCAAATAAAACTGATATGAGTTTCAACTTCTCCTAGCCCTCCAAAACCATAAAAAACATCTCATCTAGTAGACTCATCATCTTATGCTCAAAACTAGACTCATGAACAACCAATGTTTTTTTCCTTTTCAAAGTGTCAGCATCACTGTTTCCCTTCGAAGGGGTGTATAATAGCTTAAAATAAAATGAATGTATACATTCAACCCACCTATACTAATATATATTCAAATCCTATTGTGAGAATGTGTACTCATAGATATTTTGATCTGTAAACATAGTAATTTTTTCCCAATAGATAATTCCATCAACACTCCAAATCATAAACCACTACCTCTAACTCAAGGTCATGTGTAGGGTAATTACATTCATATGGAAACAACTACCATCACTCAAATTCCAGAAATATATCCCCTTGTATCAACACTACTCCCATTCCTATACTAGATATGTTTGAAAACACTGTGTACTCCTCACTTGGCTTGGGTAGGATCAAAATCGGAGCAGTAGTCAATCGCTTCATCAAATCCTAGAAAGCATTCTCACATGATTCTAACTATTCAAACATTACTCCCTTGTTGTTCGAGCTTGAAAGTGGTGATTATAAGTGGGAAATAACTTGATGAACCTTAGATAGTATCCTTCTAGCCCCAAAAAATTATAGATATCAAAGAAATTCTTAGGATTCTCATAAGAAATAACTTCTTACACCTTCTCTAGTTCCATTGACACACCCTCCTATGAGAATATGTGACCCGTGAAATGTACATGATCAATCCAAAATTGAAACTGATAGCTTGGTGAATGGATAATTCTCTATTATTATACTCATGCAGATGTCAACATGTTTGTCATGATCGTTATACGTCTTAGAGTATAATAATATTTCATCCACAAAAACATTAAAAAATAAATCTAGGTACAGGTGGAAGATTTATTTCATCAAGGACATGAATAATAATCAAGAATTGGTCATCCCAAATAGAATCATGATGTACTCATAAAGGCCATACGTTCTTCTGAAATAAATCTATGCTATATTATATGGTCTAACTCTCAGCTGATGATACCTTGGTCTCTAGTCAATTTTGGAGAAAAAAATACCCTCTCAAATTTTCAAAGATATCATCAATACAAGGAAGTTGATATCATTTATTCACTATAATCAGTTTCATCTTATAGTAATTGACACATAAGTGCAAGGTCCTATCATCCATCATTACAAACAAAACTGGAGAACCCCAAGAAGATGTACTTGGATGGATAAACTCCTTGTCAATAACAATTACATTTGAGTCTTAAGATCTTGAATCTCTTTTGGTGCCATTATATATGGAGTAATAGAATATGGTTCAGCTCCAAGCATTAGCTCAGTAGTAAATTCCACATCCCTGCAAGGGGGAAGCATTGAGAAGTCCCTAGGAAACATTTATTGGAACTGGTCCATGATGAGTGGAAAGACATAGTTCTTCAAATCCCCATTATTAAACAATAGACTTGGAACTTCGGTAGTGATATCCCCCAGTTGCTGGAGAAATAGACCTACATAGCCCAACTTGATATACCACTCTCTAAGATGAACATAATTGTCACCCTCGGGAGACGTAAAAGTCATTACCCTTTGGTAAAAATAAATGAGGGCTCGGTATGCCACCTACTAGTCCATACCAAAAATCATTTCACTTCATAACATATCAAGGATATAAATATCCCAAAGGAAACGGTACTCCATAACCTCAAGATAACACCCCTTTAACAAGAACATGTCACTCGACCATACTTCCAATGTTATATTGACTGTCATAATCCCACTCACAAACTCCACTGTCAGGATCAACCCATTCACAAGTTGTGAAGACATAAAAATAATAAGAGAAACCATTATAAAATAAGGAACTAGAATGTGTATAAGCTATAAGAATAGTACCTCTAAATGTTGATGGTCCAACCTCACTATCCATTAGTGTATGTTGGACTACATGTAACTGACATTCCCCTCTTCTATGTGATGCATACTGAGTCCCTAGAGATGCACCGCTCTACTGATAAAGTAACTCCTTTTCAAAAGTACCACATCCATTTCCTTGACTTCCAAGGACTATAGAACTATAGCTATAAAAACAATATGGGGTAGAACATCCACTTCTAACACTCTTATTCTACCTATTTAACACATCACCACCCATCTATTGTGGGTTCCTAAAAAACTTATATAGTTGTCCCATCCTTCCGCAAGCTCGGCACTCTACTGGTGTTCAGGGACAATGTCTACGAATGTGACCCATCCTACTACATTGGTGTCAGATCTCATAAAAAATATCCAGAGCAACTAACCCTTTGACCTAGCCACTATTCTTTCCATAGTGCTAGTTAACATTTTCATATAAACACTTCCTACTCTCAGAATATGTACCACATGTTCATCTAGTATAAACCACTTACATCTCACTAGAGGCCTCATTCGGGTTATCTTTGGATATGAGATAATCATTCCCCACCTTAGAGAACTTATTCACCTGAAATATATTAACTTGAGACTTAATCTCACAATTAATCCTTTCTTGAAAACATTTAACTACAGTATACTCATACCCTACCAATATTGGAACATAGAACTATAAATCATTATAGTGTCACGTGCAGTCCATCATGGACATACTCCCCTAGGTCAGCCTCATGAACTCTTCTTCCTTCTCCTCCCTAAGCATATCTGGGTAAAAGTGTTGCAAGAAATTCTCCTGAAATTCCTTCTACTCCATATTATCCAACTTCCCATCCCTTGTTAACATGTCCCACCAATGCTTCTCTTGAGAACATAACATGTAAGAAGATAGTTTGACTCTCTTCTCATCAATGATCTCTTGGTGGTTAAGAATACTTTGGATAGATTCAATCTAGAACTCAACTGCCTCAGTTCCACCCTCTCTAGTGAAAGTCATAGGATGATGCAACTGAAACTCTCATCTCAAGTCATACATAATCTTTACAACCGACGCTCAGTCTCTATCCATGAGCTCTATAAAATGATAAAATTTCTCAAGAAACTTCTCTCTTGCCTCTTCACATAGAACTATCAGAGCCTTGGGTTCCACGACTGGAAGCACATCTCTAGACATGTCCTTATGTCGTCCTCTCAACAAGCATCATCATAGAGGGATTTATATACTTCAAAAAACACATCTTAGTACAAATTATACAACATAAATACATTTAAAAAGAGGTAGTAAGATAAATACATTGAAATTCATCGCACATACCCTGACACACGGTCAAAACTGAGGCATTATCACTACCCTCAACAATCTCTCATCTAGGTCTTGGTTAAAAAAGGGTAAACAGATGCTCAGTAACAAATTTTCTCATTTGAAACCCATTTATCATTCAAATTACCACATTTTTCATCATTTCATATTTCATATTTCATATTTGGTACCCTTTTTATTTAAATTTGAAAAAAAAATAAAGCATTATTATTAAAACAATTTACCCCAAAACCTTCATTTATATGTGGGCCAAAATGATACATGTCACAAAAAATCGTAAGTTTCTAAAATTGTGTATATATGATCAACTCTTATGCCATTCCATTCCATGAGTAAAATATAATAATCAATAACATTTCACAACAAGTTCATCACCCAAGGTGAAATAACATTCAACTATAATAGCACATATCAATAACAATAATCCCCACCCTGGGTACTTAGATTTTACCCCCATACAGGGATTAACTGCTCTTATTCTTGAGATCTTAACCAATTCCCGACTCATCCTAATATCATGTATACCTTTACCAAATAGTAAGACAAAATAAAACTCCTTTGATACCACTTTGTGATGTCCCGACCCGAGTGCCACACACCGGTGCCCCGAGCCGATTTTCCATATGACCACATGCGCATCTCTCCATACACTAGTGGATATCGATTAGTAGTGAGGGTATAATAGAGATACCATGGTGAGACTATACCCTCTTTATCAAAGAATCACAATAGTATAAATAAATAAAAATAACCAATTGATGATAAACAACAACCAGAATAATACAATAACCAGAAAAAAACTAGTATCACATGATGAAGAAAAATAGAAAATAATATCAATTAATTAACATTAGATATTTCATTCCATAATAAGTTTCAATTGTATAATCAAAAAACAAAATAAAGACACTAACACCCCCAAGAGGGTCTTGAAACCAAGTTGGGTTTCCTAATACATGCTCTATCCAAACTCATCCTTTATCATTCCCTAAAAACATGAATTCTATTCAGGTATTGATCCAAAAACCTAAGTAAGGTGTGAGTACAACTCAGTAGGCCACCACCAATGGTATCTAAAACAATATCCAATCAATAATAGTATATTCAGTTGGATAAAGAATAAACTATGTGTGATAAAATAAGTAGTCTACGAATTCAATTATCCTTCAAGGAACCACATAATTGTCTCGGGTTCATGATGAAACCTAAACCATCAATACCATATTCAGTCCATGACACTGTATTAACTATACCTAAGGTATATCACATATCACATAATTCTTGGGTTTTCATTTATCATTTCATTTCAATTCAATATCAGAGGTACTTGGAACCATAGTCTAATTCCAACATTTTTGGACTAGAACATGATGACTAGGACCCTTGGGAATTTTATGCATCAAATCATGCCCCACAACCCATTTATTAATCAATCACATGTTAGATTTTGAAGAATCAGTACGTTTCCCACACTCTTTTATCACATGCACGTATTTGGATCTAAAACACCATGTCTAGCACCCCATGGTAATTTAAAGCATCAATCTGTATCCCACAACCTGTTAATCAATCAACCAATCACTTATATCACATATAACATGTTTAATAATATTAATCATCAATACCCCTCTCATAAAAATTTCACTTCATGATGTACCATTTAAATTACCAAAATAATCAAGGTTCAACACTTTAATCACACAGAATAATATAAACAATTCACCATTAAACCATTTATCATTATTTAATTATTTAATCCATTAACACTTTAAGTTTAATCCAAACATCCCTTTATTCTTATCATTAATCAATTCCATAACAACATTTATCAATCAAACACACAACCCCATTAATTGACCAATTTCTTAATCCCAATTATCCCATCAATTTCATAATCACATAATTCCCTTAAATAATAAACCAATTAATTAATCCAATTATCCCATCAGTTTCATAATCCCATTATTCCATTAATTAATTAACCAATTAATTAAAACAATTCAAGATTTTATTTCCAAACATGGTAATTTATATTTCACAATTCCGAACATAGAATTATAATCATGACTATAGTATTTTTAATTTATACCTCTTACCTCATGATCGTTCATGTGCATTTTCCCAACCAAAAATCCACAAATTGAAGAGGAATATTCAATAACATGATGAAAAATAATTTCTAGAACCAAATTATAGAATCTATATCAATAGGAACAACAACCATCCTAACCTAGATCTAAACCATTGACCAATAAAGAATAAAGTATTACTATTCTTTTAGAAAGATAGATGTGAGAGATAGAAATCCAAATGGGAATATATTTATTATCAAGAAAGGTGTAGATTTATCAATCCAATATTTGACTCACAAAGAATATATTTATAAAGACCTAGGAATCCATCCAAGATCCATAAAATTTAAATAAAACAAGTTATGGTAGATATGGGGTGTTTAGGTATATAAACTAGAGGTTCCATAATTTTTTAACAAATTTTATTGGGTTTAATTTTCCACTTGCTTGGTTTTCGGTACAGGGTGCAAGGTTTTCCCTAATCAGGAAACTAACCATGCACCTACACTTTGGGGTTTCACGGTTACTAATTATAGGGAACATATTTTCGAAAAATATGCACAAAACATTTGAATCCCCTCTATATGAATTCACACGGTCTCCTAGGGTAAGTGCACAATTTAGGAAAATTGTGCGCCAACCATGCACTGCCCAACTTCTCCTAGAAATTCTCAAATAGTCACCCAAAATAACCTGAAAAAAACCACACAAGTTATATCAAAACAAGAGTGAAGGTGTACCTATAAACAATCTCGGGATATCTCTAAAAAAGGTTGTGATCTTACCGTGCCCTCCCCCCTCACTTACTCAGGGTCTGGGATCCTATATCTATATATTCAGTATCTTCCCACATATGAGAGCTCAGTATTGGTATAGGATCCTCCAATGGGATCAATACACTAAAAACTAAGGTGTCTTGAACTGAGGCACAAACTACCTATAATGGTTTCATAGAGTTTATGAGGAAAGTTTGATTATGTAGTCATATTCTTAGATTTGGGTGCATACTTCACTAGGAGTTAGTCATGAGATTCATATTTTATACTATATCCTAGGGTACCTACCTTAGAGAATGTTTGTTTAGTTATGATAGTAGGGTTCATTACCCTCTATACTAAGGGATATTCTAAAGTAAATTAATGGTTCACCTATGGGATTCTAGAATGATGATGTGCAAAGGGTGAATAGTTTATTGTGTTACTTCCTTAAAGTATTTTTGGAATATTTAGTGGGGGTTATTTCACCTTTTATGGTTCCATTAGAGATGTGGTAGAGTGGCTGAGTATATTCGATATTTGAAGGATTTTGTTTCCTCAGGAACCCATTGGTTGTCTTCAAAAATAAATATACAATTGGATTAACAAATTTGGGAATTATTGGATTTATAATACTCTTAAAATCCTCATATTCTCAAGATATACATTATTTTAGAATTGGGCTAAGTTGACTGAGACTTATATATGTCCCAAAGACTTATAGTGATTGAGAATATTTTTATTATTCTTCCTTTTTTATCCCAGTTACTCTCTAGTACTAGGAATTTTTAGCTAACCAATTGATCTATATTTTATTTATTATTTTCAAAAAATAATACTAGGTATGTTTATACTCACTCATTCAATAGATTTATTTCCACACATGTTGTGTATGTGTATATTATGAATAGTTACAAAGAAGGTCATAGAAGACTTGTTGTTGGTGTTGATTATTCAAAGCCTACAGATCATAATACTCATTAATACATGATATATCTTTTTGGTCTTTTATTTTGGTAGTGACTATTGTAGGTGTTGGTTATTATAGATTTACATGTAGTGAGGAGGAGTATTCATGTTTATTGTTTCTTTCATATTAAAAGGCTTTTCAAATATATGATTCCTCTGTATTTTACTTTTTGTTGGTATATATTTACTAAATATATCAAGAATATGTTGTATATAGTTAATTTGATTATATATATATATATCTCTTTATATTATTATTGTTGGTATTTGTTTTATCTCATGGAGATATGTGTCAGTTCTGAGTTTATATTGGCCAAATCCTCCCATATTTTGAGATATTATTACTCAGTTCTAGTCACCATACCCTGGTATATTAGAGGTTGATATGGGGTGGAACTCTTAGCTTACCTCTAGCCTAGAAAAGGACCAAGTCTATTGGGTCATGTTAGAGTGGTATCAAAGTATTTTTTCCCTAGGGATAGAGTTTAGAGTTAGTGGTCATGCGAGTAATAGTTTGGGAACATTGGGAAAATAAAATTAAGGGAGTATTAAGTTTAGTTATCATATTAGGGAGTTTATCATAGGTTTGGTGGTCAACATATCATTTTTCTAAGACTTTAATAGACCGATAGTTGAACCATATCTTTGAGACATCATTTTGTGGTGCAAGTATGTTGGTACATGAATACTATAGCAGTTTGTTTTGATATTTTACATTTTTGCTATGTCATATCATACAATTATGATCTAATAATTGTGGGTTAATTATATAAAATGATTAATGTTACAAATTGATATAAATATTATTTGTATAAGTAGGATAATTATGACATTATACCTATATTTAGTCATCTCACTACCTATTAGTGTGCGATGATGTATTTTTCTTTAATTCTCAATTGAAAGATATTCATCACCCATGAAATGATGTAGTTTTAATCCTATTAATGCTCAGTAAAGATCTTTCCTATATATTGGGTTCTCATTTTTACTAATTTAGACAATATTACCCATGTTCTGAATATGTTGTGAGTTTTCCAATGACAGAGGCATCAGGGGCTTATGAGGCAAGCCTTACCTTCAGATGACAATGGTTTGTCTAGAGTTTGAGCCTCACATTTCCATAGAGATCAAACTATAATTAAAAAAGTGTTGATTATTATAAAAATATTCCTATATGGAATGGTGATTCATTAATATATTAATTTTACTAAAACTCATGATGGGATTTCTTTACCATGGTTGGAGTTTGATCCCTTTCAAAATATAGGGAATTAAATATGGATATTGGAACCCTTATATGGTAGTGAGACCATATTTGTCTATGTTCTGAGTCCCGCAAACCTCTTAAGGTGTTTCCTAGGAATGTCCATTATTATAATTTTTTAAGCTAATTGGATCAGGAATAGAATCAAGATGGGGAATTTTTTAGAATTGGTTATGTTTTCATCTAATGTGACATATGTTGGAGTCACCTAAGCAAGAATTGGTAGAATGAAAATTATTGGTTGAGATACACCATAGTAGTATTAAAAAGATTATTTTTTCCATATAAAACCTGTATTATTTTATTGGATATACTTTGACATGGGAGATAACATTGAGAGAGTAAAACTTACTTTTTTAGGCCCAGTTTCCTACTACGGAAGTTTTTGTGTTGAAGTATTGGTGGTGTGAGGGAATTTGGTGATGGAGGATTCTCTGATCCTCTCATATTACCACCACCTATGGTTAGTTTCTCTAATTCATGGTGTAGTGACATTTATATATAAAAAATTATATTCATTATGGATTTATATGAGTAGGAATCAATAAATATAGTTCAGAGTAAGTTTTGTGTCTTCTCTTTAAAGACTCTCATAATAAATGGCCTAGGTAAGAGTTATTTCTTTTCTATCATATGTCTAGGAGTTGTAAATTCCAGATGTACCCCCAGAAAAACCCTTTTTAGATAGTTTTTTTACTAATGTTGAACCTATTTCTCTCACACCTTCCATTGAAGTGATATCATCATATTTAGGGATTGTTTTAGAGGGTCATAGTTTAGTAAAATTTTAAATTTCATACTTGATCAAATAATATAGGCCTATAATCTCATTAAAGTGATGTTTATCTCTAATTTTTTAGTGGAAATTAAATACTTATGTATATATACAAGTGGGTGAATTCTTTAAAAGGGTTACCTAATGTTTACCCTCAATGGGTGGCTAATATATGTATTGGATTCAATTTAATATATAGTGTTTTAATTCATGGAAAAGTTGAATGGTGAACAACCTTATGGTGTTTATGGATATTTGGTATTGAATCCTCCCTAGTATTGGTTTTTGGGGGAGCCTATTGCAACTTTAGGGAATTTTCCCTTATCTTCTCATGAGAGTAAAATTTGTGCAATAAACTCTCATAGTATGGGATTTAGATTCATAGGGTAGTATTGGACTTTCTAAAGTAAACATCATGATACTTGAAGAGATCATAGTGTTGTAGTAGTGTTAAGAAATTTTATGTGTATTAATGAGGGTCATATATCCAAATGATAGAGGAGATTCTAGAGTGGATAGATTTGGGTAGTTGATTTTTCGGTAGAAGGAGAGACATCACTCACCTCTAGTCGACATTGGTGGCTACACACATTAACCATTTGGGAGATAATCCCATGGTAGTAATATTAACATATTGGTCCTATGTAATAGTAGGTTCTTAGGAGATAAACCTGAAAGGTTCTTATTGATGGTGGGGAGCATGTATCCCACTTCCATTCAATGGACAATTTTCTTATTTTGGATTTTTTTTAAATTCATGATACACATATTGAGTGGAGGACACCCTGGTGTAGAAATAACCTTATTTTGGTATTCCTAGTAGATCCTTTTGGGTATTCCAATCAAATATAAACTCTTGTTATGTAGGGGAGGAAGAAATTTTCTAAAAGGTTATCAATTTTGGTGAATCAATAAAGTGTTATCTTGGGGTATACATCTAGAAAATTAGGGTTATCTAAATACTCAGGACCATCCAAACTGGATTGTGATCGATCAAGCCACCCAAAAGGTTGTGGTGTGTTTTTGTTTGGTTTGAATATTTTTTTTATTATTATTGATGTTATATATGGTAGAATTCATTAAATAATGATTAAATAACAACCAAATTATTTTCAACAGTGGATACAATCCTATTGGATATCGAGTTATAGGTGAAGGATTCCCTTAAATGTTTCTGAATAGGTTGAGGTCAAAATCACATTTTTTTTATTATGACATGTATCATAAATATTTGTGCCTATTACTATACAAGAAGGAGATTGTAGAAAAAAAAAATATTGGTCTAAAAGAGAATAATTCTTCGAAAATCTTGTGGTTTCAATGTGAAATTTTTGTGAAGTACTAAATGTTGGAGTATACAATTGATGACTTTATCTCATAAAAACACCATTTATAATTCTAATTAAAGTCAGGGAGAATAGTTATAAAAATTGATATGGAATTGTTAATGAACCATTCCAACATGGATGTTATTGGTTTGAGGATTCATATCATTCCATCTAGTAGGATGACTAGTGCTTAAGGATGTTTTGGGTATTCAGGCTTGGAAAGACTCTCCTTGAGAGGATGTATTTTTCTATTAAGGTATTTATTTTAGGTGAGTGAGAGTAGATGTATTTAGTGATGAAAGTGGTTTTTTTTCTTAAGCGGTGGTATAACAAGTTTTCTTAAATCATGGACCTCTTAAGATGATTGAAGTAATGGTAAAGGTGGGTTGTTCTCTACATGGATTTGTTTCATGATTTTCTTTATTAGAATATCTTTTTTTTCAGAGATGAAAAGGTATTAATGTAGGGGGTATAAGGACCCAATTTTTCCCAAATCATACTTAGATCAATTTTTAGTTTCAAATTCATGGGACACCTATAGGGGTAAAATTTTAATTTTACCATAACATGCAATATAAGAAAAATAATATGATGTTTTTGATTCTGGGGTGTAGTTTTTACACCTAGGTTGAGTTAATGAAGAATTGTAGGCCAAGTGGTTACTCAATAAAAATTTAATATATATATAAAATTATCTCATGCATGTGAATTCTCAAGAATTATTATTTTCATTTTAAAATTGTCATTAGGTGTGATAACCAACACCACATTTGCATTGGGAATGTTGGTTTTACCCCAAGGGTGGTATAATTTTTTTTCTTATCATGGTACATGGGAGTTGGTCTTTATTTTTGGATTAGGTAATAATTCAAAATGGTAAATTTTAAATATATTGATTATTGATTAAATTTTCTAAATATATACTTAAATCCTATATAATCACACTCAACATAATTCATAGGGTTAGGAACATAATCCCTATGAATTTTAAATGAAACGGAGTGGAGATTTGGGGAGGAACCAAATAATTGTTCCTCAGGATCAATGATGACAACATATGTAAATTCAACCTTCATTAATGGTAAATACTTACCCAAGGTAGGGGTTTGTTATTTTATGTTGATCCATTATTCATGATTTTTAAGTTTAAATGTATAAAATTTTATTAATTTTCTTCATTCATGGATTAGGTAGATTATTTATTACTTTTTATCTAACCTCTATTGATATTATTTGTTTCCTAGAATTAGATTATTATCTCTTCACCATGGGATTATTAGGATAGAAATTATTGATTTATAACCTTTTCCTTGGTGTTGGTGTCATTTATTTGTGGAATGATAAATAATAAGCAGTATTTCTTCATTATATAAAATTTTCCCTCTCCTCTCTTCATCACACTCTCATACTCTATATATAAGGACCAATTCCTTTAACAACCCATAATAATGAGTTTAATATTTAGGATTTCACATTTATACATTCCGATTATCTATTAGGTTTAGATTTTTATATAATTAGGAAAAACACATACATTTAAAACTCTTAAAAATCCAAATGAACGCTTCATATACATATGATTTTTTTCCAAATTTAAGAGGATTATTAAATTAAAAAAATTATTTTATTTAAAGAAAGTTTATTTCTTTTAGGATGAATCCACATATCGGAGATAAAGACCATTATATAGTTATTACTCATCCTTCTACCTTGTGAAAAAATATTTGAAAACTTATTATGAGCACCAAAAACATATTAAGGGATATAAAAATGAAAGGAACCCTTTATCCAATTCAAAAACTATTAAATCCATAAGAAATGTTTCACTTTTCATAATAATATTTAATATCGAAAGTTAATTTACTTACTCATTAAATTATAATTATTGAATAAATGTTTTCATAAAAAAATCATAAGAAACAGAAAATGAAAAATCATAATCATGAGGGTTTCGTAGAAAACATAATAGCCCATGAAAATCCTTTTCTATAAAAACATACCATAAACCTATGAAAGGTTTATAATCTTTCTCAAAATATAAGCTTGTTTGATTACTTTTTAAAATAAAAATATTTCCATAAAACATATTTTTTAATAATAGAAAAGTCACATAGTTTCCTTAGGTAATCATCTTCATATAACTCTTACAAGAACCATTAAAAGGAAACTTACATGTTGAATAACCTACTAAGTTAATTCTATAAATATTCTCTGGAGAACAAAATCATTACCCATTGCATTAAAGAGTCATATCAGACTCACATATCATCAAAAAAAATTATATGAACTATAACACTCATAAAACAAATAGAATATTGAATTATCATCATGAAATATAAAAAATAGTCTATTTAACACATATATAGAAGCACTTTCAGTAATTATGTAAAAATAAGGATAAAAATCCTTTTTCTATTGAAAACTCTTAAAAAATTCCTAAAATAATGGGAAATAAAATTTTTCTTAAAAAATGTGAAACCTTTTAGAGAAATATTATTAAATAATAATGGTAATAATGGTAAGAAAATATCGTGAAGAAATATATTTTAAGAAAAACATTATTTTACACTTTAGTAAAAAGTGTAACATCCCATCCAAGATAAAACTGAATCAGTTTCTTGATCCATTTCCCCACATGACCTCTGGAGTTCCTCCTAATATGACATTGGATAACAACTAGTAGCAAGTGTATAAGGTGGTACTATGATAAGGTTATACCCCCATTTACTAGTGTTTAATAATAATACAGATTACCAATCACCATATACATCATATTATGAAAACTTAATAAATCAAATGAACATTCCATGATAAATTAAAATGCAATAAAGGCCTAAATATCCATGTCATGCATAAAACTGATTTCCCACTAGGCTTGTTAGATAATATACATGAATAAAATAAACTAAAAAAAGGATCCATGAAATATTCAATCCAAACATCATATAGTCTCATGATATGTCTTAGTTATCATGATTGGTCATCAAAAACACAATATGAGCCTCAATCCAAACCTGATCCTACAATAAACATGTGAGAACTACTTGAGTACCCATTTATAGTGGAAACCCAAGAAGGGTGTGAGTAAAACTCACTAGGCCACCGCCAATGGTGTTTTAAGAAAATAAAAATCATAGAAATTGTGTATCTATATAAAATGTGGAATAAATAAATATTATAAAGCGAGTTATATCAAAAAAGGAAAAACTGCTTATCTAGTAACCCATTATCCTATGGGTTCAAAGGAGATACCCCAGCCGACCCAATGTCACTAACCCAATCTATTTATCTGATCTATAAACATGGTGAAACATAATCTAATAAAGGATGGGTATTTTAATCTATCATTAAACTCATGGAGCATAACTCATCAATACAAAGTATCAATCACATGTTCTTGTTCTATTAGTTCCTAGAATGTATGTATGGAACCTCAACCATGTATCATTATCAATCATGCATCAAACCCTGTCCTAACACCAAAACCATGCACAAAACCTTCAATATAGATACAGATCATCATATCCAATATACTGACCCATGGGCATCGAGTGTCGTGTAAAATTTTCTAAACCTCAGATGTGGAATGCCTTGTCAGACATTCATAACCATACATATGTAACATCATTTCCAACTCTCTAAACCTTGTATGTGGAGTCCCATGTTAGATATATGGAATGATACCTATGGAATTTCATGTCCATCTCTCTAAACCATAGATGTGGAGTGACATTTCAGCCATCCCGAACCATACCTATGGAACATCTTGTACAACCATATAAACCTTTTTATCATTTCTAAATTTCCAAGTTTCATAATCTTGACCTTTAAAAACATTAAAAACCCATAAATAAACACTTTTTAGTTACCAAGGTCTCAGTATAACCTTTACACTACATATGGATCGGACTACTAATCCATTTTACACATCAAAATATCTTTCAAATAGTCTTTAAAAAACTTTGTAATCTTACCCATACATCTAAAACATATCAAATTCACCCTTAAAACATGTTTCTTTATCTTTAACATCCAAAACAAGTCCAAATACTTCCTTTCTATCAAAACATTTAAAACTATCCATCAAGGAATTTTCAACAAAATGGGAAAACACATTCTAATTTAAAATATACATTTGAGATTCATCACACACACCTTTTAAAATGAATTTGGTTTAAGAACCTTACTTTAAAACAAAATCAAATTCAAAATATTGTTTTCACACTTTAAAAACTAAAACCAATTCAGAACCCAAATCACATTGTTAAAACAATTTCAAGGGCCTAATAGGAATTTAACAAAACTAAACAGATAAAACAACTCCATTTAAAAGGTTAGAACACCTTGTGGGTGGTCATAGGTCAAGTCTCATAATAACTAACGGATCCACAAGTTATTGAAAGATCAAAAGCATCAAAAAAATCCCCAAAAATACTAAATTAAACCAAGAGAGAAAACACTCTACACATGGTATTTAATAAAAATATCACATACACATATAAATCCATTATCAATACTATATTAAAAGCTCTTATACCACCTACCTCATCAACAAAGATTTCCATGACATTTATAAAGTCTGGAATCCTTGTTATGGACCTTCCAAGCCTCTTAAAAACTCCTTGGAACCAGAATGAGATTGTATCAACATCCAAATATCTAAAATTATATCAACAAAAAATGATTAAATGTTTAATTATATTGGTTTTAATTAATTCATTCATTAAACCCCAACTTGGTATTATACCATAAAACTCACTGGGCACTCACCTCTTATCAAAACTCCATGAAACTGACACGGGAGGTCCACAACGGACTCCTGACACCATTATAAGAAAAATAACTAAGAGTATTTACCATTAAAATAATTAATTAAACTTATTAATTATCAAAACCCTTATAAAATTTACCTTGAATGCATACTTTATTGAAACTCTGTGAAATTACATGAAAAAGTCGTCTCAAAATATCCTCTAAAAATGATGAATAATATCGCCAAGAGAAACAAATGATTCCACCATGATCCAATGGAATATTAAAAAAACTAAAGTATAGAACTCTAAAATTAGAGAGGAGTAATAAGGAGAGTAACAGAAGACACCAAGGCATCTGATCTTACATCAAGACACCAAAAAATAATAACTAACACACCCCAAATTGAAGGGATAAGAAGAGGGAACAAAGGGGAGGAGACCCTCCTAGTCTGTATGTACATTAGGTAAAAAAATAGAATGAGGTTTTATTTTGGTAAAATCCCACTTTTAATGAAGTTCTAGGAAGCCACGTGATTTTAATGCAAGGTTTTTCAAACTATGTGTCCTTCACTGGGAATTATAAAATGTCCCACATGCTTAGGCCACATGTTTAGAAAATTTACAAACCAATAATGTTCCTCCCATAATCCAAAAACAACACCCATCAAAATTTTTGACCACATGGTTTTCTAGACATTCACCAATAGTGTAGCACCACACTGGATCCATCTACAAAAATGTACATAGTTTTTCTAAAACCATGAACATGACATGTTCCATTCCTCAAACTCTCCACCACCTCTAAAGGTTTCTTCTTTAGAACACATAACTTATCCCAAACCATAAAAATAATAGTGATATATTCAAATTTAATTTAAAAAACCATGAGATTCAAGTAGTTGAATGGTTTCTTCTTAACCATTCACATCAAATTTTTCACCACGACTACACAACTCCAAAAATCCTAAAATGTAACCTAAAGCTCATCAGAATCACCCAAAATTCAAGATATCCTTCAAGACTCATTCATCATATGAAAACATCACATTGATTCACTCCAACTATCATAATTACACTCTAGGTCTTGATTAAAATTTGAACTGACCAGTAAATGGAAATTCAAATTCCTAGTAATTTTTTCAACACATACGGACAAAGGATATTACATCATCACCACTATAATACTTATCATCAATGATAAGTCTAAGTGGCCATCCATCTTCACCACATGGATTAGTCTCTATTTATAGTTAATGTTCTCGTTCAGTTTCTGAATGGATTAAACCCAACCAAGACACAACCTCTAACCTGAGTCGCTTAGCTAAACAATACCCAAGAAAATGACCACTGCCAAAACTGAAAAACCAAGATGGTACTTACCCAATACCATCCAATAGAACCTATTATTATATTATCACTCAATTACTTTCCATATTTTTGGTCCTCCCCTCTGTAATCTCCAACTTATAATCACTAACTCTGGATACTTAGCACTCTTTTCATTGTAAAATCCCAAATGAGCCTTGAACTTGTGCTCTCACAATGCTCTTAGCACGATTCCCAACATACTACACCCAAACACCCAAGACAACACCAATCATCATTGGATCCAATCCTCGTCATCTAAAACTAATGAGAGTGGACACATACTATCCATCCATGCATAAACTAAGAGAAATTAATAATTTCTAGAATATACAGTTTACTTTTTGATATGCATCTGTCACTTCCAAATTCACACACCAGATGTGGTTTGCAACTCACCACATATGTTCCATATAATAACCAAATACAAACTATCCTCTGCTAAATCATCCCAAAAATACCTATTATCAACTACTAGTACATCACCACCTTGCCTGGTTACAATTCCTTCATACCCATAGGCATCTCATGATTATCTTAACACACCCACTAGATTCCATACCCAACTCCCAATGATATTTCCATAGTTAGATCCTCTACTAACCCAAAACAATCATCATGACTTACCAAACCACTAGTTGATCTATGACACAAGCACCTTGTATTAGATTTCCAAACTAACTCAATCCTAAATCCACATTCAACTCAATCATCCACCACAATTTCTTTCTAAATGGCAGTCCCAGTAGAATTCAAGCACGCACCTCATCGGTTCCTCAATTGCATAATAGTGCCACCATTACTGACCCATGGTCATTTTTATACGCCAAAAACCCTTCCAGAAAATGGGTGTACCTCTATCATCATCATGTTACTCCCCACCACCACAATGTCATTTTACCTCATTCAAGAAACCACAACTGCTACATCCCACGTTCAATTTATTATCAACCAATTAATTAAACATGGTTGTCTCACTCTCACCCCATAGACAAAATAAAATTTCTAATATCACTATTTCCTAGCTTCTAAGAATGGTATCACAACATCTTCTGAAATCCAATCCATCATGAGGAACATTTTCACAAACCATCGATGGTTAAATTCCCACCATACGACTCTTCTTACACATCTCCATGAGCACCGCCTACAAAGAGGCCTTTTATCCAACAAGAAATAACATTTATATAGCTTGGTGTATATCTGATTCCCTCTCAACGTACTCAAGAGATGACAATATATTGGGAGAGATCATCTCTATACAATGTGTACCCTAAAATGTCATCAAAGAACACCACAACAACATCATCCATTTATGTTGTCACATCTAACTATAAGGACATGTAAAGCACATTAAAACACCTCAGGTATCCCTGCCTATGAGCATATTATCATACCCACATCAGTTCTTATCCTAATAATGGTTTCCAACTTAACTCAAGAACCTCAAGTGTAGGATCCTACAACATCCAATCCATAAGTAAAATGACATATCACAATAACAAACTTTTGTGCCTCCAAATCCCATTATTCTTAATTGTTACATGCAGTTGTATAACCCAATCAAATAACATGTTTGCAACTCTATAGAGTCACATCTCATGTAAGCTCGGATCACAAACACCATCCACTGGTCATACCATCCCTACATGGAAATCTCACCCAATTAAGATCACCTTTGGTTATTTCCAAAACCAAAGGAAAATCACCAAACCAAAATCACTTTCATGACGAATCAAGACCAGAGAACCATTTAAATGTTCCACTAATTTCACTCATTCTCTCACCATATTTCTAAAGGTGCATCAAAAGCTAACAGGATAGGTAACAAACTAGTCATGAACTCAAAAACCAAATGCATTATTAAGCATTGTCACTCTAAATGCTTTTGATATTTATGAAAACATATATCTTCAAGTTCTTGTCACTGTGAATATATTAGGTCGACATCACCTGTATGGTCATTACCCAAGGAAAATCAACACAACAAAAACCACACACGCTCAATCACCTCATGTTCTCCTATTCCATATCCTCATCATCAGGAACATCCCACTTTCATAACTATTACCTGGGATAAGAATATGAATAATCCTATCCCTATAAAAACCAACCCCAAGGCTAAGAAACTATCACACAACTTCTCTTTCTCAAAAATCATAGGTTTAAAACATGACAAAACTCCATACTATGTAGAACTCTTTGTGCACCACTATCAAAATTCCAAAGAATCCACTCATGCCTCACACACCTAAAAGCACACACAATTCATCTAACCCCTCTCATAGGTTACCCTAAAATTCAAACAACACTAAATCCTAAAACTAGAGTCATGTTAGGATTTTCACTAGGATCTCCCACCTATCACACCAGTCAAGTCTCACTACAAAACACTAGGTCCAACCACCCAAGAATATGTTGACTCATAGAAGGTCACATATCATGGGGAATCAACATGCTCTCATCCCATCATTGCATGAAATCATTATGAAAAAACAACCAACTCTAGGGTCTTTAATTTGAAATATATCACATGAAAAAATAACCACCCACAGCTAGGGAATCCATCCTCTTCAAGAATATTCACATCAAAATAATCCTTTGAGGACTATCCCACCCAAAAAATATCAAATAAAACCACCCACAATGGTCAAATGTTCATTTACCCATACCAGCTAGCTCTCTAGGGTCACTACACTAGCTATTCATGAGTACCAAATTAGCATCCTCACCATCAATAATATCACGATAGATCCACATAGCCTACCATCAGAAAGAGATCCATGTAAAATTATACCCATCTGAGTAGAGTATCACCAAGTACGTATATGGAAAAACACCACAAGATTAGTTTTTGAAACATTAAACAATTGTGCCTCTATCATCAACAAAATTAATCACTAGTATGACTATAACACATGGATCATACGTGCCTACCATGATGTAGGACATAATTATTTCCTCTATAATCCAAGGGTCAAAATCAATCAATAGCCTCTTACCAATGGACCAAGAGACAAAAAATCATCACAAATCATAAAATCCAAACAACATTTGTGTTTCCTATAGTGAAAATGATATAAAACCATAACAATAATTCCAAGAACATCAATCCCAGTCCCTATTAACTTGAAATTAAAATTAGGATAGGTGTTCATGGCACACCATCCTGATATCCATCACAAGCTCTGAAAAATTCATATATCTCCACTCTAAAAACCAAAAAATAGGGAAATAATAAGAAAGTAAAAAAACTTTAATATCAATTTGTGACATCCTGGCCTAGATACCACTGAAATGGAGCCTCAGACTAGTTTTCCACATGAACTTAGGTGAAACTCCTTATATGTAAATGGTTGTTCACGGGCAGTGGGTGTCTATGGTTTTACTATGAGGAGACTATACCCCTATATCAAAGAGTTCAATAGTAATAAAATAAACAATAATAATATACATTTGAGTATACTAAAATAATAAATCAACTAAATATTCCATGATAAAGTAAAATTAAGTAAAATCTCAAACAACCATTTCATACCTATATCTGAATCCCCGTTGGTCTAGTTATATAAATTACCCAAATAAAATAAACCAACAAAAAGGCTCCATATCATCTTTGATCCAAATATCATCTAGTATCTTGATATGTTTGAGTTATGCTTCCTGGTTAGTAAAAACTCAACACAATCCTTAAACAAAAACTATACCTATAATAAACATGTGATATTTTTTTTGGTACCCATATGCAGTGGTGACCCAAGTAGGGTGTAAGTAAAACATAGAAGGCCAACACCAATAGTGACTTAAAGAAATACCCATCATGGAAATATTTTATGCAGATAAATTGTATGATAAATGAATAGTAAAAAAGGAGTTACATCCCAAATGGATTAACTACTTAACTAGTAACCCATTGGCCCCTGGGTTCCAAGGTGACACAAGGGACAACCCAATACGCACTAACCCAATATAGTCATTTAATCCATAAACATTAGGTGAAACATAATATAATGGAAGAACAGAATTTTTATTTATCATTTAACTCATGAATAATAACACATCAATACAAAGTATCCATGCCTTGAACCTCCATCAAGTACCTAAAACTTGCACAAAACCACTGGTACTGATACAGAGTGTCATATACCATATCCTAACCACAGGGATTGGGGTGTCATGTCCAAATTTCTAAAACTTATGTGTAGAATTACATGTCATAAATATGGAACCATGCATGTGGAATTTCATGTTCAACTCTATAAAGCTCAGATATAGAGAGTCATGTTAGACATCTAAAAATGTTCAGGTAGAATGTCATGTCCAACTCTCTAAACATTGAATATGGAGTTCCATGTATGACATCCAAAACCCTAAATGTTTAAATTCTTGTCTAAATCTCTAAACCATTAAATCATTTCTCAATTTTCAATGTTTAATATCTAAACCTTTCAAACATTTAAAAACTGAACATAAACCATTTTCAGTTAACATGGTCCCAGCGGGCCCTTAACACTACAAATGGATAGGACTTCCATGCACTTTTTACACATCAAAACATCTTTCAAATAGTATTTAGAAAATTAATAAATCATTACCATCCTTATAAAACATAGTGAAGTAACCCTTAAAATATAATTCTTCCTCTTTAACATCCAAAACAACTCTGAATCCTTCCTTTCCAACAAAACCTTTAAAATGAGCCACCAAGGAATTTTAAAAAAATGGATAAAGACATGATAATTTCAAATAAATATTTTATATTCAACCCACAACCCTTTTTAAAATCATTTGAAGTTCAAGACCTCACTTAAATACAATATCCACTTAAAAACATAGTTTTCACCCTTTGAAAACCAAAACCATGTAAAAACCCAACACACATAGTTAAAACTATCTCAAGGGCCCCATATGCATTTTAAAAAACTAAACACATAAAACCACTATATTTAAAAAGGTTGTAACACTTCATGGGTGGTCATAGGTCTCATATCATAATAATCAATGGATCCAAGGGTCTTTGAAAGGTCTAAGGCATCAATTTAAGGCCCAAAACAACTAACTTAAACCAAGGAAAAAACACACCACACATGGGACATAAGGAAAAAACTATATAAAAATATAAATACAATATAAATAATATGGGTAAAGCTATTAGAACACCTACCTCATCAATGAATCCTTCCGTAAAATTTCAAGATTTTGATGACCTTCTCATGTCATATCCAAGCCTTGTTCAGACTCCTCATCACCTGAACAATCTCTTCTCAACCAGCCAAGCGCCAAAATCATGAAAATAAAAAATAATTAATTAATTATAATGATTTTAATTAATTAATTCATTAAACCCCAACTTGATATTATTCCACAAAATTCATTGGGCACTCACATATTATCATAATTCTATGCAACCACTATGGGAGGTCCACAAAAGACTCCAAAGACTATTCCTGGGGAAACCCTAAGTGTCATTACCGTTAAAAAAATTAATTAAACTAATTAATTAGGTGAAACATGATAAAATTCAACATGAATTCATAACTTAATGAAATTACATGCAATAATTTGTAGAAGTCATATCAGAATATCTTCTGCACAAGATGACCAAAAGACCCAAGAGAAACAGATGATTCCACCATGCTCTGGTGGAATACTAAGTAAACATAAACTAGATAAATCTAAAATTAGATATGAGGAATAATAAAATAAATATAAGTTATCAGGGGTTAGATATTATGACAAAATGCATAAGAATAGAACCTAACACAACCCAAATCAAAGGTGGAACAATTGAAAACAAATGGGAGGAGACCCTTCTAGTCTATATTCATATCAAGGGGATAATGGGTGGGAAAACCAAATATACATAGGGTTAAATTTTGTATAATCCAACTTTTAATAAATTTCTAGTTAGTCACATGTTTTGGCTGCAGGGTTTTCCAAACCGTGCGCCCTTCTATAGGCATTATAAAATTCCTCGCATGGTTAGGCTAAACAGTTAGAAAAACTATGTTCCAACCATATACCTCTCACTTTTCAATATAAAAACACCTCAAATGGTTCTTTAACTATATGAAACTGATGCAACACCACACTGGATAACTCTATAGTAAGGTGAATAGTTTTTTTGATACTGTATGCATATTGTGTGCCCTGCCTCAGACTCCCCACCACCTCACATGGTTTCTTCTATGGCTTACATTATTTAACATAAACCATTATCTAAATATGAAACTTAACCATGATCCATTCAAAATAAATTGAAAAAAATAAAATTATCAAGTTGTAATATGGTTTCTTCTAAAATGTTCTCACCAAACCACATACTGTAGAAATAAAATTCCAAAACAACTAAAATATAATCTAAAGCACCTTAGGAACACCCAAACACCATAGAAACCTCCTAAGACTCATTCTTGATCCAAAAAATTACTTTATGTTACTCTTACACATTTAATTATTCTCCATGTCTTGATTAAAAATTAAAAATTTCTAATAAATGGAAATTCAAATTCCTACTGAAATGTTCAACTCATATGAACATGTGAACTTATAAAAAGAGTCATGAGTGACCCATATGAAAATAATTAAAAATATTATATTTTTAAAAGATATATAAAAATTAAATTTTTGTTGGAAATTAATTTGAAAAATAATTTTATTATATTTAATAACATTTTTGAAATTTTTTTAAGAACATGGATATGGATGGGAAATAGTTCAACTCATTTTAAACAATGTTTTAAAGAAAAATATCTTACCTGAAATATGATTTTCCACATAAATTATTTAACTCCTATATAATAAACTTATATTAGTTATTTAATTAATTAAGAATCATTTTAATTTATACTACCTTATCATAATCCTTTTTATTTATGTTATTACCAGTTGATATATAGTTACAAAATATATTAAGTTCTTGGTGGATGTTTTGAGGATGTTTGGTTTATACTCATAAAAAACTTAGGTAGTTTGACCATGGTCAAAGGGTTAATGGTTAAATAATATAAATAATATAAATAATTAAATAATTATAGTTTATATTAATTAAATTTAATATTATAAAAATCGATAAAAAATAATACTTGGAAAATAAGTTATATCACTTCCTGGAGGTGGTAGTCTACAAGTACGCATGAGAAAAATTATCATTTTCCAACAAATGTAAGGTTAAGAAGATATGTTATATATTATCTATCAAGATTAATAATTATTTAATGAATATCATATATTTTAGTTAAATACATTTTAATAACCATCTATGTGAGGTGGTTATGAAAAATGAAATACATCTCTTCATGGAAATTGTAGTCCACAAGTATGCACAGGAAACATTTTCATTTCCCATAAGATAGAAAAAGAGATGAAAAAGGGTTATTTTATAAAAATAATAACTTTTATGTATGTTTAAAATAATTATTTTATCATATAATTATGTTTATAAAATATTTGAAGGAGGTTAAAGAAGAAATAAACATTAAAACACTCGTTTAAGAGTTATACTACTTCTTTGGAAAACCTCCTTTGGCTTACACCTTATTCCTTCTAGGGTGGGTTTTTGGTGAAACCAGGACCTATATAACATGGTTAAAAAAATATAATGTATTTTTTAGGGATTGGTTGGGATAAATTACTCCTTTTATGTGGATAAGATAGAATAGTAGTGACCTTTTATAAGTGAGGGGAGTCACACTCTTGTAATTTTTTCAAAGTTTTAAATAATATAAAGTATAATTTGGAACTATATCTATAACATTTACAATATATGGTAATAATTATTCAAATAATATCATATAATAATATTTAATATTATATGTTTTAACCAAATTTATTATTTTTAACCTTAATTAACTTATTTTACCCTTTACCGTGGTGACAACTTTTCACCATGGTCATTATTCATTGTGACAAAAAATGAATTAGAACTCATTAATAAATCCAAAACCACTAATTCAAAATATTAACTCCATTTTTCAAGATTTAATTTATATTTCTTTAAGAAAATACTTTCAAAATAAGATTGAAAAACAAAATGAAAAATAGTCTTTTTGAAAAAATGTGTTTTTAAGCCTAAAAAGGAATTTTTACCAAAATCAATAATAATAATGATTATTATTACATTAATTGGATTTTTGTTAATAAAAGTGTAATAATATGACTTTAAACCCAATATAAAACATAATTTTACTTTGTAAATACTTTGAAAATGATTATTTTTATAAAATGGTATTTTTTTACTATTCACTCAAAAATCAATCTTTTTATAAAAATCCCAAAAATTCAACCTAATATATATTTGATATGTTGATATAAAAAAGTAATCCAATTTTATCAAATTAATTTTATAAAATTTATAAATTTAACTCTTAAATAAAACTATATAATATATGGAACACACTTTAGTAAGAATAAAACTACTTCTTTCTTCGATTTGAAAAATAAAACAAAATTTTTGAAATGAATGTGAATCCATATAATATAATCATTAATATTAATAAGACATGAAATTTATTTATTATTAGCATTAACTAGGTTTTTAAATTCTTTTATACTTAAATAAATTGTTACCACACAATTTTATTCATCACTTAAATAAGTTGTGATATTTTTCCTTCATAATATTTTTAAGTTACCATGTTGATTCCTCAATTATGTTGTTTTTATAGAAAAACATTAACCATATAACCTTTTTTTGAAACACATTCTCTATATGATCTAGAATCTACATAGGCTTTTCCTCACATGAAATATTTTCATCCAATTCTACCCACTCAGAGATCAAAACATGAGAGGCATCTGGTACATATTTCCTTATCAACAAAACATAAAACACATAATCTAATTGTGATATATAAAAGAAAATGGTACTTGGTAAAAAACTAATCACACATTTTCTATAATTTTATACGGTCTAACAAAGAGTGGAACTAACTTTCCCTTTTTACAAAATCACTTAACACCTTTCCACAGAGATATTTTAAGAAATAAATTATTTCCTACCTCAAATTAAATGACTTTCCTCTTATTATATACATAACATTTATGCCTTATATAAGCTTATATCATGTTATAATTAATCTTATTTATGTTCTAAACCATTTCTTCTACCAGTTCTAATTTCAAAAACATTCTCTCTATGATTTCATTCCAATATGATGGAGTTCGACACCACATTCCATATAATTCCCCAAAATTTGTTATCATTATACTATAATGAAATATATTATTATAATAAAATTTAACAAATGAAATATGTTAAACCCAACTTCCTTGAAAATCTAATGGGAGTGATCAATGCATATATTCCAAAGTAGGAATCATGTTCCTTGACTATCCAACATATTTTGGATGAAAAGTTGTACAGAAATTTAATTCAATACCCAAGGAAATTTGAAGTACTTTCCATATATAAGAGGTAAATATAGGATTACAATACGATATAATAAAGAGTGGAACACTATGTAATCGGACTATTTCATTAAGATAAATTTATGATAACAAATAAAAAGACATATTATCTCAAATAGAAATAAAATTTATATATTCAGTTAATCGATCACCAATAACTAAAATAAAATTATTATTTCAATATGTTTTTGGTAATACCACTAAAAAATACATGGATATACTCTCCCATTTCTATTAAAGAAATGGAAAAGTCTTAACAACCCCCTTTAGTAGTTATCATCCATCCTTAACCTATTGAAGAGTCAAAATTTTATGATAAAATAAGAAATATAGTTTTTTATTTCTTACCATAGGTATTATTATGAAAGGACTATATACATATTATTATTTATAGGATGAACAAAAAATGTATCGCTATGAGTTTGACTCAACAAGTATGTCATCAAATAAGGATCACTTAGCATGCACAACCACTTCCACAATCTTATGACACCTTATTTGTCAATTTTCAATTCTTGTAACTTAACCTTTTTATAAAACTCTTCTATTTTTGGAAAACCACAATTATATTTTTTAGCATGTTTAATTATATTTTTCAAATATGACTACATTGATACCTAAACCAAAAGAGAGGGAATTTTTGCATGAAATATTACTTGGCTAACTTTCACTAAATCATTAACCAAAGGAACATTTTCCAAACATAGCATAACTAATGATGTATTATATTTTTTGATCAATCCAATATCTACTTTCTTATTTACCTAGATGATTGTAAATTTTGATATCATAATACTGTATTAGTTCTAATCATCTTATCTACCTCATGTTCTAATCTTTTTGAGTGGATATATACTTTAAACTTTTACGGTCAATATATATTTCATAGTTCTCTCTTTATTTTTAAAGAAAAACAGTTTTTGTAAGCTCAAGATCATGCTTATGGTAATTTTACTCATGGATTTTTAATTTATGTGAAAAATATGAAATTATTCAATCATCTTGCATCATGAAAAAGCCAATTCCCTTTAATGAAGCATCTCTAAAAATAAAAAAATCACTATTTCTTGTTAGAAAGTATAATATAGGTGCATTAACTAATATTATTTTTAATTCCTTGAAACATTCAACATATTCACTTTTTAAAATGAATTTAACTCCATATCAATTTGACTTACTGATCTAGATAACTAAGAAATATTTTTAAAAAAACTACAATTAGAAACCCACTAATCTAAGAAAACTTAGAATCTCGATGAAATTTTTAGGACTTTTCCACTATTTGACAACATAGTTTTAATAGCATCAACACTTATATAATATTTATAAATAATATTTCCAAGTAAATAAATATATTCTAACCAAAATTAAAATTTTATAAATTTTCCATACAATATCTTTTATTCTAAATATTTCATAACAATCCTTATATATTTATTATGTTCTTAATAACTTTTTGAATAAACCATAATTCCATCAATAAAAACAACCACAAATTTATCCAAATACTCATGAAAAACTCTATTAATAATATATTTGAATACATCTGGTTAATTTTTCAACCCAACATGAATAACCATAAATTTATAATGGTCATAAATAATATAAAATTTATTCCTAAAAATTTTTTTCCCCTTAACTTTCTGCTAATAGTATCTATACCTGATATCAGTCATTAGAAAATACCATGATCTATAAATTTGGTCAAACATGTCTTCTTTATGAGGTAATGAATAATTTTTCTTTACACTGATTTTATTGAGTGGTCTATAATTAATTAAAATCCTTATAAAATCATCCTTATTTTTAATTAATCAAACTGGAGCACCCCAAGGTGAATTACTAGGGTGAATGAACCCCCTATCAAAAAAATCTTTTATTTGATTTTTCCATTCGAGTATTATAATATATCCCTTAGATATAGGGATTTTTAAATTTAATTATCTTTTAGAACTAACTTAATATTGAATTAAACCTGCTGATAAAGAATAAGACGTAGAAAATTATCAGGAAATAAATCCATATATTCATCTACTTTTGGAACATCAATAATCTGTACTATTTATTTTCATTAAATAATATGATAAAGATAACTCCCATTGTCATATTTAATAAAATTGTTAACTTATCGATATGTTATAAAAGTTATAAATTCGTTTTTATATAAAAATTCAAACTCCCTCTTAAAATTTAATATAACTTCATAATCTTGGTAATATATCTAAGAATGATAAATAAAATCAAATCCATAAATAGGACAACACCAAACTCAAATATTGATAATAAAACATTATTTTTATGAATAATCATTCAAAAGATAATCATAGAAAGATTCCTATAAATATCGATAGTTTTAATACTTCCACCATAAGTAGTACCAAAATTTACAATATCCATTTCATAAGATTATATTTCCATTTTATTAATAAATTTCATGAAAATTATAGAATGTACATACCTTGAATAAAAAATACATTGGAATAATCTATGTAAAAAATGTATTGTACCTTTCAGCACTTCATTTGATGGTTTTACATTTCCTGAGGTAGCCTCAATTGACTTTTCGAGACCCTAATTCTTATGGTTTTAATTATTTCCATCCTTCATGTTTACCTTTAGATATTCATTTTCATAATGGACTATCTCATTGAAATTATAACAACTTCTCTCCAGATTATCATTATTGGTCTGAATATTACCATTTCCCTTGCAGTCATGAGCTATATTCAAAAAAATTATCACACTAGAAATACTCACAAGATTTCACGATATGCTCACCTAGATACTTATTACTACACTTATCGTAATAAGGGAATTTAATTCTCTTAATTTCATATTTATTCAATTGATACTTCCCCAATGCTATCCACCAAGAATACTTCTTATCCATATTGTTTTAAAAGTAAAAAAAACTCTATCAAAATCTTCTAAAACATAACATAAAATTTACTTAACTTTTAAATTCATGAGAGACCAAATATCTTTGTATAATTGGTTTCCATCTAGAGTAAAACATTTAAATTTTACTATCATGGTTGAGAATGAAATTTGGTGCATACGAGGACAATCTAGTAGAATTGGAATCATATGTAGAATTAGATTCATAATTTTTCTTCAGTCTCAAAAATTGAATTTCCACCCTAAGTTGAAAAACATGAGTAAAATACTTCTCAAGTAAAATATCATTAAATATTGATTATTCCATAGTATTAATATCATTATTCTCCTTGGTATTTTTAAGAAATTTCCACCACTAATCACCTTAACCTTCAAAATTTTGAATTGAAATAATTACCTTTTCAAGTTTATAAAAACCCAAAACTTTTAATATATTTTCTTAATCATTGATCCATACTTCAACAACCACTGGGTTTGAGGTTCCACCAAATGTCAGAGTATGAAAACCCATATCTTAAATACACTTTATTTCATGATTTATTACATAAAAGAACACTTATTACCACTCATAAGATCATGAGGCATGGTTTATTTGTAAAATTAGGTACATATCACATCAACATGAAACATGGATACAATGTTTTTTTTAATATTTCCTTAACATGCCCTAAAAATTCTAACATTCTTCAAAAACTGCAGAGGATAACCTAGGGTTGTACATGAAAATGGGGTAAGTTATAAAGCCCAGTAAGGAATAAAAAAATAATATAATATTTTAAAGTGTTATATATGATAAAATAGGAATATAAAGGTAACATAAGGGGGGTGAAAATCATAATCTTGAACAATGAGGAAAGATATAGCATGATAGCATAAAGGCAACATAGGAATCTGGTGACAACATAAATAATCTCATAAACATAACTCAAGGATAACTTACAAATAAAAATCACAAGGTGTATAGAGTCCCATAATGGATTAGGTTTAATCCCTGATCCCATAAATGAAATATCATTAGACTAAAATAGTACCCAATGCATTGGAGTGCTATCTAGGAGAACCTATCATAATATGTGCATGCTCATGTGTTCCACATAGATCATTCAACATAAGGAAATTTTTAATAAATTTTAATCCCATTATTAAGGATTATGGGTTAAATACATGGAATAACATAATAAATGAAGGATAGTTACATAAATTTGAATAGAATTGAGTGAAAAATGAAATGGGTATTCATAATATAAAAGTTTGTGAAGGAAAAATCATATGATAATTTTGACAACATAATAAGGGTACATTTTGATTCATGGGATGGATTAATGAGAGATAAATGGGTATCTCATCACTTGAAAATAATAATGGTGGTAATATTTATGTGGGATAAAATATTACAACATGAGAAAAAGGAAAAAAAAGGATAACATAAAGGAGAATCTCGATTAAAGAGGAAGATAAGATCCCTTACCATGAGAGGGTGTGTCTAAAATATTATGAGGAGATTATTAAGAGATTAGGAAACCTTGGGAGGAATTTATATAGGTAATTAAATATTATTTACATGATACAAGGTTTTTATTTAAGATAAATGTGAGGTTGGGTGTGTTTATATTTAAAAATTGAGGACAGTTCTGTATTAATTTCCAAAAAATGATTTTGGACTCTATTTGACCAAGTAATGAAAACCACAAACCATATCATATTTTTCCCATTTTTTCTACAAAAGTGGATTTTCTTAATTATTTTACATGTTTAATAAGTTATATAATTAAAATAATACCCTTAGTGGTGTGAAATTTATTAATGTTTTTAAAAAATTGATTTTAAAACCTTATAATATAATATAGGTTTTTGAGGATTCATTATGGGTTTATAAAATTTAAAAAATAACCTTAAAAGAAAATTATTTTTAAGTGTTAATATATATTTGGATGTGTCTACATTTTATGGAATATATTACATCACTTTTGGGTAATTACAATGTTAAAATAAACACCGTATATTTATAATGTATTTCATTTTGACCCAAAAATTCGATTGTCTCTGAAAATTTTTAAAAAATAATCTTTGGATGATTTCAATGTTATGATTTAAAAATTAATATCTATTTTAACCAAATAATTCTATAAGTACAGGAATTTACATTTTTGAATTAAAATCCATATTTCTTGAAAAATACTATTTTTTATAATAACAGTTTTTCGACCCTTATAAAATTATTTTTGACTTCATAAAAATATATTATCATTTATATTTAATGAAAATTAATAATAATATTTTACTAAAAAAATTATATTTAAAAAATTAATGAATTAATTAAAATCAAGTGTCTTGATTGAAACTATACATTTCCCAAAAATACAATTTGTGTTTCATCATATCAAAATCTAATTTTTATCAAACAACTACATAAAAAATTAAAAGTAATATAAAAACTAAATAAATATAATCATTGTTTTATGAAAATAAAATATAAAAAATTCAAACTTGTTTGGGTCTAGATACATATCACTTTATTACACTAGTGGCTTCCCTAAGGGTATAATGTGTGATGGTGATATTTTCATGGGGTGGTTCGGAAAACATGGTTTGTTCCATCATCTAGATGAGCTTAGAATTATCTCATAAATGGTTTTGTTCATGTTTTATTTATTGAATATTGGATTGGGGTTTTTCAAGGTAAAATCCAAGCGATGCTATCTCCCTCAAAATCTATGATAAATGGCCTTCATAGGGTACGATCCTACTAGTCGAGGCCACTGTTTCTTTTATTTGTATCTATTAGACTTTATCATAAACCATTATATATACTACTCATATTATCACTATAAAATGACTATATTATCAATGGTTATGACTTTTAACTATATTTTAAATACTAAAATATATAACCTTCCAAAATAACCAAATTAGTTCATGTTTTTTCTATAACTTCATTACTTAATATTTCATTTCTTCATTTTAAAAGAGGTAATTTAATTTATAAAATTTCAGATCATTACATTCCTCCGCCTTTAGGAATTTAACCGTTGAAATTTTCATTTCATGTGCTAAAATTTATGAGGGTACTTTTGTTTCATCACCACTTCTGGTTCCCATGTCGATTCCCCAAACATTTGGTTCTACCATAGTACTTTGACCATGTGAGTTTTCTTATTTTGTATAACTTCTTCCCTACAATCTACGATCTTCAATAAATTATCCTCATATGAAATATTGTTATCTAATGGTACCACCTCTTGATTTAGTACATTTGAGGGTTCTGGTATGTACTTCCTCATGATGGATATGGGGAACACATTATGTACTTGATATAGGTTAGGTGGTAGTTCTAGTCGATAAGCCACTTCTCTGACGTGATCAAGGATATCAATGGTAACTATGTATCTAAGACTAAGATTTCCATTATTTATAAATGTCATGGATTCTGTAAATGGTGATATACTAATTAACACTTCATCTCAAACCTCAAACTCTAGGTCTATTTGGTGATTATTTTCATAACATTTCTATCAACTTTGTGCAGATGTAATATGACACATAATGGATTAAGATTTACTTGTCATATATTTGATAAAATCATATCCCATCAACTACTTATTGAAAACTTCATCCAGAAAAGTCATATTCTCACACATCTTCCCATATAAAGTATCATAAGGAGTAATTTTAATGATAGAATAGAAACACTTATTATAAGAGAACTCTACTAGGGTAGGGTGTTAATCCCAACATCCTTATATGTCTAATTAACCTGATATCAGCATATCCTCTATAGTTTTAATGGTATTTTTAGACTTACCATCCATATGATGGTGGTTAATAGTGTTGCAACTCAGTTTTGTATTCAATTCTTGTTGAAGGCTTCTCCAAAACCTCGAGGTAACAATCAGATCCTAACCAGATACAGTAGAGGATAAAACTCTATGCAGTCTTTCCACTTCTCTTATGTATATCTTGTAATATTGTTTGAGAGAGAAATATTAAATTATAGAAATGACTTTTTAGGGTGATTGACTACTACCCATATAGAATTATTTAGTTTATATGTCCTGGTGATTCCTACAATGAAATCCAGGGTTATGTTTTCCCATTTTCATACTAGTCTGGGAAATGGTTTAACCATACCCTTATAATTTTTTATTCTTCCTAGACTTACTAGAATGCCTAGAATTGAAATAAAAACTCTGTAATCTCCCTTTTCATGTTATCCCACCATAATTGTCTTTAAAATTTCTATACATCATAGGGATTCCTCGATTAATAGATAAGGATGATCTATATGGATCATCCAGAAGTTACCTCTTCAGTTATGGTTTTTATGGGACACATATTTGGGTTCCAAACCTTATAACTACATCTTTATAAATATTTAACTCTAGAATATTCACTACCTTCTTCTGTAGCAACTCATCATCTTTCAATGCCTCTTTGATCCTCTCAAGAATATATAGTTGACCGGTTATTTGAGTAAGGTGGGATAAGGACCCTTTTATAATTCTCATGTACATTCTTTGAATGTCCAATAATATTGGATCCTTCAATATCTTCATTATAGATTGTATTTTCGGATCCTTTTTTCATAGAGAATCTGCCACTTTTTTTCTTTCTTATGATGGTAATGGATTGAACAATCAAAATCCTTCATCAGATCTAACTAAATATTTTGGTTCAAATTAAGCTTTATTTTTTTAATATATACTTGAGTATTTTATGATCCAAATATATGTAAACATACCCTATATAGATAATTTCACAAAATATTTAATGAATAAATCACCACATCAAAGTCTGGATCATGATTTGGGTGGTTCTATTCATGTATCTTTAGTTGGAAATTGGCGTAGGCTATCACTTTTTCATGTTACATGAGTAAATAACTTAATACATTTTTTCATGCACCTCTATATATATAAAATCTATCCCAATTGGTGGGTAACATGAGAATAGGTGCATTAATAATCCTCTTATTTAGTTCTTTAAATTTTTCCTCACATTCATTATTCCAGTCAAAATTTACCACCATTTTAGTTATCATGGTTAATGGGAATGAAAATTGTGAGAAATTTCTAAAAAATTGATGATAGTACACAACTAATCCAAGAAAACTATAGATATCCATCACAGATGTTTGTTTGGTCTATTATTCGGTAGCCTCTACTTTTTAAGGGCCTATAGATATCCATTTATTGGTGATAAAATTCCATAGTAATTTTAATTTCTCTAAAAATAATTCACATTTACTACACTTTTCATACTTCTTTTCTTTCTTCAATGTCATCATTACATTATTCAAATCCTCCTCGTCTTCCTCCTTAATTTTGGAGTATATGAGAATTTCATCTATAAATAAAATCAAAAAAATTGAAGTAATATCTAAAGAATATATTAATTAATACCATGAATATTGTGGGATAATTAGTGAGTCCAAATAGAATTTAAATGAAATCATGGTGTATGTATATTCTATAAAAAGAAATTTGGGGATATCCTCATTCTTCAACTTTACTTGATAGTATCCTAATAGAATATCTAAATTATATAAATACTAGGATCCATGTATCTAACCAAACAATTCATGAATCCTTGGTAGATGATAATTTTTCTCTATTTTGATCTTGTTGAGATCATTATAATCAATGTATAGGTATATTGAATTATCCTTGTTCTTGATGAAGAGGATTGGTGCACCCCACAATGAAGCACTTTGAAAAATAAACCCATTATCTGAATTCTCTTATGTTATATTTTTCATATCCTATATTTTAATAACATTTATTCTATATGGATTCTTGGATATTAGTAAATCCTTAGGTATAAGATCAATTGAAAATTAGACATCTCAGTGAGGAGGAAGACCAGGAAAACCATAAAGAAACAAATCGGAATATTCCCTCCCAATGGGAATGTCTTCAAGATGATATTATCTTTAGAATGAATAATTTGAGATAGATAAAATTTCTTATATGGAAATAATATACAGGATTGAGATGATGATACCAAAGTATATTCATCTCCTTCCTTAGACTTGTATAGAATCATAGGGTGATTAGCAATATGGAGGGTGATTTCCTTCTCTCAAACATTTATATTATCTCTATTTAAGGAAATACAATACATGCATATAACAGCATTTAATTATTTCAAAGTAAGTATCACATGGTTCTATGGGAATTTTATCCCACAAATTGTGATATTTGAGGAATTATATACTTGGGAAGTAATAATTTTAACATTTTCCAATTTCAGAGATAGCTATACTTTCATGCTTTGAGGTATCGTTGGAATATTTTTACAAAACTTATGTGATATCTATTAATGTTTAAAAAAAGAATAAATACGTACGATTGTTACCCTTTAATGAGTAACTAGCATATCTATCACCGTTTCATTTTTAGGATACACCTCAATAGTTGTGATGGACTAAGATCACCCTGGATTCTTTAGAAGTTTTTGTAATTGATTTTATCCAAAAAAACATTAGCTTAGGGAATTCTCTTGAGTAATTAAAATGTTCCTTGTAATTGAAACATTGTACTATTAGTTGAGGTTCAACTGGAGAATTATTTTCTTCCATTACATTGGTGGGTTTCTCCCGACGATAATTACTGGGAAGGTTCTCTTACTTTCCACACCTAAAACATTTCCTTATCCCCTTTAGGAAATTTCTATGATTATTCTTCCCACTCTTTTGATAAGTGGGATGTTTTATTTTCTTACCAGTATTATATGTCTCCATCATACCACCAAAATTAAACTCTATTTTTCTATACTTATCCCCATGATATTCTTGAGAATCACTGGTCTCAATTTTTGACTTTGAGGGAATATTAGATAATTTCTTCATAAATATCAAAGTCCGAAATAAATAAGTAGTTTCATTGACTCAGATTCATTCAACAAATTAAGTGTTCAACTTTAAATTAAGGGGTAATGATAAATCACAATGCATATCATTCAAGTCTTGTGAAGTTTTCCTTGTATGTCCTTATAGATTTGTCATCCTTTTTCTTGAGGCTAGGGAAAACCCTCTCTATTTTCTGTTGAAGAGTGTGAGGAAAACATTTATTGAAAAACATATTATTGAATTCCTTCCACTCCATCACTTCAATCTCCTCCTTAGTCTTCGTATTCTTGACCAACACACACCATTAATTAGTTAATATTTCCATACAGTAAACAAACAGCATGACCTTCTCATACATAGAGCATTTTTTGAATGGAGAATATATTTTCAATGGAGTTGATCCATTATTTTTATATTAACAGATCAAAAAATACACTATATTTTGGAGTCCTTTTTTACATAAAGGTCTTAATTATAAATTTCTATTTCTTAGGGTATTTAAGAATTCATCCTACTTCAAGTTTCAGTTCAAAACATGAGTTGATTGGGAAATTATTTTCATGAAGTTCATTATTCTTGCTCTCATTGGGTTGGGTATCTCATTTGGGAAATCATTACATTGCCCCTCATATTGTTTGTTTCCTCTTATTTTCAATCATCGTCAAGAATAAAGGGAAAACTAAGGATATGTAATTTTAAATTAAATTCATAAAGTGGAGAAGATAAACATTAAAGGGATAACTCATAAAGGTCATATATTCCTTACACTAAGAATTTATATATTTCAATTTATTTATTTGTGATATATGTAAAAATATAAGACATTATTGGTATTTTTGTTACCTTAATAATGGTTCATAAGGATCTTTTGAATTTTTAAAATCATATCCTCCAAGTGTGTCAAACTAGGTGTGTAGTAAGGCCCATTTTCAGGTACTAGGTAATGATCAAGTCCATCTCAATGCACCATTTTGGGGTTATTACCATTGGGTACCTCTATGCCCAAGCTATATCTACCTGTAGCATCTAGAAATTCATTTATTTTCTTTGAAACAACATAATAAATACTTTACTAAAATTTAGATTTGTTTTCCTTTGTTTATAATTTTCTTCAGTATTTCTCTAGTGTTTTCCAATCATAATCATAAAAATAACCAGACTTTCCTTTCATGCCAACTATGAAAACCCCTATTTTAATATACTTTATTTCCTAATTTATTACCTAAAATCACACTCAGTGCAACCCATAATATCATGATAACAAGTGTATTTGTGAAATTAGGTATATATAACATCAACTTAAAATATAGATATATAACCATTATTGAAAACTTCTTTAACATGCTCCTAAAATTTAATTGTTCTTCTAAAATTGCATAGGATAACCTGGGGACATACGTAAGAAATGGGTGATCTTTAAATCCTAATAAGATAATAAAAAAATAATATCATAATATAAAGTAATAAATGTGATCCAATAGGCATATAAAGGTAACATAAGAGGAGTGATAATCATAATCTTGAATAATGATGCATGATATAGCCTGATAGTATAATGGAAACATAGGAATGTGGAAACAATATCAATCATGTCGTAAACATAAGTCAAGGATAACTACCAAGAAAAAATCACATGATGGATAGAGTCTCATAATGGATTATGTTTAATCCCTAATCACATACATGATGTCTCATCAGACTAAAACATTATCCAATTCATTGGAGCTCTATTTGTTATCACCCATTAAAATATGTACATGCTCAAGAGTTCCACATATATCATTCAATATAAATAAATATTTCATAAATTTAATCCAATTATCAAGGATTTTGGGTTACATTCATGGAATTATTCAATAAATTAAGGATAGGTACATCTAAGGGAATATCCTTGAGTAGAAATGGCTTCAGGTATTCATAATAAAAAAAGTTTTTCATGGAAAATTTCGCAGAATAACTTTGGAAGCATAGCAGGGGTACATAATTATTCATGGGAGAAATTAATGAGAGATAAAATGGTGACTTGTTACTTTTAAATCCTAATGGAATTAATGGGGATGTTTTAGAACATATAACATCATGAGAAAATGGAAAACAAAATGCATAACAAAAAGGAGGTGCTTGAATAAAGTGGAGAAGAAGAGAATCCCTTACCATGGGAGGGTGTTTCAAAAATCTTGGGAGGAGATTATTGGGAGATTTAGGGAACCTTGGGAGGGATATATAGAGGTAAGGGTGGATTAATTTAATTTTATAATCTTCTTTAGGGAATATAAATAGGAGTTTGGGTGGGTTTATATAGAAAAAGAGAGGATATTTCTTTATTCATTTTCGAACATAGGTTTTGAACTCTATATGATAAAGTAATCAATAACACAAAAAATACCATGGTTTATTAACATGTTTTCTACCAAAGTGGAGTGGTTTTAATTATTTTACATTTTTAAGAACCAAAATAATTAAAATAACACCCTTGGTTATGTGGATGTTAGTCATGTTTGTAAAGAACTGATTTTAAAAGCATAAAATATAATAGAAGTTTTAGAGGATTCATTTAGCATATATAAAATTAATTAAATAAACTAAAAACAAATTATTTTAATGGTAGATATATATTTGGTAATGGATATCTTTTATTTCACATATTACATCACTTTTGGGTCATTATGATTTCATAATATACACTTTATATTTATACCGTATTTAATTTTTACCCAAAAATTCAACTCCTTAGAAAATTTTAAAAAAACATTATTGGATAATTTTAACATTATTATTTAAAAAATAATATTTATTTTATTCAAATAATTCTCCAAGTATAGTAATTTACATTTTTGAATCATAAAATCAATATTTATTAAAAAATCCTGGTTTTTTGACAATTATAATTTCATGGCCCTTAAAAAATTATTTCTAACCTCATAAAATTATATTATCATTTATATTTAATATAAATAAATAATAATATTTTATTAAAATATAATTTATTTTCAAAAATTATTCTATTAATTATAGTGTGATTTCTTTATTGAAACTATAAATTTCCCAAAAATACAATTTGTGTTTCATTTATCAAAATCTAATTTTTATCAAACTTATTATCTAGTATTTTACAAAGTAATATTAAAAAGGTATAAATATAATCATTATTTTATTAAAATAAACTATTAAAATTAATAATTTTTAGAGTCTAGATACATATCCATTTATTACACCAGTGAATTCCCATAGAGTACCATTTAGGATTATGAGATTTTCTTGGGTTGGTTCCATGAATATGGTTTTGTTCACGATCTAAATGGGCTCGAAATTCAACCATAATTTTTTTTATCATGATTTAGATTTTGAATATAATATTGTGATGGGTAAAGGATAAATTATAGTGATGCTATCACCTTCGTAAGTTCTGATAAATGGGCTTTATAGGGTATGATCCTATTGGTCAAGGACATCACTTCTTTTTTCTGTACCAATTGGAATTTATCATAAACACATATATATACTAATTATATGATCACTATTAAATGTTTATATTATCAATAATTATGATTTTTAATGTTATTTTAAATTATATAGGATATAACATTCCATAATAATCAAATTAGTGAAAAAAATTTCTATAACTTCATTACTTAATAATTAATTTATTCATTTAAAAATATGGAATTATAGTTATAAAAGTTTGGGTAATCTCACTAAGGGTTATATTTCATTAAATGATGTGATATCTACATGTTCTTCTATGGAGATATTGGTCACCATCTAGTATGAGTACCACTAAAAATAATCTACATCATCAGAGTTAACATCGATACACTCTATTATTTTCCAATTCCAACCACTCCACATAGATTATTTGAAAGGATATTATCCCCTAAACAAATTTACACTTCATTATATATATTTAGTCTATGAAAAACATTCATAAATAGACATAAATTTGATGAAGAAACACAGAAATACCCAAATTCACTCATGATTATATAATATATAGTTTAAAATTGCATTAATTTATTTTCATAATTGTATCATAAACTTTAAATTTATCAAAATCATTCTCTATTACCAACTATTACAACTTGTTTCTTCAACAACTGAAAAATATGAGTTTAATAAAAAGGATTTCACTTTTTTATATTCCAATGATCTTTTAGGTTTATAGTTTTAGATAATTAGAACTTACACTTATATATCAAATACGTACAAATAAAAGTGGACACTTCCTCTAAATATCCATTATTTCCACAAAAATTGGATTCTTAAATTTAGAATCATGTTTTATTAAAAACACATTCACTTGTTTTAAGAAAAATTCCCATAGTGAAAATATATAACTTGATATAGTTCCTACTCATCCATAGGCCTTGCGAAAAACATTTAAAAACATTGGATGATCAAAAAAATCTCGATAAGGGACATAAAAATAAAAAGAACGCATTAGTCCATTTGAGAAACTATGGAATCCATAATAAATTATTCCCTTTTCATAATAAACTTTGAGCTAAAATATTCATTTATTTACTCATGAAATCATCTTTATTGACCAAATCTTTTCGAATCGCATTATAAGAAATAATGAAGGTAAAATCATAATTATTATGGTTTTTTAGAAAACATGATAACACAAGAAATATTATTTCATTAAAAATATACCATTCCCACTTAAAAGGGTCATAAAATAACTTAAAATATAACTTTTTTTCATTCCTTATCAAGTCAATATTTTTTAATGAAAACCCTTTTACATGATTATAGAAGTCATGTAGGTTCCTTATGAAATCATCTTCACAGAACCCTTACAAGAACCCTAATGTACATGGATTCTGAATGCATTTTTTATAATTTTATAATTTAGTTCTAATTAATTTTCTAACCACTTCTAGATTTTTTATATTGTTATTTTAGTTCTGAATTATTTCAGATATTTTTACATTTTTTGAAAATTTATATATTAATATTTTTAATTTAATATTTTTATTAGTTATATTAATTTTATATATTTTATTTTAGACCATATTATTATTATTAATACTAGGTATACTGATCTTATTTTTTATTAATATTTATTAGTATATATATTAATTATCATTATTAGTATTTTATTTTATTTTATATATTTTTGTAGTATTAAAAAAAATAGTATTTTTATTATTAGTTTAGAATTTTAATTATTAGTGATTTAAAAATCATATTTTATTTCATTACATATGCATAAATATATTTATATATGTATTTTCCATTTCAATATTTTTCTTTTTAATTATTTTGGATTATATTTAATTAGTGTAATATTAAACTATTTAATTCTATTATTCTTATTATAATTGTAATTAATATTTTTCTTCTTCTTTTTGTTGTTATTGTAATTATTATTTTTGATATTTAGATAATTAGATTAGTTTTTTATTTTTAAAAAAATAATTTTTTTTTGAATTCTCTAAATACATGCCTATAGGGGGATCTCTCAATCATTATCATGCTAGGGAGAAAACCCTAGGTGGCTGAATCCTCAAGCTGGGAATTCCTAGAAACCCTCACTTGCAGACACCCCCCCCCCCTCATCCCCATCTCCCCTCCCACCCACCACACCACCATCCCTCTTTTCCCCTCTCCCCACCACCTATCCCCCTCTCCCCTCTCACATCCCACTATCCCATCTCCCCTATACCTTCCAACATCCCAGCCACCCTCTCACCCCCTATCCCTCTCTCCCCTCCCCCCCATCCCCCTCCCATCCTCAATCTCCCCCCCCCCATACTCGCACATACCCTGCCTCTAGATTTCTATACAGAACCATGGTAACAATCCTCCTTCAGTCACATCACCAGGTAGGGTCGAACCACCATAAGGTTACGTGCCTCCCTCTTACCTTGCATGGGACCACCATCACCAGCATCCATGCACAATCTCCTCTATTCTGAGTGTGTAGTAGTGGTTTGTCCATGTCAACAACGTTTGTGTAGGTTCTCTTTGGCTTCTAAATATTTATGTTGCAAGGTGAGATAGAGCATAGATCTGATCTTTTTTAGTGGTGTGATGGGTTGGTTCAATGTTTTAGTGATAAATGGAGTGAATATTATCATTATGTGATCATATACGGTGGATTTTAGTGGTAGTCACACTAAAATACAGACGGTGACTTCATTTATTTATTTTTCATTTCGTGTCTGTGTGATAAAAGGTTAAATTTGATGATGTCAGAGTATTGATGCATGTGAAGGTAATTTCAGGCCTTAATTTATTTCCATGTTTGATCTCCAAATAATTAATTTTAGTTGGAAGTTTATTTAATTGATTATATATGCATTTTAATTGAATTTTATTTAGAGTCTGCACACATGGTATGGTGTCATTCATGTGATACCTAATAAGTAATCATGGGTGGGAGATCATTAGGGAATTTAATTTCCAAAAAGTTGATCATGCAGATAAGAGAATCATAAATCACATACAAGTGAATGATGAATAAATAAATATATTAATTAAAAAATAATAGTTTTTGTGCATTATATTTTAAAATTTCATGAGTAATTATTAATAAGTGATCTCATGTCAGAGAACCTGATGCATATAGATACTTTGACTTTTTGAGAAATGGTTTGTTGTATTTCATCATGTGATTCAGTGCTACAATGATGTGAAAATTATTTATCTGAATAAAGAATGAAATGATGGATAATTTTTGTGAAAATTAGAATACTATCTAAAAATAGAGAACAAAACCATATAGTATTTTAATTAAATTTGGAATTAGTGATAATTAAATAAATAAATATTCTGATGTAAAAATTAAATAATTGTCAATTCATGCACCTAAATGGATGTCATGGCTTTGACACTTCTATCTATGACTCTTTTCTTTCATTGCTCAGTTTGGTTCACTTATATAGTTTTAGTTAATTTAATTAATCATTTTTTAATAGTTGTTTACTTTTTTTTAAAAATAGTTTTTAATCACAATTAAGGATTATCTACCTGAATGTTCCTCTAAGAGGATATTCTTAGTGTCCACTCACATTATGTCTATAGTTTGACCTTTCTCTCTGTTTCTAAAGTACTTTTTTGGTTTATAAATTTTCACATGTTGTGACATGTGTTTCAAATTTATGATTCCATTTCTGGGGAGAATAGGAGCATTAGGAGTTCTTTAAAAAGAGTGATTTAGGTAAAAAAAATATAAAAAAACAAAAAAAACAAAATCTACCCTGGGTGTTTCAATTTTCATTGCAGGATAACTTTCAAGACACAAAGAATCTTATAATGGCCTGGGCCAAACCACAAAGTTACAGCTGGTACCCACCCTACCCAATAACATTTCATGGTATGGAATAAAATATTACACTGCACATGAGCCCTCCATGTATTCTTATTTATTTTAATAATTTTTATTCAATCCCATGTTATGATCCATATGATAAAGTTGCACCATGTTGTGATACAAGTCATTTTACACCATTTGATCATTTTCAATTTCAAATAATTCTTGAAAATTTTGGACATGATAATTCATGTGAAACAAATGATTAAATAATTGAATGCATGTTGTTTTCTGTTATCACTGAAACAAATTATAGGCCTGAAATTCAAGATTAATGTAATTTAAAGTTTCTTTATTCAATGAAATATTTTATAAAATCAAATTAAAGGTCTAGAAAATCAAATGAAGAATATAGAAAATCAAATGACTCATCTTTTCCAACTATCCCCCTCAATTCCACTAATGATCCAATTATGAACAATCCTTTTGAAGAAATTCTATTAGGGGATCCATTTGAACAACATTAAATTCTTGATTTAGATAATGAGACTAATTTGATTAATCCTTCTTCAAGTCATACCATTGATGGATCCTCTCCATCACAAATTTATTATTCCAATTTAATCACATTTCGAGAATATGAGAACTCAGTCTTCCACTCTTTTGAATAAAATGGTCCCTGAGAAAATTTTATTTCATGTCCTTATTCTGTGAGCTCAGAACCAATCCATGATAATGTGAAAAAAGACACATATAATTTCTATGAAATTACAAAATTTTGAGGATGAAGAATACATTATACTGGGACCCTTTTTTACATGATGGAGTCACAATTGAACAAGAATAGCATAAATTAATACATGTAAGAGGATGTCACTTCAGATGAAATCGAATCACCTCTTTCTGAAAATCCTTGTGAGTCCAATTTTTTTTCCAAAATAGAGACATAAAAAACATTTCAAGAGTTATAAAATCAATTAGATATGGTGATGAATAACACTTTAAATTTTTTAGAAACAATAGAAGAATGGGATTTTCTGGAGGATCTTTAGTTTTTGGTGAAACACGATCCAATGCAGAGTTATTATGAGGGAGGTATAGAAGAAAATTTTAAAAAAAATTCATACTTGACACAATGGTGTGAACGACTCCAATTGATCCGACCCCACTTGCTCCATGAATCAAGCCTGAATTGAGATGGAAACCAATGGATTTTCCTATGATAGTATTTGGTGGTGGAAATGAATTAGGATACATCATCAACCCAAATATTGAAATCAAGGATATGATGGATATAATTCGACAACTAAAAGAGTCTGGTGAGGGTATCTCTTCTTTTTTTTACATTCAATGTGGTAATTTTCCTGATCTCCCCATTGATTCATTTTTTCCAAAACATCAATTACTAGGTGAGTATTTATTCAGGAGAGGTATATTAATTCCCTAGTGAGTTGGTCTATTTTTATATCATTCTACACATCCACTTTTCTAACAATATTTTCTTGATGTGTTGTGTAACTTGAAAAATAAATTCATTTTTATAGAATAGATTCCACACTTCTACTTAAAAAGAAGTAGATGGATGGTTTATATTCCCATTCAGTTCTGGTAGAGTTTCATTCATTTTTGGCTGAATAAGAAGTAAAATTAGCACTCAATGGGAGGAAAACTATCATTTGTTTTTTTTCCATTCACGACATTTAGGTTCATTGCATATCATTTTTTTAGTTAATAAAATGGCGTCAATTTACCACAATCTATTTTCTCTTAGAAACACATTAGATTTGAGTTCATCACATATATTTTTATCATCTACATTCTTTTGATTATGGTGTGACTTCTTTGATATGATGTGCGTATGTGATTTCCATATGGAGATTTTATTGGTTACATCATTTGTGGAGCTTTATTGGAAACAGAAATCCTTCCCACATCTATCTACACTTAATCAAGCAAGTGTTTTATTTTGTATTATATTTTATGATTACAAAGAAAACCGTGTAAAAAATAACAAAAGAAATTAAAATAACAAATATTTTTATCATTGTTGAACCCACTTGAAAGCGACTGCACTTTTTCATAACACAATTTGGAAAATTCTATTTGTATCTCTCGGTAAATTATGTCTATGATTATTGTTTCATATGATTTGATCCTTTATTTCATGACTTAGATTATTTATTATATTATTCCATGCTTCAAAAAAATTTTCTTAATCTTCTATATTTTTGAGACACCTATTTTCCCTCATACTCATCTGTGTTATCCAACATATTATTTCTATACCCGTGTGGATTCTGGCCCATTTTTTATCATTTCCTATTTCTGTTTTTTCTTGAGAAAATTTCAACCATTTTATGTCTTCTAGAACTTGGCATGTTTTTCCATCAAAGTGATATGAATTTTGAAAGTTAAACTAAATTGAACAAGGAATCTATTTGATTCTAAATCCCCTTTGACCCATTGATCCACCAATACATTTTATCAATTTTTTATCCCTTAGAATCCTTATAGAATCTTTTTTAAGATGATACCATTATTTATACCCCTCCCTACCCATATCTTGAATATTTTCATTATATTTTTCAATCTAAGTGTTAGGGTAGATTTGTTCATGGTGAGGGTTATTTGAGGGGTAGTGATTCATTTAATTCACATGGATCAAAATTATCCCATCATGATTATATGTGTTATATTTCAGATTAGCCACATTTATTACATGTATTTTGATATGGGAATGTATATTATTTTTAGTTCCATCAAAGAGTACTCTTGTGGTAATTATACGGTAAACCTCACTTTTGCGGATACCTATAAAAGTGATCATCTATTACTCTAAGAGCTAGAGAGTTTCAAAATGACCTATAATCATTGAGATTCTATAGTGAACACGCAACTTCTATGTCTTTATTTGGGATTTTCTTTCTTCTAGAATTTATTCTAGGGGATTTTGGAGTTTATACTCGCCAGTTTTTCTTACCAGTCTTATTTGAGTGAGTTTTGTGAAAAAAAAGAAACTCACAGAGAAAAAAACATTTTATTTTCCCATTTTTAGGAAAAAATAATGTTTTAAGTGTGGGGGTAAAATTTTGAGGGAGGCATTTGGATTTAAAATTGTCATATATTTATTTCATGATTAGACCCTCCTTTTTCCCAAAAAAATCACAATTTTGTTTGCATGACCCACCATTATACAGACACAGAGATATGTAAACCTAATGTGAAGTACTCAAGATTAATATATTATTTTTATATCCACTAATGGAGATGTGAAATTCATTTTAATCTATTGGTAATCATGTATGTGTATGATAATTCAGTAAAACATTGATCAAATTGTTTGAGTGATAAGAGTGATGGTGAGGTAGGTCAAAATGACGCATGAGTGTAGGTACGTCTTTTTTAAAGAATTAAAGTGGAAGAGAAATTGTTTTTTATAATTGGAGTTTTATATAACGCATTATATTTTATGGGGTAAAGGGACTAAAAAAGTTTAACTTATAATTTTATTACTCTTGTTTGTCTAGGGTGTAGTTGAATGTTGTTTCACATTATTTTTTCCTGTGATTAAAAAAGTTTAAGTGTGGCGGATTTGATGTACATGGTTTCCGTATGCATTTTTTATAATTTTATAATATAGTTTTAATTATTTTTCTTTCCTATATTAGTATTTTTAACTTTTATTTGTTTTTGTGTATTATTTTAGATATTTTTACTTTTCTTAATTAATTTATATATTATTATAACTAATTAAATATATTTATTATTTTTATTAATTTTATATATTTTATTTAACTCCATATTATTATTATTTTTAGTTCCACTAATATTTTTTTTATTAATATTTATTAGTATATATTTTAATTGTATTTATTAGTATTTTAATTTTTTTATATATCTTTTTAGTATTGATAAAATAGTATATTTATTTTATTATATTAGGTGTTTTGGGGTTATAATTATATCAAACACACACACACAGTACATAAAATAGTATCATTTTTATTATTTTTGTATTTTTATTAGTAGTTTTTTATTATGATATTTTATTTCATTACATGTGAATAAATATATTTATATATGTATTTACCTTTTTAAAATTTTACTTTTTGATTATTTTTTTTGTATTTAATTAGTATAATATTTAATTATTTAATTCTATTATTTTTATTCTCATTTGTTGTTGTTGTTGTTGTTGTTGTTGTTTTTATTATGATAGTTCTTATTATTTTCTATATTTAGATAGTTAGATTATATTTTTATTTTAAAAACATGAATTTGAATTTTTGTTTCTAAAATTATTTAGATACGCAACTAAAGGGGGTCTCTCAATCATCATCAAGCCAGGGAGAAAACCCTAGGTAGAAAACTCCTCACACTATGAATTCCTAATGGCCCTCGCCTATAATCCCACCCCCCCATCCTCCTCTCCCCTCTCACCCACCACACCCAACCATCCCACCTCACCCCTCTCTTTGTCATCCCCCATCCCCGCACTCCCCTATCACCCCTCCCCATCCCCCTTACCCCTCTCCCCACCACCCCAATCCACCTTCCCCCTAACATACTCCATCACCCCTACCTTCAGATCACTACAAAGAACTAGGGAAACTATCCTCTTGCAGTCGCACCACCAGGAATATCGGAACCACCATATGATCGTGCTCCTCACTCTTGTGTTTCAGCGGACCACCATCACCAAAAGTAGCACACAATATAGGTTCACTTTGGCTTCTAGATATTAATGTTGCATGGCGAGAGCAAGGGTAGATCCAGTCATTTTTTTAGTGGTGTGATGTTTTGGTTTAATGTTGTGGCAATCGGCAGACTAAAGATTATTAGTCTATGATCATATACATCGTCTTGTAGTGGTATTTATATTGACATGAATATAGTGACTTCATTTATTTATTTTTTGTTTCGTGTCTACATGATGACTGGATAAATTTCATAGTATCATAGTTTTGATGTACCTGATGGTAATTGAATGCCTTAATTTATTTCCATGTTTGATTTACAATTAATTAATTTTAATTAGATGTTTATTTAATTGATTATATTTTCATTTTAATTAAATATCATTTTGAGTTTTCACACATGCTTTAGTTCGCATTCATGTGATACCCAATAAATAATCATGGGTGGGAGACCATTTGAGAATTTATTTTTTGGTAAGTCGAACACGTGTATAAGAGAATCATAAATCGTATACGAGTGAATTCTAAATAAGTAAATATATTAATTGGAAAATTAATTTTTTTTGTGAATTCTCTTTCATACTTTCATGAGTGATACCTAATAAGTTATCTTACGTGATCGAACATGATGCAGATAGATACATAAGCTTTGTGAGAAACAGATTGTGGTATTTCACCATGTGATTTAGTGATACAATGATGTGAAAATTATTCCTTATTATAGAGAAAAAAGTGAGGAATAATATTTGTGAAATTTAGAATATTATCTAACATCAGAAAATGATACCTAGTTCTATTTTAATTAAATCTGGAATTAGTGATAATTAAATAAATAAATATAAATGTGTGGAAATTAAATAATTTGCATTTCATGAACCTGAACAGACATCGTGACGCTGACACTTTTATATCCTTCTATTTTCTTCCATTTCTTATTTGGGTTTACTTATAAAGTTTTAATTAATTTTATTAATTTTATTTGAATAGTTTTTTACTCTTTATAATTTTTAGTTATTAATAACAATTAAATCTCATATTCATGAACATTCATACAAGAGGATATTCTTGGTGTCTACTAACATTCTCTCTGTGGTTTGACCCAACTAACCACTTCTACAATAGTTATCAGGTTTAGAAATTTGAAAATTTGTATGTGTTGCGGCATGCATTTCAAACCCTTAAAATTAAAATAACCTATGTGGTTAATTCCAATATAATTCTTCAAAGAACAAAATCAATACCTAATGAATTGGAGAGATATATCAGGCTCACTCATCATCATAAAAATTTCCAAGGACTATAACATATATAAAACACATATAATATTTCATTTCCATTATAAAATAAAATATTTAACATATATTAAAAATCACTTTATGTGTTCATTTAAAAATAAGCATAAAAATCCTTTTTCTTTGAAAACTATTAAATGAAAATTTCCCAGAAGAAAAGAAAATATAGTATTCTTTAAAAAAATGAAAAATAATAGAGTGATTCTCTTGAATAATGATGGTCATTATGGTGGGAAAATAGTGTTAAGTTGTATATGTTAAAAAACATTCTTTTTTCAAATTGGTAAAAAGAGTCAAAAGTGAACCATATGAAAAAAATTAAAATAATCCCTTTTTAAAACCATTGTAAAAATTCAAAGATAGTTGAAAATTAAATTTAAAAATAATTTTATTATATAAAATAACATTATTGAAATATTTTTAAGAGCATGGATATGGATGAAAAATAGTTTAAATTTTTTAAAACAATGCTTTAAAGAAAAATCCATTACCTCCAGTCTGACTCCCTAATTAAATCATTTAAATCCTATGTAAAACAATTATATTAATTATTTAATTAATTAAAAACCTTTTTAATGTTTATTTTCTTATCATAATCTTTTCTATTTCATCTATTATCTTGTCTTATATAGTTACTAAATTGATTAAGTTCATGTTATGCATTTTGAGGATGTTCAATTCATAATCCCAAAAAAACTTTGATAGGTTGATTGTGCTCAAATACATCATGGTTTCATAATATAAATAATTTTAATCATGAAAAAATTATCATTTTTATACATTAAATATAATTTATAACCATACATGAATGGAGTATATGAAAAACAACTCATAGCACTTCGTAGAGGTGGTTGTCCACATTTACGCACGGGAGACATTATCATTTTCCAATGAATGGATGGGTATGAAGGTAAGTAATATATTATGATTCAATAATAACAATTATCTATTGAATATAATATATATTATTTAAATATATCATAATAACAAACCATATGAGGCAATGATGGAAAATGAAACACAACACTTTATGGAGGTTGTAGTTCACACATATGCACAAGCGACGTTTTCATTTCCCAAGCAATGGAAAATGATATAAAAAATTGTTCCATAAAAATAATATGATTTTAATATTTTTAATAAGATATTTTTATAATATTATTATGGTTATAGAAGATTTTAGGGATGTGGAGGAACAAATAAACCTAAAAAAACTTGATTAGGAGTTTTACCTCTTCTTTAAAAAACCTCATTTGGACTGAACCTTAATCATTTTAGGATAGACTTTTAGTGAAACCAAGACCTATAAAGAATATTTAGGGATTATGGAAAGGTATTTGGGTAGGTATTAATAAATCTAAATGGATCAAAGTATTTGAATAATAGACAATATTAGTGTCTTTTTATAAGTGATGTGAGTGGCATTCATTTAATTTTTTCAAAGTTTAAAAATAATATTAAGTATTATTCATTGGAATATGGAACCAAATCAACACCATTTATAATATAAGGTAATAAGGGTGAATTTATATCATTGAATAAGATATAAAATGTGATTTGGTAATAGTGTCACTTAGTTTTAACCTTAGTTAACATGTTTTTCCCTTTACTATGGTGACGCCTTTTTATAATGGTTATTATTAATTATGACCAAAAATGAAATTGACCATATTAATAAAATTTAACCACATGAATATAAATATGAAATACATTTTTATATATTAAATTTATAGAAGTTATATAATAATTATAATATAAGTTCTCATAACACAATGAAAAAACTATTTTTTTTTTGAAAAATGTGTTTTTAAGATTAAAAATGAATTCATATCAAAATCAAGAATATTGTTGAATAATATGGAATTAATAGGGTTATGTTTAATAAAAAGGAAAAATTTTATTTATAAACCAATCCAAAACATAATGTGACTTTGTAAGTACTTGAATATAAATGATAGTTTTTATAAAAATCAATATTTTTTACTATTCACAAAAAAATAAATCTTTTAAGAAAAATCCCGAAAAATCACACTATAGTATATTTGATATATTGATATAGAAAAATTATTTCCATTTTATCAAATTTAGTTTATAAAATTTATAAAATTTACTTTTGAATAAAAACATATATTATATAGAAGACACTTTAGTTAGAATAAAACTATTTCATTATTTGATTCATAAAATAATATAAAATTATTATAATGAATTTGAATCCATAAAATCTAATAGTAAATATAAATAATACATAAAATTCATTTTTTATTAACATTTTCTAGTTTTCACACTCTTTCACTCTCTATTTTAGATTTATATATATTTATTTATTTTAAAAAAAATTAAAAAAATGGATAGGTCAAAAATTATTTCGGTAATGTGTTTGAAAGGCGGAAGCATCGCTGCCACCTTTCAGCAATAATAAAAAAAATATTCTTTTTGTAGATTTAAATTTTTTATTTTGTATTGTTTTCTTTATATATATATATATATATAATATTTTAGCGCAATTTATCTGTTATTTTATATCTACCAGTTTTGTCATTATAGCAGTCTAGATTCTGACAAAAACTCTAACCCAAGGATCCCTTTTATAAGATGGATTTCCCCAGAAATCATTCTGTATTTCGGATGTGGGATTCAGGTTCTCCTTTTCCTGCACAGAACATTCTGTATTTTTAATGCGGGATTAAAAAATGTATCAAGTACGTGGCTTTAAGAAACTATAAAAAATAAACTATAAGACCAATATAAATGAAACATAAAATAGGGATTAAACATATAATAAATAGTTGAAAATAAAATGAATTGCATAAAAAATGTTGATGAAAATTTATTTATAATATTTCAAAACCACCAACTTGAAACTTAAAAATGTTTCAAGTATGTGACTTTGAAAACCTATAAAATATATAATATAAGACCAATATAAATAAAAATTAAAAAATTGATTAAAAATATAATAAATATTCGAAAATAAAAATAATTTCATAAAAAATATTCATGAAAAATAATTTATAATCTTTCAAAACCACAAACTTAGAAAATAAAAATGTTTCAAGTATGTGGGTTTGAAATCCTATAAAATATAAACTATAAAACCAATATAAATGAAAATTAAAACATAGATTAAAAATATAATAAATTGTTGAAAATAAATATAATTTCATAAAAAATGTTGATGAAAAATAATTTATAAGCTTTCAAACCGCCTACTTGAAACTTAAAAATGTTTCAAGTATGTGGCTTTGAAAGACTATAAAATATAAACTATAACACGAATATAAATGAAACTTAAAACATGGATTAAACATATAATAAATAGTTAATAATTGATTGGTTAATTAGTAATATAATTATTAATCATATAATTATTAATTATATAAGTATTAATTATATAATAATTAATTAGATAATTATTTATATCATTATTAATTATTAATTACTAATTACTAATATACAATAATTAATTAGTTAATTAGAAATATAGTTATATAATAATTAATTAGTTAATTAGTAATATAATTATTAATTATACAATAATTAATTAGTTAATTAGTAAAATAATTATTAATTATACAATAATTAATTAGTTAATTAGTAATATAATTATTAATTATAATTATTCATTGTAATTATTATTTATTAATTATTAGTTATTTATTATTAATTATTAATGATATAATAATTAATTAGTTAGTTAGTAATAATATTATTAATTATATAATAATTAATTAGTTAACTAGTAAGATAATTATTAATTATGATTTGAAATATAATTATTAATTAGTAATTATTAATTATTAATCATATAATAATTAATTAATTATTTAGTGATATAATTACTAATTATAATTATTAATTATTAATTATATAATAATTAATTAATTAATTATTAATATAATTTTTTATTATAATTATTTATTATTTATTATATAATAATTAATTAGTTAATTAGTAATATAATTATTAATTATACAATAATTAATTAATTTTTTTTAAAGGTTGGGGCTAAAGCCTCATTTTATTATTAAAGCAAAGTAAAGACCTCTTTTTAATAGGGTAGAGGGAGACCCATTACATAGCCCGAAGGCCCAGTGGGCATGTAGACCATTATATAGCCCGTAGGCCCATTTTTGTTTGCCTAAGACCCATTCTGTGAATAGTAACTTGGTTTCTATAGTACCTGCCACCACTACAGTGCCTTGCCGCCGCTACAGTGCTAGCTGATCAACAGTACCACCGATGTTATAGTACCGCTACAGTAATGCTATAGTACCCGCGCCCCATGGGTTTTGAACCCCCATTTTTCATTTAGAATTACAGGGTGCTTACCACTAAGCCAACCCCCAACTACATTAATTAATTAATTAATAATACAGTCATTAATTATTAATTATTCATTATAATTATTAATTATTAATTATTAATTATATAATAATTAATTATTCAATTATTAATATAATTATTAATTATTCAATAATTAATTAATTAATTAATAATATAGTCATTAATTATTCATTATTCATTATAATTATTAATTATTAATTATTAATTATATAATAATTAATTAGTTGATGTGTAATATAATAATTAATTATATAATAATTAATTGGTTAATTAGTAATATAATTATCTATTATAATTATTTATCAATTAATATATAATAATTAATTAGTTAATTAGTAATATAATTATTAATTATATAATTAATAATTAATAATTATAATTGAAAAATATATTAATAATTAATAATTATATTAATAATTAACTAATTAATTATTATATAATTATTAATTATATTACTAATAAACTAATTAATTATTATATAATTAATTATTAATAATAAATAATTAATAATTAAAATGAATAATATAATTAATAATTATATTAGTAATTAACTAATTAATTATTATATAATTAATAATTGTATTACTAATTTATGATTATATAAATAATAATGATATTACTAATTAAATAATTAATTAAATAATTAATAATTAATAATTATATTACAAATTAACTAATTTATAATAATATTACAAATAACTCATTGATTATTAACTATTTCTTATATCTTTAATCTATATTTAAAGTTTCATTTATATTCATCTTATAATTTATAGTTTATTGTCTTTCAATGTCGTAGACATGAAAAAAAATTAAGTTTCAAGTAGGTGGTTTTGAAATATTATAAATTATTTTTCATCAACATTTTTTACGAAGTTCTTTTCATTCTCAACTATTTCTTATATTTTTAATCCATTTTTTAATTTTCATTTATATTGGTCTTATAGTGTATTTTTTATAGGCTTCCAAATTCATATACTTGAAACTTTTTTAAGTTTCAAGTTGGTGTTTTTGAAAGCTTATAAATAATTTTTCATCAACATTTTTTACGAAATTCTTTTCATTTTTGACTATTTCTTATATTTTTAATCCATATTTTATGTTTCATTTATATTGGTCTTATAGTTTATATTTTATATTATCTTAAACCCACGTACTTGAACCATTTATGAATCCCACATTGAAAATGCAGAATACTCGGCACAGGAAATGGAGAACCTGAATCCCACATTAGAAATGCAAAATGATTTCTAGGGCAAGACCACTTATAAAAGGGATCCCAGTGTGAGGGTTTCTGTCATAATCCAAATTGTTGTACTGGCAGTATTGTTGGATATTGAATATTAGATAAATTCTACTGAAAAAATTTGTTATATATATATATAAGAAAACAAAATAAAAATAAAAAATTTAAATATACCAAAAAAATTATTTAAAATAGTAAATTAATTAATTTTTTTGAATTTGGCTAAAAGGCGGTAATGGGGGTGCTGCCTTTTGCTTCCATAAAAGGTTGCAGCCCCGGTGCCGCCTTTCACACATATTTTCTAAAAAAATCGACCTCAATATATTTAAAAAATTTAAAAACACATAAAAAACTCATCTATTTCCCCTACTCCTCTCTCACATATAATGTGGGTCAACCGACCTTAGGGTTGGCTAGTCGTGGTTATACTGATGGTGAGGTGGATTTTAGTGTAGAGGCTCTGGTGAGGTTTGACACTGACACAAAGGGAGAGAAATGAGGTGGACCAGATTAGAAGGGAATGGCGTGAGGAAGCTCAAACAAGACGGCATAGGTCATGAGGTGATAAAAACATGCCCAAGTGTGGACAGTGTTGTTGAGATGAGTCAAAAAGGGTGTTCATGGTGGAGGTAGTCATGATGTGAAAAATATATTTATAGTATCAGTTGATGGCGTAGGTGTTGGTGGCCATTTAGGCCACCTCAAAATGGAGAAGGTAAATGAGGGGATGCTTGGGTTTCACCCTATCCATTTGATCCCTTGAGATCGAATGGTTTTATAACCACCACATAGAAAGTATGAGTATGATTTCTAAATCTACCTAAACCCATTGGGATGGGTGGTGTGGGCTGACCTAGCATAGGACCGAGACCATTGTCCTGCATACAATGTGGGTTGGACAAGTGTACATTGGGTAAGGTCCTCCCGACCTGACCATAGAGGGTGTATTCCTTGCATGTGGCCACATCCACCCACTTGTGTTGGATTAATGTTCCCACACACCTAGGTGTTTGTTTCATTCTGAGGGGCCACCATAGAGCCCTATCTTTTCCTTTATGGGTTTTTATCTCTTTTAGCGGGTGTCTATTTTAGACAATTAATTAGTTTATCCTGAGTATTTTTTTTCATTTATATTTCAATAGTTTATGCTATTTCTCCATCCAAGGATTTATAAAATGTGAGTTAGGTTCATTTTGAAATTGGATTTCTAGGGATAGTGGAGAGGTTCATACGTGATGATTGAAGCATTCTCATCCTTCATATAAGCAAAGTACCTACCCACCCCCCATTTACTCAGGGCATGAGAACCTCTATCAATGGGTTGATTTACAAATAGGGTTGGTATCCCCCTCATATACCAGGGGTATATGATCCTCTACCAGACCAAGTTATTTTCTCAATTCAGTATAAAAAATCATAATTAACCTTGTTTTAGTAAAAAATATCCTCAAATTTAATTTAGATGTGTTTTCAAAAAAAATGTGGCTAATTTATCCACGTTTTAAAACAGGCTGAAATTTTAATTTATTCATGTTTTCCAGAAAACATGACTAGTCTGGGCACATTCTTGGAAAAATATGGTGAATTTAGAAACATTTATTTTGTTCATATTTAAAAATATTTAAAAATTTTAATTTATCCACATTTATAGAAAAACGTGGCTAATTTAGTTGCATTTTAAAATGGTACGAAATTTTAATTTAGTTTTCTTTCTAAAAAAAAGGTTACTAATTTATCCTTGTTTTATAACATCACTAAATTACATTTAACTGTGTTTAAAAAGAGTCTAAATTATATAATAAATTAAAAAAAATTATTACAAACACTTTCAAATATACAAACATTGGTATGTATATACATGCATGCATGAAAACATCACAAACACCTACACAGTAACGTACATGTTCCAGGTGTTGTCCAAAGGTGCCCCGTACCCGATTGGTCACATAGACACAAGAACATTTCCCAAACTCTAGAGGATACCGACTAGCAGCGAGGGCCTTGGGTGTGATAGTGGGGAAACTATTCCCTCATTAGTAGAGCATGCATAGTGTAATAACAAATAATAAATAGTATCGGAAGAAAAATACCATTCGACAAGTAAAAAACAAAAGACTAAAAGTAAATAAACAATTGAATCATATATATATATAAATTATTCATGTCAATTATTTCTAAGAAAACACCCAAACAAGACACAATGCTAGAAATACAGTACTAAACCAAGTGAAAAAGAAAACAAGTAAACTCCAAAAGTATCACAAGACTCATCTTGGTTTCATGCTCTCTAGATCCACAAAAATTAAGTACCTGATGACTAAGGGAACTTTCCCTTATCTATACTAGAAACTATATAATCTGTTAGGGTCCTAAAGCATGATCCAAATAGGGTGTGATATGAATCCCATTAGGAAACCACCACAAGATCTATGTCTAAGTGTCAGTGAGTATATATAGTAGGTAATAATGGAAATTCAGCAAAGAACTAGGAGTATACAAAAGTAAACAGTCCTACAGTTTCCATTTACATTCATTATCATCTCATATTCATCATTTAATCAAGTGAGTATCAAAACAGGTATCTCAGAAGACTACCTAATAGGACCTAATCCATGCTTGTGCTTTGTCTTGGCAAACACATCACAAAAATTAAATATTTATGTTAACCCTCTAGGAATCTCACACATTCTAACCCCTCTGTCCAAGTAATGCAATAAAAATGAAAGACACTCTGAGGAAGCACTCACCATCAATTACCCCTATGGTCTTTCCACAAAAACTATGGACTCTCTAGGGAAGCACTCAATATCAATTCCCCTTGTGGTCTCATAACGTAAACTATAAACACTCAGAGGGAGTGCTCACCGTAAATCCCCCTTGTGGTCTTGTAGTGTTAAGTATAATAGACACTCTAAGGAAGCACTCAATTCCCATTCCCCCTGTGGAAAAACTACACTAGGTTCTCATAGCCCTGTGCAATTCAATCACTCATATATGATATCAAGAATCCCAACGTAATCTCAATTACTACATGGTTAAATAGTTCCAATGCATATCATAAGAATTTAACAGGAAGAAAAAGGCAATTAGTTTCATCCTATCAAGAAAGGCAAAGAAACAAGGTCTGCCTCATAGGCAACCTAGACCAAACAACCCTAAACATTCAAACAAGGAATCTCACCCATGGGGCGTTACTTAAACATTAAATTTCACATAAAACAACAACAAAAAACCCTTAATCCAATGATCAATATAAGGCTGATAAAAAAGAGTTCAATTTCCTTAACCCGAAATACATAAGACATGGGTAATCGACACTTTGGAATATAAAACTCAAATACAACCAGTGAAAGGAAACAAACCACCTACCTCGATGTTGTATGAAGAACACACTCGAACATCGACCCTTGAATTGGATAAGAACATCATAGATATACAAAAAGGTCAAAAAATTTCAACCTTGAACAACTCACTAAAGAAGAGGAATCAGGATGAGAGGCTCTAGAAGAAGGAAGAACTCACCAAGGTGATTCCAACGCAACCAATGGTGTTTGATTTGGAGAACGGATGATAGATCGGTGGCTCGGAGAAGAATAGGTGATTACATATGTTCCTTAGTGAGGTAAGTCTAGAAGAAGATGAATATAATGCTTAGACGTGACCCTAGTCCGATTAGTCAATTAAAAGAAAAAGTACATGGCATGTACTATTAATGAAAATGCCATGTATTTTCCTCAACTGACCCTCGACATTAGCAGTTTTCCATGTCACCCCACATGGACATGTCTCATCCATTACATGCCCAAGATGTGGTTGTACACAATAACTGGGTATACAGTGTGTAATCATAAGTACACGGTGTGTACTCATAAGTACACGGTGTGTACTTAGAAAATTTCCATGTTCTCCCCTTTTTATAAAAAACCTCTGAAATCAAGAACCAAACCTGAAATGAAGATCCAAGTTCTTACAAACTTCCCACCTTAAAGAAATTTGTCCTCAAATTTCCCTAACATGGTGGAGAAGAAGAATCCTCAAATAACTCCAGCGACTACGATCGCACATCGGTCTCCTTCTCCCAAGTCTCATCCTGCACTCATTCATGCATCCACAACACCCATACTAGAGGAACAGACCATCCATGAAGAACTTTCATGTTGCGATCAACAATTCATATAGGATGCTCCTCGAACGATGCGTCCACATCCAACTCAACCTCCTCGAGTTGAAAAACATGAAACGGGTTTGAGAAGAAACACCTTAACTAAAAAACATGGAAGACGTCGTTCATATCTCGGTACCTCTAAGGTACCTGAAACTGATAGGCAACCGTCCCAACTCTCTCAAAAATATCAAACATCCCAACATATATCAATGAAAGATTTCCTTGTCTTATAATCCTCCAATGTCCTAACCTCAGTGTGACACATATGAAAACTTGATCTCGAACCTCAAACCCCAGAGTTCAACTCCATCGATCAGAAGAAGACTTCTTCTGTGACTCTCTAGTATCCATCCTCTTCTGAATCAACTCCACCTCCTCTATAGTAACATGAACAAGGAGATATCCCAACATAGTTGTCGCTCCTGCCTCTAGCCAACATAGGGGTGATTATCATGGCCTACCATGCAAACCCTCATAAGGTTCCATTTGAATATTTTCCGGAAAAGTATTATTGTAGTAAAACCCCACCAGAGTTATATGCTTCTCCCAAGAACATCCAAAATCTAGGATGCATGCTCCAAGCATGTCCTACAACACCTGAATCATGCGCTTGGACTATCCATCTTTCTGGGGATGGTAAGTTGTACTCAGAAGTACCTATGTACCCAAAGCCCTCAATAGTCCCTCCCAGACATGGGAAGTAAAATGTGAGTCTCTATCTAAAATGATAAATCTTGGAGCCCATGCAGCCATACAATCTCTCAGATGTACAACCTTTCAAACTCATCAACAACAAAGTTCGCTTTGATATGTAAAAATTGTGTAACCTTCATGATTCTATCAATTACAACCCAAAATGAATCAGTCCCTCAAGGAGACCCCTACAAACCTATCACAAAATCCATCTCGACATCATTTCACATCCACTCAAAAATGGGTAACTGGTGTAAAATCCATGTCAGTCGTCGATGCTCTGCCTTCCCCTGCTGACTAGTGGTACATCTCATAACAAAACCAGTAACATCCCTCATCATACCTACCACCAATACTGACGGAGTAAATCTCGATACATCTTGGTAACGCCATGATGAAATGACCAAACTGAGGAATGAAAATCCTGCATCATCTTCTCATGTATGTTTGATGACACCATTTTTTTCCATAAAATCGTAAGACCTCATCTTCACCTACAGGCCAACTTGGAGTAGGGTCTTCTCTTGACACACTCTCATATAAGAATAGGCCTTCAGAATCTGATAACTACCTCATTCTGACTTGATCTAGAAGAGTAGAGGTAACAACTATAGAAGAAAGAAACATATTCCCATGTTTTTCATGCACCTCCAAATTTATCTTAGAGAACAGAGCCACAAGTTTCCACTCACAACTAGCCTCCCAAACTGCATGTAATGAGTCCTCCTGATCAACACATCAGCCAATGTGTTTCCTTTACCAAGAGTACAGGAAACCTCAAATTCAAACAACTAAAGGAATTCAACCCACATTCATTATCTCAAATTTAGATCACACAGATTAAAGGTATACTTGATACTCTTGTGTTCAGTGTACACCACAAAATTCTCTCCCAAAAGATAATGTCTCCAAAAGCGCAAGGCATGAACAACTGCAGCTAACTCAAGATAATGTGTCAGGTAATTCCTCTCATGTGTCCTCAACTTCCGAGACCCATATGAAAATACTCCATCACCCTTCATAAGTAATGCTCCCAGTACAATACTCGATGCATCCTAGTAAACATTATAAATCTTGACCGGATCTAGAAAAACTACTATCGGTGTTGAAGTCAATCTTCCCTTTAGCTCCTGAAAGGCTGAGTCACAAGAATCTGACCACGAGTAATTCACACGCTTCTTATTCAGGCCCATTAATGGCACTACTAAGCATAAAAAGTCCTGTATACAGTCCATGTAGTAACCAGACAGCCCCAGAAAACTCTGTACCTCAAAGATGTTCTTCAGCTGATCCTAGGAAACTAATTCTCCCACTTTCTATGGGTATACTGATACTTCTGTATCTGAGAAAAAATGACCCAATAAGTGAATCTGGTCCATCCAAAAGTGGCATTTTGAGATCTTAGTATATAACTGATGCTCTCTTAGTGTACTCAAAACAATCTCAAGGTGGGTAGCATGGTCATGTCATGTGTGATATTACACTATGATATAGTCCATGAAAAACACCACAAAGGAGTCCAAGTATGGACGGAATACTCAGTTCATTTGTTCCATAAAAACTTCATGGGCATTCGTGAGACCTAACCACATAACCATATAACCGTATAGACTATACATTCTTCAAAAGGACGTAATAGGTATATATGATGGGCGAACGCACAACTGATGATAATCAGATCTCAAGTCAATCTTCTAGAACACTCGATCTCCTCGAAGCTGATCAAAGAGATCATCAATCCTTGGCAAGGGATATCAGTTCTTGACTGTCAACTGGTTCAGCTTATGATAATCCACAATAAGTCTGAGGGTACCGTCTGCCTTCTTCGAAAAAATGACAGGTCAACCCCAAGGAGAAGTACTAGGTTGGATGAAACCATTTTCTTGTAACTCCTCTAACTGCTTCTTGAGCTCCTACAACTTTGTTTTATCCACTCTATAAGGAGGAATATACAATGGTTCTTCCCCTGACACAAGTTCAATATAAAAGTCTACCTCTCACTCTGAAGGTAAACCTAAAAATTCGTCTCTTAATACATACATAAAATGATTGACCACAAGAAGAAAGTCCATTGGTGAAGTCCTCTGGTCATCAAGATACAGACTAGAAATCTGGGTTGTAATATCTCACAACCCATGATTCTCGGATCCATCTCTGCTCGCCTGGACATCCCATTCGCCCTTATGTAGAAACAATCTACCCTCTGGTGACGTGAAACTCACCCTACAGTGATAGAAATAGACAACAACCCGGAAGGTAACTGACCATTCTATTATGATAATGATGTCATCTCCTATCATCTCTAAGACATAAAGGTCCCATAAGAAGTGAAACCCACCAACCTCAAGAGGGAACTCCTTAAACTGACATACACTATCCATTGTAGTCCCCAATGAAGTCTCTAGTGTCATGATATCAGCATAAGTAAAAACACAGAGGCCAATTATCTCCACAAAAGGAATATATATAAAGATATGGGAAGCCCCTATATATAAAAGAGCAGAATATAAAACTGAGGCAACCAAAATTGTACCGCTAAACATAAAGGGTCAAGGGTCCTGCTTCTATCAGATCTACTCTATTGAAAAATCCTAACCTGTGCCATGGCCCTGTGAAGCTGTCTGAGATCTCTGAGCTAATCCACCCTTTGACTATCAAAAACCCAGTTTCTAACCACTACATCCACGACCACCACCTTGTCTTAAACATCCTGAAGAACACCATCCCCCATTCTGATAATGGACTGGTGGTCCTGCTCTAGTATGAGGAGTCGAAATAGATCCTCCTTCACTAGCTGCTAGAAGGAGGGCTTTGAAAAAATTATAAATATTTCCCATCATGCCATGATATCAGAACTCAACTAGGTCTCTTGGGCACTCAATTTTCTTAGGTCTGTCCTTCCTGCACTGGTATCACAACACCTGGCCTCCTGAAGGAAAATCCTGCCTACTCGGATCTCCACACGTAGACTCCATGTGGCGCTTCCTACTATCATTATGAAGAGTACCAAATTTGGATGCCGAACCTCCCTAGAACATAGCTCCTGAATCCTTTAGGTTTTTCTCAGTGATCAGTGCCCAATTGACTATAGAAGATATGGATGTCAACCTGAATATGTTCACCTAAGATCAGATGTCATGCCTAAGACCATCCTCAAACTTTCTCGCCAGAAATAACTCACCATCCCGCAGAATGGGTGTGAAGCGCTGCAACTCTATGAAGTGAGAATAATAATCCATGACTGAGAGAGTTCACTACTCCAAAATCATGAACTATCTGGCTTGGTTTTCCCTTAAGGTATCTGGGTGTAAGAAGTCCTATAAGGTCTGCTGGAACTCATCCCAAGCCATAACCCGCTGGCATCCCGACTGTGATATCACATCCCACCATCTTTGGGCATAATCGCATAGCATGTACATAGAAAGATTCACCCTCCTCTATAAAGGCGTATGAAGATTCTCGAAGATAGATAATATGGTTTCCAACCATGACTTTGTAGCCTGAGGCTCTCTATCCCCTAAGAAGGTGGGAGGATGTTGCTGCTGAAAACCCCACATCAACTCTTCCATAGACAGGGAAGGATGCAGTACTCCCTGGAATGTATTCATTATCCTCATGAAGCCTTCTACAAACAATGTATTAGCACCTATATCCAGAATGATGGCTGGTTCAATGAAGGACATGACGGGGGGATCTTTTGGAAGTCCTTGGTCTACCGTTTTTGGTTTCTGGTCATTTACCCAAATCTCGTGTACAACCATAGGACATCTATGTGGCATGACTCTGCTAGGTCAAGTGCACACCTCAGCACAATATTAAATAAATTGCAACTTATAAGTGGAAAATGGAATAGATAAGGAAAATCATTCATGTTTTTCAAAACAGGGTTACGTGACATTTATTCACTCTACACGACATGTTCCCTTAATCCTTCACATTGGCGTGTACTTTTTCCAACCTTGGTCATTTAACACCCCATACAAACGGCGTGCTCCCCATGAGACATGATGTGTACTTGAATGTTCCATCCTACCCAAGTACTTCTAAAATGATAGAACTACACAATTCTCTTAAAACAAAACTACAGGTTGTGTATATGATAGACACGATGTGTACTAGAAGGATTTCACCGACCTGTGTTGTTGGTCACACGGTTGGATACACAGATCACAAAAACATGGCACGTACACCTAGTACATGATGTTTCAAGAAAATATTTTTCCAACCTAGGTCCCTACCCACACGGTTGGTCACACAGTAACGGATACACGGTGTGTCCTACTAAAGGTTCCCCATTCTGGTTCCTCTGCTCACACAGTTATTCAGATGGTTATTATCTACACAGCGTGTAGAAAAATTACACAATGTGTACTTAAGAAAAACATTTTCTTCTCAAATAGAAGGATACATGGAATGTATTCATCATCACGAACCGTGTATTTTGGGTTTTTCCAGACATTAAGCCTCAGAAACTACTCCATAACCCCTTAAAAATACTAAAACAAGCATTAATGTTCCAAATTACAATCCATAATGGCCCATACTACCCACGAATCAAATCTTGGCTTCATATTCATGTCATATCATAGAAGAATCCAGTTAACGTTCAATATGATCCACCAAATTCTGATCCAAAATGGCCCATACCAACTCAGGGACCAAAGTTTGGCACCCATTAAAATAAAACTTAAAATTTTACAATACCCTATAAAAATAGTAGGTAAACTATCACAGCATCTATCACAACAGCATGCATATCTAGCACAACATCTATCACAACAACATGAAATCATGAATGCATCCTAAATGGAATGACAAAATGCATGACATGCGATATCTAGCAAGTTCTTATATGATGAATGAGATGACATACCCTCATCTCATCAGGTTGAAATAGAAATAGAATTTCAATTATATAAATCATAACCTCAAAAATCATATGAATCCCCAACGGTGAAATAAAATCAATTATAACAATTGAAAAACCAGAAAAATTCCAATAATCAAGGTAAATTGGCTTTTCCCTGTACATGGGTTAGCTACTCCCAAGCACAGTTTATTACCAACTACATATTCCTTCCTATCCCTATCTATAGGCTCAAAAAAATAAGACAAAGTAGAAAAGAACCTCCTATAATACCACTTTGAAACATACCAGTTCTAGGTGCTATCCAAAGGAGCCCCGTACCTGGTTGGACACATGGAATCAAGCGCATTTTCCCAAATGTCAGAGGCTACTGACTAGCAGTGAGAGGCTTGGGTGTGATAGTGGGGAAACTATGCCCTCATTGGCAGATCATACATAGTGGAATAACAAATAATAAATAGTAGAAAAATAAAAATACAATACGTCAAGTAAATAGTAGAAGACTGAAATTAAATAAACAACTAAAGAACATATATATAAATGATGCATATCACATATGTCAGAGAAAAAATTGAAACAATTCACAATAATAGAAATATTGTGCTAAATCAAGTGGAAAAAATAAAAATTAAACTCTGGCAGCATTTCAAGCCTTAGATCAGTCTCATTCTCTCCAACTCCATAGCAATCAGGTACCTGATGACGAAGGCCGCCTATCCTTATCTATACCTGCAACCATATAATCTGTTTGGGTCCAAAATTATGACCCAAACAGGGTGTGAGATGAATCCCAGTTTGAAACCACCACAAGATCTATGCCTAACTATCAGTGAGTATATATAACAAGTAATAATGGAAATGTAACAAAGAACTAGGAGAACATAGAAGTAAATAGTCTCATAGTTTCCATTTACATTCATTAGCATCTGATGTTCATCATTTAATAAAGTGAGTATAACAACAGGTATCTCAGAAGACTAACTAATAGGACCAAATCCAAGATTGTGCTTTGGCTTGGTAGATTCATCACAAACATTAAATATTTATGTTAACCCTCTAGGTATCTCACACAGTTTAACCCCTATAGCCAAGTAATGCAATAAAAATTCAAAGACACTCTAAGGAAGCACTCACTATAAATTCCCTCTATGGTATTTCTAAAAACGACTACAAACTCTATGGGGAAGCACTCAACATCAATTCCCCATGTGGTCTTGTAACATAAACAATAGAAACTCTGAGGAAGCACTCACTATCAATACCCCATGTGGTCTCATAGCATGAAATATAACAGACACTCTGAGGAAAAACTCAACGTCAATTCCCCCTATGGTCTAACTACATCAGGTTCTCACAACCTTATGTAGTTCAATCGCACATATATGATATCAGGTAGCCCAAATTATTGTCAACTACTACATGGATAAACAATTCCAATGTATATCACAAGAATTTAACAAGAAAAAAGAGGCAATATGTTCCATCCTATCAAGCAAGGCAAGGAAACTTGGTCTACCTCATAGGAAACCTGAACCAAACGGTCATAAACATTCAAATATATAATCGCATCCATGGGGTATTCCTTGAACATGAAATTTCACATAAAACTACAATAACATACCCTTAATCAAAAAATCAATCTAAGGCAGATAAAACAGGGTTCAATTTCCTTAACCCAAAATACCCGAGACATGGTTAATCAGCACTTTGGCAAATAAAACTCTAAGACAACCAACGAAAAGCAAAAAAACCTACCTATACATTGTACAAAGAACACTCTTGATCTTTGGCCCTTGAATCAGCCTATAACATTGTAGATCTATAAAAAGGTCAAAAACTATCAACCTTGAACAACTCAGGAAAGAAGAGGAATTAGGAGGAGAGGCTCTAGAAGAAGGAAGAACTCACTAAGGTGATTCCAACGCAAACAACAATGTTTTATTTAGAGAACGGATGGGGAATTATTCGCTCAAAGAAGAATTGGTGATTTCATACACTCCTTCATGAGGTAGGGCCAAAAGAAGATGAATATGAGGGTTAGACGAGACTGTGGTCTGATTAGTCAATTAAAAGAAAACCTACATGGCATTTACTGTTAATGAACAATTCGTTTATTTGCCTCAATCGACCCCCAATATTAGAAGTATATCACATCACCTCACATGGTCATGTCTCGGTTGTTACATGCCCAAGACACAGTTGTACGCAGTAACTAGGTACACGACATGTACTCAGAAGTACCCTGCGTGTACTTAGAAAATTTCCAAATTCTCTATTTTTTCTCAAAAACACCCGAAATAAAGATCCATACCTTAAATGATGATCAGGGTTCTTACATACACAAAAGTTATAATTTATTAATAAATCATTGCAATTATAACAAACTCATATTAGTTTGTTATATTAATCTATACATGAATATATAAATTTATAAGTATATTTATATTAATATATACATGTATATACATACATACATATATATATACATATTAGTAATATCACACCTATATTTATATTATATTCTAACAAATATAAATAATATACACATACATATAATCATATAAAGCGCAGAATTTAAACATAATTACAATTAACTAATAATAACTGAATAAATGATTATTAATAGATATATATATTAAAAAATTATTTATATATGTGTGTGTGTGTGTGTGTTAATATATATTTAATAATTTATATATTAATTTATATATTAATGTATGAAATATATATATCAATATATAACATCACATGATAATACATACATACATACATACATACATACATACATACATATATATATATATATATTTCATATATAATAATTTACATGTAAATATATTGTAACGTTAACACGTATATATGTAAAATATAATAGCATATATGTTAATTTATATATTAAATAATGTATATATAATATAAATTTATTAGTATACACATAAATATATTTAGATATATATATATATATATTATGATGTGTGTGTGTATATATATTAATCGATGTGTGTGTGTGTAATTAACATATAAATTAACACACACTCACACACAAATATATTTACATATACATATATATTAATGTGTGTGTGTGTGTCTAATTTTATAAGTATAATTATATTAATTTATATATATTAATAAGTATAATTATATTAACATAAATACGAAACATATATTAATTTATTTATTAAATTAGATATATCTATGTGTGTGTGTAACTATAGTATATTAAATTATATATTAAATACCTGACACATATTTATATATATATATATTAAATTATAAAAATTTTATATATATGTTTGTGTATATGTATATATAGATATATAGATATTAATTTATATCAAAAAAAATATTAATTAATATATTAATTTTATATATCTATATATTAATTTATATACTATATTAATTTATATATTAAATAGCTAAAAAATATTAATTTATAAATAAATATATATTAATATAATTATCTATATTAATTTATCTATATATAAATAAATATATAATTAAAATTATATTAATATATACTTATATTGACATGTGTATAAATACTAAGTAATAGAAATTTTATAAAAAAAGTTAGGTCGGCATAGTGGTTAAACCACTTGTCAACCATTCCTTGAGTCCCGGGATCAAATATCAGGCATGATCATAATTTCAGAAATAGGGAAGGGGTTGTTTGTGGGAGAGTAAGAGATGAGGCCAAGACTAGGGAAGGTGGTGGGGATAGGGGTTAAGGAGGGAAAAATTCTAAGAAAATGATTCGAAAAAAAAAACACATATTAGAAAAAACTGATAAAAAATAGAATAACATTACCCACATTAACAAAAAAATGTGGGTAATTAGATCACCAATTTACCTATATTTAAAAACATGGTTAAATTAGAGTTATTTAACATCACCTCATTTACCTATGTTTTTTTCCAAACATGGGTAAATTATTTAGCAATGTTTTTAAATGTGGATAAATTCATTTTTCTTTATAACGAGTAATACATTGGTTCCTCTAAGGGGTTCTATAATGGTGATGAAGAAAAGGTGTACAATTTAGTATGGTACTTTCTTAAAGGATGAATGCATGCTTTATTAAGTATAAGGTACTCTTTTATGGTTCCAATGGTGATATGGATGAGTGAATAATAATACTATATATTTCTAAGTTTTTGTTTCCTCCCAAACTCTGTGGTTTCCTTCAAGATGTGACATAAATCTAGGATACCATCTTCAGGCTTTATAGACTTTAAAATAATTCAATCATCCCAAGATACTCTATAGAACAATTCTTAAAGTATTGGATTGAGTTCGATAGGACATCTCTTTGTCCCATAGACTTATAATGATTAAGAATATCAGAGTTGTTCTTCCTTGTCTTCATATTGGTTACTCTCAAGTATCGAGAACTTTGAGATGACATATTGATCTATGTTTTATTTGTGGTTTTCATGGAATCCTACTGAGTAAGTTTATGCTCACCCAGACATAAGATTTTTTCCCACATGTGTTGTCTCTATAAAAAATGCATTAGTTTAGAGATGGTCATAGTAGACATGGAGCTAGTGTGGCTTGTTCAGATCTGGCTCTTGGTAATGCTTTATAATGCATGATGGAGCTTGGTGGTCCTTTACTATGGTGGTAATCATCAAATATAGAGTTCATTACATTTTTTCATGTATCATGGAGGAGTTTTCCTATGTCTTATATCTATTGGATTCATAGGATTATCAAATATATGGTTCCTTTGTATTTTCCTTTGTAATGATGTACATGTACCTGATGCCTCATGCATGTGTGGTATATATTTTAGTGGATTATATATATACATCATGCTGGTTTTGTTTTTTGTTTTATGAATTGGAGATATGAGTCTATTGGAGTAATATATAATTTAAGGCCTCTTACATTTTGAGATATCTCTACTTGGTGCTTATCACCATCCCTTGTTGTATTGGATGTGGGTTTTGGGTGGCACTCTCAACTTATCATTGACCCGAGAGGGGCCCTGTAGGGGTGGGTCATGTCATAAAGTATATGATCCTTCCTTTTTTTGGGGTGTTACATTTTCAAGATGATCAAAAGATCTATTATTCTATGTTTCTTTACAGTTTATTATATTTTATATTTATATATATAGATACACAGGCCTCTATAAGATCAAGGTATTATCACATAGTGTACATAAATTCTGATGGCCAGTGTACTACCTATGGTAGTTAGAACTAAAGTTTTTTTTCTTAGTGATCTTCCTTATGAATACTTCATCATTATAGATCACAATGGACATGAGGTGCATGGGTTAATTTTATCTTCTTTATTTTCATGTTGATTTTATAGTTATACATTTGGTATTTTAATGGGTTTCTTCCATTATTTTTGAACATGAAATGTTCTTAAAAATCCCATTAGAAACTGTTATCTAGTCTCACGATATTGAATTTAATAAAATCTTACTAAACCTAGCTTGAATTGATTTTAATAATGAGGATAAATTCCAAGCCATTATTTTTTAAAAATATTTGTATAGTTCATACAATAATATTAGATATACTGTGATGTATGGGAATAAGTCATTAACCTTATAAGAATCTAAATCTCCATTACTGTTTAGGGATTTATAGTCAAAGAATTGGATTATAATTTAGGAATAAGGGATTAATGTAATTTATGAGACCAAGTTTAAGGTTAAAAGATAAAATAGTAATAAAACTAGAGGGATTCTATTTAATTTTAATAATTGGGTCATGAAATTTTTTCATTGTAAGAAATATTTCCATATTAAAAGCAACTTTCTAAATAATAAATATTTTAGTGATATTAATTATGGTGTAGAACAATATTTAGTGGTATAGAATGGGAATGAAATTATTGAATTCCTTCATGTGTTTATCAAGATCATAGGGGATGAGTGGGTATTAGACTTCGATAGTTCATTCCACATGTTCCCTAAGAGGACTTAATTTTATGAATTAAACTAAATTTTGAGGATTTTCATGTCATTTTGGGAAACCGTAAAGAGGTGGGATGAGGTTTATTTTTTTCTTATAAAGCATGATAATAATATTAAAATTCAAAATGCTTTTATTTTGGTGATTAAATTGGAAATAGACCTGATGTAGTTGTTTTCATTGATCTAAATAGTTTCTTCTTCTAGGCCCTAACAAGATGTCTTAAAATTATCAAAGGATCCCTCATAGTTGTGAGAGGTACCCTGATAAATGGGTTATATTTCTTAAATGTAAATACACATTTTAGTAAAATATGATATTCATATTACAAAGATATAAAAAAAAATTATTATATAATTGGAGGTTATTTCGTGTTACTTCCATGAGATTAAAGATATTTAAACAAAGGGAATTTTGAAGGTCATTTTACTGAGAAATATTCCTCTACAAGAATATTGTGGCCTTAAAAAGTTCATGAGGGTGTGATTTCATATATTGAAGTTTAAAACCAACTATACTCTTTAGAGTGTCAATTTATATTTTTAGGGACCCTCAAAACCTGCATCACATGGTGGTTGTTACAAATATCTCAAATTAAAAAAAACGAGAAAATTGTGGACATATGTACTAAAAAAATATGATACCATAAAATTTTCAAGTACCACTACTACAAAAGAGTCTTTTAACAATGTTATAATGGGCCTTTATCAGCACTAAATAAGTACTAACTACCACAGTATTGTTAAAAGGCCTATGATTTTATCAATACTAGAAAATCGTTGATAAAGGGATTGTTTATCAGCACTAAAAAATGAATTGATAAATCACCCTTTTATTAGCGATTTTATTTAACCCTGATAAAGTATTCCTTTATTAGCACATTTAGTTGCACTGATAAAAGGGAATACTAAAGTGTGATATTAAAGAAAATAATAGCACCAAAAATAGGGAATACTACAGTGTTCTGTAACCGCACACTCCAGCACTATAAATTAGCATAATCGGATACAAATATAGAATTTAAAGGAAATAAAATTTACTAATCAAATAGAAGAAAAAAACATTATAATGGATAAAAAATGCACCTATATAAAAGAACAAGACACCCCTATCCAATAAAAAGAGAACACCTATATAAAAAATTCTTATTTTATTAATAATATAAAGAAATAAATTAAATAAAAAGTGTTAATTTTAAACTAAACTTTGATTCATACCAGGAACACTATGTATCAAATTGCGTTGTGATTTATTTTTGCATGTCATTCCATTTATTGTTCATCTTCAAGTATTATCTTTGTAAAAATTAACTACATAAGTATAAGATAAAAATAAAAAATTAATTAATTAATAGCAGATAGAATGATACGAAAACAATTTATTCTGATTTTCTCAGTTTTGGTGATGTGATGCACATTTTAAACTAAAATAACACTTATATATTGAAAAGATGCACTTGGAGTCATATCAGTTACATGGGGTATTATATTTATATTTATCTAATTCCTACACATACCAAATGAATTATGGATGATTTTCATAAAGTATCAAATTAATCATAATTTGTTTCCTCTGTTTTGAGTATACAACTAGTGTTTCTTACTAAAATGCCATTTTAATCTAGAAACACACACTTTGAGTCATATCGGTCACATCGTGTTTGAGTTTGAAATGAGACCAATTTATATATATCACAAATTAATTATGAATTTATTTCATAAATTATCAAGAAATTTCTAGCGTGTTTTCTCAGTTTTTAGTGAGTGACACTTTTTTAAATTAAAATGCCTATAATAAATTGATAACTAAATATTTGAGTCGTAAAAGGAACATCATGTGTCAAATTGAGGTGGATATGATTCCTAAAGATTATAATTTACTTATTAATCTCTTTTCTAATATATTAAAACAAACCAAATATGTTTTCTCGGTTTTGAGTTTGTCAATTGTCTTTTTTACTAAAATTAATGTAAATTTTGAATAAAAACACACTTTGAGTCATACCGGTTACATAATGATTCATATTGATGTGATTATGATTACCAAATATCCAAAATAAATTATGGATTATTTTCCAAAATTATAAAAAAAAATCTAAATGTGCTTCATTGGTTTTGAGTAGGCCACTTTTTTTAATAAAATTACATTTTAAACTGGAAACGTACACTTTGAGTCATATTGGTAACATCATGTGTGGGTTTGATGTGATACTGATCCAAACACATAAAAAATCAATTATGAATAATTTTCATAAATTATAAATACAATTTTAGTGTTTTTTCTTGATTTTCAATGAGTGAATTTTGTTGAACTAAAAAGTCATCATTAAACTGATAATAGATATTTTGAGTTGTTTCAGGCACGTCATGTACTGGATTAAACTGGAGCTAATTCATACATGTCAAAAAAGAATTATAGATCATTTTAATAAAATTCAAAAACAATTTTAATGAGTTTTATTGGTTTTGAGTATGTCTATTGTCTTTTTTACTAAAATTAATGTCAATTTGAAATAAAAAGGTGCACTTGGAGTCATATTGGTGTTACCGTGCATCAGATTGAGGTGAGGATGAATAATATGCATCCAAAATGACTAATACATTATTTTAATATAGTACCAAAATAATACAAATTTGTTTTATCATTTTTGAGTATGTTAGTTTTCTTTTTTACTAAAATTAATGTCAATTTTAAATAAAAAACACACTTAGAGTCATACCTATCACACTATATATCGTATTGAGTTTTGGTTGATTCATACCCTTCCCAAATGACTTATCGATAATTTTCCTAAATTATTAAAATAATGTAAATACATTTACCCAATTTTTAGTATGTCATTTTTGTTTTTTACTAAAATATTATTTTAAACTCAAAATGCTCACTTTGAGTCATACCGGTCACATCACATGTTGATATGATGTGATGAAGATTATTAAACATCAAAAATAAATTATGAATAATTTTTATAAATTATCAATACAATACAATCATGTTTTCTCAGTTTTTATTGAGTGACACTTTTTGTATTAAAATTTTAATTTTAAACTAATAATGGAAACTTGAGACATACTAGGAACATCATGTATTAGATTGAGGTGGTACTAATTCCTAAAAATTAAAAATTACTTATGGATAATTTTACAAAAGTATAAAAATAATATGAATTCATTTTCTTAGTTTTGAGTATGTCAGTTGTCTTTTTTACTAAAATTAATGTCAATTTTGAATAAAGAGGTGCACTTGGAGACATACTGGTAACACTGTGTGTCAGATTGAGGTTTTTATAAAAACTACATATCCCAAAGGAATTATGGATCATTTTTCTAAATTATAAAAACAATATTAATGTTTTTCCTTGATTTTGAGTATGTCACTTGTGTTTTATTCTAAAATGTCATTTTAAACTAGAAAAGCGCACTTTGAGTCATACCGGTCAAATTGTGTGTGAGTATGATGTGAGACTGACTCCTACACAAAAAAAATAAATTATGAATCGATTTTATAAATTTTAAAGACAAAATGTGCACATTTTTAGGGTTTTTAATGAGAAACTATTTTTGAAATAAAATGTCAATTTTAAACTAATAACAGACACTTTGAGTCATATCTGGCTCATCGTGTATTAGATTGGGGTGAGTTTGATTCCTACACATCTCAAACTACATATGTATAATTTTTATAAAGTAACAAAACAATATGAATGTCTTCACTCTGGTTTTAGTAAACAATTGTATTTTTTACTAAAATTAATGTCAATTTTAAATAAAAAATATGTACATGGAATCATACTGGTCACACTGTTCATCAGATTGAGGTGAACGTAATTCATACACATAAAAATGGATTATAGATCATTTTTATTAATTAACAAAATAATTTGAATTCATTTTCTCATTTTTGAGTATATGAGTTGTATTTTGGTAAAACATAATGTCAAATTCAAATAAAAAGGTTCACTTTGAGTCATTCCAGTAACACCGTGCAATGGATTGAGTTGAGTCTTATTCCTACACATCCCAAATTACATATGGATCATCATCCTAAATTATCAAAACAATCCAAAATTTTTTCCTTGGTTTTGAGTATGCCACTTGTGTTTTTTACTAAAATGTCATTTTACACTCGAAATGTGCACTTTGAGTCATAACGGTTACATCATGTGTGGTTTTGGTATGATATTGATTCATACATGTCAAAAATTAATTATAAATCATTTTAATAAATTATAAATACAATCTGATTATGTTTTCTTAGTTTTCATTGAGTGTTACTTTTTTGTATTAAAATATTAATTTTAAACTGATAACGAACACTTTGAGTCATATTGGGAACATTTTTTATATTATTGGGGTGGAGTTAATTCAAATATATAAAAAATGACTTATGTTCATTTTACTAAAGTACAAAAATAATATGAATGTGTTTTCTTAGTATTGAGTATGTCAGATGTCTTTTTTACTAAAATTAATGTCAATTTTGAATAAGAAGTTTCACTTGGAGTCATACAGGTCCCATCGTGTGTCGGATTATGGTGAGGCTGATTCCTACACATCCAAAATAAAATTGGGATAATTTAAATATTTTATCAAAAAAATCAAAATGTGTTTCCCCTTATTTGATTATGCCTATTTTTTTACTAAAATGTTATTTTAAAATGGAGGCACGCACATTGAGTCATAACGGTCACATCATGTGTGGGTATGAAGTAATAATTATTCCAACATGTTAAAAAATAATTATGAATTTTTTTCATAAATTATATAGTAAATCTAAGAACATTTTCTTGTTTTTCAATGAGTGGCACTTTTTGAACTAAAATATCTATTTTAAAGAGATAACAGACACTTTGAGCCATATCGGGCACATCATGTATCACATTGAGGTGAGACTAATGCCTACTCATCACAAATTACATTTGGATCACTTTTATAAAGTATCAAAATAATAAGAATTTAATTTATTGGTTTTTAGTATGTAAGTTGTCTTTTTTACTAAAATCAATGTCAATTTTAAATAAAAATATTTACTTAGAGTCATGCTGGTCACACTATGCATAATATTTAGGGGTGGATAACTAATACACATCTCAAATGACTTATGGATTGTTTTCCTAAAGTACCAAAAACAATATGAATGTTTTTTCTCATTTTTGAGTATGTTTGTTGTATTGTTTCTAATATTAATGTCAATTTTAATTAAAAAGACATATTATAAGTCATAGTAATAACATAATGTGTCATATTGACGTGTTTTTGATTCATACATGTCCAAAATAACATATTAATCATTTTAAAAAAGTATCAAAACAATATGAATGTGTTTCCTCAAATTTGAGTTTGCACTTTTTTTAATAAAATGTCATTTTAAATTGGAAATGCAAACTTTTAGTCATACTAGACATGTTGTGTGTGGGTTTTACATGATAATTATTCATACACATCAAAAATAAATTATTAATCCTTTTTATAAATTATCAATAAAATCAGATTGTATTTTCTTGGTTTTCAACGGGTGACAATTTTTTGAATTAAAATGTCAATTTTAAACTGATAACCGGGACTTTGTGTCATACTGTTCACATAATGTATTTTATTGAGGTGGGGATGATTTCTACAAATAAAAAATTAATTATGTATCATTTTACTAAAGTTTCAAAACAATCCAATTGTGTTTTCTCAGTTTTGAGCCTGTCAGTTGTAATTTTTAATAAAATTAATGTCAATTTCAGAACAATCCAAATGCATTTCTAGGTGATGATAAAATCTAACATAACATCATAATTATTCTTTCATCAAAATGGGAATATATCAATTCTAATATTTTTTTTTGATAATGATGATGAATTTTTTATTAATGATCTTGTGAACATGGATCATTTTATATAATGAATGTAAAAAATCATGGTGATTATTACTTGTATATATTTCATATGAATTTTTGATATTATTTCATTCATTTAATTCATGATAAAATATCCCAAATAATTTCACCAACCACCAAAGTGAACTATTTTATTTTTCTTTCCTAAAAATTCATGATTTAGTCAACGAATTTTTTTTCTTTATTTTTTTGGAGGTTTTGGATTAAGCTAATAGCTTCTCTTTCAAAGGGGTGTTCATTTGTATTTTCAATGCTTCAAGATTTCATTTGAAGTGGGTATTTAATATTTTATGGATTTATTCATAAGGAGGTTTCTCTTCATTTGATGTCATGTTTCCTTTGACACCAGCCCTCCTCGATGACCATGATCTCCCAATATTGGTTATCCTTCAATAGTTCTCTCATAAACCTGCTGGATTTTGTTGTCGATTACACATGTATTTATTCAAAAATTTATGTTGGATTATATACTTTTTTGATGATTTTATTGTTATCGTATCACTCTCCAGTGACTATTGGCGCCACTACTAATACCCTTTCATTGTATTGTATAGAGGGCTTGGGAAAAAAATTGTATATGTTTTTGTTGTTGTTGTTCAGTTTGTTCTTAGTGATGGTTTACTTTCATACTTTAGTAATATTGAATAGTTTATAGAATGTTCTAAAAATAAAATTTAGCCTATGATAATCAATTTGAAAAAATAATTGGTGTCTGTTTTGTTTCTAAAAAATTCCTCCACTTAAATTATTGTATAAAATTACATAAATAAGTAGTGAGAAAAAAAATAATAACTCCCCAGAAACACTAACAAAATGGATCTTATCTTAAGTGAAAAGTGTTGTAAACACTTTTCAACAATTTTTATCAAAACAAATATTGGTATAATCCTCATTATACTCCATTTCCCACTAATTTAATTTTTTCTAAGTAATCTCTTCATCTCCTCCTTTACCTCGGTCTCTACATCTGCCTCCACCTCCACCTCCACCTCCATCTCTAGCTCCACATATTCCTCCAAAATTGCACAATAAAAGTATTGTTTGTAGTTCATAAATTCTAAAAATAATTATTTCCTACATTATACTTCTCCTTGATAAATAGATCAAAAATAATATATAAGTATTCATACATTAATTATTTACACCCTAAATATATTTCTAAGGTCATAACTTGTTCTAGATCACAAACATAGTAGTTAATCATCTAAATTTTTTTTGGAATATAACATGACAACATGCATCCTACCCACTCATATCTAAGAAAATTTACTTCTTCTTTTGGGTATGAAGGTTATCATCAATCTTGATAGAACTGAGAAAATATAGACAAATATATGATTCTGAAATATATTTATTGAAATTATAATTACCTTTTTAAATTGCCTATTGGGGGATGTTGGTATTTTAATTCTTTATGATCTATCTCATAAATTTTCAAACATAATATTCAAAATCGATAAGATTATCTTACTTCATAAACTGTATAAACATTAAACAAAAAAAGTAAATTGTTTTGAAATGTTTTATTAGTTAAATATTTATATATATAATTTAATTTGTTTTCATTTTTAGTAACCCACAGGGTTTATCTCTTTACACACCGACTTCATGTCATCATTTAGATTATATTTAGTGATCTACCTATCATAAAAGGATTCTTGTGAAAACACAAAATGAAATATACAATTTGAAATTTATTTATAAAATATTGATTGAAGTGTATTACAAATTCATAGTACACATCATGTCTAGTCTGTTTTTGGGATATCTGTGCACTGGATCCAAAAATTAAATTTTTTCGGTATTTAGATTGGCTACGATTAGAATCCATAACTGACTAAAATAATAAAAACAAATAAGTAATGAAAAAATTAAAAATATATTTTATGTGATTAGATTATATGTTTTTACTTCTTCATTGTATGAATCAAAAAATAGTTTCTCATCTGATACTTTTTTCACAAACATTTTGAGTAGATTATCTTTTCTCTACTTAATTTTATCATTATCCAAAGTAAGTTTTTCCATAGAAATGATATAGGGACTAATGAATCCAAATCATGCTTCACATAGTTCTCCCTTTATATATTAGTAATATAAACACCTATATAAAATATGAATAGATATTAACTTTAATAATCATATTAGCTCACTATTTGGATAGATATATTATGAATATGAACCTTATGTATGTATTCACAACTGAGATGCCCAGCTATTCATGGTTGAGAATCTCAATTATAGAATTGTGACTAATTAGGTCTGTCATTGAAGGTCCATATATTTATTGTTCATATAGAATTTAAGACATGTTTTCATCTTTATATGTGGTATCTACATGAATTTTTATTGATAATAAATGCTTCTCTGGAACTATTAAAGAGAAAGTACTCTTAGAATGTCATTCTAATTTCTTTTTTGATTCCCCAGATTTTTCTAATACGACCTTCTATTTCCCTACCACTTCATCCATCTGTAATATCATACCTTTTTCATCAATCATTATAGGTATTTTATATGAAATAATTTTGTAAATACATACCTTATGTATCTTTATAAGATTAGACAGCCATAATATGAAATCTCAAATAACATCATTGATCAATATAATATCAGGATTATCAAGTGGAAAAGGAAAATTAACAGTTGGCTCATGGTCTACCACAATCCCCACTCTCATGTGATCTTTTGGTAGGGTTTTATGCTTTATCTTATCTCCATATATATTATACATTGTACCCATCATAACAAGGTGGTGCTTGGCTGTTGGTATATTCAAATCAAATATAACTATACCCTGCATAATTTTAGTACTATAAAGTTATCATAAGTTGTTTGATTAACATTTAGGAGAAAGAGTAATGAAAAAATTGATTACCTCAGTTAAGTTATGTAGTTTGGGTAATGTCTACCCTCAAATATAGTGAGATCATTTGGTTCATGTGTGGATATTTGTTCCACAAATGGCTCTCTTTGATCCTTTCTAATACATTGGTCTTCCAAACTAGACCAAACAATAATATCTTGCAGTGATTCAATTTGGGTCTTAAATTATCTCACCATATCATATGTATATTTATAGGTTTTTTTATTCTAAGAATATTTTTGAGGAGAGACTCCAAAACCTAATCCTCTAACATGACCATATTATTATGACCACTTTAAAGCTACTGAAAGTTGTTTTTCTTCTTGTATTTACACTGTCAATTATTATGAATAAACCATAAAAAAATATGAACATAAAGAGATATTTTTATTTAATATTGTTATAAATCCTAACTAATTACAATTAGGTCATACTTACAAATTTCACCAATACTGTTTTTTTGTTTTAATCAACTAGTTTACCCTCCTAATTTACATGATCCTCCTTCTATAGCACATCACATGGGATGTAAGTGGCTTCATATTTTTATTTATCAATCTATATAAAATTAAAGGAACATAAGTTATTTCAAATCACATAATTAATCTTTTATTGTTGAATTAAAATAAATACAAATTTCTTATATAATGATATTTACCACATCCTTTATTTGTGATAGGGGTACATTATTTTTGATGCACGTTCTTTATTTTAATAACTATTTTATTATTTCATAAATTAACAATTTTGAATGAAGTTCGATACAATAAATAATGTCAGATAATATATTATCAAATGGAATAAACTGGAAATGATTTATCATAATGACAATTGATGAATGCAATCCATGTTTCCAAATTTATAATGTGTGGATAACTAACCAATGGGTGGGGCCTTACTTTACCCTTGGAATCCCTAATATGAAACTTTATATGAGGAGTCCAAAATCCTCTATGGTATTTTCCAATGACCATTAAGAAAAATTCCTTATAAAAAATATTCAAAAATAAATAAACTCAGCAATGAATAATGAATATTATATAAATGTTTAATTATATAATGTTTTGGTAAAATATAGAAACTATATTGTAACATTACCTTTATATCTTTCCAAAAATTTCCTTCATTAATGGTTGGACATGGTTCCATGAATCAATATCAATCAGCACATTCATCCTCATTGTGACCCCAACATAACTAATGAACATTGACTTGTTGGGGTCAATAGGTTGATCATATTGATTCCATCCAACCACAAATTTTATACCCTAAATTCTTTCCTTGATATTTTTATTCAAAATTTTGATGTTTTCTCATTGTTGTTTTTTCACCAACATTTTTTTGATCACCTAACAATTTTTTAGTTTCATCATCAACAGTCTGTTCTTCCTTGGGATTGGAAGCATCATCATGTGCAGAATTCATTGTCTACATGAGTAGTCAAAAAATTAAATTTTCTTGAATGACAATAATTGAAACATGGAGAAAGGATTTTAGAAGGGTTTCATGTATTCAAAACCAAAATATTGATGAACTCTTTAACTTTATCTTCATACTCTTTTTTCAAATAGTTAGCATGTATCTATTTTGAAAGAAATTAGTAATTTAACTTAACTAAATCCTCATACTCTCAAATATAAGAGCTCTATATCCACCGAGGTTCATGTGTAGGTTTTGAATATAAAAATATATAATTAAATACTAATAGACCCCTAAAATATACAATGAATATATTTGAGTAAATATTAAAATTAGTATCACTCAAAATACATATGTAAGTCAATTCATTTTGTACTATCCAGGACACCATCATAATCAAATATACCAAATTCATTTCATTCCCTATAATTATAATAATCATATAATAATTTTATACCATGTTTATTCCATAACATTCAAATCATTTCACTAATAAGAGATTAACATTTTAATCATAGGATCGGAAAATTTATTTATCTCCCTCTAGAAGTAACCACATCACAGGTACCATGAGATTCGACCTCAGGCACCTAACATCCAAGACTATCCCTCAGGGATAACTGTCACATGTATTTATTGCATCCAAATCATGAAATGTTTATAACATATCCATTTTTATTAGGAAGTTAATTTGAAATATGGGAAAGTCTTAACATAATTGATTCCCTTAAAAAATAAACGCATAATGGGTGCCACATTACATTATTTAAACCTATCTTCTGAAAAACCATAAATAAGAAAAAAAAACACAAATGTCACTTCACCCTCACCCTAGTCCCTGATGACTCACTAACATGTCTATATAAACTCTCTTTCTAACATTCCATACATATCCCTCGCATAAAACTTATCATGTATTATTTTTAAAAAATATTTTTATCACTTGTATACTCAAAACCCAGTCAAATTTAAAAATAACCTAAATAAAATTTTGATTTTGGATTCTAACTTATTACATTTCAAAAATGAATGAATGAAAATTAAAATCCAAATTGAAATAAATTATGATTCCCTTAATCTATAAAATTGGTTATTCCCAAATCCATTCATTTTTCTAAATCATTATTTTTTATCCCCAAACATAGCCTAAATTCTAGATTTTATTAGCCTTTATAGAAACCCTTTTTATATTACTATAGGTCCACATGACTTCCACTCGTAGAAATTTACTTCCACTCACAAGAATTTATTTTCTTACACTTGGAAATGTTTCTTTTTTGAATTTGTTTCCTAATCAATAGTTTTAATATGTTTGAACTATTTAAGTGGGCTTTGATTTCTATAAATAGAGGTTCTATAAAAAAATCCATCATGTTTCCTTTCCAAAATGTTTTAAGAAATTGGTCACTGTAATTTGTGTCTTTGGAGAAAAAGAAAGCTGATGAAAATGTATCCAAATTAGCTGAGGATCAGAAGTTTACATAGTTTTTTTTCTTTTTGAGTGTCAGTTTTTTGTATTTGCTAGAATAAATTTTACCCTTGTGAATTGTTTCCATAGATAAAATGAGATTATTTTCCACATAAAAATTCAACTAGAAACACAAATTTATAAAAAAATAGGCATTTAAGTTGGAAATTGAGGGGTTAAATTGGATAATAAAAGTAATGAATCACATGTAAGATGAAGGTGATGTGGAAGTTATGAAAAAGGTGTAGGGAATCCTAGATATGTTGAGATAAAATAAGTAATACCTTAATGTCATAAAATCATTGAACCAAACATTAAATATATAGTCATTATTCAAGAATTGGAAAATACAATATATTAAACTCGGTCTATCAAACATCCACTGTATAAACCAATCCAATGATTCTAGGCCATAAATTGATTCCTTATTTTCCCTCAAAAAATCTATGATTCTCTCAATATTTTTCATAACTTTCACATCACCTTCATCTTCCATGTGCTTCATGACTTTTAATATCCCATTTAACCCATAAATTTTCGACTCCAATGCCTTATTTATGTCAAGTTTTGTTTCTAGTTGAATTATTATATGGAGAAGCCTCTCTTTTTCCCTCTATAAATAATATAAAATGGTAAATTTTTATCAAATAAATAAATAAATTGACTCTTAAAAGAAAGAAACCATCTAACCTTCTAATATATAGCTAATTTGAATACATTTTCTTCAGCTTTATTTTTCTCTAAAGACCCCAATTGTAAAGAAAAATTTCGTAAAACACTCTAAAAAGGCAACATGATGAATTTTTTTCACAAAAACTCTATTGATAGAAATCAAATCTCATGAAAATATTTCAAATATATCATTTAAATATATAATCATTATTCCAGGACTTTTAAATGTAATTTTCATTACCTTATACATTTTTCTGTTTTTTATTACCCTTTTATCTACTATGTTTTTTACTCTATTTCAAGTGTCTTTGTATCTATTTGGAAACATACATTCAGAGCTGAAAAAGAAGTTAGTCTCTATTTAGAAGAACTTACTGAGACTACTTATAACACCTATGATAAGTTCTTTTTTATAATTTTTTTATATTTATTATTTAAAAAATTCTTTAAGGTAACTTGTTATGGATTCATGATGTACAAGTCTTAGAGAAGATACAAACTTATATTGTTGTGAGGAATATGGGAGAGATTAACAACCATCCATTTCTCCAAGATTCCAAGAGAAAGTATCTTGAATATGAAGTTGAAATTAGGTTTGGAGGGCTCTTCTCATTATGGAAGGAATTCCTTAGAGAGTCATATTGTAACCCTTTTAAATTTATCAAGGTTTAAGGGGAATTGAATGAAAATATGTGTTTATCATTTCTTTCAAAAAAATGTGCACCATGATTATTTTCTAAATTTCACCCATCATAGTAGTATTATCATCCAAGTATGCTTAATTGCAGAGTTCTAAGAGGATCCAATGTGACTACACCCAAATTAAAATTAAATTTTTATGAAGTGTTTTCAAAAGTAACTGAGTCAGTCACATAATAAAATACATATCGAGAAACCTAAAAAATTCATTCATTATGTTTTGATTAATTTTTAGGTGTGATTTTTTGTTTTCTCATGAAGTAGTAAATGAGGAGGATAAAAGGATGAAAAATTTGAAGAATGGGTTGGGAGATGTGATATTCAATGTCGTGTCAGTGTTTTTTATAGATATTAATTAATACAATCTGAGAGGGAGGTATTTCATCAAGGAACATTGGAACCCCAATGATGTGAGGCAGGATAGTTTGAAATAGGGAGTCTAATTCATCACCAAAAGATGAAACAAAATAAATCCTATAAGGAAGAATTAAACATAGGTAGTGAAGCTTATTTGTACTAGAGTATTGAAGTATTATATCTTTGTTCAAGACAGTAACAATTTTCAATAAAGATTCATGAAAATGGGGACTTTTCTTCATGAAGTGTATTGTCTTGTATATATATATTACCAAAATGAATCCTTATTTACATCACCTTATTTGTAAAATGTTTGGTTCATTATAGAATTAAAAATGATTATGAATACTTGATCCATAATCATAATCAAAGAAAAATATTAAACAACACATCATTGTTACTCATGTTGTAAAGATTGATTGACCTCCATCAAAAATATAATTGACTTTCCATCACAACATACCACCAACCACAACGTAATCCTAGTAAACACTTTTCCAATTAACTGGATTGAATTTATCAATTAATTTATGGTAAAAATTACTACAATAAAAAATATAATATAATAGTGATAATAATCACTGAATTTTATAATATTCCACACTAGTTTATCATAACACCTTTAATAATTATTTCATGTTGTCATGAACCGAATCTGGTCACCACCAATACTGGCACCAAACCCAACCTGTGACATGGCCTAAAGGGTGTTCCCTATCCCCATGGTCTGGAACAAGTACCTGGGTATCATTTATCTTGGTTTGGGAATGATTTATGAGAATATGTATACATAAAACATCAAAAATATTTGATAAAATAAATCTGAAAAATTCAAACCAACAAGGTTTATACAAAAATCCAAAAATGAATACATAAGTTCAAATTCAATAAAAAGGGCAATATACACAATTAAATAGAAACAAAATAGCCCCATGGACTCCACGCGACAAGAGGTCATCACCCCCAAGTCGTCCTCACAACTCCGCCCCAAGGATGGGGACTAACACCATGAACCGCCATCACCCTTAGCCTTTCCATTACCTAAGTCAAACATAACCAAGTATACTTACATCCAAGGGGTGTAAGTAGGGTTTGATAATAATACCAATAGGATACCTCCCAATTATTCCAAAGAGCATGAAATACAATTTGAAAAAGCAAGCAGTTTTAATACGCAAAGGAAAGCAGTGATAAAATCCAAGAAATGCAACTTTCAATTGAAAAAAAAATTCAAGATAAAATTTCCAGAATGATAAAACATTTAAATATACATGTTAGATACTGTAAATTACTTCCAAAAACACCCCAATACATGGGAAAATGTCACAAACACAATGAGAAAAAAAATCAGGAACTCTCCTAGGCACTAGATAGTCTCGGGCCCCGTGTACCTCATACCTCAGTGTAAAGTAACCATAGTAAAATTTGTTCTCGTGCAAGAGACACTATTAGGGAACATACCCATAACCCAGTGGTCCCCAATAATAATTCACATAGTTTAGTTAGAGTTGTCATCATCCAAATTCTAGGTGAAATAGGGACAAAACCCATCCGGTCCACTAGCCGTAAAAGTACACATCGGCCCCACCTAGGTACTCGGGCTTCCCCCTTTGTGATCAAACAATTTCAGAATGATAAATATGTTCATTTTCATATAAAACACCACTAATGGTCACATAAAATTAGTAAAGTAGATACACACATTTTATACCATTTAAAACACGCAACAAAACATTTTTAGTTTCAATAAAACAACTTATCCAAATCATTCCTTGTTTTGCACTCAAAACTATTTGAAAACCCCACTTGAAAACCATGTGCATACTCACATTTAACAAAACAGAATCAACCACAACTTAAACATTTATTTAAACTCATTACATGAGTTGTAAAGAAATCCCAATAATAATCACATAAAATACCCATGTAAAACAACCAATTCAACACCAAATTGGTACTGAAAAAATCGTTTTCTTAACAAACGTCACCCAAAACCAATTTCTCAGCAACAACCAAAGGATAAGAAAATTGAGAAAATTATTTTCATACATAATACAATTCGATAAAATAAACTAAATAATTATAGGGAATCCCTTAAGGAACCAACAAAAGATTTATACAAAAAACCCCTAAATTTCACATGAAATTGGCATTAAAAACTTATTTGCTTTACAATTTCCACTAAAACCAATTTTTTCAGCAACATTAAAATGAACTAAACATGAAAATAACATAAACACAGCATCTAGGTCACAAAGATTTCATACAAAAAGGAATCACCTACCAAAGTAATGAAAACCCTTGAATCAACGTGCGAAAATCAAGTAGCACCACCACCGCACCAAGAAGGACTTAGAACAAACCTAAAACCACAAAATTGGACCAAGAAAACCCAAGGTTAAACTCTAGGTTCAAAAACCTACCCCCTGGTCATTTGGTACTTCAAGTGAAATGGAATAAACCCCAATCAAATAGAATGAAACCCTAAGCAATTTGAAAGAGGAATGGAAGAGACTCACTTACTTGAGGGATCTTGAAGAACAGACCCAAATACACCAGTAGATGAATTTTAAAATATTGAAAACTTAAATTAGGGTTAAAATAAGGATTAGGAGGTAATTTAGGAATTTTAATGGAGGAAAAAGAGTAAGAATTGAGATATTTAGGATAGAAAGAACTTACCTCCTCAAATCTGGCCGATTTTAGAAACCCTAATATGTTCTGAACTCAATCGCGATGAAGAAGAGCCCCAAAGAGTGGGAATAGAGGTTGAGTGCACGACTGGGTTAAATGGGTTTGGTTGAGACTTGTAATCACTGAAAATAATTAAAATTTAATAATTTATTAATTAAACATATTATATTTTCAAAACTGTAATTGGGCTTCCGGGCAGGCCCAATCCCTTAAATAAAAACCCATATACACATTGTTTATGGATTTATAAAGGATCCAAATTGCAATTGTGGTGTTAAAATGTTATGGGAGGACATTTAGGATTTGTAATGGATGAAAAATGTTGAAAAATGAAAAAGTTATAAAATAAAAAAAAATTATTTTCAAATCTGGAATTGGGCTCACAGTTTGGCCCAATTAGTGAAAACTCACTCATTACTCTATAAAAGCTTGGGAACCCCCCAAAACAAAGTATTAATGGAAAATAAAAGAAAAATACCTTTAAAATACTTAATTTATGTGACAATTCTCCCCACCATGAGAACTTTCTGTCCTGGAATGTCAACCTGAAGTTTGATCAGAAAACAAGAATGGATACTCTTCTTCAACCCATGAATTTCACTCTCATGTCTCATGTGTATCATTACCATGATTCCAACAAACCCGGACCAGTGGAATAGACTTACCTTAATGAACCTTCTCTTGGTAGTCCACTATTTTCACTGGACGCTCAAAAACTAACAATTCATGCTCTATTTCCAGTTCTTCGCAACTCAGCACATGGGAGGGATCTGATTTGTATTTCTTCAACTGGGAGACATGGAAGATGTCATGGATGGACGTCAACTGAGAAGGTAAGTACAACCTATATGCCACTTTTCCAATGTGCTTAGTGATCTCAAAAGGGATAACATATCACGACATCAGCTTCCCTTTCTTCCCCAATTGACGATGGCCCTGACGAGGGGCCACTTTCAAGAATACCCAATCACTCACAGAAAACTCTAGGTCTCAATGCCTATAGTCAGCATATGAGTTATGGAGAATCTATGCTATCAATTAACACTACCTGATTAACTTGACCTTCTCAGACGTCTCCTACATCAGACTCGGCCCCAACAGTGAGGTCTCACCTACCTCAATCCAACACAGGGGGGACTGACAAGGTCGACCATAGAGTGCCTCAAAATGACCCATTCAAATAGAGGATTGGTAACTATTATTATAAGAAAACTCAACCAGCCCCAAATGGCTATCCCAAGAACCTCCAAAGTCCAAGACACATGCACGGAGCATATCCTCTAAAATACGATCCGCCTGCTCTATCTGACCATCCGTCTGAGGATGGTATGACATGGTCATCTTAATCTGAGACCCCAATGTCTTATGAAGGCCTTCCCAGAACCGAGAAGTGAAATATGGGTCTCTATCTAAGAAAACTTCCAATGGAACACCATTGAGTCTCACCACCTCCCAAAGATACAAACAACCCAACTCATCCACTTTAGTTGTATCTCTGATCAGAATGAAGTGGGCTGATTTGGTAAGATGGTCAATTACCACCCAAATGGCATTCTTACACTGAGGTGTACAAGGTAATCCAATAATGAAGTCCATGGAGACCTTTTTCCACTTCCAGGTATGAATGGGTAATGGCTGGAGCAGACCGAAGGGCCTTTGATGCTCTACTTTCATCTGTTGGCATGTGTAGCATCTCGAAACAAAGTCCGCTATGTCTCGTCTCATACTAGGCCACCATAACTGTCAACAGATGTCATAATACATCTTGGTGGCACCCGGATGGACAGACCATTGATACTGGTGGTTGTCCTCCATCACTAACTTTCGCAGATATAAGGACACTACTGAACGGCCCTTGAAGCATAAGATTCCCTCATGAGATGACGAAAAATCATAGGATGTATCCCCACCAAGAAGAACCTACTTCGACCATTGAAAAAGATCATCATTGGTCTATTATCACTGAATCAACTCCAACAGAGAAGGAGTCAACTGGACGCTCACCAAGAATTCCCCCCCACTGTGTTCCCGGGTCTCTACATGCATCTGAGAATAGAGCCCCATAAAAGTCCCCTCATCACTAGACTTCCTCAAAGCCTGCACTGGAACTCTTCTCCTCAAATCATCGGCCACCACAATACCCTTTCCTGGGGTATAAACAATGTCAAAGTTGAACCCCTGAAAGTACTCGATCCAACGACGCTGCCTCAAGGTGAGGTCCTTCTGCGATAATATATAGGCCAAGCTTTTGGGATCAGAGTAGACCACAAACTTCTCCCCAAAGAGGTAGTGACACCAAGTCTTCAAATCATGCATCACCGATGCCAACTCCGATTCATGGGTTGGGTAGTTCTTTTCATGTGGTTGGAGTTGGCGAGAGCCATACGCCACCACGTGATCATCCTGCATAAGCACGCACCCAAGACCCATACCTGAAGCATCACAATAGACCTCATATCTCTTTAGAGCCTCTAGAAAATCAGAATAAGGTTGGTAGTCAACCTCCTCTTTATCTCCTCGAACAATGACTGACATTCTGGACCCCATAATAATTTCACCCCTTTTTGGGTGAGCGCGGTCATCAGTGAAGAAATCCAAGAGAAATACCGAACGAATCGCCTATAATAACCAGCCATGCCATGGAAACTCTTGATCTAAAACACATTATTCGACTGCTCCAATGACATAACTGGACTAATCTTATTGGGGTCCACTGAAACCCCCTTCTCAGAGATAACATGCCCCATAAATTTCACTTCCCTGATCCAAAAAGATCACTTTGACAACTTTGCATAGAGGCGGTGATCCCGCAAAGTTCCCAAGATGATCCTCAAGTGTTGTTTGTGTTCCTCCTTAGAGACAAAGTATACTAGAATGTTATACAAGAACACCACAATGAACGAATCAGGATAATGATGGAACAACCTGTTCATGAGTGCCAAAAAGACTGCTGGATCATTGGTCAATCTAAATGGCATAACCAAATACTCAATGTGTATGTACTTACTTCAGAAGGCTATCTTAGGGATATCTGACTCCTTCACCCTAAGCTGGTGGTAACCCAAATGCAAGTCTATTTTTGAGAACCACTTTTCCCCCTTAAAATGATCGAACAAATAATCTATTCTAGTAAAAGGGTATTTGTTCTTAATTTTTGCCTTATTCGGCTTCTGGTAGTCAATGCACAACCGGGGGGATCTGTCAGCCTTTTTCACGAACAACACAGGAGAGGCCCAAGGGGAGATGCTTAGGCGAATGAATCCTTTGGATTCTAAGTCATCTAGTTGTATCTTTAATTCCCTCAGCTCGGTGGGGGATATGGAATAAGAGGGAAGAGATATCGGCTGTGTTCCCAGTGCCAGATCAATCGAAAACTCCACATCCCGCTCCGAGGGAAAACCTGAGAAATCATCCGGGAATACCTCTGGAAACTCATTCACTACATGAGGTAGTGCACCTCCAGTGGAAATACCATCATCCTCCAGAATGATCGACGATAACTAGAAGTTAATACTTCCCAACTCTGGGAGTGGAGGTCCTGCGCGACCTGACTGAGGATCCCATTCTCCTAGAAAAACCTAATGACTCCCATCAGGTACTGTGAAACTCACTTGAATCGTATAGCAATCGATGTGTGCTTGGAAGTGTACTAGCCAATCCATTCCAAGAATGACATCAAAAATATCAATGTCTAAGACCAAGAGAACCCACTCCATCTCGACCCCTGACACGAAAAGCGCATACGATGGACACTTGAGACCCTGCTCCTTCTTCGTTCCTAACGACATCACCAACTCCATCACAAAAGACAACAACTCGGTTGATAAATTCAAAAAGTCTACACAACATATAGAAATGAATGAAATAGAGGCACCAATATCAAAAAGAGGAGAAGCTATAGAAGATGCAATCAGAACGGTACCTCAAACTGTCAACGACCCCACCTTTGATCCTGCTGGTACCTGATCCACTGCATGGAGATGTCTGGTCTCTACCTAAGAATGACCTCTAGTCTGTGGTTGTGCCCTGAACTGAATCATCCCAGAAGATGACCCATCCCTACCACCACGTCTTCCAAATCAGGATCCCCCAGTCCTCGATGGCTCAGACTGTGCTAGAACTCATCTTGAAGCCACTAACCCTGCCCCACTCAGAAGTGGACGTCCCACACTGCAAAAACGTTGCAAATGCCCCATACCTCCACACTGGTAACAAGGATTCAGAGTAAGTGGAAATGATGGTTGGATGTTCCCAGGATTCTCACACTGGTGGCACATGACCGATATCGCATTAGAAGCCGCAGACAAAAACTGCCTGGAAGAGTACCCTAAACGACCTCATCATAGGTCCTCATCTTAAACAAGAACACCTGGGAGTATCTCTCTGGTCGTAAGCCTTTATCAAACCTTTGGGCCTTCTCCTTCTCATTGGAGACAATTTTTGGAGAATACCAAACCAACTCAGCGAAATTGTTGACATACTCCATCACAAATAGATTCCCCTGAACAAGTTCTATGAACTATCTGGACCTAGCATAATCCAACACCTCATGGTAGTTCTGTTCATTGAAGACAGCCTTGAAATCTCCTCAGTGCATCTACTCATTCTTCCCAGCCTGAATCACTGACTCCCACCACTTACGGTTGGGACCCTCCAACAGAAAGGAGGCACACTTCACCTTGATCTCCTCTAGTGTTTCTTGGAACTCAAACATATGCTCTATCTTCTCGAGCCATTCTTATGCTTCCTAGGGTTCTGAGCTGCCTCGAAAGGTAGGAGGCTTTTTTTTATAAACTCCTGAGCTTTATCTTTTCTAAGACCCATCCCTTCTGCCCTGGGAGGAATTGGTGCAGGAGTCGGTCCCTGTCCTAGAGGTTAGATAGCCTGGACCACATCCTCAACTAGCCTCTGATCAATCGGTGAGGGAGAACTCTCTCCGGCTTCCTCCTGTGGGCACGTGGGAGCTTTCCAGGGAGGCATGTTTCTACAAAATGAAAAAGTCATGAAACAATAATAAATACCACAATTTGGAAAATTTTAATAAAATACATCAAATATAAATAATCTAAACACATTCTAGTAATAAAAGAAATAACTACTCCACCTCCACCTGATGTCCGCATGTAGTCTGCAACCCACACGTCTCACCTGGAAGTGAAGTCAATCCGTAAATTCCAACGCCCCATGGTGACTCAAGGTCTACCATGAGAGGTGCAGGCTAGTCACCCTACTCACAACCAAAACCCTAAGCCCCAACAGTCTTAGCTCCTGTCTATCCCAACTCATCCAAAAATAGCAATATAACCCAAAAACAAAAAACTTTCTCTGATACCATTTTTGTCACGAACCAAATCTGGTCACCACCAATACCAGCACCAAACCTAGCCTGTGACAAGGCTCGAAAGGCGTTCAATATCCACACAGGCTGGCACAAGTGCCCGAGAATCATTTATCTTGGTTTGGGAATGATTTACCCGAATATGTATACATAAAACATCAAAAATATTTGATAAAATGAATATGAAAAATTCATACCAACAAGGTTTATACAAAAATGCAGAACTGATTACATGAGTTCAAATGCAGTAAAAAGGTCTAAAGACACAATGAAACAGCAACAAAAAAGCTCCATGGACTCCACATGACAAGGGGTTATCACCCCCAAGCCATCTCCACAACTTCTCCCCAAGGATGGGGACTAACACCCTTAACCGCCATCACCCTTAGCATTTCCTTTACCTAAGTCAAACATAACCAAGAATAATTAAACCCAAGGGTTGTAAGTAGGGTTTGATCCTAATTCCAATAGGATACCACCCAATTATTCAAAAGAGCATGCAATGCAATGTGAAAAAGCAAGCAGTTTTAATATGCAAAGTAAAGCTGTGATAAAATCCAAGAAATGAAACTTTCAATTGAAAATAGTTTTCAAGATAAAGTTTTTAGAATGTTCACACATTTAAATAGAAATGTTATCTACTATAAATTACTTCCAAAAACACCCCAATACATGGAAAAATACCACAAACACAATGATCAACAAAATCGGGAACACCCCTAGGCACTAGATAGTCTCAAGCCCCATGTACCTCATACCTCGGTGTAAAGTAACCATAGTAAAATCTGTTCTCGTGCACAAGCCACTAGTAGGTAACATAACAATAACCTAGTGGTCCCCAAAAATAATCCACATAGTTTATTTAGATTTTTTGTTATCCAAATTCTAGGTGAAACAGGGACAAAACTCATCTGGTCCACTAGCCGTACTAGTACACATCAACCCCACCTAGGTACCCAAGCTTCCCCCTTTGTGGTCAAACAATTTCAGAATGATAAATATATCTATTTTAATATAAAACACCACAAATAGTCACATACAATCAGTCTATTAACTACACACATTTTATACCATTTAAAACACACACAAAAAACACTTTGAGTTTCAATAAAACAACTTCTCCAAATCATTCCTTGTTTTGCACCCAAAACTCTTTCAAAACCCCACTTGAACACCATGTGCATACTCACATTTACCAAAACAGAATCCAACACACCTTAAAAATTTATTTAAACTCATTACATGAGTTATAAATCAATACCAATAAGCATCACATAGAATACCCATGTAAAACACCCAATTCAACACCAAATTGGTACTCAAAAAATCATTTTCTTAACCAACGTCACCCAAAACCAATTTCTCAAAAACAAAGAAAGGATAATAAAATTGAAAACATTATTTTAATACCTAATACAGTTCAATAAAATCAAGTAAATAATTATAGGTCATCCCTTAAGGAACCAAAAAAATATTTATACGAAAACCACCTAAATTTCACATGAAATTGGCATTAAAAATTCATTTGCTTTATAATTGTCACTAAAACCAATTTTTTCAGAAACATTAAAATTAAATAGCCATGAAAATATCATAAACACAGCATTTAGGTCACAAAGATTTCATACCAAAATGAATCACCTACCAAAGTAATGAAAACCCTTGAATCAATGTGCGAAAATCAAGTCGCACCACCACCGCACCAAGAGGGACTTAGAACAAACCTAAAACCACAAAATTGGACCAATAAAACCCAAGGTTAAACCCTAAGTTCTAAAACATACCCCATGTTCAATTTTTACTTCAAGTAAAAGGGAATAAACCACAATCAAATAGAATTAATCCCAAAGCAATTTAAAAGAGGAATGGAAGAGACTCATTTACTTGAAGAATCTTGATGAATCTCCCCAAATACACTAGTAGATGAATTTTAAAACAATAAAAACATAAATTTAGGTTATAAAAAGGATGAGGAGGTCATTTAAGAACTATAATTGAGGAAAAAGAGTAAGATTTGAGAGAGTTATGATGGAAAGAACTTACCTCCTCAAATCTGGACGATTTCAGAAACCCTAATATGTTCTGCACTCAATCGCGATAAAGAAGAGCTCCAAAGAGTGGGGAGAGATGTTGGGAACACGGCTGGGTTCAATGGTCTTGGGTGAGACATGGAATCACCGAAAAATCATTAAAATTTAATAAGTTATTAGTTAAAAAAATTATTTTTAAAACTGGAATTGGACTTCTGGGCAGGCCCAATCCCTTAAATAAAAACCCATATACACCTTGGTTATGGATTTATAAAGGCTCCAAATTGTAATGGTGGTGTTAAAATGTCAGGGGAGGCCATTTAATAATTTTAATAGATGAAAAATGTTGAAAAATGAAAAATTTATAAAAGAAACAAAATTTATTTTTAAATCTGGAATTGGGCTCACAGTTTGACCCAATTCATGAAAACTCACTCATTCCTCTATAAAAGCTTGGGAAACCCTCAAAACAAAGCATGAATGGAAAATAAAAGAAAAATATATTTAAAATATTTCATGTTTATGACACATTTTGTATATAATAATCTCATTCTTTAATAATATATTCATCTTGGGAAATTATATTAATATTTATATTCAAATTGTGTGTGAACAAAAAAAAATAATCAAATGAAAGAAAATATACAGGAACCACTATAAAATTATATCATTTTATGAAATTGGAACAAAATTAATTTATTCATTCTAATGAATCACTTATGCGGCACTAATCATCCAATATTTATTAAGCAAAAATCTGCACCTATCATTCTTTGAAATTTTATGAAGATTATTTTTCCAATAGATACACACATATTCATAATTCTTCTTATTGTCTTAAATAAATTCATCTTCATGTGCATGTCATACTATAGAAACAATATTCAAACAATGAAAATCCAAATTATCTAAAAGGTAACAAGATATAATATATTGTAAATATCAAGAAAATCACCATCAGTTAAAACAGCGGATGGAGATGTAGTTCACAGAGGTCTAGTATGAAGATGGAATAAGTTTACAGAGTAGGGGTGGAATTGTGTAGGTATAGGTAAGTGAGATAGAGAGAGAGAGAGATGAGATGTAGGGTTATTCATGGTTAAGAACAACACAAAAACACAAACCACAGAACCCAAAAAATCAAACAATAAGAGAAGAAAATAAGATAATAATATACCTTGTATTCTAGCCTTGATTCGTCTGAGAGAATGTGGAGGAGTAGCACCGACAACAGGGGAGTTTCATGAGATCTTGAGAATCACGACAGAATGATTCTTGGTTGGGGTTCTTTTAAATAGATCTTAGACACTTTTATGAGTACTTTCAAAAAAGAGATGATAAAGAGCCCTTTTATCAGTGCTAAATTGATAAGCGCTGAGAAACGACATATTTATCTGCACTTTTTTATACTGATAAAATGAACCTTTATCAGCGCTAAAACTTTTGTTTTGTTAAAGGATTTATAGTCATAATTATAAATAAAAAAATGTAAAAATATATATATAATTATATATTTGTTTATTATAATTTTATAATTATTTAAATATATAATTATTTATTTATAATTATATTAATACTTTTTAAAAAATTGATTTTTTTATTTATAAGTATAAATATATAATTTTATAAATATAAAAAATATATTTTTATAAATATATTTATAACTATTTTTTATAATTATATTTTTATAATTATTAATATATTTATATCATTATATATATTTATATAATTATATGTATTTAATAAATATATATATAAAAAATATAGTAAATATATTCATTATTTAAATTTAGTTATTATAATTTTATAATTATTTAAATATATAATTATTTATTTATAAATATATGAATAATACTTTTAGAAATAATATTTATTTGTTTATATATCTATATGTTTATATATTTATAAATTTATAAATTTATATATTTATCTATTTATCTATTTATATATTTATATAATTATGTATTTATATATTTATATATTTATATATTTATATATTTATATATTTATATATTTATATAACTATATATATATATAGCTCATAGGGTGCATCTCATTGGTAGTTTCCCCTATGAGTCTCGGTGAGGTCTCAAGTTCGAGTCATGCCGAGTACATCTCTACATAGTATGTTGCTTACTTTTCTTTGTAATGTATCCCATTTCCTGGAATAAACTAAGGCTTTGACCTGAACTTATATATATATATTATAAATATAAATAAACATATAGTATATTCATTATTTAAATAAATTTATTATAATTTTAAAATTATTTAAATATATATATTTATTTATTTATAATTATATAAATGCTTTTTTTAAAAATAATATTCATTTATTTATAATTATTATAAATTTATACATTTATAAACATACTAAATATTAATTTATAAATATATTTTTAACATTATTAATGAATATATAATCTTAATTTCCTGCATTTTAAAAATGATTAAACTTTAAAAATTTTGAAAAATTGGATCATTTTTATTAAAAATATATAAATTATTAAAAAAATAAGGATATATATATTGAAAATTTAAAAACATAGTAAATAAATTCATATAAATAAATAATAGAAAATGATTAAATTTAAAAATAAAAAAAATATTAAAAATGAATGAATAATACCTAACTATTAGAATATTATAAATAAATAAATAAAATTTACTAATTAAAAACATAATATATTAAATGCATTATGTTATAATGAAAGTTTAAAATATACTAAACTTTGAATAAATTACATAAATATTAGGTGTATGTTTCTATATAAGAATTTTGTAATTGTCTAAATATGTGTTTGTGCATGTTGTATATAAAAATTCATTAATTAAGTATGTATATGTGAAAATAAATGTACCACACGTTCGATATTTGTTAAATTGAAAATTCAAACAACATTAAAAACGAATAAGACATTAATATGTTTTTAATTATTACATTTTCTATATATTTATATTTAATATATATCATTTATTATTATTTATAATTAATATATATTATACTCATTCATTTTTATTAATAATTAATTCATTAATAATTTTTAAATAATTTTTTAATTTTTTAATTTTTAATTTTTTTGTTTAATTATTACAATTTATTTATTGTAAATATCTATATTTAATATATAATATATAATATTTATTAATATTTATAATTTGTATATATGCATATTAAATTTATTCATTTTTATCAATAATTTTTTAATTAATAAAATGTTTATTATTTTTATTAATTTACTCTTTTTTAATTTTTAATTTTTATTTAATTTTATTCACTTTATATATCTACATATTTAATATACACAATTTATTAATTTTTATAACTTATATATATATATATATTCATTTTATTCATTTTTATCAATAATTATTTAATTAATAAAATTGTTAATATTTTTTAAAAATTTTATTTGTTTAATTGTTTCATTTTATTATGGACCTTTATTAGTGCTAAAAAAGATCAGATAAAGTCTACCCTATATTAGTGTAAAAAATAAAGCACTGATAAATAGTACGCTTTATGAGGGCTAAAAATAAAGTGCTGATAAAGGGTATCTTTTATTAGTGCTAAATTAAAGCACTCATAAGGTGTACCTATTATCAGCACCTTTTTATCACCGATAAAATGTGCCCTTTATCAGTTCTACTTTTAGTGCTGATAAAGGTCACCACTGTTAATGGTCTATTTTGTAGTAGTGTATAAGAAATATATGGAAAAAAATCTAATAGTAAATTGATTGTCCTTAGAACTCATAATGCGTTTCATTACCTTTCAATTAAGTTTATAGAGATGTAAAATCTATCATAGAGGACAAACTAAACTATTTTATAGATCTTAAGAAGGATAATGTCTTTCTTATACCACATAAACCATTTTTGGAAAAGGATTTCACTACAAAAATCTATATTATAAATAAATATTTAGCCACTAATATAAAATTCAAAACCGAAGAATAACTATAGAATAAAAAATTCTTGGATTTTCACTAGAATATATATGTGAATGAATTAAATATTGGTGATTAGATATTACCACATTATTTCATGGATTATAATCCATTACAAATAGACTAAATCATATCCATTATGAATGGATAAAATGTTATGAATTCATTAAAGGGGTTTAATGAATAAGTCCAATAGAAATAAATGTATATTGATGCATTGAATATAGAGGATGTGTTACATTAAATGAAACACATCAAGGATGGATATATAAAGGTATAAGATCCCTCCTGTTGGGCATGACCGGTTTGATTTTCTTCCACTTCCATGATCATTTTATGATCCCCTAAACCCCATCAATGGTATCAAAGTGCCAACTTCTTCATCAAATCACTGTATTTCTTACACTATCAAATAAAGAACATGTTTTATGAAATCATAATAGGTTTTACCACTCTAGATGTTATGTTATAAGATAATGTAATGTTGAGAGAGCCACTTGATGTTATAATAAATTATTAACATATTATAGAGTGAAATGTGTGGCTTATATTAAGTAGTTAATGTAATCTACATAACTATTTTGGGGAAATAGAGCATTATAGTTTTAGGTTATTTATAAATTGTTTATAACTAATGGTATGAGATATTTTGGAATATTCACAGAATTTATAAAATATTTTTATAAATTAATTAATTATAATATGTTTATAAATCATAATAAAACGTTTTTTGGGAATAATTTAATGTATAAAGAGTTTATAAATTAATTAATTATAAATATTTTATAATTAATTAAATAAATAGTTTTGAATTATTTATTAATAAAATATTCTAACTATTAAATGTTAATATTTAAAATACATTTTTCTAAATTAAATGGCATGCCTTGTGATCTTGAAATAAAGTATTTTTTATGAAATCATATGGGTGATTTATAAAGGTATCATAAATTACATTAATAAGGATAAATATAAAGGAGTGAATTTTTAAATTTTTGAATTGTTCATAATTAATTCATTTTAATTGTTCGAATTAAAATGGATTCTATAGAAGATATTATTTAAACCACATCAAATTTTTTTGATGATATATTTATTTAGGGTTTAAATAATATTTAAATATGTGGTATTTAGATTATATAAATAGTTTACATAATAAAAATTACATGATAAAATGTCTATAATTCATAATAATATCATAAATTTTAATTGAAATGTCATAAAATGAATAATATGAAACATTTCATATTGAAAGTGGATGTAAAAGTTTTATATCCAATATATTAGAATATATATATATATATAAAGTGTTTTTATATAATATATATATATAAATATATATTTGGAATTTATAAAAAATAGTGTACATTTATATAAAAATATATATATTAAGCTTATATGTTTATATTTAAATTATAAATTTATAACTTATAGGTATTATAAAATTTTTTTTACAATACTATGATAGATATGAAATATTTTGTATATATTTCTCATAATAAATGAAAAATCTATTTATTAATTAATAAAATTAAATTAATAATTGAATTTTATTATTTATAAATAAATTAAAAAATAAGGAAAAATAAATTTTAGAATTAATTAACTATAAAATGTTTATGGTTAACTAATTAACTATTTTTGGAACATTTATTAAAAATATTAATTAAATAATAGAGAGTTAATATTTTTAAAATTAATATGATTTATAAAATTTTTATAAATCATAATAAAAAGAAATAATTTTTTTTACAAAAGTTATATAGAATCTTTTTAATCTTTAAATAAAATGTTTATTTAAAAATTAAAATGATAATTTATATATAGTTTACAAATTATATAAATAAGTATTAAATATAAAAGGAGTTTATATTAAAATTATGAGCCATTCATAATTAATTAATTTGAAATGTTTGAATTAAAGGGATGACCATATTTAGAGATATTATTTAGACCACCTTAAAAATGTTTTGATAATTAATTTGATAAATAGTTTAAATATTGTAATGTTTATGATATTTTTATTATGTAAAATGTTTACATAATAGAAATTGAATTATAAAATGTATAATTAATAAAATAACATATATTTAAATTAAAATTGCATATAACATAAAATATGAAATAGTTAATACTCATATTTTGTATAAAAGTTTTTATGTATATGATTATGGAATATCCATAATGTCAAACATAATTATAAAATTTTTATAATAATTTTTTATTTATAAAAAGTTCATAAATTGTTATCATGTTTACATTTAAGAAATATTCATTTATTTTATAATTATTCTTTTCTTTATTCAAGTATATAATTTTTTTTATATTTTTGAATATTGTTTATGAAAAATTTATGTTACAAATTGATTAAATGATATAAATCCCTACAATACATACTATGTATCACACCATAAGATTTATTTTTCATCTAACATGACCTCAGTTTACAACTAAATTTATTATCTTGAATTTAGTTATTGGGTTAGGTTTTAGAGATATCATTATTTGAATTCTATCTTGAGTAAAGTATCATTGGGTATAGTGAATTTGGGTCGGACTTACCACAAGCCTATAGACTTATGCATTTTCTAGATGGTTGAGGCTGACTACTGGTGGCTTAAAGCTTACTCATGTTTATTTTTTCAATTTGATATAACTCTAAACCTTTACATGAAGATTTCATGTAACTTATTCGTATAATTCATATGAATATTTATGAATATGTTTGGATTTTATATTTTGGTGAGTGACACAAACTATGGGTTCTGTAAAGAGTTACACATTAATGTGGTTTGAACACATTAATTTTGTTGATGGAATAAGGATTCAAAAAATAAATCACTAGAATCTTTCATGAACTAAGGAATAAAAAAATGAGATGATAATTATTACATGTGATTCAATAGTTATGAATTTTATATGCATGTGATGTATATTAAACTTGTGGGAGTTTTAAAATATATTAAACTCTTATATACTACGTGTAATATTCATTCCAAAGCAGCACTTATCAAGATCTCAATCATCCAACTGGGTTGGTTCTGGAAAATCAGGGTGCCTCTAGATTATCTTGTGTAAGAAAAGAAACTAATGAGTTATAATGGATCATACCTATGTAGGTTCTTCCAAAGAAAGGTACCCATTTATTTTCCTTGGATATATTAATCATGGTGTTTGATTTGGGTGACTCTTAGCTAGAAAGTCCTTAGGAAGGATACTAGAGGAATAAAGTTGAGTACATATGTATCATAAATGTGGGTAAAGAGTTATCCACTCAAAAATACATGCATCATAACTATTGTGATTGGGATGATTCCATACCTAAATAACGTAGTGTTGAGAGAAACTCCAAAGTGAAATCATTTATTAGTGAAATGAGGATCTTGTCTCACTAAATTGATAATATGTATGATGTTATCAATTTTAGTGGTATAACTTTCATTAAAAGTGACCGATTAAAAGATATATTAAATTAAATTCATCTGATAAAAAAACTTCTTTGAAGATATAACAACATCATCATCTAACTTTTATAATCAATCATTAAAAAGAAGAATCTTCTATTAAGAAACTCATAATACTTGTAACTTAAGAAAATTTCAAAAGTAAAATAGGTTCAATGTGTGAAAGAAACACCTTAAAGAGTTACTAAATTTTTAAACAATACAAAATATTAATCTAGATTCTTAAGAGAAGAATATATGAATTGGAAGAAAAATCACCTAAAGAACTTTAGTCCCCACTTTTATATTCAATATGATTGAGTGTGTTAATGGATTTGTGCGACTAGAGTTTTCCTGCTGGTTTATTATAGTTGAGGAATTTTTTTTATATTTTCATGAATTTAAATGTTCTAATAAAATGGATAAATTAAAGAAAATTATACCCAATATTCTCAAAGAGTTGAGAATAAATGAACTAAGAATAGGATGTTTAGATTCATGTATTTTATTGACAATAAAAAAGGTTAAATGATCAAACTAGAAGAATAAATTTAGTTGGAAAATCTAAAAATAATTCTTCAAGTATCTAGATAAATTCATTGAAACATAGAGTTATTAGGAAGCAGGAGTAATAATAACATTTTATGGTATTATCTAGTACACCAGATGAATTTTGTAGAACTCCATGGTATTTCTATGTCAAGTATAGATGTTATGAAAAAAAATTATTTAGTTTTAAAGGGTATATGATAATGTATATTTTACAAGTTTTTTAAATATTAAAGAGTTAAAATAAATGGAATAATTAATAGATCTTGTAATTTTCAATCAAGTGATGAATAAAATAGTTGTTACATCTATGATTAGAATGTATAAAAATTGGGGATAAATCTATGTAAAGGATGTGTATCTTCAAATTATTTCTCTTATGAGATATGTGATATTTTTTCTTAACAAATATTTTTATGAAAACCATGATATGATTAAGTATATACACATGGTTTATGATTTACCAGATTCTATAACATTTCTGAAAAAAAAAGATCAAAGTGTTTATCTAGTTATTTGATATAATATGAGGGAAATTGTTCTCATCAATCATCATAGACATATTTTAAAGAATAATTTCCTTTCAAATGAAAATTATCTAAACACATAGAACACCATATTAGATATGGAAACAAAATTTTGTTTCTTATATATTTCTACTAAAAAAAGTGTTATTTTCAAACACAAATAAGTTTTTATTTAATCTTTTCAAAATATTCTTAGAAAGAATTTAATGTCTAAGAGACTAGTGGGAGTATGTTTAAACTTAGTGAAGTAAAAAATCAAGAAAATAAAATTGTATTAGTATAATATTAAGTGATTCTTCACTTAATATCTTAAAAGGTTAAGATATGTTATAATAAAGAAAAATGTAAATAATTATATTTAGTTGTTATGTTAAAATGAAAAACATTGTTAGAAAGTCCTATTAACAAAGTAATATACACTTAATATACAAAAAAAAGTGTTTAGAGTATAACGTTATAGAGTAGTATAAATCTTTATATGTGTTTTCCATAATAAAGTTATTGTCACTTTATCCTAAAATAGTCTCGGATAAGCTGGATAATAAAAATATAAATGGTTATATTGGCCTTAAGGTTAAGGTTCGATCGTATAGGTTCAATATATGATGATTATGTTAAGCATAGAAATTCTTGTATATAGACAATAGAAGATGACATTGTAATACCTTGTGTTATGAATTGAGGGAGTTTGAATATGTTCAAAGGGTTGAACATTAAGAATATGATTTCAAAGTATCACCAGGATTCAAACGAGATTACTCCATAGATTTTACTCACTAAGAGTTTTGTGGGATAGATTTATTATATGATAACATATAAATGTAAAAATAATTATATATATATGTGATGATTGAAAAAATATTCTAAAAAACACAGAAAACATAAGGATATAATTGGTAGTTTATCATATATGTTATGATAAACAAGAACATATATATGGTTTCATTAAATATTCACAAAGGAGTTTAATAATGTAAATTGTATAATGATTTTATAATAATAGAAATATTCATTTATCACTCATTCATGTTTTATGAGATTTTATTTTACATGAATGATCGAATGACAATATCCACTCAAAGTACAATTTTAAATTATCCTTAATCGATGATTATCACGAAGTATTATGGGTTTGGGTGATATAATAAGATTAGAATGAATAGAATATTATACTTCTTATAAATTATTATATATGAGGTATAAATAATAGATTAATGTGGTAATTAGTAGAGGATTATTAATTGAATTGACCTACCAAATCATATCTCATGGAATGTCATATAGTCATTTATATACTTGTGGGTGTATGTTTATTAACAATCCCTATTACCAGAGGTTATCCCGATACCTAACATGAGAACCTCCATACTTGGATTACTTACTTACAAAAGTCTATATATTGTTTTAGATAATATGGGGGTTGTTGGGTTTTTTGTTGATAAATTCATTTTTTGGTATGTAACCAAGATGGAATTTGTCAAATTGCCTGACGTGTTAAGACATATAGACCTTGGTTAAATTAGATTGAGAAAATACATGTCCATGTTTACTTAAATCACATATTATGTGCTTTGTTATTGGGATAAGGGGAAATTAATGTAGTCATTTATTACATTAATTACGTGTGATGTATCCATCGTCTTGCTCAGTCTTTTTCATAGAATCAAGATAAGATAAGATGACCTATACTAGATTTACATTGTTCCATATCTAATCATCACTCTATATCATGGTCATAGTGATTATATATGTGTACATAATATTTACATGATATATCATGTGTTAGAAATGTTCGTATAGATATATGAGTATGTTTGACAAAGATCACATCAAATCCCTTAGTAGCTTGAGTAGCATCGATGTTTTTCTAGAGGCTTCTAATTGCTTATATATTTAAAATAGGGGTTTCATATTTATTTTCAATGAAACTAAGGCCCATTGGATCTCATGGTTAATACTCTATTTAAGGATCATGTTTTGGATAAATTATTTGTTCCTAGATGAATAAATCATGAAAAAACTATATTTTAAAGTAGTTTTTGATGGATTCATAAAAATTTGTAACGTTTTACATCAATTCCTTGTGATATTTTAATTCAAGTGAGATATTATTAGATGTGAACTACAATATGTATGTTACTGAATTAAATATAGGTGTGTGTATCTTTCCATACAATTTCATCAATTATTACAATCCATTGTGAATAGATTTGATAGCATCCATTATTAATGGATGAAATGGATTTAATTCTTTAAACTAATTCAATTAATAACCTCAATGAGAATAAATGTATAATAATATTTGGGATATGGTTAATGGGTTTAATTAAATTAAATGTTTCAAGAATGGAAATATAAAATGATGAGTACCTCTGATTAGGAACAACTGATTGCATGTAAGACTCTCAGTTATCTCTTCCTCCTGAAATGTAGTTTATCACTAAGTAAAGGTGTTATCACCCCTTCTGTATTTGTAGATCCTTAAAAAAAGTTTTGGGATCCTTTTTCTGGTTTGAAAACAATGAAATTAATAGGCTTATATATGCTTATATTTTGATCGTCATCAATCATAATCCATCAAAGATTAAATATGGGGCTTACTTACATCCAGGTATGCACATTTATGTTCTTCATTTATATTATAAGTTGATTGTATCGAGAATATATCATATAAAAATGGGTTTTTTTCCACTACCAATATCATTTAATGATACCCTGAAACCCATCAAGAACATGTCACGATTAATGTATATGAGTATTCTAGTGTGAAATACCTAGATTTGGTTATATTACTAAGAGAAGTAGGGGTGAACCAGTGATAATATTTTACAATTTCTTCTTTTTAAATAAACCTCTATGATTGGTTAAGATTTCAATCCCCTCAATGTGTGTGTCTCGGCCATTCCCAAATATTATAAATAGTAAATGGAATATAAAACGTTTATTTTTATAAGGCTCATCTTCATCACAAAAATTCTTCTCATTATTATGATTGGTTAGTTTACTTAATCATAGATTCTTCCACAAAAAATAAATGTGGTTATAATGGGAATATTCAGGACCCTTTTATGCATCCTCCATCAGCATATCTTTTCCTTATGATCTCCCAAATCCCACTAGAATTAAAAATTCGTTCCTCCAGTATAATTTGTTCAAAACTAAAATTTAAAGATCACTTCTTTCTTCTAGATGATTCAATAACCATTGATAAAGATATTCCTTATAGAGCTTTAAATATTAAAATAATATAATGAGATCACTTATTCAAGAACTAATAAAACTAATAATCTTTATAAGATCAATTAGTCGTGCTCCCTTCATTAAAGTATTTTCTGATATTTTTTTCATTCTCATATCATTAAAATCTCAAGCTATACACATTCTATTATTTCTCCAAAAAAACTTCTAATTTCAGTCTTTCTCATAATGTCTTCAATATAACGGTTCTTCAATTAAGAAAAGTATCGAATTTATATATCTTCATCCTTTATCTACTCATTTCTTTATTTTATTCTTATATATTCATATAATGACATGAATGTTCTTTCTATAATAATTTATAAAAAACTCCCATGATTCTGAACTGTACAATATTTCCTGAAGAATGAATGTTTTGATCTTAAAAATAATTTCAAATGTTTTAATTTGAAATATCCATTGAGTTTTAGTCTACAAATTATTATTTATTCATCTTTAAAAACTCCATAAAAACAGGCTTGAGTCATGCTTTTACCCATAGCTATAATATTTATGATTTTATATGTAGTAAAGTGTCATATAATTAATTATTCATGGGGATATCTTTAGATATTTTACAAAGTACCCTCCCCTTATGATGTCCCTTATGTTTCTTCATAAAGTCCCATGTGACACCTTAGAAAGTCCCCTGATTTACCTTGCATCCACCATATGAAAGTCTAGGGGTCACCTTACAAACATCAGATTTCACCTTATAAATTCCACCATTAATCTTATAAAGGTCCAAACACACCATATTATCCCTCAATAATCACATTAATCATTCCATCATTTCTCGTATAAAGTCTCGATATTTTCCATATGTTGCATAGACTTCACCTTATGAATATAAGACTTATATATTTTTCTACCTTGATAAAAAATTTCCAAACATCATTCAAATATTCATAGATACTCTTTTATAAACTCCAGTTCATTTTCAAATGATCTAAAAATACTTAAACTATATTCTCTAACATACTTTATAGCTTTCATTTCATGATTGATAAAAACACATCTCATTTCATAATTCCATTGGATACTTCAATCTCACCATTTGGATTTGTTTTCAACCTCATTAAACACTTTAAGAACTCAACTTTAATCAAGATACATCTAATCGTATCCTACCTCACAAGAGATCGATCTTGACACCACACCAAAGGATAATATAGTGTTCTTGATAGGCTTTTATACCTTGATGACAATCAATTTTTTTCCAAGTGAGTTGAACGTTTCCCGACTTAACACAAGATCTCACCTTTAAATTTTATCCCCCTTTTTAGTTTAAAAATTGCATGTGGATTCAAGTTAAATAAAGAGAACTGGTACATTTATACATTATATTTTTTCACCTTTTATTCTTATTTAACAACATAATTAATATAGAAAAAAATATGTTTTTTCGATGGGTAATTTGTGATGGGCTCATCAACCATTGAAAATAACCCTAAATTCACAATTATTTGTGACGAGAAAGGTTTTTTGTCACAAATACCTTTCACACACATACACACCAAACTGTAGGAACCATTATTTACAACAGTTATTTTCTCCAATTTTAAGTACTATACATCACAATAGTTTTTGTGATGGGAATTTATAACCCGTCGTAAATACTATGTCGGTAGAATTGTATTTGTGATAGGTTCTACAGCAAAATATTTTTTTTATCATTGACTACATTATTTATGGTGGATACTATTTTTGATGGGTCTCATCACTATTAATCTAACCTATATATATTCCCCCCACCTCAAATCAATTTTTCTCCTCCCATTTCTCTCTGAGCTCTCCTTTACTCTCCACTTCTCTGTTCTCCTTTACTACTTTTAATTTATTCCTTTAAAAGTTTTAATTTTAACAGAGAAGAAAACTTTAAAATTTTCATCCGATAAAAGATTTAATTTTGAGGTATTTTTTAAATGTTTTTAATTTTTAATTAATTAATTTTATTTTATATTATAAATTAGTATTATTAATTAGCAGTAATTAGTTTTAATTATAAGTAATTCGTTTTAATTAGCAGTAATTAGTTTTAAGTATAAGTAATTATTTTTAATTAGAAGTATTTAGTTTTAACAATCAGTAATTATTTTTAATTAGAAGTATTTAGTTTTAATTAGCTATAATTAGTTTTAATTATCAGTAAGTAGTTGTGATTAGTAGTAACTACTTACAATTGATAGATAAATAGTATTAATTAATATAACTCGGTAATAATTCATAAATCATAGTAATAAGTAATATTGTTTTCTTTTAATTCTTAATAATTAATAGTAATTAGTAATTAATAGTAATTAACACTATTTTTTTTGTAATTGATGATAAATATTAATAAGTTAAAAACAATTAGTAAAAATTAGTGTTAATCAATATAAATTAGCGTTGATTATTAGAAATGATCAGAAATTAGTAGAAAATAAAATTAATTAGTATAAATGAGTGTTAATGAATGGGAATTAGTATAAATGAGTGGAAATGAGTGGGAATTAGTGAAAATTAGAGGAAATGAGAGGGAATTAGTAAAAAAAGAAAAAATGAGTGGCAATTTGAAGAAATTAGCAGAAATGAGATGTAATTAGTTAAAATTAGATAAAATTAGAATTAATTAGTTGACTTAGTGTAAATTAGCGCTCGATAGTTAAAATTTGTGGAAATAAGTGTTAATCTGTTAAAATTAGTGAAAATGAGCATTAATTAGTTAAAATTAGTGGAAATGAGTAGTAGTTTTTAAAAATTAGCAGCAGTGAACGTTAGTAAAAATTGTAGGTAATGAGTGATAGCTAGTAAAAATTAGTGAAAATGAGTAAAAATTAGTAAAAATTACTAGTAATGAGAGGTAATTCATACAAATTAGGAGAAATGAGTAATATTTAGTAAAAAAATAGTGAAAATGAGTGGGAATTAGTAAAAAATAGTGATAATGATTGTTAATTAGTAAAAATTAGTTGTAATGAGTGTTAATTAGTAAAAATTAGCAATAATGAGTGTGAGGTAGTAAAAAATAGAGTTAATTGGTAAAAATTAGTGATAATGAGATGTAATTAGTAAAAATTATCTGTAATGAGTGGTAAATAGTAAAAATTACTAGTAATGAGCATTAATAAAATTACCAGTAATGTGTGTTAATTAGTAAAAAAATAATAGTAATGAGTGTTAATGAGTAAAAATTAGTGAAAATGAGTGGGAATTAGTAAAAAAAAGCATGAATGGGCGGTAATTTATAAAAAATAGTTGTAATGAGAAGTAATTAGTAAAAATTAGTGGTAATAAGTAGTAATGAGTAAAAATTACAGGTAATGAGAAATAAGTAGTAAAAATTAGTGGTAATGAGTGGTAAGTAGTAAAAATTACTAGTAATGAGAATTTATTAGTAAAAAATATCAAAAATGAGCAGTAATTATTAAAAATTACTAGTAAAGAGAGTTAATTTGTAAAATATACTAGTAATGAGTGGTAATTAGTAAAAAGGACCAATAATGAGCAATAATTTGTAAAACTACCGGTAATGAGTAGTAATTAGTGAAAATTAAAAGTATTGAGCGGTAATTAATAAAAATTACCTATAATGAACCGTAAATAGTAAAAAAATACCAGTAATGAGTGGTAATTAGTAAAAATTACAATGAGAGGTAATTAGTAAAAATTACCAGTAATGATCATTAATTAGTAAAAATTACTGATAATCAGGGTTAATTAGTAAAAAATATTTATAATTGGAATTAATTTGTAAAAATAGCATTAATGAGTGGAAATTAGTAAAAATGGTGTTAATGAGTAATAATTAGTAAAAATTATCAGTAATGAGTGGTAATTACCACAATTAACCACAATTAATCAAAATTAACCATAATTTACAATAATTTACAACAATTAGTAATATAAGGATGGCCAAGGGGAATGCTGGAAGCATATAGGGGAAGGGATAATGGTGGTAATAGAGTGAATGAATTCTGGTCCCCCTAAGTTTAAACAATTTATAGGAGAGATAGTCATGAGTAAACATTTGAGTGTTGGAAGACTAAACAAATGTGATAGATAGCAATGAAATTATTAGTGATTTTCCCCCTTTTTTGGTTCAATATCTTTTTGTGAGAAAATAATGTTTTACTGATAATTATAATGTAAGTACATGATTATCATTAAAAAAAATTTTTCTCAGGACGATAGATTTAACCAAATAAATAAATAATATACTAAGAGTGTCATTATTATCTCTCAAATCTACATCCTCTTCCATCACTAACGGGTTTATCCATACATTTCTATTCTCCAATTAGTCTAAACCCAATGGTGGTGAATTTTTTTCCCTTTTTTGTCACCTCTATCCCCTATGCTTCTGAGTTCCCTCGAGGGAAACATAGAGTGGAGGGGATAAAGGTGAAGATGGAGTGAAATAATTCCAGTTACCCTGGGTTTAGATAGTTTGGAGGAGAGGCAGTCATGGGTAAACTTACAGGTTTACCCATGACTTTTTCTCCTCTGAATCGTCTGAACGCAGTGGCTGTAAAAGTCTATCACTTTGTCGTCGCCTTCACCCCCACCACTCTAAGATTCCCTTACACCCTTAGGTCAGCCTTATATTTCCCTTAACGGTGATTAATAGTAATTAGAAAAAATTCTAAGTATTTAGAAAAAATTAATAGTATTCTACATAATTATAAACAATTAGTGGTATTTAGATATAATTGATAATATTTACAAGAAATTTTTAATTTTTTTATTATATAATTTTTATTGGGTATTCAATTCCTTTTATTTAATTAATAATATGAAATGTTTTATTTTTAATTTTTTATAAAAATATATAACAATGAAGAAGGCATTAATCTTTATTAAAAAATCATGATTGGATAAATCATCATAGGAGTCCAAATGGTTCTCATATAAATCATGTATATAGTAAGGGTGGTGAATATTTTTTATCATTTTCATCATCTAAATTACAATTAATTTTGTAAGGGAAAATTAATTATCTATATAAGAAATGTGATCTAGGGATATTTAAAACATTTTACAATGTTGGGGATATCTATTGTTTTTTGTTTTCTGAAATATTATGTTTTTTTCTATCAACATGGTTAACGTAGTTCTAAATAAGATAATAATATTTTGGTTCCATATCCATCATGTTTTAAAACATTAGTACGTGATATTATTGTTCTATATTTTTAATTGACAAAAATGTGGAATGATATTGATTTAACTACTGAGTTAGAACCATATCAATTTTATGAGTTGAAAAAGTCTTTTTAAGATTCTGTATATCCTGGTAGCAAGATAAGAAAATTTTATGTTGTTATAAAAATTATTTATTTTAAATCAGATAATGGAATTTCAAGTAAATATTTTGATTAGATGTTCTCTTTGGTTAAGTCACTGTTACCTGAAGGATATGTGTTTCCTACTAATTTCTATGAGAGAAAGAGGTTGGATGGGAATTTGGGTAATGTTAATCTGAATATTAATGCACGCTAAAATAATTTCATTTAATATTATGGTGAAAATGATTCATTAGTTGGTTATCCTACATGTGTATAATCAAGGTACTAGGAAGCTCAACAAGGGAAGTCTGGATTTTTTCTCATTAAATTTTTGACTTTTCCATTCTTACACCCATATTAAAACATTTATTTATATCTAAAAACATAGCCTTATTGTTTTCATGGCACAAATCCATTCTTTCAACTAGTAAAAGATTAAATTATCCTTATGATGGTGATTCGTGGAAACATTTTAACCATGTACATCCTTATTTTTCTTTAGAATACTATAACATGCAATTGGGTCTTTATAATAATGGTTTTTTCCCATTGTATTTGTATGGTAGTTAATATTTCTTTTGTCCCATATTTATAACTATGTACAACTTTACTCCTTGGATGTTGATGAATGAACCACATATTTTTTTATCATTATTAATTTGAGGACATCAAAAAATGAATATCAATTTTTATTTAAATCCATTGATTGATGAGTTAAATTTATTATGGAGTGTTGGTGTCAGTATATATGATGTTTTTGTGAAATAGAATTTCCTAATGATAGTTCCATTAATATGGAAAATTAGTGACTTTCAAGTATATGTAATGTTATCTGGATAGAGTACACGTGATCTAAAATCATGTCTATTCTTTATGAGTGATAGAAAAACATTTATTCTCATCAATGGGAGAAAATCATATTTTTCAACATTCATCACATATTTCTTCCTATTGATAATCCTTTATAAAGGAACATAAATCATTTTAGAAAATATACAATTGAAATAGATGGATCCATAGTAATGATCTCAAGTATTTATTTAAAATATATTGTCTCTTCATTACCTCCTATTACATTTGTACTAACAATAAACCAATAAAAAATAGATGTATTTAAGAAAGATGATAACTAGATTAAATGAAGTATTCTTTGGTATCTTCTATGTTGGTTTTATTTTTTAGTCCATCACATGATAGATTTTAATCATATTGAGAAAAAACTATTTTAATATTATATTTTATATATTTTTGGACACTCCTAGTAAGACCAAGGTTAATATAAAGGCATGATTGTATCTCTCCCAAATTTATAGGTGACTAAAACTTGAGTTGTTTTAAAATGAAATATCATAGAATTTAATGAAACAAAATGAGTCTTATACACTTTCCAAAGAAAATAATTTATTATTTTTTAGTGGATTGCATATTTGAGTCTATAGGATGGTTATGTTTTGGATTTGGATAAATTTGTTAGAAATAGTCATATTTTTGGATTAAAAAGTCATGATTATCATATTATAGTGGAATAAATGATATCAATTAGATTTAAAATTTAGTTGAACTATTCAATTTTGGTTTCTCTAACCGAAATATCATATTTTTTCTCATACATTTGTATGGATATAATAGACTATGATGCACTTAGTAGACTATAAAAATATGTTGTTTTAATTTTATGAAACTAAAAAAATTCCTCTAGCTTTCTTTTATTTAATGGATCATTTTATATTAAATTTTCAAAAAGAAGAAAAATGTGGAGGGCCGATACAATTTTGATGGATTTACCCACATGATAGATGTATGAAATAATTGAATCACAACATATGTAACAAAATATCAGTTTAAGGGTCAATTATTTAAGCTTATTTGTTTTAGGAAATTTATTTTTTCTTCTCCCATTGTCTCCAACCTAAATATCCTTTAAAACATAACTTAATGGTCTATAATGAGGGAGATTTTGATGATTCCATAAACATTTAATTAACAATTTTTAATCCCCCTTCTAGAAATTAAGCCTTTACCAACGGTTTCAAACCGTTGGTAAAGGCTTCCAAACCATTGGTATATAGTATACCAACGGTTTGTCAAACCATTGGAAAGTAAGGCGTTCCAGTAGCCCATGACCAAAAGTTTTTGTTTAACCATTGGGAAAGGAAATGTAATTGGAATATATCCAACGGTTTTACAAACCGTTGGCAATACTGGTAGTGTAAATGTTTTTACCAATGGTTTCTAGAAACAGATGGTATATATTGTATACTAAACACTATACCAACGGTTCTAAACCGTTGGTATAGTTTTTAAATTTCTATTTCCAGAACTATTATACCAATGGTTTTAAACCGTTGGTAATGTGTTTTTTTAGAACTATTATACCAATGGTTTAAAACCATTGGTAATGTGTTTTTCTAGAAATGTTGCACAGCAGCCCTCCAGTAGCCCCTCCAGTATACACCTACATAAAAAATATCACAAAAACTACATACAGACTTAAAATAGCATAAAAACAGCTAAAATAGCACAAAAAAAACACATAAAACCATAAAACTCTTCCAAACATGTCATGTAATACAATTCCCTATTTCAATATTCATATGACAACAATCATCCAGTAGAGTTAATAATAGTTTCAATAACTTAAACATTATTTACACCCATTTCTATCTTCAAATGACAACCACTCTTCTTGTAGTAATTCACCTCACCCCTGCACAACCCCCCCAACCAGCACACCCCCCCCACATCCCCATAAAATTATAATAGGCATAATAGTCTGAGAAATACTTATTAGAGTTGAATAAGAGTTTGAAATTGGCTCAAATCCTATTTTTTTCTGATCCTAGATTTGGGTATGTAATGATTTGTGATGCATTTTGCATTGAACTTGTATTTTTTATAATATATAGTGAAAAGGCATTTTCTTAAGAGTCTCATCACTTATGACCCCATGAGTGAAACTACCCAACTCATGAAAAAGAGTTTGATACTATCGTTGATGAGTGTAAATTTCAGTTGTTGTATTCAATTAAAATGATGTCCTTTTGAAACAAAAGAGAGACACTTTGAGTGGTGTCGGCCACACCGCACCTCGGATTGATGAGGTGTTGACTCGTACACATCCCAAATGACCCATGGATCATTTTTCTATAGTATCAACACAATCTGAATGTGTTTGGTCAGTTTTCCATATGCCGGTTGTTTTTACATAAAAGCATATCCATTTTAACGAAAAAAAATACACTTTGAGTGGTACCGGTCACACTGTGCCTCGGAATGAGGCGGGGTTGACTTTTACATGTCAAAAATGACCCATGTATCATTTTCCTAAAGTATCAACAGAATCTGAATGCGTTTGGTCCTCTTTTTGTATGTTAGTTGTTGTTTTCACTTAAAATGTTGTCCATTTCAAAGAAACGTGAGACACTTTGAATGGTGTCAGCCACACCGCACCTCATATTGAGACGGGGTTGACTTTTACACGTCAAAAATTACCCATGGATTGTTTTCCTAAAGTTTCAACAGAATCCAAATACATTTGGTCAGTTTTCCGTATGTTAGTTGTTGTTTTCACATAAAATCATGTCCATTTTAAACAAAAGAGAGACATTTTGAATGGTGGCGGCCACACCGCACCTCGAATTGAGGTGGGGTTGACTAGTACACATCAAAAATGACCCATGGATCTTTTTCCTAAAATATCAACACAATATGAATGCGTTTGGTCCATTTTGACTATGCAAATTGTTGTTTTCACTTAAAATCGTGTCCATTTAAAAAAAAAGATAAACACTTTGAGTGGTTTCGGCCACACTGGCCCTCGGATTGAGGCGAGGTTGACTCGTACACGTCACATATGACCCATGGATCATTTTTCTAAAGTTTCAATAGAATCTTAATGCATTTGGTCGGTTTTTCGTATGTCAGTTGTTGTATTCACTTAAAATGATGTCCTTTTGAAACAAAAGAGAGACACTTTGAGTGGTGTTGGCCACACAGTCCCTCAGATTGAGGCGGGGTTGACTCGTACATGTCACAAAAGACCCATGGATTATTTTCCTAAAGTATCAGCACAATTCGAATGCGTTCAGCCGGTTTCTACCACCCCACGCATGCTTTTCAAGCGCGCCAAACACCTAAAAAACACATATTCAGACTTGACGCGCCAACCGCGCATTCGAATGACGTAATGTCTCCTATTACACCTCAAGAATAATAATTAGGGTGTTTTAGTGTGATTTCAAGTCATTCTGATGTCGTTCGGCATGCCTTTGATAGTCAAAGACATGTTTTGGCCATTTACGACACGAGGAGTGTGTTTTCGGCCAGTGCGGTCACACGACACCTCCGATTGACATGTCGTCTAGCCAAACATGTAATAATTCAACCACCCTTTTTTGTCTTCTGATTTCATGGCATTCTGAGGTCGTTAGGCCGGTTTCGACCACCCCATGCGTGCTTTTGAAGCGCGCCAAACACCTAAAAAATACATATTCAATCGTGCCACGCAAACCGCGCATCCAAATGATGTGTTTTCTCCTCGTACACCTCAAGAATAATAATTAGGGTGTTTTCATGTGATTTAAAGTAATTCTAATGTCGTTCGGCATGCATTTGATAGTTAAATGCATGTTTTGGCCATTTACGACAGGCGGAGTGCGTTTTCGGCCAGCGCGGTCACACAACACCTCCGATTGATGTGTCATCTGGCCGACCATTTCAAAATTCACCAACCCTTTGTTGTCGTCTGATTCATGGCATTCTGAGGTCGTTCGGCCGGTTTCGACCACCCCACGCACACTCTTCAAGCGCGCCAAACACCTAAAAAACATGTATTCAGCCGTGATGCGCAAACCGCACATCCGAATGATGTGTCGTCTCCTCGTACACCTCACGAATAATAATTAGGGTGTTTTAGTATGATTTCAAGTCATTCTGATGTCGTTCGGAATGCATTTTACCGTTAAATACATTTTTTGACCATTTACGACACGCGGAGTGAGTTTTCGGCCAGTGCGGTCACACGACACCTCAGATTGACGTTTTGTCTGGTCGACCATTTCAAAATTCACCCACCCTTTGTTGTCGTACGATTTCATGGCATTCTGAGGTTATTCGGCCGGTTTCGATGACCCCAAACGTGCTTTTCAAGCACGCCAAACACCTAAAAAACACATATTCAGTTGTTCCGCGCAAACCGCGCATCCAAATGACGTGATGTCTCCTCGTACACCACAAGAATAATAATTAGGGTGTTTTAGTGTGATTTAAAGTCATTTCGATGTCATTTGGCATGCATTTGACCATTAAATGCATGTTTTTTCCATTTACGACTGGCGAAGTGCATTTTCAGCTAGCGTGGTCACACGAAACCACTGATTGACGTGTCGTCTGGCAAACCATTTCACAATTCACCCACCATTTGTTGTTGTCCGATTTCATGGCATTCTGAGGTTGTTCGGCCAGTTTCAACCTCCCCACGCACACTTTCCAAGTGCGCCAAACACCTAAAAAAAACATATTCAGCCGTGTCGTGCAAACCGCGTGTCCTAATTACGTGTTGTCTCCTTGTACACCCCATGAATAATAATTAGGGTGTTTTCGTGTGATTTCAATTCATTCCAATATCATTCAGAATGCATTTGACCGTTAAACGCATGTTTTGGCCATTTACGACATGCGAAGTGCGTTTTCAGCTAGCGCGGTCACACGAAACCTCTGATTGACATGTAGTCTGGAAAAACATTTCATAATTCACTCACCCTTTGCTGTCTTCCAATTTCAAGGCATTCTGAGGTCGTTCGGCCGGTTTCGACCACCCCTTGTGTGCTTTTCAAGCACGCCAAACACCTAAAAAAACATATTTAGTCATGTCGTGCAAACCACACGTCCAAATGATGTGTTCTCTCCTCTTATACCTCAAGAATAATAATTATGGTGTTTTCGTGTGATTTAAAGTCATTCTGATGTCGTTCGGCATGAATTTGACCGTTAAACGCATGTTTTGCCCATTTACAACAGGCGGAGTGCATTTTCGGCCAGTGCGGTCACACGATACCTCCGATTGAAGTGTCGTCTATTTGACCATTTCACAATTCACCAACCCTTTGTTTCTGTCCGATTTCATGGCATTTTGAGGTCGTTCGGCCGATTTCGACCACCCCACGCACAATTTTCAAGCGCGCCAAACACCTAAAAAACACATATTCAGCCGTGTTGCGCAAACCGCACGTCAGAATGATGTCTCATCTCCTCGTACACATCACTAATAATAATTAGGGTGTTTTCATGTGATTTCAAGTCATTCTGATGCCGTTCGGAATGCATTTTACTATTAAACGCATGTTTTGACCATTTACGACACGTGGAGTGAGTTTTCGGCCAGTGCGGTCACACGACACCACCGATTGACATTTCGTTTGGTTGACCATTTCACAATTCTCCTACCCTTTGTTGTCGTCCGATTTCATGGCATTCCGAGGTCGTTCGGCTGGTTTTGACGACCCCAAGCACGCTTTTCAAGCGCGCCAAACACCTAAAAAACACATATTCAGTCATGTTGCGCAAACCGCGCATCTGAATGACGTGATATCTCCTCATACACCACACGAATAATAATTAGGGTGTTTTAGTGTGATTTAAAGTCATTCTGATGTCATTTGGCATGCATTTGACCGTTAAATGCATGTTTTTGCGATTTACGACTGGCGGAGTGCATTTTCAGCCTGCGTGGTCACACGACACCTCCGATTGACATGTCGTCTGGCCGACCATTTCACATTTCACCCACCCTTTTTTGTCGTCCGATTTCATGTCATTATGAGGTCGTTCGGCTGGTTTCGACCACACCATGCGCACTTTCCAAGCGCGCCAAACACCTAAAAACACATATTCAGTCGTGTCGTGCAACCCGCAAGTCCTAATTATGTGTCGTCTCCTTGTACACCTCACGAATAATAATTAGGGTGTTTTCGTGTGATATCAAGTCATTCCAATGTCGTTCGGAATGCATTTGACCGTTAAATGCATGTTTTGGCCATTTACGACATGCAGAATGCATTTTCGTCTAGCGCAGTCACACAACACCTCTGATTGACGTGTCGTCTAGCTGAACATTTTAAAATTCACCCACCCTTTGTTGTTGTCTGATTTCATGGCATTCCGAGGTCATTCTGCCGGTTTTGACCACCTCACGCGCGCTTTTCAAGCGTGTCAAACACCTAAAAAACATATATTCAGTCGTGCCACACAAACCACGTGTCATAATGACGTTTCTTCTCCTCTTACAGCTCAAGAATAATAATTAGGGTGTTTTCGTGTGATTTCAAGTCATTCTGATGTCGTTCGGCATGCATTTGACTGTTAAACACACGTTTTGGCCATTTACGACACGCGGATTGCGTTTTCGGCCAGCACGGTCACACAACACGTCTGATTGATGTGTCGTCTAGCCGACCATTTCTCAATTCACCCACCCTTTGTTGTCGTCCAATTTCATGGCATTCCGAGGTCGTTTAGCCGGTTTCAAACACCCCATGTGCGCTTTTCAAGCGCGCTAAACACCTAAAAAACACATATTCAGTCGTGCCGCGCAAACTGCACATCCGAATGATGTGGCGTCTCCTCATACACCTCACTAATAATAATTAGAGTGTTTTTGTGTGATTCCAAGTCATTATGATGTCGTTCGGCATGTATTTGACCGTTAAACGCATGTTTTGGCCATTTACGACATGCGGGGTGCGTTTTCAGCCAGCGCGGTCACACGACACCTCCGATTGACATGTCGTCTGGCCGACCATTTCAAAATTCACCCACACTTTGTTATCGTCTGATTTCATGGCATTAGGAGATCGTTCGGCCAGTTTCAACCACCCCACGTGTGCTTTTCAAGCGCGCCAAACACCTTAAAAACACACATTCAGCCATGTCGTACAAACCGCGCATCCAAATGACATGTCGTCTCCTTGTACACCTCACGAATAATAATTAGGGTGTTTTTGTGTGATTTCAAGTCATTCTGACGCCGTTCGGCATGCATTTGACCGTTAAACGCGTGTTTTGGCCTTTTACGACATGTGGAGTGCGTTTTCGTCTAGCGCAGTCACATGACACCTCTGATTGACGTTCCGTCTAGAAGAACATTTCAAAATTTACCCACCCTTTATTGTCGTCTGATTTCATGGCATTCCAAGTTCTTTCGACTGGTTTCGACCACCCCACGCGTGCTTTTCAAGCACGCCAAACACCTTAAAAACACATATTCAGCTGTGTCACGCAAACCGCGCGTCCGAATGACATTCTGTCTCCTCGTACACCTCGCGAATAATAATTAGCATGTTTTTGTATGATTTCAAGTCATTCCAATGTCTTTCGGTATGAATTTGACCATTAAACGAATGTTCTGGCCATTTACGACACGCGGAGTGCATTTTCGTCAGCGTGGCCACACGACACCTCTGATTGACGTGTTGTCTAGATGACCATTTCACAATTCACCCACCCTTTGTTTTCTTCAAATTTCATGGCATTCTGATGTTGTTCAGCCGGTTTCGACCACCCCACGCATGCTTTTCAAGCGCACCAAACTCCGAAAAAACACATATTCAGTCGTGCCACACAAACTGTGCGTCCGAATGACGTTCTGTCTCCTCGTACACCTCACTAATAATAATTAGGGTGTTTCTGTGTGATTTAAAGTCATTATGATGTGGTTCTACATGCATTTGACCGTTAAATGCATGTTTTGGCCATTTATGACAGGCAGAGTGCGTTTTCGGCCAGCGCGGTCACACAACACCTCCGATTGACGTGACATCTGGCTGAACATTTCACAATTAACCAACCCTTTGTTGTCGTCTGATTTCATAGCATTCTAAAGTCATTCGGCCGGTTTCGACCACCCCACGCGTGTTTTTCAAGCGCGCGAAACATTTAAAAAACACATATTCAGTTATGCCATGTAAACCGTGCGTATGAATGACGTGTTGTATCCTCATACACCTCACGAATAATAATAGGGGTTTTTTCGTGTGATTTCAAGTCATTATGATGTCGTTTGGGATTCATTTGACCGTTAAACGCATGTTTTGGCCATTTACGACACGCGGAGTGCGTTTTCAGCCAATGCGGTCACACGAAACCTATGAATTGAAGTTCCGTCTATCCAACCATTTCAAAATTCACCCACCCTTTATTTTCGTCCGATTTCATGGAATTCCGAGTTCGTTCGGCCGGTTTCGACCACCCCATGCTCGCTTTTCAAGCACGCCAAACACCATAAAAACACATATTCTGTTGTGTCGTGCAAACCGCACGTCCGAATGATGTGTCATCTCCTCGTACACCTCACGAATAATAATAAGGGTGTTTTAATATGATTTCAAGTCATTCTGATGTCGTTCGGCATGCATTTGACCGTTAAACGCATGTTTTGGCCATTTACGGCACGCGGAGTGCATTTTCGGCCAGCGCCATCACACAACACCTCTAATTGATGTGTCGTCTCACCGACCATTTTACAATTCACCCACCCTTTGTTGTCATCTGATTTCATGGCATTCTGACATCATTCGGACAATTTCGACCACCCCATGCGCCCTTTTCAAGCGCACCAAACACCTAAAAAACACATATTCAGTCGTTCCACACAAACCGCGCATCCGAATGACGTGTTGTCTCCTCTTACACCTCACGAATGTTAATTAGTGTTTTTCGTGTAATTTCAAGTCATTCTGATGTCGTTCAGCATGCATTTGATCGTTAAATGCATGTTTTGGCCATTTATGACAAGCGGAGTGCGTTTTCAGCCAACGCGGTCACACAACACCTTTGATTGACATGTCGTCTAGCCGACCATTTCACAATTCACCCACCCTTTGTTGTTGTCCAATTTCATGGAATTCTGAGGTCAGTCGGCCGATTTCGACCACCCCACGCAAACTTTTCAAGCGCGCCAAACACTTAAAAACACATATTCAACCGTGTTGTGCAAACCGTGTGTCCGAATGACATTTTGTCTCTTCGTACACCTCATGACTAATAATTAGGGTGTTTCATGTGATTTTAAGTCATTCTGATGTCGTTCAGAATGCATTTGGCCGTTAAATGCATGTTTTGTCCATTTATGACACGCAAAGTGTGTTTTCAGCCTCTACGGTCACACGACACCTTCGATTGATGTTCTGTCTGGCCGGCCATTTCACAATTCACCAACCCTTTTTTTCGTCTGAATTCATGGCATTCTGAGGTCATTCGGCCAGTTTTGACCACCCCACGTGCGCTTTTCAAATGCGCCAAACACCTAAAAAACACATATTCAATCATGCCACGCAAACCGCACATATTAATGACATATCATCTCCTCATACACCTCATGAATAAAAATTAGGGTGTTTTAGTGTGATTTCAAGTCATTCTGATGTCGTTCGGCATGCATTTGACTGTTAAACGCATGTTTTGGCCATTTACGACATGCAGAGTGCATTTTCAGCCAGCGCGGTCACACGATACCTCTGATTAACATACTGTCTGGATGAACATTTCAAAATTCACCCACCCTTTGTTGTAGTCTGATTTAATGTCATTCTGAGGTCGTTCGGCTGGTTTCGACCACCCTACGCGCGCTTTTCAAGCGTGCCAAACACCTAAAAATCACATATTCAGTATTGCTACACAAACTGTACATTAGAATGATGTGGCATCTCCTCGTATACCTCATGAATAATAATTATGGTGTTCTGTGTGATTTCAAGTCATTCTGATGTCGTTTGGAATGCATTTGACCATTAAACGCATGTTTGGGCTATTTACGACACGCGGAGTGCGTTTTCGACCAGCGCGGTCACACAACACCTCTGATTGACGTTCCTTCTGGCTGACCATTTCAAAATTCCCCCACCGTTTGTTGTTGTCCGATTTCATGGCATTCTGAGATCATTCATCCAGTTTCGACCACCCCACGCTTGCTTTTCGAGCGCGCCAAACACCTAAAAAACACATATTCAGTCATACCGCGCAAAACATGTGTCTAAATGACATGTCATCTCCCCATACACCTCAAGAATAATAATTAGGGTGTTTTTATGTGATTTAAAGTCATTCTGATTTCGTTCAGCATGCATTTGACTATTAAATGCATGGTTTGTCCATTTACGACACGCGGAGTGCGTTTTCAGCCAGCGTGGTCACACGACACCTCCGATTGATGTGTCATCTGGCCGACCATTTTACAATTAACCAACCCTTTGTTGTTATCCGATTTCATGGCATTAAAAGTTCATTTGGCCGATTTCGACCACCCCATGCGTGCGTTTCAAGCGCGCCAAACACCTAAAAAACACATATTCAGTCGTGCCGCGCAAACTGCGCATCCAAATGACATGTCGTCTCCTCGTACACCTCACGAATAATAATTAGGGTGTTTTAATGTGATTTCAAGTCATTCTTATGTTGTTCAGCATGCATTTTACCGTTAAATGCATATTTTGGCTATTTACGACACACGGAGTGCGTTTTCGGCCAGCGTGGTCACATGACACCTCTGATTGACGTGTCGTCTGGCTGACCATTTCACAATTCACCCAACCTTTGTTGTTGTCTGATTTCATGGCATTATGTGGTTGTTCGGCCAGTTTTTACAACCCTACACGCGCTTTTCAAGTGCGCCAAACACCTAAAAAACACATATTCAGTTGTTCCATGTAAACTACGCATCTGAATGATGTGTCGTCTCCTCGTACACCTCAAAAATAATAATTAGAGTGTTTTCATGTGATTTTAAGTCATTCTGATGTCTTTTGGCATGCATTTGACCGTAAAACCCATGTTTTGGCCATTTACGACAAGTGGAGTGCGTTTTCAGCCAGCGCATTCACACGACATCTCTGATTGACATGTCGTCTGGCCGACCATTTCAAAATTCACCCATGGATCGTTGTGTTGAAGTATCAACACAATCTGAATGAATTTGATTGGTTTTCCATATTCCAGTTATTGTTTTCACTTAAAATGTTGTCCATTTCAAATAAAAGTGACACACTTTGAGTGGTACGGGCAACAATGCACCTCAGATTGAGGTGGGGTTGACTCGTCCACATCACAAATGACCCATGGATTGTTTTTCTAAAGTATCAACACAATCTGAATGTGTTTGGTTGGTTTTTTGTATGCCAATTTCTTTTACTTAAAAGAGTATCCATTTTAAACAAAAGAAAGACACTTTGAGTGGTACTGGCCACACCGTGCCTCGGATTGAGGCGGGTGGGGGGATTTCTAGGAAGGAGGGTGGGTAATGTATTTAAAACTCTATCTAGGTATCATACATAGAATTCCAAAAGGAATACGAACCGTCGTGGGTTGTCATCCTAGAGCAGGGCCAAATCACGGCATTACGGCTGCGTGACCGCGGCGTGACCGCGGCGTGTTGGCCCGGTCCAGTGACATCCACGGGGCAGCATCTTCCGGCCATTATTCCGAATAAATCCTATGTAGTTGTCCTTCACATTATAGAAACTGATCTTATGTTATAAAAAATAGACTCTTGATTCAAGATTGTGGTATGATAAAGATATATATTTTATATTCGTTGTTTTTAAAAGTGGTACTAGGTAGTTGAATCTACTAATTGAGAGTAAAATTATCACTCCCTAAACTATCACTGTGAGTTTTCTTAGACAGCGTGCCTCTGTTGGAGGGGTTTTATTATAAAAACATAAGTTTATTTATCAAATGAAACAATTATATTAAAGAACACTTATTCAAGATATGCAATTAAATATAATTAAGCAGAATTAAGAAAGAAGCTAAATTAAATTTCAAGCATTCTTAAATTAAAGAGGCTTCCATATTTGGTCAAAAATAAAGATTTATACTGAATTCAAAAATATCCATACCAGAGTGAAAAACCAGGTTCAAAAATAAAGAGTTATACAGAATTCAAAAATGTAATGGATCAATCTCCCCCTGATCACCATCACCGTCACCACTATCATCATCGGCCTCATCCTCACAACCATATTTGTCCTCATCGTCTTCCTCATCATCTTCCCCATGCTCATCATCGACCCCATCCTCGCCCTCGGCCCCATCCTTGCCCTTGGCCCCATCCTCGCCCTCGTCCTCATCCTCATCCTCGCCCTCATCCTCTTAAGCATCCTTATCATCACCAGGAACTTCATCATCTCAACCGCCACTAGAACTACCACCTGGTGCATTGGATCATGCACCCATAGATGACATAAATGTCTGACAAGCCACACTGGCCTCAGGTGGAAGTGATGAAGATAAAGCTTTCATCAGTTTTATAAATTCTTTGTCCCTCGTTCGAACTTGTACTTCCAACTTTGTGACCCTTTTATCAGACTGTATTGCATGCTCCTTGACCTATTCTAACTCGGTGGTACTAGAATGGATACCTGGAGAGAACCAATAACTCTTTGGGACTATATTCTTACCAGGTCGGCAGCGTACTCGACCAGAGTGCTCCTCTCCCAAAACTTGATATAAATGATCGTGTTGCCCTAAATTGTCAGGATCCTGGGCATCAAGGGCCTCCAAAGTAGCCTGTTAAAAATATTAATAGATTATTAAATTTCAAAATATAAATTAAACTTTGAAATAAACAAATTAAAACTTAAAATCTTTTCTTGTGTCGGTTCATTGACCGCAGTTCCATATTTTTTCCTTCTACTCGTGCAAAAAAAATCTTGAGGGATACATCCTTCAATATTCAATTTGTGCTTCTGTAATGACATTGAAACAATATAAAGTACAAGTATAATTCTATATTCAATATTCAATAAATCACATAATTTAAATAGGAAACAATAAAAAGGTCAAGTCCTAAGGAAAAATTATAAACAACTATATCGTACTAGTTGCCTCTCATGATCTGACATAGTCGTGTGCCCCAAAGTGTGGAGGTATTTTTTTGAGTCAATGTTTTTTTTGTTTTTTTCAGAAGATTCCTACATAATTTTCAATAATAAATTAGATAATATTAATGAAAGATATGAAAACTGTCATTTAAATACCTCAAATGGGATTAATACCTTAAATTTGGAAGTCGCCCAATGGGTAATCATTTGGAGATATTGCTCTATCGGGCAGTCATCCATGATAGGTAATGTCTCCAACTCCGTGCCCACTCTATCACACCAGCCAACATACAGCTCATGCTTATAAGCTCTCCAAATCTCTCCTAGCTCCTTTAAATGCGCTGGTCGTGCACCTTCACCATCAGGGAAGTTATACCGAAGCTGACACCCAATATATTAATTCATATAAATACAAAAAAAATACTACATTAAATCCAATATATTTTTTACCCATATTTGTGCCCACGCATTATCCTTAACTTCGTGGGGCATATGTCTCCAAGAGAGAGGTCTGACCGGAATGATGTCGGAGTATTTGGCTATCATCGCCAAAAAACCCCGACATTCCTACCCAGATTTATCAATCATCAGTCCATCGTCATTGTATTAAACTATCAATTGTGTCTGGAGATTCCATGCCACACATAAGCGAGTACACCCCCTTCCCCGCCTCCTATCAGTAGATGAATATGTTATTAAAGAAAAAAATATCGGTACAAGTTATAATAAAAATAAATTTTGGTATAAAAATTTGTTAGAGTTATACAAATATACATGTGGTAGTCTGATCAATGGGCGTCACTGGATGTGCAGAATCCAAAAGAATATCCTGTACAGGTGGAGTGTCCCTCAGTGTACGCTCCTCAGCCACATACTGTGTCGGAGTAGGAGTCAAAGAGGGTGGAATATAATATCCCGGATATAATGAACCAGAAGAAAAAGATGATGGCACAGACGTCTAGCCAAATGGTAGTGTAAACATCAGAGGCCTAAATATCCTATGTGTCTCTAAAGACACACCAAGATCAAAATAGGGCATAGAGGATACATATGTGGTATGGGCATAATCCAATTAGGTACGACCAGCAGATCATCTAAATCTCTCACCACGAGCCCTCATACCACCGGCCTCAGTACCGGGACCACCAGATGGTTGTCTAACTCTGACACCACCCCCCCCCCCCCCTCCTACCACCAGCCTCTGTACTGGGAGCAATATCAGGCTCCTCGTTGGATATCTCTCGTCTAGGGGGTGGATCATGAAAAGAAGTTTAACACAAAAGTAAACACATGATATTATAAGTTATTGAAATATATATATTTGAAATAAAATACTCACAACAGGGATGAGTGGAGGAGTGCCCATCTGTGTCATGCGATGATTATTTTTTGTCATCTTTTTTCACCACCTCTCTTCAATGGATGGGTGTCATTTCCTGCAATGAAAACAAATATGGAAGTAATTAGAAACAGATAACTAATGTGAAACCCAAAAAATAAAATATAGAAAAACCATTCTGAAAAGAAAACATAAATAAACAGAAGATTTATGGTGGTTTGAAGGTAAGTACTAGGATACACACTCTAAATGATGTAGGTGAAACATGTAGGTGAGAACATGACTGTATGATTCTATATATTTCCCACCACAACTTCGGGTTCACAATCAACTCTGAAAATTGATCTATTAGAGTCATCATAAGTAATAAATGGATTACTTCCAATTGCAGTAGGGATAGTGTCAACTTCATCATCACCATCATCAAAAACAAGTCTGGGATTTACTTCATTAATTACACTGAATTTTGGATAATGATGATCGTTGACATAAAAAACTTGTTTCACCATTGATGCCAATACATATGGTTAATCGGTGGTAAGACTACGAGGTGTCCATGAGGTGGGGGCTGTCTAGGGGGGGCGGGGTGTCCAGGTGGGCGGGTTGTCCATGAGGGTGGTCAAGATGTCCAGGGGTGGGGGAGTCCAGGGGGTGGGAGAGATGTACAAGGAGGTGAGAGGGGTGTCCAGGGGTGGGTGGGCTTGTTCGGGGGGTACGGGGTGTCCAGGGGGTGGGCGGGAAGCTCATGGGGGTGGAAGGGTTGTCCAGGGGGTCTGGGCTATCCAGGGGTGGGCGGGCTGTCTAGGGGGGGTGGGAGGGCAGTCCATGGGGGGTGGTCGGGCTGTCCACGGGGGTGGAAGTGTTGTCCAGTGGGGTCAGGGGTGTCAAGGGGGTGGAGGCGGCTTTCCAGGGGTGGGGTGTCTGGGGGGATGGGGGTGTCCGGGGGTGGTGGGCGGGTGTTCGGGGGTGGGGTGGGCGGGCTGTCAATAAGGGCGGGGGGGGGGGGGGGGGGGGTTCCGTGGGGAATGAGCTGTCCAGGGGGGTGGGCGGGCTGTCCACGGGGGTGGTGGGGCTGTTCAGGGGGGTCGGGGGTGTCCAGGGGGTGGGGGGATTTTCAGGGGTGGGGGTTGTCCCGGGGGTATGAGGTGTCCAAGGGGTGGGCGGGGTGTCTAGGGGGTGACGGGGGTGACGGGGTTGTCCAGGGGGTACAGGGTGTCCAGGGGGGTGGGTGGGCTATCCCTAGGGGTTGGGGGTAGTCCACAGGGGGAGGGGGTGTCCAGGGGGTGGGCGGGGCTGTCCAGGGGGGTACTATAACTAGTTCCAAATCATGCATTGGACAATACAAAAAAATTTACTGATAGTAGCTACTTTTTATTTTTGAGTTTGTGGTAGTTTAAATCACTTCTATATGGTTCTATGACGGTTTCAAAAAATCACTGCTGAAATTGGCATCAGCATCCAACTCATGTTAGTTTTATAAATTTATCGGTAGCTTTATGGAATCATCACAGAATGTTTTTTTTTGGCTTTTTTGGTTTTAGCGACGGTTTCACCTTCCAAAAAATGGAAAGGATATAGTAGTGGTTTGAACAGCCATTATATACTCACCATTGTTTTTCATGGAAAACAACTGTTGAAACAAAAAATGGTAAAAAAATATTGAAATTAAATAGTGGTAGCTTAAACCACTACTAAACAACCACTAGGCATATATAGCGGGGTTTAAAACATTGCTATATATCGCTTTAAAAAAACCCAATTGCATAATTTTCAACCCTGGAAGATAAAAACAAAATTCAATACATATGTTTAAAATTATATCCATATTCACCACACCCACCTATGAGATCATATAATCATGAAGGTTATCAACATGGTTTACTATAATGTAAAAATTAATTGACTATTCCAGGAATACATTACATTATTTAAGCAAGGAAAAACATTCAAGTGGCTATTAGATTTCTAAGACATCCTTGGAAGACATTAATGAAGGAAGAAGTGAACTCATTAAAAAATCTTATGATATGTACACAATATAAAAATGGTATTAAGCTATGGGATAATAGTGGTAATTCTCAAACATGGATCCAAACTTATAAAGGATTCACTAAGTATAAATATGTTTAATGAGATTTTAGAATACAATTTGTACAGTTCCAAATAAACCACTTAGAAAACATTTTACCTATTTTATAAACATATATTTAAAAACCACTCATTTTTATCATTAAAATATAAATAGGTTTCATTATTAAAAAAAATATAACGTTGGCATCATAAAAACATAACCAAATAGTCACTCAGTGAGTCGACACCACCTACAAAAAAATTAGGCACACTTTATGAATACAATGATCTCTAAAAAGAACATAAGAATAACTCACCTGAAATTAATGACCAAAGGAACCCAATACATAATCACTATAAATCCATAAGAAAATAAAATACAATAAAAACCAACACTGCAAACTCTATAGAACAAAAGACGAGGAAGCCCCATGATCCTAGGAAAATTTCACCATTCTTAGCGGGAATCACCATATTAGTGGTTGCATGTCGTATGTTTAGTTACAAATGATATATGAAACCAAAGTCAACCCTAGTCACAGACACATACCAATCATTTATTAGTCATTGATTCAATATCAAATAGTGTGAATCATAAAATTTTCCAAAATCCCTAAAATAGGAAAAAATGACGTGATATTGCTAGATATTGAAGTAAATGTAGAAATCGGAGGAAAAGGGATTCTATGTTTGTATTTGGGAATAAGTTTAAAGAGTATAACATGGATGGGGGAGTTGTAGCCAATCAGATGGAAGAACTCGAGGTGGGTTAGGGTTCACCTCCACACCGGGGCTTCTGGAAATTGGGGGAATTGATTTCTGCTATGTTGTGGGGGGGATACTGGAAATCTGGATATTTGAGGAGATCTTTCCCAAGGGTTTTTAAAAATCGTTGGGAAACCATGACTTTTCCCAACAGTTTGTAAAACCCATTGGGAAAAAATGGCCTTTACCAACAGTTTGTAGAAAACCGTTAGTAAAGGTCCACGAAACCAAGATTTACCAACGGTTTGTAAAAACCATTGGTAAAAAACACTTATACCAATGGTTCTCTAGAACCATTGGTATACAAGTGTTGGGAAAAGTCTACTTTCCAGTAGTGTACAAAACTTGGATTTGGTGGAGTTCATAAATGATGGATTTTAGATAATGAACATCATAGGGTTCATACATATGTTCTTCACAACTATGAAGAAATGACGCAATTTTTAAAGTGAGTTATACTATCAACTATTCTTTACAAAAAATTAAAAGTAAATTAATATTACTTTATCCTTAGATTATATGATGATCATAACAAGAAACAGTTTCCAAAAATTATAATAGATTCCCTAAAAAATGTCGGCAATATAATTTTTACAATAGGTTTTAATGAATGGTAACATAAATTGTTTATTTTTTAACATATGAAATCAATTTATTATTTGTTATATTGATTTTTTGTTTTTCAATTTTTATGGTATCACAACTTTTTGATAAAATTTATAATATATTACGTGTATTAAGTAACCCACCATCCAAAATGGTTAAATCTTATAATGTATATGTGGTTAATGGTTTTCGATTTCATACAGGTGTATATGGTGAATCAAAAAAACAATGAATAGTGGTGTTTTCTTGAGAAGATCTCAACATAGATAAAGTGAATTTGACTTTTATGGAATGTTGAATGAAATAATTTAACTTTTTTTTTAAGAAATAATTATGTAATAATGTTTAAATTCCATTGGTTTGATACCGATGAAGGATTTCATAGTCATTCATTCCACGGAATCATCAATATTAAATATAAAATCCGTATTGCAGTAATTGGACAATTTTTATCATCTCATCAAGAACATAAATTTTATTATTCAAATTATTATACTACTTCAATATATTTCATTGATTGGTGGATTATTATAAAAATCAAATCCTATGAAAATAATTTTTTAAAAAGTGAATTTGATTCTATTAAAGTGTAAGGAAAGAGATTTTTCAAGGGAAAGCTCCGAATACATATTTTCAATGAAGAGACATGAATATAGATGATGATACCACACAGTTATGGGTTGATGGTGATAATGATGTTGACAATGTAAAAAATGAAATTGAATTATCAAGAGATGATGAAGCTGAAACTCCTATGGAAATTGATGATACTGAGGAGGGAGATGAAGATATATAAACCTTCATGTACAAAGATGAGGATGAAGACGAACAATAACACAACTACATGTTGGTTATAGTAATAATAAATATATATATATATATATATAATTATCTTAAATTATTTTCTGATAACACTGTTTTCATGTTACGGATGGATAAAAAGACTTTTAATGAGATATTCTACAGCCATGAGGATGATATACTTCCAGGGGTTAATCCTGATGCTTCATCATCTGACCCTCTGATTTCAGGTGGTCCTTCGACTCAGAGGGGTCATTCTCTTGTAATATTGATGATTCCTAACCATATTCCTAAGTGAAGGATACCTCTTGATTTTTATACATGCATGTGAAGGTGCCTTTAGTTGTGTAATTTAGTTAATTTTAATTATCAGTATTTTTTATTAATTTATTTATGTTCTAATTATTTTATTATTTGTTTTAATTTTCTATAGTTTTTCACAAATAGTTATTGGATAAGGGAATTTTATTCTAAGGAATTATTTTTCCAGATCATGGGTGACATGGGATCATATTCCAATTAATGTTTGGCACTGCATGTTTAATCATCAGATGGTACATAAATATATAATAGTTATTTTTAAATTTATTTAATTATTAACTTGATGTAATTAATTATTTATAGGTTTTATGGTATCTCATCGATGATAGCATGAGGACCTCTATCTGGGAGGCCTTTGAGGCTAGAAATCTTGAGTGTTGTCGTCATTTTTGGTACAATCTGATGAATAGAGCCATGAAGAAATCTAGAGTCATAATGTTCGATTAGTTTTGTTACATCCATAAACTTGATTAAATATCTTCTCAGGTTTGGGATGAATTGTGTTAATACTAGATAGAAGATATTTTTTAGTTCATATCAACATTAGGTTTATAGAACTTGGGGCAAAAGGAGGTCAGACATAGAGCTGATAGTCATACGTTCACTACTCATCGACGACATCTGGTAAGTAGTTTTATTTAATAATTTATATAACTGTAAATATATATTGTTTATTTTATTATTACTATAGGTATTTGAGAATCCCAATATTATATATTATAATGATTACAATAGGTTGTACACTGATCCTATCACTGGAGATATTACTAGTGGTCGACATCATCAAATTATGGTGAGTATAGTTTTTTTGAGTTTAAAAATTAATTGAAAATAATATCTTAACTATTTTAATTTCAAATTTCATTTTAAAGAGTCATATGAGGTTTTGAATTCTTACACAGATGATGAGATGCATTCCCAGACCGAGGGTGAGGCCACCAGTGTAGCGGGATTTGATGATGCATCATAGATGCAAGCATCTCATTATGCTTTAGATAATGACCGAGTTGTTGGTATCAGTTCTCGATTGATAACTGGTAATTATTATTTTACTATTGTATTATCAACATCTATATTGTGGGTATATCATGGAGAGTCATCATCATTAGCTGTAGAGTATGAGGGGAAGCCTCAATATCAGGATGAGCTTATAGAGACCTTACGTAGAGATTAATAAGAGTTTCTTAAATAAAATGAGGAGTATCATCAAGAACAGATCGAGCGCATGAGCAACTGTCGTAGTAGATGATGAAGTACATGTGATTCTTGGTGTAGGGTATTGGCATAGAGTTCCATCCACCACCTCCTTTTTATGACCCTCCCCCCTTCCCAGTGTTATTTTTTTTGACATGTGTATTAGGATAAACATGTGAATAAACATATTTTTTTAGTATTGTTATTAAATCTGTTATTAACAATTTTATATATTTTGTTTTTCTATATTATTATGGTGTTTTTTATTTTATTTATTTATTAATTTTTTATTTTTTATTTTTAAATATTTTATATTGTTTTAATGTTTTTTAATTTTTTTGAATTTTTAATTTTTAATTTTTTTTATTTTTTTTAATTTTATTAAATTTTTTAAATTTTTTATATTATTTGTGATGGGGGTAAATCTCATCACAAATTATAATATATATATAACTGTTAAAATATTTTTTTGACGAGAGGGTCCCATGTCATATAAAAATATTTTTACAACGACCCATCTCAAAAAATAATTTTTTGACACACTTCTCAACTCTGAGTCATTTACGATAGGACCCCATATCATATGAACCATTGAAAATATCTCAAATTCTAGTAGTGAATCCAAATATATATGGGATAAACCTTATAAATTCCCTCAAGAGAGAGGGAAGGGATGATCATTCATGTTTATCCTTAATGTCTCAAACCTATTTTAGGCATTATTTTGGTGAAAATTCTCACCAAATGGCATTGAGTGGGAATAAATTATAGCTTGATATCACTATTACAAACTCTCTATTTAATGAAGAGAAACCCGATTTTTGGAAAGATCAATATAACTTTGATTATCACATAAAATTTTCGATTCCTTTCGATATTCACCCACAAATCCTCAAGTTTCTCCTTTATCCAAGTAATTTATGTAAAATCACTAGTAGTGGTAATATATTCAACCTTAATGGTACTCAGTTTGAATGGGTTTTGTTTCTTACAATTTCAATTCACACAAAATATTCCAAGAAGAAATAATCCTCCAAATGTGGGCTTTCTATCATCATAATCACTTACCCAATATGTATCATTAAATCGAGACACATTTAGGTTCTCTCTTTTCCTATAAAATATTTCAAAATGAAGAGGATATTTGATATATTTAATTACTCACTTTGAAACCATTATATGGGACTCCTTTATATCACTTTGATATCCAGTACACAAGCTTACTATATATACAATGTCAGGACAGGAAACTATGAGATATAGAAAACTACAAATAAATCTTCTATACTCCCTTTAATTTATAATTTATCCTTTGATTTCCGTCAAAAGTTTCATTATAAACTGTATAGACATAGATACTAGGTTGGACTCTTTCATACTGATTTTATTTTGTAATTATCTTTCATACTTTTCTTAGGATAGAAAAATAAAGCCTTCATATTATAACACTTGTAGTCCTAGGAAATAAATCATCTCTCCCACTATGGAATTATCAAAATGTATCTTAATTTCTGTAGAAAAATATTCACAATAACTCTATTGGTCACCTGTAAAAATCATATCATCAATATATACAATTATAATTAGATTTCTTACCTTCAATTATTTCATATACAAATTGTTGTTCACTTTTCTTTTTATGAATTACATTTCATTTAAGAAGTTTTCCATATTTGAATACCAAGTCCTAGGGGGTGGTTTAATACACATGAATCCTTATTTATTTTTCACACCATAATACCATAATTTTCAGCAATAATCCTTCAGGATTCTATATATAAACTTCTTCTACTAGTTCACCATTGAAGAAAATATATTTAACATCCAGTTGATAAATTTTATACTATTTATGTGTTGAAACCACTAAAAACATCATGATGACCTTGTATATTAAAACTAGTTAAATGGTCTCTACAAAATACACTTCTTAAACTTATGAATAAACCTTGGAAAAAAGTCAGGCTTTATTCCTTATAATTACACCTTTTTTATTCAGTTTCTTCATGCATTCAAACTTGGTCCTAGTGTAATTATTATCTCTTGTGCCAGGAACAAGATCCAAAGTGTAATTCTTTTCTATCTGGTTGATCTCATCATCAAAAACTCTAATCTATTCTTCATACATGAAAGTTTGAGACACAAATTGAGGCTCAATCTATAAGATAAAGGTAGTTTGATCTTCCACCCTTAATCATCTTATTATTTGAACTGGAGACGCATGTCTGTTGATTATATATTCTATTTAAATATATTTCCTTATATTTTAACATTTTTGTCTTTCATTTACATTATCATATTCTTTATCATTGGTTTTTTAAAATAAATATCAACCATGATTGTCTCCTTATCAATTTTTTCTTAAGTCATTTTTTCTAAAATATGCGTTTTCTTTACTAAAAACATTTCTAAATCTTCTTCAATTTCATCATTTTTCCCTAATTTTTAATAATTTTCATATCAAAATAGTAAACCAACATATAAATCCTTTTATTCCACCATTTTTAGCCACTTAAATTTAACAATTATCCCATGAAGAGCCATTTGTATTCTTTCTCTTCAAATTTTCCTAGATTTTTTGTTTTTAATCTTTATAAAATAAGGACTACTAAAAAATCTAAAGTAATTAATAGTTTTCTTTCTATTTTACCACATACAATAAGGTTTAATATGTGTATTAGGCCATGACAAACAACTATTTTATGTGTATAGTAGTACATACAGGTTCTCTCTGAAAATATTTTTATACATTCTGTTCATCTAACATAGTTCTATATATATCAATAATGATTCTGTTCTTCTTCTATGTTACATCATTTTTTAAGGAGTATATAGAGTACTATATTAATGGTTTTTTCCATGTTTATAAATATAGATTTCAAAATCAACACATGTATACTTCTTTATACTATCAGGTCATAGTTTGTTATTGTAGAGTTTCATGTCTTTCTAAACGTACCTTCTAAATATTTTGAACATCTCAATAGATTCTAACTTATTCCGGATAAACATGACATTGGTCATTTGGGTGTAGTAATAAATGAAATTAATAAAGTATAAATCATCATTAGTATAATTTTATCTCATATTACTATATAATTTACTGTAAATAACCTCAAGTGGTCTATTATATATAATATCTACTCCTTTGTGAGAATATTGAGACAATTTTCCTTTTTTGAAAGTTTCACAAATATTATATCTTTATCTCTTTAGCTTAGGTATATATCTGATGATATAACAACTCAAAATTTCACCCAAATTTATTTGGTCAATATTTCTAATCCCTTTATGTCATATCTTGTTTTCATATTTGGTAATCAAAAAATAAAAGTTAATAGGATCACCAATTTGAAACAAATTTAATTTTTTTCATCTTCCATGAGTGAGGATCCTTCAATTATTTTACTTTTATAATAAATGAGTTTATCTTGAATATGATCTCTTTGAAATCATCACAGAGTTGATTGACACTCAAAAAAATTCTTTAAACCCTCAATAAACAAAATATCATTTCAATTCAAAGTTTGATATTCTATTTTAGTTGATCCAACTCCATTAATTTTTAAAGAAAAGTCATTTCCAAAACATGACATCTCTTACTCCACTTTCTGAACTCCATTTTTTCTCACATTATTAAATTTCCCCATTTAGGCTCCTAATTAAGTCCTCATTATAAATACCCTTTTGATAACATCATACAAAAAATTCTTATAAACTATAAAAACTAATTTGTGTTCGAAGAAGAGATTAATTCTGGGTCACAACTTGCTTCATTTGAGTGTCTCTTTTCATCTTCACAAAATAACTCCCACTTGATTTATTATTATTATCTAATAGTGAAATATTGAACCATCATGAGTAGGCTTTCTATATAAACACTCCACACCACTTAAAGTAGCTAATGAACCTTGATTTTCCATACTAATAATAATAATGTTCATAATCTTATTGATTTTTCCTTTCCATAAATTATTACTGCCTTTAAATTGGGGAAAGTAGTATTCTTGAGATATATTTATATTATATTAATGTATAATAGGGTTTATTATTGGTCTTATTGGTCTAAAATGGTCTATATTTGTCTTTAGAAACATTTTTATTTGAGAAAATAGGTTTATTTTTAGTTTTATTAAGAGGGGAATTAATATTCCTTATTGGACCCTTCCTTTAACTCGCCTTTGATGATTCATCCTTAAACTCAACTATATTATTTAATTCACTTAATATATTATTTAAATAATTCTCAACTTCAAGATACTTTTATTTTATCTTCCTTAATTGTTATTCTCTTATATAAAGTTTCTCATAAAGGTCTTTCACCATATTATCTTACTGAAAAACTTTCAACGAAAATTTATTTATTTTTCTAATAGCCTTAAAAACCATTTTATCTCTAGTATTATTTTTTTCTGTTGTACTTATTTTAATTTCATAAAAAATGATAATAATATATAATTCATCAAGAGTAAGATCCTCAATGTATTATAAAGCTGAAATCTTAGGATCAATCATATCTATAAAATTTATGATCAAATTTTAATAAATTATAAAATCATAGTTATTTTTTATATACCATGGAATATTTTTAGAAATTTCATTGAATATAGTAAATTTTTCATCATTTTTTCTTAATCATCTATATTTTTATTTTCAAAACTTCTTTTCTAAATTTATAACTTAGCCTCCTTAACTTTTACACTCCCTTCATAACCTATCACCATCTTATCCAAAAATTTATTTGTATTTTGAATCCCCGTGACTTTGTGTAAAACTTTTTTGAAAGATACATAAGAATGGTATTTTTATCTCTTTTATCAACTTCCTTATTTCTATTTTTAGTAAAATAAATAAAATCATCTATATCAATGGATGGAAATCCTTCTATTGTTTCAACTCTCTACTAAGGGATTCTTACAACAAGAAGGGACTGGAAAATAATGAATTTTTTTATCATTATGTCCAAAAAAATTTCATATCAATATTATCATTTAATATGTATAATTATTTACATCTATAATTTCTTGATGTTAAAATGGTATTATTTCACATTGGTTTAGGGAAAAATATTTACTTGAGATCAATATAAAGTTTTCCTAATAAATTTAAATTAAATAAGATTTTTATTTAATAATTCATTTTATTGTTTAAATAAAAAAATATATAAAGTGTTATCGTAAATTTTATTCATTTTATTTGGATAATGGGTTTAAAAATATTAAGTATAATGATTTATTTATTACCAATGTGAAAACCATGGTATGATATACCTTTCATTATGTGTTGATGATATATTTATCATATATAAGAATATGAGTTCGATTGATCATGCTCAATCTAAAATAAAATATATTACTTGAAATGAATAATTTATGAAATTATACATATATTTTAGGAATATAAATCAGTAAATATAATAAAAAAAATATTACACTTATATTTTACTTATTATATCAAGAAAATTTAGATGTGGTGCATGTTTGAAAATAGGAAAGTCGTGAATATACCTCTATTTCAAAATTTAAATTTACCCCTTACACAATAACCCGCTACATATTAATATCATATATGAGATTAATTTAATAATAAAATATCATTGGGAGTGTCATGTATGCCATGATATATTAAAGATCATATATTTATTTGGATATTTTTATTTTAATAAGTTTTATAAGAAACCAAATAAAAATTTACTGAAATGCACTCAAGTGGTTACTCATAAATATTATGATATATGTTAATCTAAATTTATTTTATCATAAATCTTTTGATTCAATAAATGGTTTTCTTAGTTAAATTAACTTGGATAATTTTTTAAATCTAGAAAGTGGTAATTATGTAAATTATTATGTTTTGTTAATTATGGAGGTTTTATCTCCTAAAAATGAAATATAAAATCAATAGTGGTCTTTTATGCATCCAAATATGAGGATTTAAAATTAAAAAAATCTAATAAATAATCTCTATTTTTAAATTTTTAATAAATAAACTTTTGTTCTTATAATATTGATGTATTCTGTGACAGTAAATTTTCTTTGTATGTGTCTAAATATCATGTCTATCATGGTAAATTTTGGAATATTCTTATTTGATAATATTTTTTAGGGATGTAATTGAATATGGGGAAGTTTGTGTAAATAAGATATATATTAGTGATAATCATAATGATATTTTAATAAAGTTTAAGTCATTTTCAAAATTTAAACATATTTTACAATCTCAATCCAATGAACTTGGTACAAGAACAACATGAGATAGAATATAACATTAATTTTTATTTTCAATTATGAAAATTTTATTCATAAATTTAATTTTCTGAAATGAATTTAAATTTTTTAATTCAACCCATGAAAATTATGTATTTTATTAACATGAATATTATTCTATACTTGGACTCTAATTTTTTCTAGGTTGGATCTACCACTTGGACTCCATTTCTTAATCATTGGAATTTTTCATATATATATATAATGGATTAATACTTTATTGATCCACTTATCTTACATAGAATTCATATAGACCATTGAAAAATATAATCCAATAATCATCTATTTTTCAAATTTGATTTCATTATTTGTTTATTCACCATTTTTTATTGAAAAACTAACCTTTTTCCTCCCTTATCTAATTTTTTCATTTTACATGTAATTGTTTAACCACATGTACCTTAGGTTCCAGTTATCATTGTCTAAACACATTATTTGATGTATTTTAAGTTTCCCTAATGGTCAGGGTCACCTTGGATTGTCACTCATTCGAGGACTCTAACATTGTAAATAGAGGTGGAAATAGAGTGAAATATAGATGAGAGAGATAATATCAATCTTCTATAATATTTTGGCTATTATGATATTGATATCTATATAATCCTTTCATGAATATAGTAAAGAATATGTGGTTCTTGACTTAAAAATTGAGATATGAGATGAGATTCAACAATAAATTTTGTATCCTGAAGGGAAAGGTCTCTAATATTTTATCTTTAAAATTGTAACTGGATTCTGGTAAATGATATTTGACATTATAAGTTTTTTTCATCCAGTTTTTTGTTTCATTTATATATATCCTTCTATACACACACACACACACACACACATGTAAATAAATAAATATATACATATATAAATATATATATATCATTAATGTCACATGGGAATCTTCTGTTGGGAACATATGGCATTATCTCAAGGTGGATTAAGTTATTGTGTATGGATTTAGAAAATATTTTCATCTTCGATAGTTGTTTTTTATTTATTTATCAAATTCTTTCTATTAAAGGTTTTATTTTCATTTCCATTATATTATATAAATTTCTTGGGTTGTTATTATTATGTGTGTAGGTCCAATTATAACCAAAACACAAAAATCCTCTATGTTTGTTTTATTTTTTTCTATTTCTATGTATTATATTTTGGATACTAGGTAATTTTTGTATCATTTTATTGATATCATTTATTTCATTTTTTAATAATAATTGATTCCATCAAGATTATTTTTTTATTCAAATTTTATATTTTAATTTATTTTTTGAGTACCTATTTTGTGTTTATATATGTACTATCTATATTATGTCTAGTTTTTTTTATTTCATGATTCCTAAAACCATAATTATAATAAGTGTGATTTTATTCCATCACTGTGGTTTCAATTTGGTTTTGAAATAAAACATATCTCAATTGAATTTACTCATACCCCTATAAATACCTATATCCTAACACATAAATCCTTCATATGTATATGAAAATTATTTGCATATAGAGTGTGAGTATGAATGAATCGATAAGATACCATTAAACAACCCTCTATAGTGACCAAGTATTAGTATCTACTAAAGTTGTGAATTCCATGCACCCTCTAACAATATATACATATATAAAACATGTATAAACAACCCAAATTTCAATAAATATACACATATTGATTTCATAATCAAAATAAGTCTACTCCTAAACCACTAGATAAACATTAAATTTTTAAGGATGAGGGTGTGAATTATGATCATCGAATGTTCCTCCTTCTGATGGTCCAAGAGAGTGGAATATCAACTATCAAAAGCAACTTCATTTGATCAATGATACCTTATGAAATATATTTCTAGAACTATAAATTATTTTCACTCAAACCACTATATCGATTCATGCTCCACCTTTGGTTTTGGTCACCTCATGATCTTCCTTTTGTAAAGTGAAAAAAATGGAATAATCACGTGACAACTCACACTTTCAATAATAAACACAAAACAATATACAAAAGGATTATGTGGTTCTGAATTTCATCCTAAATCCATGGGAGAACAGTGGAATCTCTTTTATTCGGTCAGAAAAAAATGCATCTTAGTTATAAGGTAAACCCCATGTACTGGTACTCTACCCAAATTAATAGAAGAAGTTTCACCAATTCCATATTCTAGTTGTTTCACCAATCCTCAACCCCTTACTATCTTTGACATTTTAGACTTTTATATCCACCTTCGGTACTTCGTCCTCTATAACCTGGATGAGCATGAGTTTTCTCATTCTAGAGCCACTTCATACTTCATTCCAGGACTTTTCAGTGGTTTTTAGTCATTGTTGTGATTTTTTGGTGACATTTCACATATGGAACAATCCCAATTATATAGTAATGATATCAATACATAAAGTTATCACCATCACCCAAAATGTGTTAAAGACCATCCATTGGCCTTTTAAACCAATATTTCCCTATATCACTCATTATATAGACCAAAAACTCTTGGTTAATAATGCACATCATCTCCACTTAGCTCTAATTACTTTGAAGATTATCCCTTTCCAAGTTTACTAATAAATATTTCCACATATTTCCATCATATTTCATGAAAATCGTGAAATTTTACACAGTTATAAGTACCTATAGAAATTTATTCATCATATACTAGAATCCCTTTCCATTTTCTTCAATCCTTCCTCTCATGTATGACTGAATCCAGAGTATATGAAAAGAATTATACTCTTTGGAATTACTACACTTGAATTACCACTATGATCTATCCACTGAAGTCATCCATCTAGCCCACTTTCATAGGTCTTTTATTCTAGTGAACACACCATCCTATTCCCTTACACTGATCTAACAATAATAGGATCTCATTAAACTTAGGTTAAACTGACACTACTACTTTTAGGTAACTCACATCAGCTTTATGAATCCAGATGTCCCATGGTTCTGATGTATTGTCTTCATATGGATTTCGAAGTGTAACTTCTACTAAATAAATATCCATAGCTTCCAAAAAATAACCCATAAAATAATTCTCACATCAAACCTAACAATATCCCACTTAATAATTGTCTATACATCTTCATTATAATAATTTCCAACTCAAATACTATTCTCACACTCACACAAAATTCCCATTATCCAAATTCCATTCACTCCCAGAATATAGTGATGACATGGTTCTCCCCAATACTCTTTCCAATCATTTAGGCTCCCAATAAATGAATTCATATTCAAATATTTGGAACATTTACCTATATTTCTATTTCATCTGTGAAACTCATATAAATACCTCCTTGTATTCATCCAAAGACAGTAGGAACTGAGTTTTCATACTCTGAATTTTTTAAATTTTAAACAATAATCTACATCATGTACTAGGGTCGTGGACTCTCTCCTACATCAAAACTATAATCTTTGAAAATATTAAATCTAATAGATTTATTGAACAATGAACTATAGTGAAATAATCAAAATCAACCTCCATCCTGAACTTCCCAAAAATTATAATGTCATATCCATGATGAACTCCCATTAAATATTTCATTAGAGTAATCAAGACATGCCTAGACCTTTGCTCCCACTACATCCCACCTATGTCTAGATCCATTTATGAACCCACCTCTATTCCATAGGTCCTTGGGATGATTTTATTATCTTTTTATGATTTTTTACATAGATTTATAAACCCTTAAAAAGAAACCCATTTCGGGACCTAGGGTTTTCCTTTCTCTAGCTTCAGTGCAGCCAAAATTTAACACCTGCTATAGACTTTTTAGATGAGATATAAAAACATTTCTAACTTATAAATGTCTAAATTATTCTTTGAATGATCCTTCCTCAAAAAAAAATTCACTCTACGAAACAATTCATTCAATGTTCTAGGTCATTCTTCCTAAACATAGTGAAACTCATCTAGCAATCTACTAAAACTCCCACTTATCCTCATCTCTCATATTGTAGACTTATCTCTAATCCACTTACATAATGGTTTTTATTTATTTATTTATTAAGTTACTTTTAAGTAAAATTTATTTTCATAAGACAAACCAATGGTGTCATGAACCTTCCCAAAGGGTCATGTTATGCAACTCCCCAAGCCTGCCTCCAATAGGCCAAGGGCTAGTGACTAGTACAGATGAGTCATATCACAAACATGGGAGGCCTTTTCCTAAGTACCTGTAAACATTCACACATATCCAAGCCCATAAAATGATGAAATGTAAAAATAAATGAACAACCATGCATGCATACATTTAAATCCTACAACCAAAGTAAAATATAAACTAAAAGAAAGTAAATGGGGAAAAATACAAGCCCACCACAGAGAGCCTAAAAAAAGTTCAGTCTGAAAGTAAAGAGGGACTACTTTTAAAATACTACAGGAATACACCTTAGTATATCTGGTCTCACTAAGAACCATATGGTCCTGGTTTATCTAGGACTCTACTAAATGGTCGATCATCTGCACAAGACACAACATGGGTGGGAAAAGCCCATGTTTTTGTGAGTATAACAATGCCTAGTAGGAAACCCTAAAACAAAAAATCTTACAATGAAGGAATAATAGTCATCTCAACATGGGTATATGTCCACAATTCATATAATAAGAATATTTATATATACTCAACAAGACACATGGTCTAAAGGTAATTCGCAACCATATTACTAGCCCATTTTTCCATCTCAACAATTCCACAGAGCACTTGTATGGAAGAACACACTCCATGAGTATGATTGCACGGATGAATCCTATATGATAGGTAGTGATCCTCAAGTCTCTCCATTAGAAGTATACACTAGAATTATGAAGATATACGATACATATATGAGGATCACACCTAATTCCATGGGTTATACCAATAAATCAATCTATAATAACCTGCTAAGTAGAGGATCAATGAATGCATAGTTTTGGTCACGATGATAATAAGAACTCCACCTAAGTAAAGAAGATGTTATAGGATCTCACTATGGGCATAATGAAAGGATTCTAACAACTCTATCCAAGAAGTCCTACTGAAGGGATTGTTTTCCTATGTGTAGGAGGTGATTCCATATTAAACCATCGGGAATAGACATGGGAAACCAACCCTAACGAAACCTATCAAAGATACATAGGAAAAGGGTTCCAATACAACAATTAATGAATACATGACATGTTGTAGGGGTACATGTCATGTCCCTTTGAACTTAGGTCTGGACCATGTAAATGGATCATGTCAGTGTTTGTGTTTATATAATAGTACATGGCGTGCAGCTACCCGTGTACCAGTACATGGATTAGCCTATGTACATTTCATCATGGTTTTGACCGTAAAGGTGTACACTGCATGCCTCTAGCTTTTTACTCTTATTTTGAGTCTGTTTTCCCTTAGAGCTACATGCCAAACCATTAGTGAGGTGATCACACATGGTGGGATAGGGTCACATGCTGCATGGTCCTTAACTCCATCCCAAAACCCTAAAATCCTCTAGGATGTACCCACGCACTGTGTAGTCTTGGATTACATGCCATGTGGATCATGTTTTTCTCAAAACCCTAATTCTTCCTTCCGTGTGCATTCGTGCCACTATTGCATCGAAATTCAACATAAAACTCATCAAAAATCGATGATCCATTTCATTTGAGACTCATTGTGGTCATTCACAAGAATTTTTCCTTCAAATTCATTTGGAAATAGGTTTTTGTTCATCTCATCACCATTTCCATGCCCTGCTCAAATTAGTGGTCTCTAATCTGGTGTGATCTTTTCACCACTACCATAATCGCACCTTCGTCACGACGTGTCACGAATGGATCTAAAATACTAAATAATTTCACTGAGAAATGGTTTTAAAACAATTTATTTCCTTGATTGATGTTGAAACACGAGCCAAAAAATAATTATCATGATGAATAAAGAAAATGGGGAGAAATTCATAAACACGAACACAAGGAATGAACTTTGAAAAATGTTTTTGTTGGCCTCGATCCATCACCATTATAATGATAGTGATGAATAAAATAATCACAAATAAATTCCCCAATTAAATCCCTGTAGTAATCCCACTCCGCAAAATGATAGATTTTTTAATCAATCCATTGGTTTATTGATTCATATTCATCATATAAATATAAAATCATTAAATAATCCAATAAAAACAACATCCTAACTTGATTTGGATCGATATATAATGGAGAACAGATTTGTGCCACGATCATTATCAAAATCCTCTAATTTCATCTCACACCGGTCATTAATCATTAATCTTAGTGTCCTACGCCAATGGAATCTCTTCTAATTGATCAAATGGATCGCTTAAATTTATATGGTTATGTGGATGACCCTAAAATTTTTCCATAAGTTCATATTTAAAAAGGAAAATTAGGTTTATTCATCAACAAAAAAATAAAATAATCTAATTAAATTTTTTATTTATTTTACGCCTTTGAATACTTTTCCACAAATGGTTTGTGCTGAAAAAGGTTATGTCATTAATAGTGTAAAACCCCCATTTTGAAATCAACGATGCCTTCATATTTCTAATATATTACTTTTTTTAGATGTTATTAAACTTTTTTAAGAAAATTGTGTGTGTGTGTGTGTGTGCTATTTAATATATTTAATATATTTCAAACAATTATTTCAAGCACATAGAGACTTAGAATCACACTCTGTCTCAGAAACTAGTCTTGAAAATAATCCATACAATATCCAAAAATAATACATGGAAAAATTAGAGTTATTACATTCTCCCAACCATGGGGATTTATGTTCCAAACATCCAAAATAAGGGATACACAAAAGGATGTGGGTACTAAACATGAATTTGAGCCTCACGCTCCCATGTTCTCTCTGGAAGATTATTATAATGCCACTAGAGATGAACTAATGGAATCATTTAACCATGAAGGAAATTCTCCTACAGATCCTCGATCTCAACCAGTTATTCAGTAATGGTATCTCTATCCTCGAAGTCCAACTCACCCTAGTCTATAATGTGTGATGGTCCATGCATGTACCTCCCCAGCTACAACAAGTGGAAGATATCTTGTACCCAGTATAACTTCATGGGTGGAGAAAAGTGGTACACCACCTCTCCAAACCTATGAAGTATCTGGAAAGGTCTAATGAATCTTAGAGATAACTTGTCACCCCAACCAAATATCTATAATCCACATCGAGAGGAAACTCATAGGAACACATGGTATCCCTCCTCAAACACCAAATTCCTTCATCATCTGTACACATAAGACTTATGATGACTCTGCGTAGTCCTCATCCACTCTTGGATGATCTTCACCTTCTCAGTAGTATCTTATACCAACTATGGGCCCAAAAGTGTTGTCTCTCCTAGGTCAGTACAACAAAGTGTTGACCATCAAGGTCACCCGTACAAAGCCTCGAATGGTTCCAAACTCATGGAGTAATGGTATATGTTGTTGTACTAAAACTCCACCAATGTTAGGTGGTCCTACCAACTATGGTCAAATTCTAACATGAAATATTTCAACATGTCCCCTAAGACATTAATTCTTCACTCTATATGGTCATCAGTTTAGGGATGAAACAAAGTGCTCAAGTATAACTGAGTCCCGAAATGCTTCTGTAATCCATTCCATAACTGAGTAGTGAAGTGAGTATCATGGTCAGAGATGATAATCAATAGAGCACTATGGATTCTCAATATCTTCTACATGTAGAGGCATCCCAAGATCTCTACTAAACTCTGCTCTTGGATAGCTAGGAAGTGGGCTAACTTGCTGACTCAGTCTACGATCACCTCGATGGAACTGTGTCCCAGTGATGTACATGGTAATCCCATCACTAAGTCCATTCATATCCCATTCCACTTCCATTATAGAATCTCAAGGGGCTGATCTAAACTCTATGGAACTTGGTGCTCTTCCTTCACATGCTGACATGTAAGGCAGTGAGAGGCAAACTCTACAACTACCTTCTTAAACCCTAGACACCAAAAATGATGTTGGAGGTCCTATTACATCTTTATCACACATGGGTGTACCACCAAAGGAGATGAATGAAACCCTCTAAAATCCCCCTATAATAATGTCATTGGTATCATCATGCGACCTCTGAAAATAATGACATGTTCCCCACCTTTAGAAAATCCATAAAGATCATTTATAGTGGATATATGAGTATGTAGAGTCTTAGAGTCAGTATCATCAAGTTCTGCCTCCCTAACTCATTACAAAAGAAGAGGGGTAATAATAATTTATGGGAGGTAAGATTATCCATCTCCATCCACAAAGGGTAATTGCAATGAGTCCAACCACTCTAATGCCTCTTTTAGAAACTAATAACAAGATCTTCTCCTTAGAGAATCTGCTACAATGTTCTCCTACACAAGAGTATAGAAAATCTCAATGTCATAATCCTAGAGAAAATATATCTATTTTCACTATCTCATGTTAATATCCTTATGAGAAAAATATACTTGAGACTCTTATGATCATAATAGATGATAAACTACTCTCCTATTAGGTACTGTCATTACATCTTTAGTGTGAAGACAACCACTTCTAACTGAAGATCATGGGTTGTATAGTTCTGCTCATGTAGTCTCAACTAATGTGAATCATAGGAAATAAATGCTTGCCTCTACATCAAAACACTACCAACCATACTTAATGATGCATTTCATAACATTATGTGCTCGAAAACCTCCTCTGTGAATCTCAAGATGAGAGTGTTCGTCAATTTCTACCTCATCTGCTGAAAATATCGTTGTCACCTCTCTATCTACATAAAAGGATTCCCCTTTTGGGTCAAAGTTTTCATGGAAGATGATATCCTAGAGAAACAGGTTATGAATATCTGATAATATTCTATCAACCTAAGGAATCTTCACACCTCCTTCACACTCTTGGGAAGATCCCAAGCTGACACTATCTTGATCTTGGCCAAGTCCACTGCTACTCCGCCCACTGAGATAACATTCCTTAGAAAGTGGACCTCCAGAATCCATAGCTAACACTTTGAGAGATTCTCATTGTGTTGGTTATCTCAGAGTACATATACAACTATCCTTAAGTGTCTCTCATGGTCCTCATCATATGTTGAGTGCAATCGGATAACATCAATAAAGAATACCATGAACCGGACTGAGAAAGGATAAAAGATCTTCTTCATGAGTCACATGAAAACTATTGGGGTGTTTTTCATTCCAAATGGCATCAACAAGTAATAATAATGATCATAGTGACATATGAATGTCATCTTCAGTATATACACATCATTTACTCACAACCGGTGATAGATTGACCTGAGGTGAGCCTTTGAGAACCATCATTCCCCACTCAACTTATCTGAGAGGTCATTGATCCTCAATAGTGGATACTTGTTCTTCATGGTCACCTGGTTCAAGCATTGTTAGTTCACACACAACCTCAAGATCCCATCCGCATTCTTGGAGAAAAATAACTAGGTTTTTTTTATTTTGAAACACTGAGTATAAAAAATCCATTCTTGTGTAATCCCTCCAACTACACCCTCAACTTGAGAAGCGATGTGGGAGCTATCTGATATGCTGGTGCAGATATTGGTGTCATATCAGGATGTATATTAATGCATAATTCTATCTCTAAATGAGGATATAAGTATGGAACATCTTCAGGAAAGATATCCTCATACTCCAATTCTATTGTAGAAAACTGGAAACTCATAGCATCTATTGCACCAAGTTCATGCTAGCCAACTGATGAGTAACTATCTACACCCTCCTATTAATGAGTCCATCCTATGATGTCTAGGTTTCTTTTTCACCCACAAAGGAAAACATGGTCCCAAAACTATGTACATGACACATCCTTTTCCTAAAACAGTAAATTTGGGTGTAAACTATGGATAAATAGTCCATACCTAATATTAAATCATAAGGATTCATCTCTGATATAAAGATATCCCAACAGAAACTATCACGTCCAAGAGTCAGTTCACACTGAGGGAACAAGTTTGTGATAGTTAACTCATCTCCAGTAAGAATGTCCAAATTCAAGGGTTAAGCTAATGGCTCAATTAAAATCTCTAAGTTTCGAATAAGATGGGTCGAGATAAAGGAATGAATAAAACTCGTGTATTTCAGTACTGTAACTAAGGTATAAAAGACACAGATCGTTCCCTATATCATTCTCAAATCCTCTAGATCATAATCCTCGGTTGCCTACAGCTGTACCTACCACTATCCTCTAGCTCCCTGATCAAGGTGTGAACCACCTGGGGGTGGTGGTGGTAATAAGTCAAAGCATATACCACCTCTATTTACCCTCCTAGCTCCTCTTCCACATCCATCTCCTTGTGTACCTACCTTCTCCCACCACTAACTCTACCTCGATGGCCCATACAAGGTATCTCTATCAGTCGTACAGTGAGTCAGAAAAGTTTTATTGTACCATCACATGATTATAAATGCCTCTCCCTAGGTTTACTGGACACCCTCTTTGATCCCTGAACCACAGACCCTCTATCTTGGGACCTCCTCCTAAAACTACTCACACATCCAGGTCTCTGAGACTGATGTTGGCTCCCAGATTCTGAGGTCTCTGTTTCTATATTCCCACTATAGGAAACCACTGGCTGTGTATTCTCAACTAAGAAACTATCAACCACCAAAGCTTTATCTATCACCCCAGTAAAGGTAGGAATGCATATATGTATAACACTCGATTGGATGTCTCTATACAGTCCTCACTTAAAGGTCTGATCATGAAAGAACTAATCTTAAAATATTTATATCAAGTACCTAGAGAGGTTGGTAAACCTCAATGAATACTCAAATTTTGTCGTGTTGCCCTGCTAAAGTTATATAAGATCCTGAGTACATACACCCCTCATCATAGCTAGAGATAAATCCTCTCTAAAAAGTTTCTCAAACTCTAACCATTCTAGACTTACCTCATCATAATATTGGGTCACTAACCCCCACCATCGTCCAACTGAGCCATAGAGAAGGATCACTACCATGACCACCATCTGATCAACTGGTGTCCTGACTAGATATAAAAATAGAATCACCACCTCAATCTATCCCTCATCCACCTTTGGTTCAGGCTCACCACAGAACCTGAGGCATTTATTTCACTGAAACTCATAAAGTGTTCTCAACCTGCACACCTCATCCACCATTACTACGAGTATCATCCCCTGTTCAATAAGAGGTGGTATTGATGGTGTGCCACCAAGAGGTAACATCTCTTGAACTAGTCCTTGTATAAATTTCTCATCACTGAGGGGGTCATCATCATGATCCTGATACTAAATCCTAGCTGGAATATGTCACGGAGGCATCCTAAAGGTAAAAAAGATATACCATAGTCAATGAGTATATCTAGAGAGCTATCTCAATAAGGACATTGAAACCACAACTCATTCCTATATGATTGATGTATCACTATTTTCCCTACAACCAATGTTCTCATGTACTGAGTTGAAAATAGGGTGAACAGGGTCCTGGTGTATGGATATGTCGGCCTCCACACCAACACTAGAGTCCCTGTAACTTGAAACACTTAACATTGTTTCCCCAAACTAATCTCACACACTCCATTCCTAAGGTAGAATCAATTACTATGATAACACTCTATCATAACCAATCCCAAATAGGATCATGCCACAACTCCAAAATCCCACTTTCAACAGGCTAGGGGCTAACAGCTAGTGCTAGTAGGCATATCACTAACAAGGGTGGCCTTATCCTAAGTACCTATACACACTTACACATCTCCAATCCCATACACTGCTGAAATGTAAAAAAATGGAACAAACATGTATGCATATATCTAAATCCAACAACTAGAGTAAAACATGAAGTAAAGGAAAGTAAACAAGTACAAATATAATCCCACCACAAAGAGTCTAAAAAACATTCCAACCTAAAAGTAATGAGGGACTGTTGTCAAGATACCATTGGAACACACCTCGGTCTGTCTGGTCTCACTAAGAACCATCTATTCCTTGTCCATATAGAACTCTCCCAAAAGGTCAATTGACTACATAAGACATGACATGTGTAGGAAATTCCCAGGAATATGTGAGTATAACCATGCCAAATAGGACACCCTGAAACCATAAATCATACAAAAAGTAATAATAGTTAGCTCTACATAGGTATATGTCTATAATGTACATAAAAATAATATCCAGATATACTCAACAAGAAACACATCCTAAAGGTAAGTCACAACCATAATATGATCCTTGGTTTCCATCTCGAAGGTTCCACATAGCACTCATCTGGGAGAACACACTCCACAAGTCTAATAGCACTGATGATGTCCATCTGAGAGGTAGTGCTCATCGGGTCTCTCTATTAGAAGTATACGCTGGATGTCTGAAGAGATATGATACACATATGAGGATCACACTCAAGGCCATGGGGTATAATAATAACTCAATCTAAAAAATAACCCACTAAGTAGAGGATCAACACCCATGTAGTATTGGTCACAAAAATATCATGAACTCTACATAAGGAAATATGATGATAAAAGATCACACTCTAGGCCTCATGGAAGGATTCCAACAACTCTATCCAATAAGTCCAACTGAAGAGATCATTTTCCTATTTGTAGAAGGTGATTCCATACTAACCCATAGGGAATGGATATGGGAAACATAACCTAATGAAAATTTTCTAATATATAGAGAAAAAGGTATCTAATACAATATTTAAGGATTACAAGGTGTGTATTATCGATACACACCATGTCCATTTGACCCAAGGTCCTACTCATGAAAATGGACCTAATTCATGTTTGTTTCTAGGTAACATTACATAATGTGCACCTTCCCAAGTACCAGTACATGGATTATCCCATGTAAATTCCATCTTGGTCGTGTATTTGTAGGAGTACACAATGTTCCCCTAGTCATGTACTCTCAGGCCATGTCCATGTACCCTCTGAGGTACACACCAATCCATCTGGGAGGTGATCTCATGCCATGTGATAGGGTAACACGACATGTTCCCCTTAACCCAATCCTAAAACCCAAGACACTACTTTGTGGGCCCCGTATGTCATGTATTCCCCAATTAATTCTGTGTGGATCGTGTTTTTTTAGAAACCCTATTTCTTCCTTCTACATGCACTCGTTCCACTACTGCCTTGAAATTTGGCCTCAAACTCACCTAATATCATGGAACCATTCCATAAGAGCCTCATTGTGTCCATTCACAAGAATTAGGCTTTATAATCCATTTGTAAATTGGTTTTTTTCATCCTATAATCATTTACATGCCCTACTCAAATTAGGGGTCTCTAATATTTTCTAATCCATTCATCACTACCACTGTTTCACCTCTTCCTCATCATGCTAAGCCCAAATCTCCAATATTTAATTGTTGTTCCAAAAAATGGGTGCTCAGTGATTGATTCCTTGGTGGATGTCAAACCATAGGCCAATGAATAATTCCCATGATTAATGAATAAAAAGGGAAGAAATGCGCAACCACAAACATGAATAATTAACCTTAGACAAAGTTCATGTTGTAATTGATACATCTCCATTATAATGACAGTGAAGAATCAAATAATCACAAATAAATTCTCCCAATAAATCTACACAATAGTCTCATTCCACAATATGAATGATCCAAGAATCAATTTGTTGGTAGATTGATTTTCATTCATCAATGAAATAAAAATCATCAAAAAAATCTAATCAAAAAAACATCCTACCTTGATTCATATCGATCACTGGTGAAGAAAGGATTTTCATCATGATCGTTGGAGAGATCCCCAGATTATGTCTCGCACCGGTAATCAATCTTCAATCTGGTCAACATCTGCCAACAAAATCTCTTCCAACAGCTTCAATAGATCTCATCCATTTGTAGGGTTATGTGGCTAACCCTGAAAATTATCCATAAGAATTTATTTAAATAAGGAAATCAGGTTTTTTCATTAATGAACAAATAAAATATTTCAATTAATTTTTTTTATTTATTCTTCATCTGCAGAAACTTTTCAAAAAATGCTTAATATTGAAAAAAATTTCACATGCCTAGGCTAAAAACAAAATTATGAACTCAATGGTGACCTCGTATTTCTAATCTGATCTACCATTTAAAATTTATTCCATTTTTTCATGAAAATTTTGGTTGAATGTTATTTAATATATTTAATATATTTTAAAAATTTACTCTGGGAACACTAGGCCTCATAATCGCACATCGTCTCAGTGCCTGGTCTCCAAAATAATCCATATAATATCTAGAAATAATACATGGAAAATCCAAGTAATTAAAACTAGAACTTGAATACCAACCAATTCCATCAAATATTTCATTCAATATCAATGAGTTTTAGAAAATATTACCATGACACAAGATTCTTATATTTCTTCCTCTTTCAATTTATTTTTATCTTTAAAACTATGCTCTAAAATTTATCTTCTATTCATGTGATCTCTAACATTAAAATTCTTCTTGTAAATCTTGAAACCTATCCACACATACCATAACCATTAATCCCTCGATGTGAATTCTTACACCCCTCCATAATTTCTCTTATTTCCCATCTCCGCATAATTTAGCGAATCAATATTTTATTACACCATACCTAATTATATACATTTTGGGATAGAACCATCACCTTTAAAATAATAATAAGGATCATAGAAAAAAAATACTTATTCCACCTTCACACACATTGAGTGATGAAACCCCAGAGTCATCTAAAATGAATTAAGATAGACTCCAAAAAATACCTTGTATTAATTTAAGTCACCCCCTTTTAGCTACAATCATGTGAAATCTATAGAATTTTACCTTATGAAAACATAATCCCAAAATTTTATCCTCAAATTGAATTACCAATTTATTCCTCTACTAAATACTACTTTTGGGATGCATAATTTTTCTTAATTAAAACCTATAAAACAATATTGGTACTCATTTTCATGTACTTATAGTTTTATAACCTCACCTCCAACTAATTTCTATATCCAAAAAAACTATAAATCCTCAAGATTCAGAAAACACAATATCATTTAAGATCTTTAACTTCCACCATCATATCATAAAATTATACCTAACCCATTGTAATGTTATCATATAGAGACATGATCTCCCAATGAATCCATACAACATAAGGTATCATCAGCTTTGTTCATTATTTTTTTAACCATCCACCAAGTTCCATAATTCAACCCTAATTAATGTAACATTCCACATGAATCCTATAAGTCAATTAGACTTTAAATATTCCCAAAAATGTCACTGGTACCACCACCATCCTTTGATGAAACTTTTCTGGTAACTTGATTTAACAACTGATCATGAGAAATTATAAGTTTTACAAAAAATCTATGAAAACCACTAATGATAGAACATACTCCAAGACTCGTGTTATTAAAGATAACTTTCAATAACCTGGAATCCCTCAGGTACCACCACTGTCTTCTAGTAACAACCTTATAAGTCCTTGATAAACTAATCCACTAGATACTCTGCAACCATGATTTACTGTCAAGAATAGCATCCAAGAATTATTACCAGTTTTTGGGAATTAAGGCTTATATTTTTATCACCATAATTTCTTCCTTAAAGTATTATGGTGCATCATAACATAAACCATTGAAAGAAACTTCCTCCAATTAACCATCCCTTATGACTTTGACATCCGAAACTGGGAAGTATGAGAACCCCAACCACTATGTCTAGTCATCCTACACCTATGGTGCTGATCACCTCATAATATTACTTCCATTGAGATAAAATGAACATTATGAACACATACATGAAATAACAAACAAAAAACAATGTACACAAAGATTTCATGGTTTGAACTTTCATCCTATACCCATGGGAGATTGGAAAATTTTATTTCATTCCATTGAAAAAAAATACATCTGAGTTCCAAGTAGAAAATCACATACCAATTCCCTACCTATATTAATAGAATAAATTTTAATGATGTTATCTTTTTGTCGTTCAATGTCCCATAATCCCCTTTTAGTATCTATGATTTTGGGTTTTGACCTTTTTCTTCAGCACTTCAAACTTTATCACTTGAATTCATCTAGGTGTACTCCTTATAGAGCTTACTCAACATTAAAGTTCACATCTATCAATGTTTTTCAATCATTATGCTAATTATTTAGTGAAATTTCACATATGAACCTATCCTACTTATATGGTGATCCTGGTCAGTCATCCAGTCAACACCATCATCCAACATGTGTGGGAAACCATCTATTGGTATATGCAACCTTAGTTTCCCTATATCACTCATTACATCAACTGAAAAATCCTAGTGAAAATGTAACATCATATCCACTTTACTCTAATGATTATTATCAATTTACGTTTTCTATATCTAATAGGAAACCCTTCCATGTCCCACCATACGTGTTCATAGATCTCATTAAATTCATCACTATCATCACCTCCTCCGTAAATTCAACCAGTGTCTAATATATTTCCTTTTTGTATGCTTAAATACTTCCTCTAGATAATGAATGAATACCAGTTACATAAATCAGATGACCCTCCTAAGAATACTCACACTCTTACTACCACTATGATCCATCTTCGGAACTCATTAATCCAACCTACTTATACTGGAGTCACCTTCTAGAGAACACATTTTCCAATATAATTCTACTGATTTGAAAACCTAAGGCTCCCATTAAAATTTCATTCAACTAAAACTACTACTTCTGGTGAACTTTCATTAGCTACTTAAATTTATATTTCCCATGGTTTTGATGTATTGTTTCGATCTGGGTCTTGAAATGTAACTTCTGGTGAATGAAATTCTAGAGCTTCTAACGATTAACCTAGAAAAAAATTTCACACCAAACCGAAAAAAAAACAATACCCCTTAATCCATATATATGACCCCAGTGGTCTAACTTCCCACAAGTGTACTAAAATATATCACATGTTATATATTTACATATAAAACAACATTGTTCTAAGGGTGGAAATTCAAGTCATTTCATGTCAAACCATTTAATATTAGTGTTGAAATGATCAATCCTAACCCAACCAATTTATTAAATGGGTTATTATGTCAATAATTATGTCACATATTATTTATATATTTAATTATTTATTCAATATATTTAAAAACTTCAGTAAACCTTATAGACTTATATTTCATAAAATTATTCTTAGAATCAAAATAATTTTTATTTAAATAAGATATTAATAGACACACACACACACACACACATACACACACACATATATATATATATATATTTGTGTGTGTGTGTGTTAATTCAGGTAAAAAATATTTTATTCAAAAATATAAATATATAAATTTGAGAAAATATGACCTCTTGAGAGGATTGACCCAAACTCTAAGTTTGTTTTCCCTCATAGGTATTGGAATAGACACCAATTATCCATATATATTTCATAATTCTTTATATAAAATCAAATTATAATTATTAGAACATTTAATTCAATTTCACCACAAATATTACCAATTGTTTGCATCATAACCCAAACACATAAATAAAACTCAATGACACAAAATAAAGAATCAACTATAATTATTCTTAATAAAATAAAATTATAAATAAATATAAAAAATTTAAATCATATTATCACACATCATGTCCAATAATCATCGAAATATTTCTTACATTTCATTTCATTCCATAATATTTAAATAATAATTACATTTATAACAAATTAATCCATAATCATAGTGATAAAAAACATAATCTATCTATGAAAATTTAATCACTAGTTAATCCATTATATTATTCCAAATAATTAATTCCATATGAATTTTATAATTAATCAATAAATATCATTTAAATTTATATATAATTTACCCATATGGTGTATAATTCACCATAATGCATTGTCAGAAACTTATTCCACCTTGTAAAAAATGGAATATAATCAGCTAATAATTATCCTGTTATATTTCGCATTATATTATGAATAAAAGTTATCTCTTATTTATATTTGTTTCATTTCATTAAATTTATCAATCATGGTTTCATACAAATGAAATAAAATCAATAAATATATGTTAGGTAGTCAGGGTACCGTATAGGGAATGTACTTTATACTCATTTCATTGTAGCTTGTGTGATAAAATGAATTAATCCTTCCAAGTATCAAAAAAAATAATATGAATTTAAAATACTCTATTTCTTAGATTGGTCCAAATAATTTATCAATAAAAATTAAATTAACATAATTCTAATATTTTTCTCCAATATACGATCACATTATTATAAATGGTTTATGAACCAAGTACTATATGGGGACGATACTAGGTGAAGAAGATGGGAGGAAAAGGGGAGATAACAAGAGGGGATAGTTAATTATTGTGTGGGGTGAGGGTGAATTTTAAGTGTGTTAAATAAATTTTTTCGGCCTAAAATGATCAAAATGTCAAAGATTAAAAAAATTATCGAGCATCCCACTAGAGTCTTATTGATTCCCAATTGAAATCTCAATAAGCAATAACATTCCTTGTGATCGAACATTAAAACTCTTATGGAAGTCAATAATGGATAGATCCACTATATATCCCACTAGATTCAAAGTGGAACCTCCTTAGGGTCTTAGTAGACTCAGTTTTTTCCCTCTAGATCATCTTCCTCCCATTTCCATCAGAATTATTCTACTAAAATCCTTCATTTCATTTCCATTTTTTCTAAGAGATTAACAAAAATGAATTACTTAATTTAAAATAAAATTAAATATATGTTATTTCACTGATATTCAATGGAATTACACAGTACAAAAATGATTAATAATTTAAATATCATGTAGTTTGACTATATAAATTTACATTTAAATACATTACAATGTAATTGATATGTATAATTTATTACAAAGATTTATAATTTCCTACCAACTCAAAAACAACCCAAATAATAAGAGACTGGGTGGAACTATATTCCACTTCCTTGGGGATCCCCTTCCAATAGGTCCTGATCACACTACCAATTATCGAACACACCACCCCCAACTCAAAGAAATGTGTGTACCAATAGTAAAAAATAGATATTTTAGTTGTACTTTAAAGAAAAAAATAAAACATAAATATGATATAATAAATCATAAATAAAAAACTTATAAAAAGGAAAACATGAATATAAAAACATAATTCATAAATAAAAAGGCTAATATAATGTAAAAATAAAACATATTACAAAGTAATATGACACTCCCAGTGTGTTTTCACTATTTTGAGTGTGTGATGGAATTACAATCATTCTGATCACATCGCATGTCAGATTCAAAAGTGGTTAATTAATATATGTCACAAATGGATAATCAATCGTTATAAACACTTTTTTTCAATTATGACTATGGTAATCATGTTTTGAACTAAGATTTCAGTTTTAAATTGAAAACATGAACCTTTAGTTATATCAATCACACCATATATCAGATCGAAAAATGGTTAATTCTTTCTTATCATAAATAAATAAACAATATTTTTACGAAATTATCATGAAAATTTGAGCATGTTTTACCATTTTTATTATGTGATGCATGTTTTGAACTAAATTTTCACTTTTAAATGAAAACATGCATTCTCAGTCATACCAATTATACCATATGTAAGATTGAAGAGAGATTAATTCCTTAACATAAAAAATTAATTTTCAATATTTATTATAAGGTATCAAGATATTCCAAGTGTTTTTTATTAGTTTTTAGTATGTGATGCACATTTTGAACATAAATATCACTTTTAAAAAAAAACATGCACTTTCAATCATATGGGCACACTGTTTATTGAATTGATGTGTAGTTAATTTCTAAATGTTAAAAATTAAATATAGATATTTTTTCAAAAGTATTAATAAAATCCAATCGAATTTGTTTACCTTTAATCAAGTGATGTGTGTTTTGAACTAAAATGTTACTTTTAAATGGAAAACATGCACTTTCCATCACACTAGCCAAACTTTTCATCGTATTTATGTGTGATTAAATCCTACATGTTTCAAAATAATTATAGATATTTCTCCTAAGGTATCAATAAAATACAAGTGTGTTTAATCAATTTTTAGTATCTGATAGATGTTGTGAACTAAAATATTACTTTTAAAATGAAAACATGCACTTTGAGTCATACCGACAACATCCTATATCAGATTGATGTGTGATTATTTTCTACATGTCAAAAATAAATCACATATTTTTTACCTAAAGTATGAATACAATACGAGATTGTTTTCTTGGTTTTGAGTATGTCACATGTGTTTTGAACTAAAATTTCCTTTTAGGTCTTCCTCGACTCATTTTAATGTGTGAATTTTTCATTAATCTTTATTTATTAATATGTATATCCCAATCGATTATTCTTAAAGGTTAAAACCATTTTAATCTAGTATCATTTGTCTTCTCATATATCAAATCCATTCTAATTTTTTCTCAAACACATTAATTTCTAATCCAATCCCTCTTAGTATACCCATATGCCCATATTAAAATTTTCATTTATTATACCATTGTTTCTTCTTTAGGTGTCTTTCCAAATTATAATACTCTCTACCATATAGAATGGTTATTCAAATAACAAAACTATAAAATTAACCCTTAAATTTAAAAGGAATTTTATAATCATAATGTTTTCCATTTTATCCATCCATGACCAATCCTATGAGAGTCATTTGTATTAATATCTCTATTATAATATATAAATGAGCATAAATATAAAAAATGATAAAATTTTGAAATATCATGGGCTCCTAATCTCACATACACGACATTACTATATAATTATGTATTAAAACATCATTTCATGTAACAATAAAACATTATAAAATTAGTTTAAAATAAACACTTCTATGAAAAACATACTAAGAAAAAACATCCCTAAAAACCAAAAGATTTCTAAATAAATTAAATCAAACCAAAATTCATCCCAAATAAATTATTATAAAACTTTTATTTTCAATATAACTAACCTTTGAATTAAAATGAAAACCAAAATAAGCCTTAAACACTAAAAATACACTTCCTCTCATCAAAAACATTAATATAAAACTATGCATTCTAAAAAAAGATGTTTTTTGAAAATACACCAAAATAAAACATGTACTTATTATTTAAAGTAGATTCCCCTTAAAATAATTACATACAAAAAAACTTGTAACCAACTTACATTTTTAAACCTTTACAATGAAACCACGAGTTTCTGTATAAAAGAACCTTTTTAAAAAAATTCATTCAAAAAAAATCTAACCAAACACAAACAAACATGGAATTTAAACTATAAATTTATATCTATAACACTCAAAAACTCATTAAAAGAAAAACTTAAAGAAAAAATCTACACATGTAAACAATTAATTTAATTTAATAAATCCAAACAAGTAATGAAATTATAAAAATTTCTTATTCTATCTTGAAAATCAAATTAAAAAATTAAATCAACCTTCCAAAAAATCAACCCTCCTTTAAATCATTACTGTAGAAATTAAAATGAATTTAAGTAATGAATTTTATTTTTTACATCATTCAAAGGTAGTATTTTTTGAACAGTTTTACTTGATAAAACACATGAATAACCGCAAATACAAAAATAATCATCCAAAATTCATTTAAAAACATGTAATTATTTTAAATGGAGATCCAACAACAAAAAAATTTCATAAATTCTTCAATTTCATTAGGTTTTTAAAATTCATAAATTATTATCATGAGGGGGATTTGATAGAGTATGGAATCATTTTACATGAACAACAATCCCAAAAAATCAATAATAAACACATCACAATTAGAGGATATTGAAAACCTTTAATTTCAGAAGTGGAATCATACATAAAATGATGTGAGGGGGTGCGTTTGAGTATGACTACAATAATAGCTAAAAAAGATTCAATCTACAGTGCATTTAGGGTTCTTTTGTAAATACAGTAAGGTAATTATGTGTGCTTACTAAAAACATGAATAAAAGATGATTTTATTTGTGATAAAATCATAAGTGATTAAAAAAATACCTGTATCAATTCTAATTAAGGCACTAATAAATCTACTAGTATCAGTGTTCAGATAGACCATGATAAAGGTCTTTATATAAGATTAAACTGAACCTGTATAAGAATTAATCCTTACATAGCTTCGTTTTAATCTTACTCATAGATTTTTATCATCACTAACTTTTTCACTGATATAGGTAAATTTATCGACCTTAATATTAGCACTGATAATGGACTCCATATATGATTAAACCAAATCTAAGCAATGAGTAATTATAATGTAGCTTCAGTTTAATCATCGGAAAAAATGCTTATCATCTCTAAGCATAGAACTGATATATATATATATATATATATATATATATATATATATATATATTAGTGCTAAAATTAGTGTTAATAAATACCTATGCATAATATTAAAACAAAGTTTCATATTATCTTTCAATGTGGAAAATTTTATTTAAGAAATATTAATAATTATATAAATGTGTAAATATTTTTTACTATATATAAATGTATAAATAGATATAAAAATATTAAAAATTACATTTAAATACAATAGATTTACAATAAATTTCTATTTATATAAATTTATATAATATTAATTATATATATAATATTAATAATTGTTAATTGAATTTAAATATTTTTAATATTATTTTAGAACTTTTATTAATTATATAAATGGATAAATGTTTAATATTATAAAAGTGTACACTTATATTTAAAAATATTAATAATTATGTTTGAATTTATAGATATTATTTTCAATATATAACTAATTAATATTTTTTTAAATAGTTTCGGGGTGGCTCCCTTTTTTATTAAACCAAGAAAATAACTATTTTTTATGGGCAATGGGGAACCCATTACATCGACTTAAAGGCTGGGGGCACACAAAGGCTCAAAATAAATGGCCTGGAGACTCATTAAAGCCCAATATAAGGTCGGTAGACCCTTGGCTAACATACCCAATGTCCCGGCTCATCTTTCACTCAGTTACACTAACACACCATAGTCCACCATTGGCTATTGTGTCACCCATGCCATCATCCTTAAGAGTCTGAATCACTAAAGTTTCCAACCTTGGATCGCTAATTTCATTACCACCCCCCCCCCCCCCCCATCGTTCATGTTCTCCCGCACCACCAGCATTGTCCCACGTCATCCTCTCCATGTACCTGCACCACTGGAGTTGCCCCCGCTATAATATGTATGCACCGGCATCACCGGCCTCACCCTGTGGCATTGTTCTTCTACGTCTTCACCAGTGTTCATGCCTCATTATCATCATCCATGCACACATGGAATAAAGTCTCACCCCCAAATAAATAGCTAAACTATGCGCAGCATGTGGGAATCGAACATCAGCCGCAATAGATGCACCTCAGAGCCCCAACTAATAGGGGTGGGGATCATGTACACTAATTAATATTAAATTTACAATTGACTATATTTAATATAACATTAAATTATTAATATTTTAAGAAAATACATATAAATTACATATATAAATAAAATATTTTTTATCAATAATATGAAAAATATAATTATATAAATATTTTCACAATATATTATTAATTATAAAACTATAAAATTAAACGAAAGAACTTTAATAATTATACTTAAAGAGATTTACAATTGTCAGTTTATAGATATATTACTATTACTAATTATAAATATATATATTTTATTGATTTTATAAAAAAATAAAATTTATTCTTAATTACAAATAAAATTTGTTAATAAAAATTAAAAATGTTATTATTTATATAAATGAATAAACTTTTTAGAATATATAATTATTTATATTAATTTATCATTATAAAAATAAATAATTATATGTATGTATGAAAAAAAGTTAAAATAAATATATCTTACTAATTAATTAAATATAAATATTAATTAATAATTTTATTATTATAATAATATATATATAAATAATTATAAAACTACCAAAATTTAAAATATAAATTAATTTCATAAATTCATTTAAAGATTTTAACTTTCTCATTTTTTTTAATTACTGATTTATATATATAACTATATTTATTTGAATATAAATGCATGTGTGTGTGCATGCCTAAAGAACCTATGGTTGTGTGTGTGTCGGTGTGTGTGTGTGTGTGTGTCGGTGAACCCAACACATATGTGTGTATATCTAACTATATCCAATGAATATAATGTTAATTTTATTATAATATATATATATATATATAATAAAAAAATTAATTATTATTACATATATATATATATGGTATATATATAATATTAATAATATATAAAAAATAGTATATGAAAATTTCTAAAATTTTAAATTTCCAATTAATTTTTTCATTTAAACCTTAAAATTACAAATTTTCGTTACAATAAAAATATATAAATATTTTTCATTAAATAAATGGAAAAATATTTTATCAGCACAATTCATAGTGTTGAGAAAAGTCACATTTTTTAGTGCTAAATAAAATTATGATGATGGTACAAATTTGTTGCAAAATTTAGATATAAACACACACACACATATACATATTTTAATATATATTTGTTTAAAAATGTATATATATTTATATATATGTATACATTTATGATTTAATGAATAAAATTACAAAATGTATACATATATTTTAATATACATAAACACACACACACACACAGACATATATTTATATATTTACATATAAACATGTGCACACATGGAGGATGACATGCAAGATGTTGTGTTATTGCTGCTGGTGGTGTGGCGAGAAAAGGGGTGGCGCAATGTAAAAGTTGGTGTCATGGTGTAACACAATATGCTTATCTACACCTTCAGTTTCTAGTATCCTAGGATAGACATGCATATATTTTACAACATTTCCATAAATAAAAAAAATTAAATCTCACAAATAATATCACAATTCCCAGAAAATAAGGTTTAGTGTCTTTGAGGACTAACTATATAAAAACTTATTTTAAAAGACTTATGAATTTCTCCATAATTTCCCCACACTAAACTCCCAGATATACTTATTATATGTTATACTCATCTTCATATCCTATAGAAATGGAAATATAATAAAGGTGTGATCTAAAATTCTCAATAAGGGTAATCATAAGTGATAACAATTAAAAATCAAAAGTGAACATTAGATGAGAAATGAGTATAATCAAGATAATAAAGAAAATCCATACCCATAAAAAATAGATCAAAAATAATGTTATATGACTTAGAATAAAATAATACATGACTCAAAAGAGTACTAAAACGTGATTCAGTAAACAAGAGTCATGAGAGTATAACACAGTCATGAGAATAAGTATATAACTATGAAAAATCATTAAAAAATTTCACAAACATTAGTATAGGTAACATTACTTTCATGTTCCACACCATCAGTGATAATGATTATGAGAAACTAAAATATACTCATGTATAGTTATATCATGAGATATAATCTTTAAACTAATGCATTAGAGAGCAATATAGGACTCCACCTGTCAATATCTATACTTATGAGTGCTGCTTCAAATAAATCGTGTATCAAATCATAAAGAACCCATCAAAAGAAAATGAGTTTAATTAAACACATCACAAATAACCCATGATAATAAAATGGGTTTTATATGGATTCACATAGGTAAATAATTAATAATTACATCAATAATAATAAAATGATAAACCCATGAAAAATAAATGGGTATCGAATGACATCAAGAAACTTTCTAGGTAAATATCATTCAATCAACATAATAGAGTATATAGTATTTTTTCCATATAAATAAAGGTTATATATATGTGTCAAAAATTTCCCTAAATTAATTTATGTATGGAATCTAAGTTAACACCTTTAAATATAATGAATATAAAATAGGGTATTCACAAATGGAAATCCTTTGGGTGAAAATTTGGGATCATACATAGTAGTTGTTTGGGAAAGAAAAAGGTATTGAAGGATTATTACACTAAAATATAAAGACATTATATAGGTAGTACAGAGAAAAAAGTTGGATTTTTATATTATAATAGTACCCTTGATCAAATATAATTTATGTAAAAGGATTTTTATTTAGATTAAAACCATTTTAGGAGCATTAAGAAAAATTGTTTTTGAAATAAGAAACTTCCACGATCCTTTTGAAAACATTTAGAAATAAATATTTATATAAATAAATTAGAACAAGATTTTATGTTATAAAAATTTTCAATATTATAAATAAAGTATCATATAAAACAAAAAATATGGAAAAAATAGGTGTTTTCTTGGAAAATTTGAAAATAGATTCCAGTTACACTGATGAAAATAACCCATATAGAAAAAAATAAAATTATTTAAAACTTTTTGAAGAATATCGAGTAGTATAAAATGATATCAGTAAAATATTGAGGTATATATGTGGAAATTTTCAAAATTATCCAATGAATTAGTATATGGAAAAAGTTGAGGTTCCTAACCGAAAAGAAGAGACAGGGTCGGTGTCACTTATAAGAAACACTTTGGAAAAAATATGATTCAAGGGGAAAAGAAATATCAAGTGAACATATAAAAACCCAGGAATATATGAAGGAAATTATGTGATTATTTATAAATAATAAAAATTCCCAAGACGAATTATCTTTCAAAAAAATATTGATTTGAAAATAATATTGGAAACAAAACCCTTACTATTTGAGTAACATTTTTATAAAACCCACTTTTCAGTTGGGTATCTTTTGAATCGACGTCCACTTAAAAAAATTACATGATGTGGCTCTTCAAAACCCATTAATATGGTAAAATAAATTCATTTATTGTTAACAAAACTATATTAAAGTTATCATGGTTCACATTAATAGATAAGTCTCAAGAAATTAAATATGAGACAAAGAAACCCTTACCCTTATTCCTGCTTAGTCAAATGTGATCTAAAATCTTATAAAATACATAAAAAATTAATATAATATTTTATAAACTGATTCATAAACATTATCTAATAATATAATTAATTTATTTTAATTTATTATGAATATATTAGTTATTTATAGCCTATTTTTACCATCGGTTGTTATAACTTTCGGTTGCTATTTCTTAATAACTTCATGAAGACAGGATATATTCTCACAAATTGGATTCAATTTTATACTTACCAGATAACTAAATATATAATTATTATTATATTTAATTATTACTTATGTATTATTTTTATTAGGTGAAATACAGGAATATGTCTTGTGGAAATTGAAATTGCGATGAAGTATTTTTGGATGTGTTTAATGATCAAAATGTGATATATTAATACGTATTTTAAATATTAATAATAAATTTATAGAATCATTAAAAAAATATTAGATATATAATTATTACATGGTATTAAAATTATATGACATCCCATTATCATTTATGACACAATATTTATAACATCATTTACGTAGGCAATTAAATCGACGCAAATGGTAAAGTGTTTTAATGATTTAATGAGTAAGGGTATGTTTTTATATGATTATAATGTGAAATATAAAGAATCATAAACATTATATAAATATAATGTGTCCCCAATAAATCCAATTTAGTAACTATAAATGATTGATGGTTAAAAAAAATAAATTTCATTACTCAAAGAGGTAGTACTCTGAACGAACCCACAAACGACAATTTTGTTTTTCTTAATGGATTGGGTGGAAGAATATATAATGATAATAAAATAAATATAATGACATTAAATTATTTAAATGGTTCTAATATTATAATATTATTTTTTCTAGAATAAATTTTAATGAATATAATTAAGAAGGAAATTGAAGTAGTTGATAATACTCATATCGGGGATATAGATTTTCCTTAGAATTCTCCTTGCAAATGAAGGTCTTATTCTAACTAATGGCGATCATAATCTTTTGAAATAGGTATAAGGTTATAAAATTATTAATTTTTCATAGTTTCAATAACAAATTATATGGATATGTAAGTCTTGAAGTGTTGTAAGTGTCGTACTTTTATATTTGAAGGGAAGGGTAGTTTTGGTAGCAATCATTACATTTTCAATAATGTAATATTACTATTTAAATATGAATGGATAAAAAATGAAAAAATTATATGGGAATTCTTTTCTAGTTTATATTCTCACCATACACTCATTTTAGAGGAAACCAATAGTTTTTTTAGACATTTTCTTTTTTACTTTATAACTTTTACCCTAATTTAATTTTACCATGGAAATTAATTTTTAACCTTAGTAGTTAATATTAATGAAAAAAATTATGATTAGAAATTTAAAATAATTTGAAAATTATAATTTGAAATTTGAAAATAATTTTACCAAAAATAATTTGAAGGGTTTGAAATGTTAATTTTAATATAAATTCATATAACACATAAAAACAGTTTTTTAGGAAAAGTGTGATCTTAAGTAGAAAAAATTATGTACAAGATAATATTATCATAGATATTTATTTTTATGAAATAAATTATTTTATTATAAAATAAATAAAAGTTAAATTTAATTAAAATAAATAAATAACTTAATTTCATTATCAAAACAATTAATTAGAAGAAAAGACTAAAAATGGGTTTTTATTAAAGTAACATTTTAATTTAGTTGTAAAAATGTTGGGAAATTGATTTATAAGTTCAAAAAAATATTTTAAAATAAATAATTTTATACCTTAAATAAATATTTTATTACTTTAAACGTTTTTTAATATTCTAGTATATTCTTACATAATGATAAAATCATAAAAAATATAATTTTTACAAAAAAATGTATTTTTTTACAAAAAAAACTTTTCATAAAAAAATCAAAAATGTATACTGAGAAAATTTTCATATCCTAAATCTAAAACAGAATTTTTTTTATATAATTAAAATTTTAAAATTTATAAATTTAGTTTTTAAATGAAAAAAAATATAAAAAATAATTTTTTTGAAAAACAATTTTTTAAAAAATTAAGTGTTCTTAGTATTATTTTATATAAATTTATAATTCAAGATATGTTAATATATAAGCTCATAAATAATAATATTTTAAAAAATTTCAAATATATCTATTAGTATAAAATATGCATTACTTAACAGGATGGTTCTTTTAAAAAAAGATACATTACTTTTATATTAAATACGCTTTAACAAATATCATTAAATTTATTTATTAATATTATATAATTTATTTTTACTAATACATTAATATTAAAATATTTATTTGAGTTTTATCATTTAATATTTTAATAATATTATTAATATTTGTATATAATACATAAATAAATATATATATATATATCATATTTTAATATCATATTTTTTATTTCACTGTGAGTTTCATTATTTTAAATTTACTAATTATCAAAACACTAATTTAGTATACCTATTAGATATATGAACAATGGAAATATTATAAATGACCATATTTGAGACAACCATATGTTTAATGGTCATATTTCATTCCTATATATATAATTACTAAACCAATCATTCATTCCACTCTCACTTCACACGACATAGTTCTTATTTCATGTTATAGATATTGCATAATGCTTTCCCCTTTCCTGGTGATAATACTTGTTAAAAAATTTTATTGGATATTGGTGATCCTCAAGGTTGAATATGATCTAGGGGATTTCAATGTCATGATGATTTTATTCTTTTCTATTAATTTCCCCTATTTATTTATGCACTTTTTGTGGATGTATTTTATCCATGGTGTGAAATACTTACTTTTATGTGCTTTTGTTGTAATTTTCCACTTATTAATGAATAAAGAATTGTTAGTTTTAATTTATATCTTGTATAACTTATTTTCTTATCAATTTCAATTCATTTAGAAAAATAAAAAAATATAGTTTATAATTATAAATATATAGTTTATGGAAAGTATATGATTCCAAAAAACCTAAGGCATTACATTCTCCCCCCTTAAATAAATTTTTCCCTCATAATTCTAATTATCACATACTAATGAAAATAGATAAGGTAATCTAAATTATAAAGATGAATCATGATATAATTTTTATAGATATATTAACCTTACAAACTTGGGAATTGTATCTCTTTCATCATAGTAGGCTTATCCTTAATATTGAGTTTTTCACCAACTACTTGGGCTAAGAGCCTACTGTAATTTGGTGTCAAGGCCCACATTATATAATTTGTTTCTAGATGGTGTTTATTATTGTCCTTTGTTTTATATAATATCTTGGGTTAATATGAAATGTTTCTTCTTTAGACCAAATAATTTTTTATCTAAGTGGAGGGAACCAATCCATCACTAAAATCACATTAAATTTATTTAAATAAAAGATAATAATATTTCCACATGGCACATTCCTATAAACATCAAATTGGGATAAAATAATCATACTACTAAAATATTTATTCAACAATAAAATCAACATGGATATGATTTAATGATCTTAAAAAACTTCTTAAATATACAATAGTTCCTAGAATCAAATTCTAAGAAGACGTGTGAAACTCTGGATTATAGGGTATGTGTACCCTAAATATTAGTATCCACTTTGACAGTAGTTCTTACATAAATATTCTATTTTTCTCTTGGTCTTTGAGGTTTTTCATTCTCATCATATTGGTTACACCTTTTATTAGGTCACTGAATTAGATAATTCCCAAGTTACCCACACATAAGGCATTGAATTATTAATGGTTATTTTGAATTAAATCTATTTCATTCAATTGTGTAAACCAAACTCTTAATTTTCTTATGGAATATTTATTCTAAATTCCATCCTTTACCATAGGTAAAGCATCTTCTTATCCATTTGAGGAAATTCACTTTGTGCATATTCCAATATATATGACATGTAGAATGTTAAATATTAATTCCTTCATTGTCTTTGTTATCTAGATTTTCATAAGAATCCATCCATATATTTCTTTTTTTAATTCGGATTCCAACTAATCTTACTTTTTTTATAATAATTTTCGATATATGGTTTGTTATAACCACAAGAGTCCTCACTCCAACTCGTATCTTGTTAGATTTCTTGTGAGGACAATCTACTCATTTTCCATGGAATCCATTGTTAACTTAGTTTCTTTGGGCTTTATCCATTACCAAAACAAAAAGGAGTTATTGTGAGTGATTAAAACCATAATAGAATTATTAAAATATAATTACATGAAAAATTAAATATAAAAATTTCATGCTATTACAATATATTTCAATTCAAATTAAATCAATCTTAATTTAATATAGGTTTATTTAGGTTGGGTTATCTCATATTTATTATCTTAATTTCATAACATAATAAATCATACCTAATGGATTATAAAGATAATGAGATTAACCAAAGAATATACCTCAGGACTATCAAACTAAGTGTGTAGTTAGGCCTCTTTTTCCTGCCCTAGGTGATTATTGGGATAATAACCAAAACACCCTTTTAAATATTTTTACCTCAAGGTACATCTTTTACAGAGCCTGCATTCACTTATAGTATCTAGATAAGGATGTTATTTCCAAAAAAACCACACAATCTATAATTTATCAAAATTTCATGATGTTTCCTGATACTTTGATGTATCCCTTAGAATTATCCATATGGATTTCATTAATTTATCTTATCCAAATATCAATAATAAATAAAATAATCCAAAAAATTTATTAAACCCTGCTATGATACCAACTATAACAACCTAGGATAGACCTGCCTTTATTTTACAACATTTTAATAAGTTAAAAATTACATCTCACAAATAATCACACAATCCCAAGAATGTACGTTTTAGTGTCTTTGATTACTAGATACATAAGTGACTTATTTTATAATCGTTATGAGTATTTATCCATAATTGAGCCACACTAGACTCCCTACTATACTTATTATATGTTATACTCATATTCATAACCTATAGAAATGGAAACATAATAAAATGGAGAGATCAAAATCTTAGTGAGGGTAAACATAAGCAATAACAATCAAATATAATAATTTAACATAATATGATCATATGGTTACAATAATTATAAAAAATTAAATTCATTCCCAAAAAATAATAGATCATAAATAATGGAATATGACTTGGAATGACATAATACATAAATCAAAAGAGTATAGAAACATGAGTCAATAAAAATTACCAATGAGATATTAACAAATTCATGAGAATAATCATAAAACTATGAAACATATTTCAAATTTTTCACAAACATTCGTATAGGGAACATTACATTCATGAGACACACCATCAGTGTCCAAACTAATGAGCAACTAAAATATACTCGTGAATATTTATCTCATAAGACATAAACATTAAACTAATGTATTAAAAGGTGACATATTCCCCACCCATCATCGTCCATACTTATGAGTTCCACTTGAAATAAATAACTTATCACACCAAAAATAAGACATGGAAATAAAATGTGTTTCATAAAAATTTCGAAATAACAATCATTCACTTTTATATCATAAATAACCCATGGAAATACAATGAGTTTCATTCCACACCCCATAAAGCACACATGGGAATAAAATGGGTTTCATATGGATTCACATAAGGAAATCATAAATAATTCCATAAATAATCATAAAATGATAATCCCAGTGAAAATAAATAGGTATCCAATGACATTAAGTAACTTTATAGGAAAATACCATTCAATAAAGATAATAAAACATCTAGAATTTACATTGTATAGATAAATGGTATGTTTTTAAGTCAAAAATTTCCCCATATTAATCAATGTATGGCATATAGGTGAAAAAACTTCAATAAAATTAATTAAAACTTGGGTATTCAGAAAGTAAAGTCATTGGGTGAAAATTTAGAATCATAAATAGTGGATGAATATAAAAGACAAAGGAAGTGATAAATCATTCCTTCAAAAGATAAGGATATTACATAGGTCATAGAAAGAAATAATATGGATGGTTGCATTAGAATATTATCATTGATCAAGAATAATGCATGTAAGAGTATATGGTTTTTTATTAAAACCCTTTAAGGTGCATTAAGAAAAATTTATTTGGAAATAAGAAACATACATGGTCTTTATGAAAAAAAAAATAGATAGAAATGTTTTATAAATAATTTAAAATAATATTTTATTTTATAAAAACATTAAATATTAGAAATTAAGTGTCATCGAAAATGAAAAATATGGTGGAAATAGGTTTTCACAAGGAAAATGTTAAAAGGGGATTATTTTTACTCTTTGATGAAAATGACCCAGGTAGAAAATGTTAAATATTTCCTTAAAACTTTTTTAAGATAAATTAGGTAAAAATGACCTCAATAAATTATTAAGGTATATATAAGGTAATTTTTAAAATCATATAGTGAATTAAGATATGGAAAAGGGAGGTTCCCTACCAAAAAGAAGTGATGGGGTTGGTTTTACTTACAGGAAACACTTCGGATAAAATATGAGCCAAGGTAAAATGAAATATTTAGTGAACATATAAAATCCCAAGGATATACAAAGGAAAAAATGAGTGGTTTTATAAATAATAAAAATTCCTCATATAGATTATCTTTTGAAATCAATCTTTATTTGAAAATAAAATTGGTAATGAAACCCTTATGGTTCGAGTAAAATTTTGATCAAAACCACTTTCAAGATGGGTATTTTTTAAATAAATAGTAATTTAAATAAATTAGAAGATATTTCTATTCGAACCCAATGAATATGGTAAAATAAATTCATTATACAATAATCACAACATATTAAATGTATCATGGTGCACATTAAGAAATAAGTCTCAACAAATTAAATATGAGAAAAAGAACCTCTTACCTTTATTTATGCTTAGTCTTATGTGATATAAACATGTGTAAAAAAGATATAAATTTATTAATATAATATTTAATAGAATTATTTATACACATTAATCTATCATATACTTTGTTTTTTATCATTTATTATAAATATATAATTTAGTTAACACTAATTTTTACCATTGGTTGTTTGAACATTTTTTTATTTCATAAAAACTTCATAAAGATGGGATCGATTATCACTAATTGGTTTCAAATTATAATTCCAAGAATATTAATTCCATAATAATAATTTTTTAATGATTAATCAATTACCATTTTCATTAGGTTAAATACATGAATATGGCTTGTGAAAATGGAAATCGGGATGAGATAGTTTTAAATGTGTTTAACGATCGAAAAGTCGTATATTAATAAATATTTTAAAAATTAACAACACATTTATAGAATAATTAAAACGTATTAAATATATCATTATTACAGGTATTCATATTATATTACATCCTATAATAATTTATGATATAATTATTATTACTTTTTTTTATGTTGGTGGTTAAATCGACCCAAATGGTAAACTGTTTTAACGATTTAATGAGTTCAGTAATGTATTTATATAATGAAATTATATCATAAAAAGAAGCCTAAAAAGTCATTAAAATATTATATCCTAATTAAATCCATTCTAGTAACCATAAACTATGGGTGGTAGTGAAAAAATAAATTTCATTGCTCATGGAGGCGACAATCTGCATGTACGCACGAATGATAATTTTCATTTTTATTAATGGATGGGATATATGAATATAAAATGATAATAACCTTAATAAAATATAATTACAGTAAATAAATGATACTAATATCATCATATTAGTGTTTATAGAATAAATTTTAATGAATATAATTAAGAAAAAAATTAAGTAGTTGATAATACTCGCGTTGGGGACTTGAATATTCCTCGTAATTCTCCTTGGAAATGGAGGCCTTATGAAAAATAATTAGGAATATAATATTTTGAAATATATATAGAGTTATAGTAGGATTAATTATGTATATTTTAAGGAATAAACTATAAGTATAGATGAGTCTTGAAGTGGTGGAAGTGTTACACCTTTATAAGTGAGGGGAAGGGTAGTTTTGGAAGTAACCATTACATTTTCAACAATGTAATGTCTCTATTTAAAGGTAAATGAATTCAAAATATAAAAAATTATAGTTGAAGTATTTTTCGGTCTATATTATCCTCATACACTCATTTTAGAGACAACCTATAGTGTTTTTCGTATTTTTCTTTTAACTTTTTAACTTTTACCATAATTTACTTTTACCTTGGTAATTAATTTTTAGACTTAGTAATTAATATTAATGAAAAAAAATTAAGATTTTAACTTTTAAATAATCAAAACCTTATGAGTTAAAACATTTAAATAATTTTACCAAATTTAATTTTAAAGGTTTGAAATGTTAATTTTAAAATAAGTACACATAACATGTAAACAAGTTTTTTTGGAAATTTGTGTTATTAAGTTTAAAAATTTATGTCCAATATAAGATTTTCATAGATATTGATTTTTATGGAATAATCTGTTTTATCATAAAAAACTAAAAGGTAGGTGGATTTAAAGCTAATATGAAATCAAATTTCCCTATTAAAACAATTAATTAGAATAAAATACTGAAAATTGTTTTTATTAATGTTACATTTTAATTTAGTTATAAAAATATTGGACATGGGATTTATAAATTCAAATAATTTTTTAATATGAATAATGGTATTAATTAAAAAAAAATTACTTAAAAGTTTTTTTAATCTTCTGGATATGCTTAAATAATTATAAAATCCTAAAATTACAATTTTTGCAAAAAACATATTTTTCGACTAAGAATCAACCATTTTTGAAAAAACTAAGAAAATTCATACTAAGAATATTTTGAAATACTAAATCCAATAATTATTTTGGTCTTATCTAATTAATATTATAAATTTTATAAATTTTTTTTTTAAAGAAAGTAAAAAAATATAAAGAGAAATTGTTTTTATTGAAAATGATGTTTTTAAACATTAAGTGTTTATAATATTATTTAATATCAATTTATAATTTAAGAGATTTTAATATATTAGTTCATATATAATAATATTTTAAAAGTTTTTAGTTTAATCTTTTAGGATAAAATATACAATACTTAACAAAATGGTTCTTTGAAAAAAAATATTACCTTTATACTAAATGCGCTTTAACAAATAACATTAAAACTATTTATAAATATTATATAATTAATTTTTACTAATACATTAATATTAAAATAATTATTCTAATTTTACCATATAATACTATAATAATATTATTAATATTTATATGTGACACATAAATATATATATATATATATATAATATTTTAATATAATATTTTATTTCATTGTGAGTTATATTATTCTAAATTTACTAATTATAAATACATGAATTTAGTATACCGATTAAAGATATGGACAACAACCATATTTTCAATGACCATATTTGTAACGCCTAAATTTTATTCCTATATATATATATTCTAAATCATTCATTCATTTCACTCTCACTTCACAAAAAATAATTCTTATTTCAGGTTATACATTTTGCATAATGATTTATCCTATCATGGTAATATTCTTCAATACAGGTTTTGTTTAGCTATTTAATATCTTAAAGGTCGAATATGATCCAGGGTATTTCCTAGTCATGATGATTTTATACTTTTCTATCTATAGTCCCCTATTACTTTATGCACTTTTAATGGATATACTTTTTCCATGGTGAGAATTAATACATGGTGTGAAATACTTAGTTTTATGTTATTTTATTGTAACATTCCAATGATGAACGAATAAAGTGTTATTAATTTTAAATAATATTTAGAATGGCTTAATTCCTAATCAATTTGAATTCCTTTAAAAAATAGAAAAAAATATAGTTTATAATTATAAAAATTTATTTTATGGAAAGAATCTGCATTCTAAAAACCTAGGGAATTACACAAGTCACCTCCTTCAGGGGACTGTGGTTTAAATTTAACTACGGCCTCCAAGCCACTAAATTGTGACAAAATAGGTCAAGTGGGTGTTTGTCATTCCTTATGGGGAGAGATGAGGCTTGACCCACTGAGATATATTGGTGTGTGTGTATTTTTTATTGTATTCCCCTATACATAATATAGATAAATAAATATAAATGAATATATATATATATATATTACTACTAGAGAAAGGACCATTAGAGACCATTAAAAGTGGTCACCAATGGTCTTTTGCGACAGTGCATCGAACGATTTTAGAGGTCACTGCTTGTCCGTTCTTATAGCCTATAGGGACCATCATATGGAAGTATTTATAAGAAAAAATGAGATTCCCAATAGAAACTATCATATTGCAGATGCTATATTCCATCCCATGGGTGACTATATCGGCCTCCATATGGTGGCTGATATAAAATTTCTCATGCGAGGCTATAGTAATCACTAAATGCTAAAAAATTAAAAAAATTAAAATATTTCAATAACCTTATTCATATAGTATTTTAAAAAATAAAAATTAGTCATAATTAAAAAATTCAACATGTGTTTACTTCATAAATATTTTATTTTATAATTTATATATTAATCTAAAAACTAACCAACTGAGATCATTCTAGGAAATCCATACCCATCTTCTCATAACTGAAATTTAAATAAATTTAAAATAAAAGTTTGTATTTTATGAAAATAAGAAAAAAAATAATTACAATGGACTAGTTTATTTAATATAAGATTTATTTTTATAAAAAACATTATGTGGTTGTTTTTTTTTTAAACATATTAACTATTTTTAATCGTTTTTTTACTCTAAAATTATTTTCAATCATTATAATAATTCTTAACTTCATATTGATGTGTCTTATTCTCATATACATAAAAAATAATTCAATGATAAATGTACTATAATTTCACATCAATTTGTACTAATTGTCAAGTTTTTTACCATTACACACATGTTTAAGAGTTTTAAAATATTACAAATTCATTTTTGGGCATTCTGTGCACACCACATGTTAGATTGTTCTATCATTTACTCATTCACATCAAAAATACTTCAATGTTAATTATCCTATGATTTAAAATTAATTTGTGGTCGTTGAATAGGTTTTGACCATTAGACAGATGTTTTAGAGTTTTAAAACACTAATAATGTATTTTTGGTCATCATAAGTGTTGGTCAGAGTGGACACTCAAGGGGGGTGAATTGAGTTCCAATTAAAATTTCTGTTTAAAAACTTTGTATTAAAATACCCCAAATAAAACACAGAATTAAACTGTAGTGAATTTATATCAAAGTAAAGGTTATGTTAGGTTCTCAAGGGATTGATTAGTTCCCAGTTAATCAAATCAGAAGAGTTGATTAAATTTTGAAACTAACTTACTGATTTACAACTAATATAAACACTTGCAATTTTAATTATCAAAGTGGCTTTAAAATAGTTTTTGGTTTTAAAGTAGTTTGCAGCGGAATAAAAAAAATAACTTTGAAAAGAAATAAGCACATCAGATATAACCAAGAGGTTCAGTCTCAAGCTGAGACTTGGTCCTCTTAAAAATTTATATAAAAGTGATCCATAGCCTAGATCAGGGATTAGTACAATATACAACTGTCCAGGTCTAAGACCTCTACCACTGTTATTCGTGGGAGACAAACACAACAGCAAACCAGCTATCTAGGTCACACATGACCTCTACCACTATCCCAGTGGGAAATAAAAGATGTAAGAGTTTGAGAAAGGATTTATAGATCCTCCAGTTAAAGTACAGAAGACAGTGTGTGTGTAAAAATACAGCAGATGACACACACTGCTTGAAAAGTAAATAATAAATCACAGAGGCAAAGATGTAGAGTTTTTAATGGCTTTAGTGATTACAGTGCAGCTCTGGACTTCTTACAATTTGATCAGAAATGGTTCTGAGTCCTCTTCTGGTTTTTGTCTGAAAAACAGAGTGTCGTTCGCTTGACATCCAGGTTCAGAGACAATGAAACTGTAGTCGATGAAGTTCTTGTGTGGATGTTCTTGTTCTCGTTTTCAGCTCTTTCTGGTATGCAGGAATGTATATGCTCTTCGTGTAATTTCATTCGTCTCTTTCCATGCACACGTTTCAGCACCATCTTATTTTTGTCATGCTCTTATTTGTTTTTTCAACCTCTTCCTTCATTAGGAGGAGAATCTCTTATTTAAAGCACGATCTCCGGCAACAGAAGTGATTTACTTTTTACAGGTATGAGGTACAGTTCCCTGACATCCAACAACACACAATAAATAAATGTCAGTGTATTAAAATATACCTAATATGATTGTTGGTTAGATTAAATAATGCCAAATAAATTAAAGCAGCATCGGGTTCTATTTCTGGAATGGTAGCTTTGGATATCGGTAGCCTTGTGTATCGATAGGTCTGAGTATCGGTAGCTTCTTGTGTAACGGTAGCCCTTTGTGTAACGGTATCCTTTCCATCAATAACCCTTCTATCAGTAGACTTCATTTGTAACGGTAGACTTTCTATCAGTAGACTTGATTTCATTGGTAGCAGTAGACTTTCTTGTATATGTAGTTGTTGACTTGTCTTGTATTGGTAGCGGTAGACTTGTCTGTATCAGTATCGGTAGACTTGTCTGTATCAGTAGCAGTAAGTCCCTATCAGTATCTTCCTTGATGTATTGCTAGACTTGTATAACGGTGACTAATCTGTACCAGTAGCTCTCACATAATGGTAGACTTAACTGTATCGGTAGCTCTGTTCTATATCGGTAGCTCTATTCTGTTTAAGCATTCTATTGGCAGAATGAGTTAAGTCAGAGTATACATACATCCAGTAACCGAAAGTATAATACTAAACATAAAATAATAGATAATTTCTTAACCAAATAATTTGATTATAATATAATTATCATAACATATAAATATGTGTCTGAAGTACACAAATACTAAAGTAAGTATTTATCCACAATAAGAATCATCAAACTATAAATAAGCAATATTGAGATTATCAACATATAATAAAGCATAATTGGGATTATCAAAATATAGTAAAGCAACTAGATTCCTAGAGGGTTCAACAATCCCCACCTTTTTGATAATCACAACTTATGCCAAAATGAAAAGAATTGCAATTAGATAAGAATTAGAATCGGAGGAAAAAGATTTCTTTTATTAAAACAAAGCTTCCATATTCCTCCCACTTTCAAATGTACTACAAGATTCTCTTAGGTCTCATTTTCCCCCTTTGTGGTTTTCTCCCCTTTGTGGTTTTCTCACCTTTGTTAACTCTTAGAACTCATGTTTTTCTCCCCCTTTGTGATTAACAAAAATAGGGGTATCATAGAAAAGATAAATACTAGCAAAGTAATAGAAACAAAGTACAGTAGAGAAAGTAAGAGGTATTTCATTAATGGACAAGAGATACAATGATAAAATCAGAAGGTCAAAAATACAAGTGAATCCTATCAAAAAGATATATAATCACTCAATATTACTATTGAATAGTAGTCTTTCCCTTAGGATCAGAAGAGGGTGCAGGGTCAGATTCAGTAGAAGGATTAGGAATAGCTGAGAGAACAACCGGACGTTCAGCCACTGAAACTGTTCCAAATCTGAAATCTATGCTCTTCTGTGGGATCATAGGTGTCAAGCTGTGAATATCCTGAGCTGGAGTCAACTAAGGTGTACTCCCAGAGGTAGAAGCATGAAGAGCAGGAGGTACAATCACAGGTCTGGCATCCACATGCAAGAAGGGTAGCAACAGGTTCCTGAAATCCATAATAATACTCCCTCCTCTCTCCATTACAGACACAAAATCATCTCAATTTTCAATGAATTTATCCAAGGCAAGGGTAAGCTCCCTGATCTTACTAACATGTTCTCTGAAAGCCTAAGTCATTGGAGGAAACTTCATATTTTCCAGCAAGAGCTTGAAATGGTTGGTCATTTGATGCTTGGTATAGACCTTCTCAAAATAAGCATCCACTTTATTTTTAATTGCCTCTTGAGAAGCAGTAGCTGCCTGTAGGTGATCATGAACAAAACTACTAACTTCCCTAGTGGTAGCAAGGATCTGAGTATCCGAGGAGCCACTGGTACTGGCCTTAGCCAACTCTTCCTGAATAACAGTTCTGATCTGGTCAAGGTTTACAGAGGAGCTGGATGATGGAAGGGGTTTAACTGAGAAAGCTACTGTCTCCTTGAAAGATTGTGTTAGATTACTAACCACCTTCTGAACAAGTTAATCTTGACTGTTCAAATTTTCTTTGACTGATTTCTTAAAATCATAAAAAACTTCCACAACTTGCTTTACTACTTCTTTGATATATCTGATATCAGTGTGCACTTGGGTTTGAGAACTGTTCAAAGTAGTCAATGAAGCAATCGATTGTCTTAGAGCCACTACAGCTCATGTCCAACTCTCAATTTGAGTATGTCATATTTTAACTTCATCCATCATTCCTTTCACTGGACCAGCAACAACACATACCAGACATAGCTCTAGGGATTGCTCCACACTTCTCATTTCATAAACCAGACTTGTCTTCAAATCTACCACTAATTCTCTCAGTGTCTCTTTCATTTCATCCTTTAAGGACTCAAGTTCCACCTTGGTTGCCACATTTTCAGCCACAGCATGTAGGATAATGGATTCTTTTTGGGGCTGGTCTTCCTCATCTGAATATCCATAGGAAATTCCAAGAACCATATATCCTGGATCTGATGTCCAACCTTCAATGTCATACAAAACAGACACAGAACCAAGATGCTCCCCCTCACCTGGAATATTCTCCTGAGGTATCTCCTCCAACTGTTCTTCTTGATTTAATTCTATAATTTCCTATACAACTATAGCAGATTCAATAGCCATTTTCTCTGATGTCTCAAGAACTCTCTCAATAACATATGCTACTTCTGCTACCTGATCAGGCACTATCTTGACTGTACTATCTATCAGAGGGCTCAAACTAAGCTCTTCTTCTTCATTTTCCTCATCATTTGCTTCACCAGAAGCCTCCTTTTCTCCATTAATGACACGATCGAATTCGGTTGCCTCATCCTCTTCAGAGGTTTCCTTAACAACATACTGACATGCTTCTTCTTCTTCTTACTCAGTCTCAGTATCATTGTCCTTCAAAATAGTTTCTCTCCTTGGTAGTTCTTTTGGAGGGCTAGCTGCTCCATAGGAAATGGTTTGAGGCATAGGACTAGGAGGTAAATAAGGGTCTCCTCCTTCCTCAACTGATGTCTCTTACTCCTCAGCTTCATCATCACTATAGACCAGTTCTGGATCATCTGGTCTAAGACTAGGATCTCTCACATTCTTTGGTCTAGAGGGATGGTCCTTTGGTGTGAACTTATCATATATTCTTCCTTCATCATTCACCCATGATTTTCTCCAAGGATTACAGCTGACTTTCATATATTTACAGACAGTCCTGGGGATGCAGAAGTTATCCTTAACTACTATCATTTGATCCTGAGGTCCATCCACCTCCTTTTCTTTCATCATAACAGAAATCAAGTTTGAGAAGGACAGTGCATTTGACTTAGACTTTGGTCTAGTCATATCCTCAATCTGAATCATAATAAATCTAAACAAATTTTCCTTAACTCCATGCTTCAACAGATGTAACAAATAAAAGTGATGGAATCTCAGTGTAGAAAAGCCTCCTCTCCTTGGACTAACTACATGTTGAATAAACTTGAAAAGAAGTTTATCTTCCCCTGTCATCTCTGCAGCTATGATTTTTCTAGGGATCCCATTCCCTGTCAGCTCTAACAAATAATCTTCATACTTAAAAAAGTCACTGGTTGAGGGTATGGATTTGGAATAAATAGAATAATCACCTTCATGTGGAAATTTTAAGTTCCCATCCCATTCAACCGAAGTAAATAAAAATTCGTGACCATTTTCATAAGAAAACATCTTGTTTTCTTCTTCAGACTTCTCAAAACGAACGAACTCATAGAACTATTTCACCAGTCCTAGATAATAAGGTCCATTTTTGTTTGTAAAGAACTCAAGCCAACCTTGTTCTTTTAAAACCTTAAGAACCAAGTACTTTATCTCCATGAGCCATTCTTCACACACCTCTTTCTCAACGACAATCTCTCACGTTGAGAGATGCGGGTTTACTGGATTCCTTCGAGATACACTTTCACCGCTTCCACTGGAATCAGCATTGGTCACCTTCTGTATTTTCGCTTGCAACTCATCGCTACCATCTGTAACCTGAGGTCTCTTAACGCGGGCCATTATAGATCTGAGGTTTAGGTTTTTGTGGCTTGAGAGGTTGATATTGGAGGTATTCAAACAGACGAGTTCATGGTGAGATTGAGTGAAGTCTAATATCGGGTTTAATATCATTTAGGATTCACAAATAAAATAAATATTTTAAAAAAAGTTCTAAGTCTCAGCTTTACATAAGTTTAAAACAGCGCGAGATGCACCAGAAAAGTCTCCTAACGGTGAGGTATTCTAACGGTGAGGTCTCCTAACGGTGAGATTTCTCTAATGGTGAGGATTCTCTAACGGTGAGGTTTCTCTAACGGTTTAAGAGTAAGTTATCATTCCTAATTCGTGTCTAATAAAACTTAATCTTTATGAACTTAAAGGCTTAGTGAAAATATCATCTAATTGAAGTTCAGTGCCTATAAATTCAAGAGTTATATCACCTATTTGATAATGATCTCTTAGAAAGTGGTGTCTAACATCAATGTGTTTAGTTCTAGAGTGATACACAGGGTTCTTTGAGATGTTGATTGCACTAGTGTTGTCACAGTTAATTGAAACATGTTTAAACTCAAATCCATAGTCCAATAAAGTGTGTTTCATTAACAGAATCTGTGCACAGCAACTACCAGCAGCTATATACTCTGCTTCAGCAGTAGATAATGTAACTGAGTTCTATTTCTTACTACACCATGATACTAGGGACTTTCCAAGTAAATGACATGTTCCAGATGTGCTCTTTCTATCTAACTTGCATCTAGCAAAGTCAGCATCTGAATAACTTATTAAATCAAATGATTGTCCTTTTGGATAAAACAAACCTAAATTTACAGTATACTTAAGATATTTAAAAATCCTTTTAATAACAATTAAGTGTGATTCTTTAGGATTAGCTTGAAATCTAGAACACATACATACACTAAACATAATATCTGGTCGACTAGCAGTAAGATAAATTAAACTCCCAATCATACCTCTGTAATTAGTTTGATCAACTGGTTTCCCAGTTTCATCAATATCCAATTTACAGGTGGTACTCATAGGTATATCACTTTCCTTAATACTATCCAAACCAAAACGTTTTAATAAATCCTTAGTATATTTACTTTGATTTAAAATAATTCCATCTTTAGTTTGAAAGATTTGAAATCCAAGAAAATACTTAATCTCTCCCATTAAGCTCATTTCAAATTAATTTTTCATAACCTCTAAAAAATCAGTACATAAAGAATTTTTAGAAGATCCAAAAATAATATCATCAACATATATCTGTACTATTAAAACATCTTTTGAAATACTTTTTACAAAAAAAAGTGGGATCAGCAATTCCTTTTGTAAATCCTTTTGAAAAAAGAAAGTTTGAAAGTCTTTCATACAAAGCTCTTGGAGCTTGTTTTAAACCATATAAAGCTTTAGAAAGTTTAAAAACGTGATTTTGAAAGTGAGGATTTGAAAAACCAGGTGGTTGTTCTACAAAAACATCTTCAACAATAAAACCATTTAGAAAAACACTTTTCACGTCCATTTGATATAACTTGAAATTCATATGTGATGCAAAGGCAAGTAAGATCTTAATTTCCTCTAATCTAGCTACAGGTGCAAAGTTTTCCTCATAGTCAATTCTTTCTTCTTGATTGTAACCTTGTGAAACTAGTCTAGATTTTTTTCTAATGATATTTCCAGATTTATCAACTTTGTTTCTAAACACCCACTTTGTGCCTATGGTCAAAGTGTCTTTGGTCTTTCTACTAGTTCCCAAACTTTATTTCTTTCAAATTTATTTAGTTCTTCTTGCATAGCTATTACCTAAAATTCATCATTGATAGCATCATTGATATTTTTAGGTTCTAACTGTGAAAGAAAAGCTTGATGTTCAACCTGATTTCTTAGAGAAGCTCTAGTCTATGTTCCTCTATCAAGATTTCCTACAACAGCATCTAAAGGATGGTTCTTTAGAATCCTAGTTGGTCTTGAAAAGGTAGGGCTAGAGATTTCAGATTCATCAACAGGTTGGGATTCAATAGAAGCAGGTTCTAGAAAATTTCTAGAATTGGACGTTTTAACTATAGGTCCACTGTCTTTATCATTAAGGTTCAAAACAGAGATATCATCTTCAAGATTTTCAAGAGAGGTCTTAGGTTCATGTGGATCATTTTCATCAAATTTGATGTGAACAGATTCCTCCACACATTTGGTTCTCTAATTGAAAACTCTATAGGCTTTACCAGAAATAGAGTAACCTAGGAAAATTCCTTCATCACTCTTGGATGAAAACTTATCAAGATTATCTTTAGTATTAAGAATAAAGACTTTGAAACCAAAAAATATGAAGTAGTTAACCTTAGGTTTCCTATGGTTCCATAACTCATAAGAGGTCTGCTTAAGAACATGTCTGATTAAGACTCTATTGATAATATAACAAGCTGTATTGACAGCTTCAGGCCTAAAATAGACAGGTAGGTCATACTCATTGAGCATGGTTCTGTCAATTTTCTGAAGGGTTCTATTCCTCCTTTCCACTACACCATTTTTCTGAGGTTCCCTAGGGGCAGAGAGATTGTGACTATAGCCATTGTGTGAGCAGTAGGATTCAAACTCATGATTTTCAAACTCACGACCATGATCACTTCTCAAGGTTTTAATCTTAAGTCCACTAAGGTTCTCTATAGACTTGTAATATTTAACAAAGTAAGAACAAGCTTCACTTTTGTGAGATAGAAAATATACCCAAGTATACCTAGAATAGTCATCTACTAGAACATAGACATAGTGCTTACCATTTAAACTAGAAACTCTAGAATTTCCAAACAAATACATGTGAACCAACTCGAGAGGTTGATAATTTGATACTTCTTTCTTTGATTTGAAACAAACTTTATGTTGTTTTCCCTTTTGACAGGGATTACAAACTTTATCTGCTGGGAATTTAAGTTTTGGTAGGTCTCTAACTAAGTTCTTCCTAGAAAGTTTTCTGAGTGAATGTACATTAAAGTGTCCTAATATTTTGTGCCAAATCCAAGACTCTTTATGAAAAGCATTTAAAAAAAGTAATATTTTGCATAGCTAGAGAATTTAAATCAACAGCATAAACATTTTCATTTCGCAAGGCAGAAAATACTAAAGCATTTTTAGAATAAACATTACAAGAATCATTTTCAAATTTAACATTGAAACCATCATCACATAACTGAGAAATACTCAGTAAATTATATTTAAGTCCATCAACAAATATAACTTTAGAAATTAATAATGATTAGTGTTACCAATTTGGCCTAAGCCGATGATTTTCCCTTTTGAATTATCACCAAAAGTGACAAAACCTCCATCAACTCGGACTAAGATTTTAAAGAATGAGAAGTCTCCTGACATATGTCTTGAACATCCACTATCCAAGTACCATGTCTTTCTACAGGATCTCTTTAAATAGGTTCCCTACAAAATAGATTTAGACAGGAAATGATTTTGGTACCCAGATTTTCTTGGGTCCAGACAGGTTAGCCAATAAAACATTAGGTACCCAAATTTGTCTTATGGGTCTCATAAAATTTGTAGAATCAACAGATTTAGAAAGATAAACTTTATTAGATCTGTAACTATGAATATAACTAGTTGAAGCATATGAACCTCAAGAATTATAACTATCTACATTCTGTCCAGATTTAGGAATAAATTTAGTTTTGGTAATTTTTCTTTTTCGAGGTTGGTATCCAATGCCAGTAGTATATCTAGGTGCAATATTCTTACCTAGAATTTTAGTAAGAGTATCTTTTACATTTGTGAACTTTTCTAAATCCTTCCTAAGTTGCTCATTTGACAATTTCAATTCAGTGTTTTCTTTAAGTAATCGAGGATTGTTTTCCATTTCTATGTCAAGCTCAGATTTATGATTAATAGTTAAAGCATACTGTTTCTTTAAACCTTTGAATTTGTCTTTCAGATCATTATAGGTTTCTTCCAACATATCACAGTATTCAAATAGTTCAGATTTTGACATATTTTCAGAATCAGAATCATCTCCAGAATAATAAGAATTTAAAGAAGGAGTTTCAGATGTTACCTCAGAGGTGTTTGTCATAAAACACATGTTTGCCTTATTTCTGATTTCAGCTTTAGAAGCTTCAGATTCACTGGAGCTATCTTCAGAAGCACTCCAAGTAGCCTTCATGGCTTTCTTATACTTATTGTCCTTATACTCATATTTCTTCTTGTATTTCAGTTTTGGACAATCTGCCTTTATATGTCCTTTTCTCTTGCCCTCATAGCAGACAACTTCATCAGATTTTTCAGATTTCTTCTAGTCCATTATAGCTTGAGCTATCACTTACAGCTTGAAGTTTCTCCTTATTTTTTGAAGTAGATGTCTTGGAGGCAACTAACTTCCTTTTTGGTTCCTCTTCTTCTTATTTTTTTACTCTAATCTCTTCTTCATACATCATCAACCTACCAATAAGTTCCTTAATTGGCAGTTCACAAATATCACAAGATTCTCTAATTGAAAATGAAGTGCCCCTCCATCTTTCAAGTAGGCATCTCAAAATTCTCATGATCTGCTCCTTTGATGAAACATCTTTTCCTAGTGAGGTCATTGTGTTGAAAATTTCATTAAACCTGAGATACATATCAGAAATGGGTTCATCAGGCTTCATCTTAAAATTATCATATTTAATAGTATAGGTGTTCAATCTCATTTCCTTAACATTAGTTTTTCCTTCATGAGAAACACTTAAAGTATCCCAAATTTCATGTGTAGTCTTACAAGCAGATATTCTACTAAATTCCTCATCTCCTAAAGCATAGTACAGAGCATTCATATCTTTGCAATTATTATTGTAGGCTGTCTTAGTAGCTTCATTCCAAGTAGATATAACAGTAGTAGGAATTTTATATTCTAATTCTATGGCAGTGAAAATATCAAAGCCCATGATTTCTAAATGAATTTTCATCTTGATTTTCCACTGATCATAGTTAATGCCATTGAAAAATGGTGGTCAATTGTTAGAAACACCTTTAAGTCTGTTATCCATAATAACTAACATAAAGCAAAGATTTTAAAGAAATAAAAATTTAGAATTATAGAAATTTTAAGAACTTTAAAATACAACTAAAATCACAGTTGAAAAACAGAGTACTTCAGAAAATATTTTAAACACCTCTAATAACAAATGTTGGTCAGAGTGGACACTCAAGGGGGGGGGGGGGTTGAATTGAGTTCCAATTAAAATTTATGTTTAAAAACCTTGTATTAAAATCCCACAAATAAAACACAAAATTAAACTGTAGTGAATTTATATCAAAGTAAAGGTTCTGTTAGGTTCTCAAGGGATTGATTATTTCCCAGTTAATCAAATAAGAAGAGTTGATTAACTTTTGAAACTAAGTTACTAATTTACAACTAATATAAACACTTGCGAGTTTAATTATCAAAGTGACTTTAAAACATTTTTTGGTTTTAAAGTAGTTTTCAGTGGAATAAAAAAGTAACTTTGAAAAGAAATAAGCACAGCAGATATAACCAAGAGGTTCAGTATCAAGCTGAGACTTAGTCCTCTTAAAACTTTATATAAAAGTGATCCACATCCTGGATCGGGGATTAGTACAGTATACAACTATCCAGGTCTAAGACCTCTTCCACTGTTATTCGTGGGAGACCAACACAACAGAAAACCAGCTGTCCAGGTCACACATGACCTCTACCACTATCCCAGTAGGAAATAAAAGATGTAAGAGTTTGAGTAAGGATTTACAGATCCTCCAGTTAAAGTACAGAAGACAGTGTGTGTGCAAAAATATAGCAGATGACACACACTGCTTGAAAAGTAAATAATAAATCACAGAGGCAAAGATGTAGAGTTTAGAATGGCTCTAGTGATTGCAGTGCAGCTCTGGACTTCTTCCAATTTGATCAGAAATGGTTCTGAGTCCTCTTCTGTTTTTTTTTTCTGAAAAACAGAGTGTCGTCCGCTTGACATCCAGGTTCAGAGACAATGAAACTATAGTCGATGAAGTTCTTGTGTGTATGTTCTCGTTCTCGTTCTCATCTCTTTCTGGTATGCATGAATGTATATGCTTTTCGTGTAAGTTCAGTCGTCTCTTTTCATGCACACGTTTCAGAACCTTCTTATTTTTGCCACGCTCTTATTTGATTTTCCAACCTCTTCCTTCAGTAGCAAGAGCATCTCTTATTTAAAGCACGAGCTCTAGCAACAGAAGTGATTTCCTTTTTGCAGGTAAGAGGTACGGTTCCATGACATCCAACAACACACAATAAATAAATGTCAGTGTATTAAAATATACCTAATATGACCATTGGTTAGACTAAACAATGATAAAGAAATTAAAGCAGCATCGGGTTCTATCTCTAGAATGGTAGCTTTGGATATCAGTAGCCTTGTGTATCGGTAGATCTGAGTATCGGTAGCTTCTTGTGTGATAGTATCCCTTTGTGTAATGGTATCCTTTCCATCGATAACCCTTATATTGGTATACTTCATTTGTAACAGTAGACTTTCTGTCGGTAGACTTGATTGCATTGGTAGCGGTAAACTTTCTTGTATTGGTAGCTGTAGACTTGTCTTGTATTGGTAGCGGTAGACTTGTCTGTATCAGTAGCGGCAGACTTGTCTGTATCAGTAGTGATAAGTCCCTATCGGTAGCTTCCTTGATGTATCAGTAGACTTGTGTAACAGTGACTAATCTGTACAGGTAGCTCTCACATAGTGGTAGACTTAACTGTATCGGTAGCTCTGTTCTGTATCGGTAGCTCTATTCTATTTAAGCATTATATTGGCAGAATGAGTTAAGTCAGAGTATACATACATCCAGTAACCGAAAGTCTAATACTAAACATAAAATAATAGAGCATTTCTTAACCAAATCCTTTGATTATAATATAATTATCATAACATATAAATATGTGTCTGAAGTACACAAATACTAAAGTAAGTATTTATCCACAATAAGAATCATCAAACTATAAATAAGCAATATTGAGATTATCAACATATAATAAAGCATAATTGGGATTATCAAAATATAGTAAAGCAACTAGATTCCTATAGGGTTCAACAATAAGAAAACCATAATTCAGGTTAACATGGATTCAGTTCCACTATTTTAAAAATTATTCTACGATCATTTTTCCTAAGATTTTACACCAATCTAATCTCATTTTCTCAGTTTGTACCCTCAAATGCATGTTTTTATGAAGTTTAATATCTTTAAAAACTAAGTTTTTAGTCATTCTAAGCACACCGCACATAAAATTGATGTTTAATCTATTAATACATGTAAAAAATAATTCAAAAATCATTTTACTATGACTTAATTTCAATTTTCATCACTTTATAGGTTTTTACCATTACACACACATTGTATAATTTTAAAACACTAAAAATGTGTTCTTGGTCATCCCGAGTAAACCACAACTCAAATTAACATTGTATAAGTTCCTACATTTTAAAAATTAATATAACGTCTTTTTATTAATAGTTCAATATAATATAATGTCATTTTCTTGGTTTAAAACCTTAGATATACATTTTTGAAGACTTTAATATCATTAATATTGTTTTTTCACTCATTTTTCCCACACAACACATCTAATTGACATGTCTCCTTCTCACACAAGTCACAAATAATTCAAAAATTATGATAATATGATTTCACATCAATTTTTTGTTTTTTTATAGGTTTTGACAATTATATGAAAGTTATAGAGTTATAAAAAGACTAAAAATATATTTTCAGTCATCTTGGGAAAAACAAAACTCAAATTGACGTGGTTTTATTTCCTATATTTCAAAAATTAATATTCTTCTTTTTCCCTAAGATTTAACACCAATATGAGGTCATTTTCTTGGTTTAGACCCTCTAAATCATGTTTTTAAAGACTTTAATATTTATATAAATATATTTTTCACTCATTCTGAGCCCACTACATGTCAAATTGATGTTTTTTATGCTCATATATGTCAAAATAATTAATCAATCCTTATACTAACATTTTCACCAATTCATGGTCATTCTACAGTTTTTACCACTACATGCATGATTTAGAATTTTAAAACACTAAAAATGTGTTTTTTTCATCCTAAGAAAACCAAAATTCATATTGATGAGGCATAGGTACCTATATATCAAAAATTAATCTTTGATTCTTTCCTAATATTTTATTCTAATATGAGGTCATTTGATATGTTTGAACCCTCATATGCATGTTTTTTAAGAATTTAATATCTTTAGAATCTTCTTTTTCACTCATTTTGAGCAAAACACATGTCGTCTACTCACACTAGTTAAAAATAAATCAATGGTAATTTTTATATGATTTAATGTCAATTCATGGTTGTTTTCTTTATTTCTACTATTACATGCATGTTTTAGAGTTTTAAAACATTAAAAATTAGTTTCCAGTCTTCCCAAAAAAAATACTCATATTGAAAATATGTTAATTCCAACATTTAAAAAATTAATATGTGGTAATTTTCCTAAAATTTAACACATATATAAGGTCATTTTATCATTTTATACCCTTGAACACACATTTCTTAAGATTTTAATACCGTTAAAACATTTGTTTTCACTCATTCTAAAGATATTTCATGTTGAATTGACCTTTATTATAATCTTACAGATAATAGATAACTAAATGGTAATTTTCCTTTTATTTTACATCAATTAGAGGTCATTTTATAGGTTTTTATCATTACACACACATTTTAGAGTTTTAAAACACTAAAAATGAGTTTTCAGTCATTCCGAGAAAACCACAACTCAGATTGACATAGCATCAGTGCCTATATTTTAAAATTTTATCATTGGTAATTATTTTAATATTTCATGTCAATATAAGATCGTTCTCTCAGTTTATACCATTCAATGAACTTTTGTAAAGACTTTAATATCTTTAGAATCTGCTTTTTCACTCAGTCTAAGCACATTGAACATCAGATTGGGGTTATGTATACTCATACATGAAGAAAATAATTTGAAGATCATTGAGCTATTATTTCATGTCAATCATGGTTGTTCTCTATATTTTTACCATTAAATGCATTTTTTAGAGATTTATAACACTAAAAACGAATTTTTGATCATTCTGAGAAAACTAAAACTTGTATTGATGTGGAACCAGTACCTATATTTCAAAAACTAATTTATGGTCATTTTTATAATATTTCACACCAATACAAGGTTGTTTTTTTTATTTGGACCCTTATGTGCATGATTTTAAAGACTTTAATATCTTTAACACTTTTTTTTACTCCTTCCAAGCATGTCTCAAATCAAATTTTAATCTCATATACTCTTTCACATAAAAAATAACTCAAATATTTTTTTCCTATGATTTCACATAAATTCTTGGGTTTTTTGTTTTTTTGGACCATTGTACATGTGTTTTGGAGTTTTAAAATACGAAAAATGAGTTTTTGATAATCCGAATAAAACCACAACTCGGTTTTACATTGCATCTATTCAAATATTTTATTAATTAATCTATGGTCATTATTCTAATATTTCACACTAATCCAAGATTGTTTTTTATTTTGGACCCTTTTAAGTATGTTTTTTAATACTTTAATATCTTTAAAACTTATTTTTCACTAATTTTGAAAAAACTTCTCATTAGATTAACATGTCATCTACTCATTATTATTTCAAATAAGTAAATGATCTTTATCCTAGGACTTCAAATCAATTCACCATAATTTTATAAGGTTTTACCATTAAATTCGTGTTTTGTAGTTTTAAAATAAAAAAATTTGGTCACCCTAAGAATATCACAATTCATATTGACATGGTGTCATCTAATACATTTCAAAATTCATTCTATAATAATTATACTAATATTTTATTCCAATATGAGGATTTTTTTAGGTTTGTATTCTCTTATGCATATTTTTAAATATTTTAATATTTTTAAAACAACTTTTTACTCATTCCAAAAACAGCGTACTTTGGATTAACATGTAATCTACTTGTACAAATCAAAAATAATATTAATATTGGTGTCCTGTGTTTTCATGTCAATTCATAGTCTTTTTATAGGTTTTTACCATTACACACATGTTTTATAGTTTTAAAATATTAAAAATACTTTTATTATCATCCCTTGAAAACCAATAATGTGATTAATGTGTTTTTAGATTAAATATTTTAAAAAATAATCTATATTCAATTTACTAAGAGTCTATGTTAATCCAATTTTTTTACAAGGTTTGGACCCTCATAAACATGAGTTTGAAGATGTAAATATATTTAAAACTACTCCATCACTCATTTTATACACTAAATGTGAAATTGGAAAGTTTTCTACTTTTCAACATCATAAATTATTCAATAATCATTTTCCCATAATTTCACATCAATTGGAGGTCATTTTCTATGTTTTCATCATTAAATGTACATTTAATAGTTTTAAATCACTAAAAATGTATTCTTAGTAATCCCAAGAAAACCATAACTCGAATTTATATAGAATCAATTTATTCATTTCAAAAATTAATTTACATATATTGTACAAATATTTCAAACCAATCGGTATTTTTTTCTCGGTTTAGACCCTTAGATGCATGTTTTTTGAGACTTTGATATCTTTAGAAAATATTTTTAACTCATTATCTACACACTACACATCTGATTGATGTGATTTATAATCATAAACAAAATAAACTATTAAATAATAATTTTATGATGATTTCATGTCAATTCATAATTGTTTTCTATGTTTTGACCATTACATTCATGTTTTAGAGTTTTAAATCACTGAAATTTTGTTTTTGATCATTCCAAAAAAACTAAAACTTGGATTGATGTGGAATTTGTTCCTACATTTCAAAAATTAATCTATGGTAATTTTCCTATGATTTCATGATAATCCATGATCATATTTTCAGCTTTGATTGTGAAAATATTGTGTGAGTGGTATGTTTTTATTTACTATGATTACATTTGATATAGAAAATGAATTTTAATTATACATCTAAATGAAAGACTAAATAATAAAAATTAATAGAAAATACATCATACATGTCATGAATCCTTATCTAGATCACCTATGGACTCATGATGATCCCCACTAGGTGGATCTAGAGACTAAAATATTAATAAATAATATATATTATAATCATGTTAATAAAAAATTATTGTGAGTATAATTTATTTTCTTTTTCACCTGTAATGATAATATATATGCACCATCAATGAGATGTTGTGTCATCACCAAAACTATACGTGATTAGATATATTTCATTATCTCCTCATACTCTTCCCATGAATGATGAAATAAAACATCCATACTAAGTTCTGTAATCTATATTATTGTATCTACCTCAGCCTATGTAAGAATCACAACATCTCTGCATGAACCCATCACCTACTCTCTAACAATTATACTGCATGAGTAACCAATTCCAAATTTCAATGAGTAACCATGAATATAATTCCCTACACAATTCTCAAATATCTAATCTCTATGTTAAAAAATATATTCATAGTCCTCTAGTAGTTTTGCTGGATCATTATTTAACTGAGCCTATTGAATACACATAATGAATTAATAAACAAATGTGAGAATTTCAAATAAAGTGAAAATATTTTTTTTACTAAATTATTTACTTACTATAGCATTGACAATATCAGGATCAGCGGATCAATGATTCCTCTTCCATGTCGGCATATTATTGGTGGGATCACCTCATTAGAATAACTAAATCAAATGTGATCATCAACTATATATATATATATATTTATGTTATACTATAATATTTTAAATATATGAATGAGAAATTAATTCCAAAATTACATTATGTCTAAGATATGACACATACTAATTGCCAAATCTAGAAGTCATGGCCTTTAATGACTGATTATGTGAATGATTACCAAGATTCATTTACATTAAATGTATTCAGTTATTATATATATGAAATATTATACTATTTTAAATATTCAAAGAAATAAATTTTATTATCATTACCTCAGTTGACCAAAATGAAACCAAATCATGCCACTAGGTGGGAAGAATATTTTTGGGACTCATTTTATAATGTCTAGAACTCTCAAAAATAGTTCCCAATGATCTCTCTCCACCCTACCCTTTTAATATTTTTATTAAATTCATCATTTGACAATACACACTTTTCCAAACTTCTCTACACATGATGTAAAATTATTCTATTTCAAAAAATATATATAGTGTCTATAATAATAACAAAATAAATTTCATGAAAAATGTAATAATATTTTATATGAACCTCTATCCATAATTTTTCAATCATATCTTAGGGGAATGACACCCACTCATGAATCACCATATGTAATTTGTAGTGGCATGATATCAAATGTACTAATTGATAAATCAGTTCACTCACCCCCTCTCAAACTAAATAAAATGTTTTGTTAAATAATATATCTAGTCAAGTGCCATATTTCCAAGATCGAACCCCTCTACCAAAACCTCTGCATTTTCTAGAATATTCACTAGATCCTTCTAAAAAATCATAAAATGTAAAAAAAATAAGTGATTTTTTAATCAAAAAAATTAACTAGTATAAAATTAATATTTCACATCAGGGATTTAGTGTTGGTTATATTATTAACTAACATGAAAATTCCATCAGTCAGATTTTCACATCAGTTATACTAATAACCAACATGAAAACTCTAGCCTACATGGTTTTAACATCTGTAATTAAAATACCCAACATTAAATATACAAAAATCATAGTTTTATAATTATATTTTAGTATAAATGATGTTAAAATATTTGAGTTTTAACTTTTATTTTATGATAACTAATATTAAAAATCTCTTTTAACCTTTTTACAAAATTGAAACCCATTTGACTTTCTATTTTCCTTATTATTTTGATTCCTGATATTCTAAAACCCTAAGTTTCATGAGTTAAAAAATTCCCTCCCTCTTTTTCCTTAGTTTATATTCCTCTTTTTTCATTGTTTCATACCATGGTCGTTATCCACTTGTTTCAATCTCTTTCCACTTCCCATTACCACATTTCACTGACCTCAGGCTTCTTTCATGCCTCTCCTTCAATTTCCACCATTATAATCATCGATATGGTTTTTTAACCACATTCTCACATAAATGTGTTCTATCTTAATTTAATATGTTATTGTTTTCCTCTTTTTATAACTAATATAAAACCTACATCTGCAATTTTTGTGAGTTAAATTCTTATTTTATTTTCTAGAAGATTTGTAATATGTATTTGACTTCAAATTGTATGAATTTATTTATTATTGACCATGATACCACTTAAATACGTGCAATATGAATCTCAAATACTATTGTTTTTCCTTTTTTCATTGATGGTATACTATCTACATCTACATTTTTTGTGAGTTAAATTTTTATTTTCTTTGTTTAGAAGATTTGATATATTTTTTTTATTTTTAAATTGTATTCATTTATTTATTTTTGATCTCACTCCCACTAAATTTCATGTAACATGAAGCTCATTTATTACTATTTTTCCAATATTCATCGAAGATATATTGCATACATCAACATTTTTTTGCGATTTAAAATTTTATTTTCTTTAATTATAATATTTTTTAAATGTTTTTTATTTTGAAATTGTATACATTTATTTGTTGTTAATATAAATTTTGTATTCATTTATTATATTGTATTAATTTATTTATTATATTAATGTTTATATTGTATAATTTTTTATTTTTATTAAATGCTTATTATATTACATTCATTTATTTATATATGTTTATATATTTATATGTTTATATGTTTTAAATTTATCAGTTTATATATATGTATTTAAATTTTTATATGTTTTAGTATATTCATTTATTATATTGTGGTTTTAGGTAATTAATGGGTCATAATTAGATAAATACATAAATAACTACTCATGAAGATGAGAAAGGTGACGATGATTTCTTCAAATTTTCTAAATTAAATCTTGAAAATAGAGACATGTTTTTTGTCCATGTCTGAAGTGTTTTAATATAATAATTTTAGGGTATAATGAAATGAAATACCATTTTATTTTCTAAGGTATTAATCATAGTTATACATGTTGGATCTATAATGGTTAAATAACAAAAAGGTAAATATATAATATTAATGAATATTTTTATTGAGAGATATAGGATTGTATTGATGAATTAATTCATGATGTTGGTGTTAAAACCATTAAAAAAATTGTTAAAAATCTTTATGAAGATATTGAAAAATAATTGTTCCCAGGTCACTCTAAATCAACAGTGTTATCGACAGTACTATGATTGGTTAACTTAAAAGAAATAAATAACTATATTGATAAATGTTTTATTAAATTTCTTGAACTTTTAAAAGAGTTACTTCATGAATGAAATGGTCTTGTGGATTATAATTATGATACGAAAAAAAAATATTATGTCTAATAGGACCGTGTTTAAGAAAATAAATTCTTTTCTAGAAACTGTGTTCTATATATAAAGTAATATAAACATTTATAAAAATGAAATAAATTTTCTACATCACAATTTAAAATGGATAGAATATCCAACTATGATTCATTCTCTTTAAAATCACAAAACCTCCTCCTAAGTCAATTTGGTATCTTCCAATAATTCCTCATTTGAAGTATTTATTTACAAATTCAAATAGTGAAAAGAGGTTAAGATGGCATACAAATGAAAAAATCTCTGGTGGAAACCTACATCGCCCTGTTGATTCAATGAAATGGAAGATATTTTATTAACAATTTCCAAATTTTTGAAATAAATTTAGAAATCTAAGAATGGAACTATGAACAGATGGAATGAATCCATATCTAATAATAAATAGCCAATATAGTTTATAGACTATAATATTGGTAGTTTAAAACCTATCCCCATATATATTTATAGACTAAAGAAACTTGGAAATTATATTGATGTTTATCTTTTACCATTGATTGATTATTTGAACTTTCTATGGGAGGAAAACCTTGAAGTGTATCACATATAGAAGAAAGAGTATTTTATTTTGCGTCTTATGGAAATGTTAAATCTAAAAAAAATCCTTCATATGAAAACTTATCTAGATATAGTGTTAAGGGATATAAATCATGTACAATTTATGAAGAAGGAACTTAGTATCATCAATTGAAAAATAGGATATAGATATTGTGCATGGGTCATCAATGATTTTTTCTGATGGATCACTCTTATTTAATATTAAAAAATGTATTTAAAATTTTATAAGAGTTTAATTTTAACCCTATAACCTCTATCAATTGAATAATATTATAACAAGGTGACAAAAATTAATATCACATTTGCGAAGCCAAAAAGTTTGGGTCGCCAAAAAAACACATGGAAGAAATAATCCATCTTATTTGATTTAATTTATTAGATATTTTTTAGGTAAAGCATAATATTTATGTTATGTATATTGGGAAAAACATGTGTAATAGTTTGATAAGAACTTTTTAATAAATTAAAAGAAAATCAAAGATAGATTGAATACAATATTGGACTTAATATCTATAGGAATATGTTTGAATTTATCTCTCACTTTGAAAGTAAAAAAAGAACATATTTACCTATGGATTTTCACACATTAAAAAATAGAGAGAAGATGAATTTATTTCAATGTTTTAATGGTATATTTTCAACTCCTGTTAGATATTATATCATTAATTTGTGTTATGTTTTAAATTCCATTTTCATAAAAGTTGTGGTTACAAGTTTGTTAACTATGTTGGAGAATGAAATTATACTCATACTTTTTAAACTATAGATGTATTTCCTCAAATATTTTTTATATATAATGGTTTATTAGGTGATTTATTTGGTTTGATTGATAAGGATATATGGGATTTTATATCTATATTGGATGTATCCTTTTAAATAATATATAAAAAAATTGAAGGGGTATATTAAAAATTACTATCAACCATAGGCCTTAATTATTCAAAAATATTTATCAGAAGATGTAGTGGAGTTTTTTTTTGACTACTTATATAAAGTAGATCACATTGGCCTCCCAATATCTTGGCATCTAGCAGTCAATTGTAAGTTAATGTAATTCCTGGATTAAAAGTAAAGGTAATTGCATGTGATTTTGTAAATTATGAACATTTATACATTTTCAACAACATATATGAGGTTAAAAAATATATATCATCACATATTGTTGGATTAAAGGTATGATATGTAAAAATAAATGAGAAGTGGTTGACGAATGAGTATAAAAATAAATTTTCTTTATTGTTTAATAATAAATTCAAAACTAATTTATCTCTATTAGAAACCTTGAAATGGTTATATGGGGGACCATGTGTTAATATAATCACATGGTATGGTTTTGAAATTACTGGTTATACAATTAACACAAAATACAATACTATAAGGTACTATTATTAATAGTGAATTGATGGTCATCACTGAAGTAATTCATTTATTTATTACAAGTGTCTAAGTGAAACTGGGTTGATAGTAACAGTATTATGAAACATGATGATTTTGTTTTTAAGCTTTTTGATTTTAAAATATTTAATTTCAAAGTGGAACCATTTATCATGGAAATCCATGTGAAGTATATATTTTATGTTATTGAACCATGGAATGATCAGTGATATTCCATTTTTCAAGGGAAATAAATTCATTTTGGTGATGAGGATATTAATAATGTTGTGGACTTATATGAGGTTTATTTATCTATTATATGATTACCTGATGATAAAATTGACTATGCTGTAGAGATAGTATGTGAAATAAAAAATGATCATGTAGATGGGATATGGGAAAAACTCTATTACTGTACTAATTATTTAAGAAAAAAAATTATTTATTTGTGAAACTTACATGCCAAAAAACATTTTTTTTAACACGGAAATTTAAATCTATAGATGTTGATCATTTCTGATATTTTTTTATTAATTTTTATATTTACTAGTTTGTATTAAATAATTTTTGATTGAATAATCTTGGTATAATTATTTTCTTATTAAACTCTCACTTGAAAAAAAAATAACTTTGATATTTAAATTTATATATGTTGATCATTTTTTATATTTTTGTACTAATTTTTATATTCATCAGTTTCAGTTAAACAGTTTTTTATTGAAGAATCCTGATGCCATTATTTTTTTATAGAATTTACACATGTAAAAACACTATTTTTTAACTTGTAATTTTAGAATATATATATGTTGATCATTTTTTCCATTTTTGAATTAATTTTTATATTTATCAATTTTAATTGCAGATTTTTTTGTTGAAAAAAACAAACTTCGTTAATTTTTTGTGAAACTTACACACGTTAGGGAACTATTTTTTAACTTTAATATTTAAATTTAAATATTTTTATAATTTATTTTATTTTTATATTAATTTTTATATTCCTCAGATTCATTTATACATTTTATCATTGAATAATCCCAACATAATTATTTTGTTTATTTCTTTATATTCATCATTTTTAGATATTCAATTTTCTTCAGATGTGTTAGTTAATATAATAGATATAATTTTTGTTCTATTCTTAAAAATAAAATTTTTAACTTCTAACAATCATCAAATTATAATAAAATACAAGTATTTATAATTTTAGTACATTAATCTATTAAAATGATGAATTTTGAGGCATAGAAACATTTACAGAGGTATGTGTGTATTTTTTTATATTAATATATCTTCAATAATTAAATTATTTAATGAACTTAAAATTTTTCTTGTTTGGTTAAATTATTTTCAACGTAATTGGGGAGCCCAATATGGAGGATTTCTCCTCTTCTCAATAGAACATGATACCTAGAGATGGTATATGTGGGATTATGCGTAAACAAAAAATTTCACTTTCTCATGGAGAGAAGAGGTTATAAATTGAATTTGATGTTGATAATAGACCAGTTGGCCCAAATACAATGAAATTTAAGAGTTATATATCCATATAGATCCATTATAAGATTAAAATTTTATATCCATATTAGAGTAGTGTCAACTAGAGAGTGAAAGAACGGTTGTAGGAGTCTGTAACAGTAAAACATATCAACTAATTTATTTTTTTCAAATCCTAAAATATGATATATTTTGAAAGACTAATATTTAATCTATCAAATTACAGATGACATTCAAATTTCCCAATAAGAAATAAATTAAGAAAAGGTGGGTATCTCTTGAAGAAAATATATGGAGTGATGCTAAATCAAAATTGGCTTCAGTTTATATTTTGTGGTGGAATGGAATGAAAAGAAATTCCTCTAATGTGATTATTTAGAAATAGATACATGTGACAGGGTTTTTCCAATTGGTGAGAGGAAGCCTTTTGGTATGATGATTATTGTGTATAAAATTATTTTATAAAATTATTTTTTAATTACATGATAAATTGTTCATTTATTCTTATATAATAATACTTTTAGAGATCTCTCCAAGATATCCAGTCAGAGAATTTATACCCTCATACTTTTTCACATAGAGGATATCCTATACTAGAGGAGAAATGATTGCTGAAAATTTTTATGAATTAAGAGCTAAATCCAATAGAAACTCGTAATAGTTTCATTTTATACCTCTATCTCACTTCAATCTCTATGAAAAATGGAAAAGTGTAAGGGTAAAAAAGGGTGAGTTTATTAAAAATCCATCAAAACAAATAGTTGATAATATTGTAAGAAATTAATTATTATTTTTCTTGAATATTAGTATTTTTAAATTCTTCACAGTAATATAACATTCACATATATCAATTTAGGATTATATTCAATAAAAATAGATGTTGGAGGGATTTATTCTTAAGGGTAGGATGGATATTATGGCTACTACTTTAGGAGGGCAAGAACACCCATGTTGTGAAGATGATATGTAGTGGGTGTCGATATTAGAAAAAACAAATTAATCATCCAAGTGCGATAGTGAGGGAAGAATAATATAGAAGATAAATAACTTCCTTTAAAGTTGAGATATTAGAGATGAATCAGTCAATAGATAATAAAATTAAATCATTTTTGAAAGTAATTTTTGCGGAAATAGAGATATATATATATAGCATGCACAACCTAATTACCCAAATCATTTACCTCCTCATTCATACACAACTGTATACTGTGATTTTCATATTGGGGATCCCCATTTATATATTCTGGCATATAGAATTGTATATAATTTAGTGTATTATTTACATTACCATCTTATTTATATAGGTAATTTAAGATTATCTGTACAAGATATATTTTTTCCAAATTCTCCAGTTTCATTACCTACCGAGGAGTTGGTCATGGTTGGAGATTGTATGGGTTATTTTTTACTCTGTCTATATATCCTTCTTCATCAATTTAAATATGAGGTATATGATGTTCTAAATTTTTTATTTACTTTTTATTTAAAATTAATTGTAATGATTTCTTAAATTTAGCTTATATAAGAGTATCTGAAATCAAATGAGAGATTATAAAAATATATTATTAAGAACCAAAATCTTCAAATACTTATTTAGTTTCTAATGGTCCAGAAAAATTAATCCTAAATTCTTTTATTTTGCCTTTATATTATGAGTCTTTAATGACCACTAACATTTTTGGTAGATACTATACATTAAGAATATTTCAAAAAATCATGGATCATGTTATTGGTGATAATTTCTCCATACCTGTGTTACAATTTTTTCCCCTATGAGGAAATATCAATTTCAATTTTAATTTTGTTTAAATAAATATAACTTATAGTGACTTATTTTATTAAATATCTAATTAGGTATCTCCACACTCTTTGAATCCAAAATAAGATAATTTTTTTATGGTTTTATAGATATAAAATACATTTCAATGGATATAAAATATATTTATAAGGATATTAGAGTTAAATATATATATCCAAAAAACTAGAAATTATAGAGATGATGTATTGGTTTCTTCCATTCCATAATAGGAAAAATAACTTATATAATTATGAAATATGATTCTTTATGATGTAATTAATGTTGAAATTTTTATATTTTAGTGGCCATTGGATGTTATTTGTATTCTACCAATATGAATGCATGTCGTATTGGTTATTCTATTTACTGGGTTGAGTTTGTAAAAAAATTAAATATTTTTTGAATACATAAGTTTTATTCTATTCTATTAGTTATTTAATATTAAAATCTTCTTATTATATATGTTTTGATAATTAATATATGAAAATATGGTTCAAGGATAAATTTTAACAAGGTTTTCATATCGATAAATAATCCAAACAAAATTAATTATGTGAAAGTGTATGTAGATGACATTTATATTAGTTAATACTTATTTTTTATTATATATATAGTCTTTATTATTTTTAATGTGTTTTTTATAAACAAATTTTCATCATTAAAGAGAAATTTTTTAATGTGGTTAGTATGTTTTATGATTCATTTATGAGATTATCACAACTTAAACGATGATAGTTTTTTAAAAGGTTAGTTCCATTACAACTCTTATGTTTTAAACTAATAATTTTTTTTTAATTTTATAACATTTATTGTTTTCATAGGTTTTTTATGGAGTTTCATCATATATGGATAAATAATTAAAAAACATTTTTTGTTTATTTATAGAATATTTTGTAAGTTTTATTAATTTGTAAATGTACATCAAAATGTTTCTTGTATGTGTATTTTTCTTTTAGTAAATTATGTTATATTAAAGTTTGAATAGAGTATTTTGTTACCTATTTGGTGCTATTTTCTATTATTTTATAATATTTTATGCACATATAATTCATCTTATAGTACATGGGTAATTATATTTTATTATATTCTAAAAATAATAATAAATTTTTAACATTGGTTGTTTTGAAAATCAATGTTGAAAGTTCCTTTATATCGATATTTATTTGGTATTTTCAACATCGGATATGGTGAAAACCAATGTTGAAAGTCCCGAAAAAATGTAAAAATTTATTAGGGTTTTTAATGTTAGCTTTTAATAAAAATAAATATTTAAGTCCCCATATATCTATATTTAGTGGGTATTTCAACATTGGTTATTATAGTAACTAACATTTAAAGAATTTTTAATGTTGGTTTTAAATAACTGGTGTTTAAAATATTCTTTTAACATTAGTTGTATTCACATCTCTTTTTAACTAATGTTAAAAGGATACTTTCCATTGGTGATGATAATGATAGGAGAACATACTTATGAACAATTATAATAAATAACATAAAGATTAAAACATGTATTCTGGAAATTCTATATGAGGCACCTTCACCTTCTTGAGACATATCTACATTTATAAATATAAAATAAAGTTAAATCGATCAATTTTTTTCAAATAATTCATAAATAATTTTAAAAATGTTAATAATTTTTATATGTAACTAGAAAAAATTACCGTAAATCTTGCATTGATCATGAAAATCTATCATATATAATTCAATTATCTCTCTATCCCATTGTATATATTCTTCTCATACAACTATAGTGGTTTGGTGAAGTGTTTTCTCTAGAAAGACAGTAATATCTTGTTATACTCACTAAATTAGAACCCTTAAAACATTTTTACCACAAATTTTCTATTCAAATAAAAGTTGAAAATTTAAATCTATAATGAAAGTATAAAGGGATAGTTTCTTACTCAATCATATTTATACAACATATTATTAAATTTTACCAATGTAAATTGGAAATAGTATTCTTTAATTCCATAACCTATATTATCCCAATCAAACCTCAACAATATATATTTTAATTCATGACCATAAATAAATTCAGTAATTCCCCTCAATGGTTAATAATAATAACCTGCATCGATGGATGGAAAACCAATACCACTATTTTATGTTTTTTGATTCATGTATACATCACTAATGAAAAATAAAAAAAATTTATCATTTAAATACTTGTGATGATGATCCATAATAAATGGACTATCATTTAGTTTTCTGAGTTCTTATGTCACATTATGAATATCTGATTCATGAATCTTATGAATCTTCATATTTCACATTTTTCAATGGATGGAGGGTTATAAAAATGAACCTCATATACATTGTAAAAATATTAAATTAATTATATATATATATGTGCATGAGTCTTGATATAAGGACCCTGCCTTAAACATTACATAATCTTGAATTAAGTAAATAAATTACATTGAGGATCTTTTCAGGTTTAGAGCTTTAGAGAATTAGGCCATAACTATTACATCTCAAAAATTACAAAGTAGAAACATCTGCTCAGTTTCCATTTTTTCATAAAATAAAAACTCTTAAAAAAACTTGTCTAGTTCCATGTTTTAGACATCATGACTTTTTTTTAATCCCATCCTTGACCCTATTCATCTTTAAGTCCTGTGAAAAACATTTCAAAACTTGGGATGAGCATAAAAAGATCAATAAGGGTTATAAAATAAAAAAAGAAAACATTATCCCATCAACTAAACCATACTTTTAAATCATAACATTCCTTATGAAATCATAATATTTATGAATAGCACATAGAAATCATAAATCATAAAGGTGACTTATGGCATACATAACATACTGACATTGTAGATTTCATAGCAACCTAGAGAGTTATGTTTGGAATACCCATCATAGTATATTCCCTAAATCTATTAGGAGAAACGTTAACATTTACCTCCATCACGTTACCCAGTGAATTGGAGAACTATCTCAGGCTCACTTGCCCTAGGTTTACCACAGAACCACTCATATACATAAACAATACCCAATAACCATAACATATTCATAACACATAAAACAATCATAAAGGAAAGATAAAATTTCCACATTGCAATCACAATATATCATTTAAAGATATTTACATACTCAATGCTTTATCACACCATTTTCAAAACCATTTAAAACATTTAATAAAGAGATTTTTGAATCAAAGAGTCCCATACCACTTTGAAACTTTTGAAAGAAATTTTAATTTCAAAAAATTCATGTGCATATAAATAAATCTTTAAAACCATTTTTAAAACATGGACATTAATGAGAAATATTTAAAAGAATAAATATTTAAAACATTTAAAATTATATTTTAGTTAAAGAGTTCCAAACCAAATGAGAGATGCTTGAATAAAAATAATTTAGGAATAACATTAATCAAAAATTTATAATATTTTGAAAATAAAGGGATTCATGATATAATATTCCAAAGGACAGTATTAACACCATATAAAAGTGAATTTTTTCATAACAACAATGAAGTCTCAATGGAATGTAAATTGAGATGAAATCCCTTAAAAATTATATCATTAGATTTAGGATAAATCAGTTACCTAATAATGTGTGAAAAATATAAATACACTAAATATGATTGGATATTAACTGTAAATCAATCAGAGGACATTCACACATGTTCTTTTTTTAAAACAAAACCAATGACTTGGATTTTTAACTCAATGAATGGAAATTGAGTTAAGATTACCCATATAAAGTTCATATCAATGACATGAGAATTTGTCAATGGAGTTATTATGTGTATCAAAAGTATATCCACACAAAGGGAAGTGGAAATTGAAACATAAATAAATAAACAGTGATTCCACACATAATCATAACATGACATAATTAAGAATTATAATGTTAACCCAAGCAGTGGAAATTGGGTTAAAAAGTTCCCCAACCGATTTGGTAACTTACGAAACATACACCACATTAAAGAAGTATCATACAATGAAGATGTAAATACCCATAAATTAAAGTAAATTACACAATAAATACAATCATGGGTAGTACATAAATCACACAAAAGGAAATAGTGGTAAATATTGCATGAATCTCATAGGAATAAAAAGTGTGATGAAAAACCCTTACCATGTTGTAATCAATCGATTCGTATGACCAAACATTAATAACCATAAAATGAATAACAGAAAAAATTGAATATAAAGATAATCATGATAATATATATCAAATTTCAGTACATAATACACCACATGCAATAAATAAGTGGCAAACAATGGAAATCTCACAAAATTAAAAGTGAGATAAGAAACCCCTTACCTCATGTCCGACTTGACCTGTTAGTTCTTTAATCTTCTGAATAGTAAACTAAAGTTAATTTATATTTGATTAAGAAACTTTTTCAAGTTTATTATTCCTTTTATATCACTTATTACAATGTTATAAACATTATGAAATCATTTAAATTAATAACGGTCGTTTGTCGATATTTGGTACTTGATTCAAAAATGAACTTCTTATAAATACAAGTTGTTCATGTGGTCAAAATTCCACTATATCCATAATTATATTAATTATTCAGATATAATATATATAATATATAACCATTATATGTATGTATTTATAATATTACATAACATTTGGTGATAAGAAATGAAATTCACTATTCATGGAGACGGTAAGTCGTGCGTATGCATGAACGCTACTTTCATTTCTATTTCGTATTTGATGAAATAAAAACATAATGATAAATAGGTATATTATAATTCTAGTATAATATCATATATAATTTCATTAACTCCATCCTTTATATGTTCCACGTATGGAATGAATGAGTCATATCACTTTGAGGGGGCGGTAGTCCGCACTTCCTCAAATGAAATTATCGCGTTAACCCATTATGGAAACCATAAATTTATGATATAAATGATAAATATTGAAGTATATAGACAATATAAATATAATATATGTCACATATAAATACAGTTCCATCATACTATACACCATAATAGGTGGTAGGAGAAGATTGAACAATCATCGTTTCGTGAGGCAGTAGTTCGCCGTCCACAGAAACAGTATGTTCTTTACCCATTAGATAGAGGTGTGTCTAAGTGTATTTTGAATCCTTATCATAAAAACCTGGAATATTTAGGATATTTTTATAAAATAAAGGAATAAAAAGAGGTTAGGGGTTGGAGAAGTAAAATAAAAGAAAATAACTTAAGAGAAGATGTTACCTTTAAATCGGGCAACTCCCTTTGATTTGAACCAAAATGATTTTTTGAAGTGCCTTATGCCTAAGGTAAGGCTTAAAGGTGGAATAGAGGGATATTAAGAGCTTATTTTAGCAGATTTTGGATGAGAAAAGGGGCTTGAGAAATTTGATTAATGGGTTAGAGGTGAGGGATTTTTATAAGGGGGGAGGGGCTCTTTAGGGAAGTTTGAAAATATTATTTATTATATAATGATTTTTGGTTTCTAAAGGTCCAAAACATATTAAAGTAGAAGATAAGATTACTCTTGTTTGAAATTAAATCCTCAAATAAGAATTGGACAGGTTTTGGATATTTTTTTAATTTTTATAATCTTATTTATTTAAATCATTCATTAATGAGGTAAACACTACATCATTATTGTGTAACAAATAATTTTATTTATTTGACGTCTAAAAATTATAAATAAAATACCATGATGTAGGAAATATTTTTATATTTCTAATGAATATTTATATTCAAATATATCAATTATATAACCCCACATTAAAATTGTTTTAGCAAAATAATACATGTTTATGATATTTTAATTTTTACATTAAATAAAAAGTTATTAATGTAATTATCTTACCCAAATGGCTTTCAAAGGCCAAAAGTCTTACCCAAGGATTTTTTTTGGTCGGCCATTACTCATCCAATAAGGTTAGGACAAGTGTTAAGGTAATTTTATATTATTATAATATTATATTTACCTTGAATTACCCTATTTACCTTTAACCGTAGTACATAAAATTCTAAAGTTACTATTCCCCAAAAAAATTCATCTTATTGCACCATATTTTACTTACTAATATCGACCATGTTGGTCGGATTTTCTAAATTCAATTCATAGAAGCGGTAAAATTTCATTTAAATGAAAAAGTTGGTTTTTTAACTACTACTCACTGTTTTCACTATTCATCAAAATTTAAGGTTTTCAGAAAAATAACAAAAATTTAGCCTAAGATATATTTGATATTATGTATTCAAAAATTATGTCCATTTTAAAAAATTCAAAACATAGAAGTTTCATTAATTAATTTAAAATTAATTCCCGTTTTCAAAACAAAAAGCGTGTTTTTAAGAAATAATAACTATCAAAAGTTTGACTTTTGTTTATGTCCAATTTCAAAGTGAAATTACATCCAATGACCAAAATTGGATTAAATGGCAAAAATATAATTTAATTACACTTTAAAAACATTTAAAAAGATAATCTAACTATATAAATAAATTATATTATAAGGAAGTTTTGAGTTAAAATGCAGTATTTTTCACTATTCATTAAAAATGAACTTTATCAGAAAAATACCAAAAATTTATCCAAAGGAAATTTTTATGTCCCGATTCTAAATAATAATGTTATTTTTTTCAAATATAAAATATAAAAGTGACAAAAACTATATTTAAAGAGGGTTCTCCCTCAAAAGGCAGTAAATCGACCTTTTAAAGAATATTAGAGTGTTTATGCTTAAAATTAGATTCATTCGCATTTTTGGCCTCTAAATTTTATTGTATAAATGTAAAAACATTTAGCTAACATGTATAATAATATTTTAGTTAGTTATTTTCATTACTTCCATTACAATGGATAGACGTTAGCTACCATTTAAAATAATAATATACTATTATTTCTCAGTATGACTCAGCATTGTGTGCAACATAAGACTTCAGAGAAACCTATTGTTGCGTGTCAGGTATGCCATTGAATATAGAATTCACTTTAAAATAAAATTAATATTTAATTAAAAAATATTAATAAATATGAAAATGTCATATTATTTATTTTCCTGGGATGTTACATCCTTCCCACCTTTTGGAAATTGCATCCTCATAATTTTAAAATTGGGCTTGGAAACTTCATTGAAAGTCTCACATAGGAAAAAAGAGTAAATAAACATATCACTTTAAAAGAAAGAAAGATAATTACAAAGGTCACCTGAGATAACCAATACTTGGATTCCATGAAAATATGGATATGGAAGAGAAACTAAGTGTCAAGTTCTGATGTAGAGTGATAGAAAACATGATTAGAAGAAAGTTAACAGCAAGAAAACCATAAATTTGTGATAGGTTAAACGGTCATTGGTTTCCCAGTAGGAAAAGTAAATAGAAAATGTTTTTGTTTTAAGTTACTTTTCATAAAGTTGGAGAATATATTCATGAGATTAAATAAGAACATTAGGAAACTTACTTACTTGACATGTATACTTTCATCATTTATAAAAATTTTACCACAAACACATCTTTTCTCCAAATGAGGAGTATTCAAGATGACTTGTTCACATAAAAAGTTATAGAATCAAATTATAGAGAATAATATGATCCAAAAAATATGAACCATATATTTCCCCTATCTTTATACATTAACCAAAACCAAAATTAGTTAGTACGAGATCAGATAACCCCAAAAAGGATAATCCTTTATAAAAAGAAATACAACTCTTAATCTTCAAAATTCAACAAAAAGTGCCCAAAGTTCAAGAAATATAATTCAATATACAATTATCCTTAAAATTCTTCAAAATAATCCAAACTAAGATTGAAACCCAAAACATAGAAAGATTTAATCACATAGTCTTCCACAGTGAATCTTAACATTTATCTTCAAAAACATCGACTACTCTTAAAGTCTCATACTAAAGTGTAATTAACCTAATAACATATTCTCTATGATAGTTTAATCATTTCAATAAATAACCAAAATCACCTTATGTCCATAATAACAACATATATTCTTCCAAAATAATATTTCAACCATTAATCCACAAATTAAATCCCATATTATTCTATTTTCCTTAAGCATATAGTGTTCCCAAAAGAGAGAATGTCTTCCAAAATAAACTTTATCACTTAATAACCAAATCATTTTCTCATACTATGGATGTCTATTTGATAAAACATAATATCCCAAATAAACTTATTCTTGATCCATAAAATCATTTAACTAAAAATAATTAGACATACTAACTAGGGACTTCACATAGCCCAGTGGTAGGTGATAAATCTCAATTGCACTTTGGTGTTGGGTTTAATTCTCACAGCTTTGTCCGACGCGAATGGTTTTCACATGGTCTGCATGTTGTCCTTTTTTAAAAACTATATAATTTCATTACACTCCAAAAAAAGAGACAAATTCCTAAAAAATAACCATAACATATTTTATCCTCAAATGTTATATAATACCTTTCATTTTGCACCCAAAAATGTAATAAACATTTATCACCTCTAAAATAACTTTTAATCTTTCTAATATGATAACCCTTATGATTTTGTCACTTATTCTTAAATAACACCCTAACTTATAAAGTTATTTAAACAAACTTCTGATACCAACTATAAGGACCTGTCCTTAAACATTACTTAATCTTGAATTAAGTGAATAATTAACATTAAGGATTTTTTCTGGTTTTTGAGATTTAGATAATTAGTCCATAACTATTAAATCTCAAAAATTAAAAGTAGACACATCTGCTCAGTTTCCATTTTTTCATAAAATAAAAACTCTTAAAAAAACTTGTATAGTTCCATGTTTTAGATAGAATAACTTTTCCTTGATCCAATCCTTGACCCTATTTATCTTTAAGTCCTCTGAAAAGCATTTTAAAACTTGGGATGAGAACAAAAATCTTAGTGAGGGTTATAAAATAAAGAAGGAAAACATTATCCCACCAATAAATACAAATCAATGAAATCATAATTTTCAATCATAACATTCCTTATGAAATCATAAGATTTATTAATAACACATAGAAATCATAAATCATAAAGTTAAATTATGGAATACATTACATAATTATATTTTATATTTCACAACTACGTAGAGATTTACATTTGGAATACCCATAATAGTATATTCCCTAAATCTATTAGGATAAACTTTAACATTTACCTCTTTCACGTTACCCGATGTATTGTAGAGCTATCTCGGGCTCACCTGCCCTAGGTTTATAATGGAACCACTCGTATATGTAAAAAATTCCCAATAACCATAACATATTCATAACACATAAAATAATCATAATTGAAAGATAAAATTTCCATATTGTAATCATAATATATCATTTCAAGATATTGACATAATCAATGCTTTATTACACCATTTTCAAAACCATTTAAAACATTTAATAAAGAGTTTTTTGAATCAATGTGTCCCATACCACTTTGAACCTTTTGAAAGAAATTTTAATTTCAAAACATTCCCATCTGTAAAATAAATCCTTAAATCCATTTTTAAAACAATGATATTAATTAGAAATATTTATAAGAATAATTGTTTAAAACGTTTAAGACGATATTTTAGTAAAAGAGTTCCTAAAAAATGATAGATTCTTTAATACTAATAATTGAGGAATAAAATTAATAAAAACCTTATAATATCATGAAAATAAAGTTATTCCTGATATAATATTCCAAAGGACAATATTAACACCATATAAAAGTGAATTGGTGCATAACAATAGTAAAGTCTCAATAGAATGTAAATTGAGACGAAATCCCTTAAAAACCTGTATCCTTAGATTAAGGATAAATAAATTACATAATAATGTGTCACAAATATAAATACACTAAATATTATTGGATATTCTATGTAAATCAATCAAAGTACATTCAAAAATGTTCTTTTTTTTAAACAAAACCAATGACTTGGATATTTAACTCAATGAATGGAAATTGAGTTAAGATTACCCTTATCAAGTTCATATCAATGACATGAGAATTTATCATTGGATTAATTATGTGTATAAAAAGTATATCCACACAAAGTAAAGTATAAATTACAACATAAATAAATAAACAGTGATTCCACATAGAATATTATCATGACATAATTAAGAATTAGAAGATTAATCCAAGGAATGGAAATTGGGTTAAAAAGTTCCTTGACCGATTTGGTAACTTACAAAACATACACCACATGAAATAAGGACCATACAATGAAGATTTAAATAACCATAAATTAAATTATATTAAACAAAGAATACAATCATGTGTAGTACAAAAAACACACATAAGTAAATAGTGTAAAATTTTGCATGAATCTCATAGGAATAAAAAGTGAGACGAAAACACCTTACCACATTTTAATCAATCAATTCGTATGACCAAAAGTTAATAACTGCCAAATGAATCATAGAATAAAATGAATATAAAGATAATAATGATAATATATATAAAATGGCTGTAAAAAATACACCACATGCAATAAATAAGTGGAAAACAATAAAATCTCACAGAATTAAAAGTGAGATAAGAAACCCCTTACCGTGTGTCCGACTTGACCCGTTCGTTCTTTAATCTCCGGAATAATAAAATAAAGTTAATTTATACTTGATTAAGAATCTTTTAAAAGTTTCTTATTCCTTTTATATCACTTATTATCAAGTTATAGACATTATGAAATTATTTATGTTAATAATGGTCATTTGTGGATATTTGGTACTTGTGTCAAAAATGAACTTCTTATAATTACAAGTTGTTCATGTGGTCAAAAGTACATTATCTCTAGAATTATATTCATGATTTAGATATCATATATATCATATATATCCAGTATATGTATTTATTTATAATATTACATAACATTTGGAGATAAGAAATGAAATGCACCGTTCATGGAGATGGTAAGTCGTACGTTTGCATGAACGCTATTTTCATTTCTATTTCGTATTTAATGGAATAAAAACCTAATTATAAAGAGGTATATTATAATTCCATTATAATATCATATATAATTTCATTAACTCCATACTTTATATGTTCCACGTATGGCATGAACGGATCATATCACTTTGAGGGGACGGTAGTCCGCACTTCCTCAAATGAAATTATCGCGTAAACCCATTATGGAAACCATAAAGTTATGCTATAAATAAAAAATTCAAAATTATATAGACAATATAAATATAATATATATCACATATATATAAATTTTCATCATAATGTCCATCATAATAGGTGGTAGGAGAAGATTGAATAATCATCGTTTTGTGAGGCAGTAGTTCGTCGTCCATAGAGACAGTATGTTTTTTACCCATTAGACAGAGGTGTGTGTAAGTGTAGTTTGAATAATTATCATAAAAAAAACCCTAGTATATTTATTATACTGGTTGTTTTATAAATTAATGGAATAAAAATAGTTTAGGGGGTTGGAGAAGTAAAATAAAATAAAAGAACTTAAGAGAAGACGTTACCTTTAAATCGGATAACTCCCTTTAATTTGAACCAAAAGGATTTCTTGAAGTGCCTTATGGTTAAGGTAAGGCTTATAGGTTGAAGAGAGGAATCTTGGGAGATTATTTGGGTAGATTTTGGATGATCCAAGGGTCTTTAGAGGTGTGAGTAATGGGTTAGAGGTGAGGGCTTTTTATAAGGGGGAGGAGGGGCTCTTTAAGAATGTTTGAAAATATTATTTTATTATATAATGATTTTCGGTTTCTAAAGGTCCAAAACTTATTAAAGTCAAAGATAAGATGAATTTTGTTTGAAATGAAATCATCCAATAATAATTGGACAGGTTTTGGATATTGGTTTAATTTTTATAATCTTATTTATTTAAATCATTCATTAATGAGGTAACACTGCATCATTATTGTGTCATAAATAATTTTATTTATTTGACGTCTAAAAATTATAAATAAAATACCATGATGTCGGAAATATTTTTATCTTTCTAATTAATATTTATATTCAATTATATCAATTATATAACTCCACATTAAAAATTTTTTATCAAAATAATACATGTTAATGATATTTTTATTTTTACATTAAATAAAAAGTTATTAATGTCATTATCTTACCCAAATGACTTTCAAAAGCCAAAAGTATTACCCAATGATTGTATTGGTCTACCATTCCTCATACAATAATTTTAGGACAAGTGTTAAGGTAATTATATATTATTATAATATTATTTTTACCTTGAATTATCCTATTTACCTTCAACCGCAGTAAACAAAAGTCAAAAGTTACTATTCACCAAAAATTATTTTCATCTTATTGAACAAAGTTTTACTTAATGATATCAACCATGTATGTAAGATTTTTGAAATTAAATTCACAGAAGCGGTAAAATTTCATTTAAATGAAAAAGTTTGTTTTTTAACTATTACTTAGTGTTTTCACTATTCATCAAAAATTGAAGGTTTTTAGAAAAATTCCAAAAATTCAGACTAAGATATATTTGATATTACGAATTAAAAAATGATTTATATTTTACCAAATTAAAAACATAGAATTTTCATTGATTAATTTAAAATTAATTTTCATTATCAAAACAAAAAACGTGTTTTTAAGAAATATTAACTAACAAAATATTGACACTTGTTTATGTCCAATTTCAAATTGAAATTACATCCAATGACCAATATTTGATTAAATGGTAAATATATAATCTAATTAAACTTTAAAACCATTTAAAAATATAATCTAACCATATAAATAAATTATAATAAAAGGATGTTTTGAATTAAAATGCAGTATTTTTCACTATTCATTAAAAAATGAACTTTATCAAAAAAATACCAAAAATTTACCCAAAGTAAATTTTAATGTCCCGATTCTAAATAATAATGTTATTTTGTCAAATAGAACATATAAAAGTGACCAAAACTATATTTAAAGAGGTTTCTCCATCAAAAGGTGGTAAATAGACCTTTTAAAGAATATTAAAGTATTTATGCTTAAAATTAGATTCATTCACATTTAAAGACTCTAACTTTTATTGGATAAATGAAAAAACATTTAACTAAAAAGTATAATCATATTGTAATTATTAATTTTCATTCCCGCCATTACAATGGCTAGCCGTTAACTGCCATTTAAAGTAATAATATATTATTATTTTTCAGTATGACTCAGCATTGTGTGCAACATAAGAATTCGGAGAAACCCATTGTTATATGTCAGGTAAACCATTAAATATAGAATCACCTTTAAAATAAAATTAATATTTAATTCAAAAATATTAATAAATATAAAAATGTCATATTCTTTAATTTCCTCAGATGTTACACTTGAACGACCCATTAAAGCGTTGAAATAAAATTGTTATATATTATGATTAGTGGAATGGGCCTTTACCATTTCAACTCAGTGATATTTATCTTAAATTACTGCATAATAAAATATACGGAACAAATTAAATATAAAAATTCAAGACACAATAGATAAACTATGTAACTTACTATATTAATGACATAATTGATGGAGTATTGGATAAAACATATTGATGATCTTAAACCCACTCATTATTTTCCATATCAAATATTGTCCCTTCTCCAATTAAACCTTCATCTATCTAGGATTTTTTATCTAATTTTATTTCAACTTCAAAAATATATTTATTATAGAATTTTTTTTAATTCATCCATCAAATAACCATTGGTATCAGAAAAAATGGGACAAGATCTGTTTAGCACATATCATTTCAATGTATTGAATTATCACTCTATTGGATAAATTAGTATAAATTTCACTTGAATTCCAGTAATTACTTCATTGGTTAAATTTATGGTCAAGTGGACTACAACTTTATAAAAAAATCACAAATAGTTTATCCAATTTAAATAGTATAAGTACAATATTCTCATTTAGATTTTTTAAATCAATCGTGTAATGATTTGATGAATAGATCTATCTGAAAAACTTAGAAACTTCAATTTATGGCTCAACAACATGGGTAAAAAAATATGAATAGTAATTGGAATTAAATATGGATGAAAAATATGATTATCATGAATTTTTAAAATCTATAATGTCATCATAACCATTTTAAAATACTTGAAAATATTATAATAATGACCACCAAGAAACTTGACCAAATTTAAAATTGATAGAAATACATCTTTATATTTTTTACTCATTGTGTACTATACATCAGGAATGTATTCCCTATTACCTTCACCCAACTATAAATTTAAAGGTTTTTTTAATCCCATTTATAAAAAATTGCATATAGCATTGGTATTATCCTTTTATTTCCCCTTGATTCCCAAAATGGTGCATAATATATTATCACATACATTTTTATCAATGTAAATCACATAAAAATTATGTATTAAATTGTTATCTTACTAATAAGGAAACTCAAATAAAATGCTTTGTTTCTTCCAATTATGATTATACTATCTATTTGTAGAAGGACTGTATGGAAATTTATGAGATCATAAATCCTAAAAATCAAACACTACGTGAATATTTTATTGGTCAACTTTTTCAATAATTTGAACCTCATACATTATTTTAATTTTTATTTTCTTAATACATGATCATTATTCCCATCAAAAGACACACTATCTTTTTTAAATTTTGGAAATAGAGGAAGAAAGCATATGTGACCAAGGTATGGATAGTTTCCAAATTTCTTAAGAAACATCGATTTCTTAATTTTATTTCAAAAAGGGTAGGAAATTTATCCTCTTGTACTTCAAATTGATAAGTTAGTGCATGTTGGGATGTCATTAATTATTTATAACAAAGTGACTCAAACATTAACAATTTCATTATCTAACAAATCAAAAATAATTAAATTATCTCCCCAAAATTATTATAGCTCATCAATTAATGGTCACATATAAACATCAATTTTATCATCGGGTTATCTTGGTTTATAAATAAGAGTGTAAAGTAACAAAAATGGTTTCTTTATACATAACCATGGAAGAAGGTTGTGTATAACCAACACAATTTACTATGTGTTACACCAACCATAGATCTAAATGGGTTAAAACCATCTAGATCTAAACCCAGTCAAACATTACAAAAATCCTAGGAAAAGTTTTAATGTATCTGATCAAAATACTTCTACATCAATTGTATCATATATGAAACCAAGGTTATCGGTCAACTTGAGAGATTTCTTGTACGACTTTAAAATATTATCTCTAAAATGGATTGCCTTCTATAATATCACCAACAATATAATGAATTAGGTGCATGAATACTAATTCAAGTTTTTCAAGTGTAATAGTTTAATGATAAAAGAAAAATCATTAAATCTAGTTTATCTAAGATATAGTTTATTTTGCGCATCTTTGAGAAAAATCAATTCTTCTCTATCTATTCCAGAATTAAGGTTACTCTCCAATGTCATGGTTCATGATTTTTTTTGAGTTGAAACTAACATATCATGTCATTGTGAATTGCATTCATCAGACCAACTATTATCTAATCAATATACAATTGAATAATTTTTATTTTTAATGGGTAATCTTCCCTAAAAAGTGTCCATGTATTATAGTTTTTCATAAATATCTTCAAAAATAGATGTTCCCAAATGGTATCTCATTTAAAGAGATATCTATTTGCACATTTTTTGTATAGAAAAATAATCAAATTTCTTTTAAATACACTGGTGAAATTAATAAATTTTTTAATCCCCTCAAAATATTCAACAAAAAATCGATTAGGTGGATCAATCAAACACTTTTCTATGTCTAAATATATAATAAAATAATTTAAATATAAAATAAATAATTTTTAAATTGACATTCCAATCAAATAAAAATAAAAGAATGTATATGAAAATATAATTATTAGAAAAAATAAAATGATAACAATGTATACCAATTTATTTCAATTTTCATAAAAAATAACCATTATGGATTATTATAAAATAAATTATATTATTTTTATTCATTATGTTTAATAGAGAAAAAAAGAACCCAGTCTATTATTCCATAATAGAAAATATTACACATGAAGTTGTTGAGAAAATAATTAATAATAAAAATATTGATTAATAAAAATAACAATTGTTAAATGAGTAAATTAAATATATATATATATAGTATATGTTAAAATAGGGAGTTGGAATTGTTTTCTCACACGCCTTACACCCACAGAAAGTTGGTGCCAACCTTGATGCCAGTAGGGCATAGAGGCTCGTACTCAATGCATGGAAGGTGGGGTGAGCTGGGTGAGGATAGGGGTGGCCTCATTCCAGAAATAGGTGAGGGATGGAAATTCAAGTTTAACAGGGGCACTATAGGTGGTTCTAGGAAGCAGATGGAGGGTGTTTGGGTGAACATGGTTCTCCAAGTGGTTCAATGGTGTGTGGCGAATGGTGGAAGGATAAGTGAATAGGGGTTGCATCTCTAGGTAGGCCGATGCGGTTGGGTTCAGGCGCACATGATGGGGGAGGCACATAAACTAGGGGCACAATTTCAAGGTCATGAGTCACTAAAAAAATAGGTGGATCTTTAGGCATCAGTTCATTCATTTAGGGAATCTAAAGCTCATAGGCCATTGATCCATGTCGTTTTAAGGGTTCAAGAAAAAATGGTACTTTTCCATCTTATTAGGGAGGGGTATAAGCAAGTCCCACTAAATTTAGGGTATGTATGTTCTTTTGGTTTATAATATCTTACACATTTAATAAATATATATTTTACTGATCTATTTTTTATGTACAATATATATACACATGTGTTAAAATACAAATATATTTATCACAACTCTTTTTTGTGAAAATAGTTAGCAAAAAAATATTGATTAATTAAAAAACATTTTCACTTTAGTCAAAAAACATTATAGAAAATTGTATATATTATATTATTATATAATAAACTTATTTTTAGTTATATATATGTAAGATCCCAGATTTCTCTGTAAGGTATTTTTTACTTATAGTTTAGTTTATGCCATTTATTTGAGTTAATTAAGTGCTTTACAAAGTCCTTGAGGAGGCTAAGGGTTGTTCCAAGGGTTTGGGACACGAAAAAGGGGAAAATGAGTTTATGGGCTAGTTGCACGGTCTTCGCACGGTTAGTGCTAACCGTGCGGGCAGCCCGGATAAACCGCGTAAGAGTAAAATTTTCGGACATAAGCATCTGCATGGCAGGAACAAAGTTTGGAAAATAGTGCAGGAAATCTATCTGAGGGGGGATCTTTTGGACAGAAGCATCCTCACAGTTTGGGCACGGTTTGGAAAACCATGCGGGTAAACTGTGCCACATAAAAACTTTTAAAATATTACAAAATTTCCACTCCGAGATTTTATATCTCACTCAATATTTTCCTCCCTCTCCGCCCTTGAAACCCTAGGAGAGAACAAAAGGGACCAATAGCTCCCAAAGATCAAAATTCTTTGATTCTTGTCCATTTGGAGCACCGTCAGTTTTGGATTAAAGATCCAGGTAAGGCTAATCTCCCTCTTGCTTTTCTTTTTGGTTTAGGGTTTCTATTTCTTTTCCCTCTCCATCTGAAGGTCTCAAACCCTAATTTTACAATGATTTTTAGGTTAAAGCTTCAAGTGTTGGTTGTATTGAGATCTAAGGCTTTGATTGGGAGTGTTTCCACCAACAGATTTATGGTAGGTAGTCTAAAACTTATATCCCTTGGGTTTTGTGTAGATTTGTTCATGTATGGTTTTTATTCTTGCCCTATTTTGAAGAGTTATTGGTGACTTTGACATAATGTCATGTAGTGATGTCTAAATGGATAATTGAAACTTTCTTGATCCCCATGGGATGCAAGCAGGATAACTCGGCCAAATTGGGTCCACCTGTGGGGTGTGCTGATATTTCCCCAGACCTAGAGTTAGCTAAATAAGTGTAAGGTTGTTGTGTGAGAATGTAGATCCCATGATGAAATTTTAATATGCTTAAATGGTGTGCAAAAGGTGATTTGTAAAACACTTAGGTTGGGTAATTACCTAATAGGTTGTGGGTTGGAATGAATAAGGGTTAAAAAGATAAATGGGAAAATTCTAGGGATTCACCTTATACATGAATATGCTTAGTGAGGTAGGCATGGAAAATGGGAATGAGGCTAAAGGGGTTAAGTAATATGAATAATGAATATGTTAATGGATTGAGTCAAATGTTAATTTCCTATTTATTGATTTTGTTATGACATTCTCTTTTTTTGTGATATGGTGATTCTTGGGGAATGATAAATAAGCATGTGCACATGTCTTGGTAGAGTGGGGTATTGACTTGAGGTTATACCCCCACTAGTTGAGTTGGACTGAGGATATAGCTCCTCCCCTAAATGCACAGGTTAGGTAAGGATATGGAGTTCTATTCCCTTAATGGTTTCATTCCACCCGGACTGAGGCTTAGAGGTGAGGAGATTAAGAATTGATGTGATATGGTGCCTAGTGAGATAGGACATGTTTAGATTCCCACATGTTGAGAATGTTAATCATGCCTAATCCATTGAACACTTGATAAAGGTTGAAATGATAAATGAAATTTCTTTGAAATGAACTTGGGGTATTTGGTGGTTTAACTTAAGGAACCTAAATAAAGATGGATTTTGAACTGTTTATCTTTACTTTTCATTATTTATCATTTTCATGAACTATTAGCCTTGCTAGATATTTTTTAGACACTGTTGGGGGTGGCCTACTGAGTTATACTCACACCCTACTCGGGCTGACATTGGGTACCCGAGCAGATTTCATGCTTGCAGGTCAAGACAAGGGCAAGGGTCCTATGCTAGGGAGATGAGTTGGACATGGAACATGTTTGGGTGAGGTTTTAGACTTGGAGTCTGGACCATTTTGGGGATTCTACTATTTTCTTTCTTTCTTTTTGTTCACTTGACATTGTAGCATGGCATGACATATTTATTTTTGTTTATGAGTGTACCTAGGTTTTGGGATTTGGTTATTTATGTATGTTATGGAGTTTCCCTTATGTTATGCTATTTCAATTATTATCTAATGTGTCTTACTCTGGTATTGAGGGTATAGTCTCTCCTTGTGACCTATTGGACCCTCTCTACTAGTCGGAAACCTCTATAATATGGGGAGGCACGCTTGAGGTCATGTAACTACTCAGCTCGGAGCACCGGTTTAGTGGCTCCCGGGTCGGGGACATTACAAAGTGGTATTATAGGAGTTCTTTTCTCTTTCTTACTATTTGGGGATAGTATATAGGATATTAGGAATGTGTTAGGCCTTGGTAATGAGCTTCTTCTTGGGAGTATATAACCCATGTATGGGGGAAAACCCAAGTCACCCAGGGAAGGGATTGTTGTTCTTGTTTTGTGTTGTTACGTTTGATGATATTTCACCATTGGGTGATGAACTTGTTGTGTGATTTTATTTTTTGATGATATTTCTCTCGTGACCAGAAAGGTGTGAGGTTTTGAATTCATGCATCACTCTAGGCACCTATATAGGAAAGTTACATGCATCATGATAGGCACACGCATGGGATGGGTGTGTGGGATGTAATGGTTAGGATGCATATGTTCTCTTAAAAGTAATGAATTTTGCCTAATAAGATGGTATGAATGAGTAAAAAAGTGAAAGTGAAAATATCAAGTAGTATTTAGAAAATGGTTTTTGATAAAGAAGTAAAAGTGGGATAAATTGTTGTAAGGGTAAATTGGAATATGAAAATTTTTCGAATGGGAGTAAAAGATAAGGCTTGTAACCCTAATAATTACATACTATGTTGGCCATGGACTTAAGGAGATGGCCGAGGGTAGTGACCCGGTTGCGAGTAGGCTCTTTTGGGTAGTGTATGTGAACTGTTTTGGTTATTACAAGTGAAGAGTCTATCTATATATATTCCTTCTCATTAAATCTTTATGGTTGCGTTTTAAATTTCATGTTTGGCATTATAGAGAAATGCCACTTCAAAAACATGCGCTGGTCGGGCGACATGAGGACGTTGCTAAGAATGATCCTCTGGTAGTGGAGAAAGGGAATGTGGTGATTCAAGGAGATAGATAAGAGAAGTTCTGGGATAATTTTTCTCTTTTTATGCATATGATGGAACCAGATCCAGGGCAGGTTGCACCGACCATGTTTGAGATGACTAGGGAGTTTCAACTACATCACCCTCCAACCTTTACTGGAGAGGGTAGGCTATAAGTATCAGATTACTGGATAGATTCCATCCAAACTATTCATGACCATCTAGAGACTCCTCTCGAGAAGTGATTCAAGTTAGCGGTCTATATGCTGAGAGGGAAATAAAAACGTTGGTGGGACATTATGGTTGAGACAAAGCAGGCTGAGGGGATGATGTGGAAGGATTTTCAGAAGACATTTCTTGAGAAATTCTATCCATAAACCTTTAGGCAGGAAAAGGCTATAGATTTTAAGAGGTTGACTTAGGGGACAATGTCGGTGATGGACTATGCTAGTCGTTTTAACAATTTGAGACACTTCGTTCCGATGTTGACGAGAGATGAGGCAGCTATAGAGAAATGATTCTAGGACGGGATGAGACATGAGATCAGATCTCAAGTGAATATATTCCTTCTAAAAAGGTTTTCTGAAGTGGTGGATCAAGCCCTTATCTCAGAAGGGAACCTTAAGAGACCTTCAAGTAGTAAACTTGTGGCACTAGCTGGGTGAGAAAGTGGTTCGACTTCGGATAATAGGAAGCACAACTTTGGAAAATTTCACCAGGGTGGAAGCATGAAGAGTAGTCAGAAGAGGGGGTAAGATTCTCAGGGTGGTGACCATGTATTTTTTTTAGTGTGGCAGGTCAGGGCACAAGCATGACCAGTGTCCCCGCCCACCTGTTGAGTGTCGATCATGCAGCAGGCTAGGCCACATGCAGAGATTCTGTAGGAACCCATGACAGTCTGGTAATGGTGGAGGTTAGAGGTAGATGTCGAGTGTAGTAAGGGGGTAGGTTACCCCATATTAGGAAGGCAGTTGGAGCTCCACAGACCGTATTGGTAGGGGTGGTGGACGTGGAAATCTGAGGCAAGATCACCCTTACCAACAGAGAAGTGCAGTGTAGGGTACTCAAGATGGAGCCTAGGGTAAAGGGGTAGGTCATCTCCATGCATTTTAGGCTACACCTGAGGTTGGTGAGGCTGGATCATCTATTGTTCGAGGTATGATTCTTGTAGCTTCCATGTTTTCTAGTTCTTTATTTGATACAGGTGTTATGCATTCCTTTATTTATACTCAGTTTGAAGTTGTGTTGGGATTAGCCGTAGAGACTGCATGTGGGGTAATATCACTTGATACTCTACTAGGGGTGCGAGTTGAGGACATCAGGTAGTGTAAGGGTTTTGCTCTGGAGGTTGGTGGGTATTGTTTTTTTGGGGGATCTGTTTTTCCTAGATGTGTCAGGTTTTGACATAGTCTAGGGAATGGATTCGTTGGTGTTATATCATTCCTATATCAATTTTTACCAACATTGGGTAACGTTCACATCTCTCGATGGGAGCACTCATGTCCTTCGTGGTGAGTGGGATACTCAATCTGAGCACACAGGGCCGCTACGCCATCAGATGGGGGATCTTACATCCCAAGTGGCATGCCTTATGATAGATGATGGGGAGAAAGGACAATCAATATTCCCTTTTGTTTTAGACTAGTTTCAGGATGTGTTACCTGAGCACTTATTTGGGTTACCACTTGAGAGAGATGTTGATTCTATGATCGAATTGTTTCCTGGAGTGGAGCCAGTTTCCATTCCACCTTACCGAATGGATCCAGAAGAGCTCCAAGAACTAAAGGTTCGGTTAAAGGAATTATATCATAAGGGGTTTATATGTCCTAGTATATTACCTTGGGTATCACCTGTGTTGTTTTCTAAGAAGGATGATGTATCACTGAGGCTATGTGTTGATTATAGAAAGTTTAACCAGATGACAGTTAAGAAATGATACCCTCTTCCTAGAATTGATGACCTGTATGATTAGCTCAAAGGTTCCTCAGTGTTTTCCAAGATTGATTTAAGATTGGGATACCGTCAGTTGAGGGTGGTACCTTCTGACAAACCCCAGATGGATTTTTGAAGAAGGTACAGGTTGTATGAATTCCTAATAATGTTGTTTCGTTAGACCAATGCACAAGTTGTGTTCATGGCCTTGATGAACGAGATATCCCACCCGTATCTGGATCAGTTTGTAATTGTTTTCATTGATAACATCATGGTGTACTCCATAACTCATGATGATCATTTAAAAAATCTTGATATTTTCTTGAGTACACTAATAGAGAATAGGCTTTATGAAAATATATCAAAATGTTAGTTTTGTATTGATGAGGTGAGCTTTTTGGGACATATCATATCTGAGTCAGGAGTATTGGTGGATCCAGAAAAGGTGTAAGTTGTGGTGTATTGGGAGCAGCCCAAGAACATCTCTGATATTTGGAGTTTTCTGAGTTTGGTAGATTATTACAGAAGGTTTATTATAGATTTCTCTCATTTGGAATCACCGCTCACAGGCTTAACCAAGAAGGGTATTAAGTTCAATTGGTCAGAGGCTAGTGATAATGCTTTCCAGGATCTGAATAAGCGGTTGACCACAACACCAATTTTGATCTTACCTGAGCCAGGTAAGAGTTACACCTTGTTCTGTGATTCGTCCAGTGTTGGAATTGGGGAATTATTGATGCAAGATGATCAGGTTATGGATTATGGGTCAAGGAAGTTGAGGTTACATGAAAGAAATTATCCTACTCATGACCTGGAACTAGCTGTTTTGGTTCATACCTTAAAGTGTTAAAGGCATTATTTGTTGGGAGAACCCTTTACAGTGTTTACCAACCATAAAAGTATCAAATACATCTTCTCTCAATTGGATTTGAATCTTTGACAGTGACAGTGGGTTGAGTACTTGCAGTCTTTTGATATTGAATTGGTTTACACACTAGGAAAAGGGAATATTGTCATTGATGCTTTTATCGAGAAGACTCAGAATCAAGTGGTTTAGGAATCCAGTTCAGAGTGGGTGAGGATGGACCTGTTTGTAGAGATGCATTTAGAGGTACAAGAGGGGCATGGGAAGATGAACCTTGCATCTAAAGCAGTTGATTCTTCACTTTTGAGTTGAGTTAAAGATATTTGGTTGGTAGATCCAGAGTGCTTGGATATGAAAGACTATTTTAAAGGTGGGGATTCACCTTCTGGTTAGACATTCAGCACTGATGGAGTTTCTTATGTTCATGGTCGTATTGTGGTGCTGGAATATGTAAGGGAAGAGTTTATGCGTGAGTTCCATGCATCAAAGTGGGCAGTGCATCCAGGCTTGACTAAGATATACCACAACCTACGTAGGTAGTTTTGGTGGCTGGGAATGAAGAAAGAAGTGGTGAGTTTTGTGGCATGATGCCTTATCTGTCAGTAGGTTAAGATTGAACATCATCGCCCAGGTGGGTTTTTGCAGTGGTTACCTATTCTAGAGTGGAAGTGAAATGACATCACGATGGAATTCTTAGTGGGTCTTCTGAGGAAGCCTCGTAAAAATGATTCCATTTGGGTGGTGGTGGATTGGATGACCATATTGTCCCATTTCATGCCAATTCAGGAGACCCATACAGTCAACCAGTTGGGAGATTTGAATGTTTGAGAAATAGTTTGGTTTCATACCATTCCGATAACCATATTTTCATATTGTGATCCAAATTTCACCTATATCTTCTGGAAGGGACTACAAAAGTCACTTGGTACCCATGTGTTTCTGAGTATGGCTTACCACCCACTGACAGATGGTCAGTAGGAACGTACAATCTATTTATTAGAAGACATGTTGAGAGCATGTGTTCTGGATTTTTGTGGTTCCTGGTAAAAGAACTTGTCTCTTGTTGAGTTTTCTCATAACAACATTTTTCAGGATACAGTTCAGATGGAAACTTTTGAGGAACTTTATGGGAGACCGTGTAGATAACTGTTGTGTTGGTTAGAGTATGGAGATTCTGAGCTTTTAGGTCCAAGTATTTTATAGGAGACAACGGAGAAGGTTCGTTTGATTCAAAATTGTATGGCAATAGGTTAGAGTAGGAAGAATTCATATGAAAATCAGCATCGTAGACCTCTTGAGTTCATGGTGGGTGATAGTGTGTTTCTTCAGGTGTCTGCAAGGTTGGGTCACCATTGAATTTGAAGGCAAGGAAAGTTGGTGCATAGATATGTTGGTCAATTTGAGATTGCATAGAGAATCAGACCGATGACTTACCGATTGGCTATTCCACAGTAGTATAGTAGGATGCATGATGTCTTCCATGTCTCAAAACTCTTACAGTATCACCCAAATCCATCTCATGTGATAAATGTTGAGGATGTCAAGCTTTAGGCTCATGCATCCTTTGAGGAGCACCCAGTTCGTATTGTAGATCATAGAGAAAAAGTTTTTTGGGGTAAGGTGGTTCCCCTGGTTCGTGTTCTATGGAAACATGGAAACATTCAGGAGGAAACTTGGGGGAGAGAATCTGATATGTAGGTCCTATGGCCCAATCTCTTTTCTTTAGAAACTCAATGATGCTTAGGAAGAGTAGCTCGGGGATGAGCCATTATAAGGTGGGGAGGTTGTATGATCTCAGATTTCTCTATAAGGTATTTTTTATTTGTGTTTCAGTTTAGGCCCTTTATTTGAGTTAATTAAGTGCTTTACAATGTCCTTGAGGAGGCTTGGGGTTATTCTAGGGGTTAGGGACACGAAAAAGGGGGAAATGGGTTTCTGGGCTAGCCGCACAGTCTGCACACGATTAGTGCTAACTCTGAGGGCAGCCCAGGTAAACCATGTGAGAGTAAGATTTTTAGACAGAAGAATTCACACAGCTTACGCATGGTTTGTAGAACCATGTGGGCAAGCCGTACGAGGGGGGATCTTTTGGACAGAAGCATCCGCACGGTTTGCGCACAGTTTGGAAAACTATTCCGGTAAACCCTGTGGCCCAAAAACTTTTAAAATATTAAAAAATTTCCACTCCATGATTTTATATCTCACTCGGGATTTTCCACCCTCTCCTCCTTGCAACCCTAGGAGCGAACCAAAGGGACCAAGATCTCCCAAGGATCAAACTTCTTCGATTCTTGGCTATTTGGAGCTCCATTAGTTGCGGATTGAAGATCCTGGTAAGGCTAATCTCCCTCATTCTTTTGTTTTTGGTTTAGGGTTTCTATTTCTTTCCCCTCTCCATCAGAATCTCTCAAACCCTACTTTTTCAGAGAGTTTTAGGGTAAAGCTTCAAGGGTTGGTTGAATCGATATCTAAGGATTTGATTGGGAGTGTGTCTGCCAATAGATTAATGGTAGGTGGTCTACAAATTATATCCCTTGGGTTTTGTGTAGATTTGTGAATGTAGGGTTTTTATTCTTGCCCTATTTTGAATAGTTATTAGTACCTTTTACATAATGTGATGTCATGATGTCTAAATGGATAATTGAACCTGTCTTGATCCCTATGGGATGCAAGGAGGATGATTCGACCAAATTGGGGCCACCCATGGGGTGTGTCGATATTTCCCCAGACCTAGAGTTATCTAAGTAAGTGTAAGGTTGTTGTCAGAGAACTTAGATCCCATGATGAAATGAGAATATTCTTAAATGGTGTGTAATTGGGGATTTTTAAAACACTTAGGTTGATTAATTACCTAAGAGGTTGTGGGTTTCCATGAATAAGGGTTAAAAGGATGAATGGAAAAATGCTAGGGATTCGCCTTATAATTGAATATGCTTAGTGAGGTAGGCATGGAAAATTGGAATGGGGATAAATGGGTTAAGTAATATTAATAATGAATGTGCTAATAGATTGACGCAAATGTTAATTTCCCATTTATTGATGTTGTTATAACATTGTCTTGTTGTTGTGATATGGTGATTCTTAGTGAATGATAAATAATCATGTGCACATGGCTTGGTAGAGTGGGTTATTGACTTGAGGTTCTACACCCATGGGTTGAGTTGGAACGAGGTTCTAGATCTTCCCCTAAATGCACAGGTTAGGGAAGGGGATGGAGTTCTATTCCCCTAACAGTTGCATTCCATGTGGACTAAGGCTTCGAGGTGAGGAGATTGATAATTTTTGTGATATGATACCTAGTGAGATTTGACGTGTTTAAATTCCCACATGTTGAGAACGCTAATATTGCCTAATCCATTGAACACTTGACAAAGGTTGAAATGATAAATGAAATTTATTGGAAATGAACTTGGGGTATTTGGTGGTTTAACTTAAGGAACCAAAATAAAGATGGATTTTGAACTGTTTATCTTTACTTTTAATTATTTATTATTTCCATGTACTATCTGTCTTGATAGAAATTTCATAGACACCATTGGTGGTGGCCTACTGTGTTATACTCACACCGTGCTCAGGCCACCATTGGGTACCTGAGCAGATTTCATGCTTGTAGGTCAGTACAAGGGCAAGGGCCCTAAGCTAGGGAGATGAGTTAGACATGGGACATGTTTTAGTGAGGTTCCATACTTGGAGTCCAGACCATTTTGGGGATTCTACTATTTTATTTCTTTGGGGTTTTCTCACTTGAAACTATATAATGGCATGACATATTTATTATTATTTATGATTGTACCTAGTTTTTGGGATTTGGTTATTTATGCATGTTATGGATTGTTTCATTATGTTCTGTTTTTTTCAATTATTATCTGTTGTGGCTTATTGTGGTATTGAGGGTATAGTCTCCCCATGTGACCTACGGGACCCTCGTTGCTAGTCGGGAACCTCTAGTGTATAGGTCAGTGCACTTGAGGTCATGTAAATACCCAACTCGGAGCACCAATTTAGTGGATCCTGAGTCTGGGATGTTACAATATATTTTCCTAATATATATTCAACTAACAAATATATGGAAATTATAATTTTATAGTAAAAAATAAATTTTTTATTTAAATATTTAACAAATATATACAATCGATGTAAGTATAATAAAGTTGAATTTGATGGTTAATTCTAATCATAATAACAATGTCAAAAATTAAATCTTTGGAAACCATTATATTTTTGAAAATGAAATAACAAATAATCCATTTAAACTCATTCAAACCAAAAAAAATCAAAACTATAAACCAATAAATATATCAATTTGTTCAGTTTAAGTTAAATTTCAAACAAGTATCTAAGACTATAAAACTAAATTAATATAAAAACGTATCAAAACAAGATAGAGAATTCAATGAGATGAGTCCTAATTAGGGAATTTCAATATTTCAAACACCCTAAATCCCTAATTACCCACTAAACCATAATATACAAAAATTAATCAATTAATCAATAAAAATAAATACTTAAGTGGGGATTTAAGTTTATTCCTTAAATTCATTCAAATATCATCCAAAAAACTTCCTAGATAGTTGTTGAATCAGATGAAATTATGTTGGTTTGATGTGGAAGGTAATAACATCTAAGTAATTAGAGGAGTCAAGGAACAACAATTACTATCAAGAGAGGACTGGCAGTGGTGGAGGAGGGTAATGGGTGAGTGTCGGGGGAATAAAGTGCCAATCATAATAGAGCATAGGATAAATGACATGCTGGTATAAGGAATCACATAGTGTCATGATATAAATATTTTTTGGGGTTGTAATGTCTTGGATTTGCTTTTTATTATTTTTGGATATTATATAGATTATTTTCAAGACTAGGTGATGAGATGTCATGCGATTCTGAGGCCCGGTGTTCCCAAAATAAATGTTTAAAATATATTCAATATATTAAATATAACATGTGTGAAATTTTCCTAAAAAAGTGGAATAACTTATAAATGGGTTCTCAAATTAGAAATCTGAGGGGTCTATTGATTTTTGAACATGATTTTTAACCTAGAAATGTCTTAACATTAGTCGGTGCGGGTTGATTGTGGAAAATTTTTCACGCACGTATAAATGAATAAAAAATTTAATTATTTATTTTATTTATAATTTTTGACATAGTTAATGGTTAGTATTTAAAAATATTATTATATTAGAATTACAGGGTTAGACGTATAACATTGGAGACATTTGAGAACCCCTGAAGAGACCATTAGAGAATTCTCTTAGGCGATCGGCGATAGGATCATGGATCAATGATCGATGCACCTCAGATTCAAAGGATATCATCAAAGAAAATGGTGAAATCCCATTATTCATCAGTGATAAATCAAAATCAAGGTAGGGTGTGTGTTTTTATTTGATTCTTTACCATTCTTGATTTCTAATATGAACTCGATAAATCAATGAACATATTGATCCTCCGTATGGTCATCATGTGGGATGGGTTTTTTTGCAGGGTTTTAACCGAAGAATATATTTGTGATTTGATTTATTTATACTATTTTTATAATGGTAAAGAACTAATATTTACATGAATATTTATTGAGGTCCATTCCTCCTATTTGTTCTTTTTCTTTTCTCCCCGAGCTCTACATTCATTGTGGGTGTTCTTCGTTTGGACTACGACTCGAAAAATCCATATCAATTGATCTTCACATAAATGTTTCATGGATAAATGATCTGAAATCATTGATCTTGGATCTTAATGACATGAAAAATGTGAGATGATGGAGATGGAGCAATTTGGATGACGGTGGATACCATATTTTTTTTTCTTTGTCGCTCTTCAGTGCACAACAAAGAATGAATATTTGATCTATTTTTTGAGTAGATATGATGACAAAATGTATTTTTTGAAGATGTAGAGGGTTGGAATAGTTTGTATCATTGATCTTACAGAGAAAAAAATTGTCATATTGAAGGTTGGAGGCGTTGGATCGAACACGGAAGCAGATCTTGGATTCTATAAATTCCTAAACAATGTGACATCTAATCCAAATCTACACACCATGTGTGGCCCCCTGAGTGGAGGATAGGGTTTACAGAGGAAGTTAAATATCACACGGTGTGTGACCCCTATCACACGGCATGTGGTATCTCTGGAATGACTTGTAATGTACTCAGGAAGTACAGAAACACGGGTTGGACTACATGGATTTGAGAACGTCATGTACTCCCCCACACGAACATGGTCTAGACCAAGCATAGGGGATAAAACATGTACTTGTAGATGGTAAACGTATTGGATCCATGTACTAGAACACAAGTAGACTACATGAGAATCCTACATTCCATGTAGTACTATATGGACACATCTTTATGACACGAGTCATTTACACGGGTAGGACTCAGGATCAATGGACACAGTTTGTGACCCATTCTCCACACCATGAACTTTTTTATACATGAACTGGATCCCTTTTCCTTCACATCTTGGACAATTTTTGTTAGGTTAAGTTCTCATTATCCCTTCCCTTAAGATTGTTATAGAATCATCTCCTACTCCTAAGACTACAATTCCTTCGATAGGTCTTCTTGGATTGATTCATTAGGATCCCTCCGAGAGGCCCAAAGTGAGATCCTCTATTCATCTCTGTTCCCTAAGTGGAGTTCTTATTATCATTGTGATCAACATTTTGTGGGAATCGATACACTACTTAGCATGTTAATCTAGATTGATTTTTTGGTATCACCCCATGTCCTTAGCGATGATTCTAATATGTGTATCATATTCTCTTCGGACTACTAGCGTGTTCTTTCTAATGACGAGACCCAATGAGCAGTACCTCTTGAGCTGACCGCATCTGTGCTATCAGACTCAGGAGTGTATTATCCCAGATGAGGGCTTTTTTGAATCTTTAAGATGGAATCCTAGCCTGGTATAATATGGTTTGGACTTACCTCTAGACTGTGTGTCTTTGTTGAGTATATCTAGATATTCTTATTATATGTTTCGTAGACATATACCTATGTAGAGATGACTTTATTTCCTTTTTTGTATGCTTTGTGGTTTTACGTTGTCCGACTGAGTATTTTTATACTCACCCCTACATGGTATTTTCATGCACATGTCATGTCTTGTGAAAATTATCGACCTTTTGAAAAATTCCTGTGTGGATTAGGACAAGACGGTGCTTAGTGAGACCAGAAAAACTGAGGTGTGTTTCTAAGGCATTCTGATTGCATTCATAGTACTCACTTTCATGTTGGACTTGGGTTTTCAGACTCTTCATGGTGGGATTGTATTTATCCCTGTTTACTTTCTTTTACATCATGAAATACTCTGGTTATGGGATTTATATGTATGCATGCATGGTTGTTTAGTAGTGTTTGTTTACATTTCAGCATTTTATAGGCTTGGATATGTGTGTGTGTGTGTGTGTGTGTGTGTGTGAATGTACTTAGGCTAAGGCCACCCATGTAAGTGATATGGCTTCTCAGTTCTAATTTCCATCCCCTAGCCTATTGGAGATGGGTTTGGGGAGTCACGACATGGGACCCTATGGGATGGGTCATGACAGAGTGGTATCAGAGCAGTCAGTTCTACTTTAGGACGAGGAGTCTATGTGATTGATTTGAGGAAATAGTGTTAAGTGTTTTGAGTTTAGATTTTAGGATAGGGACTCCAGTTTTGGTGCAGAGGTCGACGTATCCATACTCCATGAATCTGATCACTTTCTTTTTGAGTCGATACATGAGAACACTAGTTGTTGGGAAAACAATGGTACAAGCATCATATACGAATGGGTTTTTATTTACATTTCATTCATGAGTTTTCTCTTTAGAATACTCATTGACCATGTTACATCTTGTTTATTTCAGAATGACTTTGTGATATATTTCATCTCGGATTTAGCATCAAGATCACGAGGATGGTCCACTCAGTGATGATGCATTGATATAGGGACAAGTTCCCAAGATATTACCTCTAGGTGGTGCACCATCCATTCCACTACCTATAGAGTAGCACGTGGTACCCACATTACCAATGGATTAGGTTCACAGGATGAGTGTTCATCATGATTTTCAATTACAGAGACCATTTATGTTCATAGGTGATCCCAAAACACCAAAGACTATGGATTGGGTTCAGGTGATTGCCTAAGTTTTCCATCTAGTCAGGAAACTAATGGATTATATAGTGGTCCTAACAACGAGCCTTCTTTACAACTCTTTAGGGAGATGTTCGTGTTTGATTACACAATCTTATGATGAGGTAACTCTTTCATGGAAAGAGTTAAATTCAGAGAGGATTTCCTACCAACTAAACTTAGGTTTGTATGTATCCAGGATCTTCTGTGGCTCCAGAAAGGCAACATCACAGTAGTTGGGTATTCATCGAGGTTTACCAACCTCTCCAGGTAATCTATGGATATAGTTCGTGATTAGTTCTTCAGGGCTCAGAACTTTGAGTGAGTTCTATTTAGATACATACATTCCATTTTTATCCTTATATTCATTCCTACCTATATTGGGATGATAGAGTGATCATTGGTGGTTGAGCTTTTCTTCGATGATCAGATATAGCTAGCGGTTGTTAGTAGTAAGAAAGTACGAGTAGAGACCATAGAAGCAGGGAGACGATGTCAGTCTCAGGGGCCTATACTTGTGAGAAATTTTGTAGGAGGTCCCAAGATAGAGGATCTTTAGTTAAGGGATCACAGGGTGGGTCTATTCATCCTAGAGAGAGGCGGTGATACTCATATGACAGCAGGGTACATCTTACATTAGATTTTCTTACTCTTCATATAGCTGCTAGAGAGACCATGGATGAGCCACTGAGGTAGAGATATTAGACAGAGTAGTTAGTTTTGTAAGATGTCGGACATGTTCGGGGATATGGGAGAGTAGAGAGAGGTGTTTGACATTTTGACATGTTACCATAACCACCCCTAGGTGGTCTACGCCAGGCTAATAGATCGGAAGGATATAGGTGGGGACAGCTATAGGAGGTCAAAGCCTACAACCCAGAGGCCTTGATAATGAAATGAGGTACGGTCTGTGTCTTTTATACCTTATCTAAAGTACTGATAGACACATGTTTCAATCATTTATTTCTTTCCACATACCTTGTATGAGACTTATAGATTTTGGTTGAACCTTCATCTCAACCCTTACGCTTGGAGACTCCTACCGTAGAATACTAAGTGATCACGCACTTGTTCCAATAGTGTGACCTGACTCTTGGAGGTGATCATTTATGTTGGAATCTATTGGTAGTAGCTTTGATTCCTTATTATGTCATTCTTGGTATGGATTTATTATCTATAGTTCATTCCATGATTGACTATTTTAGGTGAAGGGTGTGATGTGTCCATAGAGATGGAACTAGGTTCTCCTTTGTCAGTGAAAAGGAAAACCAAGTAGCGTGGGATGGACTCATTCATAGGAGGTTGTAGTCGATTACTCATTAGTTGGATAGCCTAACCGTTGGTTTAGTGGATGATGAGAGTTACTAGTTTCCTGAAGTGGTGGAGGATTATGAGGATGTTTACCCTGAGGATGTTTCAGATTTACCTCTCCCCTGAGAGATATACTTATGCATTGATCTAAACCCTAGGATGGCACAGATATTTTTCCTAGCATATCGGATGGCTCCCACAAAGCTTTGTGAGCTGAGGGTGCATTTGGAGGACTTATAGAGGAAGGTCTTTATTCAAACCAATTTTTTACCCTAGGCATCCCCAATTTTTTTGCTAAGGCTGGAGATTGAGGTTGTGTATTGAGTACCAATGCTTGAACTAGGTGAATATGAAGAATAAGTATCCACTAATGTGCATCAATGCCCTCGTTGATCATTTGATATGGGAATTATGGTTCTTAATGGTTAACCTTAAGTTAGACTATCACCAGTTGTGAGTACGAGCTGAGGATATACCAAAGATGTAATTCAGATGTCGTTACGGTTACTATGAGTACTTGGTGGTGACATTTGGTGTGAAAAACTCCCTATAATTGTTCATGAGACTCATGGAATATATCTTTCATCCTTACTTAGACCGGTTAATTTTAGTCTTCACAGATGATATCCTTGTGTACTCTGCATCTGAGGAGCATACGGGACACTTGAGGATAGTTCTGGACGTACTCTCGAAGAACCAGCTTTACTGAAAGCTCTCAAAGTTCTAGTTCTCAATTAAGGTGGTTCACTTTCTGGGACATATTATCTCAGTGAATGGAGTGGCAGTGGACCCATCCAAGGTTGAGTCAGTGTTATATTAGGAGCCACCAAAGAGCGTGACGGAGGTGCAGAGATTTCATGGGTTTTCAAGTTATTACCAAAGATTCATACCATATTTCTCCATATTATCTTCACCCATGACCAATTTTACTCAGAAGGGGTAGCCTTTAATATGTACAAAAAGTTTCTATTAGGATTTTTAGTAGTTGTGGTAGAGTTTATTGAGTTCTCCAATCTTGATATTTCTGAAGGAGGGTATTGAGTACACAGTGTTTTGTGATGCATCAAGAACCAATATTGGTTGTGTTTTGATGCAAAGGAAAGAATTGGTTGTCTATGGTTCACACTTTTTTAGACCACATGATAAGAACTACATAACCAAGGATCTTGAGCTAGTAGAAATGGTCTTCTCTCTGAATATGTGTTGACACTACCTGATGGGTGAGCAGTTTATCATCTAGTCCGATCACAAGAGTCTCAAGAATATATTCTCTCAGAAGGATCTCAACTTGAGATAGAGGAGATGGTTAGAGTTCCTCTAGGATTATGACTTTGAAATTTTCTATACTCCTAGGAAGGGGAACACAGTAGAAGATTCTCTCAATAGGAGATCTTGTTCACAGTTACTGAATAAGGAATCAGAGCAGTTGGAGTCATTATAGTTATCATTTATGGATGGGGATATAGGATCTTACCTCAATTTAATGATTGTTACCCCTACTCTCTTGAAACATGTTAGGGAGGCATAGCTTGGGGATAAAAATGGCGAGACCCTACATACTCAGATATCCACAGGTCATGCTCTTCATAGAAATTCTAAATGTGGGGAGCATGTTGTGGTTTTTAGAGGATTCATGATGGTACCAGTGATATTATGGGAGGATGTTCTGAGAGAGTTTCATAAAACTTATTTATAAGTTCATCCAGGTGTGGAAAAGATGTATCAAAACCTCTGAGATCAGTTTTAGTGGCTAGGGATAAAGAAAATAGTTTCATATTTTGTCTCTTGATTCCTTACTTGTCCGTAAATGAAGGCTTAGCACCAAGCTCTAACGAGTTTGGATAAACCCCTTGAGGTACTAGAGTGTAATTTGGATGGGATATGTATGGACTTCATGACAGGATTACCACGTATTTACATGGGATAGGATTCCATCTAGGTGATCATATAATAACTCACCAAGTCATCCCACTTCCTAGTTATATGTGAGTAGAGTTCTGTAGAGAGCTTGGTATTCCTCTATGTGCAAGATATAGTCTGATTCCATGGATTTCCATTGAATATTGTTTCTGACTTTGATGCTCACTTCACATCCTGATTTTGGAAGGGTTTATATGAGGAATTTGGGACTCATTTTCTCTTGATCATAATGTTTAACCCACAAACTGATGGCTAGACCGGGTGGACCATTCGTGTTCTAGAAGAAATCCTATGAGAATTCATGTTGGACATTGTCTGTAGTTGGGAGGATCACCAACCACTGGTATATTTTTCATATAAAAATAGTTACCATTCCACAATCAGTATGGAACCATTCAAGGCTTTGTATGGGAAAACCTATAGGTCACTACCTTTCTAGACTGACCCAAGAGAGTCAGCACTCTTGGGCCTAGATTTAATGAAAGCTACAATAGATAAGGTGCAGATTATTTAGGAGCAGATGAATACTCCACAGAGCCATCATAAGTCTTATGATGACAGGTGACAGAGGCCTTTGATGTTTGATAAAGGAGACCATGTGTTCCTATGGGTTTCACATTGATGTGGATTAAAATATTTGGTCAGGGTGGCAAGCTATATTTTAGGTTCATCACCCCTTTCCATATATTTCATAGAGTTGGTGAGGTGGTGTACCACTTAGCTCTACCCCCACAGTTATACTGGGTGCATGACGTCTTCCACATGTCGTTGCTGAGGAGGTACATGCATGACCCATCACATATTATCCACTAGGGTGAGATGGACATCAAGGATGGAGCGACATTTGATGAGTAACTAGTAGAGATTGAGGATTGATAGGATAGGATCTTTTATGGGTGATCGATTCCTTTAGATCATGTCCAATGGAAGCACGAGAATCTGTAGGACATAACATGGGATTGGGAGGCTCATATTCATGCTCAGTGCCCACATATTTTTTAGTAACCCTTGTTTTGGATTTTTGGGGATGTAAATCCCCAAGGTGGGGAGAATTCAACGTCTCGGATTTTACATGTATTATTTTTGTATATTATATAGATTATTTTTGAGACCATTCACTGAGACAACATTATATTCAAAGGCACAGTGTTCCCTTAATAAATATTTGAAATATATTAAATATATTAAATATATTAAATAGAACATCTGCATAGTTTTCTTGAAAAAGTGGAATAACATCTAAATGGGTGCTCATATCATAAATCTAAGGGAACCATTGATTTCAAAACAAGAGTTTTTTCCCAGGCGTGACTTAAAATTAGTCAGTGAGGGTCATTTTTGGAAAATTCATCGTGGGTGCTGAAATAAATAAAATAATATAATAAATTATTTTATTTATAATTCTTAACATAGTGATTGGTTGGTCTTTAAAAATACTATTATTTAAGAATTATAAGTTTATCCACATAACCATGTAGATGTTGAAGAACCCTTGGAGAGACCATTGGAGAATTATCTCATGCGATTAGCGAAAGGATCATGGATCGATGATCGATCCAACTTGTATTCAAAGGATCTCATAAAAGACAATGGAGAAACCTCTTTCTTATTAATTGATCGATCCTAATCAAGTAAGGGCATGTGTTTTGATTTTATTCTTCCTGTTATTTATTTCTATGATGATCTCAAATCAATCAATGAACAAATTGATCCACGATTTGATCATCATGTGGTATGGGTTGTTTTGGAGGGTTTTGACGGGAGAATAACTTTGTGATTTGATTTATTTTGATTTTAATTTTATTGGTAAATTAAAAAATATTTACATGAACATCGATTGAGGTCCGTTCAACCTATTTTTTCTTGTGATTTTCTCCACTGGTTCTTCATTTTTCTCGGGTGTTCTTCATTTGGCTCATGACACAACAAATCCCAATTAATCAATCGTTGTGCAGCCATTTCTTAGCACAAAGATCCTAAATCATAGATCTATTATTGAAACAACACAATGGAGTTGAGAAAACATAGATGGAGTGATTAGGGGGAAAGTGGATACTCGATTTTTTTTCTTTAGCACACAAAAAAGAATAGTGATTTGATCCATTTTCTGAGAAAATATAATGAAGAAATGCATTGTTTGATAATAGTGAGGCTTGGACTAGTTGGGATCTTTGATCTCATAGAAAAAAAATTCCAAATCAAATTCTGGAGGCACTAGATTGAATTCAGGAGCAAATCTGGGATTCTGTAAAATCCTGAACAACGCGGCATGTAATATGGATCTACGCATTATGTGGGGCCCCCAGATCGGCACATAGGGTTTTCAGAGAAATTTAAATATCATGTGGTGTGTGACCCTTGTCACATGGCATGTGGTCTCTCCTAGATGACTTGTATTGTACTAAGTAAGTACATAGAAATGGGGTGGACTACACTATTTGGATCACGTTGTGAACTCCCCCACACGGACATGGCCTGGACTAGGTGCACGGGCTAAGTCATGTACTGATACATGAGAAAATGTACACAGGCTGGAACCATGAACTAGCACAGTGGTAGACTACACGGGAATAATACATGTCATGTAGTACTACACGGACATGTCTTGAGGACATGTTCTATTTACACAAGCAGGACTCAAAGCCAATAGACATAGCGTGTGACCCATACTACACTTTGTTTAAACTTTTATAAATTTCTTGGATACCTTTCCCTTCAGATCTTGTACAATTTTCATTAGGGTTCATTCCCCATATCCCTTCCCTAGAGGTTGGAATGGAATCATCTCATACTCATAGGATTACTATCCCTTTAGGTGGACTTTCTTGGATAGAGTTGTTAGAATCCATCTTAGAGGTCCGAAGTGAGATCCACTATTCATCTTCATTCCCTAGGTGGAGTTCTTAGTATCTTTATTACCAACACTACACGGTAATTGATCCTATACTTAGCATGTTAATCCAAATTGAGTTGTTGGTATTACCCCATTCCCTTGGAAGTGATCTTCATCTATGTATCATATTCTCTTAGGGCTATCAGCGTGTTCATTCTCATGAAGAGACCCGACAAGAAGTACATCTCAGGAGGAAATAATCAGTGCTATCAGACATTGGATTGTGTTCTCTCGAATGAGTGTTTTGTGGAATCATTGAGCTTGAATCCTATGCTAGTATACTATAGTTGGGACTTACCACTAGATTTTGTGTCTTTATTGAGTATATCTAGATATTCTTGTTATATGTGTTGTAGACATATACCTATATAGAGATGACTGTATTTCCTTTATTGTATGCATTTTGGTTTTGAGGTGTCCTAGTCGGTATTTTTATACTCACCCTTTCATGAGATTTTCTCACATGTGTTATGTATTGTGAAGATGATCGACCTTTTGATAGAGTCCAAGGTGGACTAGGAATAGATGGTGCTTAGTGAGACCGAACAGATCAAGGTGTGTTCCTGTAGCTTACGAACAATAGTCCTAGTACTTAGTTTTAGGTTGGACTTCTGCTTTCATACTCTTCATGGTGGAATTGTGTTTGGCCCTATTTACTTTATTTTATTTCATCTCTTACTCTGGTTTCAGGATTTAGATGTATGCATTCATGGTTTTCTAGTAGTGTTTTTTTACATTTAATCATTTTATAGGCTTAGAGATCTGGGAGTTCATACAGGTACTTAAGATAAGGCTTCCCATGTTGTAACACCCCAAGCTTCCATGGTACGCTTCTCTTTAAATAATACAGTAGCGTGTGTTGTACGCAACTTCGAGTTCTAACACACACCACAACCAATCAAACTAGCTGTTATGAATAGTAATACCCACTTTTTGAAATTTAATACATTTTATATTTCAAAACGAACTCCATTTTTGGATTCGGAATATCAAAATTATCTTAGGGTGAATTTTTTCTATTTTTCTGAAAACTTTCAATTTTTGATGAATAGTGAAAATCACTAAATTTTAATTAAAAACAACTTTTTTAATCGAAATAATTAATAGCGATAAATTATTAATTTTAGTAGTTTTAAAGTATATTTAGAATATATTTTTACCATTTAAGGCAATTTTGTTCATTAGACGTAATTTCACATTTAAACCGGACATAAACAAGTGTCAATCTTTTGATAGTTATTATTTCTTAAAAGCACGCTTTTTGTTTTGACAGTGGGAATTAATTTTAAATTAATTTATGCCACTTCTTTGTTTTGAATTTAGAAAAATGGATTCCATATTTAGAATCAAGACACCCAAATTGTTTAAATAGGTAACTTTTATTTGTAGACATTTTGAATAATTACATCGGTGAATATTTTATTTACCATAGTTCAAGGGTAAATCCGGTAAATAAGGGTAAAAAAATAATATTATAATAATAATAAATTACCCTAAAACATGTCTTAAACCTATTGTTCGATACATGTCCGACCATGGGCATCTCTTGGTTGATTTTGTGACCAAATGGATCCACTTGTAAGTGATAATGACACTTTATATTAATTAAGTTAAAGTAAATGAAAAAATGACATAAGCATATATCTTTTAGAAAAAAAAATTTACATAGGGTTATATATGTTATATTTTCGTCTATAAATATTCATTATAAATCTATAAATATTTCCTACAGAATGGTATTTTATTTAAAAAATTTATACATTTAATAATTAAATTTATTTATGACACAATAATGATGCAATATTTTCCTTATTAATGAAAGAATCAAATGATTAGTATTATAAATGTTAAAATAAATATAATTTGAAAGTTTTGATGACATAAAAAAATTATTGGTTAAAATGAAATGTCAGTATTGCTTAAATGAATTTGGTTATAATTAATAAAGTTGTTAAGACTTTAACAAAAATCAATTATTAAATATTGTCAAAATTGACATAAATGAGTTTTGAAAAGAAATGTTATATTATTAATAAATATTCTATTCATAAAAATATAATGTTTGGAAAAAGAACTTATATAATTATAGGTGTATTATTAATGGACCACTTGGGGGTATCTTGGAAGTTTATTGTAAGTTTATTGACTATATAATATAAAAATATAAAGAGACATGGTAAATGTAAAACTATTTAACTAAGAGTTAAATCAAAAAGATAAAGTTAATATAGTGACCCAAACCTGTCTAAAACCTATTGGTTGAGTGGTTTTCGACCTATCCCCACATTAAACTTTAAATAATCCACTTTTGAGCCATTAGAAACCAAATATGAATTTATTATAAAATAATATTTCTAACTTTTCCTAAGGTGCCCCTCACCCCTCTTATAAAAGGGCACTCCCCCTTCTCTCAAATTCATACCTTAAAAGCATTTTGGATCGGCCAAAACCTCCCCAAATATTCCCTCATCTTACCTAAATTTAACCTAGAGGCCTTAGTTTGATCATAAAGTCAACCTAAGGAGCCCTTTTGATCAAATCAAAAGGAAGAACCCGAAGAAGAGGTAATGTCTTCACAGCCCTCTTTCAAGTTCCTTTCTTCTTCAACTTCTTCTTTATATGTTATTTCTATTCTAAAATAATAACTCCAGTATCTTATATATACTATGATCTTATTATAAATATGGTACAACCATATTCAGTATTCTATACATCCTTTGAATTATATGTCGCCATACGTGCGTGCGTACGCCTTACCGTCTCCACGTCGTGGTGTAATTGTTATTCAAAACATTATTATTTGGATGGGTATGGTAATGATGTGTAATTTATGTAAATAATAAATATAAAATTATAATGATTTTGTATATATGATATACCATCCAATTATATATTATTTTAATATCAAAGGAATGATATTTTCGCTCGTGCGTACGTACGGACTACCGACTCCACGAACGCGATGAGATTCATTCCCCATCATATCCATTCAAGTATAATTCTCATTTGATGATTAAAAATAATTTTTAAGGACTTGATATCATTCTAGATATGAATAAGATACAACCTATCTACAAAAAACACGGCTTATGTAACAAAACATATAAAAGAAAACGAGTAAGTTAACACCTGAACCGACGATAATACTAAGATAATATTAACAAACCAATGATAAAAGATCATATATGATATCATATTAATATATACGATTCTTTTATAATTTAATAAAAACTATTTCACCATTATAAATGAGGTTAAACTACCCTCAACCAAGGAAAATTACAAGGTAAGGGTTTATTTCACAATCTCTTCATTATCCGAGGTTTCATATACGTAATTATCTACTGGGACCTCTTTATCATCTACATCCATGTTTCTTAAAAATGTATTTAAAATTGTTCTTAAAATTTTATAGACTATGGTTTAAATTAATTTATACCATTTTTTACTTTTTATAAGATGTTTATAAAGGAATCTTTCTGTCATTTTCCAAATAAGGTCTCTTTTAACCTTTTCGACAGAATTAAGGAAAGAATGTCTTTTTTAACTTATACAGCGGGTGCGGATTTTTTTCCACCATTATAAAATTGTAGAAGCTTCCATTACAAGATTATAAGAATATTTTCACTGTAAATATTTCCTTTTATAATTATGTAACTTTTAAATGATTTAAAAAAAAGAGATATTTCTCTCAAATAGTTTTGATTTCATCTATGTCAACATCTTTTGATGGATTTTAAGATTATTTGAAGTTTCTTTATTATGATACAAAACTTCCATATTGTATTGAAGGTTTTGTGATATGTTTTACTGTGGATGTGTTATTTTTATACCATTCATGGTTTGTGGAGAAAGTATTAACATTTCGTATGCTAGTTTTAATACGAATGTTTATGTTATGTTTAAACCTGTTCATATGAGGAATGAATTGGACTTAATAAGTGGTGGGTGGAGCCCGCTATAGCTCCTCGATGCATCGTTATGTCTCATAAGACAAATTAGTGTCTTGGAACAAGGCCTTGAAAAAATCTTATTTGTATTCTTGGTACAAGTCCTTGACTATGTGGTTATGATAGTTTGGAATTATGCATTCCATCATTATGAAAGTGGTTATTGATATTGCATGTGATTATTCTACTATTAGAATATCCATGTGAATAAGTAAATGGTATTATATCATTTTATTTTTTTCACATTATGCTGATGTTCAAGTTTAAAAGGCTTTTGTTTTAGTTATACATTGCCTTAAATGTTTATGCGTATTTATGAAAGTTTCCGCTATATTGTTTTCCTTACTGAGAATCTGAGCTCACCCCATTATATGTTTTATTTTTTCCAGGATGTGAAGAATTATTTTATGAATGACCTATAGGGATAGTATTAGTTGATATGAGTGTGGTCTATGGAGACAATATGTTTTTGTAGTTTTTCATTTTATGATGTAATGTAAACTTTATGAATGTATATAGTGATTCCAAGGCAACTAAACTAATCGGTATTTCGAGACTTGATCTTTTGTGATCATTCCAATGTTACATAATAATGCAACGACTCTAGGTAACTAGGGTCGGGGCACTACAGTTGGTATCAGAGGAAGTTTATTACAAACCTTGGAAGCTAGATTTAGATAAACTCTGGTTAGAGCACATAGACCTAAGATGGACTTTGAGGATTAGTGTAGAAGAACTTCCTAGAATTTTGGAATTGTAGAGATTTTGTGAGTTTTCCGAGAAATACATCCCTGTCTGGATATGAGTAGGTAGAGGCGGCTCTGGCATAGATGTAACTAGGGGTAAAACCCAAAAACACCACTTTGAGCTAGACTCGAATGGGAACCGGTGCACGACAACGGGCCTTGATGCACTCTTGGTTACGACACTCCTGTGGGATATGCTTAGGATAATTCTCATTTTCTTTACAAACCATTATGAAGTGTTTATGATTATATACTTCCTCAAAGAAAACATTTTTATGATTATGGATTATATACATAAATAGTTCAATTTATGTTAAGTGTTTTACAAGTATGAAATTATGTATTTTGATTCATAAACTGATCTAGTTTATGCCATTTTTTAGAAATGGCGCCTAGTGGAAGGAATGGAAATTGTATCAATGCATGCACTCCATGTAGGGATTTTCCTCCTCCTCAAGATAATTATAGTGGATCTGGTGATGAAACTAGTGCTGATAAGCTAATCACTGTACTAGGACAACTCACTCGGGTTATGAATAATAACCTTACCCATGTGGAGCACCCTAATCCACAGCGTGGAGGATCAATGTTAGATTAATTCATGAGTAAATAACCACCAACATTCAATGGGGGTACAAATCCACTTGTAGCGGAGCAATGGATAAATTCCTTAGAGAAAATATTGCAAACCTTTGGGAGTAGCGAAAGGGAAAAAGTTTTCATGGAAGTTTACCGCCTCACTGGACATGTTGATCAATGGTGGTCATTGATTCAAAACATGAAGGAACATGATGAAGTATCAAATATGTAATGGAGGGAGTTTAAATAGATTTTCTTAGAAAAATACTTTCCACGTGACCATCGAGTAGATATAGAAATGCAATTTCTGAGTCTGAGACAAAAGGAGGATGAGAATATCGTAAAGTGTGAGTATAACTTTACAAGGATAGAGAGGCATGCAGCAGATTATATACGTAACCCAAGGAGTAATATTGATCATTTATTTTATGGTTTAAAACCATTTCTACGTCGATCATTAGTTTCACAATCCTTCTCATCGTATAAAGATATTGTTTCATGTGCTATCAAGACAGAAAAAGAATTATCTAATTCTTATGACTTTAAAGAAAAGAAAGAGAAGAAGATATCTGCTGATAAATATGGAAATGGAAATAAGGGGAAGAAGGGAAAAGTTGAATATCTATCCTGTAGTAAATGTGAGAAGAAAAAACCTGGTACTTGCTTGAAGGGAATGAGAGCCTATTACAAGTATGGTGAAAAGGGCCACCAAGATCGTGATTGAAAGGGGAAGAAAGATGCTACCGATGTTCAATGCTACAATTGCAGAGAGATAGGAAATTATGAAAATGAATGTCCTAAGAATCAGGGAAACTAACCACAAAAAAGTCCAAGGGATCAAGGCTAATCTTATTCTATCATTACATCTGAGGTAGAAGCTCTGAAAGACATGGTGGCAGGTAATTTAATGGTTTCCTCAAGTTTAGAAAATGCTTTATTTGATTTTGGATCATCACATTGTTTCATATCTTCCCAGTTTGCTAAGAAAATTAGATATTTCCAATTTGATTTAACAAGGGATTTTTCAGTCAAAACTCCTAAGGGAAGTATCATTGCAACAAGTTTTTGTGAATAATTCCCCATTAGAGCACATAAATGTTCTTTATCCGCAGATCTCATTGTCAAACCTATGATTGAATTTGATATAATCCTTAGTATGGATTGGATTTCTTACCATGATGTGAAGATGTGTTGTAAGAAGAAGGAGGTTACAATTTTTGATGATGATGATAAAGAACACCTTATCTTTAGAGCAGAAGCGTCACCACCTAATTCTTATCTAGATCCACCCCCAATAGTTCAAATAAATTCAATTATTGGGGAGGAAGAGAATGAAATAACTGTGGGTAAGGAAAGGAATATTCAAATAGAGGATATACCTATTGTGAAAGAATATGTAGATGTGTTTCCAGAAGATTTACCTCGACATCCTCCAGAACGAGAAATTGAGTTTTCCATTGATTTAATTCCTGGATCAAGACCCATATCGAAGACCCATTATAGAATAGCCACAATGGAATTAGTTGAACTAAAGAAAAAACTAGAGTAATTGAGTAAAGGTATTTATTCGCCCTAGTGTTTCTCCATGGAGAGCCCCTGCCTTTTTTGTTAAGAAGAAAGATGGATCTATGAGGTTATGTATCAACTATAGTGATATCAATGCTATAACAATAAAGAACAAGTATCCCCTACCTCACATTGATGATTTATTTGAACAACTTTATAGAGCTCAATACTTTTAAAATATTGACCTTTGATCTGGATACCATCAGTTGTGTTTGAAGAAGGAAGACATTCCGAAGACAGCATTTCGAACTAGGTACAGGCATTATGAGTTTATAGTAATGCCTTTTAGATTGACTAATGCTCCCTCTGTATTTATAGATCTAATGAATATAGTTTTCAAGGAATATCTCGATGATCTTATGGTGGTATTTATTGATGATATCTTGGTATATTCCAAAATCTATGAAGATCATGAAAATCACTTGGGAATTATCTTGAAGACTCTGAGAAGACATGAATTATATGGAAAGTATAGAAAGTGTGAATTCTGGCTTCAGGAGATTTATTTTCTTGGCCATATTGTCTCCAAAGATGGAATCTATATTGATCCTTCTAGGACCAAGGCAATCCAAGAATGGCCAGCCCCGACGAGTATAACTGAGGTACGCAGTTTTATTGGTTTAGCAGGTCATTATCGACGTTTCGTCCAGAATTTTTCTCATTTGGCTAACCCATTAATGAAGCTCACATGTAAAGGGGTTAAATTTGTTTGGAAAAAATAGTGTGAAGAATGTTTTGAAGAACTGAAGAGAAGATTATTCAATGCCTCTATATTGACTCTACCATCGGGGAATGATGGGTTCGTTATTTATAGTGATGCATCACAGAAAGGACTTGGTTGTGTCCTTATGCAAAATGATAGGGTTATTGCCTATGCATCACGACAGCTAAAAATTCATGAGAAAAACTATCCTACTCATGATCTTGAGTTATCTGTTGTAATATTTGCTTTGCATATATGGAGACACTATCTCTATGGTGAAAAGTGTGATATTTATACTGATCACAAGAGTTTGAAGTATATTTTCTCACAAAAATAACTCAACATGAGGCAAAGAAGATGGCTTAAACTACTCAAGGATTACAATTGCATGATACACTACCACCTGGGGAAGGAAAATAAGGTGGAAAATGCTTTGAGTAGAAAGGATCATGGAGTTTTGAACAAAATGAGATTTGAAAGGGATCCAATTTTCATGGATCTAGTAAAGTTGGATATGGGAATAACCATGGAAGGTGAAACATCGATACTTTTTCAAATGGTTTTCAAACCATCTTTACTAGAAAGGATAAAGAGTTCTTAGACCAATGATAAAGGGTTTAAAAAGAAGATTAATGCTATGAATGATGGTAGATTGAGTGACTTTGTGTATGAAGATGGAATTTTGAAATTTGGGAGGAGACTTTGCATTCCTAATATACCTGATCTAAAAAGGGAATTTTTGGAAAATTCTCATAGTTCCAATTTCTCTATACACCCTGGGAGCACCAAAATGTATAGAGATTTGACGGAACATTTTTGGTGGGACAACATAAAGAGGGAGATTTCTGATTTTATGTCAAGATGTATGGTTTGTCAACAAGTGAAAGCTGGAAGGCAACACCCTGGAGGAGTCATGAAACCTCTTCCCATACCTGAGTGGAAATGGGATAATATCATGATGGACTTTGTCATGGGACTACCAAATACTCCTAGAAGGAATGATGCAATATGGTCCATTGTTGATTGTCTTACCAAGTCAGGACATTTTCTTGCTATAAGTAAAGATTTACCACTTGTACGTCTAGCAAGACTATATATTAATGAAGTTGTGAGACTTCATGAAGTACCCCTATCGATTTTTTCTGATTGTGATCCCCGTTTTACTTCAAGATTCTGGAAAAGTCTTCAGAAATCCCTGGATATTGAACTTTGTTTGAGCACTGCCTACCACCCCCAAACTGATGGACAATCATAACGGACTATTCAAACCTTAGAAGACATGTTGATATCATGCTCACTTGACTTTCAGGGTATGTGGGATAAATATTTACCTCTGGTATAATTTTCCTATAACAAGAGCTTCCATTCAAGTATTCGGATGGCACCATATGAAGCGTTATACGGAAAGAGATGACACACACCAACCTGTTGGGATGACGTTGGTGAAAGAAAACTTGTAGGCCCAAAACTGGTGGAGGAAATGATGGAAAAGGTAAAGGTAATCCAAAACTACATCAAAGTGGCTCAGAGTAGGCAGAAGAGCTATGCCGATAACCAAAGGAATGATTTGGAATTTCAGGTAGGAGATCGTCTTTTCTTGAAGGTATCTCCATGGAAGGGAGTTATACATTTCTGTAAGAAAGGTAAATTGAGTCCCAGGTACATAGGACCTTTCGAAATTCTAGAACTAATTGGGGTTGTATCTTACCGTTTGGCAAACCCTCCAAGTCTCTCCAAAGTTCACGATGTGTTCCACGTATCACTGTTGAGAAAATACAAGCCTGACCCAACGCATGTACTCACTTACGAGGAATTAGAACTGGAACCCAATATGACTTATTGCGAAGAGCCCATCAGGATTCTTGATACAAGAGAATAAGAGCTGAGAAACAAGACAATTCGTCTGGTAAAGTTCAATGGTGAAACCATAAAATGGAAGAGGCAAAGTGGGAAACCGAGGAACCTATGATGAAGAATCACCCAAGTCTTTTCATGCGGTAGTATTCTAGAAATTTTTAGCATGAAATTATTTGAAGGAGGGGAGAATGTAACACCCCAAGCTTCCATGGTACGCTTCTCTTTGAATAATACAGTAGTGTGTGTTGCACGCAACCTCGAGTTCTAACACACACCACAACCAATCAAACTAGCTGTTATTAATAGTAATACCCACTTTTGGAAATTTTATACATTTTATCTTTCAAAATGGACTTTATTTTTGGATTTTTAATATCAAAATTATCATAGGGTGAATTTTTGGTATTTTTCTGAAAACATTCAATTTTTGATGAATAGTGAAAATCACTAAATTTTAATTAAAAACAACTTTTTTAATTGAAATAATTAATAGTGATAAATTATGAATTTGAGTGGTTTTAAAGTATATTTAGAATATATTTTTACCATTTAATACAATTTTGGTCATTTGACATAATTTCACATTTAAACCAGACATAAACAAGTGTCAATCTTTTGATAGTTATTATTTCTTAAAAACACGCTTTTTGTTTTGACAGCGGGAATTAATTTTAAATTAATTTCTGCCACTTCTGTGTTTTGAATTTAGAAAAATGGATTCCATATCTAGAATCAAGAGGTCCAAATTGTGTAAATAGGTAACTTTTATTTTTAGACATTTTGAATAATTACTTTGGTAAATATTTTATTTACCATGGTTAAAGGGTAAATCCGGTAAATAAGGGTAAAAAAATAATATTATAATAATAATAAATTACCCTAAAACGTTTCCTAACCCTATTGGTTGATACATGTTTGACCATGGGCATATTGGGTCGATCTTGGGACCCCATTGATCCACTTGTAAGTGATAATGAAACTTTATATTAATTAAGTTAAAGTAAATACAAAAATGATGTAAGCATATATCTTTTAGCAAAAAAAATTACATAGGGTTATATATGTTATATTTTCGACTATAAATATTCATTAGAAAGATATAAATATTTCCTACATAATGGTATTTTATTTATAATTTTTATACATTGAATACTTAAATTTATTTATTACACAATAATGATACAGTATTTTCCTTTTTAATGAAAGAATCAAATAATTAGTATTATAAATGTTAAAATAAATATAATTTGAAGGTTTTGATGAAATAAAAAAATTATTGGTTAATATTACATGTTAGGATTTCTTAAATTAATTTGGTTATAATTAATAAAGTTGTTAATACTTTAACAAAAATCAATTATTAAATATTGTCAAAATTGACATAAATGAGTTTTTAAAAGAAATGTTATATTATTAATTAATATTCTATTCCTAAAAATCTAAGGTTCAGAAAAAGAACTTATATAAAGATATGTGTATTATTAATGGACCACTTGGGAATCTCTTGGAAGTTTATAGTAAGTTTATTGACTATATAATATAAAAATACAAAGAGACATGGTAAATGTCAAACTATTTAATTAAGACTTAAATCAAAAATATAAAGTTAATATTGTGACCCAAACCTGTACAAAACCTATTGGTTGAGTGTTTTTAAACCTATCCCCACATTAAACTTTAAATAATACACTTTGGAGCCATTATAAACCTAATATTAATTTGTTATAAAATAATATTTCTAGCTTTTCCTAAGGTGCCCCTCACCCCTCTTATAAAAGGGCACTCCCCCTTCCCTCAAATTCACACCTTCAAAGCCTTTTATCTCGGCCAACCCCTACCCAAATATTCTCTAAACTTACCTCATGTCAACCTAGATGCCATATTTTGATCATAAATCCAACCTAAGGATCCATTTTGATCAAATCAAAAGGAAGAACCCGAAGAAGTGGTAATGTTTTCACCACCCTCTTTCAAGTTCCTTTCTTCTTCAACTTCTTATTTCTTTGTTATTTACATTATAAAATAATAACTCCATTATCTTCTATATAATTTGATGTTATTATAAATTTGGTACAACCATATTCAGTATTCTATCCATCCATTGAATGACATGTCACCATACGTGCGTACGTACGGCTTACCGTCACCACGTCGTGGTGTAATTGTTATTCAAAACATTATTATTTGTATGGGTATGATAATGATGTTTAATTTATGTAAATAATAAATATAACATGATATTGATTCTGTATATATGATATAACATCCAATTATATATTATTTTAATATCAAAGGAATGATATTGTCGCTCGTGCGTACGTACGAACTACCGTCTCCACGAACGCGATGACATTCATTCCCCATTATATACATTCAAGTCTAATTATCATTTGATGATTAAAAATAATGTTTAAGGACTTGATATAATTCTCGATATGAATAAGATACAACCTATCCATAACAAACATGGCTTATGTAACAAAACATATAAAATAAAATGAGAAAGTTAACACCCGAAACGACGATAATACAAAGATAATATTAACAAAGAAATGTTAAAAGATCATATATGATATCATATTAATATATATGATTATTTTATAATTTAATAACAACTATTTAACCATTATAAAGGAGGTTAAATTACCCTCAACCAAGGAAAAGTACAAGGTAAGGGTTTATTTCACAATCTCTTCATTATCCGAGGTTTTTTATACGTAATTATCTACTGGGGCCTCTTTATCATCCACATCCATGTTTCGTAAAAATGTATTTAAAATCATTTTTACTATTTTATAGACTATGGTTTAAATTAATTTATACCCTTGTTTACTTTTTATAATATTTTTATAAAGGAATCTTTCCATCGTTTTCCAAACAATAACCTTTTCGACAGAATTAAGGTAAGAATGTCTTTTTTAACTTATACGGTGAGTGCGGCTTTTTTTCTACAGTTATAAAATTGTAGAAGCTTCCCTTAAAAGATTATAATAATATTTTCAATGTAAATGTTTCCTTTTATAATTATGTAACTTTTAAATGATTTCAAAAAAAGAGATATTTCTCTCAAATAGTTTTGATTTCATCTATGTCAACATCCTTTGATGGATTTTATGCTTATTTGAAGTTTTTTTATTATGATACAAAACTTACATATTGTATTGAAGGTTTTGTGATATGTTTTACTATTGATGTGTTATTTTTTTACCATTCATGGTTTCTGGAGAAAGTATTGACATTTCGTATGCTAGATTTAATACGAATGTTTATGTTATGTTTAAACATGTTCATATGAGGAATGAATTGGACTTAATAAGTGGCGGGAGGAGCCTGATATAGCTCCTTGATGCATAGGTAGGTCTCATGAGACAAACTAGTGTCTTGGAACAAGGCCTTGACAAAATCTTATTTGTAGTCTTGGCACAAGGCCTTGACTATGTGGTTATGATAGTCTGGCATTATGGATTCTATCATTATGAAAGTGGTTATTGATATTGCACGTGATTATTCGACTAGTAGAATATCCATGTGAATAAGTAAATGGAATTATATCATTTTATTTTTTCCATTTTATGCTGAAGTTCAAGTTTAAAAGGCTTTTGTTTTAGTTTTACATTGCCTTAAATGTTTATGCTTCTTTATGAAAGTTTCCGCTATATTGTTTTCCTTACTGAGCATCTGAGCTCACCCCTTTCTATGTTTTATTTTTCCCAGGATGTGAAGAAGTGTTTTATGAATGACCTGTAGGGATAGTATGAGGGGAAATGAGTGTGTTCTATGGAGAAAATATGTTGTTGTAGTTTTTCATTTTATGATGTAATGTAAACTTTATGAATGTATCTAGTGATTCCAAGGCTACTAAACTAATCGGTCTTTTGAGACTTAATATTTTGTGATCATGCCAATGTTACATAATAATGCACTGACTCTAGGTAACTGGGGTCGGGGCGCTACACATGTTAGTGATATTTCTTCTCGACACTAGTCGACAGCCCCTGGCCTATTGGAGGCAGGCTTGGGGAGTCACAGCATGGACCCCTAAGGGATGGTTCATGACAGGGATGGCATTGAGACATTTTACTATGCGGAATTATTATCCCAATTAGGTTAAATACTCTAATATGGGATGTAAATATAGGTATGATAGATTAGAACAACTTCCCATTTGGATCTTGTTTCCTTTTAAAAAAATACTCTTGTCTCTCTCTCTCTCTCTCCTGGTGTAATGTATGAATATAATTTAAATGATGCACAAGACACCGCAATTTCACTTGGTTAACCCTCACTGGGATACATCCAAGGAGAATAAAATGGAGATGTTCTGATGTACCAAGTTCACTAAGGATAACTTCTAAATTACAAGGTTTGTGCGAGATCAATTATATGCCCAGGATCACTGCCTTTACTAGATTTAGGGTCTGATCACTGCATTCACAAGGGTCACTCCCTATGTCTCTTTCTCTAGCACACTACTGGTGGAAATGATCACCATCTTCCTCTTCCTTTTCTCACTACTCGTGGAAGGGATCCACTCATAGTTAATGTACTTGTAGGTCCTTTCATTTTCATTAAAGCATGCATCTTTAACTCTAGATAGATTCTCTTTTTAAGTATTGTTTTCACCCATAGATGAAATTCACTTTTCCACATAATATTAGTTTTTAGAAATTGATTTTTAAAAATATTTTATTCCCTTTATGAACTTACTCAAGTATTCCATGAACTTTCCTACATCGTATAGTGTGAGTGCTTCATGGACCACCTCTTCTGCCGCAGACTACTTCTAATTCTACAGACCATCCTCCTTCCATGGACAACTTCTTCTCCATAGACCATCCATACTTAATGGACAAATTCTTCCTCTATAGACTACCTCTCCTTTAAAGACCCTTTTCCTTGAGGGATATAGTGGCTCTAAAAATCCCTTTTGTGGACTATCTCATGTGGACCAGTTTTCCTTTCATAGAATGCTCCTCACGAATCTCTTCTCCTTTGCAGAATTCTTCCTTGCGAACACTTTATGACTTCACTGAACTCTTTATCAGAGAAAAGATGTTTTTTATACAAATATCTCTAAATAATTATGGGATTAGTGGTCCTTATATAGAAAAATAGATCCGAAAAATTCGCTAATCTGTTTTACTCAAATGTTCAGTGCGGTACAACCTTCATCGTGGACTATGCTACTCCTGTGAACTGTTTTTCCCCCTACAGTCTGCATAGCGCCTTTGGTCCCTCTTGAAGTCTGATCTCTTCCCTAAAATAAACCCTTTAAAGCTCCTGAAATCAGAACCTCTCAACCTTAAATGATTTCCTGTAACATCCCAAGGTTTTCTAAAAATAAATTGAAAATGCTTGGAATTTTTTTTAAGTTATATATTTATAAGTATCCTTTAAACATAATTTTATTTCTTCTATGATTTGAATTTCAAGAAACTGTCATCTACAATTGTGTTCATTATGTTATTTAGAGTCTGATGAAACAAACTTGTTTTTTTGGTGAATAGTAACATGCCCTTATGAATAGTAATATGAATAGTAATATGACCTCATGAATAGTAAATAATATTATTATTTTATTTTCCCATGGAAATAGGATAATGGGATCATAATTAATTTTCCAAAGTCACATAAAACTAATTGCACTTCAGTATTGTTATTTTTCGAATTAACTGTGACCTTATTTAAAAATTAAATTAATAATATTTAGAAAATTATTTTTGAAAAATGGAGTTCATTTTTGAATTCTACACATCGAAAAATGGTTGGGGTAAATTTTTGGTATTTTTCTGAAACTCTTGAATTTTCGGTGAATAGTGAAATACGGTAAAATACCGTATAATCAATTTATCAGTAAAAATGCACTATTTATGACATCATAAGTGATGCAAGGCCACTTGATTCGAAATCACATGATATTATCACTATTTAGTGCCACTTTATTTGAGTTTATTCATAGTCTTGATAAAAATATTATAATAATGATTAAAATAATCTAAAAAACCTCCCCTCCTCCACTATAAATATCACCCTCACTCCCCTCTTCCTCTCACACCTCTCAAGCCTTGAGCATTGTCTAATTTCTGCCAAATTCCCTCCCCAATCTTCTTCCCCACGTCCTAGAGCTGCTGGTCTCACCAAAAGACTAAAATCAAATCCCTTAAGAAGGATCTCAAGGAGAAGAGATCAAGAGGTAAACATCCTCTTTCATTTTCATTCTTTCCTTCCATTTTATGTTATTCTCTTCCTTTCCCTTTGTCTTTTGTTGGGATATTTCATTTAATATTTCCCCTTACTATCCAAATTTTGTATTAATGATGAGATATTCCATCCCTCTCATCAATCTTATTTTTATGAAATTTTAAGAGACGCCGTTAGGATGCCGAATTTTTGTAAGAAATTTCTCATGTTTTCTTCATTTCAAGATTCCCTTCTCTTCGTTCTTCACCCCCTCTTATCCAAGAGGCATGAAATCTCCAGAATCATGTATATTCTGGATTTTTTCATGTTTATGGAAAATTACAAATCATTATTCCTCTCCTCTCTCACTTATTTAAAGAATCAAAAAACATTGTCCATTTGTGTCGAATTACCGATATCGTGGACGATGTATTTTCAATCTCCATTAATTCTTTCAAGTCTAGTCATGAAACCATTTATATGATTGAACCAGGTTATAATATATGTTTTATGAATCATATAAGGTTTTGTAATTCTTTTGTACTCATGATTCAAACTTATAAGACTAAATGAAATTGTAATTATCAAAGAACCACTTAAATTATCTAAACGAACATAATTAATGTTTTAACTTATAAATCATCATAATATAAAAAACCAAAGTGATAAATGGTATAATTTATGGTACTGGAATTATGTAAATACTACTCCATTACAATTCTGGAGTTTCACTTCCAATCAACAAGAAAGATTCATCATGAACCGATTGTGAAAATCACAAAAGAACTCACCCAAAATAATGAAAGGAACAAAATCCTAACAATTAAGGGGTGAAATGAGGTTATGAAATGATCATATAAGATGTTATAAACATGAAAATGTTTCTGTAAAGTAATAATAACACTCTTTTAACCATTATACAGGAGGTTTAAACAATTTTTAAGTAATACAAGCCCAAGGTAAGGGAATTCTTAACCCGATTTCCATTCTTTGGGTTAACCTTCTACTTTTTAATTTATGTGCTATTTAAATTGTTTGTGTGATGGGTTCTGTTTATATTATGTTTCATTATGTGTATTTACAGAGTATATAAATATTAAATCCACTCTATTAAGTCTCACTTCAAGTATATGATGTTTATAAGGGACTTTTCTTCTAAAATCCTCTTTTAAAATTCTGTTTTATAAGATTCCAAAGGTATGTTTTTATGCTATTGTTTATGTTGTATGATTATGTTTTGGTTATTGGGCATTGTTTATGATGAAGGGTGGGACCTATATTTCCCTCCAATGCATTGGGTATGAGTAAGTTGGAGGTCGGCCGTATGGTTACTCCATGTGTAACTGTGATGGTTACACAAAGTAAGGTAGCCGTGAGGGTTACAAATTTTAAGGTAGCCAAGATGGTTACAAGATTATGTAAGTAATGCCCCAATATACCTCTATGATTATAATTATGTTTTTATGGATCTTGTGTAAATATCATGTTACACAAAGTAAGATTTTATGGGTGTAAAGCATGTATTTTGAAAATGTTTTCATACGTCATGCGTATTCATGGACTAATGTGATTTTTCCTTCTTTTTCATACCTTACTGGGCCTTTGTGCTCATCCCAAGTTTTTAAATGATTTTTCACAGGTTAATGGATGAGTAATACAAGGAAGGAAGACATGTTAAATGTTGAATAATTGTCAAGGAGTCTTGTTTTATGTTTTAATGTTTTATATTCTGAGGAAAATGGAAACTGATTTTATGGTATCCACTATGTAACAATGTGTAATGTTATGAATGTTTTGTCTTAATTCTCTAAAGCTCTAAACTTGAAAAGATCCTCAATGTAAACTGAAGTGTTTTCTTGAATAAATTCAAGATTATGTATGAAATAAGTGAGGGTCATTATATTTCCATCCTGTGAACTTTTATCCTCCCACAAACTATGATCATACAACAAATTGTTTCCCCTGTGTGGTTCACGTATCACGCTTCGTCAACATTAGCCAAGTTGTGCTACCTTAAAAACTACTTCCACAACATCAACCAAAATCATTCATGGTCACCTAACATTGTCAAAAAACAAAATTACTCCCAAAAACACCAAGAGGACACCTTGAGGTATTTTTCCCCAGTAATCTCCCCCATTGGGTTTGTTGAGAACTCTAATCATTTCGATACATCATTAAATATTTTTCCATAATTTTCTAGCATTCAATTATTTCAATTAATATAGTGATCATGTATTTACTCAACACACACTATAAGACCACATGATCCATGCTCAGTGTGATAAAAAAGAGTATAATTTAAATTTCATCAATGAATCACTTCATTTTATTTCAAAACCACTCATCTACTTTTATCACGAACCTCATCTATATTGATATATATCCATTGATCGATCACTTCTAGAATTTTAATATTTAATACTCTTCCAAATAGTTTCAACTCCCCCTATCTCACTAATTCACCAAAGAGATTCTACCCAAATCTTGATTAAGACAGTTTATCCCTTTTAATATCCACAATTTCTCCTCCTTTGTCAACAAACCTAATGGTCATTTCATTGTTGTCTGCAATAGGGTAAAGAACATAAATTAGCTCATTTAGGTAAAAAACACATCATACCTCAGGGAAAGGGGTCCCACAACCACACTTTATAATTATAGAGAGTTGACTGAACTCCCAGAGCCAATTGATTCCTTTAGAATTCTTATTTGGGTAAAGCCTTTGTTAGAATTTCTGCAACCTGTAGTTCTGTAGGAACATACTCCAACTTCAAAGTCCCTTACTCCACCTTATCCTTGACAAAATGGTACTTTATTTCAATGTGATTTGTTCTTGAGTGATGGACTGTATTTTTTCTAATATTTATAGTACTTTAATTATCAAAAAGGATTCCAATCGGAGACTTCACTTCAATTTCCATATCACTAAGTTGTTGTTTCATCCATAATAACTATATGCATACTTGGGTGTCCGTAATATATTCAGCTTCTTTGGAGCTCAATGAAATGAAATCTTATTTTTTTTCTTAGCTAAGAAATACACAATATTCCAAGATATAATGTAGCACCTGATGTAAACTTTCTATCATCTGAAAAACTAGACAAATATGCATCTGTACATCCCAATAACTCTTGTTGAGATTTGTCGTTATTCATCAAACCGAAATCCACCATACCCTTGATATACTGAAGTAATATTTTCACTGCAATCAAGTTGGTTTCCTTGGGATTTCTTTAATATATTATTGTTTGGCATATGGAAAAGACAATATCAGGTATTATCACTATCAAGTTCAATAAATTGCCAATGATTTTCATTTATTCTATGATATTGATGGAATTTCCTTCATTATCCTGTGACAATTTCATCTAGGTAAACACCAAAGTTTTCATCTACTTGGAATTATCCATTCCAAATATTCTCAGAACCTCCTTGGAATATTTTCATCTAGAAATAAATGTGTCATTCTTTCCTTGTGTCCCCTATAAACTAAGGAAAATTTTAAATTCATTGATCATCGACATTTCAAATTTACTTTTCATGAATTCTATAAATTTATCGCATTGAACTTCATCTGATCCACCAAATATTATGTCATCGACATATACCAGTACCATCATTCTTTGATTACTTTAATGGTTGACATATATATTTTAATCAACTCCACCACATTGAAAACTGATATTTTTCAAAAACTGATCTAACCTTGAATACCATGCTCTTGGTGCTTGCTTCAAACTATATAAAGCCTTCTTCAGCTGAACAACTCTATTCTCATCTTAATGAATGAGAAACCCACATGGTTTCTCAATATAATCTTCTTCTTCTAGAACCCCCTTCAGTAATACTAACTTGAAGTCCATCTGGAAAACCTTGAACTTTCTTTACACTGCTATAGAAAAGAATAATCAAATTATCTTTAGCCTTGCAACTGGGGAAAATGTTTAATCAACTTTGATACCCTCTATTTGGGAGTACCCTTTGCACACTAGTCATGATTTGTTTAGAATTACCAAACCATCTTTATTGATTTTGTTGCGAAAGACCCATTTATTCCCAATGACATTCTAATCTGTTGGCCTTGAAACAATCTCCCACATCTGATTCTTCTCAATTTGGTGAGCTCTTCATTCATAGTCTGAACCCAATTATCTTCTCCAACTGCTTCATCGAAACATTTAGGCTCTACCTCTGATAAGTAAGATGCTTGTTGCAGAGTCTTCATTCTACTTATCTGCAATGGCACTATCTGATCACCAATTAGGTTCTACCAATAATTTCGTCTCTTCTCTTCTATCATTGTGTTGATACTGAATTTTTTTAATCCTTTTCATTATCTGACTCTTCTTATGAATCATCATTTGGAATTGGAACATCCACTAATATACTTATCTATTAATCAAAATCCTCTCAAGACTGATCATTTATTTGCTAAATATTTTTCTCACTCTCCATTATAGTTACATCATGGATTTCAACAACTTTTCCCGGCCTCTTATTGAAGCATTTATATGCTTTTATTTTATTTGAGTAGCCAAGAAATATCCATTCATCTCCATGAGATTCAAAATTCCTATACTTATCCTTATTGATAATGAAACACTTACTTCTGAAGACTCAAAAGTACTTCAATGCTCGATTCTTTCCATACCATAGCTCATATGAAGTCTTCTCTTCTTTTGGACACAATAAAGCTATGTTTGATGTGTGGAATGATGTAATCACTACTTATTTCCAAAACTTATATGGTATTACTTTCTCAATGAGAATTGTTCTAGCCATTTTTTTGATAATTATGTTTCTTATCTCAAATACTCCATTATGTTGTTGGGTTATCACTACTGAAACTTAGTGCCTTACCCCATGTTTCTCGAGATAATCCTCCACTTGGCTATTTGTGAACTGGGTTCAATTATCTATTCTGATCTTCTGGATTTTCTGACCTAGCATCTTTTGAACTTCTTGTTGATGTATTATAATGCAACTAAACACCTTAGACTTATGGGTGATGATTGATACTCACATAATTCTTCTAAAATCATCAATGAAGAGAACATAGTATCTCCTCTCATCAATAGATCATAGTGAAATAGGTCCACACACATAAATATGTACCCACTAAAGCACTCTTGTTGACCTTTTCTCTTTATCCTTATATTTATTTCGAATGATATTCCCTTATTGAAAAGCATCACATGTATGAGTGTGGTCACATGATAACCTAGGTAGGTCATGAGAAATATCATATTTCACTAAATATTCCAAGGAAGTTTGGCTCAAACTACCAAGAATTTTATGTCATAACTTATTTTTCTCTTCCTTGGATAGAAAGCACATATCTTCTTCTCCACTCACAAGATAAAGATTTCAATTCATACTATTTCCCTACAAAAAATGGCACCATATTTTGCCTTGATGACACATAATTTCTTTTAAAAGCTTATGGACCATCCTGATTCACACAGTTGACTAACACTAAGAAATTTGTGATGGATACCTTCAATAACTAAGACATCAGCATGTCTCATGTATTTTCCCCCAAACTTGGATTTTCCAAATCCAACAATCTTCAGGCCATCATCATTAATAAATCTTATGATACCCTCCTTATCATACTTGATTCTGGTTACCATATCTTTATTTATTTCCATATGTGAGGTGAATCCAATTTCAATGATCCGTATTCCAGTGTGATATGATGCTTTAAAGTCAATCTCTTCAACCACTACATGTTCATCTCTTTTCTTTCTGATCCAAGATTTTTAATTCATACTTGATACAGATTAATAATATATATCTTCCTCAAAGTATGATGGAACAGCTTCATCCTATAGATATGAAAATTGATTTTGTATTTTCAGCTCATTTGATGATACCTTTAACTGCTACTTATGTCTGTATTCATTCATCATCAGAACATTTCTTTTCACTGTCGATGAGAAGTATATTTCCATGTGCCTGAATTCTTCACACCTGATATAGTGACCATCAAATGATGTCCTAGAATATTTAGCCATGTATTTTTTCCTCTATTGTTCATGTTACCTTTGATACCACTTTTCTATAGAACAAATATTTTGTGATTGTTCCATATTTCCATAATAATAGCATTTAATGTAGGGTGAATTCCTATATGTAAATACTACACTATCGGTTCTCCCTTGTTTTCATTGAGTCTTATGACTCTTATTTGTACCCGAATCAATCTTCAACCTTGAAGTGAGAGCTTGTGGTCTAACTTCAAACATTACTGCTTTCTTTTTGAGATCAAACCCCATACCAATTGTATCATTCTGATCAATCTTTATCATTTCCTGACACTCCTTTGTTTTCTTTACTAGAAATATAAATTCTATTTTTCCTTTTTATGTTGCATTTATGGAATCCTTTTCTAGAATCAAAAGTTTCTCCTGATCTTTTACTTTTCTTCACAAACTGAAAAATTACTCTTCAAGCTTTTCGATACATTTGATTTGATCTTTTTTAGTATTATTCAAACTATCGATCTCTCTTTCTTGTTCTTCAATTTTGATTTTGTACACAATCACCTTTTCTAAGCTTTCTGACATTGATGATTTCAGTTTTTCAATTTCTTCATTCAGATCAAACTTCTATTCTTCTTGCTACAAGATATAAAGTTTGTCATCATGAACCACTATATTGTATTTCTTCATTTTGGATCTCCAAACACCTATATATTCAAAAGAATATTCTAATTCAAACTGAAGGTCAACTCTTCCTTCAACTTCTTCCTCATCACTGTCACTTTCTTCTCTTTCTTGTGAATTTCCCACAAATTCCACCATAGCATGTGCTTCATGATCCTTGAATTCCTCTAACTCTTCTGCCTCATATTCTTCTGAAATTCTATCTTCTTTTGAATGTATATTATTCTTTTTGAAGAAGTTTCTCTTAAACTTTTTCTTACCTTTCTTGTAGAAATATGAATTTTTATGAGGAATTTCATCATTTTTCTTAATCGGCATATTCAAACTTCATAAGACACCTTTTTGCAAAATGTCCAATATTTCCACATCAAAAGTATGCAAGTGGAAGTTTACCTTTGAACTTTTATCTTCCTCTAAATATTTTTGGAGAGAAATTACATGAAATCATCCAAATCATCTTCCTCCTAACTATATTTAGAAAATACCTTCATCATGGCCTTGAATTCCACTTCTTTGGACTTCCTATTTTCCACACCATTGTTATCATTATTCTCATTTCATATGAAACAAGAGTATTGTGAAAGTTATCTAATGTCATCTCCATAGGATCTTTATATTCCAATATAGAAACCTTTGGATTAAACCAAGGTGGAAGTTTTCTAAAGATGCGCTTGAAAATATTTATATATTCAATAATTTCTCCAAGACCACGCATATATTTCATAACAACATTCACTCAATCAAATAATGTATCAATAGAATCATTAGGGTGCATTTTAATATCCATATATATTTTCCATAGAACTCGGATATTTTCTTCTCTGACTTTTGAGTCACCCTAATAAATGTTCAATAGATTTTACCACATATCATGTTATTTTTTACATGACATCACCTTAAAGTAGATTTCATTGGAAATGGATCCCCCTAAAGCATTGATTCCTTTGGAATTTTCAACAAATTCCCTTTGATTAGATTCTCATAAAGCACCACTATCGATTTTGGCCAAAATTTCATGCATCACTATTGTAAAGACATCCTTCCTAATGATCAAAAGTTTTATTGCATCTGATTCTTCCATAATTGAAATTTGTTCCCATCGGAGATCGAAATCCCCTTATGATTGACAAAATAATTTCTTCAAGTGAGATAAAACCAATAACTTTAAACCTTTCCCTTTTATACCAATTATTAGCCCGATTAGGTAAAATACCCTAATAGGGGGGTGAATCAATGAATGACAGATTAGAAAAATGGCCCCTTCAGATCTTGTTTCATTTTTAAACAAAACACACTTCTCTATCTCTCTCTTGGTGCAATATATGAATAGAATTTAAATCAAGCATGAGACACATAAATTTTACTTGGTTCACCCTCATTGGGCTACGTACAAGGGGAATAAAATAGAGATGTTTCGATGTACCAAATCAACTAAGGTTCACTGCCAAATTACAAGGTTTGGGTTAGATCACTTCTATGTCCAGGATCACTAACTTTACAATATTTAGGATTTTCTCACTATATTCCCAAAGGTCACTCAGTATGTATCTTTCCCTAGATCATTTCTCATGTAAAGGATCATCGTCTTCCTATTCCTTTTCTCACTACTCTTTAAAGGGATCCACTCATAGTTTATGGACTTGTAGGTCCCTTAATTTTCATGAAATAACACATCCTTAACTATAGATAGATGCTCTGTTGAAGTCTCATTTTCACAAGTAAATGAAATACACTTTTCAAGTACTTTTAGTTTGCATAAATTTCTATAGTGAATTGTTTTAGTCCCTTCACAAACTTCCTCAAGTATTACATGAACTACCTTGTAATGTATTGTGTGAGTGATTAACGGGCCACCTCTTCCTTTTCAGACTTCTTCTGCTTCTACGGACCATCCTCCTTTCACAGACCACTTCTCTTATGTGAACCATCCATGCTTCGCAGATGGATTCTTACTCCACATACTGCCTCTCCTTTGTGGACCCTTTTCCATGTGGGCTATAGTTCCTCACAAAATCCCTTTCGTGGATTATCTCCCATAGACCAATTATCCTTTCACGGAATTCTCATCATGAATCTATTCTCCTTCAAATAATTCTTCTTTGCAAACACTTTTGGACTTAATCAAATTATTACCCATAGAAAAGTTGTTTTCTTATTAAAATTTCTCTAAGTAATGATGTGATTAGTGGTCCTTATATAGGAAAACATATGCAAAAAATCTGCTCAATTGTTTTACTCAAATATTTGATGAGGTACAACCTTCACTATGGACTATGCTACTCCCTCAAACCTTTTTCCCCTCTATAGTCCATGTAGCGCCTTTGGTCCCTCACAACGGTTGATATATTCGGTGAACGAACCCCTTTACATCTCCTGAAATCAATACCTCTCAACTGCAAATAATGGTCATCATGTGAACTTCTATCCCCCCATGAACTGTGATCCTCCCACGAACTGTTTCCCCTATATGGTCTACATATCGTTCTTTTCAGTCATCATAGCACTACTATGTGGAAATATTCCCTATTCTAATTTTCATTGTTGTTCCATGTACCTCATATGTGGTCCATGAACTGTGCTTTGTGGTCCTCTTATTGTTTCCTCTGCAAAAAATTCTTCTTTTTCCAAAAACAAACTCCCTATTTTGAGACCCAAAAATTTAGAAAACACTGGGAAACTATGCCACCTTAAAAAACTACTTTGGCAACATCAACCAAACTAATTTGTGGGAATCTTACTTTTTCAACAAAAACAATCACACCGAAAAACACTGAGAAGAAAAATTAAGTGTTTTTTTCCAATAGGAATGGAAAGGGGGGAATTTTTATCTATTTTATGAGTTCAGCAACCATCATTTGGTGAGGGCTATTGATTCTATTAGTGACTGCCAAATAGAGATCTCTTGACTTCTCTAAGAACAATAGCTAAATTTTCTATTATTGTATATATATATATATGGTATGTATATAAATATATATTTTTTATATAAATCATATTTAAGAATATATATTAATTATATCATGCTTGTTAACCTTTATCAATGATAAAAAATTCTGATAAAATTCATTCTTTATTAGTTCTCTTTTTAGAAATGATAAATATTTCTCTTTATTAGTTCCTTTTTATATTGATAAATTTTTTCCTTTATCAATGATTTTTTCAACACTGACAAATATTGGAGCTACTTTTTTCACAATTTTGTAGTAGTAGTTATACCCACTCCCTCATCCTCCTCAAGAGTTAGTTGACACATAAATTTTCCCAGATCGAATTAGTAAATGTACCATAGTCCTATGGTGAATTTCTAATTAAATATCCCAATGTTATGTCATTTAGAAACCCAAAATTGATTGATGGCCCAAATTCTAGTCAATAAGTGGTCCTGAAGACCCAAAATTAAAACAGTCTTATCCTCATTGATGTTGAATTGATCTCCCACCCGTATGCCAGTAGTAAATTCCTTCATGCCACATCAAATTACTAGATCCAATCCCCATGAAAATATCAACTCCACCACCACAAACATTCATCTATGTAAGATGAAGAAATCTCTGTTACCCATTATTCCATATAGATCTCTCATCCAATGATTTTTCTATCACACCGCCCATTACTCCATGCCTCCACATGATACATCATCCATGGAACATCTGAGTTGCAACATCTCATAAATTTCATACTTCATACCCCAAATATCTGTAATAAATGTGGTTGTAAAAAACAAAAAACCACATACTCAATCAATAAATTAAATCTAATTTAGGATTTAATCTGATAGATATCAAGATGTTTGTGTCATGATCAAACCATTTTACTATAGAATCATGTGAATTATAATAGTAGTGGTTTCTAGTAGGAGTAGTGATAGTGGTCATTATCATATTAATGTTAATTGTAGGGGTAGTTATAGTACTGATAGTAGTTACAGTAGTAACAAGAATTAAGGGGGAGAAACACATAATAGAATTACTTATGCATGAATGCATGAAAATAAGGATGCTTAAACACGAGACCTACCAAATTCTAAGTGAGACTTGTAACACCCATATATTTTAAATTATATTTTACTTTAAATCCTAATGTGTTTAATAGCTTTCTTCACACGAAACAACGAACCAAAATAAACCATAGAGCTTCATATAACTGTTCAAATATAAATATTGAATTAGATTGAGAAAATATAGGTAAACTCATTAGGAAATAAATTCATAAATAAAATAAATATCATTTTTAATATTAATGTACTGATAAAACTCAATTAACTTAACTACATAGCCAATAATATCATTTTATGCTAAAAATGTATTTAATCTAAAATTATTTTTTAATGTGATTTATTTTAACAAACTAAAATATATTATATATAAATTATATCATTGATATTGATTTATATTAACATCAAAATAATTATTAATTGATATAAAATAATAATAGGAACAATTAAAATTTTAAAAAGTTATTTTTTGGTGAAAATAGTTTTTATTATATTTTTAAGTTTTTATCTAAAAGTTAAATTCTTTAATTTTAGAATTAATATTATACCAAATTATCTTCATTTTTTGAATTATAATAAAAATATTATCTTAGGATAATTTTTTTTATTATTTTTATGAAATAATTGATTTTTAGTAAAATAGTGAAAAATACAGTTTTTACTAAAACTGTAACATTTAGGACTATATGAAGAAGTGAATATAACATAAAAATTTATAAAACATTTTTAATTATAAAAAAAATTATTTATGGAATGAAATTGTGCATTTAAAAATAATATGTTGAATTTAGAAAACTCATGTTTAACATTTTTAAAATTAAGCAATATTTTTCTAATAAAAATAATTTTTAGTCTTTCTCTTTTAATTAAGTTTTATCTAGGTGAAATTAGGTTTTAGATTTATTTTAAAGTAATAATAAATATAATTTATTTAATAATAAACCAATTAATCTCATTAAAATCAATATCATTGATAATTGTTTCCTAATAATAACATTCTTTCTTAAAAATACACTTTTTCTAAAAATAGGTTTCTACATGTTACATGTGCTAATGTTAAAATTAATTGTTATTACACATATAATTTTTTTTTATAGAATCGATTTAATATTTAGAACCACTAGTTACAGATTATGTAATAAGTATAATTTTATTTTTATTCTTTAAAAGAAAATTATATAGGTAAAAATTAATTACCATGGTAAACCCCAAAATGGTAAAAGTGAAAAATCTAAGAGTAAAAGACTTAAAAACATGTTTAAAACATGTGTTCAAATGAATTTTTGAGGGATGATCAAACTTAGATACCCTCCCATACACACACACACACTATATTATTTTACACTACTTTCCCACTTTAAATGTGAAACATGTGCTCTCTTTTTATTAAAAAGTTATATTTACAAAAATATCATTTCACTCACCAATAAAAGGATATCACCTTCACCCCATCTCTCTACTAATTATAAAGATTTATCTAGGCCAAAAATCTACATTAATCTATCCTAAACTCTTTATACATGTCTTATAATCCTTGGTCTTTTCAAAAAACTATACTAAGTAACATTAAGCTGTTACCCAAGGGAGAACATCCAAAGGGAGAGGTAATGTTCTCAACCGAGCTCTCTTAATTATTTTCTTCTTCTACCCACTCAAACCTATTCTATATAAGAAAGTGTGATAACATTAGTCATGGAAATATTCTGAAATTTTATTATACTAATGAAATATCTATTTTAGACCTTCCTCCAAAACCATTCAAAAAATGAAGACGTTGTTATGCATACATGCGAACTACCGCCTTCATGAACGGCGTGTCATATTTTTCATAACAACCATACATAGTGGGTCCAAAATAATTATATAATGAAAAAATATAATATTTATAAAATTATTAATATTATTATATTTTAATTTATTTATTTTTCAACTCCACCCCACCCCACCCATTCTATTAAAAATAAGAGTGGCATCTACGTGTACATAAAAACTATTATCTCCACAGAACATTGTATTTCATTTTCCATTACCACCTGACATGGATGACTTTAAAATTTTATTTAATGTACAAAAATAATATTTATTAAACTATTAATATTATATAAATATATCATAGTAAATTCTATTAGTGATATTGGTAATAAACGGTCATAGTAAACTTAACAATTTAAAATGAACATATCAAGGAAACTTTCTTAATTTGACCCCATTTTGTGAACAATTGTGAAATTGTATAAATTTTTTCCAATGTAACAATAAAATACATACACCTATAAAATTATGGATATTATGAAGCTATTTTACAATACTTTTAAACATAGTCAAATATACTAAGGAAGTTTCATAGAAATTGACCAGACCACCTCGAGTAACCAACATAAGTGAAAACTATTTAATAAATAAATAACATGTGATAATAAATAGACCTTATAAAATGAAATATATATTAAAATATTATTAATAAATTTTTTAACAAACATAATTTTATTATTATGGTAGTTATGTGCATTTGCAGGGTGAATCAGGACATCAGGTAAGGGTTTTCGCATATTAATTTTGATTCATTGAGATGTGATTTGTATTTTCCACTTCTTCTCATCTTGTAATGTAAAAATTTCCATTAGATGTAATTTTGTCATAAATTTTTTAAATTTTAATGGATTTAAAAATATATATCATATTCTACATTCATGTATTTTTAATTTTAAAGATAAAAAAATTCTTAAGTAGTTTATTAAATCGATTTTCATTTCATTTGAGTCTTGAGTTATATTTCACAACTATTATTTTATAAGTTCCCTTATTCTACCATTTCTCTATTTTACATGGTAACTCATTTTTTCCATCATGTGAATTACTTCTTTAAAATAAAAACTTCTATATTGGTTGATTTATTCCTAAAATTTATGACATTTTTATGATTAATACTTATCATTTCTAATGGATTTTTCTCCTCCATGTCCATATTTTCCTTCTCCACCAATGTTCACATTTCCTATTTAGGAAAATAAATTTATTTTAGTTCCTATTACACTAATATTTCTCCTTAACCCTTTTCAATATAATTTTTTATTAACATTTTTAATGATATGGGTTTCAATAAATGTATTTTAAAATATAAAAAGGGGTCTTCTTAACCACCCTAATTACTTTTGGGTAATGCAATATCTTTCTTTTCTCCCTTTTTCACTATACTATTCTCATATAATTCATCTATTTTTTTCATATATATTCATTAAATATATACCTAGTTTACTTTAACGTTATATATTGGGTGTAATACATATTTTACATTATCTTGATGATTCTCTCTTTTTAACCCGATTTAAGGGGAATCCCAATTTATTATGTCATGTTATGTACCGCCTCCATAAAATATTTTTTAACTATTAATAGTTTTTTTTGAACAATAATTATTTTATGTAAAACCCTATTGGTTCTATTATATTTTAAAAGAAAATAATAATATATTTCCTTCTTAAAAATATCCTTTACTCATTTCATCAAGTATCACCTAAGTGATTTATTATTTTTTTCCTTACATTCCTTATCCTTATCATGAATTTTTCTATATTGTAGCTCCATGTTCAAGACCCATGATTATTTATTCAAATATAAAAATCCAAAATGATTTAATTCCTTCTTATCTTGGTAATCATTATGTTATTTCCTTTGGTTATGGTTTGAGACATGAAACCCACTTCCTACTCATGGGTTTCATCATGGTTATGATTTATGCATGGTTTCTTTTCCTCATGTGGAACATATATACATGTTCATATTATGATGTGGTAGGTGATCTCAGAATTATATATCCCTCTAATGCATTAGGTAATTTTTTTGGTCTCAAGATATACCATGTGTGTTGAACGAGAAGTTATCCTAGCACATTGTGTTATGTTATCTTGGTAGTGAGCCTTGAGTTTTTTATTCACACTCAAATTTGCCCAAGATTTTATGGTTAAGCGGTCGCTTGTAGTTTAGCTTAGGTTGTCGAATCCTTAGAGACCTAAGAAGTAACCTACAGATACGTACATTCTATGGACTGTTTTTAGCTATTAATTGGTCAAATTTGGGTTGATTTTAGATGGGTTTAATTGAACACTAAAAGTATTAAGTGAATTCAAATTATGAGAAGGGTTGATCCTACGTTATTACATGGGGTGGATTGGATGCATTATTTTTTTAAAATATTTCAATTTATTATATTTTAGATGGGTTCATTTAAGGAGATCAAACAAAATCATTACTTACTAGTTTAATTCCTACACACCCTAATACTAATCACCTATACACTTGAAGGATCAAATTTTTCAGCACTCTAAGGTAAAGGTTCATATTAGCACTTAAAGTATGTGACCTTAAATTTAATAAGGATGAAGAGGTTTTAAAATCATCAAATAAAAATCTCATTTAAAATAAGTTATTATCCATTAATGGAGTGAGATATAAAATCCAATACAGCCCCTTTATACTCCATTGGATCAACCCATAAGTGGATTAGCCCTCCATTAATCCTATGGTTTCAATGGAAGCGGGAAGTAGACTCATGAGGGAGGAATTGGAGAAGTAAAAAAAATAATGAAATAACGATCACTCCATCATTGTGTGATAATCTCACAAGGTTTAGTGTGAAAAAGTTCACAACTTGAGTAAATGGTATCAAAGTGATAAGAATAAAATAGGAAACGTTAATATGAAGAACTTTTATAAATGAGCTAAGGTAATTCAAGAACTTACAATTGAAGGAATGCAATTACAACATCAAATTGGAAGCATAACATTAAAATGAAACAAAGCTCAAAGATCATCAACTCCTCTGCCACCACTACCTTAAATAAACATTTCAAGAGTCTTGGGTCGAGATACCAATAGTATAAAGGATCCCACTTGAGTATGGTAGGCCTTGGGTTGTGGAAATTAAGGGAGAGGAGACTTTTCACCCTTGACCCAAAGTTGCATCCAGCTTGCATCCACTGGACATAGGCACCTAGATGGCCTTCTAGATGGCCAAATTGGAGTGATACATAGACGAAAAAAGTGAATCTCCAGATGTCACCTAGCTCTCATGAAATTTGGGATTCATTGGGTCTGTATTGTGGGACCCACATTTTCATCATTGGGCTGGTGTCCAATCTGGCTTCTCCAGAATTGTTTCCTTTCATCACCAAATATCCACATCATCCTTTATGAATCCTAAATTGATCCCTAAATGAAAAATGTTTATATTTAAGTGTAGATACATTTCCCAAAATATCAAATTAAAATATGGATCATTACATTCCTTAAAATCAGATTAATCATTGGGCGTAAATTGGTGTACATTAGGCATGAAGTGATCAAATGATGAGAATGGATGTTCAAAATTAAAATCCACTAACTCAGACCCATAAGATTAAAAATGAACATTTAATATCATTAAAATTTAATAAACATATGTGTTTTTATCATCTAATCACACCCCCCAACATGAGATTTTCTAGTCCCGAGAAAATAATTCGAAGATTATATTTAAATTCCTTTTTTTCAAACACGTTATAACAAACATTGCTCACAATGTAAACTACACACAAATATATCTTTATAACCTATCAAAATAATTTAAAACAAGATAAATTTAACATTAGATCCCAATCCCAATCCCATTCCTTTGATCAAATCCATCATCATACTTTATCCAACTTAATTAGGTGAAATTATGTGTTGTGAATCACAAAAGATATGGGGGTTCATTTTCATTCAAGGGGGAAATCATGGAAGCGCTAGATGGAATCACATTTACTCCTAATATGAGTATTCATTTTTTTTTATTTTTTTGTGATTTTTTTTACAATCTTTCCATAGTAATTGATATTTCACGTAATTAAATTAACCCATATAGCAAGACTTTGTTGATGACTCCTAGGCTCAAAGGCCATAGGGCACCAAGTGAAGCCCATATACTCAGGCATCATCTAGAGTTAACTTGATCAAAAACAAAGTCATATTACCATAAATAGAGATAGAGTTAAAAACTCAGGGCTAGACAACTCTGGAGTCATGATCCCAAAATTCCTAAAGCCTCTCATTTTATCAATCCATTGCTCTACAAGCAATTTTTTATTTTTTTTTTATTTTTTTTTTATTTTTTTTTTATTTTTTTTTTATTTTTTTAATACTCATATCATTCATAAAATTAAAACAAACCTATGCTATTTATTATGGGACCCCAAGAATTCAAATTAGTACCCCACATTCAAGAGGACGTGCATTGTAGAATTTTGATTAAAAGATGAAAATAAAAATGATGAAAATTATCATTGGACAACCAAACTTCCAAAATCGATGCTTGTAAACTTAATCATGAATTAAATTAAGAGTTAAGGAAATACAAAATAATTTTCTATGTAGTTTTAATGTCAGAAAAGATGTTATTATATGAATGAAAAAGTAATTTTACTTCTTTTTTCTCATTGTTTTTTTAACAAAAATTTCTTTTTCACACCCCCAAAATTAGAATGAAACTGTCCACAGCTTCTTAAAAAGAAAAGAGGGTGGATAGTGGGTGGGGGGGAAATGAGTTGGAAAGGTCATGGAACAAGTTCACCTGTTGGATTCATAATGATGATTGTGGTACTCCCAAATCACTCTTTATTCTCATGGTAGATGTATGCACCTCTTTGATTGAATATGTATCACCCAAAATAGTACTTGAACCATACAAACAAGAACAAAACAGACAAAACAAAAAACACAACAACTTATTTAATACCAAGTCTCATCATTTTTATAGTTTTCCCTTTTTAAAAAAATAAAAATAATGATACATTGTCTTCTTTTCAATTTCTGGGTAAGGTAGTACTCAGGGATCACACTGCGTGACAGAGATGAATATTGTGCTACCCTTTCATACCCATCCATACTCATAAGTTAAGAATAGTTCAATAGTTTGAGGTAGAATAAAGTTATATCAAAATGATCCCCTAATCCTATTTGAAATAAAAAGTTTATTAAAACAAAAAAATGATTGGAAGCTTGAAAACCACATATTGTCTCCCATGCAGTGCTTTTTTTAACATCATTACCTCGGATTGGACCCCTAATTGATTAATTATTTTTGTCATCTAATTTAGGTTCACACAATTATTCCTCAACTTCATGTTTTTGGAATGGTTCTATGAATGGTTCGACTCTATGACCATTAGCTTTAAATTTTTTGACCATTGGTGGGATCTTGAATTTCAACAGCCCCATGGGGGTACACCTTATACACTATGTATGGACCAGACCATCTAGACCTCAATTTTCTAGAGTGTAAGTGAAGTTTAGAATTATAAAAAAGAACATGTTTTCATGGTTAAATGTGTTTGACTTTAATATTCCATGATTGGTAGGCCTGAACTCTAGATTTATTTATCCGTGAATTTTCATAAGCCTCCATCCTAAGTTCCTCAAGTTTATTGAGATCTAATTTCCTTTTTGTTCTGTCCAATGAGAGGTCATAATTCATTTTCTTAATTGCCCAAAAATCCTTACGTTCAATTTATACTGGTAAATGGAATGTTTTTTCATAAACTAACCTATATGGGGAAATTCCTAAAATTGTTTTAAATGAGGTTCTATAGGACCAAAGAGTAACTAAGAGTTTTCTTGACCAATATTTCCTAGATGGATTAACATTTTTCTCAAGAATTTGTTTGATTTCTCGATTGGCCAACTTAGCATGACCATTGGTTTGTGGGTGGTAAGTATTGGACACTTTGTGAGAAATTACATACTTTTCCATGAGTACTTAAAAAGGAAAATTGTATAAATGAGTTCCATAATCACTAATGATAGCCCTAGGAATTAAAAATCTAGAGAGGATGTTTTCCTTGAGAAATCTAATCATAGTTTGATGGTTATTGGATTTTGTAGGAATAGCCTCAACCCATTTGGAGACATAATCGATAGCTAAAAGGATGTACAGATATCCCCTAGATTTTGGTAAGGGACCCAAGAAATATATTCCCTAGAAGTCAAAGATTTCAATCACTAAGATGGGAGTGAGTGGCATTTGATTACTTTTTGTGATGGACCCTACTTTTTGACACTTAGGACAGCTTTGAAAAATGTATAGGATTCCCTTGAGAGGGTGGTCCAAAAGAGACCACACTGAAGAACCTTTGAATAAGTCTTCTTAGAGGAAAAGTGACCACCAAATGCCTCACTAGGATAGAATTTAAGGATGGACTCTTGTTGAGATTCTAGGACACACCTCCTAATGACTTGGTCAGGGTAAAACTTATAGAGGTATGGATCATCAAACACATAGTTACTAACATCATAAAGGAATTTCCTTCGATCTTGAGTCCCTAATAATTTTGAAATGAATCTTGTAACTAAGAAGTTAGATATCTTGGCATATCAAGGGTAGTCGCTCACAGAGTAAAGGTGTTCATCAGGGAATGAATCAGACACAGAAAGGTGATTTGAGTTATCAATGAATTCCATCATTGAGAGGTGATCAGCTACAACATTTTCAACACCCTTTTTGTCCTTTATTGAGAGGTAAAATTCTTATAAGAGAAGGACCCACCTAATAAGTCTATCTTTGGCATCTTGTTTTTGGAATAGGTATTTTAGGGCTGAATGTTCAGTGAAGACAATGATGGGTGATCCTAAGAGATAGGATCTGAATTTCTCTAAGGAAAAGACAATAGTATGCAACTATTTTTCAGTGGTGGTGTAGTTGATTTGGGAATCATTTAAGGATTTTCTTACATAATAAATAACATAAGTAGTTTTATTGAAATGTTTTCCTAACACAACTCCTATAGAAAAGTCACTGGAATCACACATAAGTTCGAAAGGGGGGTTCCAATTTGGAGATTTCATAATGGGAGGAGAGATGAGAGATGATTTGAGGGATGAGAATGAACCCTCAAAGCTTTCTATCCAAACAAATAGAGCATCCTTTACTAGGAGATCACAAAGGGGATGAGAGATTTAACTAAAGTCCTTGGTGAATATTTTATAGAAACCAGCATGTCCTAATAAATACCTCACTTCCTTAATAGTTCTGGGTGATGGAAGGTGACGAATGATGTCAACCTTTTCTTTATCAACTTCAATCCACCTACCTAAGACTATATGGCCAAGGACTAATCTCTATTTAACCATGAAATGGCATTTTTCCCAGTTTAGGACCAGATTTGTTTCTTCACATCTGGACAAAACTCTCTCCACGTTCCTAATACACCCCTAAAATTTATCCCCAAAGACAAATAATTCATCCATTAAGACCTCAATAAAATCCCCTACCATGTCTGAGAAGATTCCCATCACGTACTGCTGGAAGGTTCCATGGGAATTTTATAACCCGAATGGCATGATTTTGAAGTCAAAGGTTCCAAATGGAAAGGTGAATGTAGTCTTCCCTTGATCCTCTCGGGAGACCTCAATCTTATTGTACCCCGAGTACCCGTCTAAGAAATAGTAGAAGGCATGACATGCCACTCTCTCAAGGACTTGGTCAATGAATGGTAAGGGGAAATGGTCCTTCTTATTAAATGAGTTTAGCTCCCTATATTTGATGCATAATCTCCATCCACTACTCACCCTAGTTAGAAGAATCTCTTCATTCTTATTGGTGATAACTATGATTCCTAGATTCTTGGGAACCACTTGGATTGGGATCACCCACTCACTCTCAGCTATGGGATAAATGATACAAGATTTTAACAATTTCATAAGTTCCTTCCTTACTGCCTCCATGAGATTAGGATTGAGTCTCCGTTGAGGTTGACGACATGGCTTTGAATCAGATTCCAAAACAATCATATGAGTCCCAATAAGTGGGATAATCCTAGGAATATCAGACAAGGTCCAACCAATGGCTTTCTTATGTTTCTTAAGGACATCTTGAAGCATCCTCTCATGATTGGATTCAATAGAAGAATAAATGAAAATAGGATTTGTTCCATTTTCTCCTAGGAAGGCATACTTAAGTGAAGAAGGAAGTTCTTTAAATTCAAGATAAGGTTGGTTCAAAATTTTATTAGAATATTGGGACATTGGCTCAAGATCAATTTCTTTTTTTATAGAGTTTCAGATTGGATTGATTCCCCTCATGTAGAATTTTTAGCTACTATATTGGTTTGATCATATTTAGGGAAGGAAGTTGGAGTGGTCTCCATAAAAGTGGATTCCTAAAAGGTTTCACTAATTTTTGGACCTAAGACATCATCATAAGAGAAATTTGAAAATGATTCAAGCTAGGGAGATAAACTTCTTTCATGTAAACAAAGGAAATAAATCTCATCCTAACTTAAACATCCATCAAATGTTCTTTGATGTTCTATGGATTCATTATCAATGCTTCCTATCATGTTTACTTTATGAATTTTCTCACCATACCCTATTTGTGAGCTTGCATTATAGATTTTAAAGTCTAGACTCATGTTTGCAAAGGTGATGGTCATGTTCCCATTTTGAACTTGGATAACAGAGTTGATTATTACAAGGAAATAAAGACCAAGTATGATTGGGGTTTTTTCCTTATTTCCTAAGTTTTTATGGTTATTAAGGACAATAAAGTTAGCAGGGTAGATGAAGTTTTCAACCTTTACCAGAACATCCTTTAAAATCCCCTTTGAAACCCTAATTCTACAATCAGAAAATTGAAATGTGAAAGATGTGGGTTGGAGCTCTTCTAGGCCTAACTGGAAAAACACAGCATAGGGGATGATATTGACACTAGCACCTAGGACAAACAAGGCCTTGAAAATTTTGCTCTCTCCTAGTTCAACATTGATGTAAGGGCAACCCGGGTCTTTTAACTTAGGAGGAATGGTCCCTTGAATGGTGGTACTCACATTAGCATCCAAAAGGACTTGGTTTTTATGTGAAAATTTTCTTTTAAAAGTGCACAAGTCTTTAAGTTACTTTGAGTAGGAAGGTATGGTTTTGATTGCATCAAGAAGTGGAATGTTCAACTTGACTTGTGAGAAGATTTCCCTCAATGTTTCACTCAATTCAATATTGGTTTTCCTCCTCATGTGTTGAGGAAATGGTGTAGGTTGTGGGGTTTTTTGTTGAAGAGTTGTTTCTTTCACATTGTTATAAATTTCCTCAGTTTGAACTTGTTGTTCATTTGAATTTTCATTAGAGTTTGAAGCTTCACATGTTTTCTGACTTATTTTTTTAGGTTTCTCAATTATTTTCCCACTTCTTATAACAGTCACATCCTTTAGTTGTTCATGAGTTGTTTGATTACATCTCGACTCTCCCCTTACTATTTTTTGTGGAATGGATTGTGTATTCATGGGTTCCTTTCAAGTTTTGATGGTTTGAAGTTCTTGTTTAAGGGAAGAGACTTCCGAGTTCATCCTTTCCATTTGTTTGTACTATTGTTCTAGTAGGATTTGTGGAATAGTTTGAGTTGGTGCTTGAGATGATTGGTTTATCCCAAGGGGATATTTTGGAGGTTGGATAGTTTGTTGAAAATGGACCAGTGGTTTTTGGTATGGATAGTTTGGGTTTGGAACTAGTTATGGGTTTGGTAGTTCTGATAGAGGTACAGATTTTGTCCCTATGGTTCGCTAGGTTGTTGTTTATCATTTCAACGAAAGCCTAGGTGGTCATTATACCGTGTGTTGAAGTTGTTTTGGTATTGAGGCTTTTGAAATTTCAAAGCATTTACTTTCACTGGGGGTCCTCCTAAAAGAACATCCTTGATGGATGGAATGGTTGGGCAGTTGTCTGTCTTATGGTCATGTTTGTCACAAATTGTGCAAACAGAGTCTACAGTTTGGATTTCATGGACTTTCCTAAGGTCTATCTCTTCAAACTTCCTAGAGAGTTCTATGAGTTTATCCCTAAGGATTTCCTCTTATCTAACTGTATGAATTCCAGTAGTTTGTGTATTTTCAAAATAAGGTGAAGTTCCCCATTTTTGGTTTTGTTTACCAAGTATTTCCAGATACTCGTAGGCATCATTTGGGGCTTTGTTTTTAAAAGTTTTACTACACATCATTTCAATAAATTTTTTGTTCCCCAGACCCAACCCTTCATAGAAAATTCTCACTTGTTCAGGTATAGAAAAACCATGATGTGGAACCATTTTTATGGTGTCTTTGAACCTCTCCCATGTTTCATAGAATGACTCTCCCTCTCTTTCAAAAAAAATTTGGTTTCTCTTTTTAAGTGAAATTGTTTGTGGGGGGGAAAGTATTTTTTTGTAGAATTCTCTTTGTAATTGGTCCCAATAGTAGATGGATGATAGTATCAAATTTTTTATCCAATTTTTAGCTTTATCCTTTAAAGAAAAAAAGAAATAGCTGCATCCTAGTTGATTCTAGATTATGTGGGGGAACACATGGTTTCTACAACGTCATTGAACTCCTTAACATGAAGGTAGGACATCTCAGACTCCATTCCCTAGAATGTGGGAAGATGGTTTAAGATATGGGGTTTAAAGATGTTGTTGGAATATCCTAGGGAGTTGTTTCTAATTCATGAGGGGGCATTAATTCGACCAGGTGTGAGGTAGTCATTCATGTTTTGATCAACTGCATTCCCCAATTTTGATGCTCCCTCATTTGGATTTCCCTTTTGGTTCCCACCCGGGGTTATGAGTTGGTTTATTTGAAGACATTCCATTGAAAAGGGCTCAATTTTTGACTTGGGGGTATTAGGAAGATTAGGTTCTAAGGGAAAGAGTTCCCTTGGTGTACTTGACTCCCCAAACCCAAGACTATCCACCCTAACTAGACAGTTTGATTGATCATGGGTGTAGGCGGACATGCTCCAAAAGAAAAAAAACAACAAAGGGAAAGATAAGAGAATTTGGATGAGAAAATAAGAAATGGGGAAGAATGGAATGGGTGCTTAGATGACTTACTTGGGTCCCTGTAAATGGCACCAAAATTTTATTCACTCTAAAATTTACCCAAGATTTTAGGGTTTAGCGGTCACTTGTAGTTTAGCTTGGGTTGTCAAATCCTTATAGACTTAAGAAGTAACCTACAGACTCGTACATTCTATGGACTATTTTTAGCTATTAAGTGGCCAACTTTGGGTTGATTTTAGATGGGTTTAATTGAACACTAAAAGTATTAAGTGAATTAAAATTATGAGAAGGGTTGATCCTAGGTTATTATAAGGGGTGGATTGGATGCATTCTTTTTTTTAAATATTTCAATTTCTTATATTTGATATGGGTTCATTTAAGGAGATCAAAAAAATCATCACTTACTGGTTTAATTCCTACACACCCTAATACTAATCACCTATACACTTTAAGGATCAAAGTTTTGATCACTCCAAGGTAAAGGTTTGTATTATCACTTGAAGTGTGTGAACTTAAATTCAATAAAGATGAATAGGTTTTAAAATCATCAAATAAAAATCTCATTTAAAAGAAGTGATTATCCATTAATGGAGTGAGAAATAACATCCAATCCACCCCATTTCTACTCCCTTTTATCAAACCATAAGTGTTTTATCCCTAAATTGATTATATGGTTTCAAAGGAAGTGGGAAGTAGACTCATGAGGGAGGAATTGGAGAAGTAAAAAAACATTGAAATAATGGTCACTCCACCATTGTGTGATAATATCACAAGGTTTGGTGTGAACAATTTGACACCTTGAGGAAATGGTATCAAAGTGATAATAAAAATAATAAAAAACGAGAATATGAAGAACTTTTATAAAGGATCTAAGGTAATTCAATAACTTACAATTGAAGGAATGCTATTGCAACATCAAATTGGCAGCATAACATTAAAATGAAACAAAGCACAAAGATCATCAACTCCACCACGACTTCCATAAATAAGAATTTCAAGAGGCTTGGTTTGAGCTCCCAATAGTAAAAAGAACCCCACTTGAGTATAGTAGGCCTAGGGTGGTGGAAATTAAGGGATAGGAGACTTTTCCACCCTTGACCTGAAGTTGCAGCTAGCTTGCATCGACTTGACAGAGGCGCCTAGATGTCCTTCTAGATGACCAAATTGGAGTGGGCCATAGATGAAAAAATTGAATCTCCATATGTCTCCTAGCTCTCATGAAATTTGGGATTCAATGGGTCTGTATTGTGGGCCCCACATTTTCATCAGTGGGCTGGTGTCCAATATGCCTTCTCCAGAATTGTTTCCTTTCATCGCCAAATATCCTCATAATACTTTATGAATACTACATTGATCCCTAAATCAAAAATGTTCATATTTAAGTTTAGATCAATTTACCAAAATATCAAATTAAAATATGGATAATTACATTCCTTAAAATCATATGAATCATTGGGACTAAATTGGTGTACATTAGGCATGAAGTGCTCAAATAATGAGAATGGATGTTCAAAATTAAAATCCACTAACTCAGGCCCATAAGATCAAAAATGAACATTTAATACCATAAAAATGTAATAAACATATGTGTTTTTATTTACTAATCAGTTTTGTTTATGATGTCATGCTTTATGTTATTCCCACATATTTGTGATAATTAGAACTTTTGATATCATACCCTTATTCCATGTCTCCATGTTTATCCCACACTCTTATTTCATGGTACATGTCTATTAATCTGATATTATATGTCCCACTATCATGACTTATGGACAAATCTTATTGTTACATGTTCTTTTAATATGATATTTATCCCCTAATCATGTTTTCTAAAATTCTTACGATCCAACCCTTGATAATATGTTGATGATTATTTTCCTTACTGAGCATTTGAGATCACCCCTTTCTTTTTTTTCCATTCCTTGGGTTATTTAGATGAGTATAACCTATGATAAGTATAGAAGAGTGTATAGTGTGGCTTAATTATAGAGAAATGTTTACAGGTGTTCTAAAATAAGTTTCACATATAGCTAGTCCTAAAAGACACTAAACCTTAAATTATTGGGATAATTTAATTATTTATTAGATATAATATTTAACTTGTGGAAATGGTTTAAAGTAAAGATATGTTAGCTTTGTTTTCATCAAATACTATGTTTAAAGAAATAATTTATATCATTAGATCTGGGTGTGGGTCTAGGGAGCCTCAATTGGTATATAGTAGGGTTTAGTTATTTTTTAGGATTACTTAGTTATTTTTTATGATTATTTTAGTTATTATTGGGGATTGGGAAAGTTAAATTTAGCGAAAATATTATGGATAAGTTTAAGGGATAAGTCTCAGTGTGGGATAATATCCTAAATTTTGGTGAATTTTTTAGAGTGTGGTCTTTAAAGAAATTACTTTATTGTCTGGTTACTAGAAACTGCATGTGACTATGGAACAGATGCACCTAGGGGTAATCACCCTGAAGAAGTTTGGTTAAGTATTAACTCAGTCTTTACTCAGTGTATGATGAATGGGAATAATACTACACACATGGTGGATATTATTTGGTTAATCACATTCACTTTACAATAAATTATTAAGGGTTTAATTTTAGGTCAAGGATTATGAGAGAACCTAACCTAAATAAACCTATATTGAACCAATATTTATTTAGGTTCAACTAAAAGCTAATGTGATGGTTTTAAATAGTAAGTCATTTCTAGGTTTATTTTTTTATAATATCATTTATGATAATTATCTTATGATTTTAATAATTCATCACTCGTGTTAACCCCTTTTAGTATTAGTAATGTTTGAATCTCAAATAACCAAGTTAATAATGGATTCCATGGATAGTGCAAAGATTTTCCCAGTGAGAAACCTAATGGGATAAGGGCCGGAGTGAGAAATATTATGGTCATGCCTAATCCGCTATCATGAATTATGATTAACAATTTGAACTAATTTTATTTTAAAAACACACAAAATAATAGATTGATAGAGTCGCATGGATGTTAGAATGACGAATACAATGAAGTAAAGAAGATTCAATCACCTTCATGGAAAAAATATGGGAAGAGGAACCCAGGGGAATATCTCAAAGGAACTAGAAGATGTTTTTTCTATATTAAATAAAGTAATTAAGAAAAAAAATACTAATGTAAATGAAATAACTTAGCTAACATGATGGGTAAAAAAATTTCTTCCTAAGGATCCACAAGAAATTTAATGATTTAGATGTGATGAATTTTGACATTATGAAAACCAGTGCACTAATCTAAGGGATTAAGGTAACAATTAATACTAACAAACTCCTAGACTATGGAAACATGTAAAATACAATGAAAAGATAACTTTTAAAGTGGATAGTGATAATTAATCGTTAGTTGTTGTTCTTAACTCTAGATTTTCATATGTCTTATGTCAAGTAAATTTCATAAACTATTAGATAATGAATTATATATAAAAACGGCTAGTAGTATCATTATTGTATCAAAGTATATGAATATCATTCATGTTTTGTAGAATTATGATTTATTCGGGGCTTATTATCCTTCCTTTAGATTAATTATATGTTATTTTGGAAATGCATTTTCATTCTCCATTTAGAATTCATATTAATCAACAAAATATGGAAATCAAATTTCTTATTTCAAACCAGCCTATAATCATTTATCAATTCAAGGAAGGCCATGAGATCTCATGGAAAAATAGTTCTATTATAGAAGTTATTATACCCAAACATAAGGGATATTTATATCAAATAATTGGATAAAAAATCAATATCAAGAATAAACTTATTCTGTGGAAATAAATATATTCCCTAAGTTTGTAAAGTTGGTATTTTTTTAGAAATTATACCTTTAGTCATAACTAGATTTAGATACCCTTATCTATTTTCACTAGTATGAGATAATTAAAATTTTGAGGATGCAGTTTATTTAATGTGGGATAATGTAACACCCTAAGATTTTAAATTATATTTTCCTTTAAAAACTAAAGTATTCAATAGCTTACTTCACATGCAACACTGAACCAAAACGAATCACATAACATTATATAATCATCAAAATGAAGTTATTAAAATAAAGAGTAAAAATAGATGTAATTTCATAATGAAATACATACATAAATAAAATAAGGATTATTTTTAATACCAATTCATTGATAAAACTCAATTAATACAGCTAAATAACTAATAAGATCATTTTATGATAAAATCTATTTCATCTAAAATTTCATTTTTATGTGATTTATTTTAAGAAAATAAAATATATTATATACAAAATAAATTTTTTATATTAATAATATATTAACACAAACCTATTTATAAATTTATAGGAAATAATAATGAGAATAGTTATAATATTAAAAAGTTATTTTCCAGTGAAACACTTTTCATTATATTTTTATGTTTTTATTTTAAAGTTAAATTACCAAATTTTATAATTTTAATATGGAAAAATTAACATAATATTTTAACTTAAAATAAAAATATTCCCCTATGATAAATTTTTTTCTCTGTACTAAAATAATTTAAAATTAGGGGAATAATAAAAAAATACTTTTTTTCTAAAACTTTAGCATTTATGATTATATCAAGAAGTAAGTATAAATTAAAAAATATAAAAAAAAATAACTCATGATATAAAATGTATTTATGCAGTGAAATTAGGAATTTAAAAATAATTTGTTAAATTTATAAGACCTATGTTTAACATTTTAAAAAATGATCAATATTTTTCTAACAAAAACTATTTTTAGTCATTCTATTTTAATTATCTTTTCTCCAGTTGAAATTAGGTTTTTTATTTCTTTGAAAGTCACATAAATATGTTTTGGGTAATAATAAACCAATAAATTTCATTAAAATCAACAACATTTATAATTTTTTCTTAAACATAACATTTATACTTAAAAATACAGTTTTTATAAAAACATGTTTTTACACGTTACATGTGCTAATGTTAAAATTTATTTTTCTTACACATATAAATTTTATTTAATATAATTAATTTAATATTTCTAATCATTTGGTAAAAATTATGTAATAATTTCCATTTTATTTTTTTTCTTTAAAATTAAATTACATAGGTAAAAATTAATTGGCATAATAAAAAAAATGGTAAAAGTGAAAAATATAAGATTAAAATACTTAAAAACATGTTTAAAACATCTATGAAAATTAATAGTTGAGGTATGATTGACCTAAACTCACCACCCACTCCATTATTTTCCAATTCTTCTCTATGTTACATTTTTAACATGTTCCCTCTCTATATTAAAATGTTATATTTACAAAAATGACATTTCCTTCACCTAAAAAGTTTTTCACCTCCACCCCATTTCTCCACTCATTATAAAGAATTATATTAACCAAAAATATAACATGTTGTCTTATAAACCATATACTAATGTATTATAATCCTTTTGCTTTCCAAAATACCAAGCTAAGGATCCTTAAGGTGTTACCCAAAGGAGAACATCTAAAGGGAGTGGTAATGTTCTCAGTCATGCTCTCTTAATTCTTTTCTCCCCCACCCCTTCAAACTTATTCTATCCATGACAGTATAATAATATAAGTATTACAAATATTATTTAATTTCATTATATTAATTTAATATCTTTCTTATACCTTCCACCAAAACCATTCAAAAAATGAAGATGTTGTCATGTGTACATGCAGACTACCAACACCATGAACGATGCATTATATTTTTCATAACCACCATACATATAGAGTAAAAAAGATTCATTTAATGAAAAAATATAAAATTTATAAAATTATTAAGATTATTAAATGATAATTATTTTATTTTTATACCACCCTCTTATTCTATGAAAAATGAGAGCATCATTTGAGTGTGTGTTTGGGTTACCTCCTCTATGGAATGACTTGTTTTATTTTCCATTATCACCTAAAATGGATGAATTTAAAAAAAATTAATGTATAAAAATTATAGTTATAAAAATATTAATATTCTATAAATATAGTATTATAAATTATATATGTGACATTAATAATAAATGGTCATGGTAAACTTAACCGCCTAAAATGAATATATCAGGGCACCTTTCTAAATTAGAGTCCATTTTGGTAAACCTTATGAAACTATATAAATTTTGTGCTAATATAATAATTAAATAAATTTACCCATATAATTTTGGATATTATTAATCTATTTTATAATAATTTTTACCATGTTCAATATACTAAGGAAGTTTCAAAGAAATTGACTAAACCACCTTAAGTAACCTATATAAGAGATAACTATTGAATAAATGAATAGTTAATGATAATAAATAGGCCTCATAAAATTAATTATAAATGAAAAATATTTTTAATAAATTTTATAATAAAATTATTTTTATTATTCAGGAAAGTTAGTCACATGCCTAAAACGAATCAAAACCTAAGGTAAGGGTTTTGAATACCAATTTTTATTCATTGAGATTTGATTTGTATTTACCAATTTATATAATTTAATAATGTAAATATTTCCATTTGATGTATTTTTATAATAATTTCCTTGAGATATAAAGGATTTAAAAATCCATATCATGTTATACATTTAATGGTTTTTTATTTGAAAGATAATGAAGTCATAAGTGGTTTTGTTGATTAATTTTTCATTTCATTTAGGTCTTGAGCTATCTTTCTTCACTATTCTTTTATAAGTTTACATATTCTTCCACTTCTATATTATTCATGGTAAATCCACTTTTCCCTTTGGGTTAATTAATTCTTTAATGTAAAAAAGCCTTCATTAGTTGATTTCTTCCTAAAAGTTGTGCCATTTTTGGATTAATACTCATCCTTTCTAATAGATTTTTATCCTAATTGTCCATATTTTCTATTTATGCCAATTTTATATCTTCCTATTTTGGAAATAAAATATGTTTTATCTCTTATGATTATCATATTTATCCTTACCTATTTTCAAAATAATTTTTTAACAGTCTTTTTACTAATTTGGGTTTCAATAAAGGTATTTTAAAACATAAAGGAGATCTTCTAAACCACCATCATTACTTTTGGGTTATGTGTTCTCTTTATTTGTACCCCTTTACCCTATATTATTCTCATGTAATTAATACATATTATATATATATGTTCCTTACATATATACCTAATTTATTTTACATTTTTTTTTGGGTATAATAAATGTTTTAAACTCCCTTAGTGATTGTCTCTTTTAAACCTGATTTAAGGGAACTTCTTGATTTATTATTTCATGTCAAGTACCACCTCCATCAAAAAAAATTAACTATGAATAGATTTTTAAAAACAAAATTATTTTATGTAAAACTCTCTTGGTTTAGTTTTTTTAAAACAAAAATAATAATCTCTTTCTATCTTTAAAATATCTTTTATTAAATTCATAAAGCATCACCTAAGTGGTTCATTTTTTTATTATTATATTTCGAATCCTTATCGTGAATTTTTATAGATTAGAGATCCATGTTAAATACACCTTCTTATTTATTCAAATATTAACATCCAAAATGATTTAATTCCTTCTTCTCTTGGGAATCATTATGATATATCCTTTAGTTATGCTTTAAGATACAAAACCCACTTCCTAATCATGGGTTTTGTCATACTTATTATTCATATATGGTTTATTTTTCTCATGTGGAACACATATACATGTAAATATTATGATGATATTGATGGACCTAGAATTATATAGTCCTATAATTAATTTGGTAATGTTTTTATCTCATGAGATATCGTGTATAGTGCACGGGTAGTTAGCCCGGCACACTACGTTATATTGTATTAGAAGTGAGCCTTGATTTATGTTTATAGTGTCATAATTTTTGTTGTTAACACATATATATGATTCCATGAACTTATTATATCATTTCCTTATGTCATTTTTCTATGTTTATATCACACACCTATGTCAAATTACATGTTTTTCATTATAGAGTACATGTCCCTCTAACATAACTTATAGAAAAATCTTATTATTTCATGTTCTTTTAAAAAGATATTCCACCCATGCTAATGTTTTATCATATTCTTATGATATAACCCTTTAAAAAATATTAATGAGTCCTTCCCTTACTAATTGTTTGAGATTTACCTTTATTATGTTTCCATTCCTCAAGTTATGAAGATGAGTATAAACTATGAAAAATCTAGATGGGAGTTTAGTGTGGCTTAATTATAGAGAATTTTTTTAAAGTGTTATAAAATAATTTTCTTATATATCTAATCCTCAAAGTCACTAATCCTTAATCTCTTGATATTGTGTGATTATTTATGATATTTAAATTTTAACTTATATAAATGATGTAAAATAAGGATATTTTATCTCAGTTTGCATCAAATTCAGTGTTTCATGAAAATGTTTTTTTAACACAAAATTTGGGAGTGTGGGTCTGGGGTACCTCAAGTTTTTACAAAATAATCATGTAACATCCTCAAAAAAAATAAATAATTATTCATTTTTAAACATGAACACATGTACTAGGATAATTATGTTGATAATATTTCCCCAGCATCCAAACATTGTACATCAAACATTCAGACGATACACATTAGAAAAATAGGTTATCTAGATAGACTCTCTCAACTAAGTGTATCAAAAGATAAAAAAATCTTCATTCCCTACTCACCACAAAAATTTGATACACATGAACGCACTCAATTGAAATAACACCACAAATTTATTTTGGAAAAAAGTAAAAAAAATGATAAAGTAAAGGACATTGGGATTCATGTGGTTGGGATAATGTGTCCTACATTCACGGGATAAATGTTGATACTCTTTTCATGACAATAAAAAGTTAAAAGACTAAAATTTAACTAAAAAACCAGTTAATATGGATTATTATATAGATTAATCCATCAATAATTATCATATCAATGTTAAATCTAAAACATTATCTAAGTAATTGTTCATGAGGTCCCCACTTCCCTTTTACAGAAGTATCCAACCGATTATTCTGGTTTAACCAACCAGATCTATTCAGGGATTCCCTTCCATTTAGAATGGTGACTACTAATCTTTAGTGTCCTTTTGAAATTGACCAATTATATTGATGAATATCCCAAGTTATTCTTATATAAGTAATTTATTCTATGAAAACCATCACCCATTCAAAAATCAATCTAATTTTATCATTCCCTAATCACCATATCATTTATTATAAAGATTCACTGTCATTAACTAAATCCCCTAGATGATGTATTATCTAAATATATAATGTCTATTTAATTCACTTGAAACATAATCAAGCTTCACACTCTCAACAATCTCTCTCAAGAAGACAACTTCAAGGAACCCCCAACATCACTCTGATACTTGGGCACAAAACAAACTTCCTTCCACTTATGTAGTAAGCAGTGTTCTCCATTATTCATATTTTTACCGAAGTTTCACAGAGTCGGGATTTTTCATTATATTTTCTTAGACTAACACTTTGGTAAACAAGTCCACTAGATTTTTCATTTCAGTTATCCTCTACAAATAAAACTCCTTATCCATGAATAAGTTTCATATGAAGTGATATTTCAAGTCAATATGCTTCATCCATGAATGGAAGATGAGATTCCAAGATAAATCAATTAAAATTTTATTATCAAAAAAATACACTCCACATTTCTATATTCTTATGAGAACCTTAAACAACCAAAAAAAACTAACACCTTCCCCAAATTTGTTTCATCTACATGTTCTACTTTGATTTTAGATAAAGTAAAAATAAATTATATCAGCAACATCCAACTCACCATCATTCCTCAATAGGTAAACACAAACCCTACGGTGCTATTCTAGGTGTATGAATCCCTATAAAAGTTTGAATCAACATAAACTCACAATGGGTCATATATCCAAAAGCACAATGTTTTATCTTATAATACTTTTAAGTACCATATGATCAATTTCACAACCCTGTAGTTTTTCATTACCATATTTTACATGAATCAACTTAAAACTACCACTATAAATGAAATGCATGGTCTAGTACATATCATGGAATGCATCAAACTTTATAACATTGATGCAAACAAAACCTTCATTGTGTATTTAACCTTATCTTTTATTTTTGGAGACTTATCCCTGGAAAATTTTTATTATACATCCAATGGAATTGAAATGGTCTTGTATCTTTTCATTTGAAATATTTTGATAACCTTTGGAATGTAATATCTTTAAGATAAAACAAACATACCAAATATTTTCTCTCTTTATTTATCTTCATTCAAAATATAATCTTATCTTATTTTAGATATTTCATCTCAAACATTATAGATAGATCCTAATTTAACCTCTAAATCCTTTTATTGTATAGTATAACTAGAAAATTTTCATCCACGTAAAAGATAAGAATAATGAAGCTCCCATCATTCCATTCCTTATGGTATCAATAATGGTTCACATTGCACTGAGTGAATCTATCATCCACTATGAATGTGTTGAATTTCTGATTCCACAACCTTGGTTCTTACCTCAATCCATATAATATTTTTTTCATCCTATCAACATGTCCAGGTTCACATCATCTATTAAACCCATCAGTTACTTCATGTAAATCTCTTACTATAAATATCCATAAAGTAAAGTCATATTTACTATAAGAACTCGGTTTTTGGCTATAAAATACTTTGGAATATCCTCAATATTATTCCAGAGAAGCGCCTTCATACGGCGTGCGATTCCGAGCCCCGGTGTGGCTGGAATTAAATTTTCAGTGTGTTCACACTAGAAACGCCAAATAAATGGGTTAACTCCTAAACAGTGATCCGGATAAGAGATACGAGTGTACGGATGGGTCTGTAATGGGGTTTTTACCCTAGTAATGACATAAAACATGTCAGCGCGGGACGTTTGGACCCCTCGCTCGCTATCGGAGCATGGAACGGATAAATTAAATAATTAATTTATTCGTTTAACGGTTTAACTCAATTATCTCTTAAAAGGTGTCTCGGATTGGAAAAATGAGGGCACTGTTGAGTTCAGAGTGTGCCATTTACCCTAGGAGGGGTGTAAGTTTCGCGGGCGCGGGTCGTTTGTGAAAAATGGCCCCAGGGGCGTTTTCGTAATTTGGCGGCCTCAGGCGTTGAGTTTAATAACTTTTGAACGGGGCCTCGAATTAAAATTTTGAGACTGCCGTTGCGCTCATAGCATGGTTTTTAGCCTAGGGGAGGCTTAATCCCGACCCCGTCGGGAGTTCGGGTACGGGGCCGCGGGAGGGTGTTTAAGTTAATTTATTTAATTAACCAAACCCCCCCCCCCCCATTCTCTTCTACCTAATTTCCCCCTCTCCTGGTAATATTCTCCCCTCTCCTCCTCCACTCCAGTGAGGCAGCTCCGGTGAGGTGACTCCGGCGAGGTGTGGCCACTCCGACGGGTAAACGACGAAGCATCGGGCTACGCCCAAGAGGTAGGTGGTGTTCGTTTGAGTTTTAAATCTCAAACCCCTCTTTGAATCCCAATTTTAGCGTCGATTTGTTGTTTTATCTTCGAAAAAATCCCATGGTCATGTGGTATACATTTTTTTCTTTCCGTCGCATCCTTTGGAATTGAAATTCGAGTTCGGAGGAGGACGCAGCGGTCCGGAGAAGTTTGCAGAAATTTTGGGAGTTTTGGGGGTTTTCTGGCGGTCCGGCGAGGCCCAGGCGGCGGCGCGCGGTGGCTCCAGGCGGGGGGGGGGGGTCCCTCGGCAGCGGCGGTCCGGCTTCGGCGTCAAGCGGCTCCTCGGCAGGGCGGTCGGCGTGATCGGCCTCCTCGGCAGGGCAGGCGGCGGGCTCGATGGCAACATGCGGCGGCAGCTCCTCAGCGAGGCAGCGCGGGCGGCTCAGGCGGCGAGGTGGGCCGAGCTCGCCGGTACGAGGCGGCGACCAGGGTTGCGCGACCCCGGCGGACAGAGACCCGCAAAACGCGGGTCTCCACATGGGGCTGCGGATAGGCCACTCTGGCCGGTCAGGTGAAGGCGGGCCGCGCGAAGCGGCTGGGTCGCGGGCTCAGTGGGCCGGCCCAAGCAGGGCAGACCTGCCGGACCGGGCCGGTTCGGCCCAAGGGGTTTCTTCCCTCCAACTTCGGACGCCCGTATCTTCAGCTACGGGCGTTCGTTTTGCGTTCCGTCAGTGGCAGCGCGGACCTCGCGTTGAGGGGAACGTTTTTGAGATGGTTTAGGGAATTTTTAATTCCCAAAACGAGGGGCCTCGGAGTCGTGACTTGTCTTTAAGTGAATTGACGCTTTTCTGTGGGATCTTGTTTTGGACGGTGCGGACGCGTCTGACGTCCGTTTTCAGCACCGTCAACGGCGTTGGGACCCTGGCGCCGGGGCGAATCTTTCTAGGGTGGTTTCGGGTGCTAAAGCCAGAGTTGAGGCATGGGACCCACGACCCGTCTTTTGAGCTGCAAGCAGAGTTTAGCGACTTTCTAATCGGGCGTCCATTTGGGGCATGTGAGCAGTCGATTCTAGATGTTTTTCCGAGAGGACTGCAATGGTGCAATCTGCCTGCCCTAATTCCGCATGATGGTGTGGGCCCCATGAGGGTCGTTTGGGCGTTGTCGGCGATTTTCCATCTCTCTCACAGGGTGACCATTTTGGACAAATGAATATTATATCTTGTGTACTTTTTTGAGAGGATCGCAATGGTGCGATCCGTTGGCAGCGCTTCGGGACCGAGGTATGGGTTCTGCTTGATACCACTCGTGCGCGGTAAGCCGGAATGTATCTTTTTCTCCGGATATCCGTTCTACTCAAATGGGTAGTGCTTTTGACATGTTTTTCCGAGAGCATTGCGATGGCGTAGTTCTCCCGACCTTTTTCGAGGACGTGGTGTGGGTCCCACCCGACCCGCCTACGGTGAATAGTACCTTTTTCACCGGGTGTCCATTTTGGGCGATTGAGTATTCAATCCCGTGTGTTTTTACGAGGGGATCGCAGTGGTGTGATCCTTTTGTTCAGTTTCGGGATCTTGGGGTGGGCCCCACATGGGTTGGTTATGGTGAATAGTACTTTTTTCACTGGTTGACCATTTCGGGAGAGTAAGTAGTCTATCTCGCGTGTTTTTCCTTGGGGATTACAACGGTGTAATCTGTTCAGGCGAGTGGAGGCTCATACGCGGTCTTATTAAATGTGAAAATATGAAGGGTGCCTCGGTGGCGGTTCTTCTATCGTGTTTGTAGCGTACCCTTGGCGTGTGATCGCGTGCACTCTTGGGAGAGTGATGTTGGTGGTTAAAGAGATTTGGTTGTCCCTGCCTCAGCCATTGAGGTGGGAAGTTGGAGTTGTTTCGTTTACGCCTTTGCGTTGAGTTTGGGGGCCGTGTGCATGTTAGTCCTTTGGGCTGGAGACGTGGCATACTCTGGGAGTGTGCGAGAACGCTGGGAGGTACATGTGGTTGTTTGTACCCTATAACGTTTGTGGGATTTGTTGAATCTGGCTTGGGGCCACACGTCGTGTGGGCCCCATGTGCGTGTCGTGTTCTGCTTTGCGTACTTTTGACCTCTCGTGATGTAGAGGGTCCCTTTGTTCTCATTTGTTGACCAAAAGGGTTGAGTTTTCCCTTCATCCTGTTCTCATTTGTTGACCAGTGGGGTTGAGTTTTTCCCATGGCTCTGTGCTCGATGGTTTAGATCAGCAGGGTTGAGTGGTTTCCTCTTATTTTGTTCCGGAGTCGTGTGGTTGCGCGATACCCACTCCGTGTTCGGTTGGCCTATGTTGTACCATCCAGTAGAGATGGCCAGAGGAGTTCTAGGTTTACCCTCTAGTAGAGACTGGGCAGTGGGTCACTCATTGACTTATTCGGGTTTACCCTCCAGTAGAGACTAGGTAGTGGGTTTCCCACTGTCTTCTAGGGTTTACCTTCCAGCAGAAACTGGGTAGTAGGTCACCCGACCCTCTTAGCGTTTACCCTCCAGTAGAGACTGGGCAGTGGGTCACCCGACGACTCTTGAGGGTCTACCCTCCAGCAGGGCTGGGCAGTGGGTCTCTCATCATCTGGATTCAGGTCTACCCTTCAGCAGGGCTGGGCAGTGGGTCTCTTGTCGACTTGTTCTGGGTTTACTCTCCAGAAGGGCTGGGCAGTGGGTCACCCATCGACTTCCTCCAGGTTTACCCTCCAGCAGGGCTGGGCAGTGGGTCACCTGTCGGCTTATTCTAGGTCTACCCTCCAGCAGGGCTGGGCAGTGGGTCACCTAATGATGTATTAGGGTTTACCCTTCAGTAGGGCTGGGCAGTGGGTCACCTGATATCTTATTATGTTTTACCCTCCAGCTGGTTTGGGCATTGGGTCACCCATTGGATTTTCAGACTCATCCCTTCTTATGAGGCTAGTCGGTGACTTTTCTCTGTGACTACTGAAGTCGGAACCTTGGTTGTACGGGTCAGTGATGGAATGACCTTGACTTTAAGGAGACCTCTCGACTAGGGGGCAGTGACGAGGTGTGGTTTGACTTAACCCGGAACTCTCAAGTACAAGGGGCACTTTCCCCACCGAGATGTGTACCTGTGACGTGACCTAAAACCATGCGGGCGAGTCTATGCCGCCCAAAGAGGATAGTTTCGAGTTGCGGTGATTTGAGCCCCTTGACTTATAGTTTGGGGCAGACATGCGGGATGTTGGGCATCGATGGCGTTTACTTCTGGGACTATTGGCGACTCACTTTTCTTGGGCTGAGCTACGGGATGGAGACCCCCTTACGACCTTGTCCGGGCTTCTTATTGAGCATATGTATTTGTATATACCTTGTTCCAGTACCCACTTCTTGGGTTTGGTGACTCGCCTTCCATGAGAGGCGAAGACGCGTGGGGTATTCCACATTCTTTCCATGTCTAGCTTCTCATGGTTGGTCGAGTCTACTCTCCTACTATAGGTAGCAAATAATTGACAGGAAGTTCATCTTCTCACCATTTCTAGCTCCTTGTGTTTAGATGAGTCTACCTTCTTTTCTCTTGTTGGGTTGAGCCGGACTCTTTACTGTACTCTTTACTGCACTTTCAATTGTACTTTTCTACTTTCCCATGTTCGATCTACTGCTCACCCTTTGGTACCTCCTTTGTTTCTCCCTCGAGCCTTCGGGGTATCCTACTGAGTATTTTTATACTCACCCCTGCTTGGGCTTTTCCCACACTTGGTGTGCCCTTGCAGACAACGGACAGGTTAGTCATGACTTCAGTGGACCTTAGGAGTTCAGGACCGTGGACTGCGTGTGGTGGTCGGAGTCGGGTTCCAGGTGGGGGACCCTTCCAGCTATTTACTTTTTGTTCACTTGTTGCCGGGTTGTGGCACTTTTCTGGTTGGGCGCGTGTTTTTTCCTTTTCTTTTCAGTTTACTTTCAACACTTTCTTTGTATTGTTTAGAGGTCGATGCACATTTGTGGTTTATATATATTAGTTTCCCTTTTCTTTACTTGTCTCTTCTTTTACTCTGCACTTTTTCTTTGAGTGTGTTGTGTGTGTGTGTGTGTACAGGTACTCAGTCAAAGGCATCCCCGAGTTGTTTAGCCTTCGGCGCTTGTCGCCAGCCCCTAGCCTATAGAGTCGGGCCTGGGGTAGTTGCGGCTCGAGCCCGGGAAGGGTCGGGTCGTGGAAAAGTGGTATCAAAGGTGGTTCGTTCCTTGGTAAATTGTTCAGACATCCCTAAAATAGAAGGAATTGGTTGGGATTAGGGAAAGAGTGTTAATGTGTCTCAAGAGCGGCTCTCAAGCCAGGGAGTCCAGTGATGGTGCGGCGGCCGACGTATCCATTCACCAGGACCTTGATAACCCGCTTGTCAACTCGGCATGCTGAGACACTCGTTGCATGAAAAATTTGTTTGTGCATCACATAGGATTTAGTCTTTGACTGTCCTTCTTGAGTCATCTCCCCATTGTTGTTACGGTTATATACATATATGCTCATCTGACTTCAGAACTCCTTGATAATATTCAGGATGTCTCCGTGAAGACAGCCAGCTAGGATACCATCTTTGGTTCATGACGACGACCCTGTGAGCTACGAGGCCACAGTCGAGGACCCACCATGCGATCCCCTTTCTTCAGGTGGGCTAGTATCAGCACCCCCACCTAGTGAGCAGCAGACAGCTTCAGCATACCAGAATGAGCTTGAGCGCAGGTTGAGAACGCTCCGTGAGTTCCAGTGGTTGAGACTGCTGAGTTTTAGTGGTGAGCCAGACCCTCAGGCAGCATAGGTTTAGTTTGAGATAGTAGTTTTCCTTTTCAGGCTTAATCAGACACCAGTAGATCTTATGGTGTCTTTGGCAGCCAACCTTTTCTGCAGAGCATCTTGGCATTGGTGGAGTCTGGTGACTCAGTTTCTTGACAAGTCGTCACTTTCTTGGGGCTACTTTCAGTTGTTGTTTCGTGAGGAGTTTTTCCCCTCCTACTTATGCTCCGTTCAGATTCAGGAGCTCCTGCAGTTTCAGTAGGGAAGGATGACGGTGGCTGAGTACGCGGATAATTTCGCAGACCGTGCACGCTTTTACCCGAGTTTGGTCCATGACGATAATACCCAAGTGCGGAAGTTTGAGCAGGGTCTCCGCACATAGATTCATGTTGTCACGGTGCCCTTGTGCATTTTCACATATGTTGGGGTGCTAGAGAAGCCGTCGGTGACATAGTGCTTCCTGTCACGCTCTAAAGTTGGTGGTGGCAGTAGGCTCGATGAAGTTGGGACGTCTGCCGCAGCTAGCGGGCATTGGCAAGCAGGACCTCGATGCAGGTGGCTTTCTGAAAACTAGACTCAGGGGTATGGTCGTACACCACAATAGCGCCGGAGGGCACCAGTGCATCTCGAAGAGAGTCGGTTCTATGTTTGCGATGGGCGAGGTCACCTGGCATGGGACTGCCCAACCAGGCATGCAAAGAGCTTCAGGTAGGTAGCAGGTGCACCACCACAATAGATTCAGCGCCATGATCGGAGTAGCGCCCAGAGAGGTGGTGCTAGCAGAGGAGCAGAAGGAGCTGGAAGTGGAGGACGACCTTACGAGGTCTTCCCATCACCACTAGGTGGTCCATGTCAGGCTCTGGGAGCGGACAGTTGGGACCGCGGACAGGTGCGATCTTTGGATGTCTTCGATCCTACAGAGCATGAGGTGATAAGAGGTACGCTCTATAGATCTTCTACTTTTTGCAGTAGAATTGTTAGACTCTGCGTGTGACATGCTTTTTCTCCTTGCTCCTTGTTTGAGGTGTTACCAGGGTGGCACGTGACGTCGGTGTAACCCAGTGTTGGTAAGGTAAAATGGAATGAGACCTTTTTCTCTAGTTGATGGTGTTGACTCCTTCGCCTTTAGAGTGTGTAAGAGAGCCTTGGTTGTGGGACATCGACTATGAAATCTTGCATGACCAGATATCCTTGGGTGTTTCACCATATGGATATTCTGAAAGAGGGAATCACTATGCCTTGTTCTAGGTGTGGGTGGTGATTTCGGTCGCGGCGTGCGACGTAAAGGTTCGATCGGGGAAGTGAGCTACCCCCGAGGTCCTTCGGGCTATTTGAGACGTGCGAAGGGATGGAGAAGTTCCCTACCACCTTTCCCTAACTCTAAAGTCTAGAGTGGGTGTACGACATCCCCCACGTGACTTACCTGAGAAGATGTGTGTGATCTCCTATGCACGTCTTTGGCAAGGGCAGACCTCACGTGAATAGATCAAATCCTTTGGTCTGTGTGCGGTTATATCATCCCGCTTTTTTATCACATAAACTTTCTTTACATTTTACAAAACTGGGGATCATTAAGGTTTAGTGTCTTGGAAACCAGGAAATTAAAACATGAAAACATAAAACATCCTTCTTAAACACTTGAAATGCTTCTCTTTATGTTAATCCTAGGTTCATTACTGCATCTCATAACCTGGGGACACACATCAAAAGAAAAGGGTGAGCAGAAGGCCCAATAAGGGAAATAAGGGAAACATTTAACATGTGAACTTGAGATACATCAATAAATTCATGAAAAATAACTTTAAGGCATGAGAAATAAATCATGAGGAATATCATAATAAAAATAATGTATTTCATAACTTGAATATGGGGCTACAACATTTAATAAAGACAATCATTTTCGTTTCACCAAGGTCCATCCCCAAGGTGTCAATAAAAATTACCAAGGTTATTCACCAAGGTATCAGTCAAAATGGTCATCTCTAAAGATTAAGTATTTACCCAATGCATTGGATCGTTATTAGGGCGCACCCTTAAATTCGACTTTATTATCATGTGAGCCACATATATCATCATAAATCATTTCATAAACAACCCATATATAATAAAGGAAATGGGTTTCATTTCATAATCATAACGTTTTAAAAACTGCTTTAAAGACATGATCTTTGTGTCACTTTAAACCCCATAGAAAAGAAAGGTGGGTTTCATGTATGTAAATCCCATAATTTAAAATAGAAAATTTTGGTATATATGTGAATACCCCTATAGAATATAGATCTTTGAGTATTCACTTAATAAAATAAAAGAACTTTAGAAAAAGAGAGAGACATTTTGAGACGGAAATTCTGCAGCATAATGACTATGTTTCGGGGTTTTAGAAAACATTGAAAAGAGAGGGTACATGGGTAAAACATTAATAAATGACCCATAAAACAGTAGAGGGACAGAATATGAATGATATATGAACATTTTAATGAAATTTTAAGGACATACCATTTGAAATGAAAAACATGGAGGGAAGACAAAAATAAGATTTCTCTTATGAAAATTCAGCAGCCTAACGGCGTCACTTAAACTTCAACAAAATGAATTGAAGAGATCAAATAGGGTCTCTCATCATATGAACATAGAAGATCAGTATGATAGATATAGAGATAATACCCCAAAATAATAAAAAGGAACTTGAAAGACTTGACATGAAAGTAGAACTTTGAAAAATGAGAAAGGTGAAAGAATCCCTTAAAAATTCGGCAGCCTAACGGCGCCACTTAAACTTCAACAAAAAATTAATTGACGAGATCAAATAGGGTATCTCATCTTATTAACATAGAAGATCAGTATTTTAGATATATAGATCATACCCCAACATAATAAAAAGGAACTTGAAAGACTTGACATGAATGTAGAACTTTGAAAAATGAGAAAGGTGAAAGAATCCCTTAAAAATTTGGCAGCCTAACGGTGCCACTTAAACTTTCTTAAAACGAATTGATGAGAGAAATAGGGGGTCTCTAATAATATGAACTTGAAAAGGGAAGTAAGAGGTATATAAAATAACATCCTCCAACATAAGATCATGGAGCATAAAAGAAATGACATAAAAGAGATTACTTGAAAGAAAGAGAGAGGTAGGATCCCTTACCTTAAACGTAACTCTTAAAACTTGAAGGTTGGGACCTTGAGGGCTTGGGGCACCTTGGGAGGACTCCTTGGGAGGTAATTAGACCACATCTTCATTGGGGGAGAGTTGGGAGTGAAAACTAAAGGAGGAAAGGGTGGGTATTTATATGGAAACTGAGGGGACAAGGCATTAATGGCCAAGGGACACCTCATTGGTGGTTTTGGAAAAACCATGGGCTTTCCCATGGTATTGGCCACTTGGGACACCTCATACCTTATCTTAATATTCATAAGTCGACCATATTGATTACATACTTAATACATCATTTAATGATGTCCTTAAACACTCGTAACTTAAAAACTGTATTTTTACTATTCATTGAAAATTCAACTTTCTCAGAAAAATCCAAAAATTTCAACTTAACCAAATATCGATGCTCTGATTTCAAAAATGAACTCCATTTTATAAAAATAAATTTCTAAATAGTTTTAATTTAATTTTTAAATAAATACACTATTCACTGAAAATTCATTTTTTTCCGAAAAATCTCCAAAAATTACCTTAACATAATATCAATGCTCTGAGTTCAAAAATGAAATCCATTTTATAAAAATAATTTTCTAAATATTTTTAATTTAATTTTTAATTAAAAAACACTATTCACTTGAAAAAACTAATACTTGACTAATAATTTATGAAACCGTTATTTAACCATTTTATTGAATCACGTTACTTAATCAAGGTGACTAGATTATATTAATACTTTCTTTAAGTGATATTACTAATCCATTTGGTCACATTAATAATTCTAAGCATAAAATCACTATTCATAATTTACTATTCATCAAAAATTAAGTTGATCTTATTAGACTCCAAAATTTCGTACTGAACATAATTGTAGAAGACCATTTTTTGAAAATAATTACACATTTTTAATTATTAAAGGTTTACATAAACATTTTTTTTAAAGTATCCTTTCTCTAAAATTCACCAAAAATATGCATACTATATTTATCTGGACATTTGAAAATTCATAAACTTCATCATAAGAAGAAATCAATATTTTTATTTAAAACAAAGGATTACACAATGCAGTTACGGTCTCCTTACATAGCCCCTTATCACACCAGCATAGGACCTAAGTGTAAGGTGTGCTAAGGTGATAGAATCCGAGGGAGGCTCGGCCAACATCGTACGAGTAGTAATTTCTATCATTTTGAACTTCTCATGAAGGCAATTCCGTTCTAGCTTAATATGATGAAGTTCGGCTTGGGTTTGGTCCAGAGAAAAGCCCATTGGTTCTACCTCCTTCCCAAGTTCTGTTAGATGGGCTTCGATCGGTCCAAGACTACTGGGTAAGGCCATTGAATCTTCTTTCTATATTAATTAACAAAGATCACTTGTATTTAGAGAGACATATCAAAATGTTTAGATTCCAGCGGTCATATTGACCAATGGTCATATAACAGTCAAAACCTAACAGTCTCATTTTAATTATACGCATGTTATTAAATGAAAAATTTTTGTTGAGTATAAAAAAAATGACACAAAAAATTAGAAAACAATATTTATTCAAAATTTTGGGTCGTTACAGCGGTGATGCGGGACTGTGCATGAGTTCTTCTGGGTACGGGAGAGCCAGGTGTGGGCTTAGTACCCTGAGTTGTTCCCTGGTTTTGCTTTTCGGGGATGAAAAGATTGAAGGATTGAATGATTTAAGAACCCGGTTTTTTGATATAAAAGACTTTTTAATATCCTCAATAATATTCCAGAGCAACGCCTTCAGACGGCGTGCGATTTCGAGCCCCTGTGTGGCCGGAATTAAATTTTCAGTGCGTTCACACTAGAAATTCCAAATAAATGAGTTAACTCCTAAACGGTGATCCGAATCAGAGATCTAAGTGTACGGATGGGTCTGGAATGGGGTGTTTACCCTAGGAACTAAGTAAAACATGTCGGCGCGGGATGTTTGGACCCCTCGCTCGCTATCGGAGCGTGGAACGGATAAATTAAATAATTTATTTATTTTTTTAATGGCTTAACTCAAGTATCTCTTAAAAGGTGGCTTGGATTGGAAAACTGAGGGCACCGTTGAGTTCGGAGCGTGTCGTTTACCCTAGGAGGGGTGTAAGCTTCGCGGGCGCGGGCCGTTTGTGAAAAATGGCCCCAGGGGAGTTTTCGTAATTTGGAGGCCTCGGGCGTTGAGTTTAATAACTTTTGAACGGGGCCTCGGATTAAAATTCTGAGACTGTCGTTGCGCTCAGAGCATAGTTTTTAACCTAGGGGAGGCTTAATCCCGACCCCGTCGGGAGTTCAGGTACAGGTTCGTGGGAGGGTGTTTAAGTTAATTAATTTATTTAATTAACCAACCCCCCCCCCTTCTCTTCTCCCTCATTTCCCCCTCTCCTGGAAAGCTTCTCCCCTCTCCTCCTCCACTCCGGAGAGGCGGATCCGGTGAGGCAGCTCCGGCGAGGTGCGGCCACTCCGACAGGTCAACGAAGAAGCATCGGGTTACGCCCAAGAGGTAGGCGGTGTTCGTTTGAGTTTTAAATCCAGAACCCCTCTTTGAATCCCAATTTTAGCGTCGATTTGTTGTTTTATCTTTGAACAAATCCCATGGTCCTGTAGTATACATTTTGTTCTTTCCGTCGCATCCTTCGGAATTGATATTTGAGTTCGGAGGAGGCCGCAGCGGTCCGGTGAAGTTTGCGGAAATTTTGGGAGTTTTTGGGGTTTTCTGGCGGTCCGGCGAGGCCCAAGCGGCGGCGCGCGGTGGCTCCAGGCGGCGGGGGGGTCCTTCGGCAGCGGCGGTCCGGCTTCGGCGTCGATCAGCTCCTCGGCAGGGCGATCAGCACGAGTGGGCTCCTCGGCAAGGCAGGCGGTGGGCTCGACGGCGAGGCGGGCTGAGCTCCCCGGTACGAGGCGGCGACCGGGCGGCTAAGGCGGCTAAGGCGGCGAGGCGGCGCGGGCGGCTAAGGCGGCGAGGCGGGCTGAGCTCCCCGGTACGAGGCGGCGACCGGGGTCGCGCGACCCCGGCGAACAGAGACCCGCAAAACGGGGGTCTCCGTGTGGGGCTGCGGACCGGCCACTCTGGCCGGTCGGGTGACGGCGCGCCACACGAAGTGGCTGGGCCGCGGGCTCAGCGGTCCGGCCGGTGCGGGCTGGCCCAAGCAGGGCGGACCGACCGGACCGGGCCGGTCCGGCCCAAGGGGTTTCTCCCCTCCAACTTTGGACGCTCGTATCTTGAGCTACGGGCCTCCGTTTTGCGTACCGTCAGCGGCAGCACGGACCTCGCGTCGAGGGGAACGTTTTGAAATGGTTTAGGAAATTTTTAATTACTGAAACTAAGAGCCTCGGAGGCGCGACGTGTCTTTAAGTGAATTAATGTTTTTCCAGGGGATCTTGTTTTGGACGGCGCGGACGCGTCTGACGTCCGTTTTGAGCGTCGTCCACGGCGTTGGGACGCTAGCGTCAGGTCGAAGATTTCCAGGGTGGTTTCGGGCACTATAGTCGGAGTTGAGGCGTGGACCCCACGACCCGACTTTTGAGCTGCGAGTAGCGTTTAGCAACTTTCTCATCGGGCGTCCGTTCGGGGCATGCGAGCAGTCAATTTTGGATGTTTTTCCAAGGGGATTACAATGGTGAAATCAGCCTGCCCTAATTCTACACCATGGTGCGGGCCCCACGAGGGTCGTTTGGGCGTTGACAGTGATTTTTTATCTCCATCACCGGGCGACCGTTTTGAAAAGTGAATAGTCCATCTTGTGTAATTTATCAAGAGGATCGCAACGGTGTGATCCGTTGGCAGCGCTTCGGGACCTGGGTGCGGGTTCCGCATGGTACCGCTTGTGCGCGGTAAGCCGGAATGTATCTTTTTCTCCCGATATCTGTTCTGCACTCAAGTGGGTAGTGCTTTTGACGTGTTTTTTCAAGAGCATTGTGATGGCACAGTTCAGCCGACCTTTTTCGGGGACATAGTGTGTGTCCCACCCGACCCAACTACGGTGAATAGTACCTTTTTTACCGGTTTTCCATTTTGGGCGATTGAGTATTCAATACCGTGTGTTTTTCTAAGGGGATCGCAGTGGTATGATCCGCTTGTTCAGTTTCGGGATCTTGGGGTGGGCCCCACACGGGTTGGTTACTGTGAATAGTACCTTTTTCCCCAGTTGACCGTTTCGGGCGAGTAAGTAGTATATCTCGTGTGTTTTTCCATGGAGATTACAACGGTGTAATCTGTTCAGGTGAGCGGAGGCTCATACGCGATCTTATTAAATGTGGAAATATGAAGGGTGCAACGGTGGCGGTTCTTCTACCGTGTTTGTAGCGGACCCTTGGCGTATGATCGCGTGCACTCTTGGGAGAGTGATGTTGGTGGTTAAAGAGATGTGGTTGGTCGTTCCTCAGTCGTTGAGGTGACAAGTTGGATTTGTTATGTTTACGCCTTCGCGTTGACGTTGGGGGTCATGTGCATGTTAGCCTTTGGGTTGGAGACGTGGCATACTCTGGGAGTGTGTGAGAACGCTGGGAGGTACATGTGGTTGTTTGTACCTGATAATGTTTGTGTGCTTGGTTGGAGTTGGCTTGGGGCCGCACATCGTGTGGGCCCCATATGCGTGACGTGTTCTGCTTTGCGTACTTTTGACCTCTCGTGACGTAGAGGGTCCCTTTGTTCTCGTTTGTTGACCAACAGGGTTGAGTTTTCCCTTGGTCATGTTCTCATTTGTTAACCACCGGGGTTGAGTTTTTCCCCTGGCTCTGTACTTGATGGTTTAGATCAGCAGGGTTGAGTGGTTTCCCCTAGTTTTGTTCCAGAGTCGGGTGGTTGCGCGATACCCACTCAGTGTTCGGTTGGCCAGTGTTGTACAATACAGTAGACATGGCCAGAGCAGTTCTGGGTTTACCCTCTAGTAGAGACTGGGCAGTGGGTCGCTCATCGATTTCTTCGGGTTTACCCTCCAGTAGAGACTGGGCAGTGGGTTGCCCACTGACTTCTAGGGTTTACCCTCCAGCAGAGACTGGGTAGTGGGTCACCCGACCCTCTTAGGGTTTATCCTTCAGCAGAGACTGGGCAATGGGTCACCCGACGACTCTTGAGGGTCTACCCTCCACTGCTGGAAATATGACTTTTACCAACGATTTTGGCCAAACCGTTTGTATAGTTCATTATTTTGGACCTCTACCAATGGTTTGGCCAAAACTGTTGGTATAGGTCCATTATATAGGACTTATACCAACATTTTTGTCCAAACCGTTGGTATAGGTCCATTATAGAGACCCTATACCAACGGTTTGGCAAAACCGTTGGTACAGGTCCCCTCTATACCAACGGTTTGTACAAAACCGTTGGTATAGGTCCTTCAATTTTTTATCGAATCTTCTTACTGAGAACATTATATAAATCAAAATATAAAATAATTATTACACTACATATATATATTTACGAAATTATGTTCACAAAAGTCATTTTAGGTTAGTGGTTAAGTCATTCAATTATAAACTAGAGGTCCTGGGATCATATCCCACCGAATGTTTTTTTTTTGAAATACTTATACCAACGGTTTTGAGAACCGTTGGTATAGATTTTCATTCTACTTATACCAACGGTTTTCAAAACCATTGGTATAGACCTATTGTCACAGCTTACTTGGAAACGGTCCTCCAAACCGTTGGTATAGCCTATACCAATGGTTCCAAACCGTTGGTATAGGGTATTTTTCCAGTAGTGCTCCAGCAGGGTTGGGCAGTGGGTCCCTCGTCGTATGGATTCAGGTCTACCCTCCAGTAGGGCTGGGCAGTGGGTCACCTGTCGACTTGTTCTGGGTTTACCATTCAGTAGGGCTGGGTAGTGGGTCACCCATCGACTTCTTCCAGGTTTACCCTCCAGCAGGGCTGGGCAGTGGGTCACATGTCGGCTTATTCCAGGTCTACCCTCCAGCAGGGCTGGGTTGTGGGTCACCTGATGATGTATTAGGGTTTACCCTACAACAGATCTGGGTAGTGGTTCACCTGATATCTTATTATGTTTTAGCATCCAGCAGGGTTGGGCAGTGTGTCACCCATTGGCTTTTCAGACTCAGTCCTTCTTATGAGGCTAGTCAGTGACTTTTCTCCGTGACTACAAGAGCGGGACCCTTGGTTATACGGGTCAGTGATTGAACGACCTTGACTTTAAGGAGACCTCTTGACTACGGGGCAGTGACGAGGTGTGGTTTGACTTAACCTAGAACTCTCAAGTATGAGGGGCACTTTCCCCACCGAGACGTGTCCCTGTTACACGACCTAAAACCTTGCGGGCGAGTCAGTGCCGCCGAAAGCGGATAGTGTCGAGGTGCGGTGATTTGAGCCCATTGACTTGTAGTTCAGGGCAGACGTGCGGGATGCTGGGCATCGATGGCATTTACTTCTGGGACTGTTTGAGGCTCACTTTTTTCTTGGTCTGAGCTACGGGATGGAGATCCCCTTACGACCTTGTTCGGGCTTCTTATTGAGCATATGTATTTGTATATACCTTGTTCCAGTACCCACTTCTTGGGTTTGGTTACTCTCCTTCCAGAAGAGGTGAAGACGTGCGGGGTATGCCACGTGCTTTCCGTGTCTAGATTCTCGTGGTTGGTCGAGTCTACTCTCCTGCTATAGGTAGCGAAGACTCGACGGGAAGTTCATCTTCTCACCGTTTCCATCTCCTTGTGGCTGGACGAGTCTACCTTCTTTCCTCTTGTTGGGTTGAGCTGGACTCTTTACTGTACTCTTTACTGCACTTTCAGTTGTACCCCTCTACTTTCCCCTGTTCGATCTACTGCTCACCCTTCGGTACCTCCTTTGTTGCTCCCTCGAGCCTTCGGGGTATCCTACTGAGTATTTTTATACTCACCCCTGCTTGGTCTTTGCCCGCACTTGGTGTGCCCTTGCAGACGACGGACAGGTTGCTCGTTACTTCAGTGGAGCTTAGGAGTTCAGGAGCATGGACCGCATATGGTGGTCAGAGTTGGGTTCCAGGTGGGGGACCCTTCCAGCTGTTTACTTTTTGTTCACCTATTGCCGGGTTGTGTCACTTTTCTGGTTGGGCATGTGTTTTTTCCCTTTTCTTTTCAGTTTACTTTCAACACTTTCTTTGTATTTTTTAGAGGTCGATGCATATTTGTGGTTTATATATAGCAGTTTCCCTTTTCCTTACTTGTCTCTTCTTTTACTCTGCACTTTTTCTTTGAGTGTTTTGCATGTGTGTGTGTACAAGTACTCAGGAAAAGGCCTCCCTCATTTGTTTAGCCTTCGGTGCTTGTCGCCATCCCTTGGCCTATAGAGGCGGGCCTGGGGTAGTTGTGGCTCGATCCCGAGTAGGGTCGGGTCGTGACATTTACATCCATATATTATAAGTATAGATTATTGTAAGAAACCATACTCATCACCATTAGAATCGTAGTGTGTTTAACTATTGGTGAAAAAATATTAAAGAAGTCAATTCCCTCATTTTACTAAAATCCATTCACCATTAGTCATTCCTTGTACCTTTTCCTTCCATTGGATTATTATTTCAACCAAAACACTTAATTATTCTCTAGTTATCTCTTCCCCTATGGTAAATTAATCATCTCCCACCTTCCATATGATTTAAATGAATACATTTCATATTGTACTATTGACTCCCACTCTCTTGATTCATAGAGATCCACCACCACTTCTAGGATTTTGGGGTCACCTTGATTCTTTAGAAGTAAGTTCATGTCATTCCTAAACCTTTGTGTTAGTTTTCTAACTCTGGTAAATCTATGTACTTTTTCTTATGATAATGCTCTATTTTGATCTATAATTTCCAATTCATTAACTTTTTTAACCCTTCTATAATAATCAATTGTACTTGAGCATTCTAGTACATTTCTTACTTGTCTCATCTCTATACTTATGGCGTTTCCATCTAAATCCAACAAAATTTGTGATTTTTTTATACCTTTATCCTAATTAAATTAAACTTAAATAATTGATTCCTTACTCATAACTTCTATTTTATCCATGTTCGGGTCCATCCATGAGTCATTCTCATTGAAGAGACTGTCTGGGCTCCTAATGACGTGTCACTTAACATCATACCATTGACGAAATTCAAAATCTTCATTATCATGTCCCATAAGAAAGTTTATATTAGAATTTTCCTCAATTTTATCCCTATCCTTACCATCAAAAATTGTGTAAGAAAGTCTTCTAAATATTTTGAGGTGACCAGCATCTAGTTTTTTACCAAACCATAGTTTCCCCAGACTTCTAATCCCATAGGAGGAGATAGACTTTGGTTAACTAAGTATATTTTTGTGTTCACTTCTTCTTCCCAAATTTCCCTAGGTATTCCCATGTTTAATCACATAATTCATGTATTTATTATCAATTTATGGTTTATATTTTATACCATTCCATTTTTTTCCAAATTTTGAGCATAGTTCTCTCCATCCTGGTCCCTTTATTCCAGTAGAAATTATAAAAAAAATTCTATTTTATTCACCATTGTTGTCAAACTTTAGAAATTTTAAATTTTGACATGTTTCACTCCCCTTTAGGAAATTCAATTAAATGAACATTGATAAAACATTAGACTTATTCTTGAGTAATTAAACTTAGACTTTCTTAGTTGTATCATCAATGATTGTCACAAAGTGGAGTGACCCATTATGATAGGGGAAGGTCCCCAAATGTCTAAGTGAACTTGTTCTAACCTATGAGATATTGTCTTTAAATAAAACCCTTCTCTATTTTTCATGTATATAATTATAAAAACTTCTGATATCATTATGATCAACTTTCAACATGATTTTTTCCATTATAACCTCCATATTATTCTCACTAAGATGTTTGAGCCTAAAATTCCCCAACTATAGAATATTATAAGTTTAAATGCTAGAAATTAAAATTAGTCTAATATTATAGTTAGATACAGGGTTCCATCCTTTACTTATTGTGCATCCACCATGGATCCTTGATTCACCATCTAAATTAAATTTGTAAAGATGCTCATATATTCTTCCTGATTCAACTACCCAAAGGAAATTAGGTTCTTCTATAGCATTGGGATATGTATTACTTATTTTAGTTATAAGAATATTTTATTATTCATTAGAACATTAGCATTCATTTTCTAAATGATCTTCCAGGCCTCATTATCCACCAAATTCACCTTGATAAAATTTTTAGGTATAAAATTCTATATTCATATCTTATTTTTAGTTGAATGGAAAGATGACCTAGAGTTAACCACCCATGAATCCATCAGAATGTTGACACTAAGAAATAAATTGTTTCCTCCCTAAAATGTACTCAAAAATTTTGAACTTATGATAGTAGAATCCCCTTAAAAATCATATTTTAGACTCTTAAAATTCCTTTGTATATTTCCTTCTTTCCTAAAACTCCATCATGTAGGTTCCGAACCAGCTGAATTTCTTCGACTTCTCTCCCATGACTTATCATCTGATTATATTTTCCTATTTATCTATTTGGGTGATTATCCTCATCAATCAGTACTAATTTCACTACCTGATGATTCTTGCACTACCCTATGCATAATTTATTCATTGATATTCAATTTCCATACATTCTAAACTACCAAATTAGTTTTTTCATAGGAATTACTCTTTATCATTACCATTACATACCATGAATCTGACAATGATGAAAATACTATAATAGCCCATATATTTTTCATGAATTTCTCCACCACATATTCAGTCTACCCTAAAATAATATTGAAATCATTCATGTGTTCTGCTACTGGTCTTCTTTACAATAACTTCATGATGAATAGTATCTAAATCATGAACACATTATTAAGTATTATTGGTGTCTCATAAATATCTGTTAGGTAATCCATGAGATCCATCATGGTCTTCACTTCCTAGATGTTAAAGTCCATACTTAATGCTAATAACATCCTCGTCAACCTAATTATCTTCCTATCTAGTCATTCCCATTCCTCTTACTCCACCTTCTCTGAAAAAACTCCATCTAATAGAACATCCAAATACTTTTGAATTAGATGATCCTCTATCTATATTTTCCAGAATCCAAAATCTATGTCATCAAACTTATCAACTTACAATCTTATAACACCATAATTTCATTTTCAGTAAAATATCAATAAAAAAATAGAATTAAGGAAGTAGTGAGTGAAATTGATATTCCTGGATCTATTGGATCACTAAGAGGGGGTGAATGAGTGATCTCATTTCTTTTATGAGTTATTCCATTTTTAACCCAACCACTTGAACCTATTAAAGTTCTTTATCCACTCAATGATTTAACATAGTCTCACCTTTTTGTGTAGTAATGAGGAAAGATAGTGGTACATGGTATTTATAAGGTTCATGTGAAAGGCCTACTCATTTCCATGTTAGTTATTCCCCCTAGCATGGATTATCCATTATCTTCAATCATCATCTCACAACATAGATTTTATTATGATTTAAACACATCCAATATATCATTTGGTAAGTTTTCCCCCAAACCAAGATTGGTTATTACCCACAATCACTCCTTATTAGCTTAAATGGTGTTAATCCACATTTATAAAAATATATTTATTCACCTTAGTTTCTTCTAAACCACTTCGAAGTATGATCTCCATCCATGATATTATAGGATCATTTTTGATCATGTACTCCCTCAAGAACTTCAGCAGTAGTATTTCTCTAAAGACTCTTTCTATATCAAGTGTGATTTATATGTTCCTCACCTTCATGAATACTTGGGTGCATAGTAGATATACTTCTTCTTCAATGGTGCTCAGCTATGTATCCTTATCTCTCCATAATATAGACATATATCAAGTTCTCAGAACTCTCTTACAGAGAGTATTCAAGTTATCTCAAACATCACACACCCATAACCATCTTCTTCACTTATCTATATATTTATAAAAAATAAATATTTCTCATAAATAGTCTCCTTTCATATTTGGAAATTCCTTGATCTATAAAACTAGGTGAAATCATCCTTGAGATCTCATTAAAATTCCTAATCAAAGATTCCTTTTAAATATCTATATGACTTGGGTGTTTCTTTCTTCAAAAACCTATAAAAATCCACTACTTTAAACTCATTATAAATCTCCATGTGTATAGCCTCATGTGTCTCTAACATGTGGACCTTTTCATTTATAGGTGTGGATATTATCTCAAATTTTCTTCACCGCTGGAGATATCTAAAATTCTCTAATCCTTCATGTCTTATACAAAAGTTCTATACTTATACAATGGCTTATGATTCTACTCAAATACATACACATAGAAAAAAAAATTATCATAAATATTTTTGTTAAACATCTAAATATTATGCTTAAAAAAAGTATTATGATTAATATTTTCATTAAATATCAAAGTCTTACACTCAACACCAAAGTCTTATGATGAATCTTTACATTCAAGGAATTTACCATTTTTTTGTCACAGCTTAAAATTTCATACTTCTCTTATAATAATTATATTCTCCTCCAAATAAACTCCATACCTACTTAAAAACTCTAAAACATCACCCAAAATGGTGTAGAAACTATTTCTTCATTAACCAACACTAGGCTTTATTTTCCTTGAAGATCATCACAATAGTTGTTGCATTAAAGACTCTTATCTTAAAGTTGTCTAACCAAGGACATTAATCAACAACATTACATACCTTGTATTATCTCACTCAAATGATATACTTGGTTATTTTATCGATTATGGAATCCGATGGAAAATCATGGACCTAAAACAATCCTTAAAGAATAATCACCTCCATCAACAAACACATATTGACATATTGACAACAAGTGTAACCAAAAACCTATTGGCCACAATAATATCTCCCTTTTTAATTATTGTAAATATCCAAAAATATTTCTAAAGTTCAATATGTGTGCTAATCTATTTATACCACTTATTGAAAATAAAATTAAAAGGTTCAATAGGGTTCAAATCACCTCATCAATAAAACCTCTTCTTCCCCTTCACAAAGTAGCTTGAGCCACATATAAGGGGGGGATGAAATTGTACATTATTCCTTAGAAAATAGAATTTAGTTAGTTCAATCTAAGTCTAATTAGGCTTACCCAATGTAGAAAATAAGTTGATCAAAGTTTTTCAATGTTTTATATAAATAATAAGCCAAGTTTCACCATGCTCAAAGTCTCATTTTAGGGGATGTTCATATCAGATTTATCATGAAAATAATCTCATCTTTCATATACTTTAAAAAAATTCATAAAAAAGTTCAAATTAAAATCAAAAAACTCCCCCTTTATCTCATCCATTAATAATCAAAAATATCCATTAATAAGTTCATTTAGTACAATCATAACTAAGGGATGTAATTGTGATTATCATAACTCAAACTGTATATTTAAACAGCTTGTGGAAACTAGTGATTTCATCTCAAAATTTTTATTTCCCTAAAGGAATTCACTAACTCTTTTACTTCATGATATTTGAAAACCATGGGTCCAACCTTATTTGTTACCTAGTAGTGAAATCAGAACACTTATCCATTAATTCCATACAATTTAGAATAGATATACAAAAATAATAGGGAATAAGGAGGGTCCTCTTAGTACCACAAAGGCGAAATTCAGGTTGAGATTTATTTCTCAACCTAGGACATTTTTTCCTTAAAATATCAATACTTTTACCCATACTATAATAATAAATTGGTTTTATTATTTCATTGTTATTTTGAGATGGTAATATTTTCATATAATCTTTTGAACCTTACCATGATTGATCATACTTTTCACATGATTTTCCTTGAACCTTAAAAACTAGATTATGGGAATATTCTCATGAAAGACATCATATTCATGTTTATCCACTTATTTTAATTTTTATTTAACATCCATATATTCTTTATCCAGTCTCTTGGACAACTCCATCTTTGCTAGATATATTACCAAGAATTCTCTCTTTCCCTGCTTAGCTTCATTAATTTTCTCATTTTTTCTTTTGAAAGTATTAATATTGCATGAATTATCCACTTTGGTTCCATAATATTCTTCCCCTTCACATTATAGGGAGTATCTACTTTTAATATAGTCATTCACTTATTTTTCTTGTGATATTCTAATCCACATCTTCCACACACTTCTTATAGACATACAAACCTCTTTTTTGGAAAGATTTTATGCGTATCTGGTCACTAATTTCATTTTATTAAAAAAATTACTTAAATACTTATAAAAGATCCCACTTAGATCTTGAATATTCCATGTTAAATACATATTATACCAATAAGAGTGGTGTTTGTATCTACACCTTTCTCAGTACTAGAAATAACCTTTGATATTAGATATTTTATTTTTGATAAGTAATTTTCCTATAATTTCGATGATGTTTTCATACTAAAAAATGAGACTCACTTTTCTTAAAGGGTTATAGACACCATAGAATATTCTTCCCTTACTTTTATGTGTAATATTTCATCTCAGTTTTCTTATCCCAAACATCCTCATATTTGGTTTTTTCATCTATACTAGTAGATAAGGAAAGTCTCTTTTAAAAATGACTAAGTGAATATTTACCTTATTCGCGTGAACTCTTCTTCTCATTGGGATGAGAAGATTCACTATTTACCACAGCAACCTTAGTGAATTCTTCTTTATCCTTGTTCAACTCATGTTGTACTATGATAAATACTGATTGAGTCTCATCCAGTTCTTCTTCCTTTATAGAAAGTTTATCATTGATATATATGTTAATCTTTTATTGCTTGGATTATATAATATTTTACTTATTAATATCATCAATGTATGTCACTTAATTCTTGATATATTCTTCCATCATAGTAGACACATTTTTGTATTATTTCTTAAGATTGATCTTTTCTTTCTTGAGTTATTATATCCCATGAAAAATTCTAATTTGTCTTTCAATTCCCACTGAGGTTCTTTCCTTTATTATCCATCGTCATCACTACTTAATGAATCAAATACTTTCTCAACATAAGAAAAGAGAGTGAATTCATTATCAGAGTTTCTAGATGAGTCATGTTTCTCTTTTTTCTCATAAATATTCTTCTTTTTCTTCCAAATTAATTCATATTCTTTTGTTTTTTTGTCTTTTCACCATAATCATATGATTCATACTCTTGAACCTACTTCTTTGAGAAATAAATTTCAATATGACCAAAATCATTATAATTATAAAATCTTGGTACATTATTACCTTTTCCTTTCTATTTAAATGTGATAAATCTATTTAATATAAGAGAAAAAATTTGTTTTAAGTCTTGTTCATCCCCAAAATCTGAGTCTTCATATTCTATAACCTCTTATTCTCTAACTTTTTTTTCTCATGTATTCATAATTGATTTCTTCTTTTGCCATCATTTTTAAATCAGGTTCCTATATTATATCATAAGCTATGAGTATGTTTTATAACTAATAAATTTTCAAGTATTATCTTTCTTCTAGGGATGATATTTTTTAATCAAACTGGTCGGGAATATTCCGCATTAGTTTTTTGACATGATGGAATCCTATAGTTTCTCACTAAACCCTCTGATGTTTCTCACAATTTCATTTACCCAAGTGAAATAAATTTCAATATATTCATTATAATTAATTTTAATGTCTTAAAATTAGCTCCTTTAAACTTAATGTTTGGATTCATTGACTTTGAAATTACCTTCATAGTTTCTTATTAATTTTATCAAATCTTCTTAGCAGTTTAGAGACCCTTGAATTTGGGTATACCTTCCTGGATAAAGACATCAAGATGTAGTTTTGATACTTTCCATATAAATCCATATTCATATGTTTTATTTAATCAAAGTCACACTATTAATAATAGTTTGAAAACCAAATAATATAACATCTCTTACTTCAAGTCCAAGTGACAAAAGGTAGGATGGATTCCTATTCCTCCAGTTGTGATAATTATTCCCATAAAATGTAAGAATACATCGGCTATTAATAGAGTTAAGATTATATATCTATCAAAATTCTTCCTTGGATATTTAGAGGGAACTTGGGATCTAAAACCAATAGATAATCCTAGAACTATTGGATCATTGAGGGGTGGAATCAGTTATCTATTTTTTTATGAGGTATTCCATTTTTAACCCAACCTCTTGAACCTATTAAAAATATCAATCCATTTAATAATTCTCATAGTATCACCCTCATGTGTAGTAATAAATAAATATATTAGATCATGGTATTTTTTAAAGTTTTGTTGAAATTCATACTCTTTTCCTTGTTGGTTATTCCACCCAATATGTATTCTCTGCAATCTCTAATCATCATATTACAACACAGAGTCCACTATGTTTTTTACGCATCCACTATAGCCTATGGTCAGTTATGCCCCCTAACCTAGATTAGTTACTCCCAAAATCACTCCTTAACTTTAATGGTGTAGATCTGTAGTTATAAATATCTACTTATTCTATTTGGTTTCTTCAACACCACTTAGGAGTACGATCTCCCTCCACTATCCTACAGGATCTGGTTTTCTCACTTACTCCCTCAAGAACTTCAGCAGCAATGATGGTATTGAGACTCATTCTAGATAAATATTTATTTGTATCTTCCCCAGATTCATGGATACTTATGTGCACAATAGATCTACTTCTTCTTCAATGTGTTTTGTCTTTATCTTCTTCTCTCTACACAATATAGTGTTATATCGGGTTCTTAGAACTCTATTGCACAGTTTATAAAAGTTTTATCAATCTTCACACAACTAAAAATTATATTTTTCACCTTTATTTGTATATATATTGCGACATATTTTCCATAAATATTTTCCATTCATATTTATAAACTCCTTGATCTACAGAAGTAGGTGAGATCATTGTAACAAACCGTAATTTTATCAATAGAATTTCCCATATTATAATTGTTTCATTTAGTATGAAGCACAAACATCATATAGAGAATAAAAAATATATATATATTAGTAATAAAATTAACCAATAATAATTACAAATATTACAGTGTAAAAATAAATATAAAATAATAGAATAAGAATGGGATAATTTGGATCTGCTCGATCCACCAAAATAACCGCACTCACAAACAAAGGTGTAGAAACAAAAAATAATGTCAATAATACAATATTCATTTTAAATACTAAAGTATACATATAATTTAGATAAATTATAAGTGAATAATTAATTAATGTAATAAGAAGTATTTATAGGAATTTTTAAACCCATATGATCATTATAAATCTGATTGTTGGAATAGTAATCTGACCATTGGAATAGCAACCTAACCGTTGGTAAATTGACCATTTGGAATAATAATATGACCATTAGAATAGTAACCACACCTATAGAAATGTAAATTAATATTTATTTATCTTATAAATGAAAATATGATATTTTTATATCATGGTACAAGTAAATAAATGTTGTAAAAATGATAAATTAAGCATTTGTATTTTTATAAAACATAAATGTTATAATCACAATTCTATAATAAATATAATGATTTAAAATAAATTTTATTTACATAAAATGTATTAAAAAATTGATATTAAGTTTTATTGTAATGATAATATAATTTTATGAGACCATAAGTAATTTTGTAAAGGGTCATAAAATCAATTATAATATTAAAATCATTATTTTTCGAATAAATGAAGATTTCATTTAAAAATTAAATTTATGATATTTAGAAAATAATTTTTAAAAAATGGATTCAATTTTTGAAATATAATATTCAAAAAATGGTTGGTGTGTATTTTTGGTATTTTTCTAAAATAGTTGAATTTTGGGAAAAATAGTGAAATATGGTAATTTACAGTATTTAACATTATAATCCAAATACATAAATTTTGCAGTATTGAATGTTGTAAGAACCAATTATTTAGAAATCACATGAACTAGTTACTTTATATAGTCATAATAATCAATAATATTGATAGTCTTGAATCAAATTAATAAACTAATTAATATAATAATAATAAACACCCCTCTCCTCTCCTTATAAATACCACCCCTCACCACCCCTTCTCCTCACACCTTCTAAACCTTGTATCTTGACATTATTATATGAAATTACCTTAACAAACCTATTATACATGTATTAGTGTTTCTAGTTCTGAAAAAGACCAATTTCAAGAACCTTAAGTGGGTTCTCAAGGAGACAACATTCAAGAGGTAAAATACTCCAACTTTCTCTTTTAAATTCTTTTTTTCTTCTACCTTATCCTCGCACCTATAAAAAGTGACATGATAACTCCATCATCATATATATATAACATTATTTTATTTTATTAATGTAATATCCATCATAAAATCCATTCTCTCCTCCTTTTATTGTAAAAATGAAGACATCATCCATAATATGACAGTTAACCACCTTCATTAATGACGAGTTTTCATTTTCCATTACCTCCTTCAAGGATAGTCATAAAACCATTAGGGCGGTTAAATAATATTTTAATATATATATATATTATAACTTATTTCATGTTCTAGAACTAATATATAGACATAATATTAAATAAAACAATACTAGTTCATGATGGCCATAAAAATGCCAAAATAAACTAAACATTTGTCATTAACGTTTTATCAAATGAATCATCCACATTTATGAAACAAAAAATGATATATGGGACAATTTAAACTTACATAATTGAATTAATACCATATAATTTAACCTATAGATAATTATTCCAATTTGAAAACAACTTCTATAATTATACACAAGGGAACTGATCATGAAACCATGAAACTAACGCTCCCAAAATGATTAAATTGAACTTTATAACTCATAAAAATGGACATAAATGAACTTAATAAAAATATAATAAATAAAATATATGTCGAATATATTTTTAATTAAATAATTAATTAGTCTAATTTTATTATCTAGGACATTTAGTGTAATTATAGAACACATTCGAACATAAAGTAAGGGATCTCTCCATACCACTGTATTTCATATGGGTTGTGTTTTCTCTATATCTCTCTTTGAGTCAGTTTATCTATCCATTCAACTTATATAATTATCCCATATTCTATATATATGTACAAAACATATATATATATATATATCAATTCATCTTTCTTTGATGGGAATACATGTTTTAAAAAGAGTTCCCTTTCAATTCCTCTCAAAAAGAAAACCCGATTAAAGGGAAGTTTTTTGTTTCTTAACCATTTTCATTTACACTCCATAAATTTTTTTAATCCAACCATATTTTATAAAATCACTAATTTTATCATAAAAAATCCATTTAGTTCATTTCTTGTTTTATGGAAATAATTATTCCTTAAAGACTCTTTATTCTTTTCCCAAAAACTATGCTTAAGTGGAACATTTATAAAGTTTCCTAACCAATATTTTTCATGTTTACACTTCATTTGAACATAATTATTCCTGTTATATTCTTATTTTTCCCATATTAATGTCCAAGAATTATTTCTTTCATGTATACCATTATGATACGCCCTTTGGTTATTCCTTATGACATGATTACAAAACCCATTTCTTTCCATGGTTAACTCTTATTGTTATTTCTTATGTTTGATTCTTTATGTGAAACACATATACATGAACATGTTATTATGGGTTCACCCAGATATCACTCCAATTCATTGGGTAATGTTTTATCTCATGATAAATTATGTATGGGATTAGGGAGTAAACCTAATCCATTATGGTACTTTGTTCCCATGTGATATACTCTTGGTAGTTATCATTTACTCATGTTTATGTCATGTTATGTGCTTCTGCCACATTCCTATATTTTCATGGTCATATGATTTCATGTTGTATTTTATATGTCTCCATATGTTTATTCATGCATTATTCCTTTTATGTTATCAGGTTATTCCTTCTGACTCATGCTTTATACTTTGTTTCCATGTTTATTACCTTACTGGGATTTTTAGCTCGCCCCTTTAGTCAATGTATTTTCTAGGTTATCCTATATAGATACAGGAGATCAAAGGGAGATAGGATCTCATTATTAGATTATTAAAAAAAATTATCCTAGTTTCATTTTTTCTAATTATATACCTAGTCTTCCAAATTAACTAGGCTTTTTGATCCTCGGTTTGTATTTGATGGATAATTATGATTAAAATAAAGTAATGATATGTGTAAAAGGATAGGGTCACTATAGTTGATATATGATAACAAAGAAGTTATTTTTTTGTATTAGGAGTAAAAAACATTATTAATAACCCTATGTATAATTATTTCATCATGTATAACCTAGATTGAAACCTAGGTAATCATAAGTTAGTATATACTTTTCATTTATAAGTTTATCCTTTTTTGTTCATAGTTTCATTTTTACAAGATCATTAGCTAAGTTTTTAATCCCCATGGTTTTATTTTTCTTTTTTATTTAATGGTGTGAAATAGAAGAACCCATGCCAACAACCAATGTGATAGGAAATGTGATGATTTCCCTAATGATATGCCAAAATTGATGGGAATGGGAGCTTATAAATTCATAGAAGTACTGGATCAATTGGCTCAAGTTATGAATAATAAATTGAATCATGGGTAATTTCCTCCTTATCCTAAGAAAGAGAAAGTAGCGGTAAAATACTTTATGTGAAAAAGGCCTCCTATATTTAGTGGATCATATGATCCCATTATTACAGAAAAATGGATTAATTCCATGGAGAATAGATTATTTGTTCTATAGTGCTTAGAATAAGAGAAGGTCGTACTGGTGGTTTATAATTTTGATGGGGAAGCTGATTAGTGGTGGAAACTGATCAAAAACACTAAGTCTAAAGTGGAAATATATTCCATGGAATGGGAATGATTCAATAAAATATTTTTCAGTAAATATTTTCACCGAACTATATATCTTAATATAGAGAGGGGGTTCCGCGAACTGAAGAAAAACGAAGATGAGACTATTAGGAAATAAGAGGAAAACTTCACAAGGCTTTCATGATACACCTATGGATTTTTCATGAATATTTAAAGTAAGGTTTATCACTTCATTAGTGTATTAAAGTTGAGTATATAATAATCCTTGGAAATTCGAGACTTTGACAATTATAAGGAGATTGTCCATTGTACCCTTAAAGATGAGATGGATATTAGAGACTCTCAATGGTCTCATGGACTTGTAGATAAAAATATAAATATAGAGTTTAATATGGTAGTATCAATAGATAAATCCCATGGAGAAAATAAAACCCAGCATCCCATGGGTCAAAAGTGTGGGAAGAAGTGTCACAGGATATGTCTAAAGGGAATCGGGTGATGCTTCAAATGTAGAAAAGATGTGCATCTGAATAATAATTTTCAAATGGATATAAATAATCTCATAAATACCAAAAAAAGAAGGAAGTTTAATATTAACACTCAACATGTAATATAGTTTTACAACTTTAAGGAAAACAGGCATTATTCGATCCAATACCCACATCCAAGGGTTGTCAGAGACAATCAATGCCAACAACCTCCAAAGAAGCAAGGAAGGTTATATGTTATCACTACTACTGAGGTGGATCCCAATAATGATATAGTGATAGGTATGATGGTTATTCATTCAAGAATATAAAGTATACTTTTTGATTTCAGTTCTACACATTATTTTATATATTACAGGTTTAGTAGAACTATTTAAACACCACCTAAAAATATGGAGGTTGATTTATCAATTAGAATAGATAATGGGGGAATTATTTCATCTAAAGTATAAAAATTATCCTTGATAAATGTTCATGGATTGAACCTCCCAAAAAACATCATCTTACTTTAGTGGATTTTGATGCTATATTGAGAATGGGTTAGATATATTTATATAAATCCAACATCAACTATTAGGAAAGGGATATCACTCTTCACATCCTCGGGTATCCTCTAATTCTGTATGAATTTAAGGAGGAGGATGGATATACTTTAGAATATTATTCTCATCATGGATATTATTTCCTTAAGATCAACAATATCTAGCTCAAATGATTTAGACAAAGGAGAGGATCATCCTTAAATACATGCACATTGTGAGGGACTACACTAATGTGTTACCTAAATAACTACACAGTCTTCCTCCTAGATGAGAGGTTGAGTTATCAATTAAACATATACTTGGATCTCTTCTCGAATCAAATGCTCCTTAGAAGATGGACATAATTGAGCTGGAAGAAATGAAGAAGCAGTTATAAGTGAATATGGACAAGGATTTCATACACCTGAGTGCTTCACTATGGGGCGCACTGGTCCTATTCGTCAAGAATAAGAATGGATCAATGCAACTTCATATTGATTATCATGATCTTAAAAAAAATAAAAAAAAAATAAATTGTATCCTCTACCATGAATAGATGACTTATTCAATCAACTATATGGGGCCAAGTATTTCTTTAAGGTGGACCTTCAGTTGGGATATCAATAATTAAAAGTGAAGAATGAAGATATTCCCAAGAATGAATTTTGAACAAGGTATAGACTCTATGAGTTCAAAGTGATTCCATTTTTAATCACTAATGATCCATAAATTTTCATGGACTTGATGAATATAGTCTTTAGTGCTTACCTTGAAAAAATTATGGTAGTCTTTATTGATGATATTCTGATATACTCCAAAAGAAAGAAGAATCATGAGGAGCATTTGAATACTATGAAAACGACATTATAAAGGAAGAAACTATATGAAAATTATAGTAAATGTGAAACCTTTATGGAGGAATTATCTTTCTTAGGGTATGTTATCACCAGAAAATGGATATTTGTTGACCCATCTAAGAAAAAGGTAATTGATCAGTGGCCCAAACTAGTATCTATAATGGAGATCCATAGTTTCATTGGTCTAGCTGGGTATTAACAAATATTTTTGAATAAATTATTACAATTTTCAAACCCACTAACTAATATAACTCAAAAGGTATTAATGTTTTTTAGGAAAAATAAATGTGAAGACTACTTCAAAGAGTTGAAAATTTGTCTTATCACTACACCAGTACTTACACTACCCACATGATTGGAACTCTTTGTGGTATACAAAAATGAATAAAAGAAATTTTTAGGTTATTTACTAATTAAAAATGATAATTTGATAGCCTACACAATAAGTAAGATGTAAGTTTAAGAGAAAAATTATCACACACATGATTTATAGTTGGTAGGTGTGATCAACATGTTGAAAATATAGTAACATTATCTCTATGGTGAGAAGTGTGAGATATATACTAATCACAAGATCCTAGAATATATTTTCAAACATAAAGAGATTAATATGAACTTATATAGATTGTTATAACTCATCAAGGATTATGACTGCTCAATCCACTACCATCCTGATAGATAAAATAAAGTGTAAGATGCTCTAAGTATAAAGAATACTTAAACATTATCAATGATGAGAATTGAGAATTATACAATCTAATTAGACTTGAAAAAGATGAAAATGGGAATAATAAAGGATGGAACATCATCATTCATTTCTCAAATGATTTCTCAACCATCCCTTTTAGAGAAGATAAAGGATTCTCAAATATATGTTGTGTAAATTCAGAAGAAGGTGGAAGCTATCAGAAATTGGAAATCCTCATTGTTCAATATTAATGAGGAAGGAGTCATAAGATTTGGGTCACAATTATGTGTACTATAAAATCTTTACATATAGAAATATCTTTTGAATGATTCACATATCTCATCATTCTCCATCCACCTAGAGAGAACAAAGAAGTATTGAGATCATCGATAATACTATACATAGGGAAATATGAAGAAAGTGATCACTGAATTAACACCAAATTTCTTGGTATGTCAAAATGTGAAGGCTAAAAGTAAAAAATTATAAGGGGATGATGAAACCATTACCCATACCTACATGTAAATGGGAAAACATCCCCATAGACTTCATCACTATACTTCTAAATACATCTAGAGGAAATAATGATATATGGGATGTTTTAGATCATCTTATAAAGACTGATCACTTTATCACAATTATATAGGACTTCCCACATGATCAACTTACATATATATACATCAAAGAAGTTGTGAGGATACATTGAGTTCCATTATCGATTATATCTGATTGAGATTCAAGATTTACCTCCATGTTCTAGAAAAGAATCCAACATTCTCTAAACACTAAGATGAACTTCAGTACAGCTTATCACCCCCTAACTGATGACCAATCTAAGTAAAATATTCAAACATTGGAAGGTATGTTGAGATCATTTTTGATGGACTTTAAGGGAGTACGAGACCAATATATTACTCTAGTCGAATCCTTGTATAACAACAATTTTCACTCAAGCATCCAAATGGATCAATATGAAGCCCTTTGTAGAAAAATATGCATAACACATACATATTGGGAACAAGTCAGTGAACATAAGTTGTTGGGTCCTGAAATGGTTGAAGAAATGGTAAAAAACATTAAAACCATTTAGTAGTGCATTAGGGTAGCTCAAAGTCGAAAAAATAGCTATACTGATAATCATCAACAGGACTTTGATTTTAAGGTTGGAGATAATGTATTCCTCCATATATCTATATGGATTAGATTCATGATATTTTGGAAGAATGGAAAGCTAAGTCCCAGATACATCATCCCCTTTGAGATTCTTGATCACATCAGAGCTATGGCGTATCGACTAGCACTTCCACCGACCATGTTTCAAGTACATGATGTATTCCATGTATCCCTCCTAATGAAGTACATACTAGATCCCTCACATGTACTGAATTTATAGGTTGCACAGCTAGAAAATTATCTCTCTTATGAGGATCATCCTTTGAAGATATTGGATTGTAGAGATAAAGTACAATGCAACAAGAATAGTCACTTGGTCAAAGTACTATAGTGGAACCATAAATACGAAGAGACGACAAGGGAATTGAAGAAAATGATGAAGGATAAGTACCCTCACCTATTCTCATATTATTATGTAAAACAAAATTTCGAGGGTGAAATTTCATAAGGTGGGTAGAATGTAATGAACCACAATTTTATCAATGGAATTTCCATTCATAGAATTATATCATGCAGTATAAAGCACAAACATCACATAGAGAAACCAAAAAAACATTATATATTAGTCAAAAAATAAATCAATAATAATTACAAATATTATAGTAGGATGATAAATATAAAATAATATAATGAGAATAGGATAGTTTAGATCTGCTCGATCCACTAGAATGACCGCACCCACAAACAAAAATGTAGAAATAAAACATAACGTTAATAATATAATATTCATTTTGAAGATGAAAGTATATATATATAAACTTGATATAAAGATAAGTGAATGAATATTGAATGGAATAATAAGTATTAATAAAAAGTAGTAAACCCATATGACCATTATAAATCTGAATGTTGGAATAGTAATCTGACCATTGGAATAGTAACCTAACAATTAGAATAGTAATCTAACTATTAGGAATAGTAATTTGATCTTTGAATAGTAACCTCACCTATGGAAATTTAAAATATATTTAGTTATCATATAAAATTAAAATATGATATATTTTTATCATGACATAAGAAAATAAATGTTTTATAAATGATAAATAAAGTGTTTGTATTTTTATAAAACATAAATGTTTTAATCACACTTTTATAATAAATATAATGATTTAAAATGAATTTATTTACATAAAATATATTCATAAATTAATATTTAGTTTTATTATAATTATAATATAATTTTATGCTACCACAAGTAATTTTAAACGGGTTATAAAATCGATTATAATATTAAGATCGGTATTTTTAAAATAAATGATAATTTTATTAAAAAATTAAATTTATGATGTTTAAAAAATTATTTTCAAAAAATGGATTATATTTTTTAAATCTACACATCAAAAAAATTAATGGTTGAATTTTTGGAATTTTTTTAAAAATAGTTGAATTTTTTGTAAATAGTGAAATGTGGTAATTTACGGTATTTAACATTATAATCCAAATACATGAATTTTTGGGTCATGGATGATGTAGGAACCCATTATTTATAAATAACATACACTATTTACTATATATATTTATAATAATCAATAATATTGATATTCTTTATCCAAAATAATAAACTAATGAATATAACAATCAAAAATACCCCTCTTCGCCCCTTATAAATACCACCCCTTCTCCTCACACCTTTCAAGCCTTGGATATTTCCAATATTGTATCCAATTCCCTTAAAAATCTTTTTTTCCTTGTCCTAGTGTTTTTTCTCACCAAAATACCAATTCCATGTTCCTTAAGGAGGTTCTCAAGGAGATGACATTCAAGAGGTAAAATCCTCCATCTTTCTCTTTCAAATTCATTCTTTCTTATACCCTATTCTGACCCCCTATCCAAAGTGACATGATAACTCTGATATAATATATATATTGGAATTTTATTTTTTTAATTAAATATACATCATCAAATACCTTCTCACCTCCTTTTATTATAAAAACAAAAACATCATCTGTAATATGTCAGTTCACCACCTTTGTGGACAATGAGTTTTTTTTCATTACTACCTTCAAGAATTGTCATAAAAAAATATTATAGTTAAATTAGATTTTATTATTTATAGTATAACTTATTTAATGTTCTATAACTAATATATAAACATAATAATAAATAAAATGATACTAGTTTGCGATGCTCCAAAAAACCACCAAAATAAACTCAACATTTGTCATTAACATTTTATCAAATGAATCATCCTAATTTCAGAAAAAAAAAATGGTACCATTTAAACTTTTTTAAGTTATTTAATACCATATAATTTCAATTTTTTAGAAATATTCAAATTTTAAAAGAACTTCCATAATTATACACAAGTGAACTGGTCAAGAAACCATGAAACGAATGCTTCCAAAATGATGAAATTAAATATTATTATTCATCAAAATGGCCATAAATAAAATTAATAAAATTTAAATAAATAAAATATATGTGGAATAGGTTCTGAATTAAATTATTTATGAATATAATTTTCCTATCCATGACATTAATTTCAAGTGCAGAACACATTTGTACATAAGGTAAGGGATTTCTCCATACCACCGTATTTCCTATGGGTTACGCTTTCTCCCTCTCCTTTCTTCAATTTATCTATCCATTAAACTTATATAATTCTCTAATATTCTTTATATATGACCCCAAAATATATATATATCTCAGTTAATCTTTATTTTATGGGAAATATATTTTTTAAAAAGGTTCCCTTCTTAATTCCTCTCGATAAGAAAACTTTATTAAAGGGAACAATTCTGTTTCTTACCCATTTTCATGTACACTCCAGAAAATATTTTAAGCCACCCGTATTTTATAAAATCACTAATTTTATCATAAAAAAAATCATTTATTTCATTTCATTATTTATGGAAATAATTATTCCTTAAAAACTCTTTATTATTTTCCTAAAAATCACACTTAAGTGGAACATTCCTAAAGTTACCTAACCACTATTTTTCATGTTTCCACTTCAGTTGAACATCATTATTCTTGATCTATTATTATTTTTCCATTATTAATCTCCAAGAATTATTTATTTCATGTATATAATTATGATACTCCCTTTGGTTATGCCTTATAACATGATTACAAAACCCATTTCTTTCTGTGGGTAACCCTTATGTTTATTCCTTATGTTTGATTCTTTATGTGACACGCATAATCATAAAAATGTTATGATATGTGTTCTCAAACATAGCTCCAATTAATTGGTTAATTTTTTGCCTCATGAGATATTGTGTATGGTATTAGAGATTAAACCTAATTCATTATGGGATTTTGTACACCATGTGATATCATCTTGGCAGTTTTCCTTGACTCATGTTTATGTCATGTTATGTGTTACTAACAAATTCATATATTTTCATAATAATATGATTCCATGATCTATATGTTATTTCTTCATATGTTTATTCAACAACCATGCCTTTTATGTAATCATGTTATGCCTTCTGACTCATGCATTATGCTTCGTTTCCAAGTTTATTCTCTTATTGGGATTTTTAGCTCACACATTTTGTCTATATTATTCCTAGGTTATCCTATGCATATATAGGATATCAAATAGATTTAGGATCTAATTATGAAAATTATTAAAAATATATTTTTATTCTAGCTCCATGTTTTGTAATTATGTACCTAGTCTTCCAATGACACTAGGATTCTTGATCCTTGGTTTGTATTTGATGGATAATTATGTAATGTACTAGAAATTCATTTTAATTTTTTTTTTAATTATATAGAATATTTTCAAGACTATAATCTTTAATAGAACCTGATTCTGAGGCCTGATTAACCCAGAATAGAATTTTGAACTTTTTTTAAGTTCATTTAAGTAAATGTGTGAGTGGATTTTTCTAACTTTTAAATTAGTGTTGGGATCAAAAATATGAGGTCACCATTGAACTCAGAACGGTCGGATTCAACTAAAATTGACTTAACTTCGACCGGTGAGGGTTGATTGGAAAATATAGTTTTCATACTTTTTGGAAAAAAGTAAAATAACGTAAAAAGTTATTTTATTTATTTTTCCCAACCATTGGGAGGTAGCGCGGTGGTGCTACGGTGCGGTGATAAAGAGACAATGAGTCTCATTAAATTAATATCATTAATGGCTAATAAACATGCAATGTAACGATGCATTAAATTAAGCATAATAGATACATTGTTTCATAAATGAAACAGCGTAACAACACGACAACGCAGCGTAAAAGAAACGATGCAATGTGTTTTCTTTTAATGGTTTAATGCATTGGAGAAATCATGATAAAGAAGTGGAATTTATCTAATGAACCTACAATGAGAGACCCTTCGACGAAATACGAATGCTGGTGAATCACTAGCAACGTCAACGCACCTCGAAGAATGGAACAAAAAAGCGACGAACACCAATGGAACTTTAACCTCTGCAGACGAAGCGCTTCAATGAAAAGCACCTTTGAGGTAGGGGTTTGTTTTGTTTTATGTTTCCCCTTTATTCATTCTGAAATGACAAACGTAGATCAACCCATGAATAGGTTGATCCGCGTATTGCTTGTTCTTGTGGAAGGGTGTTTTTTTTGGTTTTTTATACCGAGATTAATTATTTTGTTGATAGAACCTCAATCTCAAACCTCCCCATGTTTAAAACTCTAACGCGGAGGGCGTGGGCCAACACGAACAAGGTCTGAGCCCCTATTCCTTGTGATTTCTTCATGGATGAATGTTAAAATTTGTGGAAAGAAGGTTTTGAGGCCTTGGCAGGAAAGGAAGCACCCCACAGAGGCCAAAGGCATAGAGGACACGAAGAACGGACAATCGAAGTGGACCTGGTGGTCCGCAAAATAACCTGTCGGCACGCCAGCACCAGTGGTAGCCATGAGTGGGTGCAGGAATTCCTCGACGGTGCGTTAGAGGCTGGTGAGGGGACACGGCCCCTCAGCCGCATTGGTGGATCGACCCATAGCCACGGTTCGTGGCTTCTCCTGGAACACGGTCCCCAGATCGCGTGCCGAACCTAGGCGGCCAGGTTCGACTGGTCGCGTGACACCGCCCCAGATGTGCTATACACCCAGTGGGCCAAACCTGCCCCCAGTGGGATGAACCCTCACCTTGCAGGCCGAGCCGAACTCACGCCCTGTAGGCCAAGCCAGATGAGACTGGGTCACCAGGCGACCCGGCGGGCTAGACCCCCAGTCAAACCGAGCCTGGTCCAGCAAGTCCGAATGGGCCTAGCCCATTGGCCAAGCCAGACCGGGCCTACCCATACCCAAAGAATTTCAGTTCAGGTTATTTCAACAAAACTGAGGCATGTGGTGCCCCTAGGCTGGGTTGGTCGAGTCGGTCTGGTCGGGTCAGATCAGGCCAGACGTAACCGACCCCTGTTTACCGAAACGCCAATAACTTACAAATTGGGCATCCGAGTGACGAGTTTTTTGCAGAGTTGGAACCTTCACGATGAGGTGGATCTTTTTTCATACTCTATGGAGGCTTTCAAGGAAGTTGAAATATAATTAATGGCTTGAGGAGTGGTTCCCTTAGAATCAATCGCACTACATGTGGAAACCCTACGGTTGGCTGAGACCTGAAGACAGCTGACAAGAGACCCTGTGTGGATCAACTATGATGGACCAATGGGAAGCAGCTCTATGTGACCCGGTAGTCCCATAGTGGGGAGCGGATCTGTGTGAACCGACAAACCCAAGGTACTCGATAGGAGGAGTACCTCAGTATGGCCAAGGTGAGAAGGGGCTCTGTGTGACCCGACATGCCCAGGTGGGGAGCGACTCTGTGTGACCCAGTATACCCACGGTACTCATTAGGGATGAGTAACACAGCAATCTAAGGTTAGTGGGAAGTGTCTTTGTGTTACCCGGTAGGTCCACTATACTCATTGAGGAGGAGTTCTCCAGCAACCCAAGGTGTTCTGTGAAATGATTGATAGTCTTACTTTCCTACTCTAGATTATACCAAGTGTGAGTTGTCTCGCTTCATAGTTTTATTTGTGGATTTATTTGTGGTATTTATTTATTGCTTTGGGGTCCCTACTAAGTATATTATTACTCACCCCTACACAGGCTTCTCCCACACATGTTGTGTCTGGTGCAGACAATTGCTGCCTTGACGGAGGACTTCGTGGCCCAAGACCCGGTGGTGTCCAATGAGACCATGCAAGTAGGGTGTACTTCTACAGCTTCCAGCAGCTACTCTACACTTACCCATCGCGTAAGGTTTTTAGTGGATGGATTATAGAGTTTCCCTGTACTTTTATATTTTCAGTTCATATTTTTTTGGGTTTTTATACTATCCCACTTGACCTACAGTTTGTACTTTTACTCAGTGGTTGTTTAGTGGCATGCATTTTTATCTTTACAACTTGGGGATGTGGCTGTGTGTGCATGTGTATAGGTACTCAGTCAAATTCCTCCAACTTTCAAGTTGACACCTTCATCTCTAGTCTTCAACCTCTGGCCTTTGGGAGGCAGGCTTGGGGGATGTCAGGGCACGGGCCCTAGGGGATGAGTCATGAAATATTATGCTTAAAATCATGTAATAATATGGGTAAAAGGATAGGGTCACTATAATATTCCTTGATATATCATGCAAATTATTATTTAATTCTTTCTTTTGAATCTTCATAGACTCAGGTATTTCATTCTTTTAAAACCTCTATTATATTTACTACTTTAAACTTATTTTAAATCTACACATGCATATCCCTATGTGTCTCTTCCATGTGGACCTTCTTATTCGAAGGTGTATAGATTATCTTAGTTTTTCTTCATCTATATAGAAATCTAAAGTTTTAAAAGTCTTTAATTCTTAAATATAAATTTTACTTTTATCCAAAGGCTTACACTCCTCAAAGACTTCTGCTCAAAAACAAATTCTTATGATGAAGCTTTACATTCAACAGAAAAATATTACACTCAGAAAAAAAGTTATTATGATGAACCTTTATATTCAACATCAATGTATTATTATCATCACCAAAGAATTATGATGCAACTTTATATTCAAGTAATTTATCATGGTTTGGTCTAAACTCAAAATTTAAGACTTCCATAACAACACTTTAGGACATCACCAAATAAACCGCATCCTTTCTTAAATAGATCAAAAACCTCATCTAACCTTATCTAGATAGTTTTTATTAATTCAAAAAAACTTTAATGTAGTTTACCTGAATATTAGAATAATAATCATCACATTTGAGGTTGTTATGTTGAAGTTTTCTAGCCAAGGTCTTTAAGAAACATCACCACATCTCCTTTAATAGAAAATCTCCTTCAGTAGATCACTCAACTAATAGGCCTCAATGATTTATCAAGTATGAAATACAATTCCAACTCATGGATCCATAAAACTCATTAAAACTTCATAAACTCCATCAGTAAACATATATTTCAATATTAAAAACAAGTGTAACCAAAAAATTATTGGGAACAACAGAAACCTAAACTACCTCAGAGTGTGCTTCAAGCGAGATGAACAAACCATAAGTTTTGATACCATGTATAGAGAATCTACCCCCAGTATCCACAACAATAAAACCCGGGTTTTGTGGCGGTTTTGTGGCGGCGGTTCACAAAACCACCGCTAAACATTTTTTCTGAAAGGTTTTGCGGTGGTTTTTAATAAACCGCTGCGAAACCCATAATTGTTTTTTAAAAAACCTGACCCTTCCCTACCCCCACCATGTGTTTCCCCCAAACCCTTGCGACCCCTTATTCCCCTAACCCCCCCAGCCCCGGCGACCCCCGCGCCCTCCCTTCTTCCCCTAACCCCCCCCCCCCCCCCGGCCTCAGCGACCCCCGCGCCCTCCCTTCTTCCCCTAACCCCCCCCCCCCCCCCCCCCGTCCCCGGCGACCCCCAACTGTCCGGCAACCCTCAACCGTCTGGCGACCGCGTCTGGTGACCCGCGACCCCCAACCGTCTGGCGACCCCATGACCTCTGTCTCTGGCGACCCCGTGACCTCCATCTCCGGCGACCCCTGTCTTTTCTAGGTATGTATCCATTTAAGTTTTTGGATAAATCTCTTAGAGTTAGGTTTCCTTTCATTTATGAAATTTCAATGGTACTGGTTATCATGTGTTCATGATGTATACAATGGGGCCTTTTTTGTTTTTTACATGTCTATTATGACAAATTGGGGGAACACTAGATTATACCACTAAGTGATGAATAGGGTATGGAGTCATGTTATTTTACTCATGAGTTTATAAAATTATGACGATATTTTGGATGGTGAATACATTGGTTGGGTACTTACATGGATGTGTGCATTCATGATATGATTGATCACAATGGTGTGAGATACTTTCACTAATTTTTCATTTGTATCTTATTCACTAATTCATGATATTCACTCATGTTATATATATATATATATATATATATTATGTTCTGACTTGTTCATTTTCTTGGGAATTGTGTGGGATGTATCATGTATTATCTATTAGATAGTATAGTCATGCCCTTTATATGAACCATAATGAATATATAGATGTTTCTATTCAAGATACATGAAAAGTAAAGGTCTCCCAATTCTCTAATGGTGTATATTAAGGCTACATCCATGGATAATACGACCAAGATCTTTTATGTGGTTAAGGGGTGGAGTTTGGGGCGGTTTTATTGTGGCACCTTAATTAATTTTATGAGCTATTGGGTTTTGCAGACTTATATGATATATCATTGACTATCAGAACTCTTATCTTGGTCATGTTATATACATTGTGTTTGGTTGATTTTCTATCATGCATCATATTTATGTTATAACATTTTGTTTGGTCTAATTTTGGTTATGTTGTGTTTCAGAGTAAACCACCACAATGATTTCATATACCATTGTAATTTATAGTCATCCTCTAGTGTTTTTGGGATTCACTTAAGTTTAGTGGAATTTTGGCCCTACAAAAGTATAGGTTGGGGTCGAGATGTTGTAGTGGTAGTCCTTCCCATTTAGGTTTAATTACCCTAAATTAAAATTTCCATTTTTGATCAGTTGTTTAGGAATGAGAAATCTCAACTCTGACTTGCTGAATTAGAGAAATTTGATGAAAACTATTTTCACACACTTCACATCCTTGAGTTAAATAATAATAATATTATATGAGAATTACATAAGAAGGCCCACATATGATTATTCATCCAAGGAGAACTAGTATTATCTATGAGAACACCTATGATACCTAGGAGTAAACCTATAAATCTTGAGTAAAATGGGAAGGGCCGTATAAAATACAAAATTTCTACTCCAACAATGCCTACTCCATAATTATAATGGATTGAGAGCATATCATATCTACCACCAACATAATTATTCTCAAAGAAATACTTTTTATAACTTCACAATGGGGATGTGAAAGTCCATTTCTAATGACTTTAAACTTCTTATAGATGGTTCCATTCATAAGACTATAAACTACAAGACACGAAGGTCCTTGGTGTAGTACCATAAAATGTATGAAACTCATGTCATTTTCATATAACATATGATCCATCATATAACAGTTTAAAATAACTTGAGTGGTATATTTTTTTATGAACTTATTCCCTTTTATATTAGACATATCTATGTAATAGTTCTTAGTGTAAGGGCTTACATGTTTTCAGTGGGTCTTCACCAACAAATTTACACTAGGATGAAACCATTTTATTATCTCATATACATAATTCAGATCTAAATAGAGACTCCTTTTCAAGAACTACATATGGATTGATTCCTATTATTATAGGATACATAGTGGTTTCCATATATCTTATATTAATAATGGTTAATGATATATTTCATTCATAATCTTCTACACTATCCTAGTTTATGTGTTTTTTCATTCATGTCAGGTTTCCTCCTATTTCCATAAACATGTATGAAACAATCATATATTAATAATTATGTGTGGATTAATTCAACTTAAGTCCATATATATAGTTATGTCCAAATCATTTATATTGGACCAAACCGCAAATTTAATTCCTATAAAAAACCAACCTCATCCTACTATTCATGACTTCATCTATTCAAATAAAATTTTCTTTATTGACTCGACACTAAGACTCAAGAATTCCATTTTTAATAAAATCCAGATATACACAAATCCTTATTCACATTGATCATAGTCATAGGAACTTAAAATGAATGACATAAAGTTCCTCACCATACCATATTATACTACATTGCACAAAAGTAATTTTTTTTAATTATATCATTAAACTAAATGACATATAGTCCCCCTTAAATTACATTTAAACCTATTTCATAAATTCAATATATACAATATAATTTCCTGACATGAGATAAATATCCATGTAATAATCCTTAGTGAAGAGTTCCTTCTCAAAAAACCTATGAAAAAATAAAATTCCACAATTATTTCCTTGGATTATATCATATGGGATTCATGGATTCGCATCAAACCTTCATTTATATAGCTTGACACTGGAAAACATCATTTTCCCCTTCACAAGAGATAGATTTGTGAAGATATATTATAAGAACAACATGTGACATGATTCTTATTGTTATGGGATATATAGTGACACGCGAATTTACCATCCTAGGACATTATGTAGTTCCCATTTAATTTCCCAATTCTTACCCAATAAAGATACATTTAACAATTCACATCATTTTTCATCCTTTCAATTCCCACCAGAGCACCCATACATGTCTCCCTTTCTCTTATATACAATATCTAGATATTTTTTGAGACCTTATAAAAAATACATGTGTAATTATTTCTATTATTACTGGATATATAGTGATGTTTGAGCCACTAAACCTGGACCCAAAAACACATTTCATCACCATAAAAGCTATCTTAGTGTATAGTACCCTCATTCATGTTGGGTCACTCCATATTTGAATCTATACTATGATAATATATTTTCTTCCAAGAACTACCTGTGTCGTGATTCCTATTATTATAGGATATATAGAAACACCTAAACTGTCCATATCAGTATTAGTCACAATTCATCATCTACATTCACTCCCCTCAATATTCTATAATTTCCTAACCTTGGATATATTTGGACTAGAGTGTTCCAGTTACCTTTTATATATCATATTTATATAAGAAACACTTTATACATTAACTATTTTAATCACTCCAAAACTCTCATGGCTATTGGTAGTGAGTGTATCTAATTTTTAAATAACACCACTATTTGGCAATGACATTCCTAACGTATATCATTCCTACAAACAAGAGATAATTTGTGTATAATGCACAGAGGTGTAATTTCATGGTAATTTAAACCTTTTTAGTATTGAAACCCCCTTTCAAAACTCCCTTCATGATTTCCATTCTATAGATTCATTACAAAAAATCATATATGAATGGGCTAAATTCAAATAGATAGTGAAAAGATTAAAAAACATAAAGAGCGATGAAATATGACCAATTTTCATGAACTGACCTAGGCTACCCATAATCTGGGTACCCAATCTAGCCTGCGATAAGTCTCAAAGGGTGTCATATAAGGGCTAAATATTTCTAGTAATGTCGTTTTACTAAGGGTATGAAAATCGTGCATCTTTGGTGTGTTCAATGACATCCCTTTAAATGGGGTGTTGTTTGATTCAACATAAATGTGTGATTGATAGTGTTATGATAAGTGTGTAACCTGATATTCTTACTACTCCTCAATTAGGTGTTGACGTTGTCTCCTAGGGACCAGACTTGTTCGGTTTGTCTGGGCATGCTAAGTAAGTGGTAAATGTGATCAATGTATCACCTTTATTATATTATGCATACTTTATGATCAATGGGTCATCTTTATTATATTATGTTTCTGTAATATTAAAATATCATATATATGAAACTTTTTCTCTATTTAGTAGTAACTATGTGTTTTAATTTTTTTTATTATTGTGTAGGCACATTGTGATATACATGGATAAAAGATGGGTCACATTACCGAGGAACACACCTCAATATGATAAGGGTTTGAATGAGTTTTTAGATTTTGAAATTTCTAATCGATCCATTGAAGGGACAATAAGATTTCCATGTCCTATATGTAAATTTAGAACATGGTTGAAGAGAGATGAAGTTTATGAACATTTAATACTGAAGAAATTCCCTGATCAATAATTGTGTTGGATTTGGCATGGAGAATCGAACAATACAGAAAGATTGAGCACTGATGTTAATCCACAGAATGAGGTCCCAAGTTTGTCGACAATGGAAAATGAAATGAAAAACCTCATAAATGATGCACTCGGCACTGAAAGACACCAATATGAGCATCAAAACATATCCAAACAACCAGAAGAGGGTGCTACAAATTTCAACGTGACAAGTGATGTTTTTGATATTGTAACACAAACAGATCAAGATTTTAACATATCATTGGATTCTCCGCTTGATTTTGTGGAGCCAAATATAAGGGAAAAATTCAGTGAGGAAAATGTCTTTCATGATTTAGTTGACGATGGAAATCAAGAGTTGTATAGTGGGTGTTTGAAATATTCAAAGCTTTCATTTCTGCTGAAGTTGTACCATATCAAATTTCTATGTGAAATTACAAATAAGGCAATGTCCATGTTATTGGAATTGATTCGTGATGCATTTCCTGAAGCAAAAATCCCATAATCTTTTTATGATATGAAAAAAGTTGTTAACAAGCTTGGTATGAATTATACAAAAATACATGTGTGTCAATGATTGTATGCTTTATTGGGGAGAGGATTCAAGTAGATAGAATTGTAAGAAATGTTCTTCTTCTAGATGGCAGTCAAAGGGTGATGTTGGAAGTCTGACTGAACATAATTTCATAGAGACGAAGAAAAGGAACACACCTGCAAAATTTTTGCATTACTTTCCTTTGAAGCCTCGATTGAAAAGATTATTCATGTCATCAAAAACCACTGAACACATGAAGTGTCATTCTGTAGATAAAAACAATGATGGGTTAATGAGACATCCACAAGATTCCCAATCATGGAAGACATTTGATTCCTTACATCCAGATTTCTCATCTGATCCTAGGAATGTTCGATTGGGATTGGATGCCGATGGATTCAACCCATTTGGGACTTTGAGTACCAGTTATAGCATTTGGACAGTTGTTTTGATCCCTTATAATCTGCCTCCATGGATCTGTATGCAAAAAAAATATTTTATCATTTCGATGATTATTCCTAGAAAAAAAATGCCTGGAAATGATATTGATGTATACCTACAGCCTTTGATTGAAGAATTGCAGGAGTTATGGAGCAACAGTGTTGAGACATTTGATGTTTCTTCTAAAACAATGTTCAAAATGTATGCTGCTTTAACATGGACCATTAGTGACTTCCCTGGGCTTGTAAATTTATCTGGTTGGAACACTTATATGGGTTTGGCTTGTCCCATTTTTAACTTTGATGTCGATCCCAAACGGCTACCTCACAGTAGAAAATGGTGCTTCTTGTACCATCGAAGATTTATTGGTGCATCTCATAGATTTCGGATGAACAAATCAAAATTTAATGGTTCCATTGATCGTAGACCACCTCTAAAGTTATTAACTGGTTCTGAAATATTGACACAACTTGAAAATGTTAAAACAGAATTTGGGAAGGTTCATCATTTGAATGATAGCGGAAAATGAGTGTGAAGTGCATCGTCAAGTGAAATCAGAACGCAACAACGAAAGAAAAAAAGTATATTCTTCAAACTTTCGTATTGGGAATTTAATTTGTTGCACCACAATCTTGATGTGATGCATATTGAGAAGAATGTATGTGATAATTTGATTTTCACATTACTTAATGAGCATGGAAAGTCAAAGGATCATCTCAATGCTCGCAAATACTTACAAGTAATGAACATAAAATGTGATCTCTGGCCAGCTGAGAATGAAAATTATGATCCAGCCATTTCTTCAATGAAAAATAGGTATAAAGATACATTCCTTCGAATTTTAAAGAATGTGAAGGTATATGATGGGTATTAGAGTAACATCTCGAGGTGTGTTGACTTGAAGAATCGTAAGTTATATGGATTGAAAAGTCATGATTCACATATTTTGTTACAACAGTTACTACCATTGGCATTGCGTACATTATTACCTGAAAAAGTTACTGCTGTTGTACTCCAATTCTACACATTTTTCAGGAAATTATGTGAGAAATATCTATATCCATTTTAGCTTGACAACCTCTAGGAGAAGTTTGTATTGACCCTTTGTGCAATGTAGATGATCTTTCCTCCGTCATTTTTTACTGTCATGATGCATTTAACTGTGCATTTGGTTGAAGAAGCTAAATTAGGAGGCCCCGTTCATTATCGATGGATGTATCCAATTAAGAGGTATTTTATTTATATGTTTCAAGTTAAGTAAAAAAATTTTGGCATTTAAATAAATGCATAATATTATTATTTTATTTCACAGATATCTTGGGAATTTGAAAGTATACGTGAGAAATAAAGCTCAACCAGAAGGCTCTATTGTTGAAGGCTATTTGGACGAGGAGTGTCTCACCTTTTGTTCCAGATATTTGGATGATATTGAGACAAGATTTAATAGAGTTGGAGGTGTTGACGACACATCAACTCAATCTCAAATTCCTTAGAAATAAAAAATATTTCCTACTATTGGCCGATCAGTTGGGAGGACCTCATATATAACACTGACAGAATTGGAATTATTATAGGCACATAGATATGTGCTGCTGAATAGTGAAATTGCAGATCCATTTATTAAAGATTTGAGGATACAAACAAAGAGACGAATGAGAGGCTGAACACGAAATGAGAAAGATATAACGAAAGCTGTGAATAAAGAGCTGGTAGAATGGTTTGCATGACGTGTAAGTTTATAAATATTGCAATAAATAAAAATATTATTTTGACACATAAAATTTGTAAATCTATTAAATTATATTTCTTTTTTTAGATCATGAATACTGATACTCAAGAAGACTTGCCAGAAGATTTGAAGTTTCTTGCTAGAGGTCCTATAAAACAAGTTATAAAGTTCGACGCTTATAATGTGAATGGATTTAGATTTCGTACAGTCAATCGAGAAGTGGGTTTTGAAAACACAGAATAGTGGTATATTTACATTTTCTAAAGTGGTATACTATGGAAAGCTGCATGATATTATTTAATTAAACTACCACGGGCATTTTTCTGTTGATTTATTCAAATGAAAATGGGTCGATATTATCATAGGTGTTAAAATAGATTCCTTGCAATTTACTTCTGTAAACTTCTCTCACTTGATGGATGTTGGTGATCGTGAACTGCATGATCCATATATCTTAGCATCACAAGAAAAAATGGTATATTATGTGAGTGATGTTGTGGATGAAGGGTGGAGTGTAGTTACTCACGTAATACAAAGAGATTTGTATGATATGGGTGATGAAGTGGAAGATTTGACCTTTGCAATTGAATTTCATCAACAACAAGAAGCATAATTATTTTTCCATCATGATATTGAAAATATTAGTCTAGCAAGGATGAATAAAGTGGATGAAGAAATGGAGCAGGAAATAGACATGATTGAAGGGAAAAATGATTGTATGTACAATGGTTTATTCATTCAGCAACCACTTGTTTCATTTCTACAGTCATTCGTTATCATTGTTATATATATTTTGTTTGTTAGTACTGGTCATCTATTATCATTTTTAAATTTTTTTTCTGCATAAATTTTTTGAAATATATATTCTGAACTTAATTTTATTTGATTAAATTACAGTAATTCCAAGTAAGAAGTGGTACACTATTTCATCTAGTTCTGTGACAGATGACGATCCATCTGTCCCCATGGCATCTGAGGCACCAGCTGCCTACACCCCTGCACCATCTCCCCCTGCACCATCTCTGACACCATCTATGGATGTCTCATTAGAGGATGAGTCATCGACTCCCCCTACAGGAGCCTCAACAGTGGGGCAGTGACACACCCCTTCCATTTCATCACAGACATGCTGGAGGGTCACAGTCATAGGTACAATTTTTATTTAAATAAATTTATTGAATTTTTTTTATACTAATTTTTTGCTCATTGCAGATGAAAAAAATGAAACTGTGGAAAAACACATAAAAATTTTAGATGTTTGGAACATGAGTGGCGAGAAGATAGTCATGCCATTTGATTCTTATGGGGTCCCGACGGATGATGATGCGGGGTTACTTGGCCAAATTATAGGTTAGATGGAAGCAGAGCCCATTTCCCTGCCTATTTCATATGATGATTGGAGGCATATGCCTCCAAACTAGAAAAATGAAGTTTTTGATTCTCAGATAAAGGTAATTTTATTACTTTATGGTTTAATTTAATGTCATGTTACTAATATGTTCAAAATGAATTTCTGTAGATAGATGTTCTTCCACTTTACCGTTGCTGATGTGATAGCACGGAAGTGGACATTGAAAAATCTTCGTAAAAAATTGAAAGATTTAAAATGGAGGTTGTGGTGTGATGTCAACGATACTTCATTGATCGTGAAGCAAATGTATGAGAAGCTACCCAGTGGGGTACCGAAAGAACAGTGGAAAGTTTTTATCGATAGACATCGTGATGAGAAGCGGATGGTATTGAAATATATATTATTATATTATCCTCATTTTACATTTATAAATGTATATGAAGAGGATATGACATTGAATACATTATTGCTAAATTGAATTTTATTTATTTCAGGATCTCTCAATACAGAATGCATCAAACCGGGCAAAGCAAGTCATCCCGCACACTGCGGGCTCAAAAAGCTTTTCTAGAAGCCGAATTTCATTGGTAATATTTTAATTAGTTTAAATATTTATAAGAAAATATTATCTATTTAAAATATTAAATTGTTGATTTATTTTTGTTTAATGCAGTCACAGAGTTTAGGGCATGAAGCATCCTGAACTGAACTGTGGTTGGATGTTCATAAAAAAACAGATGGAAGTTTTGTTAATGAGCCTGCCAAAGAAGTTGGGGTATGAAGTCAATTTTTAATTAAAATAACTTATTATCAGTTTTTACTGTGTTAATATATATTGATATTTGATTTATAGGTAAAAATTTAAGAAATATGGGATACCAATCCTGGGAAATCCTACTCAGTCTCCCAGGATGACCTGATTGCTAAAGTCCTTGGGAAGGAGCATCCTGGTAGAGTGCATGGGATGGGTTTGGGACCCGTACCATCTGAGGTCTTTGGCAGGCCACCAGGGATTCCAGATGCATCTACTCCTAGTTATAGTCATTTCATACCTTAAGATTCCTCAGAGGGAGATGTATTCTCTACGAAACATAGTTCACCAGCAGGGGGATCAGATATATGCTTTGCAGAAAGAGTTGCTTGAAATACATCAGCATATGAGAAGATATGACCCCGGTGGTAGTGCATCGACTAGTGGTGAGTAGGTAAATCACAAAAAATCAAAATCATTTAGTTTTCAAACTTTTATTGGTTTTAATTTTAATTATAAATATGCAATAATATTTAATTTTCAATATAATTTTCTTACAGGTGGCAGCTGGTAGTGGAGATGGAGGTGGAGAGGGTGAATATGCATCATCGGACCATGAGTAGTAGTATTGTTGATGTGTTGAACAAATATAATAATGGTTTGTTTGTATATGTAACATGTATGGCACATAGTTGCCACCAAACATTTCCATTTTCTTACATTTTCTTGATTTCTCATGTTTCCTTCTATGCATTTTTTTGATTTATGATGTTTCATTTTATGTCTTGATTTCTCGAGTGTGGTATAAATCATTCCATTTAGGCTTGTTTTTTAATTGGTAGTCGAGATTTTGGATGACTAAAGAGTGATCCTTTTTTTATTTTGTTCTGGTTATATAAATTGGAACCTTGTAGGCAGTATAGAAACCAAACATAAGAGGATTATGGGAATGTGGTTTAGCCTAATCATGTGATACGAATCATATACTCACCAATAAAAGTAGTTGGAAACAAAAATGGTGAACCTAACATGGAACCTTAAACAAAATGCATGTGTCGCCCACATGTTAGGCTCCTTTTTCTCTCTCAAAATATGAAATGTGGACAAACATGGATCCGATACAATTGAATATACATGTGTTTATTTATTGATATGCTGATTTCATGAGGATTTCTTATAAATGTTTCTCATAAGTATTTTGGCACTTTCAACTAGAACCCCCTTTGATCCAAATGACATTTTACTACTTTAAGAACATATATGCTTCGACTACTGCACAAGCTAGATCCTCATTTAAAACTAGGGATCTATTATCATCCTTTCACCCTCAACATTGGGTCTCAAATTCACTGGTTTGGGAGTCACACCTAAATGGTAACTTTCCATCTTTAGAGGAAGCTAAAAAATCCATTTATCTCAAAAATCCCTACTAGATGTCTACTCAACAATGACTAGTGGAACATAATTTGTTATAAATAGTTTCCATCTCAAACCATTTCATGCTCATATCCATGGAAGGAAATAACATGTTCCTCCCTTATCAAGGGAGGTTGATCAAGAGGTCACTGATGGAATCATCTAGATAGCATAAGGGACCCTCCAAAGGGCACTTTCTAGCATTCACCATCACCAATGCTACAAAGCAATAAAACCTCTATATGATGTGTGTGTTTACCTCGGGAGTATGACCTAAGTCTCCCAAACCAAGGTAGTCAGAAAAACCCACTGAGGGTAGTGAACAATCAACCAAGAACATGGCCCTACATCTATACCCTCCAAATAATCCCACTAACTAAATATGGTGGCAAACTATGAGCAAGAGGACACATTTTCCCACATTTACTAAGCTTATTAGTATAATCTGGTATTATTCAAAGAAATAACCAAGAATATTTTGTTAAAAAATATAGGGAATACCCATATCCTTTCCCACTGACTTGATTAACATCAGTATATACCTATATGAAATGGAGGAAAAGATCAGGCCCATACACATTATCCAACAATAGAATAAGAAAATATGCATGTTCTGGTCACTGAAGTCACCTAGAATATTCTAAAAATGGTTAAAGGGAAGACACAAAACTATTATACCATAATTTGGGTGACTCATTAACACAATATGAGGAGATTTAGAGAAGATACACATCTTTTCTCCAAACTTACGGTGTATCTAGTTGAATGTAGAGGTTATAGGAGTTTGGGTCATATCTTTAACATCTTCAAAACTTTTCCACCAGTTCCTTCTAGGGGGATAAGATCTTTACATATTCTACATTATTATGTGGGTACTTTTAATTTTTAGTAGGGATGTAGCTATAATACCACATACTGCTGAGGCCAAGGTGGTAGTCGACATAGTTGATACTAGACTCAGGAATTAATGTGCATGAAATGTGATCCCACTCAAAATAGTCAGGTTGTAGCATAGAGTCATGGTATAAGAAAACTAAATGAAGTTCAACATATGATAGGGAGCATAATTCAAATTCATCTATTGTTTGAGGTACTAATCTAGTAACCTCTACTATAGATTCTACATTATTTGACACAAGTGCATCATACAATGTTATATTTGATACATTTCTAGAGATTATGGTCCTTGATATAGTGTATTTATGTGTCATTAATAATCTTTAAACCTCATTGGTTATTCGATCAATGATTGTTCACTAATGGAATTATTTTCCCCATCAGATAGGAAAATGTTTTTTTATATAGAATTAATTCTTTCCCATCATGTAACTGTATGATTTAATTATTGGATTGGATTTCATGCTTCCCTATAGATCCATTATTGATTATTATCACAATATAATTATGGTCTATTGTTTGTATGATGTATCATGTTTCATCATGTTGGGGATAAAAAGTTAGAAATAACATTTTATTTGTTTTTATGATGTCTTCTGTTCCATTTTCTGGTTTTATTTTTTTTTCAGGGCAGTGGGGCAGTAGAAGAAAAATTGCATTTTTTTCTGGTCAGCATGTCGCGGTGGTTTTAACCGCCTCTAATGCTTTACTGGTCAGCATTTCACGGCGGTTATAACTGCTGCTAATTCTTTACTTGTAAACCATTAGCGGAAGTTAAAACCACCTCTAAATGTAATCGGTTTATATTTAGCGGCAGTTTTTTCCGCCGCGAAAGAGGCGCATCAAACGCCTGAATATCGCGGTGGTTAAAACCGCCGCGAATAAAAAAATATCTGGCACCCGTTAAACCGCCGCTAAAGTCACGAAAACCACCGTGAAATGACGCATCTACAATGCTTCCCTTAAACCGCCATGAAATGGAAAAAACCGCCTCTAATAGATTGTCGACGCCCAGTTTAGTGGCAGTTTCTGTAAACCACCGGTAATAGCTAGTTTTGTTGTAGTGATCCAATCATTTCATGTCAAACCTACAAATGATATAAAGTGGAAAGCTAGATCATCCGAATGGACTCAATCAACTAAGTGTACTAGAATATGGAAATCCCAACACCTTACTCACCACACAAAGTCAATCCTTGAACACACTCAAGAGAACTCACACCTCACAAGAATTTAGGTGAAAAAAATGATAAAGGACATATGGATTTTTAGGGTTCATATAATGTGTCCTACATCCATGGGAGAAACACCACTTCTCCTTCCATTACAATTGAATGTTATTAGAATACACTTAAACTGAAAAAACCATATGACATTGATTATTACGGAGTTTAATCCCTCTATAATTCTCAGATAAATTCCATATCTTAAACACTATGAAAGTGAGCGGTTCCCCTAGAATCAATCACACTACATGCGGAAACCCTGCGGTTGGCTGAGACCTGAAGACAGCTGACAAGAGACCCTGTGTGGATCAACTATTATGGGCCAGTGGGATGCAGCTCTATGTGACCCGGTAGGCCCACAGTGGGGAGCTGATCTGTGTGAACCGACAAACCCAAGGAACTCGATAGGAGGAGTACCTCAGTATGGCCAAGGTAGGAAGCGGCTCTGTGTGACCCAACATGCCCAGGTGGGGAGCAGCTCTTTGTGACCCAACATACCCACGGTACTCATTAGGGATGAGTACCACAACAATATAAGATTAGTGGGAAGTGGCTTTGTGTGACCCAGCAGGTCCACTGTACTCATTGAGGATGATTTCTCCTGTAACCCAAGGTGTTCTCTGAAATGGTTGATATTCTTACTTTACTACTCTATATTATACCAAGTGTGAGTTGTCGCACTTCATAGTTTTCTTTGTGTATTGATTTGTGGTATTTATTTATTATTTTGGAGTCCCTACTAAGTATATTATTATTCACCCCTACACAGGCTTCGCCCACACATGTTGTGTCTGGTGCAGACAACAGCAGCCTTGATGGAGGACTTGGTGGCCCAGGACCCAGTGGTGCCCAGTGAGACCAGGCAGGCAGGGTGTACTTCTACAGCTTCTAACAGCTACTCTACACTTACCCATCACGTGAGGTTTTCAGCGGATGGATTATATAGTTTCTAGTGGCATGCATGTTTATATTTACAGCTTTGGGAAGTGTTTGTGTGTGCATGTGTACAGGTACTCAGTCAAATGCCTCCCACTTTCAAGTTGACACCTTCAGCTCTAGTCATCAACCTCTGGCCTTTGGGAGGCGGGCTTGGGGGATGTCACGGCATGGTCCCTAGGGGACGGGTCATGACAAATTATGCTTAAAATCATGTAATAATGTGTGTAAAAGGATAGGGTCACTATAATATTTTTTTATATATCATGAAAAATATTATCTAATTCTTTCTTTTGAATCTTCATAGACTCGGGTATTTCATTCTTTTAAAACCTCTATTAAATTTACTACTTAAAACTTATTTGAAATCTCCACATGCATATCCCTATGTGTCTCTTCCACATGGACCTTCTTGTTTGAAGGTGTGGAGATTATCTTAGTTTTTCTTCATCTATATAGAAATCTAAAATATTATAAGTCTTTATTTCTTACATAGAAATTTTACTCTTATCTAAAGTATTACACTCCTCAAAGACTTATTCTCAGCAACAAAGTCTTACGATGAATCTTTACATTCAACAGAAAAATATTACACTCAGAAAAAAAGTTACTATGATGAACATTTATATTCAACATCAATGTATTATTATCATCACCAAATCATTATGATGCATCTTTAGATTCAAGTAATTTATCATGGTTTTGTATTAACTCAAAATTTAAGACTTCCATCAGAAGACTTTAGGACATCACCAAATAAACTTCATCCTTTCTTAAATAGATCAAAAAAATCATCTAACATTATCTAGATAGTTTTTATTAATTCAAAAAAACTTTAATTTAGTTTACCTGAACATTAGAATAATAATCATCACATTTGAGGTTGTTATGTTGAAGTTTTCTAGCTAAGGTCATTAAGAAACATCACCACATCTCCTTCAATATAAAATCTCTTTCAGTAGATCACTCAACTAATAGGCCTCAATGCTTTATCAAGTATGAAATCCAATTCCAACTCATGGATCTATAAAACTCATTCAAACATCATAACCTCCTTCAGTAAACATATATTTCAATATTAAAAACAAGTGTAACCAAAAACTTATTGGGAACAAAAAAAACCTAAACTACCTCAGAGTGTGATTCAAGCGAGCTGAACAAACCATAAATTTTGATACCATTTATAGAGAATCTACCCCCAGTATCCAATCATTTCATGTCAAACCAAAAAATGATATGAAGTGGAAAACCAGATCATCTGAATGGACTCCCTCAACTAAGTGTACTAGAATATGGAAATCCCAACACCTTACTCACCACACAAAGTCAATCCTTTAACACACTCAAGAGAACTCACACCTCACAAGCATTTAGGTGAAAAAAATGATAAAGGACATATGGATTCTTAGGGTTCTTATAATGTATCTTACATCCATGGGAGAAACACCACTTCTCCTCCCATTATAATTGAAAGTTATTAGACTACACTTCAACTGAAAAAACCAGATGACATTGATTATTACAGAGTTTAATCCCTCTATAATTCTCAGATAAATTCCATATCTTAAACACTATAAAAGTGAGTTGTTCCCCTATAATCAATCGCACTACATTTGGAAACCCTACGGTTGGCTGAGACCTGAAGACAGCTGACAAGAGACCCTGTGTGGATCAACTATGAAGGACCAGTGGGAAGCAGCTCTATGTGACCTAGTAGGCCCACGGTGGGGAGCTAATCTGTGTGAACCGACAAACCCAAGGTACTCGATAGGAGGAGTACCTCAGTATGGCCAAGGTGGTAAGTGGATCTGTGTGTCCCAACATACCCAAGTGGGGAGTGGCTTTGTGTGACCCAATATACCCACGGTACTCATTAGGGATGAGTACGACAGCATTCTAAGGTTAGTGGGAAGTGGCTTTGTGTGACCTGTCAGGTCCACTGTACTCATTGAGGAGGAGTTCTCCTGCAACCCAAGGTGTTCTGTGAAATGATTGATATTCTTACTTTCCTACTCTATATTATACCAAGTGTGAGTTGTCTCTCTTCATAGTTTTATTTGTGGATTAATTTATGGTATTTATTTATTGTTTTGGGGTCCCTAATAAGTATATTATTACTCACCCCTACACAGTCTTCACCCACACATGTTGTGCCTGGTGCAGACAACTGCCGCCTTGACAGAGGACTTGGTGGCCTAGGACCCAATGGTTCCCAGTGAGACCAGGAAGGCAGGCTGTACTTCTACAGCTTCCAGCAGCTACTCTACACTTACCCATCATGTGAGGTTTTCAGTGGATGGATTACAGAGTTTCCTTGTACTTTCCTATTTTCAGTTCATCTTTTGTTGGATTTTTATTCTATTCCACTTGACCTACAGTTTTTACTTTTACTCAGTGGTTTTTTAGTGGCATGCATGTTTATATTTACATCTTTGGGATTTGGTTGTGTATGCATGTGTACAGGTACTCAAACAAATTCCTCCCACTTTCAAGTTTATGCCTTAATCTCTAGTCGTCAACCTCTGGCCTTTGGGAGGCGGTCTTGGGGGATGTCACGGCACGGTCCCTAGGGGACAGGTCTTGACAAATTATTCTTAAAATAATTTCATAATATGTGTAAATGGATAGGGTAACTATAATATTCCTTGATATATCATGTAAATTATTATCTAATTATTTCTTTTGAATCTTTATAGACTCGGGTATTTCATTCTTTTAAAACATCTATTAAATTTACTACTTTAAACTTATTTGAAATCTCCACATGCATATCCCTATGTGTCTCTTCCACGTAGACCTTCTTGTTTGAAGGTGTGGAGATTATCTTAGTTTTTCTTCATATATATAGAAATCTAAAATTTTATAAGTCTTTAATTCTTACATAGAAATTTTACTTTTAGCCAAAGGCTTACACTCCTCAAAGAATTATGCTCGGCAACAAAGTCTTACGATGAAGCTTTACATTCAACAGAAAAATATTACACTCAGAAAAAAAAAGTTACTATGATGAACCTTTATATTCAACATCAATGTATTATTATCATCACCAAAGCATTGTGATGCATCTTTAAATTCAATTAATTTATCATGGTTTGGTCTTTACTCAAAATTTAAGACTTCTTTCATAAGACTTTAGGACATAAACAAATAAACTCCATCCTTTCTTAAATATATCAAAAACCTCATCTAACATTATCTAGATAGTTTTTATTAATTCAAAAAAACTTTAATTTAGTTTACATGAATATTAGAATAATAATCATCATATTTGAGGTTGTTATGTTGAAGTTTTCTAGCCAAGGTCTTTAACAAACGTCACCACATATCCTTCAATAGAAAATCTCCTTCAGTATATCACTCAACTAATAGGCCTCAATGCTTTATCAAGTATGAAATCCAATTCCAACTCATGGATCTATAAAAATCATTCAAACATCATAAACTCCATCAGTAAACATATATTTCAATATTAAAAACAAGTGTAACCAAAAACTTATTTGGAACAACATAAACCTAAACTACCTCAGAGTGTGCTTCAAGTGAGCTAAACAAACCATAAGTTTTGATACCATGTATAGAGAATCTACCCCCAGTATCCAATTATTTTATGTCAAACCTACAAATGATTTGAAGTGGAAAACCAGATCATCCGAATGGACCCCCTCAACTAAGTGTGCTTGAAGATGGAAATCCCAACACCTTACTCACAACACAAAGTCAATCCTAGAACACACGCAAGAGAAATCACACCTCACAAGTGTTTAGGTGAAAAAAATGATAAAGGAAATATGGATTCTTAGGGTTCATATAATGTGTCCTACATCCTTGGGGGAAACACAGCTTCTCCTCCCATTACAATTGAATGTTATTAGACTACACTTAAACTAAAAAAACAATATGACATTGATTATTGCATAGTTTAATCCCTCTATAATTTTCAGATAAATTCCATATCTTAAACACTATGAAATTAATTGTGAAAAAATTCCCCACTTCCCTTTTATATAATTTATAGGATGGAGTAAGGTAAAATGGTAAGAGGGGTGTAAAATTCCTTTACAAAAAAAATAATTACAGTCTTAAAGACTAAAAACATCTTTTTGAAATATTTATGACAACTAAACCCTTTTTAAGACTTTAAAAAGAACTATGGTACAAGAAAAATAAAAGATAAGTTTTATTAAAATAACTATACATGTTTATAAAATTGGAAGCATATAATAATAATTGATTCATAAATTAAATTATTTAGCATGTTTATGTATAAAAGTATATGTGTAGTGATAATAAAAAGATAAATAAATAACACCATTTTATAATGGATTTTGGATAAAGTTCTTAGATAAACCCATAAGTTTCTTACCCTAATTCCTTCAGGGTTTATTATATCCATCCCTTCGATTTAATGGTAGCCAAGATACCATCCCTTGATTTTTAATATTTTATAGAAAGAAACTAGAATACGATTGAACCTATATTTTTTAATGGTTGTATCTATAAACCTTAAAGAGAATAAATCCATTTCCTTTTAGTGGTTTTGGAAAGAAACCCAAGTCCCTCACTTTAAAAGGTAGTGATAACCGAAATGGAAGAGATGGCGAGAAGGATAGGATTGGTAAAATAAATATCATTTAGTAATGGTCTTGGTTATCTTAAGTAGATAAGAAAAAGCACTATGATAGAATGAGAAAGATGTATAAGTGAGAAGAATTTTACAACTTGATCACAATCTTTATTGGAAGTAGAGAGAACTTATGAATTGAGAGCACTTTAGAGAAATGGGATCAATTTGAAGATTGTATCATTTTGGAAATTTTAATTGGATGATGATATGAGAAGTTGAGATTAAAATCCACCCAATGAGTTTATTTATATCCTTTATAAGTGATGGAGAAGTATCAAACTTATTTGAGTCCTTAATGAGCTGAGCCAAGACTTTTTTACCAACATTTAAAACACCTCATAGTATTTTAGATCGTAACCATCAGCTAGATGCCCGATGACACCATCTAGATTGAATGCATTATAGAACTAACTAGACACAACCTACTTTCATGGTGTATTCTATTCTCCTCCACTTGCTTATCAGTGGACTCCTAAAGGTTGAGAGGCTATTGTCTACACCACAAGCTTTCTGGTGGCACTGTACTGGGTAGTCAATGGTGCTTTATACACATCAAACTCTATTATGGAATTTAAACCTTCTATTAATTCATTTTATAAGTCTTATAAATTAATTTTATGGTTTCAAAAAAAAATATATATAATTCAACATGACTTCTTCAATTCTATTTGAAGATTATAACACTATTTCGTCATGATCCTCTAATAATAAAGATCAAAAAATTTACAATATAACTACCAACAACTCAAATGAATTCATTAGATGATTTAAACAGTGTTTATGATCATCAAAACATAATAAGGTGAGGATCAAAAAAATACACCCCTTTTTTATCATCACAAACAGTTGAATAATAAGAGAATAAAACAAGAAGGTAAAAAGTATAACAAGATAAGATTTATAAAAATAATTTTCTCATAGAAACACATCATCATTTATCCCCCATAATATTATTCATTTCTCCCCCATAAAAAATAGAAAGAACATAAAATCATTTACCAGATATTTCTATAAATATTTCTCCCCCTTTGATATTATCAAAAAGGATTCATAAACAGGTTTAGAGTAAATAAAAGAAATAAAATTTAAAACTATGTTCATTATCATTAATTATCTTTAGAGAGAGATAAAAACAAAGTTTTGAAAATTTTAAAAGGTAAAAAATTATAAATAGATATTTTTAATAAATCTCAAGATAAAAAAAATATAAAAAATAAAAAATAATGCTCAAGATAGAAATAAAATTTTGAAAAAGTTCTCAAATAAGCTTAAGAGTTAAATAAATTTTTGAAAAATAATTTAGAAAAAGGGTGCCTATTTTAGGATAATTTTAGTATTAATAATATTATAACCCCCTAGAATAATTAATTTTAAATATTAGGAGATATTAAACCAAACTATAAAAATATTTTAATAAGTAAAAATTTTAAAATTAAGAGAACACTCAAAAATTCAAAAATCAAAGTAACATTTTAAAATTCGTTCCATAATTAAGGTTTAGTAAATATTTTTTTAATAAACAATATAAAATTCCATAGGTGTGTTAAGACATGTGTGAATTAAAGGCCCACTACTCATGCCCAAGGTGAATATCAAATTAAAAATCCAACCAGACCTTTTTGAAATAATAACCACTATGTGCATCTTCATGACAACTACATTCACTTATTTTTATCCAGAAAGTAATTTTTTATCTTTATGTATTAGTATCACTTAACTTTACCAAAATTATGAAAAGTTTTAAATCCTTTTTTAAAGAAATATGATATTTTATTTTGAAAAAAAAATAAATTTTCTAAAACAAATTGAAAAATTATAAATATTTACAAGGTTAAGATATAATTATCACAATATAATCATACCCAAATCACTTTTAATAAATTTAAACTGATCAAGAGGAAGGGGTTTTGTGAATATATTGGCAAGTTTAAGGTTTTTGTAAAAAAATCAAGGATGATATCTTCTTTGTTAAAATGATCTCTAAGAAATTGGTGTCTAAGATCAATGTTTTTAGTTAAAGAATATTGGATTGGGTTTTTAGAGATATTGATCACACTAGTATTCTCACATTTTATAGGTATGTGATCATATATGAGCCCAAATTCTAAGAGAGTGTGTTTCATCCATATAATTTTGGTGAAAAAAGTCTCAATGGGTATGTATTCTACTTTGGAAATAGAAATAGCAATGGAGTTTTTCTTATTACTACTTCATGAGACAAGGGATATTCATATTAGGTGGAAAGACTCACTAGTACCTTTCTTATATAGTTATAATCCTACAAAATCTACATCAAAAAAACAAGAAAGTTCCTTAAGCTAAAATATATCAAGGTTTTTAGTTCCTTTCAAATATATAAAAATTATTTTGAGTGATTTTAAATGATATTACTTTGAATTTGATTAAAAATGATAACAAATCTGTATAATAAACATGATTTCAAGTGGAGTCATAGTAAGGTAAAGTAGACTTACAATTATACTTATAAAAATATTATTGTCAACGGGTTTACTAACTTCATCTAACATTATCTTACAAGTTGTACTTAAAGGTATTCTAATTTCCTTAGAATGATTCATGAAAAAATTCTTTAAAAGTTCATTATTTTATTTATTTTGATTTAGAAAAGTACCATTGGAATTTTAGGAAATTTGAAAACCAAGTAAGAATTTTAGTTCTACCATAAAACTCATTTTTAATTATTTTTTTCATTAAATTAGAGAATTCATTAGAAATATATTATTTAGTTGAGTTGAAAATAACATCATCAATATAAATTTGAAAAATTAATAAATAATTTGAAAATTTTTATAGAAAAATAGTGTAATTGACTTCTCCCATTTGAAAATCATTTGATAAAAATAATTTAGTTAACCTCTCATATCAAGTATGAGGGGATTATTTTAAACTATAAAAATATTTTGTTAACTAGAAGACATGATTTGTAATTTTAGGATTTTAAAAATTGGGTGGTTTACCCACACAAAAAAAATCATATATAAAACCATTTAGAAAATAAACTTTGACTCCCATTTGAAAAAGTTTAAAATTAAAATGAGTGTTGAATTCCAATAAGATTCTAATGGATTATAGTCATGAAAATGGTGTAAATGTTTCACTATAATAAATACTTTATTCTTTATTATATCCTTTATAAACAATTATATCCTTGTTATGGGTGAAATTTCCTTATTTTCCAAGTTTGTTTCAAAAAAAAACAACTTGGTTCCAGTAATTGGATGATTATCGGGTCGTTCCACGAGAGTAAAAACATTATTACTTAGAAATTAGTTCAAATACTCTTTAATAGAAAGTATAAAACTATCATCATTAATATAATCATCAAGGTATTGAGATTTATGTTTGGAGAAAAAATCTTTATATTCATCCTCATTTAAGACTGACCTTCTAGTATGAGTTTCAGATTTTAATTCACAGATAACATTCTCAAGTGGATGGTCTTTGGATTGAACCCATGCCTTGGATAAAAGTGTATAAGGAGGTTCTTGAACATATTCAATTAATTTCAATGATTTAGGTTTAGGTAAGGTAAAACTATATTATTCAACATCATCCTCAATTTGAGTATGAGTTTTGGGAATATTATCAACAAATTTAATGTGAATTGACTCTTCAACAGTCTTGGTCCTCTTATTGAAGACTCGGTAGGATTTAATTGAGTTTTATTACCCAATAAATATACTTTCATCATATTTGGGATCCAAATTTCTTATATTATCCTTGTTATTAAGGATAAAGCATTTACAGCTGAGAACTTTGAAGAAGATGAATTTAGGAATTTTTCCTTCAAAAATTTTATAAAACATTTGTCTAAAGATGGGTCTTATGAGAACATGATTAAGGATATAGAAAGAGGTATTGGCCACATTGAACCAAAATATTTAAGGAATATTAAACTCATTCAAGATATTTCTAAAAATTTATTATAGGGTTATATTTATTCTTTCGATAGCCCCATTTTATTGTGGTTTTCTAAGATTAGAGAAGGAGAGAATATATCCTTAAGAAGAAGAAAACTCATCAAAGTATTTTTTATCAAATTCTCCACCACATTCAATTATAATGGAAAAAATATTACATAATTTTTCATTTTCAAATTTCCTTGAAAATTTTATAAATAATTTACAAGCCTAATTTTTATGATCTAATAAGAAGATCTCTATAAATCTAGTATAATCACCGATAATTAAAAAGTTATAAAATTTACCTCTGATACTAGAAACTTGAGTTGGTCTAAAAAGGTAAATATGAAATAAATATAATGATTTAGAGGAGGAAACTTCCCTTTTATATTTGAAAGAATATTTTTGTTTCTTTCCAAGTTATAAAGGTTCACAAACTAAGTTGTCTTTGAAACACAATTTTTGTAAATTTCATACTAGTCGGTTACAGTTGAGATTGAAAAGAGAGTGAATGTTACAATAACCTAGGATACAATGCCAAATCCTAGAATCATTATATTTTGTATATATACACTTAAAATTTTGAAATGAAATATATTTTAAATATATAATATAATCATTTTTAAAACATGATGTGGTAAATAAGATATTTTCTTTAGAATTTAAAATTTTACAAAAAAAAATTAAATGTTATTTTAAAATAGCTATAAAATAATTGACTAATACTTAGTAAATTTTGATTAAATAAATTAACAAATAAAACATATTTAATTAAAGTGGAGTTATAGAAACCAATCATACCAATACTATTGATTTCCTTTTTGAATCTTGTCCAAATTTGGCATTCCCTCCATAGAAGTATTCTAGATGATTGAATTTGGAAGGATCACCATTGTAACATATTGTTACTGGTTTTCAGGTACTCCTTGACCCTTATTTTTAATATGCTTTGGTTGGGAATTGTTTTAGGTTGTTTTGGGTGGAAATTTGAAACTTTTTGGAAGTTTATGGGTTGTACACGGTTAGCACATGGTTTTCCCAAACCATGTTCCCACCCAGGGAAAATCGTGCAACCCCGAATAGTGGGGGTGTTCACATTTGGGGAAAAGTTTGACAAAACATACACCCACCTAGTAGAAACTATGCACCCTAGTAGAGGCACACACAGTTTTTCTAACCATTCCTCCCTACACAACTAACCATGTGCAAGTGTCGGTGGAAGATCTGATCCCTCAATGGTAAGTGGATCTCCTCCTGTTCTTTCCCTCTCTCTCTCTCTCTTTCTTTCCTCCAAAGGGTTTTTTAGATCATTATGTGTTTAATGGATCTAAAACCTATTGATTTGAATCTTTATTATAGGTTTAATTTCGTAATCTTTGGCATCATTGTTCTTAATTGGAAGAACCCATTGCGGGAGTTGTGATACGTGTTCTCTATGATAAAGTTAGGTAGTTTTTTTGAGTTTCACCATATAATTTAATCTTTATTTTCTTGATTTATTTGAAATTTATTTAAATTGATTTGTGAAAAACCAATTTGAAGGAATTATAATTGTGATTTTATATGGTCTGGATTTTGTGGGAAAACCCCCAATTCCAATGGAATTTGAATTTGGGGGCATGAATTGAAATTGATGGAATTTATGAAATAATTTGAGAATTTATTTTAGAAAATTGATTAAATTGAACAGATAAAAACCTATGGTTAGTTTTGTATGGAAAAGTCATGAATTTATGAAAAACCCATGTTTTTGTTTTGAAAGTGAATTTATAAAACCCCAAGATTTTATATTACGTATCCTATTAAATAAATTCAATTCATTCGATAGATTACATTGCAAAAAAATTATATCATATAGTATAAATCATATAAAATCACATAGATAACAAAAAAAAACTTTATAAATGAATAATGAATGAAATAAGAGGCTTTTTCTAGAAATTAAAGAACATATACCAATGAAATTGTAACTTGGCCTTTGGAAGAGTAATATGAAGCTTAGGAATAGTAATTTGGACAATATAATAGTAACCTCGCCTATAAAAGTATAAATAAAATTTAGGCATCTTATAAATGTTAATATGATATAATTATATCATAGTAAAAGTCAATAAATATTTTAGAAATTATTAATTAAGTGTTGATATTTTTTATAAAAATTAAATGTTTATTTACAATTTTATAATTAATATAAGGAATTTAATAGAATCATAAATTAATATTTTATTGTCTTTTGATTATAAGATAATTTTATGAGACCATAATTAATTTTTCAAAGTGTTATAAAATCAGTTATAATTTTAAAATTGGTATTTTTCAAGTAAATGAAGGTTTTAATTAAAAATTAAATTTCTCATATTTAGAAAAATATTTTCATAAAATGGAGTTAATTTTTTTAATTATAAACTTCAAAAAATATTTAGGGTTAATTTTTAAAAAAAAATTAAAATAGTTGAATTTTTGGTGAACAGTGAAAAATGGTAATTTACGGTATAGCTAAATACATGAATTATTAAGTCATAAATGATGTATGGATGATGTAAGCCCGTAATCTTGAAATATAATTAATTATTTTAATATATTTATTAATAACTCTCAAAAAATTCCTAGTCTTGCGGAAAAATAATAAACAGATGAATAAAATAATGAGAAAACACTCATCTCCTCCACTATAAATACCACCCCTCACTACCGCTTCTCCTCACACCTCTTAAGGAATGAATCTTGACCAATTTATTCCCAATAATATTCAAAATAATATCCCCCAAGTATAGAATCATTTTTATTAATAAAAAACCAAAACCCAAGTTCCTTAAGGAGGTTCTCTAGGAGAATAAATTCAAGAGGTAAAATCATCTTTCGTTTTCCTTTATTTTCTTTTCAATTTCATTTATTTTATTATCCTACCATCACCTCATGTATAAAAACATGAATTATAACTCCATTATATTATATATACTTAAATTTTATTTTTTTTAATGTAAAATCCATCATTAATCCCCTTATCTTCTCCCTTTTATTCTAAAAATGAAAATATCGTCTATGATGTACTAATTTACCACCATTGTAGATGATGCATTTTTATTTTACATTAACACCTTTAATTATGGTCATAAAACCATTATTATGGTTAAATAAAATTTTATTATACATATTATAATTCATATAATGTTATGTAACTAGTATTATACATAATATTAATTAATAAAACAAAACTAGTTTGTGATAATAAAAAATTCACCAAAATAAACTAATGTTCATCATTAATGTTTTATCTAATGAATCGTAGTCATATATGGAAAAAATGATATATATATATATATATAAGTAAATTTCATATTATTTAATTTCATTAATAACACATAATTACAATTCTGGATAATTAATCCCATTTTACATGAATTTCCATACATGTATACAAGTGGACCAATCATGAAAACCAAGAAAACGAACACTCCTGAATGACAAAGTTGAATCTTATAACTCATAAAAAAGTACATAAATAAACTTAATAAAATTATAATAAATCAAAATCATGCTTAATAGTTTTTTAAATAAATTATTAATGAATCTAATTTCATTATTTAGGACATTAATTTCTGGTGGAGAACACTTTCAAACATAAGGTAAGAGATTCTCCCCAAACCTCCATTTTTCAATCGGGTTACACTTTCTCTCTCTTTATCCCATTATAATTTTTAATTATTATTATTTAGTACTTCTAAAATATTTTTTTATGTTTCAAAAATATTTTCCTAGCTTATTTCTTCTTCCTTTGATGGTTAAATTCATGTTTTATAGGGTTTCTTTTGCATTTCCTCCCAATAAGAAATCTCAATTTAAAAGAAAATTCTAATTTCTTACCCATTTTCAAGTACAATCCATAATCTGTTTTAAGCCACCAAATATTTTTATAAAATAAATATTCTTATCATGAAAAGCTATCTTTGTTCACTTCTGGTTTTATGCTAACAATTATTCATTTTCCCGCTTTATAGACTCTTTTATATTTTTTATTTAATCGCACTAAAATGAATCTTTTCTAAAGTTTCTTAAAAACTATTTTTAAATGTTTTCACTTTAGTTGAACATCATTTATCATGATCTATGCCTATTCTCCCTTATTAATGTCTAATTATTATTTTAATCCATTCTTCCATGGAATCCATTATGATATTCCATTTGACTACTTATTCCTTGTGTGTCGTGTATGTAAACTTTCCTTTTATTTATAATCATAATTTATTGAAGATTTAAATAAATATTCATATTTATTTTATCATGTATAAGATTATTGTCTTATCCATGTACCATTTTTACATATGGTATTTTATTTGAATTTTTTCATTGAACTTAATCTATGTACAAAGAATGCTTTGGACTTGTATTAATGGGTGGGGTCTGGTTATAGATAGCCCCTCAGTGCATCGATGGGTCTCATGAGACAAAACAGTTGGTGACAAACCCTTTGTGTTTTTTTAAATAGAATCAGATGTGTTTTACCCATATACTTAAAACATCTTGATGGTATAATGGATCACGTACCAGATACATGAAATCCAATAAATAAGCATTTACTTCATTCAATATTCAGTTATTACTTTCCATGAGATTTTCACTATAAAAAAATATATGGTTGAATTTTCATTCTCAGTGTATTGATGGAATGTTTTTTTAGATTATTTACCTTACCATAATGATTATTCTATATTTAATTTTTTTTCACTTATTATTGATTCAGGTAACCCTTACGAAGTGTTTGATCCCACCCTTTTATTTTTTTCCTTCCCTAGGTTATAAAGATGTAATTTTTGAATAAGTGTCATGGAAGTAGTTTATTTTTCTTTGTTATGTTATATGTTTAAATACTAATTTAATAATGGAACCAAGAATGGATCTAGTTCTTCAATACTATTAAACTGATTGATCCTTGGTGATGTGATTTCTTGTATCTATTCCATTGTAATAAAATTACCACTGACTCTGGGATATTGGGGTTGGGGATGTTATAGTTGGTATTAGAGTAAGTTTATTAGAAACCTTGGTAACTAGATATTAAATAAACATGATAATTATAATAATTCATTGTAGTTACTTTTGGATCAATACTCGTGATGATTATAAGTTAACTTATTGTGTATCATTGTTTAGTGATGGCGCCTAATGGAAGGAAATGAATCAATACCCATAGACAATGTAGGGATTTACCTACTGAGAATGTCAACACAGTTAGTGTTGGAGTTGATTATATCATGTCCATATTAGGACATATTACATAGTTTATGATAAATAACCATACTACACCTATGTTGGATTATTTCATGTGGAAACATCCCCCATATTTTAGTGGGACTACAAATCCATTGGTAACTAAGAAGTGAATCAAGTCCCTTGAAAAGATATTTATGGCATTGGGATGCAATTAAAATGAAAAGGAAGTATTATAAATCTATTATCTCATTGGAGATAATGGTAAATAGTGGTCTTTGATACATAATACTAAGGAGGAAGACTAAATAGATGAAATGGAATGTAGAACTTTTAAATAAATGTTCTTCGACAAATATTTCTCATATGAGAAATGAACTAAAATAAAGATAAAATTTCTTAGATTAAATAAAAGGGAATGAGAGAGTGTTTTAGAGTATGAGGATACCTTCACAAGACTATCCAGGTATGCTATAGATTACATATGTGATTCAGTAGACAATATTAATCATTTCTTCGAAGTTCTTAAACCAAGTCTCTGAAGGTCACTGACTTCTCAAACATCTTCATCATATGATGAAATAATATTACGTTCCATCAAAATAGAGAATTAATTTTCTAGATATTATATGTTCAAGGGAAATCAAGAGAATAAAAGGTCTTCTGATAACCCTAGAAAGGGTGAAGCATCAAATAATAAGATGGGAACAAATCAATTTCCATTATGAAAAAAATATGGAAAGAATCATCCTAGGAAATTATTGAAATGCATGGGAGTTTGTTATAAGTGAATAGAAAAGGGTCATCAAGATAATTATTTCAAGTGGAATAAGAAAATAAATGTTTTTCAATGCTAATATTTTAATTAAATGGGGAATTATTCAAATCAATGTCCTAAACGTAAGGGGAATCTACCATAGAAGAGTAAAAGGGGAGATGGACAAGGTTATATGATCGTTATAGCTAAAGTAGAAGTACCTAATGATGTGGTGTAAGGTACATTAATCCTATATTAATATATATCCAATACTTTATTTGATTCTATATTATCACACTCTTTTATATCTACCCAATTTCCTAAGAAAATTAGATATTTTCATTTCTATTTAATAAGGTAGTTGCTAGTCAAAACTCCTAAGGGAAGTCTCATTACAACAAAAATATGTCTGGAAGTTCCCATTATGTCATATAAACATGCTTTATTTTCTGACCTTATCATCATAACTATGGTTGATTTTGATATAATCCTTGGGATGTAATGGCTTTCAAAATATGATTCAATAATTTATTACAAGAAGATGGAAATTATGATTTGTGAGGAATATGTAAAATCCCTTATCTTTAGAGTAGAAACATCATCATTTGATTCTTATCTAGATCCACCCATAGTGGATATACTAAATGAAATTCTTGGGGAGGAAGATAAAACAACATCTAGGGATGAGGAAAGTCATATTTAAATTGAGGATGTACCAATTGTGTAGGAATACATTGATTTATTTATTAATGAATTACTTGGGATCCCCCTAGAGCATGAAATTGAATTTTCCATTGATCTAATCCCTAATGCAAGACCAATATCAAAGACTTCTTATAGAAGAGAAAATGTGGAATTAGTGGTGCTGAAGAAACAACTAGAGGATTTTATGAATAAAGTATTTATTCAACCTAGTTTTTCTCCATGGGGAGCCCCTATTCTCTTTATTAAGAAGAAATATGGATCTTTGAGGTCGTTCATTAACTATAGATAAATCAATGATATTACAATAAACAACAAGTATCATCTACCTCACATTAATGATTTATTTAATCAAATTCACAGAGCTCAAAATTTCTCAAATATTTATCTTCGTTTTGGGTATCATTAGTTATGAGTAAAGAAGGAAGATATTCCAAATACAGCTTTTCAGACAAGGTATGGACATTAAGAGTTCACAGTAATGTAATTTGGATTTACTAATACACCCTCTATTTTCATGGATCCAATGAATAGAGTATTCAAGGAATATATTGATGGTTTTTTATAATATTCATTAATGATATTCTGGTGTATTCTAAAATCTATGAATACCATGAGAGTCACTTGTAGATTATTCTTGATACTCTCAGAAAGAAAGAGTTATATGGTAAATTTAGTGTTAATTCTAGCTTCAATAAATTTATTTTAATTTCCATATTGTCTCTAATGATAGAATCTTAGATAATCCTACAAATATTAAGTCAATACAAGAATGTATTATTCCAATGAACATAACTGAGATATGTAGCTTCATTGGTTTAACAGGTTACTATCAGCATTTTGTTCAGAATTTTGGCCGATTGGATAACCCATCAACTAAGCTCACACGTAAATATGTTAAGTTCATATGGAAAAAAGAATATACATAATGGTTTGATGAATTGAAGAGAATATTAGTCGATGATCCAATTTTTAATTTAACATCAAGAAATGATGGGTTTGTGATATACATTGATGCATCAAAGAAAGGACTTTCTTGTGTCCTTATGAAGAATGATAAAGTTATTTCATATGCATCAAGGCATTTGAATACTCATGAAAAAAATTATCCAACTCAGGATCCTAAGTTAGCAGTCATAATATTTTATCTGAAGATATTGAGAAACTGTATATATAGTTAAATATGTGAGATATATATGGATCCCAAGAGTTTTAAATGCATCTTTACATATAAATAACTCAATATGAGGCAAAGGTGACGGCTCTAATTACACAAAGATTATGATTTATCAACACACTAACATCTAGGAAAAGAAAATAAGGTAGCAAATGCATTAAGCAGGAAATATCATGGTATTCTTATCCAAATGAGGATTGAGAAAATCATATATTCATAGATTTAGTAAACATGGATATATGGATTGTTGAGTAAAGGAAAACATCACTCCTTTTTCAAATGATTTCTAAACTATATTTAATAGAGAATATCAAAACATCTCAATCTAATGATGAGAATTTTCAAAAGAAAATTAAATCTATTAAGGATAGAAGATTAGAAAACTTTATGTATGAGGATGAAATTATGAAATTTAGAAATAAGTTATGTGTTCCATTAATACCTGAGATAAAAAAGGGAACTATTATAATATTATCATAACTAAAATTTCTCTATAAACCCTAGTAGTACCAAGATGTATTGATATATGAAGGAACATTTTTGGTAGGATAACATGAATTCAGAAATTAATGACTATGTGTCAAGGTGTCTAGATTTTTAACAAGTGAAGGTTGAGATACAACATCCCAAAGGATTCATACAACCTCTACATATTCCTATGTGGAAGTGGGATGACATTACAATTGGATTTGTCACATGACTACCAAGGACACCTAGAAGAAATAATGCAATATGGGTTATTGTTGATCATATTAAAAAAATGGTACATTTTCTTCCTATAAGAGAATAATTACCTCTTAAGTTCCTAGAACGAATCTATATTAATGAAATTGTAAGACTTCATGGTGAACCTCTTTAGATTGTGCCTGATTGAGAACCTTGATTTACATCAAAATTTTGGAAGAGTCTTCAGAAGGCTTTGGATACAGAGCTTTATTTGAGTACTGCTCATCACCCTTAAACCAATAAATGGTTTGAAAGAATTATTCAAACATTGGAATACATGATGATATCATGCTCACTTAACTTTCAAGGTATATGGGATCAGTATTTACCTTTTTTGGAATTCTCCTACAATAATAGTTTCCATTATATTATTCAAATGGATCTATATAAAGAATTATATGACAAGAGATATCTAACTCTAATTTGTTGGGATAAAGTTGGTGAGAGGAAACTTATAGGACTGAAACTTATTAAATATATAAATACAAAGTTAAATACTATTCAGGATCATATTAAAGCAGGTAAATGTAGAAAAAAGTGTTATGCTGACAACTAGAGAAGGGATTTGGAATTTCAAGTCATATATCATGTATTTCTGAAATTATCTCCATGGAAGGGTGTTTTGAGGTTCAGTAAGAAAGGGAAAATGATCCCCATGTACATCAGACCATTTGAAATTATGGAAATAATTGGAGCTATAGATTACTAATTATAAATGCCTCAAAGTCCCTCCAAATTTAATGATTTGTTTCACATATCATTATTGATCAATTACATACTAGACCTAATGCATTTACTCGCCTATGAAGAAAAAGAACTAGAACCTAATTTGTCTTACTGTGAAGATCCTATTGAGATTCTTGAAAAAAGAGCACAAGTAGTGATAAATCGAATGACCGGAGTGGTAAAGTTTCTTTATAGAAACCATAAAATGGAAGAAACAATGTGGGAACATGATGGTGTTATGAAGAAGAACCACCTACATCTGTATAGAGGGTAATATTCATGAAAAAAGCCGAGGATGAAATTTTTGAAGGAGGGAAGAATATAATACCCTAAGATTTTACGGTATGTATCCTCTTAAATAAATTCAATTTATTTAATAGTTTATATTTCACACAAAATTATCTCATATAGTATAAATCATATAAAATCTCATAGAGAACACAAAAAAAATTATAAATGAAGAATGGATGAAATAAGAGGCTTTTCTTGAAATTAAGGAACATATACCAATGAAACAGTAACTTGACCTTTAGAATAGTAATATGACTCATGGGAATAGTAATTCAGCCAATAGAATATTAAACTAACCTATAAAAGTATAAATAAAATTTATGCATCATATAAATGGAAATATTATATAATTATATCATAGTACAAGTAAATAATTTTTTTAGAAATTATTAATTAAGTGTTGATATTTTTTATAAAACATAAATCTTTATTTAAAATTTAATAATTAATTTAATAGAATCACAAATTAATATTTTGTTTTATTATTATTATAAGATAATTTTATGAGACCTTAATTAATTTTTCAAAATGTTATAAAATCAGTTATAATTTTAAAATTGGTATTTTTCGAGTAAATGATTATTTTAATTAAAAAATAAATTTATCATATTTATAAAATTATTTTCATAAAATTGAGTTAATTTTTGAATCATACACATAAAAAAATGGTTAGGGATAATTTTTTATATTTTTCTAAAATATTTGAATTTTTGGTGAATAGTAAAATATGGTAATTTACAGTATAAACTAAATACATGAATTATTGATTCATAGATGATCTAAGGATGATTTAATCCCATAATATCAAAATATCCTTAATTATTTTAAGATATTTCGTGATTATTCTCAAATTATTCATATTCTTGAGGCAAAATAATAAATTAGTGAATAAAATAAAAAAAACACTCATCTCCTCCACTATAAATACCACCCCTCACCACCTTTTCTCCTCACACCTCTTAAGCCTTAAATCTTATCCAATTTCTACCCAATAATATTCCCAAGTCTCTCCCCCATTTTCAATATCCTTTGGTCTCAATAAAATACCAGAACCCATGTTCCTTAAGGAGGTTCTCAAGGAGAAGAAATTCAAGAGGTAAAACCCTTTTTTGTTTTCCTTTATTTTCTTTTCAGTTTCATTTCTCTTCTTATCCTTCCCTTAACTCATCTATCTAAACATGAATGAAAACTATAGTATCTTATATGTTCTATAATTTTATTTTTTTAATGTAAAATCCATCATTAATCCACTTATCCTCTCCCTTTTATTCTAAAAATGAAAATATCATTAGTGATGTGCCAAGTTACCGCCATCGTGGACGATGCATTTTCATTTTAAGTTACTATATTAAAATATGGTCATAAACCCATTATTATGGTTAAATAATATTTAATTATATATATTATAATACATATAATGTTTTTTAACCTGTATATATACATAATATTAGTTAATAAAACAGAATTAGTTTGTGATAATCAAAAATTCACCAAAATAAACTAACGTTCATCGTTGACATTTTATCTAATGAATCATCCTTGTATCTAGAAACAAAATGATATATAATACCATTTAATATTCTTTAAGTTCATTAAAAAATATAATTTAAATTTTGGAGAATTAATCCCATTTTATATGAACTTTCATACGTGTATACAAGTGAATCAATCATTAAACACAAGGAAACAAACACTTCAGAATGACAAAGTTTAATCATATAACTCATCAAAAAGGAAATAAATGAACTTAATAAAATTATACTAAAACAAAAACATTTTTAATAGGTTCTTAATTAAAATTTTAATGAATCTATTTTCATTATCCATTACATTAAGTAAAAGTTCATAACACTTTCAAACATAAGGTAAGGGATTCTCCCCGAACCACCATTTTTCATTCAGGCTACGCTTTCTCTCTCTTTACCCCATTTTAATTCTAAATTATTCTTATTTAATCCTCCTAAATTATGTGTTTATGTTCCAAACATATTTTAATATCTCATTTCTTCTTCTTTTTATGGGTAAATTCATGTTTTATAAGGTTCCTTTTTCAATTCCTCCCAATAAGCAAGCCCAATTTAAGGGAACTTTCCAATTTATTACCTATTTTCAAGTACACTCCATAATCTATTTTAAGCCACCAAATATTTTTTATAAAATAAATATTATTATCAATAAAAGCTATCTTTTTTCACTTATGTTTTTACTTTAATAATTATACATTTTCCCTCTTCAGTGACTCTTATATTTTTCCTTTCATCGCACTAAAGAGACTCTTTTATAAAGTTTCTTAAAAACTCTTTTTACATGTTTTCACTTCAGTTGGACATAATTTATCATGATCTATTTATATTTTCCCTTATTAATGTCTAAGTATGATTTTAATCTATTCTTACATTGAAACCATTTTTATATTACCTTTGACCATTTATTCCTTGTGTGTGGTGTATGTAAACTTCCCTTTTATTTATGATCATCATTCACTAAATATTTCATTAAATATCCATATTTCTTGTATCATGGATATGATTATTGACTTATACATATATAATTTTTTACAAATTTTGTTTTATTTGAATGTTTTCATTTAATTGAATCTATTTACGATAAATTATTTGGACTTACAAAGATGGGTGGGGTATGGTTATAGATAGCCCCCCAATGCATCAATAGGTCTCATGAGACAAAAAATTTAGTGACAAACCCTTCATGTTTGTTTCCAAATAGACTCTGGTGGGTTTTTACCCTTATAATTGAACTATCTTAATGTTATAATTGTTTATTTTCCACATACATGACATCCAATAAATAAGTATTTTCTTTATTCAGTATTCAGTTATTACTTTCCATGAGATTTTTACTATGATAAAATCTATGGTTGAATTTTCATTCTCAGTGTATTAATGGCATGTGTTTTTCAGATTATTTACCTTTCTATAATGATTATTCCATATTGACTTTTCTTTTCTTCTTATTGATTCATGTAACCCTTATTTAGTGTTTGAGCTCACCCTTTTATTTTTTTTCCTTCCCCGGTTTATGAAGATGGAATTTTTTACTAATTTTCATGGAAATAGATTATTTTCCTTTGTTATGTTATGTGTTTAAATACTAATGTAATAAGGGAACCATGTATGTATATATTTATTAAATAATACCAAAATAATTTATCCTTTTTTATGTGATCTCTTGTATCTATTCCATAATAATAAAATGACTACTAGCTCTAGGCTATTGGGTTCGAGGTTGTTACATAATTGGAATTTTGAAAAGAAAAAAAGGTGAAATCAAATTGTGAATGATGGTTGATTTGAAATGAAATTATTTAGCCTTTTTTAATTGATTGATTGAGCACATGAAATCCTAGGTATTTGGTGGGTAATTTGGGAAAATAACGCTAGGATAATTATTCCCTAGAAATAAATTAATAATGAAAACTCTAACAAAAATCTAGTTAATCATATCTTATCCCCAATGGGATATTGATGAGTCCTATTAATCCTGATACTAAGGGATGTGTATACACATATTTCCATGATCACTAATATGAGAGTGTGAGGATCCTATAAATAGAAATTTTTGTATCATAGGGAATATGACCATGGTGATTATTCTGAAATATATTCCATTGATTATAAAATTGCTTTATCCATGCCAATTAATTTATATAAATTTTTTATATAAAATTTTAATTTAATCCATGTTTGAAATGTTTTTCATCATACTTAAATGAAATCATGTTTTGTTTTAAATATTAAATTGTATCGCCATGTCCTATTTTATTGAAATTAAAATAATTATTTTTTCAGTTTTATGGAATATTTTTATGGAACAACTGGTGAGTCCCTACTAGTATTTTTATCTCATATCCTACCTTTTCCTTTGGGAATTTGTAGATTTTCATCTGTTGGGTCCGAGAAAAGGTAAATCACCTATTAGAGGAGGTGGATGTTCTTAATCCTTTAGACTATGAGTGATTTCTCCCTTTGGGTGTTTGAGTTTATATTTTTATATTATGAATACATTTATGATGTTATGTTTTGTATTTTTGATATACCTATTTGGTTTCTGGTACTTTTTCTCTATGCATCTTGATCATACTAACTTGTATCTATTATCTCCCAATGTTTTTATGGAAAACTCACTCCCTCTTTAATATTTTATGATTTCATGTGCTAGTCACCAACCCATGGGGACTGGGAAAACCCTTCAATCCATGTAAGTGTCAGATCAGGTATTAGGGTATCAAGGTATCTGGCCTGGTTCATGAAAAAGTGGTATCAAAGGTGAAGGTTGTTCATTTTCCTTGATATTAGTATATAGTTGGGAATATCTTTTCAGGACTTAGGAGGTAGTTTCGAATGAGTGTTTTCAGATATATCATTTTAATGAGCCTTAATTCACCATGGGTGGTTTGGGAAAGGTGTATTGTGAAGTAATTATAGTCTTCTCTCTACTTTTGATTTGGATAGGTTGAAATCCAAATCTTGTTTTCTTATCTATTGGGATTAATTTCCCTATTTCTCTTTTTTTAGTGTTGATTTGAGTAACATTTTGATGTCTTCAATGTTGTTTTCTGATGTTGTGTAGAATAATTCCTCTAAGATGACATGTGAAACAGATCTAGGAGGAATTTTTTGATGAACCATAGTAAAAAAAATCCTCTCATGGACTAGAATCATGTTGAGATTATCATGCATGTCATCTAAGCTCTGGGATAGGTACCTTTACCCATTCAAATTTAGGATCCTTTTTTAGAACCTCAAAGGGATAAGTCTTAGAATCATTATTGGGAGTTTATTTTCCATAGATAACTTGATTTAAAAGAATCTAATAATCCTCAAGAAGCTGAGTAACATTTGAGGATGATTGATCTTTTGTTTGAGTTCTTAGAAATTCCTGACTCGATTAAGGTGAAATGTGTCACCTTCAAGTTGGAAGGACCTAGCAGGAGATGTTGGGATTCTATGATTATAGAGAAGAATCATGATGTTTTAGAGTAGAAGGAATTCAATTTTATATTCACTGTACATTTCTATCTAGATTATATGGTGTTGGAAAAGGCTATGGATATTTTCAAACTTGATAAAGATGATAAGACCGTGACGGAGTATGAAAATAAATTTACTGACATTATGCAGTTTTCACCTAAGATTTTATTGAATGAAAAGAAGAAAACTTGATGATTCAAGATGTGAATTCAATATGATATTCACTTACAGGTTTTCTTGATGAATCTCTCTACTTATGTTGATGTTTTGGATAGGGCATTAATAGTTGAGCCAGACCTGGCTAGTAATTTAGGGTTAAAGGGAGTTGTATTTTCTCCTAGTGGAAGTTTTGTGAGTTCACATAAAGGGAAGAAAAAGTGTGATGAGTCTCATGATGGTTTTGGACAGAAGGGTCCTTTTAGACCTCCTACAGATCCAGGAATAGGTCCTTTAAATTGCTTCCAGTATGTCAAGCCTCGGTATTCAAAACATGTTTTCACTAAGGTACCTAAGATATATAGTTATTTTGATCACTCAAGACACTTTCATAAGTTCTTATATATCTTTTTTACCCATTTAGTGTCATGATATCATCAGCACTAAAAAGTACTATGGTTCAATCAGATGCTACAATATCTAAGGGGTTCCATCCACAATCATCCAGAATTAAGATTCTTTGTACAATGAAAGAGTCTCTAGAGGAAGCTGATATAGGTCCAGTGACTGTGAGAGGTACCATCACTATAGATTCATCTTTAGTGACTGCTTTATTTGATACTTATTCTTTTAATTCATTCATATCAACTCATATTTTGAACCTGCTAAATCATCCTACTGATCTTTTACCTTATGTGATGGATATTACTACACCCCTCATAACAAAGAGAGAGAAGGGACTATGTTGTTCTCTTGGTACATTATATTTATCTTAAATTAAACTTTCTTGGGATTTTCTATTTCTATAAATGAAACTTATTGAAGTTTTTTTTTTGGGATATATTGGATCATTGCTAATAAATCCTGAATTGATTTTTATCTTTGACGAGTCTCATTTATTGTGCATGATGGGTTGTGCCATATCTTTCAGGGATAATGGGACTCGAGGTCGAGTAGATCTGAAAATTATTATCCAAATTTTGGGAAACTAATATCAGTATTCACTTTTTATATTAAGTTATAATTTTTTATCAATGATATCCATCAAGTTTTTGTCGAGTTTCCTAATGTTTTTCCTTAAAAATTATCTAGTTTTCAACTGATAAGGGGGGTAAATTTCTCTATTGATTTAGTATTTGGTACTCAACCAAATATATTTCTTATTACCACATGGAATTAGATAAAATGAAATAGTTAAATACTCAGTTGGATAATCTTTTAGAGAAAGGATTTATACACCCAATTTTGTCACCTTGGGTGGTGAATGTTCTCTTTTCTAAGAAATATGATGTAAAACTTCGCCTATGTGTTGATTACCAGAAAATCAAATGAGTAACGATAAAAAAATTATCCATTATCACAAATTAATGATTTATTTTAACCAATTTAAAGGGTATAATTGGTTTTCAAATATTGATATTTGATCTAGTTATCACCAATTGAGAATAAAATAATTTTACATTCAGAAAATCACATTTTATAGTAGCCCATTTCACATAGAATAGGCCCCAAAAGAGGATCAGAGCAACATGAGTAGTAGCCACCAGATGAGGAGCTAACCGGATTGGAAGAATGAGAAGGTATGGCAGCTGCCATCGGGACAAGGCATCGTGAAACTTTGTACAGGGCAATGCTAGCCAATCATCAATTCAAGGTGGGGAGCTAGGTGATCAATGATGCAGAAATCTGGGGAAGGGCAGTTCAAGTGGTCTGGGCCTACGGGTCATGTATTGGGAATGGTATACCTCTGGGCCTTTAGGTCATGTATTTGAGGGTTTGTCGGGACTTGTGCCTTGGGCCTACGGGTCATGTATGGGTTCCCCTTTAACCCTTAAAAGGGGGATTATCCATAATAAAATAAAAAAGAAGTCCTTTGGGATATCCGGGTATAAAATCACATTTTAGAGAAGGTATGGCCATTATGAGTATATTTTCATGCCATTGGGTCTAAAAAATCTATTTTAGTCTTTATGAATTTGATGAATAGGATATTCCATGATTATATTGATACATTCATGGTGTTATTTATGGATGGAATCCCGGTTTACTCTAATTCTGGTGAGGATCATGTGCATCATCTAAAAGTAGTTCTAGAATTGTTGAGAAATCACTAAATTATTCCAAGCTATCAAAATTTTATTTTTTTGATTTAGGAAGTGAATTTATTGGTACACATGGTCTCAGAACATGGTATCTCATTTTATCCTAAAAAGGTGAAAGTTTTTATGACATGGGAGAAACCACGTAATGTTTTTTAGATTTGTATATTCTTGAGTTTAGTAGGGTATTACTATTGGTTTGTAAAGGATTTTTCAAATTTGGATTCTCATATGACTTACCTCACTTGGAAGGGGGTGAAGTTTTTTTGGTATGGGAAATGTTATAGTTATTTTGTTGATCTAAAATGTCTTTTGACTTCTATGCAGATATTAACTATTCTAGAGTATGTGTAGGGTTATGTGGTCTTCTGTGACACATCAGGTTCAGGCTTGTGTTGTGTTCTGATGTAGGGTGATCATGTGGAATCCTGTGGCTCTCAACATATTAGGCCACATGAGAAGAATTATCTGACCCATGACCTTAAAATCACAGTTGGAATGCATGAGCTTAATATTTGGTGTCATTACCTTTTTGGTGAAAGTTTTACGATGTTTTCCAACCACAAGAGCGTGAGTTATATCTTCTCTCAAAAATATCTGAATCTCCACAATAGAAGTTGAGTGGAGTACCTAAAATATTTTGATTTAGATATTTCCTATACATCGAGGAAAGGGAATGTCATTGTTGATGCTTAAATCAATAAAATTCCAACCCATTCCATGAAAGAATCACTGGAAGAGTGGAACTTGATGTATCTTTTTTCACAGTTGCATATAGGAGTTTGAGAAATAAGGTCTGAGGTTGTCTTGGATAGTTTTTAGCTAACCTCTTCTCTTCTCAAGATTACTATTTGGTAATAGAAACTTGATGAATAATTTTATAGAATTAGGACATCTCTTTATGGTGGGGAGACCGTTTTTGAGTGTCCATTCTCCACAAAGGGTATTTCATGTTTTCAAGATCAGTTTGTTGTGTCGTTAACCGTGAGAAAAGATGTTATGGGGGGTTTCCATAGTTCCCAGTGGGTTATTCACCCAGGAACCAAAAAATATGTTTTATGATATGTGATTTCAATTTTGGTGTCCAGGTATGAGATGGGACATTTCCAAATTTGTTTTTTATTATTATACATTCTAAGGAGTCAAGGTTGAGAAATATAGGTCTTCAAGTTTACTTTATCCACTTCCAGTTCCAACTTTGAAGTGGGAATAGATTTTTTCTAATATTTTTTTTTCATTTTCAAAAGTTGGTTTATGGGTTCCCAGTACCCCACAACAGATTCCAATACAACCAATTTCACCATTCCACAAAAACATCAAAAACCAATGGAAATGAACAAGAAACCATGAACCAGTGCACAAGAAAATCAGAAAATCTAGACAAACCTCAGAAAGGGTTACCTTGAACGTCCCCCGGCGCGACCATCGACACCGGCCCAAATCCTCCCATCAGCAAACTCCAGTGGAATTCACCCAGCTTTCAAGAAAAATGAAATGGACCTCTATGAAGAATCCATCCACAAAGGATGTCAAAGAAACCAAAGAAAGAATAATGGAATATGCGTTGTGACTGATAGGCTGAAGAAATCATCTTAATTTATACCCATTCACAATACATCCAAAGTTGAGGAGTTGGTAAATATATATGTGAAAGATATTTTTTTGGTTTGAATGAGTTCAATATGTTATAGTCTCTTATAGGGATACACATTTTACTTATTGCGTTTGGAGAAGCCTTCAGGAGGCGATCAAATCTCAGGTGCCTTTGAGTACGGCATACCATCCATAGATGGATTTCCAAAATAGAGAGAGATGTACAGATTCTTGAGGATATGCTTCATGTCTAAATTCTTGACATTATTGGAGCTTGGTATGACCATTTATTACTAGTTGATTTCTTTTATAATAATAGTTAACAATCCACAATCAAAATGAATCTTTCTGAATCATTATATAGTCAGATCTGTAAATATCTATTGTGTTAGTCGGGTATTAAAGAAAATTCCTTGGTTAGATCGATCTTAGTCTAAGAGATGATAGAAAATATTTAGTCGATTAATCATATAATGTTGATGGAATAGATCTGGTATAACTCTTATGTTGATCATCATCATTGAATTTTTGAGTTTTTAGTTGGTGACCAGGTGCGCTTGAAATTTTCCCCCTATTTGGTCCATCGATGACTTGGGTGGCAAGGGAAGATTGCTCCTCATTTTTTGGGGACCTTTTGAGGTTGTCGAGCAGGTGGGGAAAGTGCATCACCATTTATAAATTCTTCCATAGTTTATGTAAATACATAATGTGTTCCATATATCTCAACTATGGAAATATATTTCTGATCTATATCATGTTTTGAACTGAAGTGAGCTTTATGTTGGGCTTGATTTATCTATGGATGAGCACCTAGTTAGGACAGTTGATTCGGAGGAAAAGTTAATTTATGGAAGTAATATACCTTTGGTTTGTCTGTTATGCTATAATGGTTCTAACACATCTGATAATTAGGAGAGTAAGTCACTAAAAATCATGTACCCACCTAGTAGAAACTTTTCACCCCAATAAAGGGGCATGTGGTAAGGGTGTACAGTTTATCTAATAGAATGGACCTACCCAGCAAACCATGTGCACGATAATTTTGAATTCCAAAAATTATTTTAAAAATTATTGAAATCCTTTTTAAACATCTTCTTGACCATAACTTGATATAACTTTAATTTCTAGATCTTAGAGGATCTCAAGAACCCTTTTGGCCCCTCTAAACCCCTTCTTTAATTAATTGAAGTGTCGGTGGAAGATCGGATCCCTCTCAGATAAGTGGATATACTATCATTCTTTCCCTTCTGCTCTCTCTTTCTTTCCTCCGTATGGTTTTTTATATAATCACGTGTTTGATGGATATAAACTCCATTGATTTGAATCTTGATTATAGGTTTAATTTATTGAACTTCGCCAAAATTGTTCTTCATTAGTGGTTGTGGGTGTTGTGATATATGATCTTTGTGATAAAGGTACGTAGTTTCATTTGAGTTGTACCATATAATTGAACCTTGGTTTGCATGATTTATTTAAAATTTATTTCAATTTATTTTTGAAAAACCAATTTGATGAAAATTGGAAGTTAGATTTGATATGGTATAGATTTTGGAAAAAAACTTAATTCCAATGGAATTGGAATTAGGGGGCATGAATTGAAATTGATGAAATTTATGAAATTATTTGGGAATTGATTTATAAATGACTTAAATTAAATTGATAAAAACCTATGGTTGGTTTTTTATGCAAAAGAAATTAATTTATGAAAAACACATGTTTTGGTTTTGATAGTGAATTGGCATTTTGAAAAGGAAAAGTGGGAAATTGAATTGTGAATGATGATTGATTTGAAGTGAAATAATTTTATCTTTCTCAATCAATTGATTGAGAACATGTGATTCTGTGTAGTTAGTGGTTTATTTAGGAAAAGAACACTAATATGATTATTCCCTAATGACGTATTAATGATGAAGAATCTAAAAAAGTATATTTAGGTGGATCTTATACCCAATGGGATATTTATGAGTACTATTCATCCTGATCCTGAGGGATGTGTATACACATAATTCCATGATCACTGATATGAGGGTGTGAGGATCCTATAACTAGAAACTATCATATTGTAGGGAAGATAGACATGGTGCTTATTGTGATTATTCTAAAATATATTCCATTGATTATGAAACTACTTTATTCATTCCAGTTGATTTATATAAGCTATTTTATATAAAATGTTTATTTAATCCATGTTTTAAATGTTTTACATCATTCTAAAATGAAATAATGTTTTATTTTAACTATGAAATTGTATCTCCATGCCCTATTTTATTAAAATTGAAAACATGATTTAGTTAATTATTATGGCATATTTTTATGGAACACTTGGTGAGAACCTACCAGGATTTTTAGCTCACACTCTACCTTTTCCTTTGAGCATTTGTAGATTTTCTTTTACAATGTCTGATTAAAGGTAAAACGTCTCTTAGAGGAGGTGGATGTTCTTGATCCTTTGGACTTGGAGTGATGTCTCCCTTTGGGGAATTTGAGTTTATATTATCAAATTCTGAGTACTTTGATGTTGTTCTATTTTAGGTTTTAGATATACCTGTTTGGTTTCTCGTACTTTCTCCCTATAGATCTTGATCATACTAACTTGTATTTATTATCTTCCACTATTTTTATGGAAAATCCATTCCATCTTTTATATTTTATGATTCCAAGTGCTAGTCTCCAACTAATAGGGATGGGGAATTCCCTTAGGGATATGTTAGTTTCAGATCAGGTATCAAGGTACCAGGGTATCCAGGTTGGTTTGTGACAACTGCGCATATGCCTCAAGCACTTATTATTCATATACCAAGTAGCTTCATGGGTTTTTCTCTCGGGACCATTTTCCTATAAAATATTAAGATAATAATGATTTTAGTACCCATATCTTGGGTTCACTTAAGTTTTCTAATAAATAATTTGGAATATATACTTGTTTAGAAACAAATCCATTAGAAATATATAATAGAGATTAATTCTCTTTGATCTACCATATCTATAATTTTTACAATTGCATTCATAAACAAGATGCTCAGATTTTTTATAATAATTACAAAATTTAATTTTGGAAGTCCCTTTTAGAAAATTAATCATTATATAATTTTTAGGAAAAATATATGTAACACGTTGATATTTTAAAATAATAATATTATGTTCGATAGCATATATGACACGCAACATCGATCCTAAATGAATCATAAAATATTATTATTTAAATATGATATTTATAACCTATATGTTAAATTGAATGATATGAATAGGATTAAATAATTTATGAAATATATATAAAGGTCCTATTCAATATATATTAATTTATAATTTCTTAGTAAATAATTACTCAAATTTTTAGTAAAGTCATATTATTCTTCAAAAATACATTTTCTTCAAAGATATGCTTTCTTCAAAAATGGTTTTTATTGCTTTTTGTGAGAAAATATTATAATTAATTCATGGAAATTTTAGAATATTTATTTGATAAAAATGATATCATTTTTGAAAAAATCATATCAAAATTAACTTGGGGTGAAATTTTGGGATTTTTTTGAAATGATTGATATTTCAGTGAATAGTGAAAATTATTAATTTTTCAAGTACTATCATTTTTTCATTAAATAAATTAATTTAAAATTAGAATTATATTTTTTTTATTTGGTCTTAAAGTTACATAATAACCATTTTATTGATAAAAATCTAATTAGTTTCATTTAAATCATTAATTTTCATGATTTTGGTGTAAGTTTATTTTTATGCTTAAGAACGAAGTTTTCTAAAATAATTTTTAAGTGAATAAAGTTTATCCATGTTAATTAATTAAAATAACCTCTAATAAGGAACAATTTAAATAAAATTTATAGACTATATATCTATTTATATTAATTGAAATTCATATAGTGATTTTTTCTAGTCATCTTTTTATTGAAAAATGCATTTTCCTGAAAATCCGATTTTCATCACACCTTAAGGGGTTATTATAAAATAAATTTATGTCACTTATATGGATTTAATTTGGTAAAATAGATTCCATATTTGTAATAAAAATAATTTATATTATTTAATAAGTCCAAATTATTTTTTGGTCATTATGAATAGTAAAACCTGTAAAAATTTATCACCACGGTAAAATGGTAAATCGGGTTAACCTAGGTTAAAACTAGGTGATAATGCCACCATTTTTTATATTAAATCTTATTTTATGAATTTATTTAGACCCTTATCACCTTATTCTCAATATTTTTTTATGGGACATTTATCCATTAAGTGTCGTATATAATAATTTAAGTAAAGAAAAAGACAAATTTTCACCATCTTGCTTTTAAATATCTCTTATGTGTTCAAAAGGGGGAAAAATAAAGTTTTTAATGAACCTTAATGGTTATTTTTAGCATAACTAAATTATTTTCATGATAGTAACTTATTTATAACTTTTTTAAATTATTAAATTACCTTAAATTCTTATTCAACGATGACACAACATTTATTCAATTAATAGAAAAATAAAATAAATAATTTTAAAAATATTAACGATAATATAAATTGAAATAATTATTATTTTACATGAATTTTTTAGATAAATATAACATATTATATAGTTTTTAAATTATTATATTTTAATTCCACTATTTCATGTGGTTTTCAAAGTGAGATTAAATGAATAGTTTCAAAAATGAAATTAATGTTATTTTATAATAAATAATGTGTTATTAAATGATTCAAAAATAATAAAAATGTTATCTTTAGAAAATTAAATGGTATATGGTTTATAATATCAACCATGGTCCATTTATGGGCTATTTTTTCCTTTTATAGGATCTTTCTTGACCCTTAAAGAGTAAAACCTTTAATACCACGGTAATTACCTAAAAGGGTTAATATGGGTTAAAACAAAAAGATAAGGGTGAAAAATATCACCTAAACAAGTAAAAATTTTATTGTATGAGATAATTATGACTAATACAGATCTTATATTTTAATATTAAATATTTTAATCCATTTAAATATGATAATTAATTTATATTAATTTAATTCTTTAATAAATTCAAAGAGTATCCCTCCCCTCCCTTATAAAAGGGAACCTCCTCTACTATTTTCTTTGCACTTGAAAAATATTTTGGTTCATACAATCCCAAGAAAAGTTAATTCCTTTATCAAATTATATAATCCTTTTTTATTATAAAACCCTTATAATAATGATTTTGGTGTAAACCTAAAGAGGTTGTTTGAAAAAGAGGTATCGTTCTTAACTGAACGTTCTATTTTATTTATTATTCCACCTCCTTCATGTATTATTAAAACATGTTGATATAATAACATAATTATATAACATATACTTAGATGTTATTTTATTAAATTAATAACCTATATCCATATCATCCCCCATCAAATAGGGAACTAAACCATCATCCATGTGTATGGTGGACTACCGCCTCGTGAACCGATGTAATTAGTTTTCCTTCACCACCTATCAAGGATTAATATAATGATGAATTTAATAAATATATATGATATTAGTGACATATTTATTACTATATATAATTAATATTTCATCTATTTTATTAAATTTTTATTCACTAAATAATGATAATGCCATTCGTGAGTACTCGTAGAGTACCACCTCCACGAAGCGATGTGATTCATTTTTCATCACCACATAATATGAATGATATATAAGTATATTTAAAGAAATAATATGGTATTAATGATAATATTATAATTATTTAAAGATAAAATAATACTTTCCTTCTTTCTATAATGATCATTGAAAAATAGAAGTGTTATTCTTGTGTATGTACGACCTACCATCTCCATGATTGTAACATAGTTAATTTTTCATAACCATATTTCATGGTTGGTTTTGAAAGTATAATTTATATATAAAAATTAAAATTATTTAATTATTATTATTCTAGATATGATTTAAGAATGACCTCTTTTACTATAGTTGGCCTACCATAGTCATTTTGGATAAATAAACTAAATATCATCAAAACATATGACATGAATTTAATTGATTAAGTAACTAAATATAAAATGGTAATAAATAAAATAAAAGGAATAATAAACTTTAAAAAATAATTAATAAATTAAATAATTAAATAATTAACATAATTTTAATATTCAGGAAGATAAATAACATATGTGACGAATCAAACCTAAGGTAAGGAGTTTTGTAACTCAATTTCTTTTAATTGGGTTATATTACTTCTTCATTATATTTGATATTATAAGATTATTTGTGTAATGAATTTTAATTATTTTATGTTATATTTACACTTTTTTATGTGGATTTAAATTTAATACAAATATTCAATTAATTGATTAATTCTCACTTAAACGGTATGATCTTTGTAAGAGATTTCATCTCAGTTTTCACTCTATTGAGTCATATTTGGTATTATGCACCTATTTATTTATATGAGGTGTATCTACTACCCCTTTTATATTTTATATCATCAATCTATTTATATTCATAGTATTTTATGTTTCATTTGAATTTATTTCTTTCATGTGGGTCATGATTCAAAAGTTACCAAAGTAGTAAGGTTTATTTCACAATCTCATCATTATTCAGGATTATTTATATCTAAGTCTCTGATGGGGGAATTATTTTATATTTTTATCTTAAACCCAAAAATATTTTATTATCCTATGGTTATTTATTAAAATTATAATTTTTTATTTTATTTTAAAATCTTTAAGTACTCATGATACCGAAATCATGTTTTTAAGGAAACCCCACTAGTTTTTCTACTCTGATGGGCAGTTCTCACTAGAAAGTTAGGGTTGATGATAGTTTCATTATGTGTTAGGGTGTTCATCATAATTCAGTACATATACTAAGGTGTGATGATGGTCTATTTTGAAATTTAAAATTAGGGTGTGTGATCGGTTTGTGTCTCAATGAGGTGATGTAGGTAATGATGGTCTATGTTTGAAGTTCAAATCAGTGTGTGTGATCGATTCAGGGTCCATGATGGAATTGATGGTTTCATTTGAAACTTTATTTTTTGTATTTTGAAGTTTGAAATTTGTATTTTTAAATTTTTAATCTGTTTTGGGGGTCTTTATGTCTTGTTTTAGGGATGTTTCTATATGGTTCCCACTTATCCTTAAAGTGGATTTTTTATAAAATAAAAAAAATGGATTTTGATCCCATATTTAACTTAAAATGTTTTACATAATTTTTTTAATATTATCCAATGATTTATCAAATAAATTTTTAATCATGTTCAGATTTCTAAAAATGGTTTTAAAGTAATATTCTTTTCATTTTCTGAACAAGGTACTTTTTTATTTTTTACTAAAAATGTGAAAGGAGACTTTGTTTTAACATACTCGGCATGAATCAAATTTTCCGGTCATCATGACTACTCATTTTTTTTATTATTCTTTTAAAAAAATTCAAGGTTATTTTCAAATAAAAAAATTTCTCTAATATTTTGGAAATTTTTAGTTTTTGAAAGTGATTTTCAAAGTGAAAATGGTATTTTCCTCTAGAATTTTTTTACTAATTTTTGTGTGGTATTTATATTCATCAATGACAAAAAAAACTTTATTTTACTTATAATATATTATGGATATGTTTTAATTATACCATCATTATTCTTTATGTGGATGTTTTATGATCATTTTGACCAGCAAAAATATCAACTTTCACTTTATTGATTAATTTTGTAGTCATTAACTTTACCTTAAATGATTAACTTTATTATAATCATTGGACATTATATTTCCCTTAAATATCCATATTCATTATCATTGATATTATTATTGATTAATTCATATATGATTTCTATATATGGTGTTTTAATATGAAAGTTATTTGATTGACTGGGGAAAATCTTGATAAATATGTATTCTTTACTCAATACAGATATTTGTTGACAAGGAATATTTTTTATGAATTTAATTTTTCATTAAATATATAGGGAATTAATTGGATATGTAGTGAATTATGGTTCCCTATTATAGATATACCCTTGAGGCATCGATAATCTTCATGAGACAAATTAGTAAGCTATCATTAAATGGGTTTCTCATGTATACCTACCCATCGATTAAACTAACATAGAACAAATATTTGATGGTATAGATATCATGATTTATAAAATCATGACATTGAATATTAATAATTTCCTTCATTGAGAATTCAGTTGTTATTATCCATGAGATTACTGCATTGATATTATCCATGGTTGCATTTCGTGCTAAAGTTATTCATTAAATGGAATGTGTTTTCAATTATTTACCTTTCCATATTGATTTGCCTTAATGATTTATGATAGCTTCTATTATATGTACTCTTATTGAGAATCTTATCCCACCTTTTATTTGTTTTATTTTCCCCTAGTTATAAATAATGATATTATGAATAATATCAATGATGTAAGAATATTTTATGTTATGAATTTTATATTTCCAATGTAATGCGGGAATCATGTATGTATCTAGTTTATTAAGCCTATTAATCTAATTTATCCTTCCAGATGAGATCCTTTATATCTTATACCAATTTAATAATGTAAACACTGGATCTGGGTTACTGGATTTAGGGTTTTACGATTGGTATCATATGAAGTTTAGTAGAAACCTTGGGAACTAGATTAAAGAAAATATAGATTAGGGAACATAACCCTATGACTATCTTTGGGGATAATTCTTAGTATAGGATAACATTATAAAAATTTGGTAATGTATAGATTATGAGGTTTTTCTAGTAATACATCTTTATCTTGATACTATAAGTGGATATGGTTTTAGAACAAATTCATCTCGGGGTAATAACTCCAAAAAGAGTTAGTTAAGTATATCTTGACCATCATCCCGATGCACGGTGAGTGTTCCCTTTCTACACACATGGTTTTACATTCCTAGGGAATATTCTTGGGTTAATTCATATTTTCATTATGAACCATTATGATGAATGAGATAATAAAAGCTATGGAAACCTATGATATTCCATAGTGATATGTGATAAACTTAAATTTTATTAGATTGATAAGTGTAATGTTGATCATAAGTTTAAATTAATAGATACCCATTTTAGGTTTTATGTGATGGGAGTAATTAAGTATATTTTGTAAGACATTTATAGGGATACAACCCTTTGGTTTAGTATATGTTTTAGTGAAAAGGTTATTTGAGAAATAATAATTTTATATTTTGTGAACATAAGTTTAAAGGTATTGATAACCTTAAATATTTATATTATATTTGATAAATAATGTTGTTTTTAAGGATTTTAATTGTATTTCTAGTCACTTTATAATAATTATATTAAAATATTTTTAGTAAAAAAGACAATATGTCTCATTTGAAAAGGTTATGGGGCTTGAAACCACAACCGATGGGAAATAGGGATGAAGCGCCTACCACTAGACTACATAATGTCTTGGTTAGTATTACATTTTTTTTAAAAATTAATTGAAAATTATTAAGTTGATTTTTTAATCATATTATAGGATCTAATATTTTTTAATTTTTTTAAGTGATTAATGATATTTCAGGAGAAATTTTATTGGGTTGAGGTATATATAACTCTTAGTTTTAATTTAAAAGGTTGTTTGATAAGAATAATATTACATTTTTAGAGATGTAAGCTGAAGAGTTTTAAGGATAAATACTTATGTAACATATTAAGTTGAACTTTAAGTGTTTCTATTAAGTTTTTAGAGATTAATGTATTATTTTTGGTAACTTGTGCTAACCCTTTTGGTTTTTTAAAATATATACATAGAGATGGAAATACTTTTCACTCTTTTGTAGATCTTATGATCTATTAAAATTTAATTCTAGTTCTTTGAGCATAAAAAATTCATCCTGGATATTTATTTCTTGGAGTAATAAATGAAGTGGAAATTGATCGAATCACAATGAAAGGATGAAATTATGCTTATGAAATAAAATATATCAAATAAGTATATTTTATAGTGTTCTCTATATTGATAGTAAAATAATCCCTCAAATTTATGGAAAGAATCTTGAAATAAAAATGATACACATTTACCTTCATTTCTGATGAATCAACGGTCTTTTCACCTATCATAGATTTATGGATTTGTGGTCGTTAACTTTCTTCTGACCAAGTTCTCTAGCACTCTCTATTTTTCCTTGGGTTTTAGTTTTATCCATCATGTCTATATTTTCACTTCTCATTACAGTTCTCCTATTTCTAAACATATTTTTTTGTTACTCTAGATGACCTTTAAATTTCCATTTCCCATTTTTTAAAAGGAACTTTTATTAAACATTTTTAGGATATGGGTTTTCAACAAGAATAATTTTCAAATGTATAACCCTTCATTTATGAGTAAAAGTTAAAATTGTGAGGATGAAATTTATTGAATTTGGGGAGAATTTCAGCCCCAAATATTTTAAAATAATAACATTATATTCGATATCATATACGACATGAAATACCGATCCTAAACGAATCATGAAAATTTATTATTTAAATATAACCATTATAACCTAGAAATTAAATTTGTTGGTATGAATAGGATTAAATAATTTATGAAATATATATAATTTTCCTACTCAATATAAATGTATTTAAAAATTCTTAATAAATAATTACTTAAATTTTTAGCAAAGTCATTTTATTCTTCACAAATAAGTTTTCTTCAAGAATGTTTTTTATTTATTTTGGCGAGAAACTATTATAATTAATTATAGAAATTTTTTAAAAATTATTTTATAATAATGGTATAATTTTTTAAATAACAATATCAAAATTTACTTAGGGTGAAATTTTTTATTTTTTTGAAAATGATTGATTTTTCAATGGATAGTGAAAATTACAGATTTTTCAAATATTGTCATTTATTTTAATTAAATAAAATAATTTAAAAGTAAAATTATATTTTTTATTTGGTATTAAATTTAAATAAGAAAAAATTTATTTATAATAATATAATTACTTTCATTTGAATTAGTAATTTTCATGATTTTGGTATAAGTTTATTTTTATGCTTAAAATACAATTTTCTGAAAATTGTTTTTAAGTGCATAAAGATCATCCATTTAAATTAATTAAAATAAAAACTAATAAGGAAATAATTAAATTAAATTTATATATTATATATCTATTTATATGAATTTTATTTCATATAATGGTGATTTCTAGTCATCTTTTTCTTAAAAAATGTATTTTCTTGAAAACCTGCTTTTTATCACACATTGAAAGATTACTTTAAAATAATTTTATACCACTAATATGGATTGAATACGAGAAAATGAATTCCATATTTTGAATTATTATAATTTATATTATTTAATAAGGCTAACTTAATTTATTCCATTATGAATAGTATTAATTGTAAAAAAATTATCACCACGGTAAAAGGGTAAATCGGGTTAACCTGGGTTAAACCTAAGTGATAAGGCCACCATTTTTCATCTTAAATATTATTGGATGGATTTATTTTTACATTTATCATATTATTATTTATATATATTTTTTTATGGGACACTTTTCCATGAAAGTGACCTATATAATAATTTAACTAAAGAAACAGACAAAATGTCACCCTCTTGATTTTAAATATATCTTATGCGTTCAAAGAGGGGAAAATAAAGTTGTAAATGAAAATTAATGGAAATTTTAATCATAATGAAATTATTTTCATGAAATTAATTTATATATAATTTTTAGAAGTTATCTAATTACATTAATTTCTTATGCAATGATGGCACAGTATTTATTCAATTAACAAAAAAATAAAACAAATGATATTAAAAATATTAAAAGTAATATAATTTGAAATAATTATTGTGTTCCATTAATTTTTTATAAAAATATAACATTTTATATAGATTTTAAATGATTATATTATAATCTCATTATTTTCATCTGGTTTTCAAAGTCAAATTAAATGAATAGTTCCAAAAATGACATTAATGTAATTTTATAATAAATAATATTTTATTAAATGATTTAAAATTACTAAAAATATTATATTTTTTCAATTAAATGGGATATAGTTTATAATATCAACCATGGTCCATTTATGGGTTTTTTTTCATTTTATATTAACTTTCTTAAGCCCTAAAGATTAAAAACTTTAATATCATGGTAATTATCAAAAAGGGTTAACATGGGTTAAAAGAAAACGATAAGGGTAAAAAATGACATAAACTTGTAAAAAAATTATTTTATGAGATTATTTAGACTCATTGATATATTATATTTTAATATTACCAATTTTTATCCATTTTAATATGAAAATTAATTTATATTAATTTAATACTTTTAGAAATTCCAAGAGTACCCCTCCCCACCCTTATAAAAGGGATCCTCCTATCCTCTTTTATTCACGCTTGAAAAAAAAATAGTTCATAAAATACCTAAAACAATCACTTCCTTATTTACCTTAACACATCTTATAGGCCTTGGTTTTATTATAAAACCCTCCTAGGAATGATTTTGGTGTAAACCTAAAGAGGTTGTCCAAAGAAGAGGTATCATTCTTAACCGAGAATTTTGTTTTATTTATTCTTATGCTACCTTAAAATGTTATTAAATCATGATAATATAATAAAATTATTATATCCCATATACTTATATGTTATTATTTTAATGGCATAACCTACATCCATCTCCACCTCCATCAAATGGGAAATGAAACCATCATTTGTGTGTATAGCAGACTACCGCCTCATGAACCGATGTAATTCATTTTCCATAACCGCCTATTGGTATGGTTATAATGATGGATTTAAATTATATATATGATATTATTTACAAATTTATAATTATATATAAATAATATATCATATATTTTCTTAACTTTTCATTCATTTAAAAATGATAACATCGTTCGTTTGTACGCGTGGACTACACCTCTACGAAGCGACGTGATTCGTTCTTCATCACCACATCATATGGATGATATATATAAATATATTTAAAGAAATGATATGTTATTTATTATATTATGATAATTATGGAAAGATAAAATAATATTTACCTTATTTCCATAATGATCATTGAAAAATGGTATGTTACTCATGTGTACGTACGACCTAGTGTATCTATGATTGTAACATAGTTAATTTTTCATAACCATATTTAATTGTTAGTTTTGAAAGTATAATTTGTGTATAAAATTATAATTATTTAATTATTATTATTCTGAATATTATGTAATAATGGCCTCTTTTACCATAGTTAACCTACCTAATCCATTTTGGAAAAATGAACCGAATATCATCAAAACGTCTGATGTGAACTTAATTTACTAAGTAATTTAATATAAAATGGTAATAAATAACATAAAGTGATAATAAACTTGAAAATAGCTCTTAAAAATTGAATAATTAAAATAATTTTATTATTCAGGAAGATAAATAATGTACATGATAAGTCAAACCTAAGGTAATGGGTTTCATAACTCAATTTATTTTCATTGGATTATATTACTTATTAATTATATTTGATGTTATAAGATTATGTGTGTAATGAATTTTTATTATTTTATATTTAATTTCTACTTATTTTATGTGTATTTAAATTTGATACAAAAAAATCAATTCATTGATTAATTTTCACCTCAATGGTATGATCTTTGTAAGAGATTTCGTCTCAATTTCCACTCCATTGAGTCATATTTGATATTATGCACCTATTTATTCATATGAGGTGTATATACTACCCCTTTGAAATTTTATATCATAAATATCTTTATATTCATGGTATTTAGTTTTTTATTTGAATTTATTTCATTTATGGGGGTTATGATCCAAAAGTTTCCAAAGTGGTGAGGGTTTATTTCACAATCTTATCTTTATTCGGGATTATTTATGTTTAACTCTTCGATGGGGAAATTATTTGATATTTCAGTATTAAACCCAAAATATTTTATGATACTATGGTTATTTCTAAAAATTATAATTTTTCCTTTAATTTTCTACTCTTTAAGAACTCAAGATACCAAAATCATGTTTTTAAGGAAAAAAGACTTGTTTTTCTACTCGGTTATGGATCTTTTTCTTCCATATCCATATTTTCCTTAAAAAAATTTAAAGAAAAAAATTAATTTTATCCAATAATTTATTAAATAAATTTTTACCCATGTTTGAAATTTTATAAAATGTTTTATAAGAAATCTTATTTTCATTTTCTGAACAATTCACTTTTTGACTTTTTACCATAAATATAAAAAGAATATTTGTTTTAACATACTCACCATGAATATAAATTTCTTGTTGTCATGATCGTTCCTTGATTTGATGATTCCTTTAAAATTTTACAAGGTTATTTTCAAAGAAATTTTTTTCCTAATATTATGGAAATTTTTAGTTTTTTAAAGTGATTTTCAAAGTGAAAAGGCATTTTCCTTAAGAATATTTTTAATGATATTTTTATGGTATTTATATTTATAAAAGATAATAACCCTTTATTTTACTTATAATTCACTAGGGATATGTTATAATGATACCATCCTTTTTCTTTATCTGGATAGTTTATGATCAGTTTGATTGGGGCAATTATTGACATTCACGCTATAAAAGAGGGATTTACAATGTAAGTCCTAGGTTTATAGCTTGTGTGGCTTGAGGTTTATGGCATGTGTTTGATGGAGGAGGATAGAATGAAATGGGTTTTACGCTATAAAATTAGAACTTATGGAATAAGTTTATTCTATACAAGGGGCCTTGAAAATTAGTGAAACTTTCAAATTTTTGTAGGTTATGTTGAAAAATGGCTTTACAGCATAAGTTTTACGAAGCCCATGGGTTTTACATTGTTAGTGTGGGATTTACATCATAAAATGGATGACTTATAGCCCATTTATATATATTTATTAGCCAATTTTCCTCTCATTTGGTCATTCCTATCATAATGTTGGGTGAACCCTAGGTGACCTTAAGAGACCTTCCAGCCCATCTTTCCTCGCCTTGATCCTTGGGTTCTGATGGTTGAGTTTTGGTGATATTAGGTGATTTTTCCACCCTTTATCCATTATTTACCTTGAATTATTCCTTAGAGAATCTCTGTGGTGGTACTGGTTTGATCTGGGTGTATGTTGGGATTTATTTTGATTCGGGGTTATCCAGGGATTCTATGTGTGTTTGTGTTTTTTAGTTTGTTTCTTCTTTTCCCTACAGTGTGCACTGAGATCAAAAAGATTTCTTGAGGTATGGAATCCTCATTCTCTCCCTTTATATATTCTATGTGGGGGGATTTCATGCTTTTGTTTCCTTTGGGTAGATAGTGAGGATTGTAATAATAAATAAAATTAATTTGAATAACTAAAATTGTTGGTTATGGGGGATATATCACATGATTTACTACTTTGATATATTTTTTTGATGATATTGTGAATGCTTATTTTCAATACTTAAAATAATGGTTGTTGGGAGCCTTGTTTGCACAGTAGATGATATGTTTTGAGACTCTTATTGTGTTTTTATGTGATAGAACCCTAAATAAAAGGATAATGAACATATATTTGGATAATAAATTGGTTTCCCATGGAGTATGGTTTGTGTGAGAATACTCATGCTAAATTAATAAGTAATGTGATGAAAGACCGTGAATAAATTGTAGAAGCTGGAATTTGTTATTATTGTGTATGGTTTCCCTATTGTGTTGTCTTACGTGTTAGGGGATGTTGTGAGATGGTGGTGGTGACTGGATGGGATGTGTGATGTGTGGGGTATATGATGTGGTGGTTGGTTAGAATGGATATGACATGGTTAGTTTTGTGATGGTGGTGATGTGTTGTGGTGTTGTGTCATCACTACTACAAATTAGCCTTTTATCAGCGCTAAAAACTGACATTAACAGTGCTAGAAAAGCGTTATTAATGCCAGCGAAGATAAAGGGGGGGTCCCCTTTATCAGCGCTTTTTTTAGTGCTGATAAAGGGGACCCCCCCCCCATCTACGACGGTATTAACAGTGCTTTTTTAGCACTGATAAAGGGGTGCCTTTATCAGCGCTATCTTGAGCCCTAATAAAGGGCCCTATTATCAGTGCTCAATATAGAGCTGATAAAGGTGTCCTTTATCAGCGCTCAAAAAAGCACTGATAAAGGAACCTTCCCCTGCACCTGCAGAACCAGCACCTGCACAAACCAGCACCTGCACACCTGCACAAAATAGCACCTTCACACCTATACAAAACAGCACCCACACACAATATTGTGACAAACAATGCTATATACATTTAATTAACATCATGAATACAAAAAAACACACTGCTATATAAATTTCAAACAATATTTTACATGGTTACAATTACAATTATCCAACAACAGTTATAAACATTAATGTTTCATCCTTTTATATTCGTGATCCTATATTAAAAATTGTCATCCACGGTATTTGTTGCCGAACAAAGAATCCGAACTCAAGGAAAAAAATTCACCTATATAAGAAAACAAATATTATGTTAGTAATACAATAATGAAATAAATTAAAAAATTAATATGAAAGAATACATTAATATGGAAATGTGAAACTAAAATATGGAAATGATAAACTCAAATGTTTTAATTATGATAAAAATGAAAGGGAATAATGTAAAATCAATATGTTTTTAGATGATTTATCTCATTTAATAAATACTGATTCTTTATCTAATGAAAATATTTACCAGACACACCGTGTGTCGGATTGAGATTCGGTTGATTCGTACACGTCAAAAATGACTCATGGATCGTTTTCCTAAAGTATCAAAACAATCCGAATGCGTTTGATCAATTTTCCATATGACACTTGTGTTGTTTTCTAAAGTTAATGTCAATTTGAAACTGATATCAGACACTTGTAGCCATACCGGTAACACCGTGCATCAGATTGAGGTGTGCTTGATTTTTACACGTCAAAAATGACTCATGGATTGTTGTCCTAAAGTATCAAAACAATCCAAACGCGTTTTCTCGGTATTCTGTATGTTAGTAGTGTTGTTTTCTAAAGTTAATGTCAATTTCAAATAGATATCAGACACTTTTATCCATACCAGTCACATTGTTCATCGGATTGAGGTGCGGTCAATTTTTACATGTCACAAATGACTCATGGATCGTTTTCCTAAAGTATCAAAACAATCGGAATGTGTTTGATCAGTTTTCCGTATGTCAATTGTGTTGTTTTTTACAGTTAATGTCAATTTCAAACTGATAAATGACACTTTTATCCATACCAGTCACACTGTGCATCGGATTGAGGTGCGGTTGATTCATACACCTCAAAAATGACTCATGGATCGTTTTCCAAAAGTATCAAAACAATCCGAACGCATTTTCTTGGTTTTCTATATGTCAGTTGTGTTGTTTTCTAAAGTTAATGTCAATTTCAAACTGATATCAGACACTTTTAGCCATACTGGTCACACCATGCGTTGGATTGAGGTGTGGTCGATTCTTACACCTCAGAAATGACTCATGGATTGTTTTCCTAAATTATCAAAACAATCCGAACACATTTGATTGGTTTTTTGTATGTCACTTGTGTTGTTTTCTAAAGTTAATTTCAATTTCAAACTGATATCAGACACTTTTAGCCATACCGGTCACATCGTGCGTCAGATTGAGGTGCAGTCGATTCATACACATGACAAATGACTCATGGATCATTTTCCCAAAGTATCAAAACAATCTGAATGTGTTTTCTCAGTTTTCTGTATGTCACTTGTGTTGTTTTATAAAGTTAATGTCAATTTCAAACTGATATCAGACTCTTTTATCCATACCGGTCACACCGTATGTCAGATTAAGGTAAGGTCGATTAATACACCTCACAAATGAATCATGGATAGTTTTAATAAAGTATCAAAATAATCTGAACACATTTGCTTGGTTTTCTGTATGTAACTTGTGTTGTTTTCTAAAGTTAATGTCAATTTCAAACTGATATCTGGAACTTTTAGCCATACCGGTCACACCGTGCATCGGATTGAGGTGTCGTTGATTTTTACACATCACAAATTACTCATGGATCGTTTTCCTAAAATATCAAAATAATCCAAACGTGTTTGCTCGGTATTCCATATGTCAGTAGTGTTGTTTTATAAAGTTAATGTCAATTTCAAACTGATATCATACACTTTTAGCCATAACGATCACACCATGCATCAGATTGAGGTTTGGTTGATTCTTACACATCAAAAATGACTCAAATATCATTTTCCTAAAGTATCAAAACAATTTGAACTTGTTTTCTCAGTTTTTTGTATGTCACTTGTGTTGTTTTCTAAAGTTAATGTCAATTTGAAACTGATATCAGACACTTTTAGCCATACCGGTCACACCGTGCATTGAATTGAGGTTTAGTTGATTCATAAACATCAAAAATGACTCATGGATAATTTTCCTAAAGTAAAAAAACAATCCGAACGCATTTTCTCAGTATTTCGTATGTTAGTAGTGTTGTTTTCTAAAGTTAATGTCAATTTCAAACAGATATCAGACACTTTTATCCATATCGGTCACACCGTGCATCGTATTGAGGTGAGGTAAATTTTTACATGTCAAAAATGACTCATGGATCATTTTCCTAAAGTATCAAAACAATCCGAACGTGTTTGCTCGGTTTTCCGTATGTCACTTGTGTTGTTTTCTAAAGTTAATGTCAATTTCAAACTGATATCAGACACTTTTAGCCATACCGGTCACACTGTGCGTCAGACTGAGGTGCGGTCAATTCTTAAACCTCAAAAATGACTCATGGATCATTTTCCTAAAGTATCAAAACAATCCAAATGAATTTTATTGGTATTTCGTATGTCATTAGTGTTGTTTTCTAAATTTTATGTCAATTTGAAACTAATATCAGACACTTTTATCCATACCGATCACACCGTGCATCGAATTGAGGTGCGGTTGATTTTTACATGTCAAAAATGACTCATTAATCATTTTCATAAAGTATCAAAACAATTAGAATGCATTTGATCTGTATTCCGTATGTTAGTAGTTTTGTTTTCTAAAGTTAATGTCAATTTCAAACTGATATCAGACACTTTTATCCATACCGGTCACACCATGTGTTGGATTGAGGTGCAGTCAATTCTTACACGTCACAAATGAATCATGGATCGTTTTCAAAAATTATCAAAACAATCCAAACGCTTTTTCTCAGTTTTCCATATGTCACTTGTGTTGTTTTCTAAAGTTAATGTCAATTTCAAACTGATATCTGACACTTTTAGCCATATCGATCACACCGTGCATCAGATTGAGGTGCGGTCGATTCGTACATGTCAAAAATGAATCATGGATCATTTTCCTAAAGTATAAAAACAATACGAATTCATTTTATTGGTTTTCTATATGTTAGTAGTGTTGTTTTCTAAAGTTTATGTCAATTTGAAACTGATATCAGACACTTTTAGGCATATCGGTCACACCATGTGTCGGATTGAGGTTCAGTTGATTATTAAATGTCACAAATGACTCATGGATCTTTTTCCTAAAGTATCAAAACAATCTGAATGCGTTTGATCAGTTTTTCGTATGTCAATTGTGTTGTTTTCTAAAGTTAATGTCAATTTGAAACTGATATCAGACACTTTTATCCATACCGGTCACACCGAGCGTCGGATTGAGGTGTGGTCAATTCTTACATGTCAAAAATGACTCATGGATCGTTTTCCTAAAGTATCAAAATAATCCAAATGAATTTGATCAGTTTTCCATAAGTCACTTATGTTGTTTTCTAAAGTTTATGTCAATTTGAAACTGATATCAGACACTTTTAGCCATACCTGTCACACCATTCGTCAGATTGAGGTGCGGTCAATTCTTAAACCTCAAAAATGACTCATGGATCTTTGTAAAAAAGTATCAAAACAATCGAATGTGTTTTCTCAGTTTTCCATATATCACTTGTGTTGTTTTCTAAAGTTAATGTCAATTTCAAACTGATATCAGACACTTTTAGCCATACCGGTCACACCGTGTATCAGATTGAGGTGAAGTCAATTATTACACCTCAAAAATGACTCATGGATTTTTTTCCTGAAGTATCAAAACAATATGAACATTTTTTCTCAGTTTTCTGTATGTCACTTGTGTTGTTTTCTAAAGTTAATGTCAATTTCAAACTGATATCATACACTTTTATCCATATCGGTCACACCGTGCATCGGATTGAGGTACGGTTGATTCATAAACCTCAAAAATGACTCATGGATCTTTGTACTAAAATATCAAAACAATCCTAATTTTTTTTCTCTGTATTTCGTATGTCAGTAGAGTTGTTTTCTAAAGTTAATGTCAATTTCAAACTGATATCAGACACTTTTATCCATACCGATCACACCGTGCATCGGATTGAGGTGTGGTTGATTCTTACACGTCACAAATGACTCATGTATCATTTTCCTAAAGTATCAAAACAATCCTAATGCGTTTTCTCGGTATTCTGTATGTTTGTAGTGTTGTTTTCTAAAGTTTATGTCAATTTCAAACTAATATCAGACACTTTTATCCATACCGATCACACCATGCGTTGTATTGAGGTGTAGTTGATTTTTACACGTCACAAATGACTCATGGATCGTTATTCTAAAGTATCAAAAAAATCTGAATGCTTTTTCTAGGTATTACATATGTTAGTAGTGTTGTTTTCTAAAGTTAATGTCAATTTCAAACTGATATCAGACACTTTTAGCCATACCGGTCACACCGTGCATCGGATTGAGGTGCGGTCAATTCGTACATGTCACAAATGACTCATAGATTGTTTTCCAAAAGTATGAAAATAATCCGAATGCGTTTTCTCAGTTTTCTGTATGTCACTTGTGTTGTTTTCTAAAGTTAATGTCAATTTCAAACTGATATTAGACACTTTTATCCATACTGGTTACACCGTGCGTCAGATTGAGTTTCAGTCGATTCGTACACCTCAAAAATGACTCATGGATCATTTTACTAAAGTATAAAAACAATATGAATGTGTTTTCTCAGTTTTACGTATGTCACTTGTGTTGTTTTCTAAAGTTAATGTCAATTTGAAATTGATATCAGACACTTTTAGTCATACCAGTCACACCATGCGTCGGATTGAGGTGCAGTCGATTCGTACACCTTAAAAATGACTCATGGATCATTGTTTCATGAATGATTATATGTGTTCCAGTGAAAGGGATATAAATCAAGAGAAACCTAGGTAAATAAATAGGGTGTTTTTGATCCACCAAGAGATAGAGTGAGGGTTTTATTGAATGTTTGTGATTTTGTGATCATTGAGAGATTATGTCTCCATGGAGGTGAGGTTTCTAGTTGTGTTTATGAGAGGATGAGGTTTGGTATGAGATTTTTATAGCCTAGTTAGGTTTTCTAAGGCTATTTGAGTAGGTATTAGAGTCTTAGGACTAAAGAATATGGATAATATAGTTTTATATATCACGTATGATGGGGAAAACCCTCTTAAGGATATATAAGAGTCATGGTGTGTGTGATGAGTATGATATTACATATAGGGATTGGTGAAGTGTGACATAGAGGATTTCCTCCTTATAATTGGATTAAGAGATCTCCCTCCCCTTCTGGACACCCCACTCACAGACACCCCCATGGACACACCCCCTCCCTCCCCTCCTGGACACCCCCTCCCTCTTGGACACACCCCCTCCTGGACACCCCCCCCACCCACTTCTGGACACCCCCCTCCCTCTTGGACACCCCCCACCCACATATAAGGGAAACTAAAATTAAAAAATTGAAAATCCAAGATATTGATTCCCATCAAGATTTTAAGATGCTCATGAGTGGACTGAATGACTATACATCGGTCGACTTCCACACTATCGACCAGTGTAGTCCAATGAGTTATGCTTTACTAGAAAGACAAATCATATCTAAAACCATTCTTCATAACTTAAGGATATAAAACATGATAAAGGGTGATCATATATTCTCAATAAGTGTAAACAATGGATATATCAATGATCATATATGGATAACATTAGTAGGAAGTCACATTCATCCTATTTGTGTACAATCTTCCATCAGGTATGTTTCCCATTCATTTCTAAACACATCTATATCATCTTATGAATATGAATTTTTGTGATAATCATGGTAGTACTGAAAAAATATAAATACACAAAGGATTAATAAATATTTTAAATGAACTCGTAATTATTTTCTAAAATACCTCATCAGGGATGCTAGTTTGTTGATGAAATACAATCTCTTTCATAAATTTACAAACATAATAACCATAGTCCTTTCTATTTGTTTGTTTTGGACACTGCAGAAACATCGAAAACAATAAGTAATTTGTTTTGATATATGTTTGGATAGTTCAATGTTATTATATATACCCGAATACTTTTCCAGTTGTAGATCTTGTAGGCTTGCTCATCCTTATGCCCTGGATTCATTCCATGCATTAGACAATATTGATGCACCGCCCTATCATAACATAATCCTCATTAAAATATAACATAAATTATATAACTATATGTTTATTTTTAAGATTTTGGATCTAGTGTATTACAAATTAACAAACGCCATCATGTGTGGTCGGTTTGTTGGATATCCATGCGTTGAATCCAGGAAATTAATCTTTGGAGTGTCCAAATTGACTAAAATCATCATCTAATGCTCCCTAAAAATACAAAAAGAAATAAGTAAAGAAATAAATGAAAATATAGTTGATATGATTAAATTGTAGAGTTTTACCCCTACATCGTTGGTATTAAAAATAGTATGTCATCCGTAATTTTGTTTTCAAACAATTTGAGAAGGGATGACATTATTGCAGCCTCTTTATCAGAATCTATTTCTTCTTTTGAAGAGGTGGTGTGAGGACTAACGAGTCCAAAAAAAATTCATGGGGAAATCCCTTCAATTTTTTTTCATATATATGCCTGTGAAAAATATAAAATGTATTTAGTCATAATTATCAGAGTATATCAGCTTTTGTAAAATAAAATCATGAAAACATACCTCATTTATATATTTACAACTGAGGCACCTAGCCATTCATACTTGAGGATTTCATTTACATTTTCATCACTAATGAAATCTGATGTTTCCTCTCCATACATATTTTTTTCAAAATCAACTATGTGAGAATTGTTGTCTATTAACTTTGTATCCACATGATCCTGTAATGATATTAACTGTGGATATAGAACGGGCGGGGTGAAGGTGCTCTCAGTAGACCGTTTCAATTGGTTGGTTGATCCTTGAGATAGTTTTGAGCTAATATTTCGTTTCACCCCCTTCTCTTTGTCGTTCTGTAATAACATTCATCAGTTCAGACCTTTTTTCATTAAATGTTAAAGGTCTAGCTTGAAAAATAACTTGGAAATGGATACCTCCTTGTCGACGTGTTTTTTTACAAGAACTGACGGTCATGTGATGAATGTTCCAATAGCTTGTTCAACCGTATGAATGTCATAATCATCATTTGGAACAGGTATCTCGGCACTAGGATCATTATCTAAGTTAATTAACACTCTGAAATGATCTGTTGGAAGCTTTCTATTGTGTAGCATGTCGTTCTGTGTATTGAACACTATATCCCTCGCTACAAGGCGATAGCTGGGAGTTGATAGATATAAATCAAAGTCATTTTCACCCTATAGAATATTAGTTCAGGAAAGGTATCAGTGTCTATGTGAATCAAATTTCAGAGAAACAATTATTAAAACATTGATTACCTCAGCTAATTCAGGTTTTTTAGGGGAATGGCTTGCCTCAAAGCTGGTGGGGGTGGGGCGGGATCGTCAGGCACGGGTTGTTGTTGAGTTGTTTCTTCTCTTTTCCTCTCCCCCATAAATGTTTCTCTCATCTCTCTCTAGTATTGTAATTCTTCTTGAAAAATAGATAATTTTTCTTGTAGCTTTTCCATTTTTTCATTTTCATCCTCCACTTGTTTTTGTTTTTGAAAATATGTTCGGGGTGTCACCCTAAAACCCACACCTCTAACGTGGCCATACTGGTCTGGCCACTTCAAGGCTTCTAAAAGTATGTCTGCATATGGTGTGGGTGTTTTTGATTCTTATAACTATGTCAGATAGAAAATATAGAAAAATAAGTAGTCATTGTAATATAATAGCGATTTAAAACAAATCAAATTTATATTATGTCATACTTACACATGTTTCCCACACTTTTTGTGTGTTTTCATCTATCAGTATCCCCTCTTTATTTACACGAGCCTCATTCCATAGCACATGCCATGGGATGGATTTGGCTTTCGATTTCGATTCATCAATCTTCATATAAACAGAGAAACATGGTTATAGTGTTGTTTTATGTCACATATAAGTAGTACGGTAGATTTAAAAGACGTACCAATTTTTTCTCAAGTGAAGCATACCCCATCCTTGCTTTATGGTAAGGGTACGCTGGTTCTGCTGTGCGTTTTTTATTTTCAGCACTCGGTTGTTGTTTCATAAATAAAAAACTATCAATCAAAGTGATGAATACAAGAAACATCAAACAATGTATTACCCTACACAATGTACCTGAAAATTCTGCTCCCCACGACGGTTGATAAACACGTCCCATGCTCCTTGGGATATCAAGTGTGCATAAATAGGAGGTGGGTGCGGATTGATTTTCGCTTCTGCATATTTAAGATGATATTTCTTTAAAATTGTGCGGAATCCTCTATAAATCCTTCCTGAAACTCTTAATACATATTCCTTGTGTGAGGCATTTACTATAAATGCACTCTGTAATAGATGATGAAGAGTAAGTCAATGTTTTGGTATTTTATTTTAATAAATTAAAAAAATGATATCATAATGTTACCATAATCTCTTCCCACATTAGTGTCTTAAGACCGGTGACAACATAGTGCCATGACTGTACATCAATCGGCACGTGTTGTCGAGTGACGATTCCAATGTAGCTACTAAAGATGGCTTTGTTGGGGTTAACATGTTGGCCTCGCTTATTCCATCCCACCTCAAATTTTATGACTTTTCTTTTTCCTTAAGGATTTTAGCTAACATTGTCAAACTACGGCGCTCTTGTTTTTTTTTTTTTGCGCTTTCAGGGTTTCATTTCCTACCATTTCCTTAGAAGTATCATCAATATCTTTCTCCAAAGCACTAGCATCAGCACTGGGACCAGCAGAAACAGGTTGAGAAACTTGTTGTTGCTCTAAACTAGGACCAGCAACAATAGGTTGAGAAACTTGTTGTTGCTCTGCACTAGGACCACCAACAGGTGGTTGAGAGACCTTTTGTGCCTCGGGATTGGGCGCATCAGCAGGTACAGAATTCATTATCTGTAGAAGTTGTTTAAAATTTAATTTAGATTACATAAAAGCAGCAGCTGACAAATAATAACATAACGTAACACAATGTATATTACAATAAACAAATAACCAGATTATTGTACTCTCTTTTTTTTCTTTAAAGGCTGAAGAGATTTGACTACTCTATCGACTATGTAAATCCCTTCATTGTTGTCTCCTCTGACATAAAAAACGTCATATACATTGGGACCGCTGCGAAATGATTGTGAAGTCCCTGTAAAAGGGTATCCTCCGTCGAACTTTCATATGACCCTTCAGTTGTTTTGGTCGATAACAGAACAATTGACCAATTTCAGTTTGCGGGGTCTAGAACATAAAATACTTGTACTGTCTGTGATGCCATTATAAATGGTTCGTCTTTCTCCCCTTAATTACTGAAATCAACTTTCACAAATCCTAATTCATTTATTTTAACAGCACTCATGTTATCAACCCACTTGAATTGAAATATCGACACTTTTAATTTCGTATAATCCAACTCCCATATTCATTTGATGATGCCAAAGTATGACATATTTACATAAATTGGATTTTTTTACTTAGCACTGGAAACATGAATCACTGCAGCCACAAGTGTAACCCCACTATTCTGCATGGTACTGTATTCATCATGTTCATTAGTATAGAATTTATAACCATTAACTGCATAAGAATTGTAAGATAATACATACACACTTTCTCCTCCGGCTAGCCATCAAAGTTGTTCTGAAATTGAGTTTGGATTTTCATATAACTACTTCAAAATATGGTCCTGAAACCATCCTATAAACTGTCAATTATGTGTATCTGATATCCATTTTTCATCCCTAGATGGATTCAAATTCCTAAGAATTTCTTTGTGGGTTTGAACATATGGGTCAACGTCGAAACTGTTATGAAAAACGTAAAGGTGAGCCTGCTCCTGATCTGTAATATTGATTGTGACAACCTCTCTTCTAGAAATTACTTCACCCTCAAGCTGCTCAGTGTGACGAGATTTCGGTAGGCCAAAGTTTTCCACACCAGACAGGTATTCGGTACAAAATTCAAAGGCTTCCTCAACAATATATTGCTCTGCAATTCAACCCTCTGGCCGACTTCGATTTTTGACATACCCTTTCAAAATCTTCATATACCATTCAATGGGGTACATCCATATATAATGTACAAGACCACATAGTCGAATCTCTCTCACCAAATAAACCATCATATCAAAAAATGTCAATGGGAAGAACATTTCCAATTCACATAATATTACTGCAATTTCTCTTTCCATAGTTGGAAATTTCGCCTGGTCTATAACTTGGTTGCATATAGATTTGAAGAAGAAACGGAGATTTGTTAATGTATGGCAGACATTCTTGGGCAAAATGCAACGTAAAGCTATAGGAATTAGATCTTGCATAAAAACATGGTAGTCATGTGATTTCAGACCCTTTAATTTTAAATCGCTCATTGACATGATGTTCTTGATATTTGATGAATACCCCTTTGGAACCTTTACGTCATTCAAGAAGTTGAAAAACTGATATCTCTCCTGCTTGGAAAGAGTGTAAGCAGCAGGAGGCAGAAATGTTCATTTTTCACCCTTCACTAGTGCCAACTCTTCTCGTATTCCCATCTCAACTATGTCCAATATAGCCTTAATTCCATCCTTCATTTTTTTTGGTGCATTTAAAAACGTGTCGATGACACTATCACATACATTTTTTTCAATATGCATAACATCAAGAAAATTTCTGACATACAGACAATTCCAGTATGGTAATTCAAAAAAAAACTGATCTCTTTTTCCAACTAGTTTTTGTAAGGTTTTTTGAAAACGGTTTACCAAAAGTAGTTTTCAAATCTCTTACCTTCTCAAACAATTGATCACCTCTTAGTGGAGACAGTGTTGTACGTTCTTCTAAAATTCCATCGAATGATGTCATCCAATATTGGTACTTATGCCATTGGGGTATAAATCTGTGATGTCCTAAAAACATGGTTTTTGATGAATGTTTCAACCTAATTGACTATGTACCTTGTTCACAAATGGGACACCCTTGAGTTCCTTTAATTCTATATCCTGACAAATTTCCATAAGAAGGAAAGTCATTTATCGTCTCGTACAATATGGATTTCAAAGTGAAATCTTCTTTTTTTTAAGCATCATACAACGTAACACCTGAATCCCACAATATTTTCAAATCCTCGATCAATGGAGCTAAATAAACATCAATATCATTACCCGGTTGTTTTGGTCCTGATATAAGCATAGATAACATGATGTATTTTCATTTCATGCATAACCACGGTGGTAAGTTATAATTTACCAACATAACTGGCCATATACTGTGACTGCTACTTTGAAAACCAAAAGGATTGACCCCATCTGTAGATAATTCCAGACAAAGTTTTCTTGGCTCATTTCCAAATTCAGGATACTCAGGATCAATTCTCTTCCACTGAGGAGAGTCTGTCGGGTGACGTAGTTTCCCATCTTTAATTCTTGTATCTGCATGCCATATCAATTGTCTTGTAGTCTCCTCACTTCCATATAGGCGCCTAAACCTTGGAATGATTGGAAAGTACCATACAACTTTTGTAGTACTAGAATCATCTTTCTTATATCGAGAAGCACCACACTTTGGGAATTATTTAAGTGATTTGTGGTCCTTGCGAAACAATATACAGTCATTCGTACAGGTGTGTATTCTTTCATAGATCATACCCATCAATCGTAGCATTCGTTTGTCATCGTATGTTCGGCTTGGGAGTTCATTATCTTCTGGGAGCATGTCATTCAGGAGAGAAAGTTGTTCCGTAAAACTGGCATCACTCCACCTGTTGCCTGCTTTCAAATTATACAGTTTCAGTACAGCTGACAATGCTGTATATTTTGTGCAACCAGCATACAATGGCATTTTTTCACAACACTTTAACTTCTCAAACAATTTTGGGCAATCACGAAGTTTATCTTCAACTTTTCTTATCATTTCCTCAATATTATCTTCATCATCATTCACGTCTATAATCACACCCTCCATATGATCATCTTCATTGTTCACGCTTGTAATCATATCAGATCTTCCATAAAATGTCGTGTTATCCGAGCCACTACCTACATTTGTTTTTTCCCCATGTTTATTCCAACATGTATAACTTCGATCTATTCTGTGACAGATCAGGTGTTCTTCCAAATCCTCTGGACTAATTTGTCTTGAATAACAATAGCGTAAACACATACAAAGGATTTGAGAAGGGTCACATGAATGATCTCCTGCAAACTTGATAAATTCTTTCACGCCATCTTCATACTCTTTTGTCAACCGATTGGCATTCATCCATTATTTATTCATATTCATCATCTTTATGGGTTCGATCTCGAACTTGCCTAATATTATGTTTTAATTAATCAAGTATCATTTTTTGGGTTTTATAAAAAAAATCATGGTAAAAATTCCTCTACAATGAAATAGAGAAACCTACCCCAAAACATGTGAAATTACTTGAACTCTATCTATATATAGGGGAATGTGCCCTGTCTTTTGTATATCTCCATGGAGTACCTAAAACCTATACATGGAGGACTCTTCACCGAAACATGGGGGAGTACCATACTCCATATTTTCTCCAAACATCTCACTTGTCACTTTTCAACTCTCAAGTAGAGTGAAGATAATTAAAATATCCAAATCACATCATGTGCAATTTCCAATGAATAAGGGAATCATAATATTGTTATATACATGAGAAGATATTTATAATGGGATACTCATACATGAAATATTATCATCTAAGTGAAAAATAAATAATAATAATGAAATTAACATAGCACATAATTTGTTCAATGGATACACAATGTGTAGGGTTCTCAGTCAAGGTTGGTTGTATACTACCATTTATAAACTCATGTGAAATCCATATACATGGTGTGTCCAGTAGGGTGAAAATCGTCTATGGATAAGATACCTAATTTAATCTGACATATATCAAATTAATTCCAAGTTAGTCTTACAAAGACTACATGATGCCTTTGAAAATACATGACATATAGAATAACTTGAGCTAAAGGTGTTTACTTTAGATACAAAATGAGTCACTTCACCGGTTATGCATTACATTTTTGTGGAATACATGGTGTGTAGTCCTTACATGGCCACTAGGGGTGTATAGTCTATACACATCAAGTTTCTATGGTATCTATACATGGTGTGAGTGAAGTAAAACACATATCATATGGTTCTGCCATTATTTCATGGCATGTACATGGTTTCATGCTGAAGTATATTTCTTGGAGATACATTGTGTGTGACCTACGTTCACATGACATGTAACATTTAAAATAAAACTTATTCCAAGTTTGAGTCAGAAGATGAGTCATGTGGTGTAAATTTTGGAGATAACTATTGTTTAGAATTAAAATCTATATAAAATCCATGTATGGTGAAGCATGTTCCATTTAACAAGTCTATATACCATGTATTTTAAAAATATATAGAATCTGAAAAACATCAAATTCACACCATAAAGTGTCTCATAGAGTCCTCTAGAAGTGGTTTTTTAGGATTCAGTAGAATTGCACTAGTAACAAAGTGGTGGTGCCATTAAAATGGGTAAATTTTGGATTGATATTCAATGGTGGAAGAACTACAACATGGAAAACAAATGGCATATCAATCATGCCAAAAACTGCAACACCATACAAAAACACAATTGTGATCACAATCGGAACACCATACAAACCAAACAATCACAATTTTAGATTTTACAAAGCATCCCTTATTCAATTTTGTTTGTTAATTCAGGGGTTATCACAGAAGTTTTATCATACTAGGGCGTTCATTCATAAGTCAAGTATACGTAAATTACCAATTTTTATATTCAAATGTTCGACAAGAACCAATCAACATGTAATTCATTTAGTGCGCAAACAAGGACAACCAACGGCCACGATTTTCAGCAGGGCGTTTAGCCCATACATTTCACATTATAACCATCAATATCAAACGGTAATAACATGAGAACAAGAGGAAACCAATGAGTAACAGGAGAAAACTCACCGCGAAGGTGTTGTTAAGCACACGGCAGAGGTGCATTCGTGGCAGAGGAGAGGCACACAACAGAGGAGATTTTCAACTGAAAAGAAAACATAAAATAGGGGAAACTCATGAGAATAAAATAATCTAAAACCGAGTACACCATTTACCACATCCCAAAAACCCCAATAACCCAATAAAACCGAAATCAACCCACACCATGGTTAAACACACCTTAAGATAAAAAGAAATTATAGAACCCACATTCGATTGAACAAGTTCAACAGACTTTTTAAAATATAAAAGATGAACATACAATGGGTAATCCCTAACCAATAGGTCCTCATTACTAGGTATAATCCCCAATTTTATTCTAGATAGCATATCCCAAATGAGTAAGCCCTAATCAATCCTCTGTTATCACACCTTTCATGACACATACATCCTAATCGCATGAATTTAAACTTTATGGTACAATATTTTCCACACAACATGTGGTATCTAGTGAGTAGGATCATATCCCTATTCAAACTCAATGAGCCTACCCGTACATCTTGACAAAAATTAGGGGGAATGTACATATTTCCAATGGGACACCCCTGGTACTCTTTTTCAATCTTAACATCACACCATGCCAAAACTCACCACATGATCTCCAGTTACCCAACATTATTCCAAAACCAAAGGAATATACCCATGATTCATTACCCTAAACCCATCCATCTAGGTTCAATATTGATGGTCACATTAAAACCATTCTATAAATCAATAGGGTTAGGAATCCAAATGATCATATCCCTCAACCCAGTCATAACACCAAAACTCAAGAATAGAGAGTGCTTCCCTTATACAAATCCAAGGCATGACCATTCCTTCGCTATCAACTTGATAACACCTAATATGCATTAATCCCTCATGTTAAAGAATATTACCAGGATTTATGTATCTAAGGTATTCATAACACCAAGATAACCCCACTCATTAGTCTCCCCCAACCACCAAAACTCACTAACTCGCTACCATCCTGAGTCACATGCTAACGACCACTGGGATCTCACACAAACCCCTTAAATCAATTCTTACACAATCCTTATCCCATGGGTGCCACTCTTATCCCCACCTCAAAACACACATCATCTAGTGAACCAAACCAACCACTTACTATAGGTTCTCACACACCCTCTATCTAAAAACAACCTACAATACAAGGGTCTCACCACCTGTGCTCTCACTCTTTCCCCAACTACCCATACATAGGTTCAACTCACTTATAAAAAACCTATAAGTCATCATAATCATTCAAGTATCATCATTTATCATTTATATTAACCCAAGAGAAGTAAAAATACTCCTACACTGACCAGCAGTGGTGGAGGCAGCGGCGGCGGTAGCGGAGGTAGTGGTGGCGGAGGTAGCGGCAGAGGCAGCGGCGGTCGTGGTGGAGGAGCAAAACCCAATGGCGCGGAGGCAGTGGTGGAGGAGAAAAACCCAACAGCAGCAGCGGAGGAGGAGGAGGAAGAGGACGAGGAGGACGAGGAGGAGGAGGAAGACGAGGACGCAGAAGAGAAGGAAAACGAGGAGGAGAAGTCGCGGTGGAAGAGGGTTCTGGTTCAGCTTCCGTGAAAGCTTTACAGTGTGTGAGAGAGGAGGGATTGTTAGGGTTATTAAATAGAAACCGTTGGAACCTTTATCATTGGTTGTTGAAAGTGCTGATAAAGATATGTTTTATCAGTGCTAAAATAAAATCGTTGATAAAACATAAATTTATAAGCGCTAAAAAAGCGCTGATAAATTTATGTTTTATCAGCACTAAAAAAGTGCTAATAAATTTATGTTTTATCAATGCTTTTATTTTAGTTCTGATAAATATTATAATTTTATATAAATTAAGAATAAAAAATTTTATCAGTGATAAAATAAGTGCTGATAAATGTACCCTTTTATCAGTGCTAAAAAAAGTGCTGATAAAGGGTATACCTTTATCAGCGCTTATTTTAGCACTGATAAAGGTTAGATTTATCAGTGCGTTTAACTAGCACTAATAAAGGCATACCCCTTTATCAGCGCTTTCTGTTTAGCGCTGATAAAGGGCAGCACTTCCCTTGCCCTGTTTTGTGGTTGTGCATGTGGTAGTGTTGTGTGATGAGTTTGTGGTAAATGATGAGGTGTGTAATGGTTGTGGTGCATAGTGGTTGTGATGTGTAGTATTTGTGGTGTGAAGTAGTTGTGATTATGTAGAAGTTGTGATGAGTTATTTTCACGGTGATATGGTTTGGCTAGTGTGGTGTGGTGACAACTGTTTATGTGAGTTGGGTTGGTTGTTATGTGGTGTGGTTGTGTTAATTACCCAATTAGTCATGGAATAAATCATGTTGTTGAATGAAATGAATAAATGAATGTGTTTATGAGTGAATAATAATGCGTTGAATCATTTTTTGGTAAATAAATTACATGAATTAAATGGTAAAAGAATGGGTTGTGTAAATGAAAGTGGCGAAACTTGTTATTGAAAGTGGGAAGGTGTGGTTTTGTGTGGTGGTTGTGTGGGGTGTTTCATATAGTGGTAGAAACGGTTGTGATGGTTGATGTGTGGTATAGTGTTGGTGATGTGGTTTGAGCTATTATAGTTGATTTGAACCCATAGATTGTGTATTGTGTGATGTTGGATAACCTTACCAATGCTCATATGTTATGGGTTCTAGGTGTTTTCCCTAACATCCAAGATAGTTGTGATATAGATGGCTGGGTTTAATGACCCTAGATTTTCATACATAAATATTATATATTTTTAGTCGGGTCTCACAGAAATCCATAAAGGAAAATACCCCAAAGAAAGATCTCAAATTAAATCACAAATCAAAAGACACAGCTCACACCAGGTATAAATTAAGTACATAAGTAAAGATGATTAGTCGTAAAACTAGATCATCTTATTCTATTGAGAGGCTCTGCTGCTGATCCATGAAGGTTCTCTCTGCTGATGATCCATGAAGGGTCACTCTACTGTTTATCCATGATAGGTTTCTCTGCGGCTCATCCACAATAGTCCGTGCTACTACTGATCCACAAAGGGTCACTCTCATGTTGATCCACGAAGGGTCACTCTCATGCTGATCCATGTAGGGTTTCTCTCATGATCATCCACAGAGGGTTTCTCTATTGATAATCCATGAAGGGTTGCTCCGTTTCTAATCCATGAAGGGTCTTTCCATTTCTGATCCAAAAAGTCTTGCTCTGTTGCTGATCCACAAAGGGTCTATCTTCATTCTTCTCATCACAACCAACCACTGGATTCCCACACTTAGAACACTTGATTCTAAGAGGATTTTTTCATTAATTAATCATTCATACCTCAACCACCATGAACTCCCATATATAGTAACCCAAAGGACTATCTCGTCGTAAGGGTCCCAACGTAACAGACGGCGCGTCGAACGGACGCCCGGCCTATAAGATATGCGCATTTTTGTAAAAAGGACCCAGTTGGGTTTGAATCTGATCCAACCTGGACATATGAAAACCTCATACAAAACTCACGTAGATTATCTCATAATAATCTCCTTGTCATAAGGGTCCCAACACCTTAGACAATGCATCGATCAGATGCACGGTCTAAAAGATATGGCCCTTTCTATAAACCGGGGTTGGTCGTATCTCATCTCGGTATGACTTGGTTGGACCGACCAAAGTATTCCAAAAGGACCGCCTTATCGCAAGGGTCCTAATTCCACTGAAAGTGGGTCAATTGGATTCCCATTTTGAGATATATAGGCATTTTTTATAAATAGGGGACGGTTGGGTCTGGGCCCAGTCCGACTGGTTCAGACCAACCCAACCAACTCGGCCCGGGGTCTCGCATGACATGTCCTGTCTGTCAAGTATTTTGGACCTCGCTAGACCCGGCCCAAGTTAACCATGGGTCCAGTCCACTAGGTCACCCAGTGACTCGTGTTTATCCGGCCCAGCCCGCACTGGCAGGTCGGTCTCTTTTCCCATCTCGGGCAGCCTAGCGGCCCAGATTTAACTCGCCAGCCTGGTCCACTAAAATGGACTGGCTCAAGGAACTGACTGGGCCACTCAGGCGGCCCAGTCCAACTGGTCCGGCCCAGCCCGAAGGGCTGGCCTGGATCATCCCAGACCAATTTTGTTGGTCCAAATGGAGACGCATGTGGTCAGCCCCTCTCCTCTCCGCACGCGGTCTGCATGAGTGGGCCACTATTCTCACGTGGCGCCACGCTGGCACCGTGTCCGCCCACTGTCGCGACTGATGGGTCGTGGCTCTGCTCCGTCGTGGTGCACCGCCTCTTCCAGTATAGCTGGTGATGGTCGGTCGTTGTCCTCCGCACACGGTGCCCGAGTGGCGCTGCCTCCTACCTGCGGTCGTTGCTCCGGTGGTGTCGCACCGGCGGTACTGTTCTGGTGGCGCCGCACCGGTGGTGTTGTGCCAGCGGTACCGCACCGATGGTGCTACACCAGCGTCTTCTTTTACGGGCCACCGGGTCCACTCTGGTGGTCCGATCTCTGATTCGTCTGCACCCTCAATCTTCTAGGGTCACCATTATCACTACGATGACCTTAGGGCCACATTTTCGTCGTCCTGGGGTTTTGATCACAAAGAACACAAGAACGCCCGATTACGAATGGATCTGGGCCTTTTTTGTGTTGGCCCGATCCCTCCACATTAAAATTTACAACATATATCAATGGGGTTTCAGAATTCTAACACATATTTCAAATCCTGAAACTCCCTACAATAATCAATTCCCAATCCACAAGAATGATCGAGTCATGGGTCAACTTGTTTGTGGGCTGATCCACGTTCGTCATTTGGAAAGAAGAATGGGGGGGAAATTAAAATACCAAGGTAACCCCTACCTAGATTTCAGATCTTTCGTTGATGAATGAAGGTTATCCAAGTCATTGGTGATCCATGATCCACTATCCTTCATCATTTTTGGTCGATTCATGATCTTCTGGAGTTCACCACTGATCGTCAATCCCCAAATCTGATCTCATTCTCCACAAGTGTTCGTTGACATTGGAGAGATAGAGAGAGATTATCCTCACCATATGTTTTTTCAGGGTTGTTTTTCAACCCTGGATCTTTGATTAATCAAAGGTGGGAGACAGATTGCGCGTCACCATGCTGATTCATTAATGATATTCATTAATGAGTCAGTGTCACCTTGTCGCAGCACCGCAGTGCTGACCGAATGTTGCGTCGCAGTGAAACCATTTGAATAAAATAAACTTAAAAATATTTTAATTTTATTTTTACTTTTTCTTTAAAAATTATGAAAATTATCTTTTTCAGTCAACCCACGCCGGTCGATGTTAAGCCATTCCTAGGTGAAACCTGGCATTCTAAAATTGATGGTTCCCTCAAATTTTTGATCCGAGCACCAGTTAAAATGATAGAAAAACCTGCTCAAATGATTACTGAACATACTTTAAATTAAGTTTAAATAATACATTCTGACCTCTCCGGGCCTTGGGATTACATTCCATCTCAGATCCTGGTTCCAAAATAATCCCATTCAAAAAATAAAAAAAATACATGGAATTTTCTAAGGTATTACATTCTCCCCACCTTAGGGATTTACGTCCCCAAAATCCAAACAAGGGTAAACAAAAATAAAGGGGGTACTGAGCATGCATCTGAGCCTCTTGCTCCCATATTCTCTCCTAGAGATTCTCGTGCTACCAACAAACAAACACTATAGGAATCGAAAATTCATGAAGGATCCTCTACTGCTGATCATTTATCTCCACTAGGTACTCTGTGAAAGTCTCCCTATCATCAATCTTCAGCTCCCTGTTGAGGGGAGACTCATAGGAATATGTGGTCCCCCTGCTAGAACACCAAAGGTTTATATTGCCTATTTTCATAGGACTCCTGCTAGCTCTGTGCAGCCTTCACTTTCTCTCAGATGACCTGCACCTTCTCAGTGGTATCTTGTACCATCTTTGGACCCATATGTATTGACTACCCTGGGTCTATCCAGCATAATGGTGATCAGTACGGTCATCTGTACAGTTCCTCGAATGGTGCTAAACTAATGGCAGAGTGGTAGTTGTGTAGTACACAATCTCTACCAGTGGTAGGTGGTCCTCCCAACCGTGAAAAAAATCTAGTAAAAAGGCACGAAGCATGTCCTCCAACTTCTAAATGGACCTCTCAGTCTAACCATCTATCTATGGGTGAAAATTTGTTCTCAATGCAGTTGAGTCCCAAAAGCCTCCTACAATCCCTTGCACAATCGGGACACAAAGTGTGAATCATGATCTAAGACTATCATAGATGGGACTCCATGGAATAGAACTATCTTCTACACATAGAGGTGCCCTAACCCCTCTACTGAGCCCTAGTCCCAAAAGGGGTAGGAAGTGGGCCGACTTGGTGAGTCATTTGACGATCACCCAGAAGGTATCGTGCCTCCTGGATGTATGTGGTAAGCCCATCACGAATTCCATCGATACACCACCCCACTTCCACTAGGGTACTTTGAGGGGCTATGTCAAACCTACTTGAACCTTGTGCTTAGCCTTCACTTTCTGACAAGTGGGGCATCTCGAGACAAAATATGACACCACCTTCTTCATCCCCAGCCACCAGTACTAATGTTGGAGGTCTTGGTACATCTTTACCACACCTGGATATACCTCCAAAGGGGATGTATGGAACTCCCTCAACACATCCTACCACAACATCATTGGTACTATGCTGTGCCCTTTATAAAGGATGGCGTGCTCCCCACATTTCTAATATCCATCAAGAGCATGCCCTATGGATATCTGATCACGTGTAGTCTCGCAACTGGAATCTCTGAGTTGCGCCTCCCTGACTCACTATAAGAGTGGAGGGGAAACTAATGTCAAATAAAGAAAATTTGCCTCCTCCCTATCCATGAAGGATATCTGAAGCAAGTCCAACTTCTCTGAGGCCTCGTTTAGTAAATATGAACTTGATCTCCTACTGAGAGCATCTTCCACTACGTTCCCCTTACCAGGGGTATAGACTATCTCAAAGTTCTAGTCCTGAAGAAAATTTTACCATCACCACTGTCTCAGGTCTAGATCCTTATAAGAAAAGATATACTTTAGACTCTTGTGTTCTGAGTATACAATGAAATGCTCGCCCATCAAGTAGTGTCACCACATCTTCAGTGCGAAGACTAGCACTTTCAACTCAAGTTCATGAGTCGCATCACTCTGCTCATATGGTCTCAACTATTTTTAGCTGTAAGAAATCACTAATTTTCCCTAAATCAGGACACAACTAAGCCTAGTTCCCAATGCATCACCAAACACCACTTAGTCAGTGCCCTCCTCTTATAGCCTCAATATAGAAGCACTCATCAAGATACACCTTAGCTGCTAAAAGATTTCCTGGCATTGTTCTGTCCAAATGAACGGTTTTCCCTTCTTTTTTAACACTGTAAAGTGTGATTCGACTCTAGATAGGTTGAGTAAAAACATGTGATAGTACCCATCTAGCTCAAGGAAACTCTGCACCTCAGTAACACTCTTGGGTGGCTCCCAAGAAAGCACTGCCTTGATCTTCGTTGGATCTACTGCAACTCCATCCATTGAGATGACGTGTCCAAGGAAATGGACCTTTAGTATCTAGAACTCACACTTTGAAAGCTTCATGTAAATCCAGTGCTCTCGAAGTGTGTCTAGAACCATCCTCAGGTGCATCGCATGCTCCTCCTTGGATGCGGAATACACTAAGATGTCATCAATGAAGACCACTACAAACTAGTCTAAATACTGCTGGAAGATCTTGTTCATGAATCCCATGCACATTGTCGAGGTGTTCATCACGCCAAATGGCATCACTAAGATGTCCTTGTATTCGTACACCACTGCAGAAAACTATGGACTCATCTCATTAAATGCACTGAAGGTCATTCTATCCATATAATGAGTTATCAGATTCACCCTCCTATGTGTGAGTCCATCCTGCACTGCTATGTTTTCCCTTTTTGCCAACAAAGTAAAACTGGTTTCCATCTATGCAGATACACCGCACTGTGCACCAAAAATAGTCAATCTGGGCATGAATCGTGGTAGTCCATACCCAAAATGATGTCATAAGTCCTCGACGCCGCTACTAGGAGATCCTAGCCAAATATCTTGCCTCCTAGAGTAATCTCACACTATCTTCACCAATGTGTGATTGCTAAATACCCTCCCATAAGAGTATCTAATCATAAGGATCAAGCCAACAGCTCGATCAGAATCTCCGAGCTCTGAACAAGGTCTGTGGCAAGGAAAGAGTGGTTGGAACTTGTGTCTATAGTAACTATAGCTAAGGTGGAGTAGATAGAGATCATATCTCTAATCATCTCTAGAGAACCATGATTGTCATCCTCCATCACCTAAAGTTGTCCCACCCCTATCCACCTACTCCTAGAGCTCATGGTGGACCGCCTGGGGGTGGTGGTGGTGGTAGTACCTTGTACCTCTTCCCAATGTCTATCGCTCTACCTGCTCCTCTACCACGTCTACCTCTCTACAGACCACCATGTTTGATCCTATGCCTTAGTGGCCCCTCGACCATCTGTTGGTCATCTGTACAGCGGGTTGAGTAGTCTCGAGCTAAGTGTCCCTACCCACCGCACAAGAAGCACAACCTACACCTCTACCGGTGTCCACTGTCCGTGGGGACTCACACTACTGATCCAGTATCACGGGGTTGTCTTATGGATTTTAAAGCCCCACCATCTCCCTATCACGCCTTGTATAAGGCTAGCGGTTAGAATTTCCATCTGGTCTGGAGGTGTCCTCACTAGGTGAAAAACTCATTTCACCACCTCCATCCAATACTCAGCTACCTGAGGATCTATATCTCCTCGAAAACTTGGAGTTATATGACTTTGGAACTCATGCAACACACTCAGTAATCGTGCATACTTTGCTGGAAAAGTTAGTAGTAACTACTGCTCTATGGGTGGTGGTGCCTCTAGTACACCACCCGGAGGTGCTATCTCTGGAATTGGTCCTCGTACTAATGGCTCATCACTCAGTGGACCATCATCATGATCCCTCACTGGAATCCTGGCTGGCAGTTTACATGGAGGCATCCTGAGGGAATTCAATATGGACCACGGTCAGTTAAGTTATACCCGGTGAGCTGACTCCAAAAAGATCAAGAGAAAAAACTTTCAAAACATATGCAACCAATTTTTTCATGTAATGGTTCGGAAAATAGAATTCAGGATCCGGGTGTATGGATACGTTATCCACAGTACTAACACTGGACTCCCTGTCCTAAAATCCGAACTCAAAACACTTAACACTATTGCCCCATCAAAAATACAAACTCTTAGTTCTTCTGGTAGAACTGATTGCCCACTAATACCACTTTTTAATGACTTGTCCCCCAGGCCCCATGTAGGGACTACCCAAATCCCTCCTTCCATAGGCTAGGGGATGGTGACTAGCACCAAAAAGGCATATCCCAGAAAGGGAAGGAATTGCCTTTCAACCTGTATACACACACATTGCCCATACTACAAAAAGTAATTTGAAATTAAAACCAACAACTATTAAAAGTACTATAGAAAGTAAAATAGGCCGGGATACAAGATCAATTAAAAGGAAAGTGTATCAAAATAAATACAAGCTCTGGAGGTCATCTGCTAAGTATCCTACCTGAAGGTTTGGTATAGCTCATTGTCGGATGTCACTGCAGCACACCATGTATATAGATCCACCTCCAAGAAAGGTCTATCCCTAGCTCCCCAAAGTCCCATTCAAAGTTGTTCATCATATGAAAAAGAAACAAAAGGTGATGGAGAATCCCTTGAAAGGGTGAGTATAACAATACTCAGTAGTGACCCTGAGACCAACTCAGGTCTCATAGAAATCCATAAAGGAAAATACCACAAAGCAAGATCTCAAAGTAAAGCACAAAGAAAAAGGCACAGATCACACCAGGTATAACTTAAGTACAGAAGTAAATATGATTAGTCATAAAGATAGGTCATTTTATTCTGTTGAGAGGTTTTGTTGCTGATCCAAAAAGGGTTTCTCTATTGTTTATCCACAAAGGATCGCTCTGGTGCCGATCCATGAAGGGTCTCTCTCATGCTAATCCACAGGGGGTCACTCTCATGTTGATCCACAGAGGGTCTCTCCCATGCTAATCCATGAAGGGTTGCTCCATTGTTGATCCACAAAGGGTTTCTCTACTTCTGATCCACAAATTTTTTCTTTGTTGCTGTTCCATGAAGGGTTTCTCCATTGCTGATCCACAAAGAGTCGCTCTTTATTCTTCTCGTCACATCCAACCACTAGATTCCCGCACTTAGCACACTTGATTCCATGAGGATATATTACTCAATCCATAGGTCATACCTCAACCACTATAAATTCCCACATAGAGTAACCCAAAGGACTATCTCATCATAAGGGACCCAACGCAACAGACGGCGCGTCGAACGGACGCCCAGTCTATAAGATATAGGCATTTTGTAAAAAGGGCCCAATTGGATTTGAGTTCGATCTAACCATATCATATTACAACCTCCACAAAAACTCACGTAGAGTATCTCAAAAGTACCGTCTCATCACAAGGGTCCCAATGACGCAGACGGTGCATTGATCGGACGCACGGTCTGAAAGATATGTCCCTTTCTATAAACATGAGCAGGTCTCATATCGGCCTAGTCCGACTAGGTCAGACTGACTGGAGTATTCCAAAAGGACCACCTTATCACAAGGGTCCCAACACCACTAACAACGCATCAATCAGACACCCGGTTTGAGAGATATAGGTGTTTTTGTAAACAGGGGTCGGTTGGGTCTGGGCCCAGTCCAACTAGTTCAGACTGACCCGACAAACCTACCCTGGGGTCCCGCATGACCCGTCCTGTCTATCCAGTCCATTAGGCCTTGCTGGGCCCAGACCAGGTTGACCATAGGTCCAATCTGCCGGGTCACCCAATGACCCGGGTTTATCCGACCTGGCCCGCACTTGTGGGCCGGTCTCTTTTCCCAGCCTGGGCTGCCTAGCGGCCCGGATTTAACTCACCGGTCTGGTCTGCTAAAACGGATCAGCTCAAGGAACTGACTGGGAAACTCAGGCAGCCTAGTCTGGCTAGGGATGGGCGCGGATGGTCAACCAGGGTGACCATCCTGTCCGCACGTGGCCCGCATGATCGGGTCGCGTTTGCCCATTGTCACGACCATTAGGTCATGGCTCTGCTTCGCCGCGGCACACCATGGGGCACGCCACCACCTCTAGTGCAGTCGGTGATGGTCGGTCGTTTTCCTCCGCATACGGAGCCTAGGTGGTGCAGCCTCCTTCCTATAGCCACTACTGCGCTGTTAGACTAGCTCTACATGGCAATCTCAGATATCCCATCCTATATGGTGAACATATGTATGACCCTCCAGGGATGTAAATGTTACCCTACGGTGGTAAAAATTAATATGGTCTTGGTGCAACAATATCCAATCCATGCCCAAAATCAATTCAAAACTTGATATCTCTAGCATAAAAAAGTCCCAAAGAAAATAGTACCCACCAACCTCAAGGGCACACCCCTTAAACTGCCGTATATTTTCTGCCTGAACTTCCAATAATGTATCGATCAACATAATTCCACACATATATTCCACTACTAGGACTAACACACTCACAAACTGAACAAAGATAAAATAATGTGAAGCACCTATATCAAAAAAGGAACTAGAAAGAGTGGAAGATACAAAAATCATACCTCAAATTGTTGATGGCACAATCTCACCACTTCCAGGTGTAGGATGAACTACATGAAGTTGACTTATCCCTCTACCCTAATCTCTAGCCTAAGTTTATGGTGTTGCACTATCATGCTAATATGGACGCTCTCATCCTGGAGTACCATGTCCATTACCCCAACCAGTATGACTGGTAGAACTCTAACTACCTGCTTTATATGGGGTAACTGACCCCCTTCTTATACTCTGCATCATCCTCGATCCTTCATCAGTACCCATCTATCGAGGGTTCCTACAGAACCTCTATACATGCCCCAACATGCCACATGATCGGTACTCAACTGGTAGTTGGGGACACTAATTGTGCATGTGTCCCGGCTTTCCACCCTAATAGAAGAAAAATCGGTCACTACCCTAAGAGGATAGTTCTGTTTTCTAACTACTCTATCCCCCAACACGCTGGTGTAAACTCTCTAAGTAGTGCTTCCTACCTTTGGAAACTGCACTAATGGGTCGCCCGACTAGAGCTACATATCCACCCCCAGAAACCTCCTTGAGATTTCATCCTGAAATAAGGGCATGTTCCACCACCTCAGTAAACCTCTTTAAGTGGAAGATATTCACCTAGTACTTAATCTCTTGTCTAATTCCATCCTGGAAACATCTCTTTGTAGTCTCTTCGTCCCATGCTAAAGCTAAAATAAAACATTTCAAGTCAATTAAGTGGTTAGTATAATCCATCACTGACATGGACCCTTGGGTAAACCTCATGAACTCTACAGCCTTCTCCTATCTCAAGGTCTCTGGATATAAATGTTCTAGAAACGTTTCCTATAAATATTTCTATATCATACCGTTAACCTACTGGGTGTGAACTAGAACATCCCACCAGCACTTTTTCTTAACTCGCAACATATAAGCTTCCAAAATGAATCTCTTATCAATTAGAGTCTCTAAGTGATCAAGAATCATCTAAATGGACTATATCCAAAACTTAGCTGCATCAGGTCCACCCTCTCCAACAAAATTTTATGGGTCTTACAGCTAAAACTCTCTAGTTAGCTCAAAAATACTCAGCACAACCCATTATGGGTCTTGTTGTATCATCTTTATAAAATGAGAAAAGTTCTCATGGAAATTTTCCTCTCCTATATTACCCTAGATCACCGAGTTTTCTTACTCCACTTTAAGAGTATCATTCTTAGAGACATCCTCTTGTCTCCCAACCGGCACACGATATTGTGGGAGAATTTCCCTACAATTCCTAACACACATCTCAAAACACATAACATATAACATCCATAGTTTACACAAAATAAGGCTCTCAACTAGCCATAAACAACTCATTTCATATACACCATCCCAATAGATATCGCCACACCTCTATCACTACCCTTAGCCTTCCCTATCACGGGTCATGGTCAATATAGGGAAAAATAACTCACACAACCACAATTCCCTTTCATTAACATTATTTTTAACCATTCTCACCGTCTCAATGTAAAATATTTCTCTTTTTTAAGTACCTTTCCACCTTCACAACTTATTACATCCAAAATTTTAACACATTTATAACTTTTCATTAGGAAAAATTATTCAACCATTCTTTCACATTCTTTTCATCTTCCTATTTTCAAATATCTTTATTAAACACCACTTCATTCAAGTTTTTCAAGGAAAATAGAATAAACTTTTATCCTTCATCCCCACACATCCTCCTTATGTGTGTCAACCATGATGCATGCCAACTATATCCCTAAGTGCCAAAAATGATGCATGAATTCACAACCTCGTACCATTTTGGCCATAAGTAAAATGTCATAAAATAGTCACATCACATAACGAGTCTATCACCCAATGGTAAAGTATCATTAATTTGCAACAAATCACATCAAGAACAATAATCCCACCCTTATCACTTGGGTTTTTCCACAAAAAATGGGTTATATACTCCCATGAATGATCTCATTGTCAAACCCCGATAAGTCCTAGTCTCTCATCTACCTTTCCCAAATAGTAAAGAAATAGAAAAGAACACCTCGAATACCACTTTGTAACATCCCCAACCCAAATTCCACTAAATTGGTGCCCTAATTCATGTCGACACATAAACTCATGTGTGACTCCCCATATTCCAGAGGCTTTTAACTAGAAGAAAGGGTACAAAGGATCGCGTGGGGAGACTATACCCTCTTTATTAGAGTAATGTACAATAGATAAGATTTGAAATTAAGGAAATAATAAACCATAAACAATAATCATGCATTACCAACCATTTCCTAAAACTGGGTATAAGACCAAAACCAAATGTTCAAAATGATATGTCATGTCATATAGTTCCAAGTGTAAGGAAAACCCAAAATGAATACAAAATAAAGAATCTCCAAAACGGGTCATGTTACTAAGTCTAGATCCTTATCCATGCACATCCCACACCCAACTCAACCATCTAACATGGGACCTTTACCCTTTTCCTAACCTGCAACCATGAAATTTTCTTAGGTACCCAATGGCAGCCCGAGTAGGGTTTGAGTACAACCCAGTAATCCGCCAAAAATGATGTCTAAAAAATATAAAGTTTAAATAGATAGTGTGTTCATTTACTAAAAGAATAATAAGGTGAACAGAAGATAAACCAGCCATTAGTTAACAATACTTTATTAAACCATTTACATCATTTAATACAAGGGTTAGGATAATTATTTATAACACAACAGCCTATGTCAGTCAACCACGAAACATAAGGAAATAAAAAAAGTTCCCTATCTCACTAGAGAAACCATTTCACAATCAATTACACCACACTGCCTTGGATCCCCAATCAAGGTAGTCTCAACCAATAAAACCATTAGGGGCCTAAAGCCTCAGTCTTACTCCTTAACCCATGCATTCTAGGGGTGGGGTTTAGAGCTTCAGTCCAACCCAACTCATGGGAGTAGAACATCAGTCAATACCCCACATACCACCAATTAATTTGCATGTGCTTTATTAAACATTCATTATATAATACATTTAAATAAACCATAATCAAACAATACACATAACATTCAAAATACATGGTTTATTTAATACATAAGTCATATTCATGCCTTACCCATTTGAATACATCATTTCCAACCATGATTCATTTAACACATTCACTTTAATTCATTTAACCCATTAATGATATTATAAACAACCCTTTATTCCATGTCAACAACTAGGCACCATTTCCATTAATTCATTTTTCATGATTCAAGCTAATGTGTCATCATATTTTTCATGGGATCTACTTCAAAAAAAATCAATTCCATACTTAACATTACCATGTTCCACGTTCGGGTGATGGAACACCCCATAGGTGGCCCCATAACCGGTCTAATACACCTCAATTAATCCCAAGGGGATCATGAGGGGTTAAATTCATCATTTATCCAACCAATTCATAAAATTTTACCAAAGGAATCAAATGCACAATAAGAAGGCACCAAATCCCAACCACATACACATAACCCAAACATCAAGACTATGGGATATAACTTGTAGACCACCTAACTAAATTCTAAAGATGAATGTTTTCTTAACCCTAGCCTTTGATTTAGATTTGAAATCCACTTGAATCCCCAACCTAATATACTCTATAAAAAGAGGGTTTTATGGATTTGGAAGGATAATAATGGCTACAAAATCCCTAATATTAAAAAGAGAAGAAATAGGGGTGTTAGACTCACCTGGAGCTTTGATTCGTAGACAACAGTGATCCAAATGGCTTAGAAATGAAGGAGATCTATCATTGGGAAGCCTTGGGCATTTTGGTTTGTCACACTTGCTGTTGGAGAATAAAAGAGGAAGAAAATAGGTTAAGGGTTCATAAATTATGAGTGGGGGATGGTAAAATCCCACTTTTTAATGGGTTCATGGTTTGGTCATACGGTTTTCCAAACGGTGTGCCACCCTCAATCTAAGAGGGGATAACATCACATGGTTTCCTAGGGGTCTCATGCAGTTTGAAAAAACATGTTGTAATCGTGTAGATTGGATCTGTCCAAGGCTACACAGTTCCCCCCTTCCCCCTTGCATGGTTTCATAAAATCTATGCACTTTTCCTCCTGGAATGCACGGTTAGGGAACATTGTTACTCCTAACCATGCTCCAACCATGCAACATGCATTGGATGTCCATTTTATCCCCTCTTTCATGTCCCGAACCCCCAGGACACCCCTGAGACTCCTTATACACTCATCAAACATTCCTTTAACCAAAAGGAAGAGGTTTAAACCAAAACTTATACAATAAAGTGCCTCAAGGAAGTCCAGGATCTTACACTCAAGGTGGTGAAATGAAGTAAAGGAAGGGGTTCCCTTTTATAATTGAGGTGAGGATCACTTTAGGAATTTCTCAAAATATCAAAATATAATAAGACCATTCTAGAGCCAAAAGCTTCCAATTATCCCCTAAATGTATAGGGTATGACATTGTCGACCATGTATTATACCCTTTTCCCATATTTAAATTTTTTATGATATTAAAATAATTTAATAAAATATTATATTCATGAAATATCATTATTGTCAAATTTTCTATTATTCATTACTATGACTTTAAAAACATAAAAACAAATAGTCAAATTCAAACCAACTATTTTATTATATCCTATATATGTAATTTTAATCTATATAATTCATGGATTAGCTTAACTCAAATAATGTTTATTTTAATATTTTTAATATCATTTATTTGTTTTTTTCATTAATTTAATAATTATTACATCATCGTTGTGTAAGCATTTAAGGTATTTATTTCTTCCTTAAAATTTTAAAATAAATTCCCATGAAGAAGTGAAATTTTTATATTTAAAAATACTATTTATAATTGAACATATATTCTAGAAAACCATATATTAAAAATATTATACTAATTAAGAAGCATAGTGTGAACAGTTTGACTTTCTTTTAAATAAAATACTATAAGGGATTTAATGTCAACCATGTGGATCCAAAAGGTCAAAAATTCAATCCAAATATGATTATGGTAGAAAATTACTCATTTAATAAGATTTAGTCAGATTTTTGGGTCATTTAATGGTTCTTATAATTTTAATTAAAACCATTTTATTGATTTTTCTTCTGCTTAAACAAGCACTGTGTCGGCATTGCATAAGCATTAAAGTTAATTATTTCATATATAAACATTAAAAATAAAATAATACCATAAAGATAAATTAATTAGTCTCAATATAGTCCTTTATATTCATTCATTATGTATATTTACTCGTATCCATGTTAAGAAAACTTATTTAATTTATTAATTTGACATTTCTAGCCTTGTGTAAGTATTCCACAAGCATTTGGATAAGATTCATGTTATATAAGTCAAAAATTAGAAACTATCATTTAAAATAATAATTTATGAATTATATTTAATATCTATAAGGTATTGAATTTGAATTTTTCAATACTGCGCATACATTGCATCGGCACAGAAAAAGATTTTTATATTTATCATGAAATAATTTATAATTTATTTGTTTTGGATTATTTTTGTATGATTTTTGAATTATATTATCATACATGAGTCTTTTCATAAGTTTAATAAATTTTTATATCATAGTTATGTTTTTATGATATCAAAAAAGATACCGTGTTTTAAAAAAATTCATTTTTTACTATTTATCAAAAAATTAACTTTTTTAGAAAATTCTCAAAATTTCACCATGGACTAATTTTGATACACTAATTTAAAAAATGAATTTATTTTTATCAAATACATTTTCTAAAATTGTCAAAAATTAATTATACTTATTTTTCCCATAGAAATCAATAAAATTCATTTTTTTGTTAAAACATATATTTGAATAATAAAATGGATTTAATAAAAATTAAGTATTTATTCCCTACTAATTAATAAATATATTTCATAATATGTCTATTCCTATTCATACCCACTAATTCATAATCTAGGTTATAATGATCAAGTTAATATTTTAACAGTATATCACGGTTTTTTTAAACTCAATGTGTAACACAAGCTATCGAATAGATTAAATTTAAAAAAGAGACATACCATAAAATATTGGGTAGTTACATTATACTCTCCTTAAAATTAATTTCACCCTAAAAATACATTACTTATATACAAATATATGAGGATACATTTTCCTCATCACATCCACAGGTTCCCATATGGATTCCTCAAATTAGTGGTTTCTCCACAAATCTTTAACCAGGTGAGTGGTATTGTTTCATAGAATTTCATCTCTACAATCCAGAATCTCTACCAATTGATCTTCATAATAAATATATATCTCTATAGGTATGACCTATGATTTTATTACATGTGAAAGATTAGTTATGTACTTCCTCAGGAGAGATACATGGAACACATCATGTGTAATTCCCCAACCCCAGAAGCCTGGAGCCGGTGCATTATTTTAATACATTGGCATGATTACAAGGAATCAAATCCCGAAGGACCAATCATTTTGGCAGTCATGGAAAATATATTACATACATAATCTTTACATTAAAATTTCTAACATAAAACACAGCATATATAATCCTTTTAGAGTGCCATTATTCCCCTAATTTAACCCTGCATATCAATCATAAAATAATTCTTGTCATCCTGGGAAAATAAAACATAAGAAAGGGGTGATTTCAAATTATCATTAAGGATAAACAATATAGAGGAAGTTATCAACAACAAGCATAAACTTTTTATTCAAGGTACAAAACTAAAACACATGCATTTTAAAATAATATCTTCAGTATAATATGGAAAGAATAAATCAAATAATTTCATTTAAACATTCACATGGATATTATACTAGTTTAATAATCACATGTAAAACTAATAACTAATCTCATAACTAGGGAATGCATAATGTTGGACATCATAACCACTATGCCAAGGCCACGTGCCAAGACTATACACAAATATTCTATCAAGACCTTGTGCCAAGACACTAGTTTGTCTCATAATACCTACCAATGCATTGAGGGGATATAGAAGTCCCATTATGTCACTTACTAATTCCAATACATTCCTCATATGAAAAGGTTGAAACATAACATAAAAATTTGTATTTTAAACTAGAATACGAAATGTTAATACTTTAACCATAAACCATGAATGGTATAAAAATATCACATCCACAATAAAACATACCACAAAACCTTCAATATAATATGGAAGATTTTATCATAATGAATCAACCTCAAACAAGAATAAAATACAATAAAGGATGTTGACATAAATGAAAATAGTTTAATAAATTCATTAAAACTATTTGAGGGAAATATCTCTTTTTATATTAAATCATTTAAAAGTTGTGTAATTTTAAAATAAAACATTTCTTTTGAAAATAACCTTATAAGCCTGTAAGGTAAGAATAAAAATGATAAGGCGACATAATGACTAAAAATAGCCTCTTGCGCCGTATAAGTTAAAAAAACATTCTTTTCTTCATTTGTCAAAAACTTCATAAAGTACCTTGTTTGGAAAACGATGAAAAGATTCCTTTCAAAACATTTTATAAAAAGTCAAACATGGGTAAAAATGACTTTAAACATCGATAGGATAATAGTAAAATATTTTATGAAAAAAAATCTAAAGACATGGGCCTGGATTATAAATATATCCCAGTAGATACTTACGTATCAACAACCTCAAATAATAATGAGATTGTGAAATTAACTCTTACCTTAGGTCCAATGCTCTTTGCACGTGTCCAAAACTCCTATATGATGTTTTTAAACATATTATTGACTTATATCAGAATAAAAATAATATTTATTATATTATATATGATTCTTTTATGACTTTATATTACCTGTTTATTAACAATTCCAAGTTAATGCAACATTTTGGGTAATAATCACTTTGTTTATCGTACGTGTTTTGACTTGTTATTCTTGATCATATTACTTAGATCATGATTTAATTACTTTAAGAATATATAATATGATTTTTATATCATATATATTCATAATATAAATATATATAATAGATGTATATATGAAATGGAATACACTGTTCATGGAGAAGGTAGTTCATACGTATGCATGAACATTGTTTCTGTTTTCTTATCATATTGAATGGAAGTAAGTGAATGACATATATGTAAATAAATATATATATATATATAATATAATAGCCTTATTATTTCATATATTTCATAATTATTCATAATATATATTTTTTATAATCATTCTTGGATGATGAACATGGAAGATGAGTCTCATCGCGTCGTGGAGACGGTAAGTCGTACGTACACATGATAAACGGTATCATTTAGTTAATGATTAAATGGTATGGAATTGGATGGGATTTGAATTTAAAGAAATAATATCATGTTATATTTATTATTTATGTAATTTATATTTGTTGGACTTATCTATTTTGATAATCCCAAATCATGTTTAATGCTATAATGGGTTAGTTATTTGGAAATCTATTTCAATCTATTTTAATCACATGACTTTGCTAAAATAAGTTTACAGTATAAAAAGTCTCTATGTAAAAGGTCATTGTTGAAGTTTATTGGTAAGAGGTCACTGTTTTAGGCCACTGTCACGGTCACTGTTGAAAAACCTACAGCTGAACCTTACCACTTGAAGTCATTGGTGAAAAGGTCATTGTTGAAGACCTTACTGATGAAAGTTACTGTTATAAGAACTACAGTTATAAAGTTACTGTTGGAAGTCACCAGTTAAAGGTCGCTATTGTAAAGTCTACCATTGGAAAATTCTACCATTGGTGAAGTCTACCACTAGATAAGTTTACTGTTGGTAAAGTCTACCATTGGAAAAGTTTACCGTTGGTGAAGTCTACTGCTGGACAAGTCTACCGCTGGACAAGTCTACCACTGGATAAGCCTACTGTTGGAAGTCTACTACTGATTAAGCTTGCTATTGAAGATGCTACCGATTGATAGGCTACTATTACCAGTCTACTGATAACATATTCTATACTTTATCAATTTTTCTTAATATTATCATAACGGTCATATTTGATTGATTTAATGCATCTGATATTAATTAATATTGTTTTTAGACATATCAGAAGACCATATCTTGACAGTACGAGGTACTAGAAAGATTTCACATGATGTACTTACTTTTTTTGTCGGACCTCAAATTTGAAATAAAAAAATACCAAGGAAGAAATATATAAAGAGGCACAGAGAAAAACAAAGTAGAGAGTCGAGAAGTAAAATGCATGAGAAAGAAATCACTGAAGAACACGAAGAAGAATACTCCAGTGATTATACTGAAAATCCAAGAGCTTCATGAAGATATTTGTGAAGAAAATATTCAAGGTTGTACTGTTGTGGTTAAAAGAACCCTTGTACCAAGAAGTTGAACATCTCAGCACCTAGAAGCCAGTATCTGAAATTTGCGACACTCTGTTTTTGGAGGCAACTTGCAGATAAGAAAGAAACCTTTATTTCCTCAACTCCAAGAAGTCCAGAGCTAATCTTCAAACACATAGAGCATTATAAAATCAATCCTAATTTATTTGGCTTTGTTGTGTTCCTTATTTTACATTTCTGAGTAGTGTGTGTTTTTTACACACACACTGTCTCCTGTGATTTAACTGGGGGATACTGAAAATCCCCACTTAAAACTCTCTCAACTCTTGTTTCCCATGCATAAATGTGGAAGAATATTTGTGTGTCTTGGTTTCTTTTTTCCCACACATAGCTGTGGAAGAAGAATTATGTGGATTGGTTGCTTGTTTTCCCATGTAGAAATATGGTAGAGGTTGTAGAACCTGGACAGTTTGTAAAAACTTTTGTAAACCTCGATACATGTTGTGTATCAAGTTTATTTATAAAAACTACTTGGTGGCAGGTGATCACCAAGTGGAGAGTATTAGGTCTCGGATTGAGACTAAACCTCTTGTTTATATTTTTTTGCTAATCCTCAAATACTCTATTTTATTTTATCTGCTGCTTATATTTTTCAAAGACAGAAAATTGTTTTTTCATTCACTCTGATAGTTAGTTTTGGTTAGTGTGTATATGTGCTTAATTCAGTAAACCTGTTTCAAAAGTTGAATTAGTGATTAAATTCATTCAAATGAGGACTAATAAACCTTATAGAAACTTTTTGATCAATTAAAAATTTATATTTCTACTACCTTAATTGACTGGGATGTTTTGAATTGGGGGATTCTAATCATAAAGTTTTTGACAGAAATTTTTATTGGAACTCAATTCACCCCCCCTCTTGAGTATCCACTCATACCAACATTTGGTATCAAAGGAGTTTATTTTCAATTGTTCAAATTCTTTTCAACTATGAGTTTATTTTTATCTTAAAGATCTTAAAATTTCTCTCATATCTAAATTTCAGTTCTTTAAATTCTAAGTAACAATAGAAACTAGAGTTGAGGGTGCTTCTACTAACAGGACACCTTTCTTTAATGGTAATAACTATGCTCAGTGGAAATTAAAAATGAAAATGTATCTAGAGATAATGGGACCTAAAATATGGGATACAATTGAAGAACAACATGTATTTCCTGCTACTGTTAAGGACACATGGTCTCAGTTGACTAAAGTTACATATAATAATAAAGGTAAAGCAATGAATGCTTTGTACTGTTTTCTAGGTGATGAGAAAATCAATAGAATATCTTCTTGTAAAAATGCTTATGAAATTTGGGATACTTTAGCTATTTCTCATGAGGGAACAACTAATGTTAAATAAATGAGATTAAATACATACACTATTAAATATGATAATTTTAAAATGAATCTTGGTGAACTTATTTCTGAAATATATCTCAGTTTCAATGAAATAGTGGATACTATGAGTCTACTTGGAAAACCAGTAGACATCAAGGACCAGATTATGATACTACTTCGATGCCTACCTGACAGATGGAGAGGAACTTTTGTTTCTATCTAAGAATATTGTGACATAGGCAAACTACTATTGAAGGAACTAATTGGAATGCTTATGATGTATGAAGAAGAACTTAAAGTGAATCAAGAAGTAGGAGAAGAACCAAGTAAGAAGTCAGTAGCATTCAAAACTTCAAACTCAAAGATCAAAGACAAAGAAAAAGTTCATGTTCCTATATACAATTCCACTAGTGAAGAGTTAGATTCAAACAGTGATGAGGAGATGTCTCATCTTGCTAGAAGGTTTAAAAGGTTCTACCGAAAGAAAAAATTATTTAGGAAGTCAAACTACAAGGGAAATTATGATAGTAAAGGACAATGGAAGAAAGACAAAGAATGGAATGAAAACTCAAATGAAATAATCTGCTATGAGTGCAAACGAAAAGGTCATGTGAAGGCAGACTACCCCAAGCTGAAATTTAAGAAGAAATATGAAGATAATGGAAAGGGTTATAAAAAGGCTATGAGAGCTACTTGGAGTGCTTCAGAAGACAGCTCCAGTAGATCTGATACTTCTGATAGTGAACAGAACAATCATGCCAACCTATGTTTCATGACAGAAACATCTGAGGCAACACTTAATTCTCCTATACATAATGCCTATTATTCTGTGAATGAGAGTGAGTCACATAATGATGAAGATATGACTAAGGATAAACTATTTGAATACTATGAAATGCTTGAGGATACCTTTAATAATCTCAAGAAAAAATATAAATCATTAAAGAGATAGCATGATTTAAATGAAAATTATAAGTCAAATCTAGATATTGAAAATGATAAATTCTCCCAACTATTAAAAGAAAACACTGAACTTAAATTATCAAATGAACAATTAAAGAGATATCTTGAGAATTTTACTACAGGTAGAGATACCTTAAACTATTTTCTAGGAAAATATATTGCCCCAAAATATACAACTGGTCTAGGATATCAACTAGGATAGAGAAAAATTAGCAAAACCAAATTTGTTCCAAAATCTGGACAGTTCACTGCTAGTTCCAGTTCTGGACCATCTTTTGAGAGAAAATGTTATAAGAACCTAACAAATTATTTATGCCTTAAAATATTTATGTTGATGTTAAGAAACCTATAAATAAAATATGGGTTCCCAAAGTCTTACTTTCTAATCTCTCTAGACCCAAGAAAATCTGGGTACCAAAGTTACCCCATGCCTAATCTGTTTTGTAGGGAAGTTTCCTAAAGAGTTCCTGTAAGACCTTGTGGTACTTGGACAGTGGATGTTAAAGACATATGACATAAGATTATTCTTGATTCAAGAGCCTAATCAAAGTTGATGGTGGACATGTAACTTTTGGTGACAATGCAAAGGGAAAAATCATCAGCTTAGGATAGATTGGTAACCCTGATACAATATTAATTTCTAAAGTACTTTTTTTTATGGATTAAAGTAAATTTTACTTAGCATATCTTAGTTTTTTGATGATGGTTTTAATGTTAAGTTTGAAAATTATGCATGTAATGTTTTTAATTCCAAAAATGATTTAGTATTTACTGCCTGTAGAAATGAAAATGTGTATGTTGTTGATTTAATTTCCTTATCCAAGCAAAATTTTTCTTGCTTAAATGCTTTTCATAGGGAATCCTAGTTGTGGCACAGAATATTAGGACACTGTAATGTGCACTCACTTAGGAAATTGACTAGGAAAGGTTTAGTTAGATACTTACCTAAATTGGAATTCCCTCTTAACAAAGTGTGTAATCCTTGTCAAGAGGGAAAACAACACAAAGTTTCTTTCAAACCAAATAAATAAGTCTCTACTTCTCAACCTCTTGATTTGGTTCACATGGAATTGTTTGGAACATCAAGAGTTTCAAGTTTAAATGGGAAGCACTATGTTTATGTTCTTATAGATGATTTTTCTAGGTACACTTGGGTATACTTTCTGGCTCACAAAAGTGAAGCTTGTTCTTATTTTATCAAATACTCTAAGTTTGTAGAAAATCTTAGTGGACTTAAAATTAAGACCTTGAGAAGTGATCATGGCTGTGAGTTTGAAAATCAGGAGTTTGAATCTTATTGCTCACACAATGGCTATAGTCACAATTTCTCTGCTCCTAGAACACCTAAACAAAATGGATTCATAGAAAGAAGAAATAGGGCACTTCAAGAGATTTCCCAAACTATGCTTAATGATTATAATATACCTATTTATTTTTGGGATGAATCTATAAATACAGCTTGTTATACCATCAATAGAGTCTTAATTAGACCTGTTCTTAAGAAGACCCCTTATGAGATCTGGAATAATAGGAAGCCTAAGGTTAATTACTTTAGAGTTTTTTGTTTCAAAGTCTTTATTATTAACACTAAGGACAATCTTGACAAGTTTTCCTCCAAAAGTGATGAAGGAATTTTCCTAGGTTACACAATCTCGAGTAAAGTCTATAGAGTATTAAATAAGAAAACCAAATGTGTGGAAGAGTAAGTTCATGTAAAATTTTATGATACTGATCCACATGAACCCAAAACCTCTCTTGAATATCTTGAGGAAGATATGTCAATTATGAACCTTAATGATAATGATAGTGAACCCCCTGTAAAAGTAACCAGTTCTTGGAATCTTCCAGAATCTGCACCTGTTGAGTCTGAACCAATAGACAACCATGAGGAGTCTAGTTCAACTTTTTATAGAGGTATTATAACTCTCAAGAATCATCCTTTAGATGTTGTAGTAGGTGATTTAAATAGAGGGACACAAACTAGAGCTTTTCTGAGAAACCATGTTGAACATCAAGCTTTTATTTCACAGCTTGAACCCAAAAATATTAATGATGCTATCAATGATGAATTTTGGGTGATGGCTATGCAAGAAGAATTAAATCAATTTTAAAGAAACAAAGTCTGGGAACTAGTTGAAAGACCTAAGGACACTTTTACAATAGTCACTAAAGGGTTATTTAGGAACAAAGTTGATGAGTCTGGAAATATATTTAGAAACAAATCTAGGTTAGTTGCACAAGGATATAGTCAAGAGGAAGGAATAGACTATGAGGATACCTTTGCACTTGTAGCTAGGTTAGAGGCTATTAGGATACTACTTTCTTATGCAACTCATCTGAATTTTAAACTTTATCAAATGGATATTAAAAGTGCTTTTCTAAATGGGTATATAGTTGAGGATTTGTTTGTTGAACAACCCCCTAGTTTTAAAAATCCCCATTTTCCGAATCATGTTTTTAAATTATCAAAAGCCTTATATGGTCTGAAACAAGCTCTAAGGGCTTGGTATGATAGACTTAGTTCTTTCCTTATTTCAAAAATTTTTACTAAAGGAATAGCTGATCCTACTCTCTTCATTAAAAGAATTTCCAAATATTTTTTGATAGTACAAATTTATGTAGATGAAATCATTTTTGGATCTTAAAAAAATTCTTTATGTACTGATTTTTCAAAAATAATGCAAAATGAATTTGAAATGAGTTTAATGGGAGAACTTAAATTTTTCCTTGGATTTCATATTTTTCAAAATAAATATGGTATTGTTTTAAATCAAAGTAAATATGTTAAGGATATTTTAAAACATTTTTCTTTGGATGGTAGTAAATGTAGTGATACACCTATGATTACCATTTGTAAGTTGGATACAGATGAAGCTGGAGAACCAGTGGATCAAACCAACTACAGAGGTGTGATAAGGAGTCCGCTCTACCTTATAGCTAATAGACCTGACATGATGTTCAGTGTATGCATGTGTGCTCGTTTTCAAGCTAATCCCAAATAATATCATTTAAATTTTGTTAAAAGAATTTTCAAATATCTCAAATATACTCCTAACTTAGGACTATTTTATCTAATAATACAATCATTTCATCTGATAAGTTATTTTGATGCTGAATTTGCCGGTTGCAAGTTAGATAGAAAAAGCACCTCTGGAACATGTCACCTTTTAGGCAAGTCACTAGTATCATGGTGTAGTAAGAAATAGAATTATATTGCATTATCTACTGCCGAAGCTGAATATATAGTTGCTGGTAGTTTTTGTGCTCAAATTATGTGGATGAAACACACTTTAATAGACTATGGATATCAATTTAAACGTGTCTCTATAAACTATGACAATACAAGTGCTATTAACAATTCTAAAAATCCAGTATCTCATGCTAGGACAAAGCATATTGATGTAATACATCACTTCTTAAGAGATCATTATCAAAAAGGTGGTATCAATCTTGAATTCATTGGCATTGAACATCAATTGGCTAATATATTCACAAATCCATTTAATTCTGAGAGGTTAAACTGCATCAAACATGAATTAGGGGTGATTAATTTTAGTATAGGGAACCTCACCGTTGCACCTCACTATTAGAACCTCGCTGTTTCACCTCACTGTTAGAACCTCAACGTTGCACCACACTATTAGAACCTCACTGTTGCACCTCAATGTTAGAACCTCAATGTTACACCTCACTATTAGAACCTCACCATTGCACCTCACTGTTAGAACCTCATCGTTGCACCTCATTTTTGGGTACCTCACTGTTGGGTACCTCACTGTTGGACTTTACCGTTACTTCATATTTTATGCTAGAATCTGAACTATTTTATTAGTATTATTTTTCTCAATTTGTTTTTTTTTCAATCCTTAAATGATAAAATTAGATCACAAACACATTTTGATCTACTCTCTTCCTCACTCTCTAAACCCTGCTCTCAAAATCCTTAAACCCTAACTTTATGTTGAACCCTCAAACCGCTTCGAACCTCAATGTCAAGAGTCAAGTGACCTTCAGCTGATGATGGAGATGCGCCAAGGCCTAAGAGACCCTGATCCAAGTCCAGTGGTGGAAGTAATATATCAACAGAGCCTGTTAACCCGCATTTGTCAAATAGAATGATTGTGGATGAAAAGGAGTTAAGTGAAGATTAGTTTCTCTCAAGAAAATCCTTAGTGCTGGAGGCACTAGAGACTTAGGGTTGGGTGGAGTGATTTTCAAACAATAATGGGTCGTATTACCCGAGGCTAGTCAAAGAATTCTATGATTATCTGAAATTCAAGAAGTCAGATGATGAGAATCGAATGGTGTCAAGAGTAAATGGAACTGAGGTAAGATTTTCATCTGCTGAGTGGGATGAATGTCTAAGGGTGCCTCATGAGGGTATATGTGACTACTACTCTGGATTGATTCCTCCAGACAGTGAGATTTTTGGGTATGAGAAAGCTTTGGAAGAGTTGACAGGAAATGGGATCTCAAGGAATATTATTGCTACTGAAATGAATGGAGAGGATAGACTTTTGTTTAAGTTTATCCAACATGTGATAAGTCCCAGGAGAGGGGACTTCTCTATGTTGAAGTATCAGAACATATTCATATTATATTTACTGAATCATGTACATAAGATCAACCTTTGTAGGTTGCTTATGGCTCAGTTGGAAGACATGACTAAGCCAAGATCTAAATCAAATGCTATATTTCATGCCAAACTGATTTTTGTGATGTTGAAGGTTAAGGGCTTTGTTGGAGATAAATAAGAAACATTTGTAGCCAAGAACAATTTTTGTATCTCCAAGATAATTTTTAAGTTCATGAAGATCAGTTGGAATCCCTAGAGAAGAGAATGGGTAAATGATGAATAGATGCTTTATGAGAATTTTGACCCTATAAATAATCCTTCTAGGCCAAAGGATAAGAGGGATCCAAGTCTTAATCCTGATGAGGAAGAACCTTTATATTCTGATGAAGAAGTAGAGGAGGCTATAGAACTTCAGAAATAGGCTACTTCTATAGATGATAGGAGTGATCCTGATCTACTATCCAGTCCTCTAGTTGGAATGATAGCCTTTAGAGAGCCAAGTACTCCAAGAGAGATACTGAGGAGAGAATCTATCCTAAGGGACAATGAGGTTGAAGACACCAGTGAAGAAGAGTATGATGAGGATCATATAACTGTTAAAGATACCTCAAAAGAGGAGGAAGTGGCCGAGTCTGGTTATTCTGACCATGAGGAATATGATACCGCTGCTGATAAGGATATTGAAGGAGAGGAACTCAGTTTGAGTCCTCTTATAGGAGTCACTGAAAGGGAAATGAGTGGACATGAAGAAGAAGTTGTATCTACTGCTCTTGCTATGGAAATTGTGGATGACTCATTAGAAGTAGTGGCTCACTCTACTGGTGAGTCAGTTGATCAAGCAACAGCAGCTACCGAGGTTTCAAGGCTAGAAGAGGTTGAAATAGTTGTCCAATAGGTAGCTCCAAATGATGGGGAGCATCCTATTTTCAAATGATTAGTATATGTTGTGCATGAAATTGAAGGTTGGACTGAGGAACCTAGGTTTCTGTTGTTGGGACTAGATTATGATGACTTAGAAGAAGAAATGCCCACCAGAATACCTTCAGTGCCTTCTGTTTTAGACTTCATTTTTGTGCCTCCAGTAATCTATTTCCCTAAAGACTATATCAGTAAGGTGGACCTTGAATCCTAGAAATCTGATATGCAGAGAATGTCTAAGGATAGGACCTTTGAGTTTGAGAAGGTTGTTTCTCTAATTCTGGATCTTTCAGCATTTGAGTTATCTAAAATTCAATCCATCATTCAATCTAATCTGCTCCAAGAAGTAAAGCAGTGTCAAAGTCAAATGAGTGAGCTGACAGAGTCTGTGGAAAATTTGAAACAGTCAATTGTAAGTTTGGATTCCTATATGGCTTCATGGGTTCAAGTGGATAGAGATCTCAAATATATCAAGAGTGTGGTTCAGCAGTTGGTAACTGTGTTTGATGACTTTAAGAAGTCCATGTAAACACATGTGAAAGGTCAATATGATTATGTGACAAGACTGATCAGTGGCCTGACTAAATCCTTTAAAGAGACAGTAGCTTTCTCTCTGGCACCTCTAGGTGCTTCTTCTTCCACTTCAGCCTCTCCTCCAGTTGACATTGAAGCTTTCAGATCCATTGTTAGAGAAGAAGTGGAAAAGATATATGGTGTTAGTACTTCAGACTCTCAGGTCATTTCTATTACTAGGGAAATTCATACCCTTGTGGGAAATTATTTAAGGGAAGCTTCTCAAGATCATAAGGCCATCAAGGAACAAGTTGACTTTTATTACAAACAGGTATACACTAAGTATCAGATGGATGGCCACTTCAAGTTGTTGTTAGAGAACTTGAGGATTCCACCTGTCACTCAAGAATTTAAGGATCAAGTGAGCAAGATTTGAGAGTTGACTCCTTCCTTGGAGAAATTTATGGAGAATAAGAATGACTTTATCTCATCCATGGAGAGAGGTGGAAGCATAATCATGGACTTCAGGAATCTTTTGTTACCCTTCCTCCATATGGACTGTAAACCCATCGTTGTTCCTCCAGCATTACCTTCTGCCTCCATTGCCTCAGCCTCGACCAGTGCTTCTCCTATGATATCTCATGATCAAGCCATCAGATGCTTGACTCCAATGATTCCTCAGAGAGTCACTCCCTCTAGAGACACTGAAGCTTCTATTGCAGCTTCTCCTATCATCATTGATGCTATCCCTCGGCCTCGGTCTCTTCAACCACCTGCAGACCCTCCCTCTTCATCTTCTAAAGGGAAGGAGTTATTACCTATTTCTAATTTGGATTGAGTGTGGTTGTTTCTTTTGATAGGGATTTTATAATTCTCTTTGCATCATGTAATAATCTTTCACTAATACAATTATTATCTTTTGTCTCTTATTGTATTTCTTTTTGTTAATCACAAAGGGGGAGAAAATACACCAGGATTAATTCCATATCCATATCACATTAATCTCTACTACTTCATGTGTGATAGGCTTATCTGTAACACCTATTTATTTTATTAACTTAACTCTGATTTTCATTATCTCAAATAATATTATTTATTCTAAAGTTTAATGGCATAATTTGTGATTATCAAAAAGGGGGATATTGTTGGACTCATCTATTTTGATAATCCCAAATCATGTTTAATTATATAATGGGTTAGTTATTTGACAATCAATTTCAATCTAATTTAATCTCATGACTTTGCTAAAATTAGTTTACAGTATAAAAATTCTCTATGTCAAATGTCATTGTTGAAGGTTACTGGTAATAGGTCACTGTTTTAGGCCACTTTTATGGTCACCATTGACAAACCTACAGCTGAACCTTACCGCTTGAAGTCATTGGTGAAAAGGTAACCATTGAAGACCTTATTGATAAAGGTTACCATAATAAGAACTACAGTTATAAAGTTACTGTTGGAAGTCACCAGTTCAAGGTCATTTTTGTAAAGTCTACTGCTGGACAAGTCTACCGTTGGTGAAGTCTACCACTAGACAAGCCTACCATTAGTAAAGTCTACCACTGGACAAGTCTATCATTGGTGAAGTCTACCACTGGACAAGTCTACCATTGGTGAAGTATACCATTGGTGAAGTCTACCACTGGACAAGTCTACTACTGGATAAGCCTACTATTGAAAGTCTACTACTTATTAAGCATGCTGTTGAAGATGCTACCGATTGAAAGTCTACTATTACCAGTCTACTGATAACATATTCTATACTTTATCATTTTTTCTTCATATTATCATAATGGTCATAATTGATTGATTTAATGCATCTGATATTAATTAATATTGTTTGTAGACATATCAGGAGACCATATATTGACAGTATGAGGTACGAGAAAGATTGAACGTGATGTACTTACTCCTTTTGTTAGACCTCAAATATGAAATAAAAAATACCAAGGAAGAAAGATATAAAGAGGAACAGAGAAAAACAAAGTAGAGAGTCAAGAAGTAAAATGCATGAGAAAGAAATCATTGAAGAACATGAAGAAGAACACTCCAGTGCTTATACTGAAAATCCAAGAGCTTTACAAAGATATTTTTGAAGAACATATTCAAGGTTGTACTGATGTGGTTAAAATAACCCTTGTACCAAGAAGTTGAACATATCAGCACCTAGAAGCCAGTACCTGAAAGTTGTGACACTCTGTTTTTTGAGGCAACTAATAGAGAAGAACAAAACCTTTATTTACTCAACTCCAAGAATTCCAGAGTTGATCTTCAAACACATAGAGCATTCTAAACTCAATCCTAATTTCTTTGGCTCTATTGTGTTCCTTATTTTACATTTCTGAGTAGTGTGTGTTTGTTACACACACACGGTCTCCTGTGCTTTAACTGGGGGATACTGAAAATTCCCACTTAAAACTCTCTCAGCTATTATTTCCCACACATAATTGTAGAATAAGCCTTGTGTGGATTGGTTGCTTGTTTCCCACGTATAACGGTGGAAGAATCCTTGTGTGGCTTGGTTGCTTGTTTTCCAACGCAGAACTGTGGTAGATGTTGTAGAACCTGGATAGTTTGTAAAAACTATTGTAAACCCTAATACAGGTTATGTATCAAGTTTATTTATACAAACTGCTTGGTGGAAGGAGATCACCAAGTGGAGAGGATTAGGTCTTGGCTTGATACTGAACCTCTTGATTACATTGTTGTGCTAATCCTCAAATACTCTGTTTTATTTTATCCACTGCTTATATTTTTCAAAGACAAAAAACTATTTTTACATTCACTCTGATAGTTAGTTTTGGTTAGTCTTCAATAAACATGTTTCAAAAGTTGAATTAGTAATTACATTCATTAAACTGAGGACTAATCAACCTTAGAGAAACTTTTTGATCAATTAAACATTTATATTTCTACTGCCTTAATTGACTAGGCTGTTTTGAATTGGGGGGTTTTAATCATAAATTTTTTGACAGAATTTTTTATTGGAACTCAATTCACCCCCCTCTTGAGTATCTACTATGACCAAAAATATTCATCATTTTACCTATTTAAATCAAGTATATATGAAAAACATTTTACACCATGGCATGGAGACTATAAGTCATACGTACGCACGTATGGTGATATTATTTTTCATAGGATGGGTAAAAAGAAAAATATGGTTGTACCATAATCATAACATCTCATAATATAATATATTTTGGAGTTATTATTTTATTATGGTAACAACTTAGGAATAGGAAGTATAAGAAGAAAAGAACTTTGAAAGAAAGGATAAAATGATTACCTCTTCTTCAGGTGTCTCCTTTTGATTTGCACAAAAGGACTCCTTAAGTTGATTTTATTCCCAAAGGCTGGACTCTATGATAAATTTAGGGAAGTTAGGAAGAGTTTTGGTTGGGGTTTGTCTGATCCAAATGGATTTTTATGTGTGAATAAAGGAGAAGGAGAAGTTCCCTTTTATAGGATACGTGAGAGACACTTTAGGAAAGTCTTGAAATATTAGTTTATTATAAATTGATTTTTTGTTTCTAATGGATCAAAGTGATTTATTTCAAGGATAAGATGAGTATAGGTATAAATACTCTCAACCAATAGGTTTTAGACAAGTTTAGGTCATGAATTTAACTTTATCTTTTGGCTTTAACCCTTAATTAAATAAGTTAACTCTTACCATGTCTTCTTGTATTTTTATACTATATGGTTAATATATTTACTATAAAATAAAAAGATAAAATCAAGTGGATAATTAATGAAACTTTTAGAATTATATAATTAGTTTTACAAATCTTATATTTTTGGGATTTTTATATCATTTAATAAAATAGTATTTTTTTAAACTCATTTATGTCAATTTTGACACTATTTAGTAATTGATTTTTATTAAATTCATAACAACTTGATTCCTTCAAAAAAAATACATTAAATCAAATATAAAATGTCATATTTATCCATAAAATTCATGGATGGCATAAAATTTTTCAAATTACATTTATTTTAATATTTATAATATCATTTATTTGATTCTTTCATTAATAAGGCAAATACGGCATCATTATTGTGTCATAAATAAATTTAATTATTTAATGTCTAAAAATTACAAATAAAATAACATGATGTATAAAATAGTTTTATATTTCTAATTACTATTTATAGTTGAAGATATCACTTATATAACTCGAATTAAAAAAAATTAGTAATAAGATACATGTTTATGTTATATTTCCCTTTACTTTAAATTACTTATTATAACATGTTATTTTCACACCCAAGTGGCTCCATGGGGTCCTAAAATCAACCTAAGTACATGTTTTAGGGTAGTTTTATATTATTATAATATTATTTTTTTACCCTTATTTACCTGATTTACCCTTTAACCGTGGTAAATAAAAATAATTATTGAAGTTACTATTCATAATGTCCAAAAATAAAAGGTACTTATTTACAAAATTTGGACCTTATGATTAAAAATATGGAATCCATTTTTTCAAATTCAAAATACAGAATTGGAAGAAATTAATTTAAAATTAATTCTCGTTGTCAAAACTAGAAAACGGATTTTTAAGAAGTAAAAACTATCAAAAGATTGATATATGTTTATATCCAATTTAAATGTGAAATTACTTCCAATGATAAAAAATTGTATTAAATGATAAAAACATAATATAATTACACTTTAAACCCAATTAAAAAGATAATCTAACTATATAAATAATTTAGATAAAATAAATAGTTTTGAATTAAAATGCAGTATTTTTCACTACTCATTAAAATATGAAAGTTATCAGAAAAACACCAAAAATTTATCCAAACTAAATTTTTATGTCCTGATTCTAAAGAAGAATTTTATTTCATCAAATTTAATATATAAAAGTGTTAAATATTTTATTTAAAAAGGGTTTTCCATTAAAAGGCAGAAAAATTTCATTTTTTGAAAAATACTTCTTTTATCTGAAAAATTGAATTTGTCCTTATATTATGTCTAAGAAACACATAATATGAATTTTAAAATTATATTTAATATATATATATAATTAAAAATGTGGTTAATATTATTCATAAATGCTTTTTAAATGGCTAGTTTGATAGGTCATGATGCGCTTGAACTCGGTGTTGCGTGTAGAGTAAGCTATTGAATTATTAAGAAGAAGTATACCATTGAATCTTTGGGTATTACATTATCCCCTCCTTAAATAAATTTTATCCTCACAATTTTCGAATTTGGGTTTGGTAACTAAGGCTTGATTATTCAAAATCCCTTTATTGCAATCCCACATCGGAAAAATGGTTGATGAAACTTCCACTTTAAAATAAACAAAGGGAAGTAAGAAGGTTACCAGAGACAACACATACAAGGGTTCCATGTAGGAAAACATGTACATGAATGAAAATGTAACCATGAAGTTCTGATGGAGAGTGATATAGGACATTATTAGGAGAAAGTTAACAACCAAAAAGCTATAAATCTGTGATGATCCAAGAGACCATTTGATTCATTGCAAAAGAAAGTTCTAGGAAAACATTTTTGGTTTTATGATCCTTTCCCTAGTGTTGAAGAATTAATTTACTTCATAGTCTAAGAACATATAGAAGCATACTTAATTGACATGTAGAGTTTCATCCTTTAACAAATTCCTACCAAAAACTCATATTTCTCTTCAAAAGATAATAAAATTCCAAAATATTCTATTTATCTTAATCATATAAGGTTAAAAATATAAACATATACCATTTAAATAAAGAAAAAAAAATTATAATAACCAATTACTTCTTGTAGGCTAGTGGTAGGTGATAAATATTTGTTGCACTTCGGTTGTGGGTTTGATTCCCGCAGCCTTGTCTGACGTGACGGGTTATCGCCCAACCTGTGGGTTGTCCTTTTTCTAAAACTATATTATGATAACATTTTAGAAATAACCTTAAGAAATTTTTTATCCTCAAACGATATTTTCCAATGTGCAACTTAATCCATTCCAACCTTAAGACTTTTCCAAAATACTTCTTTCCAAATTAACAATCTAAAAAGATCTCTAAATTTCTAAAATCAATCATAACATCAGATTCTCCAAACAACATAATGTTTCTCTTTTTGTCACATGATGAATATATGATTACCTTCATTATATTAAAACCTTAATGAAAACAAAAAGTATTGTAGTGCAATACTTATATATATCACATTATTCTTATAACCAGAATATAATTCTTGAATCCAAAAACATAAATACATTAATTATTCTACTTCAACCGTAGTAATAGAATAAGCTTGACCTTGATCCATTTGATTCTTATGATCCATATTTCCTTGATGATTTAGACAATGATTTGAATAAAGTCCCATATCTTTAAAATTATATCATTACAAAACTTCTTTGTTTCCCTTAAAATCATGAGCCTAGTGACCTTTTTCTCCACCTTTGTAACAAAATCACATTCCTTTCAGGAAAGTACCAGGGTGTTTCTTCTTGCAATTATAACATAAATAGAAATCCTTATTTCCCTTTTTCCCTTTATTCATCTCTTGCTCCACCATTGTCTTCTTCTCTTTCTTTACTTTAATGTCATGATACTTATAGAATTATTTTTCCATCTTGATAGCACATGGGACGATATCTTCTTACAATGAGAAAGATTGTGAGACTAGTGTTCGTCGAAGGAATGGTTTAAACCCATAAAATAATCTATCAATATTACTTCTTGGTTTATGTATATAGTCTATAGCATTCCTCGCTAACCTTGTGAAGTTATCCTCATTATTTGAAAAATTCATGTCCTCCTTTTTCCTCAAACTCAGAAATTTCCTTTCCGTATCATTTTACAGTTCACGAGGAAAGTATTTCTATAGGAAAATTTCTTTGAACTCTATCTATTCCATATTTTTCTATTTATTCATCCCCCTTCATGTTTTGGATTAATTATCAAAATTTATACACATCTCTTAAGAGATGATAAATTTTCATGACAACATTTTCCCTTTTGTTACTCCCCAGAGCAAGAAATATTTTCTATAAGGAACTTATCCATTTCTCAGCTACAAATGTATTTGTAGTCTCATTTAATTTTTAAGGTTGTTGCCTCATTAATAGGTCTAACATTGATCCTATACATTGTGGATCAGGGTACTCTATACGGGTAAGGTTGTTATTCATAACCTAAATCAGTTGTCCCAGTACGGTTATAAGTTGTTTAGCACCAGTTGCATCTCCAGCTCCACTATAATTATCTTTCATGGTAGGGAAATACCTACATGGATTACATGTATTGATACTATTTCCATTTCTTCCACTATTATCCATTTATAAATAATGGCATACACTATATTAGGTTATGAATCATAATGCGTAATTCCAAACTAGTAAAATAAATAACATAAATTGAAAATTTTATGTATATCTAATCCATAATCATAAATATGAATCATTTTAGGACATATTTACTCATAAATCCTTTATAATGGTTGGTTAAGAAAATATGAATTGTCCTAATAATATCCCCCAGGAGTGTCAAACCAGGTGCATAGTAAGGTTTGTTGTCGTGTACCAAGTTACCCTGAGTCAAACCCAGAATACCTTGTCATAGTTTTCACCCCTAGTAACATATGTTCCAGAACCAAGTCCACTTGTAGTATCCAGATAGGGATGTATTTCTTGGAATATCCACATAATCTCTACTTTACCAAAATTCTAGGGGGTTCTTCTATACTTATCCTTAAAGTCTATCTTAGGGTTATGATCCCTAATCTAAGTTTTCTAAATCTATTTCCAAGGGTGTTGATAAGCTTCCTCTGATACCAACTATAATTCCCTAAACCTAGAAGCCCAGAGTCAGTGAATTATTTTAATACATTGGTATCATTACAAAGAATCAAATCCCAAAGGACCGATCAGTTTATCAGTCTTGGAAAATAGATTACATACATGAAATTTACATTATAATTTCTAACATAAAAGACAGTATAGATAATCCTTTGAGAATGCCATTATTTCTCTAGCTTAACCCTTTTTATCAATTATAAAACACTTCTTATCATCCTGGGAAAATAAAACATAATAAAGAGGTGAGCTCATATGCTCAGTAAGGATAAACAATATAGTGAAAGCTATCAAAAATAAGTATAAAATTTTAAGGCAAGGTACAAAACTAAAACACAATACTTTTAAAACAATATATTCAGCATAATATGGAAATAATAAATCAAATAATTCCATTTAAACATTCACATGGATATTCTACTAGTTGAATAATCACATGTAAAATCAATAACTAATCTCATAATGATGGAATGTATAATTTCGGACATCATAACCACTACGTCAAGGCCTCGTGCCAAGAATATACACAAATATTCTATCAAGTCCTTGTGCCAAGACACTAGTTTGTCTCATGAGATCTACCAATGCATCGAGGGGATATAGTGAGACCTACCTTTCACTTATTAATTTCAATGCATTCCTCATATAAAAATTTTGAAATATAACATAAACATTCGTATTTAAAACTAGCATATGAAATGTTAATACTTTAACCATAAACCATGAATGGTATAAAAATATAAAATTCATAGTCAAACATATAAAAAAACCTTAAATACAATATAGAAGATTGTATCATAATAAATAAACCTCAAAAAAGCATAAAATACAATAATGGATGTTGAAATAGATGAAAATAATTTAATAAATTCATTAAAACTCTATGAGGGAAATATCCCTTTTTACATTAAATCATTTAAAAGACGTGAAATTTTAAAATAAAACATTTCTTTTGAAAATAACATTGTAATATTGTAAGGTAAGATTAAAAATGGTAAGGCGACATAACCGTAGAAAATAGATGCTTGTGCCGTATAAGTTAAAAAACACTCTTTCCTTAATTTTTCAAAAATTTCATAAAGTACCTCATTTGGAAAACGACTGAAAGATTCCTTTCAAAACATTTTATAAAAAGTAAAACATGGGTAAAAATGAATTTAAACATACATAGGATAATAGTAAAACATTTTATGAAAACATTTTTTAAAACGTGTACATTGATGATAAAGATGTTCTAGTAGATACTTACATATCAATAACCTCAAATAATAATGAGATTGTGAAATTAACTCTTACCTTAGGTCTGATACTCTTTGTACGTGTATGAAACTCTTATATGATGTTTTTAAATATATTATTAACTTATATAAGAATAAAAATAATATTTATTATATCATATGTGATTATTTTATGACTTTATATTACCCATTTATTAACAATTCCAAGTTAATGCAACATTTCAGGTAATAATCGCTTTGTTTATCGTACATGTTTTGACTTGTTATTCTTGATCATATTACTTAGATCATGATTTACTTACTTAAAGAATGTATAATATGATTTATATATAATATATATTCATAATATAAATATATATAATAGATAGATATATGAAATGGAATACATCGTTCATCGAGACGGTAGGCCGTACGTACGCATGAACGTTGTTTCTGTTTTCTTATCGTATTAAATGGAAGTAATTAAATGAAATATATGTACATATATATATATATATTAAATTAGCCTTATTATGTCATATATTTCATAATTATTCATAATATATAATTTTTATAATCACTATTGGATGGTGAAAGTGGAAGATGGGTCTCATCAGGTCGTGGAGACGGTAAGTCGTACGTATGTGTGAGCGACGGTATCATTTACTTAATGGTTAAATGGTATGGAATTGGATGGAATATGAATTATAAGGAAATAATATCATTTTATATTTATTATTTAATTCATTTATATTCATCATTATACCCGTTAAAATAAAGTATAGATCAAAAACAATTTACACCACAACGTGGAGACGGTAAGTTGTATGTACGCACGCATGGTGATATTGTTTTTCATAGGATGGGTAAAATGAGGAATATGGTTGTCCCATAATCATAAAAACATATCATAATATAGTATATGTTGGATTTATTATTTTAGTATGGTAAAAACCTAGGAAGAGGAAGTATAAGAAGAAAAGAACTTTGAAAGAAGGGATAAAATGATTACCTCTTCTTCGGGTCTCTCCTTTTGATTTGCACAAAAGGACTCCTTAAGTTGGTTTTATTAAAAAAAATTGGAATCTAGGATGAATTGAGTGAAGTTAGTAGGAGTTTTGGGTAGTATTTGGCCAAGCCAAAGGAATCTGTAGGTGTGAATGAAAGATAAGGAGAAGTGCCATTTTATAGGAGTGGTGAGGGGCACTTTAGGAAATTCTTGAAATATTAATTTATTATAAATTAATTTTTGGTTTATAATGGCTCAAAAGTAATTTATTTAGAATATAATATGATTATGGGTATAAATATTCTCAACCAATAGGTTTTAGAAAAGTTTAGATCATGAATTTAACCTTATATTTTAGCTTTAACCCTTAGTTAAATAAGTTAACTCTTATCATGTCTTCTTGTATTTGTATACTATATAGTTAATATAGTTACTATAAAATAACAAGAGAACCTAAACTAGATCATTAATGATATTTTTAACATTATATAATTCAGTTGGATGAATCTTAGATTTTTATGATTTTATATCATTTAATAAAATAGTATTTGTTTTAAAAACTCATTTATGTCAATTTTGACACTATTTAGTAATTGATTTTTGTTAGTCATAACAACTTCATTCTTTATAAAAAAATGCATTAAATCAAATAAAAAATGTCATATTAATCTATAAAATTCATGTATGGAATAAAAACTTTCAAATTAAATTTATTTAATATTTATAATATCATTTATTTGATTATTTCATTAATAAGGAAAATATTGCATCATTATTGTGTCATAAATAAATTTAGTTATTTAATGTCTAAAAATTACAAATAAAATACCATGATGTAGTAAATATTTTTATATTTCTAATGATTATTTATATTTGAATGTATCACTTATATGACTATAATTAAAATTGATTTAGTAATAATATACATGTTTATGTTATATTTCCCTTTACTTTAAATTAATTATTATAGCATGTCATTTTCACATCCAAGTGGCTCCATGGGGTCATAAAATCAACCTAAGTATGATCATGGTCGTCCATATATCATCCAATAGTATTAGGACATGCGTTATGGTAGTTTTATATTATTATAATATTATTTTTTACTCTTATTTACCTGATTTACCCTTTAACGATGGTAAATAAAAATAATTACTGAATTTACTATTGATAATTTCCAAAAATAAAAGGTACTTATTTTTAAAATTTTGAACTTATAATTTTAAATATGGAATCCATTTTACCAAATTCAAAGCGCAGAATTGGTAGAAATTAATTTAAAATTAATTCTCGTTGTCCAAACTAGAAAGTGGGTTTTTAAGAAGTAAAAACTATCAAAAGATTGGCATGTGTTTATGTCCAATTTAAATGTAAAATTAATCACAATGATCAAAATTGTTGTAAATGGTAAAAAATAATACAATTTTACTTTAAAACCAATTAAAAATATAGTCTAATTATATAAATAATTTAAATGAAAAAACAGTTTTGAATTAAAATGTAGTATTTTTCACTATTCATTAAAATATGAAAGTTATTAGAAAAATACCAAAAATTTATCCAAAATAAATTTTTATGTACCTATTTTAAATAATAATTTCATTTCATCAAATTTAATATATAAAAGTGTCAAATATTGGATTTAAAAAGGGTTCGCCATTAAAAGGCAGAAAAACTGCATTTTTTGAAAAATACTTCTTTTATCTAAAAAATTGAATTTTTCCTTATTTTATGTCTAAGAAACACATAAGATGAATTTTAAAATTATATGGGATATATATAAAATTAAAAATGTGGTTAATACTATTCATAATCGTTTTTAAATGGTTATTTTGATAGGTTATGGTGCGCTCGAACTCGGTGTTGCGTGTAGCGCAAGCTATTGAATTATTAAAAAGAAGCATACCATGGAAGCTTGGGGTGTTACATCATGAACTTAAGATAGATTTTGTGGAAGCATAAATTTATAATCTACCATCCCAATACGATCAAGAATTTCAAAAAAATTATCCTTCGAATTCAAAATTTCACTTCAAAAAATCAAAGGTGGATATTTGAAAATTCATTTATGGGAAACCCACATCGTAAAAAGGGTCAATAAAAATTCCTCTTAAAAATATGGAAATTAAAAGGTGAATATCACTACATAACTAGGGTTATTATTAGAATAATATTAGTTTAAACTGAAAATATGGACATGGAAGATAATTATAACTATCAAGTTCTAATGGGGAATGATATAGAACATGGTCATTAGAAGGTAAATGAACACAAAACCATAGAAAAAATAGGTCTGAAAAAGGTCATTTATATCATCAAAAATGATGGTAATAGAATAAAATTTTATTTCAAAATCATTTGATAAGATATAATTGCTTTATTTCATCTCATAAGTACAATCTCACTCTTTGGTTGTGCCATGATCAATTTCCACTTCATTTCTTACTTAAAGGAATGAATTTGAAATTATAGTGCCTGCAAAACTAATGGATCATAAGATCCATAATTGGATGATAATTAGTTATGTCTGTCTCTAGTTATCATAAAAAATGGTCTGCACAAATTATCCAACACACATAAATATTCATATGGTTCAGTAATACATTAATCTCTAAAACTCTATCTGAAGTTCAACAGAAAAAATTTCATAAATAGTTACCCTTATGAACCTTTCCAAAAAAATTATTAAAATCCAAAACTTTGTAATTAAGGTCATTAAATTTTCAACTTATCATTAATCCCCCAAACAATTTTATGTATCTCTTAATTTTTACACACCAAACATGTAAATATCATTATCATTTATTCTCTTCAAACAAGGTAATAACCTTAATTTCCATAAAACTTTAGTGAAAACATGAATTCTTTCAAAAATTAACTCTTTCCTCATACCATACATCCAAAAAATTCTATAAACTCAATCCATAAACCACCTTGACATCATATTATTAATCAGTTTCAAGGTCATAAATACTATCCCATTTATTTTATCACAATCAAACATCTCTTTATCTCATTATTATCCAAACATCATGCATGTATTAAGGTTTATCTTTCCCTTAATCATGTGTTCTCCAAAAATATCAGATCAAACACTTTTCATTGTTACCAGTACCATTCAATAAATACTTTCAAATACTTAAGGAAAAACTATAATGGAACAATCTTTAAATGTTTTATTATTCCAAAATCCATGTAGAGGTATATAATCACATGAAATTTCACTAAATGATGAATAATAATATTTTCATAGGTCTCACTCATAAAAAATTAGACATGAAATTCCCAATTGAGGAGGGGAGGATAAATGAGCCCTAATTAATGTAATTTTCTTCATCCATTGTGATTTTATAAGATTTACCTTTTTCCTTTTCTTTTAGAGGCTGTTGTGGATTATCATCCATATTAGCCCTTGGATTAGAGAATTAATTCGCATAGTGTCCAAACTCTCTGCATTTATATCACTGAAGTGTGAGTGGTGAATTTTGTTAAGATTTCTCTCTATTTTTTCATTTACCGACCTATTTACATAACTTTAACACTCTTTTGCTTGATGGTCAGGATTCCCACACTTGAAAAATATTCTTATTTCTATCAATCATTCCCTTTAATTCTCCTTCCCACATTTTTGGAAAGTATGAGGTTGAAAATTTATCTTCCCTCTATGAAGAAAACTATTTGAGTTTCCATTAAACTCCATCTTTCTTTTCTTATCACCATAACCTTGAGGGTTACCAACTTCCATTTCCACTTTCAGTGCACACTAAATGATTTCTTCATAACTTCCAAAGTCCCTTATGGATAATTCTTTTCGAATACATGGTTTCAATCTACTAAAGAATGAATCAATTTTACTTTCAGGTTGGATGATAATTCCAGAAGTGTACCTTGCAAGTCTGGTAAAATTTTATTCATAGTTTCCAATAGATTCATCATCCTTTTTCTTTAACTCAAATAATTCAATCTCCATTTTTGTATAAAGAATATGAGTAAAGTTCTTATTTAAAAATAAGTTCTTAAACTCTTCCCAATACATGGAGTTAATATATTCCTATTGCCTCGTATTCTTGATAAGATTCCACTATTGATCTGCTTCACCTTCCAGACAATAAACAAATAGGAAAACTTTTTCATGTCTAGGGTATTGAAGAATAGAAAATATTTTCTCAATGGTTTTTATCTATTTCTCAACCACCAGTGGATCAGAAGACCCACTGAAAGAAGGTGGGCATTGCCTCATGAAGGACTCAACAGAATTTTGTTCTCTCCTTTGATCATTTGAAAGTCCGGGATGATTCATGGATTGTGTGAGTATAGTGATAATATTTTTCATTCCAAATCCCATAACATTTCATTTCTCGGGAGGATAATCGTTGCATTTCCCATTGAATTCATCATTAACATGGTTCCTTCGGGTTACATCCATTGACTAAAACCAAAAATAATAATGTGAAAACCACTAATCATGCTAGGAAACCCTCATAATCAAGGTAAATTACTTAAAAAATTTCAACATATGACACCTTAGGTTTAACTTATGTTATTCATGATCGTTGTTGAAACTATGATATTGTAACCTAGACATACCCTTAGGGTTCTAATTAAGGTTTTCTCATTCTAGTTTCCAAATGTTAACTAAACCTTTTCTCTAATACCAACTATAATGACCCAAGATTTTCATACATAAATATTACATCTTTTTAGATGAATATCCATGACATAACATAACAAAACCATGCCAGAACCATATAGGTTCAGTGCCATTGGAAACTGGGAAATGTGAACAACTAGTTCATAAAACATCTACATCATATCCCACTAATTCCTTCATAGCTATAACCTTTTTTGATAAATTATACTTAATACATTTATTCATATCCTAGGGAAAATAAGCATAAAAAGGGTGAGCTTGGATGCTCTTTAAGGTTAAACAAGGGAGATATCAATCATAACATAAGCATAATGGCATAAGAAAATGAACATTACATTTAAAAATTATAACCTGCATATCAAAGGTCATAGTCTTGAGTTGTGGAATAAATAATAGAAGTTTATAAGACATGAATCTTAAAATAATCAAAGAACATAATCCATAAGAGCGTAATATTGACATGAAATATGAAATTATGTCATACACATAAACTTATAACATTGTAAACATGTATAAATAGAAATACGTTCACTCATTAAGTTAAGGGAATGAAACCAGGACCTTGCATAAAACTTATGGACAAGAAGATTCCTTTTAAAACATTTTATAAAAAGTCAAAAAAAAGTGTAAAAATGGCTTTAAACAATCATTGAAGAATATTAAAAACATTTTGCAAAACATTTTAGAAAACATGGACATAGAAGAAAAATATTCCCCATTTGATACTTACATATAAAAAATATCTAATAATAATGATATTGTAAAATAATCCCTTACCACAAGTATTGACTTTCTTTGTTCATGTGGAAAGCTAATCTTCTTCAAAACGTCTCCATTGGATCTCCTCTAAAGGGATCTAGGGTTGGTCTTTTGAGAAGACCAAAACCTATAGAAGGTGTCTAGTAAAGTTGAGAAGATAATTTGGTAGAGGATGGTCAAGATAGAAGGTTCAACGTGGTGAAATGAAGTGAAGGAATGGGTTCCCTTTTATAATTAACATGAGGGGCACTTTAGGAATTTCCCAAAATATTAAAATATAATAAGACTATTCTAGAGCCAAAAGTTTTCAAATAGCCTCGAAATGTATAGGGGATTACATTTTTGACCATATCTTATCCCCTTTGGACTTATTTAATATTTTTATGATTTTAAAATAATTTAATAAAATATTATATTCATGAAATATCATTATTGTCAAAATTTCTATTATTTGTTACTATAACTTTATAAACATCAAAACAAAGAGTCAAATTTAGATCAAATATTTTATTATATCCTACACATGTCATGGTCATCTAGATAATTCATGTATTGGCTTAATTATATCAAATTATATTTATTTCAATATTTTTAATATCATTTATTTTATTTTTCCTTTAATTTAATAATTAATGCATCATCATTGTATAAGCATTTAAGCAATTTATTTATTCTCTAAAAATTTAAAATAAATTTCCATGAAGAAGATAAATTTTTTATCTTTCCAAAAACTATTTATGGTTGAACATATCTTCTAGAAACCATATATTAAAAATGTTATACTAATTAAAAACCATAGTCTGAATAGTTTGACTTTCTTTTAAACAAAATACTATAAGGGACTTAATGTCAACTATGAAGCTCGAAAAGGTCTTAAATTCAACCCAATGATGATTATGGTTGTATATTACTCATACAATAAGATTTAGTCGAAAAATTTGGGTCATTTAATGGTTCTTATAATTTTAATAAAATCATTTTATTGATTTTTATTTTGCTTGTACAATCACTACGTCAGCATAGCATAAGTATTAAAGTTAATTATCTCATATATAAAAATTAAAAATAAACTAATACCATAAAAATAAATTAATTAGGCTCAATGTATTTATTTATATTCATTAATTATGTATATTTACTCATATCCATTTCAAGTAAACTTATTTAATTTGTTAATTTGACTTTTCTAACCTTGCACAATCATTGCACAAACATTTGGATAAGATTTATTTATATAATTCAAAAATTCAAAAATATCAGTAAAAATATTAATTTATGAATGATATTTAATAACCAAGTCATGAAAAGACTTTTTACTTCTAAAATAATATTTATAAGGCAACAAATTTGACTTTTCAATGTTGTACAGGCATTGCGCGAGCACTGAAAATGATTTCTATATTTATCATGAAAAAAATTATAATTTATATGTTCAGGATTATTTTTGTATGATGTTTACATTATATTATCATACATGAGTATTTACAAAAGTTTGATAAATTTTTATATCATAGTTATTTTTTGATGATATCATAAAAATATCGTGTTTTAAAAAAAACTGTATTTTTTACTATTCATCAAAATTTTAACTTTTTCAGAAAATTTTCAAAATTTCACCATATACTAATTTTGATAATTTGATTTCAAAAATAAAATTCATTTTATCAAATATATTTTCTAAAAGTTTCAAAAATTAATTATACTTATTTTTCCCATATAAAGCAATAAGTCACTTGTCATGACCCGTCCCTCGGGGCCCGTGCCGTGACTACCCCAAGTCCGCCTTCCATAGGCCAGGGGATGGAGACTAGTACCAAAGGAGTAATTCCCTAAAACTGGGAAGGCATTGCCTTTATATCCTATAAATGCACACAATAGAGCACACAAATGGATACAAAACACTAAGTAAACTGTATAACAAGAGTGTTGAAAAGTAAAAGGGGCCGGAAATACAAGCCCAATTGTAAAGTACAAGGAACTGGAAGTACAAGTACAACTGAAGAAAGGAAAATAGCTATTGGGTCATCCTTTGGGATTCCTACTTGAAGGGTAGGTACAAATAGCCTCCTCAGCACTCCACATCTGTCAGTCTCCTCCGTGTACCGACTCGTCGTAAGGTCCACCTACGGGTACCGTCTAGTCCTGGTACTCTCAGCCTCAGTCAGCGCTGTCTGTCGTCTGCAACCAACACAACGAGGTGTGGGCATAGCTCGTGCAGGGGTGAGTATAACGATACTCAGTAGGAACCCCGATACCCTCAAGGTCTCACAAAAATTCACCAAGGATAAACCAAAAATCATGAAATCAACGGATAACCTTACTTAGGTATATGCCCATACATATACCTAAGTTATCAAGTGATCGATCTCAATCATGAGGAAAACACAAAAGCATTGACTCAGCTCAACCAGGATTTTTATTCACATTATCGAAATCTCAGCTGTTGGATAACTCCTCCTCTATCGAGTACAGTGGGTCTGTTGCGACACCAAGGCGCTTCCCACTAACCTCGGACTGCTGAGGTACTCCTCCTGTCGAGTACCGTGGCTCTACTGCATCACACAGAGGTGCTCCCCACTGTGGGTCTGCCACCACAACCAGGCGCTCCCCCTAATAGCCTGTAGAGGTACTCCTCCTGTCGAGTACCGTGGGTCTGCCACCACAACCAGGTGCTCCTCCATCGTGGGTCTGCCACCACAATCAGGTGCTCCCCACTGGGCTAGTCAAGTTACTCTGATTCAATCTGTCAGCAGTCGTCAAGTCTCAGCCAGATACTAGGTCTCCGCACTCTGCTCGCTCGTCACTGGAAGGATCCACTCCACGAGCTATTGGTCGATACTCCAACTGTCACGAAGTCCCACGAAGAAGTATCTCAAATGTCTACCATGTCATAGGGGTCTCAATGCAACAGACAGCACGCCAATCGGACGCCCGGTCTCTGAGATATTAGCCTTTTAGTCCCGGGGGCCCGGTTGGATTCGTGCATGATCCAACCTGACCGTATCTTAACTGTACCTCAAACTCTAGTGGGTTATACTCAAAGGGACCTTCATGCTCCAAGATTACCAGAGCCGCTGACGGTTCGTCAAACGGACGCCCGGTGCCAAAGATATGGCCAAAAGAAAGTAAAGGGTCGTAGTGGGCCCGGGTCCGGTCCAACGCGGTCGGACCGACCCAGCCCGACCCCGTATGGGCCAACCCGGTCTAGGTCGACCCGGCCCAACCCGTTGGGTCAGGCCCGGCCCATTGGGCGGGCTAGCTCGTTAGGTTCAGCCCAGCAGGCCGCGAGGGCGCGAACCAGTCGCGAGGGCTTGGACCGGCCGCAGGTTGGAGCGAGGGCGGTTCGGCCCGGAGGGTGCCTCGTGGGCGGTTCGGCCTGGAGGACGCCGCGAGGGCATGACTCGGCCTGTAGGGCGCCGCATGGGAGGTTCGGGATTGCTCGGCCTGGGGTCGGGGTGGTGCGGTCGGGGCTGCGAGGCCGGCTCGGCCGAGGCGCCGCGGGGAGCGTGGATGGAGGAGCCGCGGGGCGCGCGGGTTGCACGGGGTGCGCGGACGGCGGAGCCGCAGGGCGCGGGGGGTGCGCGGACAGCGGAGCCGCAGGGCGTGCGGAGGCCGGCGGGCCGGTTCGGCCAGTGGCGGCGCGGGGTACGCAGACAGCGGAGCCGCGAGTAGCGCGGGGCGCATGGAGGCTGGCTCAGTTAGGGCTCAGGAGGGCGCCGCGAGGGGCGCGGGAGGCCCGGCGGCCGAGACTCGGGGCGCGTCTCAGTCTGGGTGGCGCGCCCGGGACGGTTCGGCCAGCGGGTGGCGTGGCCGGTAGGCAGTGCGGCCGAGGCCGCTCAGGAGTCAGAGGGCGGTGTGGTTCGGCCCGGGGCGGTGGAGCCGATTCGGCTGGGGCACCGGAGTGTCGTGGGGGCGGTGTGGGTTGCCTTCATCGCCTTCGTCGTCTCGTCACCATGCCGAAGAACATCACAAAGATGAATGGCGGAGGTGGGTCGGTCCATGTTAGTTTGGCCCACACCCTCCGCGTTTAGGGTGGTAGCAAATGGTTCACAAGAATGAAGCACAACAAACCCACCCGCAACGATTAATCCCAAAACCCACAAAAGGAAAACATGTGCGGATCAACTAGTTAGAATTTGATCCACGTTCTTTGTTTTAGAAGGAAATAATCATAGGAATAAAATCATATTAAAATAAAAACCCTACCCTGTTCGTTGTTCTTCAACGGAGTCGCGGGGAAGAAGACGGAATTTTCGTCGTTCGTTGAAGATGTCCCACGTTGGTTGCCTCTGCAAGGTGCTTCCAAGGAAGAAGGTCGAAGGGAATCGATGTTCTTCGTTGGTGGAGTGTTCTTAGTTGGAGAGCGTAATCCTCCAAGTGTTGGGCATCGCATCACTTTACCATCGCTTCCTCGCTTGGTGAAGTCATCCCAAATCCTCCTCCCAATCTCCATATATATAGGAGAGGGGGGAGGTAAGCAACGGTCGTTGGAATTTATAACGGTTCATTTATTAAGAACCTTCCTAAATTCTAACGACATTGTTACTTAATTTAATAAGGGGGAAAGCCAATTAACTAAGTTGGCACAATTAATGATGTGTGTTGGCAAGATTAATGTTGGAGAAGGTCAAGAGACTCTCCCTCATTAATTGTGAGAGTTGAGGGTTTCTCCCAATTTAAAGGTGGGTTTCATCCCGGGTGGTCCTCACCACCATAACCTCTCATGGGAGGTTATGGTTCAGGTGGTCCCCACCACCTTAACCTCTCATGGGAGGTTAAGGTCTGTTGGTCCCCATTTTCAACTTCCACATGGATGTTTAGTCCAAGTGGACCCCACCTGAAATATCCATCTCAAAATAAAATAAAATGAAGTTTATTTTATTTTATTATTTCCACGAAAAACCCAAAAACTATCTTCCACCCTCGACCAACTGTCATCGAGGTGAAAGTCTTCTTAAGCGAATACCGGAACTGCGAGTTCAATTATGCCCTTGGATTTTAATTCTGAGCACTGGTTCAAAAGTTATAAAACGCCGCTTGCGCGTTTACTGAACATACCCAAAAAAATTCGGAAAATTATTATCAGTCACCCTCGACCCGTGCCGGTCGAGGTTAGGCTCTGCCTAGGTAAAACATGCCCCAACGAACCCAACGGTACTCTCGCATTTTCAATTCGAGTTACCGTTTAGAAGTTGTGAATTTTAAAATTAAATAATTGTCACTTAATTATTTTATTTGCGGCAAAAAACTAACTTTCTATGGTCGCCCACGCTGGAAAAAGTTAATATCTACTTAAATAAAGTATACTCTCAAGAGTTCAGTGGTGGTCTCGGATTTTTAATCCGAGTTACCATTTGTGAGTTATAAGCATTTGAAAAATAAAATAATTTATTTAATTATTTTATTTATGATTATGCCATTTTTGGGTTTTCTCACAGGAGGCCCGCGCCAACTAATCTTAAGCCGCGCTTAGGGTAAACCCGCCATCTTGAATGCAACAATGCCCTCAGATTTCTGATCTGAGTAACAGTTTAAGAGTTATTCCACTTTTTCAGGAAAACTGCTTATGCGCGTTAACTTAAGCTTAACAGAACTTTGACGGATCATTTCGGGCACTCCGGGTCTCGGAATCGCGCGCCGTCAGATTTCGTGAACTCATAAAATTCCCTTATATTTAAAAAAATACATGGAAATTCTGGGTCTTTACATCACTTTTTTATTAGAAATTATATTTGAAGAATAAAATGAATTTACTAAAAATTAAGTGTTTATTTCCTAAGCATTAATAAATATATTTCATAATATGGTTATTTCTATTCATACCCACCAATTTAGAGACTATGTTATAATGGTTGTGTTAATATTTTAATAGTATATCACGGTTCATTTAAATTAATTGTGTAATGAAAGTTATCGAATAGATTAAATTTAAAAAAAAGACATACTGTAAAACCTTGGAGTGTTACACTAGATACCCCACCTTCCCCGCTCTTCCCCTCTCTTCCTTCAGTAGTGATGGCCCACGTGTCTTCGAGTGATATGTGCAATGATAGCCCAGGAGTTTTTAGGTGAGATGCAACGTGATAAGGTAAGTGAGGTGATGTGACATGTGGTAGAGATCATGTGTGGTAAGAGGATGTCACAAGGTTATTGTCCTTCACATGCATGATATCCTACTATCCTAGTTATGTGGTGAGTTGTGGTGTGATGGTCTAGGTTTCTTCGGGCGAGATGTGGTGTGTTGGCCCGGGTGTCTTCGAGCGATATGTGGTGTGGTGTGGTTACGATATGATATGTATGGAAGGGATGGGAGCATAGGACATTCGACATTGGGGCGTGAGAGAATCAAATTGGTGGGGAAGCGAAAGCGGGGCGTCTTTCTTTTTTATGATCTCGATGCTATATTACTATATTGGATGCATGATTTGGTGAGAGTCATGATGAGGTTGGGGTTGGTTAGTTGACATGTTTAGCGTTTGTTGGTTCTGTCATTTGTTCACTAGCACATTAGCATGCTATTTTCACATGTGCACTTGAGACCTTGGTTATGTCCCTACTAAGTATACTTGTATGCTCACTATACATATGTAAACTATTTTTCAAGTTTGAAGGAGGACTTTGGGGATCTATCTAGACATTATTAGCTTGGATTTTGGAGATATTGTTGAGTCGTGGCTATAGGAATTGTCTTTTTAGTATTTTACTTTGGAACTTTTATTTTTATTTGTTGACATTGTTCATGCATTTTGGGATGATTTTAAGTTTACCTTTATAATATATGTTGGAGGTGTTTGGTGGTTGTTTATCCTATCTCTAGATTATGCTTTATTATAGAGGGTAATGTCTCTCATATATGAGATTTTTATACCCTCAGTGTTTGTCGCCAATCTAGGACCTAATGGAGGCAGAACTTGAAAGTCATTATCTCTCTTCCTTTGCTACCATAGGGAGAGGGTCGTGACATTTCCTCAATGGAAGATTAGAAGATTTTTATATTTTTTGGAATAAAAATACAATCAAGTAAGATTCATATATAAACTAAAAATAAGATGTCATGTATTGATATGAAATTGACACTTCAAATAAATCCCTCTATTTTACAAATAAAGACGTTGGATTTCAAATTTGAATTTGCCTTCAAGGTCAAAATAACAATTTTTCTTCTCTTCATATTGAAAAATTATTGAAACACACGAAAAACTCACAAACATTTAAATGGAAGGTTGAAGTCCGCATAAATCATATGTAAGTTAACTAATGTAAAAAATTTTATTTTCTTTTCAAGATTATTATGTGATTTAGTCATAAAATGAGTTACTTTTTTTATTTACCTCGCATTTTTTCTTCTCAAATATTTAATTTGTATAAAATTATTAAAGTATTGATTAAAATTTAAAACTTCAACATTGCTTGTTTTTTATATTATTCAAATAAAAATATCTTTAAAAGTTTATAACAATAATTTTTTTAAGTCTTTATATAACTATAACTAAAGCGCCACCATTGTATGGTCGGTCCAATTAACCTGACTTTCATATTAACACTCACTACTACATATCAGGATTTTAAAAGTGTTATAAATGACTTTTGTTAGTGCTTTTTTAGTGCTGATGTGCAGAGCGCCTTTAAAAGTCGGTTGCTTTTATCAATTCTAGAAAAACATTGATAAATGACTTCTTTATCGGTGTTTTTTTAGCGCAGATAAATGGGGTCTTTATCAATGTTTTTTAATGCTGATTAAGGTTTAGTTTATCAATGCTAAAAAATTCCGATAAAACTTGAAAAATATGTATTTTTCAAATATTTAGGTATCATCGCTCATGAACCACCCCCTTTGTCAACACTTGCTCCTACCTTTGTTAGAACGTGATTGGAAACTTTCACTCATGCTCACACGAGATGTCATCTAGCACCACCCCCCCACCTCGTATGTGCTTGGCCGCTGCCCCCCTCACTGCTCACATGCCACTACTAGAAATATGGGCTTTTGATCCCCTTTACCTATAGTGACCGCCACTGGCGGTCGCTAGGTTTCCACAAAAAAAACAGGGCTTCGCCCCCCCCCCCCCTAAACCCTCCTCTGCCCAGCCTCGTCGCACGCCCTCCCTGTCACTGCACTCCCTCTCTCGCCGCCCTCCCCGGTCACCGCGCGCCCTGCCCCGCCGCCGCACACCCTCCCTTGTCGCCGTCCCCCGTCTCCCTTTCAGCCTCCGCCCTCCGCCCTTCATCGGCCGCCCTCCGCCGCCCCGCCCACCGCCGCCCGCCCTCCACCCTGTCCTCCATCTCCTCCGGGCTTCCTCCGCCTCTGCCCTCCAGCTCCGGCCGCCCTCCACCCTATGGCCACCCTCCAGCCTCCCTCTTCCCTCAGGCCTCCCACCACCCGCCTCCGGAAGCCCTCCGACCGCCCTCTGGCCTCCAGCCCCACCGGCCTCCGACCTCCGCCCTCGGCCCTCCGCCCCCTCGCCCCCCCCCCCCCCCCACACACCCTGAACACCCCCCCCCCCCCCCCGCACCCCGCCAACCCCCGTCCCCTCCGTCTTCTTCCCCTCCCTCGCCGCACCACCACCACCCGTCCCCTCCTTCACCATCCTCTCTCTTGCCGCACTGCCGCCGCTCGGTCCCCACCCTCCCCGCACGACCGCTACTCGTCCCCTCGCCACTGCCACCCGTCCACTCCGTCTCCCCCTGTCCTCGATTCCCTCCCTCGTCGTCCTACCCTCGTTGCACCGTCTCCACCTCACCGCCTCCTCTCCTCCGGCTCCCCGTCGCCACCGCCGCCCATCCCCTCCCTCGCTACACCGGCTCCGGCTCCCCTCCGCTGCCTCTCCTCTCCCTCACAGCACCGCCTTCGGCTCCCCTACCTTCCAGGTTTGTAGCGCAATCAGGTATGACATGGGCTTTCACTTACATTATTATTTTATAAATGGTTCACAAACAATTAATTAGTATTTATTTTAAATATATTTGATATGAAAAATTCTAATGTAATAAGTCTTATTTTCCCGCTATTCAGCCTAGGATATCATAAATTATCTAACCATTTTATAAATCCTTGTAAGTTTTAATCCTCACTTTTGGAAGTTTATTTAGTTATAAATATTTAGGGTGATTTAACTCATGTTATATTGATGTTATTGTCAGTGTATCTTCCCATTGAGGTATTCTTCATTTGGTTCATGTGATTCTTGAATTTTTATTAATTCAATTTGAAATTTGGTTATGCATTGATTGGTTTTGTACATAATTTTTATATCTGTTTTGTTAACATTATGATTTTTTAAAATTCATTCACAACTAATTATTCAATACCTTTTTGTTTGATTAACAACTGTACAAGTTTGATTTTTTTAAAAAACAATCCAATTTATCATTTGGACACTTTGGATAGTCCCCTTACTAATTTTTTCCATGACTTCAGGCATGTTAGGGGAAGAGGCAGAAGATCCACATCATCCATCTGAGGCATCTACGTCTCAGGGTCGAGGTATGTTGGAATGTCATTGTATCTATTTTTTATGTAATTGATAAATATATATATATATATATATTTATAACATCTGTCAATTTATATATAAAATTATTTTCAACAAGATCAGACTCGATTGTTTCTTCCTCTCGCGGGAGAGGCCCTGGTCGTGGCATATTATCATGGAATTCCGAAACGACTTTTGATGTTTCATTTGATGAGGTATTTCATCCTGTGGGATGGAATGCCCCTGCATTTATTCGTCAGCTGGGTCATATCATACGTGATCCACATCGATTTCCATTGACCACGCGTGACTGGGCTTCTATCCCTCAGGACACATTAGATTGTCTTTGGAGGGAGGTTCGGGTAAGAAGACCATTTTACTTTATTCACTATGTATAAAAAATAATAACATATGTGATTTTTTTATTTAATAGAAAATTTTGAAAGTATGTCCCGATGTGTTTCGGCCAGTGTGTATGAGTAAATGTCATAAGATGTGGAAAGACTATAATGGCAAAGTCAAGAGGGACCACTGGTTACCAAATGTGGGTGCCCCAGACATTCTGGAAAAAGTCCTGAGAGGTGTCCTCCCGGCTCAGTGGCGTGATTTAGTTGCATATTGGTCTACTGAGGGTGTTGCGGTTTGTATATTTATTTTGGTATATATATTTTCAAGAATGTGTGATTTGTTTGAAATTTGAATGAATTGAATGTAGGAGGTGTCAACACGCCATTCTGAGAATCGAGCGTTGCAGGGACCACCTCACAAGCTCAGTACTTGTCACGTGTCTCAAATCCTACATGAGGTATTTATTATTCATTTTTTAATTTTTTTAATTAATACGGTTTTGTGTTTATATTCTATTCATATACAGTTGCGGGATCAAGGTGCACCGACTGATAAAATGTCGGTGTAGATGAGGACTCGTGATCGCAATGATCCAGAGGATACAGCATTGATGGTAAGTGATTGTACTCATTACCAATACTTACATAAAATCTGTATATTAATATATGTATATATATTTAAATATTTCACTGGCTCAATTTGAAGTTGAGTTAGAACATCTGCCAAAGGACCAGTGACAGCTTCCCATGCGAAGGGATGAGATCCTTCATCGCATTATTGGTCGAGATGGGCATGGATATAGTTTGACCTATGGAACAGGGATTCCTCGTTCTGTAGTTTCACACGCTGTGGTTGTTGGTCCTGCTGTTGCTCAGATGACACAGCGGTTGTCAGATTTTGAGGCACGGCTACGCGCTTCTGAGGAGGTAAATGCGCAATTGATCGCTGAGGTTAGCGCAATGCGGCAATATGTGCATCCAGGTGATGGTGCAGGGTATCAGACGACGTAGGTTTATACTGTATTTATTTATTTAATTTATATTATTTTTGTTATGAAAATATTCATAATGTTTTTTTGTTGTAGGCCCCTGACCCACCTGATGGAGGTAGTAGTCATGACCACGCATGACGCAACATATTCACGAGGTGTGTTTCTGTTTTTAATGGTGGGGTTGTTATTGATATTTATGTTGGGTTTCTAGTGAGATTTTTTGTAATTTAGGGGTATCATGTGTGTTTTGTCCTGATGCAATGTTTGTGTGCACGAATTGAGAAGTAACCAAGAAACTGATTAATGATTTGGATATTTTTTGTTCATCTAATTCTTCAATGTTTTCAATTTCATGTTCTGTAATATTTTTGAAAAAAACATGTGATTCCTAATATAAACCATTAAACTTGTTTTTGATGAATGAGATGAGTTCACTATTTGTAGTCCCTGGCCCACCCGGGACAACCCTCCCCGCACTCCGGACAGCCCTCCCCGCACCCCGGACAGCCCCCCTGCCACCTGGACAGCCCTCCCCACACTCCGGATAGCCCTCCCCGCACCCCGGATAGCCCCCCCCCCCCCCCATACCCCGGAGATCCCCCCCCCCTGTACCCCGGACAGCCCCCCCCCCCTCCCCCCCCACACCCCGGACATGCCTCTTCGCACCCAGGAGAGCCCCCCCCCCCCCCCCCCCGCACCCCGTACAGGCCGCCCCGCACCCCAAACAGCCCTCCCCGCACTCCGGACAGGCCCCCCGCACTCCAGACAGCCACCCCCCCCCACCCCCCCGCACCCCCGACTCCGGACAGCCCTCCCCGCACCCCGAACAGCCCCCCCCCCCCCCCCCCCGCACTCCATACAGCCCGCCCCGCACCCCGGACAGCCCCCCCCCCCCCCCCCCCCCGCACCCTGGACAGCCCCCCTCCCCCCCCCGCATCCCGGACAGCCCCCCCCCCCCTCCCGAATTGTGAAATGTTCGGGCAGACAGCACGTCAATCGGAGGTGTCGTTTGACCGCGGTGACCGGAAACGCGTTTACGCAGTCATAAAACACCAAAAACGGCGTGAGATGGTCGAATTCGTAGCAAACGTGCTTTGAATGACCTAAAACCACACGAAAACATTAGTAATATTATTTGCGACGTGTAAGAGGAGACGGCACGCCCATCGGACGTGCGGTGCGCGCTGTACGACCGATTGTGTTGTTTTCAGCAGCACGATGCGCGCTAAAATGGCGCGTTGGGGGGTCAAAACCACCCGAACGACCTTGGAATGCCATGAAACCATACGTAAAAATCCTTTGTGTGAATTTTAAAATGGTCGGGCAGACTGCACGTCAATCGGAGGTTTCGTTTGACCGCGGTGACCGGAAACGCGTTTCTGGAGTCATAAAACAACAAAAACGGCGTGAGACGGTAGAATTCATAGAAAACGTGATCCGAATGACCTGAAACCACATGAAAACATTAGTAATATTATTCGAGACATTTAGGAGGAGACAGCACACCTATCGGATGTACAGTGCGCGCGGTACGACCGATTGTGTCGTTTTCAGCAGCTCGGCGCGCGTTAAAATGACGCGTTGGGGGGTCAAAACCACCCGAACGACCTCGGAATTCCATGAAACCGTACGACAACAGCCGTTGTGTGAATTGTGAAATTTTAGGGTAGACAAAACGTCAATAGGGTGTGTCATTTGACCGCGGTGACCGGAAACGCGTTTCCGGAGTCATAAAACACCAAAAACGGCGTGAGACGGTCGAATTCAGAGCAAACGTGCTCTGAATGATCTGAAACCACACGAAAACATTAGGAATATTATTCATGATGTGTAGGAGGAGACGATATGCCCATCGGACGTGCGGTGCACGCGGTAAGACCGATTGTGTCATTTTCAGCAGCTCGGCGCGCGCTAAAATGGCGCGTTGGGGGGTCAAAACCACCCGAACCACCTTGGAATGCCATGAAACCGTACGACAATAGCCGTTGTGTGAATTTTGAAATGGTCGGGTAGACGGCACGTCAATCGGAGGTTTTTTTTGACCGCGGTGACCGGAAACGCGTTTCCAGAGTCATAAAACACCAAAAACGGCGTGAGACGGTCGAATTCGTAGCAAATGTGCTCCGAATGACCTGAAACCACATGAAAACATTAGGAATATTATTCGAGATGTGTAGGAGGAGATAGCACGCCCATCGGATGTGCGGTGCACATGGTACGACCGATTGTGTTGTTTTCAGCAGCTCGGCGCGCGCTAAAATGGCATGTTGGGGGGTCAAAACCACCCAAACCACATCGGAATACCATGAAACCATACAAAAACGGCCGTTGTGTGAATTGTGAAATGGTCGGGCAGACGGTACGTCAATCGGAGGTGTCTTTTGACCGCGGTGACCGAAAACGCTTTTCTGGAGTCATAAAACACCAAAAACAGCGTCAGACGGTCGAATTCATAGAAAACGTGCTCCGAATGACCTGAAACCACACGAAAACATTAGGAATATTATTCGCAATGTGTAGAAGGAGAGGGAACGCCCATCGGATGTGCGGTACGCGCGGTACAACCGATTGTGTCGTTTTCAGCAGCTCGGCGCACGCTAAAATGGCACGTTGGGGGGTCAAAACCACCCGAACGACCTCATAATTCCATGAAACCGTACGACAATAGCTGTTGTGTGAATTGTGAAATGATCGGGGAGACGAAATTTCAATCGGAGGTGTCGTTTGACCGTGGTGATTGGAAACTCGTTTCTGAAGTCATAAAACACCAAAAACGGTGTGAGACGGTCGAATTCGTAGCAAACGTTTTCTGAATGACTTGAAACCACACAAAAACATTAGGAATATTATTCAAGACGTTTAAGAGGATACGGAACACCCATCGGACGTGCGGTGCACGCGGTAAGACTGATTGTTTCGTTTTCCGCAGCTCGACGCGCGCTAAAATGGGGCGTTGGGGGGTCAAAACCACCCGAACGATCTCGGAATGCCATGAAACCGTACCAAAATAGCCGTTGTGTGAATTGTGAAATGGTCGGGCAGACGGCACATCAATCGGAGGTGTTGTTTGACCGCGGTGACTGGAAACACATTTTGGGAGTCATAAAACACCAAAAACAGCGTGAGACGGTCAAATTCGTAGCAAACGTACTCCGAATGACCTAAAACCACACTAAAACATTAGGAATATTATTCGCGACATGTAGGAGGAGACGGCACACCCATCGGACGTGCGGTGCGCGCTGTACGACCGATTGTGTCGTTTTCGGCAGCTCAGCGCGCGCTAAAATGGCACGTTGGGGGGTCAAAACAACCCGAACGACCTCAGAATGCCATGAAACCGTACGACAACATCCGTTGTGTGAATTTTAAAATGGTCGGGCATACGACATGTCAATCAGAGGTGTCTTTTGACCGCAGTGACCAGAAACGCGTTTCCGGAGTCACAAAACACCAAAAACAGCGTGAGACGGTAAAATTCAGAGAAAACGTACTTCTAATGACCTGAAACCACACTAAAACATTAGGAATATTATTCTTCACGTGTAGGAGGAGACGGAACGCACATTGGACGTGCGGTGCGCACGGTACGACCGATTGTGTCGTTTTCAGCAACTCGGCGCGCACTAAAATGGCGCGTTGGGGGGTCAAAACCACCCAAACGACCATGGAATGCCATGAAACCGTACGAAAATAGTCGTTGTGTGAATTTTGAAATAGTCGGGTAGACGGCACGTCAATCAGAGGTGTCGTTTGACCGCGGTGACCAGAAACGCGTTTCTAGAGTCATAAAACACCAAAAACAGCGTGAGACGGTTGAATTCGGAGCAAACATGCTCCGAATGACCTGAAACCACACGAAAACAATATTAATGTTATTCGTGACGTGTAGGAGGAGATGGAACGCCCATCAGACATGAAGTGCGCGAGGTACGACCGATTGTGTCGTTTTTAGCAGCTCGGCGCGCGCTGAAATGCCACGTTGGGAGGTCAAAACCACCCGAACGACCTCGGAATTCCATGAAACCGTATGAAAACGTCCGTTGTGTGAATTTTAAAATGTTTGGGTAGACTTCACATTAATCAGAGGTGTCGTTTGACCGCGGTGACCAGAAACGCGTTTTCAGAGTCATAAAACACCAAAAACAGCGTGAGACGGTCGAATTCGTAGAAAACGTGCTCCGAATGACCTGAAACCACACGAAAACATTAGGAATATTATTCTAGATGTTTAGGAGGAGACGGAATGCCCATCGGATGTGCGGTTCATGCGGTACGACCGATTGTGTCATTTTCAGCAGCTCGGCGCGCGATAAAATGGCGCGTTAGGGGGTCAAAACCACCCGAACGACCTCGGAATGCCATAAAACCGTACAACAACAGCCATTGTGTAAATTTTAAAATGGTCGGGCAGATGGCACGTCAATCATAGGTGTTGTTTATAGCATCCCTCCTTTTATCACATAAACTTTCATTACATTTTACAAAACCGATGATCTTTAAGGTTTAGTGTCTTGGAAACCAGGAACTTAAAACATGAAAACATAAAAAATTCTTCTTAAACACTTGAAAGGATTCTCCTCATTTTCATCCTAGGTTCATTACTGCATCTCATAACCTGGGGACATACATCAAAAGAAAGGGTGAGTAGAATGCCCAGTAAGGGAAACAAGAGAAACATTTTACATGTGAACTTGAGATACTTCAATAAGGTCATGAAAAGAACTTTAAGGCATGAGAAATAAATCATGAGATATATCATAATAAAAATAAAATTTTTCATAACTTGAAGATGTGGATACAACATTTAACATAGACAATCATAAACATATCACCAAGGTCCATCCCCAAGGTGTCATTTGAAAATTACCAAGGTTATTCACCAAGATATCGTGAAAATTGTAATCTCTAGTGGTTACATCATTACCCAATGCATTGGAGAGATATCAGGGCGCACCCTTAAATTTTCCTTTATTATAATGTGATCCACATATATCATCATAAATCATTTCATAAACAATCCATATAGCATAAAATAAATGGGTTTCATTTCATAATAATAACATTTTAAAAACTGCTTTAAAGACATGATCTTTACGTCACTTTAAACCCACGGAAGGGGAGAGAGGGTCTCATGTATGTAAATCCCATAATTTAAAATAAAATTTTGGTATATATTTGAATACCCCTTTTGAATAAATATCTTTGAGTATTCACTTAATAAAATAAAATTACTTTAGAAAAAGAGAGAGACATTTTGAGATGGAAATTCTGCAGCATAACGGCTATGTTTCGGGGTTTTAGAAAACATTGAAAAGAGAGGGGACATGGGTCAAACACTCATAAATGACCCATAAAATAGTAGAGGTACAGAATATAAAGTATTTGAGAACATGGTAATGAAATTTTAAAGATATACCATATGAAATGAAGAACATTAAAGGAAGACAAAAATAAGATTTCTCTTATGAAAATTCGGAAGCCCAACGGCGTCACTTAAACTTCAAAAAAAATGAATTGACGAGATAAAAATAGGGTCTCTCATCATATGAACATAAGGGTTCAGTATGATAGATATAGATATCATACCCCAATATAATAAAAAGTAACTTTAAAGACTTGACATGAAAATAGATCTTGAAAACCAGAAGGGTGAAAGAATCCCTTAAAAATTCGGCAGCCGAACGGCGCCACTTAAAACTTCAAAATACTGAATTGAAGAGATAAAATGGGGTCTCTCATCATATGATCATAAAATATCATTATTATAGATATATATATCATACCCCAACATAATAAAAAGAAACTTTGAAGACTTGACAAGAAAATAGAACTTGAAAATGAGAAGGGTGAAAAAATCTGTTATAAAAATTTCGGCAGCCTAACGGCGCCACTTAAAATTTCATAAAATGAAAAGATGAGAGTAATAGGGGGTATCTCATAATATTAACATAAAAAGGACAGTATAATGAATATAAAATAACATCCTCTAACATAAGAACATGGAGCATAAAAGGAATGACATAAAAGAGATTACTTGAAAAGAAAGAGAGAGGTCGGATCCCTTACCTTAAAACGTAACTCTTAAAACTCAAAGGTTTGGACCTTGAGGGCTTGGGGGCACCTTGGGAGGACTCCTTGGGAGTTAAGGAGATCAGAACTTCGTTTAGAATGATTTTGGGGTCCAAAGGATGAGAGAATGGCTTGGTATTTATAGGGAAAGTGAGGGGATAAGGCATTAATGGCCAAGGGACACCTCATAAGTGGGTTTCTCAAAACCATGTGCTCTCCCAAGATATTTCCCATGAAGTTAGGCCACATGGGGCCCCCAATACAATAATTCATCACCTTTGGTCGTCCAACCCATAAAATATCTCATGACATTATCATGACACAGTTATGATGTCATTAAACATACTGAAACCCTAAAACTGTATTTTTACTATTTACTGAAAATTCAACTTTCTCAGAAAAATCCCAAAATTTCACCTTAACCAAATATCAATTCTCTGATTTCAAAAATGAACTCCATTTTATAAAAATAATTTTCTAAATATTTTTAATTTATTTTTTAAATAAATACACTATTCACCGAGAATTCATTTTTTCAGAAAAATCCCCAAAAATTACCATAACATAATATCGATGCTCTGAGTTCAAAAATGAAATCCATTTTATAAAAGTAATTTTCTAAATATTTTTAATTTAATTTTTAATTAAAAAACACTATTCATCTGAAAAAACTAATACTTGAATAATAATTTATGAAACCGTTTTTTAACCATTTTATTGAATCACATTACTTAATCAAGGTGCCTAGATTATATTAATACTTTCTTTAAGCGAGATTACTAATCCATTTGGTCACATTACTAATCCTAAGCATAAAATCACTATTCATAATTTACTATTCATCAAAAATTAAGTAGATCTTATTAGACTCTAAATTTCGTACTAAACATAATTGTAGAAGACCATTTTTTGAAAATCATTACACGTTTTTAATTATTTAAGGTTTACATAAAATTTTTTAAAATATCATTTTTCTAATATTCATCAAAAATATGCATACTATATTTATCCGGTCATTTAAAAATTCAAAAACTTCATCATAAGAAGAAATCCGAATTTTTATTTAAAACAAAGGATTACACAAGGCAGTTACGGTCTCCTTACATATTCCCTTATCACACCAGCATAGGACCTAAGTGTAAGGTGTGCTAAGGTGAGAGAATCCGAGGGAGGCTCGGCCAACATCGCACGAGTAGTAATTTCTATCAGTTTTAACTTCTCGCGAAGGCGATTTCGTTCTAGCTTCACACAATGAAGTTCGGCTTGGGTTTGGTCCAGAGAAAAGCCCAGTGGTGCTACCTCCTTCCCAAGTTCTGTTAGATGGGCTTCGATCGGTCCAAGACTACTAGGTGAGGCCATCGAACCTTCTTTCTATATTAATTAACCAAGATTACTTGTATTTAGAGACAATAATCAAAACATTTAGTTTCCAGTGGTCATATTGACCAATGGTCATATAACAGTCAAAAACCCAACAGTCTCATTTTAATTATACTCATGTTATCAAATGAAACATTTTTGTTGAGTATAAAAATAAAATAACACACAAAATTAGGAAACAAGATTTATTCAAAATTTCGGGTCGTTACAATCTTCCCCCCTTAAGAAATTGCATCCTTGCAATTTTTAAAATTTGGTTTTGAAATTTCATTGAAAGTCTCACATCAGAAAAGGAGTCAGTAAAACTATTACTTTAAAATAAAGAAAGATAAGTACAAAGGTCACCCGAGTTAACCCACACTAGGATTCCATGTAGGAAAACATGGACATGGAGGAGAAAACAAAGGGTCAAGTTTTGAGGGAGAGTGATAGAAAACATGATTAGGAGAAAGTTAACCATAAGAAAATCCCAAACTTATGATGTGTGTAAACGGTCTTTGATTACCTAGTAGGAAACGTAAATCAGCAACATTTTTGTTTTATGTTACTTTTCATAATTTTGAGGAATTCATTTACTACATAGAACAAAAACATAAGGAAATATACCTACCTTCAAGTAGAGTTTCATCCTTTAATAAGTCTCTACCAAAACTAATCTTTTCTCCAAACGATGAGCATTCAAAACTACTTGGTCTCATCAAAACACAAGAATCATCTTCTAGAGAATCACATAATCCACAAAAGATTAACTATCTATTTCTTCTATCTTTAAACATTATCCCAAAAATAGAAACGTTAAGGTAAAACAACTCTTCAAAAAGAAATAATCTCATAGGAATGGAAACTAATTTTAAATCTTCAAAGTTCCATGGTACTACTCAAAGTTCATCATAGACCATTCCATAAATAACGGTCCTTAAAATTACTCAAAATAAACCAAACTAAGATTGAAACCCAAATACAAGAAGGATTTGATAACATAGTCTTCCAAAATAAGCTTCATTGTTCATCTCCAAACAACATAAACCACTCCTAACATATTATAACAAAAGTAACTAACCTAAACATATTTTACCCAAGATAGGTTAATCATTTCCATAAGTAACCTAAATTACTACAAGTTCACCTTAAATTCATCGATTCTTAAAAATATAAGTCAACCTTACTCCTCAATGAAAATACCGTAGTAATCTATTTACCATGATCATATAGGGTTCCTAAAATAGTGAACGCCTTCCAAAATAATAATCATCTTTTAATCCCCTAATAATCTCTATCATATTAATACGGTAATCATCACATTGCCTATCACATTGTTTGTTGGGACATGTTCTTCCATTTCCCACCATTAACTAAGAAGAGAAAGTATAATTAAGGGCTTAAATACTTAGCCAATAATCATGAAAAGGAACATAAAGCATATAAGGATAACTTGTAGAAGAAAAGTATACCCTAACTTGTGATCCCCTAGGTTTCAAACTAGGTTATCCATGATCATATATTCTTATGTGAATCTTTATTTTATTTTATCTTTTTTCCTTTAATAATGGTTCATACTAAGCTTATGAATTTACCAAAGCATATCCCCCAGGAGTGTCGTAACCAAGAGTGCAGTAAGGCCCGTTGTCGTGTACCAGTTCCCGTTCGAGTCTAGCTCAAAGCGGTGTTTTTGGGTTTTACCCCTATGTACATATGTGCCAGAGCCACCTCTACCTACTCGTATCCAGATAGGGATGTATTTTCTTGGCAACCCCTTACTCAATACTCACCAAAATACCACGAAGATTTCCTATATTTAAAATTTCCTATAGGGTTATTCCTAAAGTTTTCATATCCTAATTTCCACAAATAACTAAACCATCCTTTGATACCAACTATAGCATCCCGCCTTTTTATCACATAAACTTTCATTACATTTTACAAAACCGAGGATCTTTAAGGTTTAGTGTCTTGGAAACCAGGAACTTAAAACATGAAAACATAAAACATTCTTCTTAAACACTTGAAAGGCTTCTCCTCGTGTTCATACTAGGTTCATTACTGCATCTCATAACCTAGGGACATACATCAAAAGAAAGGGTGAGCAGAAGGCCCAGTAAGGGAAACAAGAGAAACATTTTACATGTGAACTTGAGATACTTCAATAAGGTCATGAAAAGAACTTTAAGGCATGAGAAATAAATCATGAGATATATCATAATAAAAATAACATTTTTCATAACTTAAAGATGTGGCTACAACATTTAACATAGACAAACATGAACATATCACCAAGGTCCATCCCCAAGGTGTCATTTGAAAATTACCAAGGTTATTCACCAAGATATCATGAAAATTGTAATCTCTAGTGGTTACGTCATTACTCAATGCATTGGAGCGTTATCAGGGCGCACCCTTAAATTTGCCTTTATTATCATGTGAGCCACATATATCATCATAAATCATTTCATAAACAACCCATATAGCATAAAAGAAATGGGTTTCATTTCATAATCATAACATTTTAAAAACTGCTTAAAAGACATGATCTTTACGTCACTTTAAACCCACGGAAGGGGAGAGCGGGTCTCATGTATGTAAATCCCAGAATTTAAAATAAAACATTTTGGTATATATGTGAATACACCTTTTTAAGAAATATCTTTGATTATTCACTTAATAAAATAAAATTACTTTAGAAAAAGAGAGAGACATTTTGAGATGGAAATTCTACAGCATAACGGCTATGTTTCGGGGTTTTAGAAAACATTGAAAAGAGAGGGGACATGGGTGAAACACTCATAATTGACCCATAAAATAGTAGAGGGACAGAATATAAAGGATTTTAGAGCATGTTAATGAAATTTTAAAGATATACCATATTAAATGAATAACATTAAAGGAATACAAAAATAAGATTTCTCTTATGAAAATTCGGCAGCCCAACGGCGTAACTTAAACTTCAACAAAAATGAATTGACGAGATAAAAATAGGGTCTCTCATCATATGAACATAAGGGTTCATTATGATAGATATAGAGATCATACCCCAACATAATAAAAAGTAACTTGAAAGACTTGACATGAAAATAGATCTTGAAAACGAGAAGGGTGAAAGAATCCCTTAAAAATTCGGCAGCCTAACGGCGCCACTTAAAACTTCAAAATACTGAATTGAAGAGATAAAATGGGGTATATCATCATATGATCATAAAAGATCGTTATGATAGATATAGAGATCATACCCCAACATAATAAAAAGGAACTTGAAAGACTTGACAAGAAAATAGAACTTGAAAATGAGAAGGGTGAAAGAATCCGTTACAAAAATTTCAGCAGCCTAACGGCGCCACTTAAAATTTCATAAAATGAAAAGATGAGAGTAAGAGGGGGTCTCTCATCATATGAAAATAAAAAAGGACAGTATAATTGATATAAAAGAACATCCTCCAACATAATAACATGGAGCATAAAAGGAATGACATAAAAGAGATTACTTGAAATGAAAGAGAGAGGTCGGATCCCTTACCTTAAAACATAACTCTTAAAACTCAAAGGTTTGGACCTTGAGGGGTTGGGGAAACCTTGGGAGGACTCCTTGGGAGTTAAGGAGATCAGAACTTCGTTGAGAATAATTTTTAAGTCCAAAGGATGAGATAATGGCTTGGTATTTATAGGGAAAGTGAGGGGACAAGACATTAATGGCCAAGGGACACCTCATAAGTGGGTTTCTCAAAACCATGTGCTCTCCCAAGATATTTCCCATGAAGTTAGGCCAAATGGAGTCCCAATACAATAATTCATCACCTTTGGTCGTCCAACCCATAAAATATATCATGACATCATCATGACATAGTTATGATGTCATTAAACATACCGAAACCCTAAAACTGTATTTTTACTATTCACTGAAAATTCAACTTTCTCAGAAAAATCCCAAAATTTCACCTTAACCAAATATCAATGCTCTGATTTCAAAAATGAACTCCATTTTATAAAAATATTTTTCTAAATATTTTTAATTTATTTTTTAAATAAATACACTATTCACCGAAAATTCATTTTTTTCAGAAAAATCCCCAAAAATTACCATAACATAATATCGATGCTCTGAGTTCAAAAATGAAATCCATTTTATAAAAATAATTTTCTAAATATTTTTAATTTAATTTTTAATTAAAAAACACTATTCATCCGGAAAAACTAATACTTGAGTAATAATTTATGAAACTGTTTTTTAACCATTTTATTGAACCACATTACTTAATCAAGGTGCCTAGATTATATTAATACTTTCTTTAAGTGAGATTACTAATCCATTTGGTCACATTACTAATCCTAAGCATAAAATCACTATTCATAATTTACTATTCATCAAAAATTAAGTTGATCTTATTAGACTCTAAATTTCGTACTGAACATAATTGTAGAAAACCATTTTTTGAAAATCATTACACGTTTTTAATTATTTAAGGTTTACATAAACCTTTTTAAAATATCCTTTTTCTAATATTCATCAAAAATATGCATACTATATTTATCCGGTCATTTGAAAATTCAAAAACTTCATCATAAGAAGAAATCTCAATTTTTATTTAAAACAAAAGATTACACAATGCAGTTACGGTCTCCTTACATAGCCCCTTATCACACCAGCATAGGACCTAAGTGTAAGGTGTGCTAAGGTGAGAGAATCCAAGTATAAGGCCCCAGCCTTAAACCTTACTTAATATTGAATTAAATGAGTAATTTACATTCAGGGTCTTTTCAGGTTTAGAGTTTTAGAGAATTAGGACATAACTATTACATCTCAAAAGATTACAAAGTAGTCGCTTCTACTAAATTTTCATAAAATAAAAACTCTTAAAAAGAAACATGTATAGTTCCATGTTTTAGGTAGCATGACTTTCCCTTGATCCCATCCTTGACCCTATTCCATGCTAAGTCTTGTGAAAAACATTTCAAAAACTTGGGATGAGCATAATAAGCTCAGTAAGGGATACACAAAGAATGAAAACTGTTAGTTTTTCAAAACAACAATTAAACCATGAATACTTTATCAATGTAATACTTTTCACCTTCATGAAGTAGTAAAAACTCTTCACTGAAAAAAAAGTATCATTACTTACCTTTTTGTAACCAAAGGATTACCATAAAACCCATATAAAGAACACATAACATATATAAAGGTAACTTGGGACATAAACATACTTAAGTGGAATAACCATACGGTCGACTTCCACACATATCACTTAATGGAATAGCCATACGGCCAATTTCCATACATACTTAATGGAATAGCCATACGAACGACTTCCATACCCAATGCATTGGAGGTTATAACGTAACCACCCATCCTGGTATTCACGGCACCACCCGTCATATGGTTTATAACGTAACCACCCGTTAAAATGTCCAAGTACCAATATAAAATCATAAAACATAAAACCAATATAAAGGAATGATAACATTTCCACATTTCAATCACAATATAATAGAATCCTTTATCAAACCCATTTTCAATACCAAAATACATAAAAGAGTATATGTTATTTATTTCATTTTAAAAACATATCGGCTTGTTGAGGAAGCCAAAGACCAAATAATACTCGCGGCGGCAGAAAAGGTCGTTGTCACCGCGTATGTTAAAAAAAACATTCCTTTTTTCGTTTAGTAAAACGCTTCGTAGAAAAAGATTCCTTTTGTATAAAAGTAAAATTCAAAGGAGTTTATACACCGTATAAAATAAAGTTGTGTATAAAACGAAATATGCCTCAATGAAAAGAGATTGAGACGAAGTCCCTTACAAAGACTGTATCCTTGGTTTAAGGATAAATCAATTGCATAATTATGTGTGACAAACGAATACACCAAATATAAGTGGATATTAAGTGTAAAACAATCATAGGTTATTCAAACATATTCATAGAACGACATATTCAAGGAGTACAAGTTTATCCCAAAGAATCAAATTTGGGCTAAGAAGTTCCCTTGCAAAAATTTGACAGCCTAACGGCGTCACTTCAAAAATTCAGAAAATGAGTTGATGAGAGATAAAAAGGGAATCTCATCACTTGGACATAAAATTTACATCAATCAGGATATAGAAGAACATATCCCAACATAATATTATGTGAATTAAAAGACATAACAAACGAAGTATTTTAAAAAGAGGAGGGTGAAAGGTTCCCTTACCGACTTGGGTAACTTTTGAAAAGTACACCCCATTGAAGAAGTTTCATACAATGAATATGTAAATACCCATAAATGGAATTATATTACAAAAGGAGTGTAATAGTGGGCATTACATAAACCACTCAATGGAAATTGTGGCAAATGTAGCATAAATCTCACGGGAATAAAAGTGAGATGAAAAATCCCTTACGAAAACTCGGCAGCCTAACGGCGCCTCTCAAAACTTCCAAAATGGATTGATGAGAGAGAATAGGGTCTCTCATCACATGAACATAAAAATTACAGTAAATGTAATATAAAAGATCACCCCAATAACAAGAAAGATTATCTTTAAAAGGAATGACATAAAAGTGTGTACTTAAAAAGAAAGAGAGGAGTAGGATCCCTTACCTCGGGTCCGACTTGACTCGATCGTTCTTTAACGTCCTGAATAATAAACTTGAGTTAATCTCTACTTGCTTAAGAACCTTTTTCAAGTTCATTATTCCTTTTACACCATGTTATAAACATCATGTAATCATTTAAGTTAATAATGTTTGTTTTGTCGATATTTGGTTCTTAAGTCGAAAGTGGACTTCTTACAATTACATGTTGTTCGTGTGGTCAAAGGTTCTTTATATACAGAATGAAATTCCTGATTTGGATATCATATATATCATATATATCCAGAATATACATGTATTTATAATATTACATAATCATTTAGAGGTAATAAATGAAATGCACCGTTCATGGAGACGGTAAGCCGTACGTACGCATGAACGCTACTTTCATTTCTTTGTCATATTAATGGAATTAAAACTAAATGAGGGGTATGTATATTTTAATTACAGAATTATATTCATCATTTATATGTATCATTAATCATACATATCCATTATATACATGTAATTATAATAGTACATTACATTTGGGGATAAGAAATGAAATGCACCGTTCATGGAGACGGTAAGCCGTACGTACGCATGAACGCTACTTTCATTTCTATCTCATAATTTAATGGAAAGAAATAATAATGATATAGATGTATATAATAATTCCAGTATAACATCATATATAATAACATTAAATCCATCCTTTATACGTCCCACGTATGGCATTAACGAATCACATCACTTTGAGGGGGCGGTAGTCCGCACTTCCTAAAATGAAGATATCGCGTATACCCATAATGGAATCCATAAAGGTAAGACAAAAATGAAAAATACATAAGAATAAGTAAAACATAAACATATTATATATCATATATAAAAATAGTTACATCATAATGGCCACCTTTGAAGGTGTTAAATGAGTATTGAACAATCATCGTTTCGGGAGGCAGAATTTCGTCATCCACAGAAACCGTATGTTATTTAACCATTTGATGTAGTTGTGTGAGAGTGTAGCTCAAATAAATCTTATAACAACATCCTAGTATATTGAAGATACTGGTGTTGTTACAAAAGAAGTAAATAAAAAGAGTTTAGGGGGTTGTAGAAGCAAAATAAAACAAATGAACATGAGAGAATGAATTACCTTTAAAAGTGTAACTCCTTTTGATTTGAGCCTAAAGGCTTCCTTTGAAAGGATTCTGCCCAAATTGAATCCTCTAGGATGAGGATAGGTATGTGGAGAGAGTAAATGGGCAGGGGTTGGCCGAGCCAAAGGCTTTAGGAGTGTATGAAATGAGGTAGAGGTGGGGGCCTTTTATAAGAGGAGAGGAGGGGCACTTTTGGAAAGTAAGAAATATTACTTTATTTGAAAATGTGTTTCGATTTTAAAAGGTACCACATTGATATAATTCATGTATAAGGTGATAAGGGATCGAAATCCACCCATACAATAAGTTTTAGACATGTGTAGGTCATAGAGTTTACATTATCTTTTCATTTTATTTAAATTGTCAGATAATGATGTCATCGCTGCATCATTATAATGTCATAAATAATTTAATTTATTTAATGTCTAAAAATTTAAAAAAAATTACTATGATGTAGGAAATCTTTTTAGCTTTCCAATTACTATTTATAATAAAAAATATGACTTGTATAAACCCACTTAAAAATTGTTTTATTAAAACATATTATGTTTGTGTCATTTTTACTTTTACATTAAATAAAAAGTTATTTATGTCATTTTCCAACCAAAGTGGCTCCATGGGGTCCCCAAGTTGACCCATGTCTTGTATTGGTCTTCCATGACACAAAAAATGAGGTTCAGACATGTGTCAAGCTCATCTCATTTTATTAAAGCATTAATTTTACCTTAAACTACACTAATTACCACTAATCGCGATTAAAAACTTAATAAGTTACTATTCACCAAAAAATTATTTTTATCCCATTGAACCACATTTTACTTCTTAATTACAACCATGTATGTCGGATTTTTGAAATTAAAAACACAAAGATGGCAAAATTTCATTTAAATGGAAAAAACAGTTTTTATAAGTACCACTTAGTGGTTTCACTATTCATCAAAAATTGAAGTTTTTCAGGAAATTCCCAAAAATTCACCCTAAGCTATATTTGATATTCCGAATTCAAAAATGAAGTATATTTTACAAAATTCAAAACATATAAGTCACATTAATTAATTTAATAATTAATTCCCGCTGTCAGATCAAATAGCGTGTTTTTATGAAACAATAAGTATCAAAAGATTGACACTGGTTTAAGTCTGATTTCAAAGTGAAATTAATTCCAACGACCACTATTGGATTTAATGGTAAAAATATATTATAATTTCACTTTAAAACCAATTCAAAAGATAATCTAATCATATAAATAAATTAGATTAAAAAGAGGTTTTGAATTAAAATACAACATTTTACACTATTCATTTAAAAAAAATGAACTTTATCGGAAAGATACCAAAAATTTACACAAAGTAAATTTTGATGTCCCAATTCTTAAGAAGAGTTTTATTTGGTCCAAAAGGATGTATAAAAGTGAACAAAACTATATTTAATGACAGTTCTCCATCAAAAGGCGATAAGTGAACCTTTAGTGAAAACTAGGGCATATACGCCTAAAATTGAATTCTTTCCATATTTTAAGCCTTTATCTTTTATTGGATAAATGTAAAAACATTTAAAAACATTTATAATCATATTTTGGTTATTTCTATCCATTCCCGCCAATACAACAGCTACATGTTAACTGCCATTTAAAATAATATTATTTTATTATTAGAGTGCAACGTAAGATTCCCAAGAAACTCGTTGTTGCGTATTGGGTACGCCATCGAGCATTACATCCCCTTTAAAGTAATATTAATATTTGATTCACAAATATGGATAAATATAAAGATTTTATATTCTTTATTTACCCGGGGTGTTACATCCTTCCCCCCTTTTGGGAATTGCGTCCTCGCAATTTTAAAATTGGGCTTGGTAACATCCTTGAAAGTCCCACATCGGAACAAGAGTTGGTAAAACAATCACTTTAAAATAAAGAAAGATAAGTACAGAGGTCACCCGAGTTAACCCATACTAGGATTCCATGTAGGAAAACATGGACATGGAGGAGAAAACATAGGGTCATGTTCTGATGGAGAGTGATAGAAAACATGTTTAGGAGAAAGTTAACAATAAGAAAATCACAAACTTGTGATGGGTTAAACGGTGTTGGGTTCCCCAGTAGGAAAAGTTAATAGACAACATTTTTGTTTTAAGTTACTTTTTATTGAGGAATTTATTTTTGAGCTTAACTAAAACATAAGGAAACATACTTACTTGTCATGTTGACTTTCAACTTTTACTAGATTTCTTACACAGACTCATACTTTCTCCAAAAGACGGGTATTTAGGGAGACTTTTTCACATTAAGAGTATTATAATCAACTTATAGAGAATCACCTAATCCACCAAAGAGAACTATATACATCCCATGTCTTTAGGCTTTAACCAAAACCAAAACCAGAAAGGTTAGTACAAGGTCAGATAATCCAGAAAAGGATAACCCTTTATAAAAAGAAAATCTATTCTTAATCTCCAAAATTTGTCCAACAAAACCCAAAGATCAACGAGAACCATTCTATAATCAATTTGTCCATAAAATTCTTCAAAGTAAACCAATATAAGATTGAAACCCAAATATTTGAAGGATTTAGTCACATAGTCTTCCAAGTTAAATCGTAACATTTATCTCCAAACAACATCAGTTGCTCCTAAAGTCTCGTATTGAAAAGTAATTATCCTAATCACATATCCTCCATGATAGGTTAATCATTTTCATAAATAACCCAAAATAAACTTACTCTTAATTCATAAAATCATATAACTAAAAATAATCAGTCAAACTAACCAGGGACTTAACGTAGTCCAGTGGTAGGCGATAAATACCAGTTGCACTTTGGTTGTGGGTTCGATTCCCGCGGCTTTGTCCGACGCGACGGGTTGTCACACGGTCTGCGTGTTGTCCTTTTTCCAAAACTATATAATTCTTAAAACATTCCCCAAAATGAGATAAAATCTTCAAAAATAATCATAACATATTTTAACCTCAAGTTTATCTCATACCTTTCATTTTCCATCATATCATAGAGTAACCCATAATTACCTAAAAAGTACGGATCATATAAACCCTAATGGTTACCTTTATAATTATTACTTGAACTTCTACATCGATTGGTCATCTCTTACATGATGCATTACAGATCATACCAAGGTTCAAGGGGTTGATCATGACTCCTTGATAGTTGGTTTAGAACAACCACGAGTTTCCTCGTTGAATCCCCCATTTTATCTAGTATCTTAATCAGAGAACCACCACAGTTTTCCTTCAAACCTATTGTCTCTTTGGTGCCTTCTAGATCCATCCATTCACTAAAACAGAAATGTCAGTGTGAGTATATCAACAAAACCATAATATACTAATGAGGAAGGCAAACACTAAGATATACTTACTCATTCACTTTATCTAAAACTAGGACTCTTTCTGAAATCCTAACCATTATGGTAATGTCACTTATACTTAAAGAATACCCTAACCTCTAAAGTTATCTAAACCGACCTTTGATACCAACTATAAGGCCCCAGCCTTAAACCTTACTTAATATTGAATTAAATGAGTAATTCACATTGAGGATCTTTTCAGGTTTAGAGTTTTAGAGAATTAGGACATAACTATTACATCTCAAAAGATTACAAAGTAGTCGCTTCTACTAAATTTCCATAAAATAAAAACTCTTAAAAAGAAACATGTATAGTTCCATGTTTTAGGTAGCATGACTTTCCCTTGATCCCATCCTTGACCCTATTCCATGCTAAGTCCTGTGAAAAACATTTCAAAAACTAGGGATGAGCATAAGAAGCTCAGTAAGGGATACACAAATAATGAAAACTGTTAGTTTTTCAAAACAACAAGTAAACCATGAATACTTTATCAATGTAATACTTTTCACCTTCATGAAGTAGTAAAAACTCTTCACTGAAAAAAAAAGTATCATTACTTACCTTTTTGTAACCAAAGGATTACCATAAAACCCATATAAAGAACACATAACATATATAAAGGTAACTTGGGACATAAACATACTTAAGTGGAATAACCATACGGTCGACTTCCACACATATCACTTAATAAAATAGCCATACGGCCAATTTCCATACATACTTAATGGAATAGCCATACGGCCGACTTCCATACCCAATGCATTGGAGGTTATAACGTAACCACCCATCCTGGTATTCACGACACTACCCGTTATATGGTTTATAACGTAACCACCCGTTAAAATGTCCAAGTACCAATATAAAATCATAAAACATAAAACCAATATAAAGGAATGATAACATTTCCACATTTCAATCACAATATAATAGAATCCTTTATCAAAACCATTTTCAATACCAAAATACATAAAAGAGTATATGGTATTTATTTCATTTTAAAAACATATCGACTTGTTGAGGAAGCCAAAGACCAAATAATACTCGCGGCGGCGGAAAAGGTCGTTGTCACCGCGTACGTTAAAAAAACATTCCTTTTTGTTGTTTAGTAAAACGCTTCGTAGAAAAAGATTCCTTTTGTATAAAAGTAAAAGTCAAAAAAGTTTATACACCGTATAAAATAAAGTTGTGTATAAAACGAAATATGCCTCAATGAAATGATATTGGGACGAAGTCCCTTACAAAGACGGTATCCTTGGTTTAAGGATAAATCAATTGCATAATTATGTGTGACAAATGAATACACCAAATATAAGTGGATATTAAGTGTAAAACAATAAGAGGTTATTCACACATATTCATAGAACGACATATTCAAGGAGTACAAGTTTATCCCAAAGAATCAAATTTGGGCTAAGAAGTTCCCTTGCAAAAATTTGACAGCCTAACGGCGTCACTTCAAAAATTCAGAAAATGAGTTGATGAGAGATAAAAAGGGAATCTCATCACTTGGACATAAAATTTACATCAATCAGGATATAGAAGAACATATCCCAACATAATAGTATGTGAATTAAAAGACATAACAAACGAAGTCTTTTAAAAAGAGGAGGGTGAAAGGTTCCCTTACCGACTTGGGTAACTTTCGAAAAGTACACCCCATTGAAGAAGTTTCATACAATGAATATGTAAATACCCATAAATGGAATTATATTACAAAAGGAGTGTAATAGTGGGAAGTACATAAACCACTCAATGGAAATTGTGGCAAATGTAGCATAAATCTCACGGGAATAAAAGTGAGATGAAAAATCCCTTACGAAAACTCGGCAGCCTAACGGCGCCTCTCAAAACTTCCAAAATGGATTGATGAGAGAGAATAGGGTCTCTCATCACATGAACATAAAAATTACAGTAAATTTAATATAAAATATCATCCCAATAACAAGAAAGATGAGCTTTAAAAGGAATGACATAAAAGTGTGTACTTAAAAAGAAAGAGAGGAGTATGATCCCTTACCTCGGGTCCGACTTGACTCGATCGTTCTTTAACGTCCTGAATAATAAACTTGAGTTAATCTATACTTGCTTAAGAACCTTTTTCAAGTTCATTATTCCTTTTACACCATGTTATAAACATCATGTAATCATTTAAGTTAATAATGTTTGTTTTGTCGATATTTGGTTCTTAAGTCGAAAGTGGACTTCTTACAATTACATGTTGTTCGTGTGGTCAAAGGTTATTTATATCCAGAATGACATTCCTGATTTGGATATCATATATATCATATATATCCAGCATATACATGTATTTATAATATTACATAATCATTTAGAGGTAAGAAATAAAATGCACCGTTCATGGAGACGGTAAGCCGTACGTACGCATGAACGCTACTTTCATTTCTTTGTCATATTAATGGAATTAAAACTAAATGAGAGGTATGTATATTTTAATTACAGAATTATATTAATCATTTATATGTATCATTCATCATATATATCCATTATATACATGTACTTATAATAGTACATTACATTTGGGGATAAGAAATGAAATGCACCGTTCATGGAGACGGTAAGCCGTACGTACGCATGAATGCTACTTTCATTTCTATCTCATACTTTAATGGAAAGAAATAATAATGATATAGAGGTATATAATAATTCCAGTATAAAATCATATATAATAACATTAAATCCATCCTTTATACATCCCACATATGCCATTAACGAATCACATCACTTTGAGGGGGCGGTAGTCCGCACTTCCTAAAATGAAGATATCGCGTATACCCATAATGGAAGCCATAAAGGTAAGACACAAATGAAAAATACAGAAGCATAAGTAAAACATAAACATATTATATATCATATATAAAAATAGTTACATCATAATGGCCACCTTTGAAGGTGTTAAATGAGTATTGAACAATCATCGTTTCGGGAGGCAGAATTTCGCCATCCACAGAAACCGTATGTTCTTTAACCATTTGATGTAGTTGTGTGAGAGTGTAGCTCGAATAAATCTTATAACAACATCCTAGTATATTTAATATACTGGTTTTGTTACAAAAGAAGTAAATAAAAAGAGTTTAGGGGGTTGGAGAATCAAAATAAAACAAATGAACATGAGAGAATGAATTACCTTTAAAAGTGTAACTTCTTTTGATTTGAGCCTAAAGGATTCCTTTGAAAGGATTCTGCCCAAAGGGAATCCTCTAGGATGAGGAGAGGGATGTGGAGAGATTAAATGGGCAGGGTTTGGCCGAGACAAAGGCTTGAGGAGTGTGTGAAATGAGGTAGAGGTGGGGGCCTTTTATAAGAGGAGAGGAGGGGCACTTTTGGAAAGTAAGAAATATTACTTTATTTGAAAATGTGTTTCGGTTTTAAAAGGTCCCACATTGATATTCGTTGATATGGTGATAAGGGATCGAAATCCACCCATCCAATAAGTTTTAGACATGTGTAGGTCATAGAGTTTACATTATCTTCTCATTTTATTTAAATCGTCAGATAATGATGTCATCGCTGCATCATTATGATGTCATAAATAATTTAATTTATTTAATGTCTAAAAATTATAAAAAAAATACTATGATGTAGGAAATCTTTTTAGCTTTCCAATGACTATTTATAATAAAAAAATATGACTTGTATATCCCCACTTAAAAATTATTTTAGTAAAACATATCATGTTTGTGTCATTTTTACTTTTACATTAAATAAAAAGTTATTTATGTCATTTCCCAACCAAAGTGGCTCCATGGGGTCCCCAAGTTGACCCATGGCTTGTCTTGGTCGGCCATGACACAAACAATGAGGGTAAGACATGTTTCAAGCTCATCTCATTTTATTAAAGCATTAATTTTACCTTAAACTACACTAATTACCACTAATCGCGATTAAAAACTTAATAAGTTACTATTCACCAAAAAATTATTTTTATCCCATTGAACCACATTTTACTTCTTAATGACAACCATGTATGTCGGATTTTTTAAATTCAAAACACAAAGATGGCAAAATTTCATTTAGAAAAATCAGTTTTTATAAGTACCACTTAGTGGTTTCACTATTCATCAAAAATTGAAGTTTTTCAGAAAATTCCCAAAAATTCACCCTAAGCTATATTTGATATTCCGAATTCAAAAATGAAATTTATTTTACAAAATTCAAAACATATAAGTCACATTAATTAATTTAATAATTAATTCCCACTGTCAGATCAAATAGCGGTGTTTTATGAAACAATAAGTATCAAAAGATTGACACTGGTTTAAGTCTAATTTCAAAGTGAAATTAATTCCAACGACCACTATTGGATTTAATGGTAAAAATATATTATAATTTCACTTTAAAACCAATTCAAAAGATAATCTAATCATATAAATAAATTAGATTAAAAAGAGGTTTTGAATTAAAATACAACATTTTACACTATTCATTTAAAAAAATGAACTTTATCGGAAAGATACCAAAAATTTACACAAAGTAAATTTTGATGTCCCAATTCTTAAGAAGAGTTTTATTTGTTCCAAAAGGATGTATAAGAGTGAACAAAACTATATTTAATGATAGTTCTCCATCAAAAGGTGATAAGTGAACCTTTAGTGAAAACTAGGGCATATACGCCTAAAATTGAATTCTTTCCGTACTTTAAGCCTTTATATTTTATTGGATAAATGTAAAAACATTTAAAAACATGTATAATCATATTTTAGTTATTTATATCCATTTCTGCCAATACAACGGCTACATGTTAACTTCCATTTAAAATAATATTATTTTATTATTAGAGTGCAACGTAAGATTCCCAAGAAACTCGTTGTTGCATATTGGGTACGCCCTCGAGCATTACATCCCCTTTAAAGTAATATTATTATTTGATTCACAAATATGGATAAATATAAAGATGTTATATTCTTTATTTACCCGGGGTGTTACACCAAGGGAGGCTCGACCAACATCGCACGAGTAGTAATTTCTATCAGTTTGAACTTCTCGCGAAGGCGATTCCGTTCTAGCTTCACACGATGAAGTTCAGCTTGGGTTTGGTCCAGAGCAAAGCCCAGTGGTGCTACCTCCTTCCCAAGTTCTGTTAGATGGGCTTCGATCAGTCCAAGACTACTAGGTGAGGCCATAGAATCTTCTTTCTATATTAATTAACCAAGATTACTTGTATTTAGAGACAATAATCAAAACGTTTAGTTTCCAGTGGTCATATTGACCAATGGTCATATAACAGTCAAAAACCCAACAGTCTCATTTTAATTATACTCATGTTATCAAATGAAACATTTTTGTTGAGTATAAAAATAAAATAACACACAAAATTAGGAAACAAGATTTATTCAAAATTTCGGGTTGTTACATCGTTTGACCGCGGTGACCGGAAACGCGTTTCCAGAGTCATAAAACACCAAAAACGGTGTGAGATGGTCGAATTTAGAGCAAACATGCTCCGAATGACCTGAAACCACACGAAAACATTAGGAATATTATTTGTGACATGTAGGAGGAGACGGCACGCCTATCGGACGTGCGGCGCGCGCGGTACGACCGATTGTGTCGTTTTCAGCAGCTCGGCGCGCGCTAAAATGGCGCGTTGGGGGGTAAAAATCACCCAAAGGGCCTCAGAATGCCATGAAACCGTACGAAACCAGCCGTTGTGTGAATTGTGAAATGTTCGGGCAGACGGCACGTCAATCGGAGGTGTCGTTTGACCGTGGTGACCGGAAATGCGTTTTCGGAGTCATAAAACACCATAAACGGCGTGAGACGGTCGAATTCGGAGAAAACGTTCTCCAAATGACCTGAAACCACACGAAAACATTATTAATATTATTCGTGACATTTAGGAGGAGACGGCACGCCCATCGGACATGCGGTGCGCGCGGTACGACCGATTGTGTCGTTTTCAGCAGTTCGGTGCGCGCTAAAATGGCGCGTTGGGGGGTTAAAATCACCCGAATGACCTCGGAATGCCATGAAACCATACAACAACAATATTTGTGTGAATTTTGAAACGTTCGGGTAGACGGCATATCAATCGGAGGTGTCATTTGACCACGGTGACCGGAAACGCGTTTCCAGAGTCATAAAACACCAAAAACGGCGTGAGGCGGTCGAATTCAGAGCAAACGTGCTCCGAATGACCTGAAACCACACGAAAACATTAGTAATATTATTCTTGACGTTTATGAGGAAACGTCATGCACATCGGACGTGCGGTGCACGCGGTACGACCGATTGTGTCATTTTCAGCAGCTCGGGGCGCACTAAAATGGCGCGTTGGGGGGTCAAGACCACCCGAACGATCTTGAAATGCCATGAAACCGTACGAAAGCAACCTTTGTGTGAATTTTGAAATGGTAGGGCAGAAGAAACGTCAATTGGAGGTGTAGTTTGACCACGGTGACCGGAAACGCGTTTCCGGAGTCATAAAACGCCATAAACGGCGTGAGACGGTCGAATTCGGAGAAAACGTGTTCCGAATGACCTGAAACCACACGAAAACAATAGGAATATTATTCGTGACGTTTAGGAGGAGACGGAATGCCCATCGGACATGCGGTGCGCGCGGTACGACCGATTGTGTTGTTTTCAGCAGCTCGGCACGAGCTAAAATGGCGCGTTGGGGGGTCAAAACCACCTGAACGACCTCGGAATGCCATGAAACTGCACGACAACGGCCATTGTATGAATTGTGAAATGTTCAGGCAGACGGAATGTCAATTGGAGGTTTCGTTTGACCATGGTGACCGGAAATGCGTTTTCGGAGTCATAAAACACCAAAAACGGAGTGAGACGGTCGAATTCGTAGCAAACGTGCTCCGAATAACCTGAAACCATATGAAAACATTAGGAATATTTTTCGAGACGTGTAGAAGGATATGGCATGCCCATAGAACGTGCGGTGGGCATGGTACGACCGATTGTGTCGTTTTCAGCAGCTTGGTGCGCGCTAAAATGGCGCGTTGGGGGGTAAAGACCACCTGAACCACCTCGGAATACGATGAAACCATAGGAAAACGGACATTGTGTGAATTGTAAAATGGTCGGGCAGATGGCATGTCAATCGGATGTGTCGTTTGACCGCGGTGACCAGAAACGCATTTCCGGAGTCATAAAACACCAAAAACGGCGTGAGACGGTCGAATTCGTAGCAAACGTGCTCTGAATGACCTAAAACCACACGAAAACATTAGGAATATTATTCACGACGTGTAGGAGGAGACGGAAGGCCCATCGGACGTGTTGTGCGCGTGGTACGACCGATTGTGTCGTTTTCTGCAGCTCGGTGCGCGCTAAAATGACGCGTTGGGGGGTCAAAACCACCCTAACGACCTCGGAATGCCATGAAACCGTAGGAAAACAGCCGTTGTGTGAATTGTAAAATGTTCGGGCAGACGGCACGTCAATCGGAGGTATCGTTTGACTGCGGTGATCGGAAACGCGTTTCCGGAGTCATAAAACACCAAAAACAGCGTGAAACGGTCGAATTCGTAGCAAACGTGTTCCAAATGACCTGAAACCACATGAAAACATTAGAAATATTATTCACGACATGTAGGAGGAGACGACATGCCCATCGGACGTGCGGTGCGTGCGGTACGACCGATTGTGTCGTTTTCAGCAGCTCGGTGCGCGCTAAAATGGCGCGTTGGGGGCTCAAAACCACCCAAACGACCTCAGAATTCCATGAAACCGTACGAAAACATCCGCTATGTGAATTGTGAAATGTTCGGGCAAACGGCACATCAATCGGAGGTTTCGTTTGATCGCGGTGACCGGAAATGCGTTTTGGGAGTCATAAAACACCAAAAACGGCGTGAGACGGTCGAATTCATAGCAAACTTGCTCTGAATGACCTAAAACCACACGAAAACATTAGGAATATTATTTTCGATGTGTAGGAGGAGACGGCATGCCCATCGGATGTGCGGTGCACGCGGTACGACCGATTGTGTCGTTTTCAGCAGCTCGGCGCGCGCTAAAATGGCGCGTTGGGGGGTCAAAATCACTCGAACGACCTAGAAATGCCATGAAACCGTACGAAAACAGTCGTTGTGTGAATTGTGAAATATTCGGGTAAATGGAACGTCAATCGGAGGTGTCGTTTGACCGCGGTGACCAGAAACGCGTTTACGGAGTCATAAAACACCAAAAACGGCGTGAGACGGTCGAATTCAGAGAAAACGTGCTCTGAATGACCTGAAACCACACAAAAACATTAGAAATATTATTCATGACGTGTAGAAGGATACGGCATGCACATTGGACGTGCGGTGCGCGCGGTACGATGGATTGTGTCGTTTTCAGCAGCTCGGCGCGCACTAAAATGGCACGTTGGGGGGTCAAAACCACCAGAATGACCTCGGAATGCCATGAAATAGTACGAAAACAGACGTTGTGTGAATTTTGAAATTTTCGGATAGACGGCACATCAATCGGAGATGTCGTTTGACCACGGTGAACGGAAACGCGTTTTCGGAGTCATAAAACACCATAAACGGCGTGAGACGGTCGAATTCGGAGCAAACGTGCTTCGAATGACCTGAAACCACAAGAAAACAATAGGAATATTATTCATGATGTGTAGGAGGGGACGGCACGCCCATCGGACGTGCGGTGCGCGCGGTACGACCGATTGTGTTGTTTTCAGCAGCTCGGCGCGCGCTAAAATGGCGTTTTGGGGGGTCAAAACCACCCGAACGACCTCGGAATGCCATTAAACCGTATGAAAATGGCCGTTGTGTGAATTTTGAAATGTTCGGGCAGACGGCATGTCAATCGGAGGTGTCTTTTGATAGCGGTGACCGGAAACACGTTTCTGGTGTCATAAAACACCAAAAACGGCGTGAGACGGTCGAATTCGTAGAAAACGTGTTCCGAATGACCTGAAACCACACGAAAACATTAGGAATATTATTCGCGACGTGTAAGAGGAGACGGAATGCCTATCGGACGTGCGGTGCGTCCGGTACGACCGATTGTGTCGTTTTCAGCAGCTCGGCGCGCGCTAAAATGACACGTTGAGGGGTCCAAACCACCCGAACGACCTCGGAATGCCATTAAACCATACGACAACAGCCGTTGTGTGAATTTTGAAATGTTCGGGCAAACAGAACGTCAATCGGAGGTGTCGTTTGACTGCGGTGACCGGAAACGTGTTTTCGGAGTCATAAAACACCAAAAACGGCGTGAGACGGTCGAATTTGGAGAAAACGTGCTCCGAATGACTTGAAACCACACGAAAACATTAGTAATATTATTCGTGACGTGTAAGAGGAGATGGCATGTCCATCGGACGTGTGGTGCGCACGGTACGACCGATTGTGTCGTTTTCAGCAGCTCGGCGCACGCTAAAATGGCGCGTTGGGGGGGTCAAAACCACCCGAACGACCTCGGAATGTCATGAAACCATACTAAAACATCCATTGTGTGAATTTTGAAATGGTCGGGCAGACGACACGTCAATCAGAGGTGTCGTTTGACCGCGGTGACTGGAAACGCGTTTCCATAGTCATAAAACACCATAAACGGCGTGAGACGGTCGAATTCGGAGAAAACGTGCTCCGAATGACCTGAAACCACACGAAAACATTAGGAATATTATTCGTGACCTATAGGAGAAGACGGCACACCCATCGGACGTGCGGTGCGCGCGGTATGACCGATTGTTTCGTTTTCAGCAGCTCGACGCGCGCTAAAATGGCGCGTTGGGGGGTCAAAACCACCCGAATGACCTCGGAATGCCATGAAACCGTACGAAAACAGCCGTTGTGTGAATTGTAAAATGGTCGGGTAGACGTAACGTCAATCGGAGGTGTCGTTTGACCGCGGTGACCGGAAACGCGTTTCCGGAGTCATAAAACACCATAAACGGCGTGAGACGGTCGAATTCGGAGCAAACGTGCTCCGAATGACCTGAAACTACAAGAAAACATTAGTAATATTATTTGTGACGTGTAGGAGGAGACGGAACGTCCATCAGACATACGTTGCGTGCGGTACGACCGATTGTGTCGTTTTCAGCAGCTCAGTGCGCGCTAAAATGGCGCATTGGGGGGTCAAAACCACCCGAACGACCTCGAAATGCCATGAAACCGTACGAAAACATCCGTTGTGTGAATTTTGAAATGTTCGGGCAGACGGTACGTCAATCGGAGGTGTCGTTTGATCGCGGTGACCTGAAATGCGTTTCCGGTGTCATAAAACACCAGAACGGCGTGAGACGGTCAAATTTGGAGCAAATGTGCTCCGAATGACCTGAAATGATAGCATTTCTTAAATTGGGGGTTTTAAATTATTATAGCACCATGATTTGATGTCAGATTTAATTTTATTATATGTATATAATAACTGAATAATTATGTCTAATTTACGTTTGTTTTGTTTTGTTGTTTTTTTTTGTCTTATTGTAGGTTTATTGAAGCAGAAGATTGAAATGGATGGACCTGCTTGGATCGTTGAAGCACGTTTATCATTTATTGTTTATGAGGATCTTGATTTTTATGCTGTTTGAAATTATTTTCCATTTTTTATGATTTTTACCTTGTTTTATCTCTGATTTTGCACCGTGAATTAAAAAAACACAATTCGTACATTTCATTAAGAAAATGAAAATCCACAAAAAATACCACACATTAACCCTAACACATTTTTATGTTAAGTTTTCCAAAAGATAAGTTTATATTGAAATAAAAAATTTATAAATGTGCTAGAATTTATATTTAAAATAGGCTCTCCATTAAGAGGTAGTAAAATTACCTTTTTAGAGAAATACAAATTTTAAGCATAAAATTTGATTTATTATTACCATATGGTTAACAAACCTATTGGATGAATAAGAAAAATATTTTATTTAATATTATATATATATATATTTCTTTAATATATAGATATATATATATATATATTTATTTAATATTATATATATTAAAATATTTAAAACATATTATATATATATATATATTTAAAATATTTTATTTAATATTATATATATAAATATTTTATTTAATATATATATATATATGAATATTTTATTATATATATATATATATATATTATTTAATAAATATATATATATATATATATTTCTTTCACTAGGAATTTTTTTTTTAACAAAAATTCCTAGACTAGCGACTGCCTTTGGCCGTCGCTATAGGCTGCCTGCCGCGCGACATTAGCGACCGCCAAAGGCAGTCGCTGTAGGCCGAAATTTCGGTCACCTGCAGTGACCGCCATTGGCGGTCACTAATGGTGACCAGGCAGGCCGCCTTTAGCGACCGCTAGGCGGTCGCTGTAGGCCTGAATTTCGGCCACCTAGAGCGACCGTCATTGGCAGTCACTGTTGGCCTATTGCGACGAAGCTAAAGCGACCGCCAATGGCGGTCGATGGGCGGTCTCTAGAGGCCTATAGTGACCGCCAATGGCGGTCGCTATTGCCCGATTTTTTAGTAGTGTGCGCACGCCACAATTCGAACTTGGGACCTCCATGTGCAAATCGAACTCCCTTACAACTGTTATATCTTGTTTTCTTCTATATTTTATGATATATATATATATACACATATACATACATATTTTTTTATCCATATGTTTATATATAATTATATTTAAATACCTTTATAAAATATATGTTTGTGTGTGTTTGTGTGTGTTTATGTGTGTGTGTACACACACACGTCACTGTCTGTGTTTATTTAAATATATTATATATTAATATTCATTTAAATATATTATAATATATATAAATATATTTTTATTTATTAATACATACATATTTATATATAAACATTATACATTGATTTTTATTGGTATATATATTCATAGGTTTTTATAAGGTAAATAAAATGGTTATAACTTTTTTTAAATGCCATGGATAATAATCATTCCATATGGTTTATATATTTAAAAATATATTTTACATGTATATATTTGTAAAATTTTATTTATACAGTTAAATTTTTATATGTAAATATCTACTAATATGTATATATTTAATTATAAATAACGCTTCAGTATAAAAAACTGATAAAATAACATCTATATGAAAGTAAACTCTAAGAATAAATTCAGACTCCACCGAAAAGACAAGAAGACTCGAACGAAGTTAAAATTCCATCGAATATTCAAAAACTAGGATATCCCAACTGGTTTGAATGGGCCCAATGTGTTAGATTTTTTTATTTTTTATTTTTGGGTAATCCACCTTTAAACCGAGTTAAGGGAGAACTCTTACATGATCTATAGGCCCAAAGGCTTAAACTCAGTACATGACCCAGAGGCTCAAAGACCCTACTACACTAGAAGTACCCCTCCCCTGCATATGTTTCATTGATGGCGTCCAGCTCCCCATCTCGCATGGCTAATTGGCTAGCATTGCACCATGCAGAGTTGCACGGTACCTGATACAGATGATGATTGTCATACCCTCTTTTCATTCCCAATCCGGTTAGTTCTGTTTTGATGGCTGCTACTTTGATTCCTCTTTTGAGACCTACTCATGTGTCGTCTGATCTGACTGCTTCATAGCCCAGAGGCTTGTTGGGGCGCGGAGCCCGACACCGCACCGGAAGTAGTCGTTGCAGAAAACACTCACAAGAGGAGAAGATGAGATTTCACCCGAAGGCTTTTTACAACGCACCCAAAGTATTTTTCACTCAACACACGACACCCATGAACGTACCATTTTTGTTCGTACCGTCGATCATCGCAACCGGGACACGCCGCTTGATCTCCGCAACCAAGAGGACTTTCGATACATGGCACTGTCATCATCGTCGTCTTCAATCATCACCGCCGACACACCATCGTTGTCGTGATCACTATCTTCGCTTTGCACCGCTTACCGCAAACGCGACAACCCCTTCGCCGCTCTCTCTTAGTGGCTACATCTTTGTCAGCCCACATTCCAAAACATGCTACTGCATCCTCTTATATAGACACCATGTCCATATCTCCATTTAATGCGGTCAACATTCTTAATTCCATCATTATTCCATCAATTAATATTGGGAATAACTCTCCATTAATGTTGGGAGAAAATCATCCATTAATGTTGAGAAAATCTCTCCATTAATAATTTCTTCTCTCTTCATTATTTAAATTTTAAATCAATAACTCCCAACAATCTCCACCTTGATTTAAAATTCAAATATTCCAAATTAATCTCCACCATCTAGGTCAGTTTGATCACCAACTCCACCAAACTCTGAAAGTCAACCAATGAACGGAACACGCCGCATGACACCTGCGGCCAAGAAGACTTTCGATAATATCGATGTTCTGAGTTCAAAAATGAAATCCATTTTATAAAAATAATTTTCTAAATATTTTTAATTTAATTTTTAATTAAAAAACACTATTCATCCGAAAAAACTAATACTTGAATAATAATTTATGAAACCGTTTATTAACCATTTTATTGAATCACATTACTTAATCAAGGTGCCTAGATTATATTAATACTTTCTTTAAGTGAGATTACTAATCCATTTGGTCACATTACTAATCCTAAGCATAAAATCACTATTCATAATTTACTATTCATCAAAAATTAAGTTGATCTTATTAGGCTCTAAATTTCGTACTGAACATAATTGTAGAAGACCATTTTTTGAAAATCATTACACATTTTTAATTATTTAAGGTTTACATAAACCTTTTTAAAATATCCTTTTTCTAATATTCATCAAAAATATGCATACTATATTTATCCGGTCATTTGAAATTTCAAAAACTTCATCATAAGAAGAAATCCCAATTTTTATTTAAAACAAAGGATTACACAAGGCAGTTACAGTCTCCTTACATAGCCCCTTATCACACCAGCATAGGACCTAAGTTTAAGGTGTGCTAAGGTGAGAGAATCTGAGGGAGGCTCGGCCAACATCGCACGAGTAGTAATTTCTATCAGTTTGAACTTCTCGTGAAGGAGATTCCGTTCTAGCTTCACACGATGAAGTTCGGCTTGGGTTTGGTCTAGAGAAAAGCCCAGTGGTGCTACCTCCTTCCCAGGTTCTGTTAGATGGGCTTCGATCGGTCCAACACTACTAGGTGAGGCCATCGAATCTTCTTTCTATATTAATTAACCAAGATTACTTATATTTAGAGACAATAATCAAAATGTTTAGTTTCCAGTGGTCATATTGACCAATGGCCATATAACAGTCAAAAACCCAACAGTCTCATTTTAATTATACTCATGTTATCAAATGAAACATTTTTGTTGAGTATAAAAATAAAATAACACACAAAATTAGGAAACAAGATTTATTCAAAATTTCAGGTCGTTACAATCTTTCCCCCTTAAGAAATTGCATCCTCGCAATTTTTAAAATTGGGTTTTGAAATTTCATTGAAAGTCCCACATCGGAAAAGGAGTCAGTAAAACTATTACTTTAAAAGAAAGAAAGAGAAGTACAAAGGTCACCCGAGTTAACCCACACTAGGATTCCATGTAGGAAAACATGGACATGGAGGAGAAAACAAAGGGTCAATCTTTGAGGGAGAGTGATAGAAAACATGATTAGGAGAAAGTTAACCATAAGAAAATCCCAAAGTTATGATGTGTGTAAACGGTCTTTGATTACCTAGTAGGAAACGTAAACCAACAACGTTTTTGTTTTATGTTCCTTTTCATAATTTTGAGGAATTCATTTACTACATAGAACAAAAACATAAGGAAATATACCTACCTTCAAGTAGAGTTTCATCCTTTAATAAGTCTCTACCAAAACTAATATTTTCTCCAAACGATGAGCATTCAAAACTAATTGGTCTCATCAAAACACAAGAATCATCTTCTAGAGAATCACATAATCCACAAAAGATTAACTATCTATTTCTTCTATCTTTAAACATTATCCCAAAAATAGAAAGGTTAAGGTAAAACAACTCTTCAAAAAGAAAGAATCCCATAGGAATGGAAACTAATTTTAAATCTTCAAAGTTCCATGGTACTACTCAAAGTTCATCATAGACCATTCCATAAATAATGGTCCTTAAAATTCCTCAAAATAAACCAAACTAAGATTGAAACCCAAATACAAGAAGGATTTGATAACATAGTCTTCCAAAATAAACTTCATTGTTCATCTCCAAACAACATCAACCACTCCTAACATCTTATAACAAAAGTAGTTAACCTAAACATATTTTACCCAAGATAGTTTAATCATTTCCATAAGTAACCTAAATTACTATAAGTCCACCTTAAATTCATCTATTCTTCAAAATATAAGTCAACCTTACTCCTCAATGAAAATACCGTAGTAATTTATTTACCTCGATCATATAGAGTTCCTAAAATAGTGAACGCCTTTCAAAATAATAATCATATTCTAATCCCCTAATCATCTCTGTCATATTAATACGGAAATCATCACATTTCCTATCATATTGGTTGTTGGGAAATGTTCTTCCATTTTCCACCATTAACTAAGAAGAGAAAGTATAATTAGGGGCTTAAATACTTAGCCAATAATCATGAAAAGGAACTTAAAGCATATAAGGATAACTTGTAGAAGAAAAGTATACCCTAACTTGTGATCCTATAGGTTTCAAACTAGGTTATCCATGATCATATATTCTTATGTGAATCTTTATTTTATTTTATCTTTTTTCCTTTAATAATGGTTCATACTAAGCTTATGAATTTACCAAAGCATATCCCCCGGGAGTGTCGTAACCAAGAGTGCAGCAAGGCCCGTTGTCGTGTACCAGTTCTCGTTCGAGTCTAGCTCAAAGCGGTGTTTTCGGGTTTTACCCCTATGTACATCTGTGCCAGAGCCACCTCTACCTGCTCGTATCCAGCCAAGGATGTATTTGCTTGGAAACCCCTTACTCAATACTCACCAAAATACTAGGAAGATTTCCTATATTTAAAATTTCCTATAGGGTTATTCCTAAAGTTTTCATATCCTAATTTCCACAAATAACTAAATCATCCTTTGATACCAACTATAGCATCCCGCCTTTTTATCACATAAACTTTCATTACATTTTACAAAACCGAGGATCTTTAAGGTTTAGTGTCTTGGAAACCAGGAACTTAAAACATGAAAACATAAAACATTCTTCTTAAACACTTGAAAGGCTTCTCCTCATGTTCATACTAGGTTCATTACTGCATCTCATAACCCGGGGACATACATCAAAATAAAGGATGAGAAGAAGGCCCAGTAAGGGAAACAAGAGAAACATTTTACATGTGAACTTGAGATACTTCAATAAGGTCATGAAAAGAACTTTAAGGAATGAGAAAGAAATCATGAGATATATCATAATAAAAATAACATTTTTCATAACTTGAAGATGTGGCTACAACATTTAACATAGACAATAATGAACATATCACCAAAGTCCATCCCCAAGGTGTCATTTGAAAATTACCAAGGTTATTCACCAAGATATCGTGAAAATTGTAATCTCTAGTGGTTACATCATTACCCAATGCATTGGAGCGCTATCAGGGTGCACCCTTAAATTTGCCTTTATTATCATGTGAGCCACATATATCATCATAAATCATTTCATAAACAACCCATATAGCATAAAAGAAATGGGTTTCATTTCATAATCATAACATTTTAAAAACTGCTTCAAAGACATGATCTTTACATCAATTTAAATCCACGGAAGGGGAGAGCGGGTCTCATGTATGTAAATCCCAGAATTTAAAATAAAACATTTTGGTATATATTTGAATACCCCTTTTTAAGAATGATCTTTGAGTATTCACTTAATAAAATAAAATTACTTTAGAAAAAGAGAGAGACATTTTGAGAAGGAAATTCTGCAGCATAACGGCTATGTTTCGGGGTTTTAGAAAACATTGAAAAGAGAGGGGACATGGGTCAAACACTCATAAATGACCCATAAACCAGTAGAGGGACAGAATATAAATTATTTTAGAACATGGTAATGAAATTTTAAAGATATAACATATGAAATGAAGAACATTAAAGGAAGACAAAAATAAGATTTCTCTTATGAAAATTCGGCAACCCAACGGCGTCACTTAAACTTCAACAAAAATGAATTGACGAGATAAAAATAGGGTCTCTCATCATATGAACATAAGGGTTCAGTATGATAGATATAGATATCATACCCCAATATAATAAAAAGGAACTTGAAATACTTGACATGAAAATAGATCTTGAAAATGACAAGGGTGAAAGAATCCCTTAAAAATTCGGCAGCCTAACGGCGCCACTTAAAACTTAAAAATACTGAATTGAAGAGATCAAATGGGGTCTCTCATCATATGATCATAAAATATCAGTATGATAGATATAGAGATCATACCCCAACATAATAAAAAGGAACTTGAAAGACTTGAAAAGAAAATAGAACTTGAAAATGAGAAGGGTGAAAGAATCCGTTACAAAAATTTCGGTAGCCTAACGGCGCCACTTAAAATTTCATAAAATGAAAAGATGAGAGTAAGAGGGGGTCTCTCATCATATGAACATAAAAAGGACAGTATAATGAATATAAAAGAACATCCTCCAACATAAGAACATGGATCATAAAAGGAATGACATAAAAGAGATTACTTGAAAAGAAAGAGAGAGGTCGGATCCCTTACCTTAAAACGTAACTCTTAAAACTCAAAGGTTTGGACCTTGAGGGGTTGGGGGCACCTTGGGAGGACTCCTTGGGAGGTAAGGAGATCAGAACTTCATTGAGAATGATTTTGTAGTCCAAATTATGAGAGAATATCTTGGTATTTATAGGGAAAGTGAGGGGACAAGACATTAATGGCCAAGGGACACCTCATAAGTGGGTTTCTCAAAACCATGTGCTCTCCCAAGATATTTCCCATGAAGTTAGGCCACATGGAGCCCCCAATACAATAATTCATAATTTTTTGTCATCCAACCCATAAAATATCTCATGAAATCATCATGACACAGTTATGATGTTATTAAACATATCGAAACCCTAAAACTGTATTTTTACTATTCACTGAAAATTCAACTTTCTCAGAAAAATCCCAAAATTTCACCTTAACCAAATATCAATGCTATGATTTCAAAAATGAACTCCATTTTATAAAAATAATTTTCTAAATATTTTTAATTTATTTTTTAAATAAATACACTATTCACCGAAAATTCATTTTTTTCAGAAAAATCCCCAAAAATTACCATAACATAATATCGATGCTCTGAGTTCAAAAATGAAATCCATTTTATAAAAATAATTTTCTAAATATTTTTAATTTAATTTTTAATTAAAAAACACTATTCATTCGAAAAAACTAATACTTGAATAATAATTTATGAAACTGTTTTTTAACCATTTTATTGAATCACATTACTTAATCATGGTGCCTGGATTATATTAATACTTTCTTTAAGTGAGATTACTAATCCATTTGGTCACATTACTAAGCCTAAGCATAAAATCACTATTCATAATTTACTATTCATCAAAAATTAAGTTGATCTTATTAGACTCTAAATTTCGTACTGAACATAATTGTAGAAGACCATTTTTTGAAAATCATTACACGTTTTTAATTATTTAAGGTTTACATAAACCTTTTTAAAATATCCTTTTTCTAATATTCATCAAAAATATGCATACTATATTTATCCGGTCATTTGAAAATTCAAAAACTACATCATAAGAAGAAGTCCCAATTTTTATTTAAAACAAAGGATTACACAAGGCAGTTGTGGTCTCCTTACATAGCCCCTTATCACACCAGCATAGGACCTAAGTGTAAGGTGTGCTAAGGTGAGAGAATCCGAGGGAGGCTCAGCCAACATCGCACGAGTAGTAATTTCTATCAGTTTCAACTTCTTGTGAAGGCGATTCTGTTCTAGCTTCACACGATAAAGTTCAGTTTGGGTTTGGTCCAGAGCAAAGCCCAGTGGTGCTACCTACTTCCCAAGTTTTGTTAGATGGCCTTCGATCGGTCCAAGACTACTGGGTGAGGCCATCGAATCTTCTTTCTATATTAATTAACCAAGATTACTTGTATTTAGAGACAATAATCAAAACGTTTAGTTTCCAGTGGTCATATTGACCAATGATCATATAACAGTCAAAAACCCAACAGTCTCATTTTAATTATACTCATGTTATCAAATGAAACATTTTTTTTGAGTATAAAAATAAAATAACACACAAAATTAGGAAATAAGATTTATTCAAAATTTCGGATTGTTACATCGTTTGACCGCGGTGACCGGAAACGCGTTTCCGGAGTCATAAAACACCAAAAACGGCGTAAGATGGTCGAATTTAGAGAAAACGTGCTCCGAATGACCTGAAACCACACGAAAACATTAGGAATATTATTCGTGACATGTAGGAGGAGATGGAACGCCTATCGGACGTGCGGTGCGCGCGGTACGACCGATTGTGTCGTTTTCAGCAGCTCGGCGCGCGCTAAAATGGCGCGTTGGGGGGTCAAAACCACCCGAACGACCTCAGAATGCCATGAAACCGTACGACAACAGCCGTTTTGTGAATTGTGAAATGTTAGGGCAAACGGCACATCACTCGGAGGTGTCGTTTGAACGCGGTGACCAGAAAAGTGTTTTTGGAGTCATAAAACACCATAAACGGCGTGAGATGGTCGAATTCAGAGAAAACGTGCTCCAAATGACCTGAAACCACACGAAAACATTAGTAATATTATTTTTGATGTTTAGGAGGAGACGGAATTCCCATCGGACGTGCGGTGCGCGCGGTACGACCGATTGTGTCGTTTTCAGCGGCTCTGCACGCGCTAAAATGGCGCATTGGGGGGTCAAAACCACCCGAACGACCTCAGAATTCCATGAAACCGTACGAAAACAGCTGTTGTGTGAATTTTGAAATGGTCAGGTAGACGACACGTCAATCGGAGGTGTCGTTTGACCTCGATGACCGGAAACGCGTTTCCGGGGTCATAAAACACCAAAAACGGCGTGAGATGGTCGAATTCAGAGCAAACGTGCTCCAAATGACCTGAAACCACACGAAAACATTAGGAATATTATTCGTGACGTTTAGGAGGAAACGACACGTACATCGGACGTGTGGTGCGTGCGGTACGATCGATTGTGTCATTTTCAGCAGCTCGGGGCGCACTAAAATGGCGCGTTGGGGGGTCAAGACCACCCGAACGATATTGAAATGTCATAAAACCGTACGAAAACAGACGTTGTGTGAATTGTGAAATGATCAGGCAGACGGAACGTCAATCAGAGGTGTCGTTTGACCGCGGTGACTGGAAACGCGTTTCTGGAGTCATAAAACGCCATAAACGGCGTGAGACGGTCGAATTCGGAGAAAATGTGCTCCAAATGACCTGAAACCACACGAAAACAATAGGAATATTATTCATGACGTGTAGGAGGAGACGGAATGCCCATCGGACATACAGTGCGCATGGTACGACCGATTGTGTTGTTTTCAGCAGCTCAGCGCGCGCTAAAATGACGCGTTGGGGTGTCAAAACCACCCAAACGACCTCGGAATGCCATGAAACCGTACGACAACGGCCGTTGTGTGAATTGTAAAATGTTAGGGTAGACGACAAGTCAATCGGAGGTGTCGTTTGACCGCGGTGACCGGAAACGCGTTTCCAGAGTCATAAAACACCAAAAACGGAGTGAGACGGTCGAATTCGTAGCAAACGTGCTCCGAATGACCTGAAACCACATGAAAACATTAGGAATATTATTCGAGACGTGTAGGAGGAGACGGCACACCCATCGGACGTGCGGTGGGCGTGGTACGACCGATTGTGTCATTTTCAGCAGCTTGGCGCGCGCTAAAATGGCGCGTTGGGTGGTATAGACCACCCGAACCACCTCGGAATACCATGAAACTGTACGAAAACGGACATTGTGTGAATTTTGAAATGGTCGGGCAGACGGAATGTCAATTGGATCTGTCGTTTGACCGCGGTGACCGGAAACGCATTTCTGAAGTCATAAAACACCAAAAACGGCGTGAGACGGTCGAATTCGTAGCACACGTGCTCCGAATGACCTGAAACCACACGAAAACATTAGGAATATTACTCGCGGCGTGTAGGAGGAGACTAAATGCCCATCGGACGTGCGGTGTGCGTGGTACGACCGATTGTGTCGTTTTCTGCAGCTCGGTACGCGCTAAAATGACGCGTTGGGGGGGTCAAAACCACCCTAACGACCTCGGAATGCCATGAAACCGTACGAAAACAGTCGTTGTGTGAATTGTAAAATGTTCGGGCAGACGGCACGTCAATCGGAGGTATCGTTTGACCGCAGTGATCGGAAACGCATTTCCGGAGTCATAAAACACCAAAAACAGCGTGAAACGGTCGAATTCGTAGCAAACATGTTCCAAATGACCTGAAACCACACGAAAACATTAGGAATATTATTCGAGACATTTAGGAGGAGACGGCATGCCCATCGGACGTGCGGTGCGCACGGTACGACCGATTGTGTCGTTTTCAGCAGCTCGGCGCACGCTAAAATGGCGCGTTGGGGGGTCAAAACCACCCGAATGACCTAGAAATGTCATTAAACCGTACGACAACAGCCGTTGTGTGAATTGTGAAATATTCGGATAGAAGGCACGTCAATCGGAGGTGTCGTTTGACCGCAGTTACCGAAAACGCGTTTTCGGAGTCATAAAACACCATAAATAGCGTGAGACGGTCGAATTCGGAGCAAACGTGCTCCGAATGACCTCAAACCACACGAAAACATTAGGAATATTATTTGTGACCTGTAGGAGGAGACATCACACCCATCGGACGTGCGGTGCGCGCGGTACGACCGATTGTGTCGTTTTCAGCAGCTCGGTGCGCACTAAAATGGCGCGTTGGGGGGTCAAAACCACCCGAACGACCTCGGAATGCCATGAAACCGTACGACAACAGCTGTTGTGTGAATTTTGAAATGGTCGGATAGACGGCACGTCAATCAGAGATATCGTTTGACCACGGTGAACGGAAACGCGTTTCCAGAGTCATAAAACACCATAAACGGCGTGAGACGGTCGAATTCGGAGAAAACGTGCTCCGAATGACCTGAAACCACAAGAAAACAATAGGAATATTATTCATGATGTGTAGGAGGAGACGACACGCCCATTGGACGTGCGGTGCGCGCGGTACGACCGATTGTGTCGTTTTCAGCAGCTCGGCGCGCGCTAAAATGGCGCTTTGGGGGGTCAAAACCACCCGAACGACCTTGGAATGCCATGAAACAGTACGACAACGGACTTTGTGTGAATTTTAAAATGTTCGGGCAGACGACACGTCAATTGGAGGTGTCTTTTGACCGCGGTGATCGGAAACGCGTTTCCGGAGTCATAAAACACCAAAAACGGCGTGAGACGGTCGAATTCGTAGAAAACGTGCTCCGAATGACCTGAAACCACACGAAAACATTAGGAATATTATTCGAGACATGTAGGAGGAGACGGAATGCCCATCGGACGTGCGGTGCGCCCGATACGACCGATTGTGTCGTTTTCAGCAGCCCGGCGCGCGCTAAAATGGCGCGTTGGAGGGGTCAAAACCACCCGAACGACCTCGGAATGCCATGAAACCATACGACAACAGCCGTTGTGTGAATTTTGAAATGTTCGGGCAGAAAGAACGTCAATCGGAGGTGTCGTTTGACTGCGGTGACCAGAAACGTGTTTCCGGAGTCATAAAACACCAAAAACGGCGCGAGACGGTCGAATTTGGAGCAAACGTGCTCCGAATGACCTGAAACCACACAAAAATATTAGAAATATTATTTGTGATGTGTAAGAGGAGACAGCATGCCCATCGGACGTGCGGTGCGCACGGTACGACCGATTGTGTCGTTTTCAGCAGCTCGGCGCACGCTAAAATGGCGCGTTGGGGGGTCAAAACCACCCGAATGACCTCGGAATGCCATGAAACTGCACTAAAACATCCGTTGTCTGAATTGTGAAATGGTCGGGCAGACGGCATGTCAATCAGAGGTGTCGTTTGACCGCGGTGACCGGAAACGCGTTTCCGGAGTCATAAAACACCATAAACAGCGTGAGACGGTCGAATTCGGAGCAAACGTGCTCCGAATGACCTAAAACCACACGAAAACATTAGGAATATTATTTGTGACCTGTAGGAGGAGACATCACACCCATCGGATGTGCGGTGCGCGCGGTACGACCGATTGTGTCGTTTTCAGCAGCTCGGCGCGCGCTAAAATGGCGCGTTGGGGGGTCAAAACCACCCGAACGACCTCGGAATGCCATTAAACCGTACGAAAACATCCGTTGTGTGAATTGTGAAATTTTCGGGCAAACGGCACGTCAATCGGAGGTGTCGTTTGAACGCGGTGACCGGAAACGCGTTTTCGGAGTCATAAAACACCATAAACGGCGTGAGACAGTCGAATTCGGAGAAAACGTACTCCAAATGACCTGAAACCACACGAAAACATTATTAATATTATTCATGACGTTTAGGAGGAGGCGGCACACCCATCGGACGTGCGGTGCGCGCGGTACGACCGATTGTGTCGTTTTCAGCAGCTCGGCGCGCTAAAATGGCACGTTGGGGGGTCAAAATCACCCGAACGATCTCGGAATGCCATGAAACCGTACGACAACAGCCGTTGTATGAATTGTGAAATGGTCGGGTAGACGGTACGTCAATCGGAGGTGTCGTTTGACCGCGGTGACCGGAAACGCATTTTCGGTGTCATAAAACACCAGAACGGCGTGAGACGGTCTCATTCGGAGCAAATGTGCTCCGAATGACCTGAAATGATAGCATTTCTTAAATTGGGGGTTTTAAATTATTATAGCACCATGATTTGATGTCAGATTTAATTTTGTTATATGTATATAATAACTGAATAATTATGTCTAATTTATGTTTGTTTTGTTTTGTTGTTTTTTTGTCTTATTGTAGGTTTATTGAAGCAGAAGATTGAAATGGATGGACCTTCTCGGATCGTTGAAGCACGTTTATCATTTATTGTTTATGACGATCTTGATGTTTATGTTGTTTGAAATTATTTTCCATTTTTTATGATTTTTACCTTGTTTTATCTCTGATTTTGCACCGTGAATTAAAAAAAACACAATTCGTACATTTCATTAAAAAAATGAAAATCCACAAAAAATACCACACATTAACCCTAACACATATTTATGTTAAGTTTTCTAAAAGATAAGTTTATATTGAAATAAAAAATTTATAAATGTGCTAGAATTTATATTTAAAATAGGCTCTCCATTAAGAGGTAGTAAAATTACCTTTTTAGAGAAATACAAATTTTAAGCATAAAATTTGATTTATTATTACCATATGCTTAACAAACCTATTGGATGAATAAGAAAAATATTTTATTTAATATTATATATATATATATATTTCTTTAATATATAGATATATATATATATATATATATATTTAATATTATATATATTAAAATATTTAAAACATATTATATATATATATATATATATATATTTAAAATATTTTATTTAATATTATATATATAAATATTTTATTTAATATATATATATATATATATATTTCTTTCACTAGGAATTTTTTTTTTAAAAAAAATTTCCTAGACTAGCGACCGCCTTTGGCGGTCGCTATAGGCTGCCTGTCGGGCGACATTAGCGACCGCCAAAGGCAGTCGCTGTAGGCCGAAATTTCGGTCACCTACAGTGACCGCCATTGGCGGTCACTAATGGTGACCGGGCAGGCCGCCTTTAGCGACCGCTAGGCGGTCGCTAGAGCGACCGTCATTGGCAGTCACTGTTGGCCTATTGCGACGAAGCTAAAGCGACCGCCAATGGCGGTCGCTGGGCGATCTCTAGAGGCCTATAGGGACCGCCAATGGCGGTCACTATTGCCCGATTTTTTAGTAGTGTGCACACGCCACAATTCGAACTTGGGACCTCCATGTGCAAATCGAACTCCCTTACAACTGTTATATCTTGTTGTCTTCTATATCTTATGATATATATATATATATATATACACATATACATACATATTTTTTTATCCATATGTTTATATATATAAGTATATTTAAATACATTTATAAAATATATGTTTGTGTGTGTTTATGTGTGTGTGTACACACACGTCACTGTCTGTGTTTATTTAAATATATTATATATTAATATTCATTTACATATATTATAATATATATAAATATATTTTTATTTATTAATACAGACATATTTATATATAAACATTATATATTTATTTGTATTGGTATATATATTCATAGGTTTTTATAAGGTAAATAAAATGGTTAGAACTTTTTTTAGATACCATGGATAATAATCATTCCATATGGTTTATATATTTAAAAATATATTTTACATGTATATATTTGTAAAATTTTATTTATAAAGTTAAATTTTTATATGTAAATATCTACTAATATGTATATATTTAATTATAAATAACGCTTCAGTATAAAAAACTGATAAAATAACATCTATATGAAAGTAAACTCTAAGAATAAATTCAGACTCCACTGAAAAGACAAGAAGACTCGAACGAAGTTAAAATTCCATCGAATATTCAAAAACTAGGATATCCCAACTGGTTTGAATGGGCCCAATGTGTTAGATTTTTTTATTTTTTATTTTTGGGTAATCCACCTTTAAACCGAGTTAAGGGAGAACTCTTACATGATCTATAGGCCCAAAGGCTTAAGACTCAGTACATGACCCAGATGCTCAAAGACCCTACTACACTAGAAGTACCCCTCCCCCGCATATGTTTCATTGATGGCGTCCAGCTCCCCATCTCGCATGGCTAATTGGCTAGCATTGCACCGTGCAGAGTTGCACGGTACCTGATACAGATGATGATTGTCATACCCTCTTTTCATTCCCAATCCGATTAGTTCTGTTTTGATGGCTGCTACTTTGATTCCTCTTCTGAGACCTACTCATGTGTCGTCTGATCTGACTGCTTCATAACCCAGAGGCTTGTTGGGGCGCGGAGCCCGACACCACAGCGGAAGTAGTCGTTGCAGAAAACACTCACAAGAGGAGAAGATGAGATTTCACCCGAAGGCTTTTTACAACGCACCTGAAGGATTTTTCCCTCAACACACGACACCCATGAACGTACCATTTTTGTTCGTACCGTCGATCATCGCAACCGGGACACGCCGCTTGATCTCCGCAACCAAGAGGACTTTCGATACATGGCATTGTCATCATCGTCGTCTTCAATCATCACCGCTGACACACCATCGTTGTCGTGATCACCATCTTCGTTTGGCACCGCTTACCGCAAACACGGCAACCCCTTCGCCGCTCTCTCTTGGTGGCTACATCTTTGTCAGCCCACATTTCAAAACATGCTACTGCATCCTCTTATATAGACACCATGTCCATATCTCCATTTAATGCGGTCAACATTCTTAATTCCATCATTATTCCATCAATTAATATTGGGAATAACTCTTCATTAATGTTGGGAGAAAATCATCCATTAATGTTGAGAAAATCCCTCCATTAATAATTTCTTCTCTCTTCATTATTTAAATTTTAAATCAATAACTCCCAACAATCTCCACCTTGATTTAAAATTCAAATATTCCAAATTAATCTCCACCATCTGGGTCAGTTTGATCACCAACGCCATCAAACTCTGAAAGTCAACCAATGAACGGAACACGCCGCATGACACCTGCGGCCAAGAAGACTTTCGATATTCCAGTAACACCGCTGATACCGCCGTCATTTTCCAATGACATCTGAGTCCTTGATAAGCCGCTCCACCAGATGTTTGCCACCGTGTTTTGCAACCGAGCACTTCAACCTCCCTCTCGGAGCCCGACACCGCAGCGGAAGTAGTCGTTGCAGAAAACACTCACAAGATGAGAAGAGGATATTTCATCCGAAGACTTTTTACAACGCACCCGAAAGATTTTTCACTCAACACACGACACCCATGAACGTACCATTTTTGTTCGTACCGCCGATCATTGCAACCGGGACACGCCGTTTGATCTATGCAACCAAGAGGACTTTCGATACATGGCACCGTCATCATCGTCATCTTCAATCATCACCACCGACACATCATCGTTGTCGTGATCACCATCTTCGCTTCGCACCGCTTACCGCAAATGCGGCAACCCCTTCGTCGCTCTCTCTTGGTGGCTACGTCTTTGTCAGCCCACATTCCAAAACATGCTACTGCATCCTCTTATATAGAGGTCATGTCCATATCTCCATTTAATGCGGTCAACATTCTTAATTCCATCAATTAATATTGGGAATAACTCTTCATTAATGTTGGGAGAAAATCATCCATTAATGTTGAGAAAATCCCTCTATTAATAATTTATTCTCTCTTCATTGTTTAAATTTTAAATCAATAACTCCCAACAATCTCCACCTTGATTTAAAATTCCAATATTCCAAATTAATCTCCACCATCTGGGTCAATTTGATCGCCAACTCCACCAAACTCTGAAAGCCAACCAATGAACGGAACACGCCGCATGACACCTGCGGCCAAGAAAACTTTCGATATTCCAGTAACACTGCTGATACCGCTGTCATTTTCCGATGACATCTGAGTCCTTGATAAGCCGCTCCACCAGATGTTTGCCACCGTGTTTTGCAACCGAGCACTTCAACCTCCCTCTCGGAGCCCGACACTGCAACGGAAGTAGTCGTTGCAGAAAACACTCACAAGAGGAGAAGAGGAGATTTCACCCGAAGGCTTTTTACAATGCACCCGAAGGATTTTTCACTCAACACATGACACCCATGAACGTACCATTTTTGTTTGTACCGCCGATCATCGCAACCGGGACACGCCGCTTGATCTCCGCAACCAAGAGGACTTTCGATACATGGCACCATCATCATCGTCGTCTTCAATCATCGCCGCCGACACATCATCGTTGTCGTGATCACCATCTTCGCTTCGCACCGCTTACCGCAACGCGGCAACCCCTTCGCCGCTCTCTCTTGGTGGCTACATCTTTGTCAGCCCACATTCCAAAACATGCTACCACATCCTCTTATATAGATATCATGTTCATATCTTCATTTAATGCGGTCAACATTCTTAATTTCATCATTATTCCATCAATTAATATTAGGAATAACTCTTCATTAATGTTGGGAGAAAATCCTCCATTAATATTGAGAAAATCCATCCATTGATAATTTCCTCTCTCTTCATTATTTAAATTTTAAATCAATAACTCCCACCAAGGCTTTGTTGCCCGAAAGCCCGTGGCTCGATGGTCTTAGGTGGCCCAAAGGTTCAAAGACCGAATGTGGCCCGCAGGCTCAAATTAGTGGTTCGAAGACCCAAATCGAATAAATAGTTTCGCTGATACAATACTCGTTGCGCTGTTGTTACAGTATTGCTACAGTACCTGTTTCGTGAGGGATTGTAGGGTGTGTTAACCACTCTGTTACAACCCCAACAACGGGCATCCCAACTAAAAACTATTTTTGAAGGTCTTTCAAACCATTTATGATCGAGAAAAAACATGAACCATGCCCCCTGACCAAGATGATGTAGATCTCTTCACAAACTTTGATTTGACATCTCGTGGACCTCAAACAGATACTCAGATTAAAAGTTATACCCGTTTGAAGTTCAGTTATGTATTAATCGATTTATTAATTTTTTATCACCAAAATGTTCTTAAATATCTATTATTCAATACTAATTATAAATTTATTAATTAAGATTTTTTTTAATTATTTTATTAACAAATTTTCACTAAATGTATTATATTTTGAGCGCAAATACATATTTAGTATTATATAAATCAAATTTAATCAAATATTGTAGACACACACACACAATATAAATATATTTATATATTAAAATCTGATTTTGTATAATTTATTATTTTTTTTGAAGAGCACCGTTTATGATGCTAAAAAAAAGTGGCGACAAATGTTAGATTTTTATCAGCACTAAAAAAAAAAACGTTGAACAAAACTTAACCTTTATTTGTGCTAAAAAAACAATGACAAATACCAGCTTGGATCAACGTTGAAAAAAAAAGCCGACAAATGAGCCTTTTTCTAACGCTGACGAAAAAAACTCTTTATCAATGATTTTTTTAGCGCTAATAAGTTTAATAAATCAAAATATGTAACATATACTTCGTTTTCAGTTTTCAATGCCTAACCAACATGATTGGATTGAGCAGAATAATATTAGAACTTTGGCATAATGATTCCTTGTATAAAACTGTGGAGATAAGATTGCCTTCCACTTATTTGTAAGCTAAACATTAGGATAAGTTTGATGAAAGGGAATCATCAAACTTTATTGTTCTATTCTATCAAACTTGGATGACATCTTGTATGAATATGTTGCTATTGGCATCAGTAAACCCGATCTTATCGCTAAAATATTAATAAATAAATAACAATGGATTGACTCATTGAATCTAAACCTATAATATTTAAAAGTTGATTTAATTCAAAATTCATCATAAAATGAGGGGCCCCATTAATTTTCTTTTCCATTTAAAAATAAATGGCCTATAAAAGACTTGTTATCCTCAACGTTTGAGGACCACAAATACAGGCGGAGGAAAGTGGATGGATAATGGGGACGGCAGGATCAAGTTGACGTGTTCCGACTGACAAAGCCCATTGTGGGCCCCCCACCCGCCGGCTTGCGTCTTTCAATGACTCGGCGAACCCGGTCAGGGACCCAACTAGTCGGGGAGGGCTGCGGGTTAGGCTACTTGAGTACACGAATTAAGAAATATATATTTAATTTTATATTATATAATTTATAATATATATATATATATATATAATTATATATCTATATTATAAAATGTATAATTATGAAGACAAATAAATGTATTGAAATATTTTTAAATATAAAATGTATATAAAAATATAAATCATAACATAATAAAAAATTATTATCGATTTTATTTTCATAATTTATAAATATTTACATCGGTTCGGGACGGGAGAAAACACAGAGAAAATAAAGTATTCAGAGACTCAACCATGAGACCTCTCCAAGACTACTCAAAGGTGTAACCACTAAACTACACCCCAGAGTATATATATACATTTTGCAACAAATGTGTGTGTTTTTAAAAAATATGTCTTAGTGTGTGTGTTTATAAATACATGTCTATGTATCTATGTGTATATGTGTGTGTATATATATTTAATTATATGCATACATTTTGCAACAAATATATATTAAAACATGTATATACATACATACCTATAAAAATATTAATTAATTTTAGTTTATTTTATATAGAAATTATAATAAAATTAATATTATGTGAGTCTTGAGTTATCAAGAAACACGCGTGCACGCGAATTTATATATGAATGGAGATGATCATATATATAAATCAGTAATTGAAAAAAAATGAAAAACTTCAAATCTTTAAATGAATTTATAAAATGAGCTTATGTTAAGAATTTTAGTAATTTTATAATTAATTTTTTTACACGTTATTATAATACTAAAATTATTAATTACTTGTTATATTTAAGTAATTAATAAAGTATATCCATTTTAAATCTTTTTGTATGTATATATATAATTATTTATGAACACAATTAATGACATGTTTAAAAAATATATTTACTCCTTTATGTAAATGATAATATTTTTAATTATAATCAATATTTTTTTAAATATAATTAATAATTAATTATATTTTTTCCAACATCAATACAATATTTACATAACATAATAATGATGATGATGATGATAATGATGATGATGATGATGATGATAATAATATATTTATAAATTAGCAATTGTAAATCTTTTTTAGATATAGTTATCAAAATTCTTACTTTTAATTTTACAATTTTATAATTAATAATATATCGTGAAAAACATTTATACATTTATATTTTTCATACAGTTGATAAAATATATTATATTATTACACGTAATTTATATATATTTTCTGAAAATAATAATAATTTAGTATTATTTTAAATATAATTAATAGTAAATTTAATATTAATTAATAATATATTTAAAATAATATCTGTAGATTGAAGCATAATTATTAATATTTTTAAATACATGTATAATTTTTTATAATATTAAATATTCGTCCATTTATATAATTAATAAAATATTTTAAATACTATTAAAGATATTTAAATACAGTTAAATACAATTAGTAATCAATAATATTTTACATATAATATTAATATTATATACATTTATATAAGTAATATTATATACAGTTATGTAATTAGTAATTTATTGTAAATATTTTGTATTTAAATATATTTTTTCATATTTTTCATATTTATTTATACATTTATATATAGTAAAAAATATTTTCACATCTATATAATTAATAATATTTCTTAAATAAATTTAGTCACATTGAAATATAATTATTAACTATTAATGATTTTTATATAATTAATAACTTATAACTATTTTGATTATTTTTGCATTGGTCTTCATTAATGCTAATTTTAATGTTGATAATGGTCTCTACGTAAGATTAAACCGAAGCTGTGTATGAATTACTCCTTATGCAACTTCGGTTTATTCGTACATAAAGACCGTTATTAGCGCTAATTTTAGTGTTGATAAATCTACCTATATTAGCCCTAAAGTTAGTGATGATAAAGATCTCTCCTTAAGATTAAACCAAAGTCGCATAAGGAGTAATTCTTACGCAGTTTTAGTTTAATCTTATACAGAGGCATTTATTAATGCTAACCTTAGCGTTGATATAAGTAGATTTATCAGTGCTAAAATTTGTGCTGAAATAGATATATTTATCAATACTTATGATTTTAACGCTGATAATAGCCTCTTTTATTAGTGTTTTTTAGTAAGTGTTGATAAATCCTCTACCATCTTTATAAAATAACATTAATCACACCACAAATCAGATTCCTTGTTCAGGCTATTGAGGAAGCTATACTCTGCCGTACCCCCCTCACATCATTTTGTGAACAATTCCATTTTTTAAAGTAAAAGCATACATTCTCCTCCGATCATGATGTGTTTTTAGTGATTTTTTGGATTATTCTTCCTGTAAAAAGATTCCACACTATGCCGCACCCCCCTCATGATAATCATTGGTGTTTGGGTAGAGATTTTCGAATGAAAATGTTTAAAAAAGTTTGTTAAGCAAAAACCCATGGTTCTTTGGGAAGGTATGAAAATGGAAGTTGGTTTCAAATTTTTTGTATGTAAGTATTTGAAAGGGAATGATGTTTAAAGAATAAGGCCATGTTTGGTTTTGGCATATTTTCAAAAAGGCGTCTTTTTTATAATGCGTAGTTTTCTACTAGAATTGTTATTGAAGTTGAATTAGTTTTGATGAGAGGAAGTGTATTTTGGGAGGTTAAGGCTTTGTTTGGTTTTCATTTTAATTCAAAAGTTAGTTATTTTCACAATGAATTGCTTGAGCTGTGTAATAATGGATTTGTGATGAATTTTGGTTTCATTTAATTGATTTAGAACTCTTTTGGTTATTAAGGAAGTGTTTGTTTTGTATGGTTTTCATTGAAGAGTTTATTTTAAACTAAATTTATAATTTTCAATGGTTATATGATGGTTTGAGTTGCACATGGATTCAAAACTTGTAATTCAAGTTTGAACCACGTGCAATATTCCCAAATAGGAATATTAGGATTTGGTTTGATGATATTTGCATACTAATAGTGAGCCAAGGTATTTAGTACGACATTGATCATAACCAAGGCATACTCTTAACAATCTAAGTAAATGATAAGATATGGAATAAAATATATTTATGACATATGTATAAAATTAAAAGTTCTTTCTCTAAATATTTTTTCTACATTTGAAAGTTAATTTAAAAAAGGAAAAAAATTGTTTACTAAAGAAAAGTTTCCATATCAAGTTAAGGTCTGCCCATGTTTCCCATATTTAAATAAAACATTTCAAAGAAAGAAATTACCCAAGGTTATGACTTCACTAAGAACGAAAATAAATATTTAAGTCTTTATTTAAAACCAATTCCGTATTTATCTCTTTAAGAAAATAAACACCATTGGTATTTATAAAGTTTTAAGCAGTTGGGATCCTGACCAAGTGATAAAGGCCCCCCTATAATACTGCATCAACCAAAGTTCAAACCTAAGCGACCCCCAAATTTTGGAATATTTTCGAACAACACCACAATAAAATGGTGACGACCATGGTGCAAGGAAAGAGCCACAATGTAGGGCTGAGGACCATGATGCAGGAGGACGAGCTCTATGGTGTAGGAGGGCGGGACACGACACAATGCAACACTGTGGGCATGGCGTGCATGGTACTACAACACATGAGGGTGATCCACGGTGCAGGAGGCACAACTTTCAGGGCACTATGATGCAAGAAAATGTGACCGCAACATAATGATGGGTGCAAGCCTTAAAAATATGTCCTTCAGTCTGCTTGGCCTTCATACATGTATTTATGACCTTTGAGTCTTTAGGCCTTTGAGCCATGTAAGAGATCCCTCTCAACCCAGTTGAAAAGTGATTTCTATCCTTAATAAAAAGGGTCTTGGCCCCAGTTTGTTTTGATTTATAAAGTTTTAAGTTTAATTTAGGAAAGAGACATAGTTAATAAAACCCAATGGCTTTAAGAACCGAATTATTCTTTTTCACTTGGCCAAACCCAACTATTATCTCACCACCGATGCAATTCTTATCCTAGGTTAAGTATTTTTGCTGACTTATAATTCATTCATGTTTTAGTGGAAAGAAATGAATTACTTTGTAATGCATAACAAAGTGAAAAAAGACATGCTTAACTAAGTTATAGTCATACCATTCAAATTCTATCTTTACAAACTAAATTATAGTTTGCTAAAATGACTCAAGATTGCACAAAAAAAAATCAAATATTAATTTCTTTCCTTGTCCCAAGGCCTATGACATGTAAACATTTGTTTTACTTAATCAAAATAATGTTAAGGGACATAACCTGAATGTGTGAAAAAACATTCTTTTATGGATGTTAAAACTATTTGGAGCTTTATAACATTTATAAGCATGGAAATCTACAAATGGAATCATTTAAGTAATTAAAGAACTCTAGACCACACACTGAGTTCATGGAAAATAGAATTATAAAACAAGAAAAAATGATTGATGTCCCTTACACAAGAAACCAAGAATAAACACATAATGTAAAAAATTTATTCATGGAAAAAAATACTTTAACAAATTCTAAAATCCATATAAGAACATGCAAGGATATAATAGCTGACCAAAATAAAAAACCACTACAACAGGCTGTAATTTACTTATTCAAATTAAACAATAACATGAACAACAAAAAATTTTCCAAAAAATAAACTTCTCACAAGTTTCTAAATCAATATTTTCAAGAAAGAAAGTATAAATCAAAAACCATAACCAAATAATTCCACTAACACAGTGGACATAAAATAAGAAATAATTGATATAAAAGAATGATTGAATGAAAAAAACCCAACACAAACTAACATTAAAAACATTAGAACTTTAATAACCAACCACCCTTCATTACTAACCTTAGCACAAATAGAAAGAATAAATACATTATATTCATAAATTATATGTATTAATTTTTTTTGATAAATATGAATATTTTTAACCGAATAGGATGAATATGAATAAAAAATGGATGAATTCCAATCATATAAGAAACGAATATGGGGATAAAGTTAAATAGTTTATCAAGCCCGTAACATAGCATGAAAATGACCCTTCTCAAATCATTTTTTCATGTTTACATTAATTTTATTAAATTTAAAATTTTCCAGATGAGTTGGAAGAACACTTGATCTATCATGGAATAGATTGAAGTTATAAATGTTTGACTAAACACGAGGAAGAACTAAATATAGCTATTGACTGGGGTAACACTATAGTTTATGGATTTTTTTATATGAGTACAACTATAAACGATGATAGAGATTATATTGAGGAAATGACAATGATAGTTAAAGAAAAATTTCATGCTTTTCTAAATCCATTCGAGAAGTTAATGATATGTGCAAAGATTTCATTATATGATGGTTATACCAAATATACAACATTGTTAGGTGTAATGAAGCTATATAATTGGAAATCTAGAAACAGATAGAGTGACTCCATATTTGTAGAACTACTTTCTATCTTGAATGAATGTTACCAAAAGATAACGAGATTCATTATCAGACATATGGTGCTAAATGAGTGTTATATTCAATGGGTATTATCTCTGAAAGAATACATGTGCGACCAAATGACTGTATATTGTTTCACAAGGACTATGAATCACTTAAAAAATTCCCTAAGTGTAATGCAGGTTGATACAATAAAGATGAATTAATCCCTTATAAAATTTTATGGTATATTCCAATCATTCCAAGGTTTAAATGACTATATGGAAGTGAGGAGACTATATGACAATTGATATAAAATACAGATACAAGAATTCATTATGGGAAACCTTTTCACCCAACAGACCCTCCTTAGTGGAATAAAATTGATCATGAGTATCTGAAATTTGGAGACGAGCTAAGAAATATTCATCTTGTGCTATCTACCGATGGAATGATTTTTTTGGTGTATAAAGTATCACTCATAGTACATGAATAATTATGTTGATAAATTATAACTCTTCACTATGGTTATGCATGAATCAAAATTATATTATGTCGACTTTACTGTTATCAGGACCAAAGCAACCTAATAATAATATTTATGTTTATTTGGATCCATTGATCAAAGATCTAAAATTGACGTGGGATTCAGTTATTTTACTGTATGATGCTCATAGAAGCAGGGAGTTCACATTGAGAGGCATGTTAAATGATTTTTTTGTTGATGTATTTTTTTAGGATATATAATTAAAGTAATGTTAATGTGAATTATATTTGAATAAGGCACACACTCAGTTAGGTTGAAACATTTCTTGAAGACAATGCTTCTAGGGTGTCATAAATTTTTACCCCGATGACATAAACACTAATCACAGTTTAAATCGTTCGATGGGAATTTAGAATAATTTACAAGACCATCTACACCATCAAGTGATTAATAGTTTGAGAAAGTAAAGGATATTACCACTATTTTTGGTAAACCCTTTTCGAATGAAAACAAGTTTGAAAAAGAGATCAGGTTTTTTGAATTACTGTATTGGATTTTTTTTTCATGACATAAATTCTCTTGATTTCATGAAAAACTTTTTATGTGATAATGTCATTAGTTTTTCAAATTATTTAATGGTTTAAAGTTTATAAATGGGAATTAATATAATATTAAGAATATATATTCAATTCATGATTTAAATTCAAAGGTCTTAAAATCACATGCCTATCAGGTTTTTATACAAGATTTAATGTTGTGGATTTACATTGCATTCTACCTAAATTTTTTTGACACATGTTAACTAGAATTTTCTTCCTTTTAAAATATATATTCAATAAATTTATAGACTCAATAGAGTTTCCAACTAGAGAAAAGAAAATTTCTTTCATATCATGTGAATTAGAGATGTTCTTTGTTGGAATGTGAAGTCTGTTTCAATTCAACAAATTCATTTCATTGGATTTTTTTCATTGGAATTTGGATCAGCATTGTGTGTAGACAGTGATAATGAAACCTTTGTAGGTGGAAGTGGAACCATCACAAGTTCATAACTCTTGATGGAATCACAGAATTTTAGAAATTTTAGCTGATAGAATTCTCTATAATGGTGTTTCTAGAAGAGTTCACCAAGGAAAGTGGTTAAAGTCAAAGGGTTACTAGAGATCACCAATTAATTACCAAATGGAGGCATCTCCATGAGATTTAGAAGGTTGTGTGACTAGGATAACTAGATGATCGTTCCTATAAAAGGGAGTGGGAGCCTCATTGAACATTGTACCCCGATTTAGAATAGTTGAACCTAAAGGTAAATAGTGGATTAAAATATACATAGTGATTCTGATCTGATTAGTGAATTATAAATTGTTAATATCTTATAATAAATTCTTACTAACTAATTTTTTAGTTGATTATAATTCTCATATTTTTGGTGAATATAAGAAAAACATCAGTGTTTCTCATATTCATGAAAGACTCATTATTCGAATCATGTTAATCCCATGTTTTCTTTCCTCCCTTTGTATTTTCATTAGTTTTTAATTTTCATTTTTATACTATAGGTTTTCATGAATGGGCATGATATTAAACTTTGTGTGGTGAGTAGGGTGTGGAGTCTTCTTACTTTTGATACACTTAGTTAATAGTATTTATAGAGGTTTTTTTCCACTGCACTAAATTTATGGTGTGTAATATTTCAGTGGATTAAAGATCTAGATTCTGATGGTCACAAGTATTACCCTTCCCAAAAAGTTCTATAAAAGAAGAGGCACTTGTTCTTATGGTAGAAAAGGATTGTGGTTCAGTGATTTATCTTACATGCTCGAGGAGAGAAGGAGAAAAAACCATCAACTAAATAAAAGTTTCACCATCCTACTTCAACAGGGTCAACTACAAGGAAGCTAACTACTATAAAACTTCCTGCACCCGGCGAGCCTGGGATTTTCTGTTAAGGGCATATGCTACAATGCGACCAATTTCCAGAGCATAGACTACATAGAATTCATCGTCCTTTAGGAATTTCAACCAGTAACACCATCTCAGGATCAAGTCTCTCTGGGTGAAGACACACTTGAGACACTGGTGGTCTAAGAAACCACAAAGTGCTCTCCCAGAAGATTGCATCTCCATATTATTAGGGTAAAGACTACCACTGCCAACACTACATAGTGAGTCACGTAGTTTTGTTTATGGGGTGTCCATCACCTTGACCTGTACTTGATAATAGTATCAAGATTAACGTTGAGCACACAAGGTACCAATGAACAGGGCAGATGAGAAAACTCATCCAGCTACAAGAGGCTAGATGTGGAAAGCACATGGCATACCCTACATGTATTTGCCTCTATTGGAAGGAGAGTAATCCCCAAAATAGGCACTCTGCCAAACCCACTAGCGGTACCTCAAGAAAAGAGTGTTCAAGCAGAGAAGCTCCACTGGAAAAGCCAAGACCTGCTCTGACACTCCACCACACAACCTCTCCATGAACACACAAGTCAAAGGGACTCATCCACCACACCTCAATACTATCCTCTTTGGGTGTTACTAACTCTACCTCATGGTTTTTCTCACATCACAAAAAACACATCTTAGTGGGAGAAGAACCCCTCTTTCTTGTGCATTCAAAGTTATGTTGAACAACACCGACACAAGGTTACACTGATGCCCCACATCACCCTCGATAACTCCTCGAGCAAGGAGTTGGATGAAAAGAGTACCTCACTTAGTGTCTAACAAGTTCTACTGAAAAAGGTAGAAAAAGACACATAGAATACCTCTTATCATCTTAGTATCTTAATGATAATAGACATCCATAGCATGTAGCTACCCGCGGCCCCATCCACCGGCTTCCTAATCCTGACGTGGGCTACCTAGTGGTGGTGGATGGACCACGAAACTTCGTCCAACAACCACAATTATTCCTACTCTTTTTCCAACACCTCCTCCCTAGGGACCACCCTGTCCTCACCTGGGAGATCTCTGATCATGACACTACCTCTATCATGGAGGTGTATCTACTAACTTCCTAGAAAACCCAGCACATCTGGTCGGGTAGTCTCTCACCACGTGACCTCACCCATCATAAGCATAGAACTAGTCACCCCTAGGCTGTTTCAGTTCTTTACGTTTTCCCTGACCATGTGCCTGAATTTTATCAAGAGGAGGCCTCTTGCATCAAGGCCCTGCCAACTGACATCTTCTAGATGTGGAATATGTCCCAACTCTGTTGCGTCCACTACCAAAACTGGCCAACTGGAATCCCTCTAACAGAAATTTCTTTGTCACCAGTGCCTGCTCTAGCACCCTGAGATGGGCGAGGATGCACAAGGGCACTACCCTGACATGAATATCCTCTACGGAGACCCTGATCAAACTTCCATGCCCAGAAGTTGCCGTCATGGACCATGTTCAAAGAGTACAGAGTAAGGTATGCAAACCTAGTCGCATACTCATCTTCTTCCATCACTCCCTGTTGAATCTCTAGTAGCTTATGAAACCATAAAGATCGTAATCATGAGGGGTAGTACTCCTCACGAAATAGTTACTGGAAGTCATCCCATGAAAGTGCCGACTCATCGTGCATCTGAGTACCCTGGCTCTACCAATGTCAAGCTACTCCGTGGAAAAAGACTGGCTGTCAAAGCCACCATATAACCTATCAGTGTTAGAACAAGCTTGAAGAGGTGAATCATCATCATGAACCAGAGCTAGTATCCTGGATGGATATCATCTTGGAGGCATCCTGAATCTGATCAAGGAGTACCGCAGTAAAATGAGCATATATATATCAACAATGATGGGGATCTGAATCAAGAAGGACAATCAAAGACTCAATCCTATATGATGCATGTACCAATGTTCCCTACAACAAGTGTCACAACACGCTGAGTCGACAAGCGAGTAATAAAGGTCCTAGTGAATGGATACGTTGACCATCGCACCATCACTGGATTCCCTGGCCTGAGAGCCTCTCTCGAGACACATTGACATTGTTTACCTAAAACCCAACCACTTCCTTTTTAGGGATCATCTTAACAACTTCCCAAGGAACAAACCACCTTTGATACCACTTTGTCACGACCCGAACCGTACCAGGGCTTGAGCCGCAACTACCCCAAGCCCGCCTCCATAGGCTAGGGGCTGGTGACCAACATCGAAGGCATAAAAACTCGGAGAGGGGTTTTCCTAAGTACCTGTATGCACACACACAACTAACTCAATGAAAAAAGTGCAGAGTAAAAAGAAAGAAAGATACAACAATGTTATATATATAAACCACAAATATGCATCGACCTCTAAACAGAACAAGTAAAAAAAAGGTAAACTAAAAGGGAAAGGGGTAAAATATACGCTCTAATATAAAAGTGTCACAACACGGCAATAGGTGGAAAAGTAAAACAGTTGAGAGAACCTCACTCCTGGATCCCAAGCTGCAACCACCACATGCAGTCCAAGATCCCAATATCCATATACTCCTCTGATGTCACGATCAACTTGTTCGTCGTCTGCAAGGGCACACCGAGTGCGGGAAAAACCCAAGCAGGGGTGAGTATAAAAATACTCAGTAGGATGCCCTGAAGGCTCAAGGGAGCAACAAGTGAGGTGCTGAAGAGGGAAGTAGTAGATAGAATAAGGTACAATAAAATAGTACAACTCAAGCCAACAAAGAAGTAAAGTAATCTCGTCTAAACATGAGGAGCTAGAAATAGTGATAGGGTGAACTTCTCATCGAGTCTTCACTACCTATAGTAGGAGATTAGACTCATCCAACCATGAGAATCTAGACACAGAAATCACATGGCATACCCTGCGCGTCTTCGCCTCTTCTGGAAGGAGAGTAACCAAAGCCCAAGAAGTGGGTACTGCAATACGATATATATATATATATACTCAACCAAAGAATAACAAACAAGAGAGTAAGGGGATCTCCATAACACTAGCTCATCCCATGAAAAGAGTCACCGGTAGTTTTAGAAGTAAACACCATTGATGCCCAGCATCCCACACGTCTACCCTAAACTGCAAGTCAAAGGGGCCCAATCACCGCACCTTGATACTATCATATTTGGGAAGTTCTGTATCACTCGCAAAGTTTTAGGCCGTGTCACAAGGATGTGTCTTGGTGGGAAAAGTACCCCTCTTTCTAGAGAGTCCAAATTCACATCAATTACATCTTGTCGTTATGCCACACAATCGAGAGATCGTGTCACAAAGTCGTGAACCCACTATCCAGCCCTGCTGGAGGATATACTTATAAAAGTTATCAGTGAATGCCACTGCCCATCCCAACTGGAGGGTAGGACCTGAAAGAGTAACTACAAGGTAGCTAACTACTATAAAAATTATTACACCTGGAGAGCCTGGGATTTCCTGTTAAGGGCATCTGCTACAATGCCACCACTTTCCAGAGCATAGACTATATAGAAGTCATCGTCCTGCAGTAATTTCAACCAGTAACACCATATCAGGCTCAATTCTCTCTAGGTGAAGATGCACTTGAGACACTGGTGGTCTAATCAAACCACAAAGCGCTCTCTCAGAAGATAGCATCTCCATATTCTCAGGGTGAAGACTACCACTGTCAACACCACATAGTGAGTCACGTAGTTTTGTTTATGGGGTGTCCATCACCTCGACCTATACTTGATAATAGTATAAAGATTAATGTTGAGCACACAAGGTACCCCTGAACATAGAGGAGGTGATAGTCTTCACCCTAAGAATATGGAATTAGGAACATCCAAGGGGTATAAAAGAACCTCATTTCTATATAAAAGCTTGACGTGGAAGGCTATGGAGTTACCTTTTCAAATGGAATCTAGAAAGTGACTCAAGAATCCATGGTGGTTCCAAGAGTAATAAATGATGGGATGTTGTATTTGACTGGAAGCACAAATAGGGTTTCAATAGGTAGAACTACATCATTTAGAAGATCATAAGGATTATCATTATAGGACCAGTCATCTCCGTGAAAAAAATATGTAAGTTATAACATCTAAAGGTATATTGAATCTTGATCACATAGATATTGGAAGGTATGAAAGTTGGATTATAGGGAAATAGATAAGGGCATCCTTCAACTTATATGGATGGAATCCCATAGCTCAGAAGTTGGAACTAGTTCACTAAAATATTTGTGAACCCGCCCTTATCCAATCCTTTAGAATTACTCTTTTTATTTTGAAGTTTTATTTATGATGTTACTATAAAAGTTTGGGTTCAAATTTTTAAGAATAATTATGGTGTTTTCTAAGATTTCATTAAATGGAAATACTTGGTGGAAATGGAATGTGTCTGGAAGTTGAAATTTCTTCATTCAAACAATGGTGGTGAATACATCGACCACAATTTCTGAAGATTTTTCCAGAATAAAGGGACAATCCATGAAAATAAGGTGCTTGAAACACCACAAAAAATAGTGTGGATGAAAGGATGAATAAAATATTGAATGGGAATTATTGAAGCCTAAGGATAAACTCTATAATTACCAAGGGTATTTGGGTGAAGGCAGACAACATAATGGTATACCTTGTGAATATGAGTCTAGCATTGAAAGTTGGGAAAGAACTCCATGAGGAGCTATGATTTGGTAAAAAATTGGAACTTGGCCATATTAAAGTCTTTATAAGCTTGGAATATGTGAATTTATATGTTAAGGATCAAGAAAATCTTGAGGAAAAATAAAAAGTGTGTTTTGTCATTGGGTATAGAGATATAAATTTTGAATTTTGGATATGGGAAAATGATAGGAGACAAGTCATATGAAGACAAGATGTTATATTCAATGAGAAGGTATTGTAAGAGGACCAAAATTTGACGGTGAAAGAAGTTTAGGGAAATAGATCAAAATTTTAAGTCCAAGTTGATCTATTAAGAACACTAGAAGGGAGAAAAATCCTAAGTGCTTAGATTAATGTATTTAATATTTTTAGGTGTGGCCAAAGAGAGATATTCTAGAAAGTTTAAATACCATTGAAGCTCGAGTGGGAGAACCAAATGTTAGAGTTCTATAAGATAGATCAGAGGTGAGAATTTTAGGGAAACCTATTCAATTGAGGTGATCAACCAGAGTTAGAAGACTAGTTTAGAGGTTTGAGGATAACATGAATTTCCTATTTTTTACGGATGCATGGGAACCCGAATTTCTAGAAGAAGTAGTGAAACTTAGTGACTTGAAATTATGGAAATTCACAATATATTAATAAATGTATTTATTTCCTTCCATTAGAACTTTTAAATTGAGTGATATTCCATAAGGGAAATACACAATTTAGAATAAGTGGGTTTATCATTTGGAGGAAGAGGCTGATGTAAAGAAGAATTTCAAGACATGACCGGTGGTAAAGGAATTTCAATAAAAATAAGGAGTTGATTTATTAGATATAATCTCATTGGTTGTTAAACATACAACTATTCAGATAGTTCTAATCATGGTGGCATTAAAAGATCCATACTTGGAACATTTGAATGTAAAAATGGACTTCCTTTATAGAGATTTATATGTGGATGATATGTTGTTGGGTTTTTTTTAGGTTTCATGGATTTAGAAGATAAAGAGTAAATTATCCAAAATATTCAAAATAAAGGATCTTGGACATTCTAATAAAATCTTGGGGATAAGGATTGAGAGGGATAGAAAAGACAACACACTAGTGTCATCCCAAAAAGAATACATTCTAAGGATCATTAAACAGTTTGGAATGGCTAGATTTAATCCCGTCTCAACCCCTCTTACCAAACACTTCAAGTTGTCCAAGGTTCAGGCACTAACAATGGAAGAAGAGTGCTGATACATGGAAAATGTTCAATTTTCATTAGCTATCAAAACTCTATTGTATGTGATGATTTTACTCAGCTATGCATTGATCTTATAGTGGGAGTTATAATTCATTTTATGTCAAACCTAGAAAGGGAACACTAAGAAGAAATTAAGTGGATCATTAAATATATGCAAGGACCAGAGGAAGTTTATATATGTTTTGGAGAGTAATATCAAATACTAGGTTGTGTGGATACAAACTTCACTAGAGACTTAGAAAACTGGAAGAGAATGACTGGATTTGTGTTTACCTATAAAGAAACATTGATTAGTTGGATATCAAAACTATAGAGGATTGTTAATTTAAGTAAAATATAATTAGAGTATGCAGTTTCAATGGAATTAATGAAGGATATGGTTTGGTTGAAGAGTTCACTAAAGGATCTCAGGATAAGTTAGTAGGGTGGAGTTTTACTCTATGATAATCAGAGTGTGATTCAATTAGTTTTTAATACAGTGTTCCATGCATAGATAAAGAATATTGGCCTAAAGTAACACTTCATCATAAAATGGTATGCATAGAGAATTGGATTGTATGAACACAAGAGGTACCTATAAAAAATCATAGATAACCTATTTAGGGAAAGAATTAAGTTTTTATGGAGTTTAAGTAGGAAAAGTGATTAGAGGATCCCTAATAGAGAGTTGTTAACTTGTGCCTTGTAGATGAATACACCCATGGTGTTTTGGGTTGAGAAGTGTGTTCATGCATTATGATGAGTATGTGTAGAGATGATTTATATATACATCAAATTTCTAAATTTTTTCCTTGTTTTAAAGATGGTTTCAAATGGTTTTTGAAGTGTTATAGTTTTTTTTCTTGTGTGAAAATTTTTCTATGAAGGAATAAGTCACTAAAATATGAATAGATCCAATTAGGAATATAATAACAATCCTATGTTTGAGCCATTTGATTTGGGAAGAGGGAATTTATTGCCTTGTTTGATTTTCCTTTTGGTTTATAGTGTTATCAAGATTCCTCCATATAAAGATATTATGTGTGAATAAGGAGATATAAATATAGAGGATGTGCCTATTTGTGAGGAAGGAGTTTTGAAATTGGAGAGTGTTTGTGAACTTATATTGGTCTATGATATCCAACCATTTATAAAGGGATTAGATCAAGAGAAAATTAGAGAATTAAATTAGGCTTTGGAGATCCAGAAGTAGAATAATTTTATCTTTTGGTGTGATTGTAATGATTCAAATCATTATAGGTTAGTAATTTTAGATGTAATTTGATTTTTTTTGGCTCAAAGAAGGGGTGTTTTTTGAATTTGAACCAAATTGTAATTTTGGGGGACTTAAACATCCCTATGGGGTATTTTTATGCATGTATGTGTGTTTTAGTGGTTTTTAATGGTGTCGGTCCAAATTTAGAGGATTTCATCTCAGTGTGAAATGGAAATTTTATTGAAGTTGGAATGTTACACGATAGTTAGTAGGGGTTTTACTTTTATTGTTGCATATAGGGGAGGGTTTCCCTATGAATTACCCAACCACACTACAATTCATGGTTGGGATTATTTGGTTCCTACCTAGAGAGAGATGTTGTAGATTTACCCTTATGGTCACACTATAATGCATCCCTACAGTGAGACGTTGCTCCATGAAACTCTAGGTCACACGAAAATTCACATTATACACAAAAAGTTATTTTTTAATATTTTAAAGGAGGTTACAATACCCCTTGCTGGCCGCTTAACCCCAACACCCAATCCCCCCCTCTCATATGATTTTTCAGTCTCCCTCTCCACTCTCTATCCTCCTAGATCATTATTTCTTGGAAAATCAATGTTCTATAAAAATAAAGAGGATTATCTCAATAATAATAAGGTAAGACCTAGGTTCCTTCTCATTATTTCTCTTATTTTGATACTATTTTGGTGTAACTCTTGTTTTAGGGACTATTGTCTAATTTATCGATTTTAGGAGAATGAAGCAGTTACAAGTCACAATATTTGTAATACACCATGTTCATACAAGAATTTTGTTTTTGAGAGGAAATTTAACTATGAGTTTGGTGAAGGGGTTAAATTTTAATATGAGATTCATGGTGGAGTTCTACAATATTTAACACCTCAAAAGATGTATTTTGGACATGGAATAGGGCTCATGAAGTATCTCAAGACCTCATGAGAGTGTCAAGGAGGGGCTAGGGTGGCTGCTACACAATTATAGTAGACCACTAGTTGGATGGTGGTGTATGGAAGTGGAAGAAACCTATACTTGAATCCATTTTCTAGTTGGTGTAATTTTGAAGGTAAAAGATAAAAATTTTACCCCTTGGGTTTTTAGAGGGTGATACCCCCTTTTCCCTTCCTGCTTGCTTGTATCGTGGGTAGCCAAATCCTCCTTCTCCTCCCTTGAACCAACCTCATTTTGGGTGGGATTTTGGTATGTTTTCTACCAATTCAAGGTATGTATTAAAATCTATTATCCTCCATTGATTACCCTTTTTCATCATTTAAAATTTACACTTCTCTGATTAGGTTTTTGTTGGTGATTCCACCAGAGTGTGGTGGAATCACCCTACTATCTTGGGGATTCTCTCTATCCTAAATAAAGGACGTCCCACAGTGGCATATTCCAGTGGTATCTTGACATTTTATTAAGGTATGGAATTATATTGATTTTTTTTCTTGTATTTTTCATTAAATGTATCTTAAATTAATTATGGAATTATCACTACCTCTTAAAGATTTGATCAGAAGTTGTGCCAAGGAACTGACATGGGCCTCCTATAAGTGGATGGCTATGGTTCTAATGTAGTGAGAGAATTTGGTTGGCATTTCTTCATTTGTGACTATTTGTATTTAATGGTTTAATTAATTATAATTGATTATTTGTGATGCTATGTTGTGATTTAGGAGTCGAGAGTGTGATAAAGAACCGATTGGGTATGAATGGGGTTTGGAGATCCTAGTAAAAAACTATTAGCCTATGTAAATAAATGTAAGAAAATTATTTAAAGGCAGGTGGTCCCTAGATATCACCCACAACCTTACGTTATTTTTCAAAGTGCATGTGTTGGAAATCTTGTTGTTTTTCCAAGCAATGACCATGAAATTAATTAAAATTTTTAGATTTTATTTTTCCTTAGTTTATGTAGAGACCCAATTTTTTCATTGTAAGACTTTGGAATATTTCTACATATGTTTCCAGAGCTAGGCACTGAGACGACATACAATTTTGAGGCTTGGTGTGCCTGGAATAAATTAGAAAAAAATATTAAGTGTTTTTGTACTATTCACGCAATGGAAATGAGATATCTCTTAAACGGTTGATCAGACCAGAAATCTGAGACCACGATTGTGTCTGGAACGCAGTGTTTACCTTATGCGAGACATAAAATATGTCGGCGTGGGACGTTTGAACCCCTCGCTCGTTAGCAGTAAGTAAATGGATAAATTAATTTATTAATTAATTCATTTAATAGATCAAACCCAAATAACTCTCAAATGACAACTCAGATAAAAAATACAAGTTCACGGTTGAGTTCAGAGCATTCCGTTTACCCTAGGAGGGGTATAAGTTTTGTCGGTGTAGGGCCGCTGTGAGAAAAGTCACCCAGAGGAAAAATAGTCATTTTGGAATAACCACTTAGTGATTTTTATCCCTGGCATTCTTTTCAAATAACTTTCGAATGAAGTCTCAGAATGGAAATCCGAGACTTAATTTGAGTTCGGAATGGAGCATTCTACCTAGGTGCAATATAAAATGAGAGGGTGCGACAGTTTCAGATTCCACTCTAAGCGGTTTTTTATATAAATGGGAAAATAGGAGTTTGGAGTTAGGGTTTTACCTTCTCTCTCCTCTCCGTCTCTCTCTCCCACTCTATCTCTCTCACTACTGTTCTTTGGAATTCTTCACCATTCTTCGCCGGATCAAGGAGCGAACTCCGTTGGATCGAAGCAGGATCACAGTAGGCACGTCGCCAATGACAAACAACCGAATCGAGGTAGGATTTCTATGGATTTTCACATTTTCGGTTGAATTGCTCAGTTTTCTTCATTTTCATCATTTAAATTCTATAATTTGAGAATTTGGACGATGGCCAAATGAACACGACCATCTTCCGAGCCCCGTTCTAAATCCCATTCTTGGGAGTTCTTCATTCAAAGTTTTGGACACACCAAAACCTTGACGGATCGATGAGAGAGGGGAGGCGCTATAAAGGCCTCATCCCAAGGACCCTGAATATGGCTTCAAAATCGAAATCAGACCTCCGATGAGGTCCCGATGGTCCGTGTAAGGGACCACTGGAGTAGGCTGGTGACATCGCGATGGAAGCGTAGAGGCGCCGGTGTAGCTGGGGGTGTAGCACGGAGGTGCAGACGGTGTTCAGGTGCGGTGTGCTCAAGAGCAGCAACGTGGGACTCTAGTAGGTGGAACGAGGAGGCCGAAGCATGAGGGAGCCGATAGCGTGGGGTTGGCACGACATGCGGCGAACTAGGAGCACTGGGGCAGCGCGGTCGCTTGGCGTCAGAACACACAACAGGTGAGGCCGGGACATTAGGCGGGTATGGAGGCGTTAGCGTGATGCACCAGGATGACGCAACTCAGAGGGAGTCTGGGTGACGGGGGGCAGCTGTTGCGTTCAGCCAGGGAGGAGCCCAAGGTACTGACCTTGGGGACAATGAGGAGGCAGGACCCGTGTCTCGCAGGTCTCTGCGCTGAAGTGGAGCAGGAGGGCGACCGGCCCTCGTGGCCGGTCGGTGTCGGCACGAGCCATAGCCACATGGTCGCGACGAGCTGAAGTGGACCAGTAGCTAAGTCATAGGCCGACGGATTAGACCGGGCCGACCAGGGTGGGCCGACCTAGTAGAGGAGGGTCCGACCAAGTGGTCCAGACATGCCCAATTAGGCCCCTTCGTGTTCAAAGGGGCACAACTTGTAAACAACATGTCCGTTTGATGTGCCGTCTCTGTCCATGGGTTCGTCTCATCAAGACTGACTTTCTGAAATGGGTTTCGAGAATTTTGAGTTCCGTTCTCGAAGGAGGGTGACCCAGAACACTTTAATTTAATAATAATAAATTATTATTAAAGTTTGCAACAAACGTATCTCGCGAACCGAACGTCCGTTTGACACGCCGTCAAAGGCGCTATGACCCTGGAGTTGAGGTGGTCCTTCCAAAGTTGGTTCGGGACCTTTGTGGTTTGGTTTTGTTGCTCGGTGACATGAAACACTTAATGTGATTAATTAATTAATTAATTATTCTTGCATCAAACCTAAATCCTATTTTGGATGTCCGATTGATGCGCCGTCAGCGGCAGCGTGACCCCAGTCCTCGTGGGGAATTTTTGAGATGCTTTCCGAAGCATTCAGGTTAGAGACAAGGTGTAGTCCCCACAGAGCCTGATTCACACATTTTATGGTGAAATGTCACCTTTTCACTTGGCATCCATTTGGGGTGTTTGATCACTCAATTTTTTATTTTTTTCCGAGGGAATTGCAATGGCGCAATCCGCCTACCTAAATTCGGGCTGAGGCATGGGCCCCACGAGGTGGCTTTTAGGTGTATGTTGCATTTTTATGACTTAGGATTCATAAGTCTATTCGGGGAAAATGAATAGCCTATTTTTCATGTTTATCTACAAACATCACAATGACGCTTTCCACATGATGTGTTTCGGGATCGAGGTGCGGGCCCCATAGGGTGCCGTTTGCGTATGACGCTGGGAGATGTAGTTTCTACATCAGGAGTCCGTTTTGGATTAGTGAGTAGTCGATATTGCATGTTTTTCTGCAAGGATCACGACGGTGTGATCTATTTGATCATGTAGAGACTTATTCAAAATTTCTTGTTAAAGGTTTAAACATGAAAGGAATATTAGTGGAAGATCCTTTTGACGTGTTTAAAGAGAATCCACAGCTTAGGTCAGCTCCGACTCTTGTGAGAGTGGAGAAGATGTATGGAAAGATAAGGTCGATGTTCTGGGACCGTTTGAGGAGGAATGACAACTAATATATGATTCCAACCCTCCAGTTTAGCGACAAGCATCGTGCGCTTGTCAGCTTTACAACTAATGTGGTGTGTACTCTGGGAGTACCTCGACACTCCTAGTGGTACTTGTTCACCCTTTTGGTACCCAAAAATGGTTAGGTACATGACCAGGTGATAAGTAAGGGTCACACGTGGTTTGGGCCCTACACGCACCGCTTACCACTATGAATCTTCTACCTCTCATATCTCTTTCTCCTGAACTCAAATTGTAGACTACGAGTAGCCTATCCTGAGTGTTTTTCTACGTACGACATGATGGTGCTCTCCATAGTGGCTTTTGAGATACGATAAAAGATGTTCTGAGCACAGTTCTTGTTTGAGGTGATGCTTGATGATGATAATGATGGAAGTGATGTTTTTAGAATCACCAGAGCAATCCCGAATTACCCTCCCGCGAGGCTGGGCAGTGGTGTTCATCGTTCTATTTTGGGATTACCCTCCAGCGAGGCTGGGTAGTGGCATTCACCAGTTACTCTTTTAGGGATTACTCAATAGTGAAATTCACCAGTTACTCTTTCAGGTCTTACCCTCCATTTGGGATGGGCAGTGGCATTCACCGATGACTTTTATAAGTATATCCTCTAGCAGGGATGGATAGTGGGTTCACAACATTGTGACATGACCTCTTGATTGTGTGGAATAGCGATGAGATGTAATTGATGTGAATTTTGGATCTCTAGAAAGAGGGGTGCTTTTCCCACCAAGATGCGTCCTTGTGACATGACCTAAAACCGTGCGGGTGAGACATAACTGCCCAAAGAGGATAGTATCAAGGTGCGGTGATTGATCCCTTTTGACTTGCAGTTCAGGGCAGACGTGTGGGATGCTAGGCATCAATGGTGTTTACTTCTAGAATTGTTGGTGACTCTTTTCGTGGGATGAGATAGTGTTATGGAGATCCCCTTACTCTCTCATTTGGGATTCTTTGGATGAGTATATATATATATATATATATATATATATATATCATATTGCAGTACCCACTTCTTGGGATTTGGTTACTCTCCTTCCAGGAGAGGCGAAGGCACACGAGGTATGCCACGTACTTTCTGTGTCTAGTTTCTCGTGGTTGGAAAAGTATAATCTCCTACTGTAGGTAGTGAAGACTCAACGATAAGTTCACCCTCTCACCATTTCTAGATCCTCATGTTTGGACAAGCTTACTTTACTTCTTTGTTGGGTTGAGCTGTACTCTTTTATTGTACCTTATTCTATCTACTAATTCCCTCTTGAGTACCTCACTTACTGATCCCTTGATCCTTCAGGGAATCCTACTAAGTATTTTTACACTCACCCATGCTTGGGTTTCTCCCGCACTCGGTGTGCCCTTGAAGATGATGAAAAAGTTGATCGTGACATTAGAGGAGCATATGGATATGGAGATCTTGGACTGCGTGTGGTGATTGTAGCTTGGGATCTAGGAGCGAGGCTCTTTTAGCTGTTTTACTTTTCCACCTGTTGTTGGGTTGTGACACTTTTCTAGTAGGGCATATATTTTACCCATTTCCCTTTCATTTTACCTTTTTATACTTGTTCTATTTAGAGGTCAATTCATATTTGTGGTTTATATATATAACAGTGATGTATCTTACTTTCTTTTCACTCTGAACTGTTTTCATTGAGTTAGCTGTGTGTGTGCGTAAAAGTACTTAGGAAAAGGCCTTCCCAAGTTGTTATGCCTTCGACGCTGGTCGCCAGCCCCTGGCCTATGGATGCAGGCTTGGGGTAGTTGCGGATCAAGCCCTGGTATAGGTCGGGTCATGACAAAGTGGTATCAAAGGTGGTTCATTCCTTGGGATGTTGTTCGGATGACCCCTAAAAAGGAATTGGTTGGGTTTTAGGGCAACAATGTCAATGGGTCTCGAGAGTGGATCTCAGGCTAGGGAATCCAGTGATGGTGCAGCGATCGACATATCCATTCACCAGGACCTTTATTACCCTTTTTTCAACTTAGCGTGCTGAGACACTTGTTTTAGGTAACATTGGTACATGAATCATATAGAATTTAGTCTTTTACTGTCCTTCTTGAGTGAGATCCCCATCATTGTTGATATATATATATGCTCATTTGACTGCGGTACTCCTTGATTGGATTCAGGATACCTCCGTGATGATAGCTATCTAAGATACTAGCTCTGGTTCATGATGATGATTCCATGAGTGACGAGGCCTCATTTTAGGATCCATAATATGATTACCCTTTTTCTAGGAGGATGGGCAGTAGCACCTCCACCCATGGAGTAGCAGTTAGTATCGATAGTAAATGCCGATGACAAGCATAGGCTGAGCGTGCTACATGAGTTCTAGTGTCAGAGACCACTGAGGTTCCGCGGTGAGCCATACCCTCAGGCAGTGAAGGGTTGACTAGAGTTAGTGGTTCACCTCTTCAAGCTTTTTTGGACACCGATAGTTTATATGGTGGCTTTAATAGCTAGTCTTTTTCCATGGAGTAACTTAGCGTTGGTAGAGACAGGGTACTCAGATGCACAATGAGTCGATACTTTCATGGGATGACTTCTAGAAGCTGTTTTATGAGGAGTACTACTCCTCATTTTTATGATCTGTATGGTTTCAGAAGCTACTAGAGCTTCAATGGGGAGTTATGGCAATGGATGAGTATGCGACTAGGTTCGCGGACCTTACTCGGTACTCTTTGGACATGGTCCATGACAAAAACTTATGGGCGTGGAAGTTTGAGAAGGGTTTCCATAGAGGATATTTGTGCCAGTGCAGTGCCCTTGTGCATCCTCACCCATCTCAGGGTGCTAGAGAAGGCACTGGTGATAGGGAAATTTCTATTAGAGGCATGCTAGTTGGCCAGTTTTGGCAGTGGACGCAATAGAGTTGGGACATCTTTCAACAGCTAGCAGATGTCAGTTTGCAGAGCCTCAACATAGGAGGCCTCCTCTTGATAAAACTCAGGCACATGGTTAGGGACAACGTAGAGCACCGAGAAATCCTAGGTAGGACTAGTTCTATGCTTATGATGGGTGAGGTCACGTGGTGAGAGACTACCCGAACATATGTGCTGAGTTTTCTAGGAAGTTAGTAGATGCACTGCCATGACAGAGGTAATGCCATGATTAGAGATCTCCTAGGTGAGGACAGGGTGGTCCCTAGAGAAAAGGTGTTGGCAGAATATTAGGAAGAACTGTGGTTGGTGGACGACATTTTGTGGTCCTTCCACCACCACTAGGCGGCCCAAATCAGGCTTAGGGAGCTGGCGGCTGGGGCCGCGGTGAGCTGCGTGCTATAGATGTCTATAATCCTGAAGCTCCTGAGATGATAATAGGTATGATATGTTTCTTTTTCTACCTTTTTTAGTAGAAATTGTTAGACACTATGTGAGGTACTCTTTTCCTCCAACTCCTTTCTCGAGGAGTTACTGAGGGTGACGCGGGGCATCAGTGTAACCCTGTGTCGGTGTTGTTCAACAATGCTTTGAATACACTAGAAAGAGGGGTTCTTCTCCCACTAAGACGTGTTTTTGTGACATGAGAAAAACCATGAGGGAGAGTCAGTACCACCCAAATCAAATAGTATTGAGGTGTAGTGGATGAGTCCCTTTGACTTGTGTGTTCATGGAGAGTTTGTGTGGTGGAGTGTCAGAGCAGGTACTGGCTTTTCCAGTGGAGATTCTCTACTTGAACACCCTTTTCTTGAGGTAACGCTAGTGGGTTTGTCATAGTTCCTGTTTTGGGGATTACTCTCCTTCCAATAGAGGAAAAGACGTGTGGGGTATGCCACATGCTTTCCGCGTCTAGCCTCTTGTAGTTGGATGAGTTTTCTCATCTTCCCTGTTCATTGGTACCTTGTGTGCTCAACGTTAATCTTGATACTATTATCAAGTATAGGTTGAGTTTATGGACACCCCATAAATAGAACTACGTGACTCACTATGTGGTGCTGGCAGTGGTAGTATTCACCCTAATAATATAGATATTCTATCCTCTGGGAGAGCGCTTTTTGGTTCACTTAGACCACCAATGTCTCAGGTGCGTCTTCACCCAGAGATACTTGAACCTGAGATGGCATTACTGGTTGAAATTCCTGTAGGACGATGACTTATATGTAGTCTATGCTCTAGAAAGTGGCAGAATTGTAGCAGATTCCCTTAGTAGGAAATCCCACGATCGCCAGGTGTAAGAATTTTTATAGTAGTTAGCTTCCCTACAGTTGACCCTGTTGAAGCAGGAGGGTGAAAATTTTCTTCAGTCGATGGTTTTGACTCATTCTATCCTTGAGCATGTAAGAGAGTCTTGGTTGTGATGCACCGACTATGAAATCTTGCGTGACCAGATATCCTTGGGTGTTTCACTAGATGGATATTCCGAAGGAAGGAATCACGAGACCCTGTTCTAGGAACAAACTGTGATTCCGGTCGTGATGTGGAATATAAAGGTTTGGCTGGGGAAGTCCCCCGAGTTTCTTCGGGCCGTTCAAAACCGTGCAATAGATTTCAAGGTTTCCTACCTCCTTGACCTACCCTCCCAATAGTAGGAGTGGGTGCACGACGTCTTCCATGTGGGGCAACTGATAAGATACGTGTGTGTTCCTACCCATGTCATCGAACTTAATATAACTTATGAGTATAAACCATCCCTTTGGTTCTTGTGTTGTGCCAGCATGGTGTTGTGCAAGTCTTCTTGGGAGTGGGAGATCCAAATGTGATCTTAGTATCCTGATCTGTTTTTCCTAGTTTTACTTTTTGGGGATGAAAAAATTGAAGTAGAAAATGATGCAGAGACCCAGTTTTTGCCCTATAAGAATTTTAAATATTTCTACATATGTTTCCAGAGACAGGCACTGAGAAAAAATGTAATTCCGAGGCCCAGTGTGCCCAGAATAAATTATAAAAAAATATTAAGTGTTTTTATACTATTCACACAACATAAATAGTATATCTCTTAAATGGTTGATCAGACCAGAAATATGAGACCACGGTTGGGTCTGGAATGCAGTTTTTACCCTAGGCGTGACATAAAATATGTCGGCACGGTACGTTCGGACCCCTCACTCATTAGCAGTAGGTAAATGGATAAATTATTTTATTAATTCATTCATTTAATAGGTCAAACCCAAATAACTCTGAAATGGAAACTTTTATTAGAAATATGAGACCACAGCTAATTTTGGAGCGTGCCGTTTACCCTAAGAGGGGTATAAGTTTTGTTGGCGCAGGGCCGCTGTGAGAAGAGTCACCTAAGGGCAAAATCGTCATTTTGGAATAACCACTTAGTGATTTTTATCTTTGGCGTTCTTTTCAAATAAATTTCAAATGAATTCTCGGAATGGAAATCTGAGACTTCTATTGAGTTTTAAATGGAGTGTTTTACCTAGGCGCGATATAAAATAAGAGGGCGCGATAGTTTCAGATTCCATGCTAAGCGGGTTTTTCTATAAATGAAAAAACAGGAGTTCAGATTTTGGGTTTTCCCTTATCTCTCCTCTCCCTATCTCTCCCTTCCTCCCTAACTCTCTCTCTCTCTCTACCATTCTTTGGCATTCTTCTTCAGATCGAGGAGTGAACTCTGGCGGATTGAAGCGGGATCGCAGCGGGTGCGTCTCCAATGAAAAACAGCTGAATCAAGGTAGTATTTTTGTGGATTTTCACATTTTTGGTTGAATTGCTCAGTTTTTCTTCATTTTATTCATTTAAATTCTATAATTTGAGAATTTGGATGATGACCAAATGAACACGACCATCATCTGAGCCCCATTCTAAATCCCATTCTTGGGTGTTCTTCGTCCAAAGTTTCGGACATGACAAAACCTTGACGGATCGATGAGATAGGGGCGGAGCTATGAAGGCCTCATCCTGAGGACCCTAAATCTAGCTTTGTAATTGAAATCAGACCTCTGATGAGGTCCCGGTGGTCCATGGAAGGGACCACCAGTGTAGGCCGGCGGCGTCGCGGTGGAAGCGCGAAGGTGTCAGTGTAGCCGAGGGTGTAACATGGAGGTGCGGATGGTGTTTGGGTGTGGAGAGATCGAGAGTAGCGGCGCGAGACTCTGGTAGGTGGCACAAGGATGCCGGAGTACGAGGGAGCTGGCGGCGTGGGGTTGGCATGGCATGCGGCGAGCTGGGAGCACCGGGGCAACACAGTCGCTCGACATCGGAACGCACAACAGGTGAGGCCGGGGCTTCCGGTAGGGATGGTGGCATCGGCGCGGCGCACTAGGACAACGCAACTCGAAGGGAGTCCGAGTGATGGGGTGCGGCTATCGTGGTCAGCAAGGGAGGAGTCCAAGGCACTGACCTCGGGGGCAGTGAGGAGGTAGAACCCACGTCTCGCGGGTCTCTGCGTTGGCACGAAGAAGGAGGGCGACCGAACCTCATGGCCGGTTAGTGTCGGCATGGGCCACGACCACAAGGTCACGGTGAGCTATAGTGGACTCACGATTGACTCGCGGGATGGTGGATTGGACCGTTCTGGCCAGGGCGGGCCGACCCAGTAGAGGAGGGTCCGACCAAGTGGGCCGGACCGGCCCAATGGGCCCCTTCGCGTTCAAAGGGGCACAACTTCTAAACGGCACATCCTTTTGACATGTCGTCTACGGCCATGGGTTTGTCTCAAATGGGTTTTGAGAATTTTGAGTTTCATGCTCGAAGGCTGGTGACTCAGAACACTTTAATTTAATAATAATAAATTATTATTAAAGCTTGCAACCGACGTATCTCATGAACCAGACGTCCATTTGATGCGCCGTCAGAGGTGCTGTGACCCTGGAGTTGAGGTGGTCCTTTAAAATCTGGTTTGGGACCTTTAAGGTTTGGTTTCATTTTTCGGTGACATGAAACACTTAATGTGATTAATTAATTAATTGATTAATTAATTATTTTTGCATCAAACCTAACTCCCATTTTGGATTTCCGATTGACGTGCCGTCAGCGGCACCGTGACCTTAGTCCTCGTGTAGACTTTTTGAGATGATTTATGAAGTGTTCATGTTAGAGACAAGGTGTAGTCCCCACAGGTCCCGGTTCACACGTTTTATGGTGAAATTACACCTTTTCACCTATCATTTGTTTGGGGTTTTTGAGCACTCGATTTTGTGTTTTTTTCTGAGGGGATTGCAACGGTGCAATACACCTGCCTAAATTTGGGCCAAGGCATGGGCCCTACGAGGTGGATTTTAGGCGTATGCTGTGTTTTTATGACTTATGATTTATAACTCTGTTCGGGGAAAATGAATAGCCTATTTTGTGTGTTTATCTACTAGTATCACAATGGTGCGATCTGCGTGACGTGTTTTGGGATCAAGGTGTGGGCCGCACAGGGCGCTGTTTGCGTATGACACCGAGAGATGCAGTTTCTGCATCAGGAGTCCATTTCGAATGAGTGAGTAGTCGATCTTGTGTGTTTTTCCGCAAGGATCATGGCAATGTGATCCGTTTGATTTTTTTTTGAAAAAGATAGAGGTTGTGCCTCTTTTATTTAAGATAATTAAAATAAAGGAGTCCAAAAGAGAGTGCGGAAAAAAATACCAAAATAAAATGTGATCCGTTTGATTGTGCATATCCTTTTCACAATTTCTTGTTAAAGGTGGAAACATGAAAGAGATATAAGTGGAAGATCATTTTGATGTGTTTGAAGAGAATCCGTGGCTTAGGTCAGCTTCGACTATTGTGAGATCAGAGAAGATGTATGTAAAGATACGGTCGATGTTCTGGGATCGTTTGAGGAGGCGTGTCAGCTAATCTATGATTCTGACCCTCCGGCTTAGCAACGAGCGTCGTGCGCTCGTCGGCTTTACGACCAATGTGGCATGTACTTTGGGAGTACCTTAACACACCTAGTGGTACTTTTTCACCCTTTTTGGTACCCAAAAATGGTTAGGTACATGACCAAGTGGTGAGAAGGGGTCACACGTGGTGTGAGCCCCACACACGCTGCGTACCACTATGAATATTCTACCTCTCACATCTCTTTCTTCTGAACTCAGATTATGGCCTATGAATAGCCTATCCTGAGTGTTTTTCCACGTATGATGTGATGGTGCCCTACGTAGTGACCTTTGAGATACGATACGAGATTATCCAAGCACAATGCCTATCTGAGGCGATGCTTGATGATGATAATGATGACAATAATGTTTTCAGAATCACTAGACCAATCCCGGATTACCCTCCAGTGAGGCTGGGCAGTGTAATTCTCCAGTTACTCTTTCAGGGCTTACCCTCCAGCATAGTTGGGTAGTGGCGTTTGCCGATATCTTTTAGGGATTAACCTCTAGCGCAGCTGGGCAGTGGAGTTCACCGATATCTTTTAGGGATTACCCTCCAGCGCAGCTGGTCAGTGACATTCTCCAGTTACTCTTTCAGGGATTACCCTCTAGCTAGGCTGGTTAGTGGTGTTCGCCAATGAATTTTTTAAGTATATCCTCCAGTAGGGATGGATAGTGGGTTCACGACTTTGTGACATGATCTCTCGACTGTGCGATATAGCGACGAGACGTACTTGACGTGAATTTGGACTCTCTAGAAAGAGGGGTGATTTTACCACCAAGAAACATCCTTGTGACGTAATGTAAAACTATGTGGGTGAGACAAAATCAGCCAAAGAGGATAGTATCAAGGTGCGGTGATTGAGCCCCTTTGACTTGCAGTTTAGGGTGAACATGTGGGATGCTGGGCATCGATGGTGTTTACTTATAGAATGGTTGGCGACCCTTTTCCTGGGCTGATCTAGTTTTATGGATATCCCCTTAATCTCTCATTTGGGATTATTTGGTTGAGTATATATATATATATATATATATCATATTTCTGTACCCACTTCTTGGGATTTGGTTAGTCTCTTTCCAGGAGAGGCGAAGATGCGTGGGGTATGCCACATGATTTCCGTGTCTAGATTCTCATGGTTGGATGAGTATACTCTCTTACTATAGGTAGCTAAGACTCAATGAAAAGTTCACCCTATCATTGTTTCTAGATCCTCGTGTTTGGATGAGCTTACTTCACTTCTTTGTTGGGTTGAGCTATACTCTTTTACTGTGCCTTGTTCTATCTGCTGCTTCCCTCTTCAGTACCTCACTTACTGCTCCCTTGATCCTTCAGGGCATCCTACTGAGTCTTTTTATACTCACCCCTGCTTGAGATTTTCCCACACTCAGTGTGCCCTTGCAGACGATGAACGGGTTGATTGTGACATCAGAGGAGCATAGGGATACATAGAGCTTGGACCGCGTGCAGTGGTTGTAACTTGGGATCCAAGAGCGGGGATCTCTCAGCTATTTTACTTTTCAACATGTTTCTAGGTTGTGGAAATTTTCTAGTAGGGTGTGTATTTTTCCCCTTTCCCTTTCAGTTTACTTTTCTATAATTGTACTATTTAGAGGTTGATACATATTTGTGGTTTATATATATAACAGTGTTTTATCTTAATTTATTTTTAGTATACACTGTTTGCATTGAGTTGGTTGTGTGTGTGTGTACAGGTAATTAGGCAAAGGCCTCCCTGAGTTGTTATACCTTCAGCGCTGTTCGCCAGCCCCTGTCTTATGGAGGTGGGCTTGGGGTAGTTGCGGCTCAAGCTATGGTACGGGTCGGGTCATGACAGTTGAATTCCCTTATTGTTATTCCTTGAACCTTATAAAAATAAAATCTATAGTGGAAAAACTTGGTAATTAGATTAACCTTGAATTTGGACATAAAAGTGGTAAATTTTGTTTTATAAAAAGTAAATGGGTAATGTTAAACTGATGATTCTAATTAGACCCTTGACCTTATTTTGGTTGGACGTTATAAAATGGATAACTATGTTTGAAATGGATTAAAAGTGAGTTTTAAACTAAATCAATGGTTGTGAAATAGAATTTCACCACCATTGATGTATAAATGGAATTTAATAATTTTGAAATGATAGTGACTTATCAAATTAGTATCCACAGTTTATGGAATTTGTTACTAGATGGTAATTTGGAAAATGGTATTTTAGAAATAGTACTTAAAATGGAAATTTGATATAGTAAATTGAATTTAATTTTTGAATTAAAAATGTGAAATGCTATTGATTAAATGTATATTGAGTTTTATTTTACAATGTGGTGAAAATTGGTATGTTCCTTGGTTTTGATAAATTTATAAGTGGAAACCTTGAAATGGTAATTTTTGATATATGTTTTGGTAAAAAAAACACCAGAAGAGGGTGGTCCACATTACTTATTGTCCTATAGACTAGTTGAGAAAACACTTGTAGGGGTGGTCTCTGTTACTACATATATTGTTTGAGAAAACTCTTGTAGGGGAGGTCAATGTTACTATTGGGCTATGCCCGTGGATAGGAAAACTCTTTTAGGGGAGATCCATGTTACTCATTTGAATATCAAGGAAACTTGGATATGTTATATGGTTAACAAAATCATTATGATGTGACTAGAGATACCCCAACACTGGTTTAAGTATGTATGATTTATTTGGTTCATGAAATTAAGAATAAAAAACTATATATTTGTCCTTAGGTGTCACTAAAAACCTAGGGCATCAATGATTTTTTTTATTTTTCTTAAAATTATTTGAGAACTGTTAAATTTTTTACCTTGATCACTTTTGAAAGCACTTTTTATAGACTAGTTATATTTAGGGACACTATTGACGGTGTCCTACTAAGTTGTACTCACACCTTGCTTAGGCTTCCATGGAACTTGGGTACCCGAGTATACACCATTACTAATCATAGGTACAGGTTCAGGTAAAGGACCGATATTGATGACTACTAATTTATTTTCCTAGGTTGGAGTTCAGATGATGTGACCAGGCTAGACTCAGGACCAGTTGGGTATGAACCATTAGCCTTAGTCTTATTTTTTTATATTTTAGTACTGTTCGTGCATGATCCACCCACGAGGGATCCAATTTGGTATGTATGACACATTATTTTGTTATCACATGTGATGTTGTATTTATTTTTTTGGTACTTTCCGTGGTTGTGATGTTTATCTAGATGTGTATCTAATTTATTTTATTTAAACTATGTTTAACACTATAATAAAAAGGGAATACTCTCCTCATGAAAACCTCATAGTCCCTCGCCACAAGTTAGTATCCTTTGGTGTTTGTGGAGGTGCACCTAAGGTTATGTGGTGAGCACCGATCATTTAACGACCCAAACATTCATTAATGGAAATCCATATTGATCTAATTAAATGTATCTTTATGTAAAATGTTTATATAAAATGTCAAATTCTTTGGTTTTATGTTAATAATTGTGACCATTACTAATATAGCTGTTGAATAGTGATCACATGATTAGTATAAATATAGGGATTTGACGAATCCAATTTACTCAGACAAAGGAAGCGATGACCTCATCTAGTATACGTGCCCCATACGAAGCCAATTTTTAAGAGCTTGGAAAGGAGATTGCGTATTTGGGCTTCACTCTTGACCAATACCAATCCAAGCTTGAATATGTTAAGCTCGAGCGAGACCTCCTACGAGATAAGTGGAAGTTGATAGAGATTACCACCCGGGCAATGTTATCCGAGCCACCCCAAGAGTCTGTCACCATCGCACACCTTACTCTTCGGACTTATGCGAGTGTTATAAGGGGTTATGTAACAAGACCTTAGAACTATGGTTATGTACATTATATTTTTGTATATAATAATGAATATACTTTCATTTTATTATTGTTACCTTGTAAATAGTTTTTAAAACACAAATAGTATTTTTAGTTAATATTCAACTAAGAAATCTATTTTGATGAATTAATGGATTTTTGTATTAAATAATATTTTAATAAAATATTATTATTATTTTTAAATTAACTTTTATTAAATATAAATGATCGTATACTTTTATTAATGCAATTGTAATTTTTATTAAGGTTCGAAAGCCATTTTTGTCAAAACCCGTGAATTATTGATAAATGTCAGTTTTTATTTTAAAAGTTAAAATTAACATATTTATAAAATTATTTATATACAATAAATATTATTTATGGAATCATGATGTAAAAATTATCCAACGGTGAATTTTTTATAATTTTCTGAGACAGTCAAATTTTTGGGTAAAAATTAAATACCGTTTAAATATATAATGTGTTTTATGACATCATAATGACCCAATAGTGATGTAATAAAATACTATAAGCTTTATTTTCGGCTAATATATGTTTTAACATTAAAATAATTTTATTTTGGGTTTGTTTTACTTATTTTAAAAAGCATTAATGGACCCTTCAAGACTTATTAAACATCTTGTCTTTTTAAATTGTTTTCCTTGGGAGTGTGACTTACCTCCACATAAGAAACCCCATTATTTTAAGAAGTTAGGACTTTGGACTTATAAAATATTTTTTTTCACTTCCATTTTCTAAAAACCATGTGAAAAAACCATGGGTTGGTTTGTGGTTTGGATTAGTTTAATGTGAGGTGACCCAAATCTAAATAATAAAGAATTCCCTCACCTTTCCTATATAAAACCACCCAAGATCCCACTTCCTCCTCACTAAAATCCTTTTGAGTTCATCCAACCTATTCCTTAATCTCTATAGAATCCTCCCAAGGTGTCCCAAGATCCCAAGAAGCCTCCATGAATCCTCTCTCAAGCCTTTGGAAGCACACTTCCAAGTAAGGGTTTTTTTCTTCCTTTCTCATTTTTGTCCAATATTCTTTAAATTGTTATGCCCTTTTAATTTCAATTATAAATGTTGAGGTATGGTTTATCACCTCCCCCATAATTCCCTATTTATGTTTGAATTATGGTAGATCCATTTATCTCTCAATAAATTCCTCCCATGTACACCCATTACTATGCCGAAATTCTGAAAGGAATTTATCTCTCCTCACTTACATTCAAGCAATTATATTATATCATGAATCTAAATTCCATTAAAATTGTTGGGACATGTATATATATTACCCCATTAATTTAAATTTCATGTAAATATGATGATAAACTCCTTTCTCTCTCATCAACACTTTTTTATGAATTCTTACATCACGCCGTTACGCTGCCGAAATTGCACCGATTTTCCAAGACAATGTCATTGTGTAGTGAATACCATACCCATTTCTCTATCAAGGGTATTCAACTTTATTCAAATTTACTTATTTATTATAAAGTTTCATGTATGAATTCCACATTCCTTTATCGTGAAATAAATGATTATGTTTTATGAATCCATGTTATATGATCCATGTGGCACACTTATGCATGAAATGAAATGTTTAAGAAGGGTGAGCCCTTATAGAGTTCCAATGCATTGGGTAAAGTATAGTACCATGATACGTCATGTGAAATGGGTGTTTAATCATGCTAATTAAATTTCAATGAGGTTTTACTCATGCTTCATGTGCAATGAGGATTTACTCATGCTCCATGTGAATGAGCCTTGGCTCATGCTAATTCCATGTTAAGTGTTGTTGCCACATTTCCATGTTATGATTCTCATGATTTATCATGCCTTTATGTTTATGCTTATTTTGTTCTCTATTGATATTACTATTGTCTAACATGTATTGTATTCCTCATGTTATTCCATGATTATTCCCTTACTGGGCTTTATATCTCACACTTTTCTTATGCATGTCCTCAGGTTATCCCATGCAATGCTAAGTACAAGGGAACATAGTGGTCATGTAAAGGAAGTTTTCAATAAAGATGTTTTATTTCATGTTTTAAGTTATTATGTAATTATCCTAATCCCCAAATAAACTAGACCTCTCGATCTTCTATGTTGTATCAAGTGAAGTTTATGTAATAAATCAGGTTTAAGTGTGTAATAAAAAGTAGGGTTGTCATAGTTGGTATCAGAGGATAGTTTTATTTATTTTTGGGATTAGGATTAGAAAACCCTAGTGAAGACTTAGAGGCAAGACTAAGTAAAATAAAAAAATCCCTAAGTTTTGGTGAGTATTGAGTAAGTGGTTTATCAAGAAAATACATCCCTGTCTGGATATGAGCAGGTAGAGGCGGCTCTGGCATAGATGTATCCTAGGGGTAAAACCCGAAAATACTGCTTTGAGCTATACTCGAACGAGAACTGGTGCACGAAAACGGTCCTTGATGCTCTCTTGGTTATGCCACTCCCAGGGGATATGATTTGGTAAATTCACAAGCTTAGTGTGAACCAATATTAAGGGACATAAAATGTCCTAAGAATATATGTTAGAAAGTAGATCATGGATAACATAGACTGAAGCTAATAGATTCATATGTCAAGGAAGTAAGAGTTATTTATAAGTCATTAGTTTTTTCCTTGGATTAACCTTTATGTGTTACCCCTAACTTTCCTTTTATTCTATCCAATGGATGGTAATAGGAGGACTCGGTCTAACAACCGATGTGAAGATCAATGTGATGCCTGTACTAATGAGATGCCCAATCCAATGGGAGTGGGAATCACGAACTTTGTCATGCTTTTCTCTTAGATAACTCAAGATTTGAATAGAAACATGGTTCAAGAGGAACGTTCGTCCCCCCAAAGAAAGAACAAGTTTCTATCAAGAGATTCATGAGACACAGGCCTCCTACTTTTAATGGATCGTCCGATCCCTCAATCGCTGAACAATGGATCAACTCCATTGACAATATCTTCTCCATCCTTCAATGTTTTGGACAAGAGAAGGTTCTCCTGGCTGCTTATCGTATGGGGGGTGAATCTGATAAATGGTGGACATTGATCAAAAATAAAAATCCTAAGGAGGAGATTGAGGTGTTGTAATGGAAGGATTTCTGTAAGATGCTTTTTGATAAATATTTTCCGCACACCCTCCAGCTTAAGATGGAAAGGGACTTCCTTGACCTCAAGAAAAAAGACAACAAATCTGTTGGAGTGTATGAGGAAAACTTCACAAGGCTTGCATGATACGATTTCAGATTTGTCATTACCCCTCGAATGCAAGGTTGACCACTTCTTTGGTGGGCTGAAACCTAGCCTGTGGAAAGCGCTGGCGATCCATGACTTTGACAGCTATGAGTAAATTGTATGATGTGCCCTCAAGGTCAAAATAGAGATTGGATAATCTCAGGGGTATCATGGGGATAGTAAGCATAAGGTGGACTTCAATACTGGCGGTCCGATGGATAAATCCAATGGTGCTAAGAAGATCCAACAACCCACTTTCCAAAGGTGCGAAAAGAAGCACCTTGGAAATTGCCTGAAGGGTATGAGAAAATGCTTTAGGTGTGGAAGAGAAGGGAACCTAACTGTTAATTTTTGGAAAGAAAAACCCATGGCTCGACAGAGGAGAGGAACACTCTGTTCTACTCTCAACGCATTGTTCATTGCTACAACTGCAAAGAACCAGGGCATCTTGCAAATCAGTTCCCTAAGCCAAGGGTTTTCAAAGGCAACCAATAACCTCCAAGTAAGTAAGGGTGAGATTTTTCCATCACTACTGCCGAAGTGAACCCCGACAATGAAGTGGTGAAAGGTACGCTAGTTATTCATTCAAGAATAGTGAACTTACTTTTTGATTCTGGTTCTACGCATTCTTTTATATCTCAAAAGTTTAGTAGAATAATCCCATCACCACCACAAGTCATGGAAGTGAAGATGTCGGTGAGTACGAAAAATGGGGCAATCATTGCATCCCATGAATATAACTCCCCCCTTGTCATAATCTGTGGATTGAACTTCCCGAATAATCTCATCATACTCCCTCTGGTAGAATTTGATGCAATTATTTGCATGGATTAGCTTTCCTTATATAGATCCAACATAAATTTCCATGATAGGGAAATCACTCTCCATGTGGATAATCGACCCCCGATTCTATACAAGTGCAAAAAGGAAGATGAATCTTCTTTAGCTCCATCATCTCAAGTGTGGATATTACTACCCTATGATCACACATATCTATCTCAGATGATTGAGTCCAATGAAGCAACCATCCTTGAAGACATTCCTATTGTGAGGGAATTCACTGAAGAGTTTCCCAAGTAATTTCTTGGTTTTCCTCCTACAAGAGATATTGAATTCTCAATTGAACTTATACCTGTGGCATTACCAATATCAAAAACTCTGTATAGAATGGATGTTTTAGATCTTGAAGTGCTGAAGAAACAACTACAGGAGAATCTAGATAAAGGGTTTATATGACCAAGTGCTTCACCATGGGGTGCACCATTCCTCTTCGTCAAGAAGAAGGATGGGTCAATGCGCCTTTTCATCGATTATTGTGAGCTCAAAAAAATCACGATAAAGAACATGTATCATATCCCACAAATTAATTAATTTTTTTCGATCAGCTGCATGGAGCACAATACTTCTCCAAGGTGGATTTGTGGTCGAGATATTATCAAGTAAGGGTAAAGAAGGAAGATATCCCCAAGACTTATTTTCATACAAGATACGGGCACTATGAATTCATAGTAATTCCTTTCAGACTCACTAATTCTCCAGTAATCTTCATGGAATTGATGAATAGAGTCTTTAGAGATTACCTAGACAAATTTGTGGTAGTCTTTATAGATGATATTCTGATATACTCCAAAACCAAGGAGGATCATGAGGAGCATCTAAGAACTATACTAGAGACCATGCATAAGGAGAATCTCTATGAAAAGTACAAAAAGTGTGAGTTCTTATTGAAGGAGGTGTCATTATTGGGACATATCATCACAAGCAATGAGATATCTATGGATCCCTCCAAAATAGATGCAATTGAGGGATGGCTGAGTCCAACATCAGTAACAGATATATGTAGATTCTTGGGGTTAGCTGGATATTATCGATGATTTGTGAGAAATTTATCATGATTTTATAACCCTCTTACCAAGATAACTCGGAAGGGAGTAAAGTTTTCTTGGAGTGATGAATGCAAATAAAGATTCAAGGAGTTGAAAATGAGGCTTATCACTGCGCCCGTGCTCACTTTACCCACAATTGGAGAACTTTTTGTGGTATTCAGTGATGCTTCGAAGAAGGGACTGAAATGTGTGTTGATGAAAAATGACAAAGTCATTGCCTATGCTTCAAGGCAATTAAAAGTTCATGAACAAAACTATCCAACACATGATCTGGAGTTGGCGGTTGTGATATTTTCTTTGAAAATCTGGTGGCATTATCTCTATGGGGAGAAATGTGAGATATATACTGACCAAAAGAGTCTCAAATATATATTCACATAGAAATAGATTAATATGCACCAACTAAGATGGTTAGAGTTGATCAAATACTATGACTGCTCAATCCATTACCACCCCGGGAAAGTGAACAAGGTGGCAGATGCCCTAAGTAGAAAGGACCCAACAATTCTATCATTGATGAGAATTGAAAAGGATCCAATATTCTTATATTTGATGAGGATGGACATGGGAATAATAAAGAAGAGAACATCCTCAATCCTTTCACAAATGATTGCTCAACCATCACTTTTGGAAAGGTTAAAGGATGCTCAAAAGGATGATGTGGGAATTCAGGAAAAAGTGGAAGCTATTGGAAAAGGGAAATCCTCAAAGTTTAATGTTAATGAAGAAGTAATTGTGAGATTTGGGAAAAGACTATGTGTTCCATCAATTATAGAGCTAAAGAAGGAACTTTTGGATGATGCACATAGTTCAAAGTTCTCTATTCACCTAGGAAACACAAAGATGTATCAAGATCTCCGAGAGAATTACTGGTGGGATAATATGAAGAAGGAGATCACTGAATATACATCAAGGTGCCTGATGTGTCATCAAGTGAAGGCAGAGAGGAAGAAGTATAAAGGGATGATGCAAACATTTCCCATACCAGAATGGAAATGGTAGAAAATCACTATGGACTTTGTCACTGGACTTTTGAAGACATCCAAAGGCAACAATGCAATCTGGGTTGTTGTGGATCGTCTTATAAAGGTTGCACACTTCATTGCTATTTGAGAGTATTTCTCATTGGATCAACTGGCACAAATATATATCAGGGAAGTGGTAAGGCTGCATGGATTACTGCTATCTATTATGTCCGATCAAGATCCAAGATTCACCTCTAAGTTTTGGAAGAGTCTTCAACATGATCTGAATACTAAAATGAACTTCAGTACATCCTATCATCATCAAACTGATGGCCAATCCAAGCAGACTATCCAAACACTTAAGGACATGTTGAGAGCATGCTCAATGTACTTTAAAGGAGGATGAGATCAACATCTTACTCTAGTTGTGTTCTCATATAATAACAGTTTCCACTCGAGCATCCAAATGACACCATATGAAGCCCTTTATGGGAAAAGGTGCATAACAACGACGTGTTGGGATGAGGTCGGTGAGCTTAAGCTGCTTGGAGCAGAAATGGTCTAAGAAATGGTGGAGAAGGTGAAATCCATTCAGCAGCATATCAAGGCAGCCCAGAGTCGACAGAAGAGTTATGCAGATAACCGTCGATGATACCTTGAGTTTAAAGTTGGAGACATGGTATTTCTACACATATCTCCGTGGAATAAGGTTATGAGGTTTTGAAAGAAAGGGAAGTTAAGTCCAAGGTACATTGGCCCCTTCAAGATTCTTGATCGTGTCGGGACTGTGGCCTATCGACTAGCACTTCCACCTACCATGGACAAAGTACATGATGTCTTTCATGTATTCCTCTTAAGGAAGTACATACCAGACCCTTCACATGTACTCTCTTCAGAGGTGGTATAGTTACAGGATGATCTTTCTTATGAGGAGCAACTAGTGAAGATCTTAGACTGTAGATAAAAAGTTCTACAAAATAAGACAATGCCCCTCATCAAGGTGTTGTGGCGAAACCACAAGTTTGAAGAAGCGATGTGGGAATTGGAGGAAGTGATGAAGCATAGTTACCCGCATTTGTTTTAGTGTGGGAAAAGGAAATTTCGAGGGCAAAATTTCTTAAGGGGGGAAGATTGTAACAACCCAAACATTCATTAATAGAAATCCCTCTTGATCTAATTAAATGTATCTTTATGAAAAATGTTTATATAAAATGTCAACTTCTTTGGTTTTATGTTAAGAATTATGACCATTTCTAATACATCCATTGAACAGTTTTCACATGATTAGTATAAATATAGGGCTTTAACGAATCCAATTTACCCAGACAAAGGAAACGATGGCCTCATCCAGTAGACGTGCCCCATACGAAGCCCATTTGTCAGATCTTGGAAAAGAGGTTGCATCTTTTGGCTTCACTCTTGACCAAGACCAAGCTGATCCTAAATATGTTAAGCTCGAGTGGGACCACCTATGAGATAATTGGAAGTTGATAGAGATTACCACCCGAACAATGTTATCCGAGTCACCCCAAGAGTCTGTCACCATCGTACACCTTACTCTTCGGTATTATGTGGGTGTTATAAGAGGTTATGTAACAAGACCTTAGAACTATGGTTATGTACATTATATTTTTTTATATAATAATTAATATACTTTCATTTTATTATTGTTACCTTGTAAATAGTTTTTAAAACAAAAATAGTATTTTTAGTTAATATTCAACTAATAAATATATTTTTATGAATTAATGGATTTTTATATTAAATAATATTTTAATAAAATATTATTATTATTATTAAATTATTTTTTTAAATATAAACGATCATATAATTTTATGAATGTAATTGTAATTTTTATTAAGGTTGGAAAGCCATTTTTTTCAAAACCCGTGAATTTTCGATAAATGTTGGTTTTTATTTTAAAAGTGAAAATTAAAATATTTAGAAAATTATTTAGATAAAATAAATATTATTTTTGTAATCAAGACGTCAAAATTATCCAACAGTGAATTTTTCACAATTTTCTGAGACTGTCAAATTTTTGGGTAAAAATTAAATACCGTTTAAATATATAATGTGTTTTATGACATCATAATGACCCAATAGTGATGTAATAAAATACTATAAGCTTTATGTTCGGACAATATATATTTTACCATTAAAATAATGTGATTTTGGGTTTGTTTGACTTATTTTACAAATCATTAATGGACCCTTCAAGACTTATTAAACATCTTGTCTTTTTAAATTGTTTTCCTTGGGAGTGTGACTCACCTACACATAAGAAACCCCATTATTTTTAGAAGTTATGACTTTGTCCTTATAAAATATTGTTTTCCAATTACATTTTACAAAAACCATTTGCAAAAACCATGTGCTGGTTTGTGGTTTGGATTAGTTCAATGTGAGGTTTCCCAAACCTAAATAATAAATAATTCCCTCACCTTTCCTATATAAACCCACCCAAGATAACACTTCCTTCTCAATCAAAGGCTTTGGAGTTCTTCCAACCTCTGCAATACTCTCTCTATAATCCTCCCAAGGTGTCCCAATCTCCCAAGAAGCCTCTCTCAAGACTCTCTCAAGCCTTTGGAAGCACACTTCCAAGTAAGGGGTTTTTTCTTCCTTTCTCATTTTTGTCCAATATTATTTAAATTGTTATGCCATTTTAATTTCAATTATAAATGTTGGGGAATGGTTTTGAACCTCCCCATAATTAACTCTTTATGTTTTAATGATGTTATACCCCTTTATCTCTCAATAAATGCCTCCCATGTACACCCGTTACTATACCGAAATTGCAAAAGGAATTTATCACTCCTCACTTACATTCAAGAAATTATTTTGTATCGTGAATCTAAATTCCATTAAAATTGTTGTGAAATGTGTCTATATTACCCCCTTACTGTCCATTTCATTTAAATACGACGATAAATCCCTTTATCTCTCATCAACCATTTTTATGAATTATTACATCACACCGTTACACTGCCAAAATTGCACCGATTTTCCAAGCCAGTGTCATTGTGTAGTGAATACCATACCCATTTATCTATAAAGGGTATTCACCTTTATGAAAATTTAATTATTGATTATAAAGTTTCATTTATTAATTACACATCCCTTTATCATGAAATAAATGATGATGTTTTATGAATCCATGTTATATGATCCATGTGGCACACTTATGCATGAAATGAAATGTTTAAGAAGGGTGCACCCTTATAGCGCTCCAATGCATTGGGTAAAGTATAGTATCATGATACGTCATTTGAAATGGGTGTTTACTAATTATAATTCAAGTAAAATTGGGTTTTACTCATGCTTCATGTGCAATGAGGATTTACTCATGCTTCATGTGCAATGAGCCTTAGCTCATGCTAATTCCATGTTAAGTGATGTTGCCACATTTCCATGTTATGATTATCATGATTTATCATGCCTTTATTTTTATGATTCTCTTGTGATATATTGATATGCCTATTTTCTAACATGTATTTTATTCCTCATGTTATTACATGACTATTCCCTTTCTGGGCTTTATAGATCAACCTTTTCTTATGCATGTCCTCAGGTTATCCCATGCAATGCTAAGTACGAGAGAATATAGTGGTCATGTAAAGGAAGTTTTCAATAAAGATGTTGTATTTAATGTTTTAAGTTGTTATGTAATGATCCTAATCCCAAAATACACTAGACCTCTCGATCTTCTATGTTGTATCATGTGAAGTTTATGTAATAAATCAAGTTTAAGTGTGTAATAAAAAGAAGGGTTGTCATATATCAATAGTTTGGGGTAGTGGGATGTTATAAAGTGGTATTAGAGATGTAATTTTTTTATTAATATTTTTTCATGGTATATAAGAGAATATTACCTATCATATCTAGTTAATGAGCTCATTCTTGAGAGTTGCAGACCTGCGTATGGGAGAAAATCCATGTTTCCAAATATCATAATTGTTGTTTTTTATTTTCACTTTTACAGTTGATTAATTTCCACCTAGAGTGGTGTACTTGGGTGTTATGTTATTGATTTTTGGGATTTTTACTTTGGGATGGTATATAAATATGGTGTTTTCACTCATACATCATGCTAGACACATAGGATTTATACGTCATATGTATGTTTCCTATGATTGATAGCTACATAGGATTCACATAAGATGTTATTTTTCTTAAATTTTATGGTTTATATTTGATGTTAATTTATATTTTCCAATGTTTCAAATAATTTATATGGATTGGTTGTTTAAACTATCTAAAACAATCTAAATGGTGTTTTCACATATAAATGTATGGTGACATTACAACTAGCCAACTCCTTGAGTGACCCCTTATAAATTCTAGGTAGATATAAATGAGTTACTAAAGTGATGATTTTGGTTAAATAAGGTGCTGATAAGCAACTTATAAGGTGTGTTAACTTATAAATTGTGAATGGAATCCTATCTAACCAAACTAGGGTTATGATATCTAGATAAATTATTAATGGTTAAAACATGAATTTTAATGAGTAATGGATAATGATATATGGACTTTAGTAGTGAATGAGTCTTGGTAGATAACTTGATCTATAAAAACATTGGGTTGATATTACATGCAATTAAACTTGGATTTTGGATCTTATAATTAAATTGAAGTAAAAAATGGTGGAATATTTAGGGAACATGGTGATATGTACACTTTTTTATGTGTGACATGGCCCTATGTATGGATGGTTTGGTCTATTGTGAGTGACATAGTTTTGAGATTCTTGTAGTATGTTATGTAATGAGAAACAAGTCTAGAGGGAGAGCTCAGTTTTTGAGATCTTGATGGGTTTAGTGTACTAGATAGTGGGATGCTACCTGTTGTGCCATCAGTTGGGATGTGACCTTGAGGCTGTGAGATGTCACCTTGTATTTTGGCTTCTTGTAACCCTTTTGGGTTTATTCTAGACCCAAAAATGGGTAGGGTTATTTTAATTTAAACTTGGATATGTTTTAAAACTTAGAGAGAGTGTCTTGATACATCATTGATTATATTGGGTGTGTATTAATGGGTAGATCTAGATTAATCATTTAGATTTGGTGTGTTAGATACCGTGTGTTTAGGAATAGGGGTAGGAGTGCCACCCGTGAGTAGTGGTTTATGTGAGGTATGGACTAGGATCTAGGTGTGAGATCCCAAAAATCATTAGCATGTGGCTTAGAATAGTGCCAAGTCAATAAGTTTAATGATTGAGGGTAATTGTTAGATGGTTTATCTAGGTGTCTTAGATGTTTTAGATATGTAAGGTACAAGTAAATACTTTTTCACGGGGAATCGATGCACCGAGGGTGCTATAAAGTTTTTAGTAAAGGCATGGATCTTCCTTGGATCTTTTCTAATGAAATAACATTAAGTGTTTTGGTTTTGGTTTCAAGGCTAGTTTTGAAGGGGTCATGACTATTTGGATGCCTAATCACGCTATTTTGATGATGTTTTAATGCAGTAATCGATTATCACCCTTGACATTATTCTAGGTATGACAGATCATGGGTAGATTCTTATGATATTGGAATAAAACCTAGGATGGTGGGTGGATATGTGGTTAGACCTAAATCATGAGAGATATCATGATTATTGGACGAAAGCATTGTAGATGCCTCAAGTTTGATGGGACTGTTGTTCTAGGAGGCATGGTCAGATTCTTGATCATGAACATGAGCTTAAATTTTTTAATGTATGGATCATAGGACCTTTATTTGGGTTTGTAAATGGTTACATAGAGGAATATGACCCCTAGGTTTGGATAATAATGAAGATACAAGCACATGTTTGAGCAACACAATTTCATGGAATTATATGACTGAGTAGTCGGGCGGTACTGAAGCATGCACCCATTTTTTTATAGATGAGATTGGGGTAGTTCATGCACTGGTTCTATGTTATAATTCCTAAATCTAAACATATATTATTTTTTCACATTATTTAAATAATTTAGACATTAAATCTCACATAAAAATCTACCAATACCAAGAATGAAAGGTTTAGTGTCTTTGAGGACTAGTTATATATCCAACTAATTCCACAATACTTGTGAATATTTATCCATAATAGAACTCTTATATATCCCTTTCTAGACTTCTCATATGTTATAATTATCTTCATAAACTAGGGAATGGAAACATAAAAAAGGGTTGAGATCAAATTCTTATCAAGAGTAATCTTAAGTGATAATAATAAAGATTAAAAGTGAGCATAAGATAGGAATATGGATATAAGAATGTAAGAAATGAACATGAACATAAAATATAGAGTTCATACCAAATAAAATAAAGAGTATGATCATAATAATAGAAACATGAAATAAATAAATTAAATCCTAAGATCATGAAATCATGAAATATGTAGTGCAACATCCCCATATCATTTTTAGGTACTAATTTTCTCTTTTTCTTTATTTTCTCCAACCTATGAACTTTACCAATTTGTTCATAATGGTCTAGTTTCTTTTAGTTATAAGGAAGGGTTGAGGGTAATGTTTTGAATCTTTTTTGAGAGGTTGAGATGTTTCATGGGTGGTTTTTATAAGTGTGGACTTATACATGTTGCTGGATGAGATACAAGTAGTCCACCATCTATCCAATAAGGGCTACTAGCCAGTCAGTGGAATACTAGCAGTAGGGGATTCCTACATGAATCCCACTTTCTAGCTAGTGGAAGACTGAAAGATTAGGATTCCTATAATAATCCCACTATCTAGCTGATGGAGACCCTCTTTCCTTCCAGTGGAGACCCATCAGCCGACCAGTGGGGTTTCTTGGGGTGCATGTATTCTCCTTGACACCACCGGCTAACCGGTGGTAGCTAGTGGCTAGCCAGTGGTGATAATATGGGCCAGTAATTGATGGTAAATATCATATTTTTCTTCACTTGAAACCTTTTTTAAATACATTAATCATCCTATTTGGTCTTAACTAAATTTATTCAAACCTAAAGGCTCTCTTTAAGAATCCTTGTCTTTTCTAACCTGATTCCTTTGAAGATAAAAGTGTTGATCAAAGCCGTGGTCCTTTCTTGGTAGGCTGATATCTGTTTTGGTCTTAGATCTCTTTATTCTTCCAAACTCATTTTTTTATATCAATGGTTCATATTTTTCAATGATGGGAATTACTGAATTTGAATTTATAATATTTTTCTTTATAGATCCATTATGGAATTGTGGTGTCTTGATAAGATTCTCAATCCCATGTTGCATTGATTGGGAATTATGGTGGTAAGTGTTCCATTTTATTTTCATCATTTTAGAATGTGTTTATTTGGAGATTTTTTATTGGGAATTACTTTTTATGATCTTTTATTTATTCTTAATACCCTCAACTCATATTAGGTTGTTTTTATCTATGGTTATTAATATTTTTATTATTTTAAGGTAAGTGGTCTCATGATTTGAATTTCATCATCAAAACCTACTTTCTTTCTCTTTGAATTTGGTTTATAAAATGGTTGAAAAGTACAGATGAAGTTTTTATCATGGAAATGGTTTTTAAAGGCACATTTTTTTTGATAAATAGAGTTGGTTTTGGAAACTTTTGCGAAAATGGATCTCTCTATTGGTGTTTTTAATAGAAATAGTTTTAAATCATATTTTGTGTGGTTTCAAAGTTGGAATTACTTTGTATGAATCTAACATAGTAAACCCAAATGTGATTGATGATGAGGTAGGTATCCATCATCAGGGATAAACTCTTTCTTCTAGACTTGTTCTGCTAGGGTAACATGTGCAACAATTTGATGAAGTTGTGGAAATGATTCAATCTTAGAAGTGTTGTCTTACCCCGTCAAACCATTCTGATAGGGTAATGTGCACATTAGGTAACCTACTAATCACTATATTTTTACGATGATCCTCATTGATCTATAACTATCAATACCCATTGGCTTGTTTTATCTGGTGATTATATTTGAAATTCTTAATTGGAATGTGTATGAAAATGATTTGTAAAAACTATTTATTGGTACGATTTATAAATTGTGAAAGGTGGTTATTAATCCATGATTTATATCAAACAATTTAGAATTTTATATTATACCTTATCTCCATATAATTGAAAATAATTGGTTTATTTTATAAAGGATGCTTATGAAACACTTGGTGGGATCCTACTGGGAATTTTTTATCACACTCTATATACACCTTTAGGAATATATAGATCTTGTTTTATCTGATGCAAGTAAGAAAAATGTGACACAGGGTGGTAGTAGGTTTGTTCGTTAGTAGGGTTTGGGATTCAGGTGGCATCGTCATGTTACATGGTGTTAGGACTTAGTAGTTTTGAGTACTTGGGTTGTTTTATATATCTTGTAACTTATTTTCCTTGATGTTTTCATTTTTTCTACTATTTTCTTTATTTGTAATACCAAAATTTTTCTATACCTTTTATCACATTTTTATAGGTTATTTGTGTAAAAATCATTTCTATATGATTGTTCTTGATGTCCAAGTACTAAACTCCTACTTGTGAGGATCAAGAATGCCCTTTGATCCATGTTAGGACCTGTTTAGGTTATGTATTGTTGGGTAATCTAGGTTAGTTCATGAAAAATTTGTATCAATGGATAAGTTTTCCTTTTTCTGTTGTTGATAAAAATTTTGGGATGTCTTGGTAGATAAGAGATAAGAATGCAGTGACTTAAGGGGAATATTGTAAGTGAGAACCTAGCTACCCATCATCATGAAAAACATTAATTTACCACAGTTTATTGGGAAATGTGTCTTTTTGGATTTGGATAGTTTTAATACCATTCCTTAAATTTCTTATCTCTTGATAATTCTAGTTGACTTATCTTATTCTTGACAAGAATTTATTTTTGGATTTCATGTTCTTGTGTCTCTTTATCTGTTGACGTGTAGTACCATGCCCCCAATAATACTTATAATGATTCCTTAGGTGGGTAATGTCAAGGAACCATAGTAAGAGAATCCTCCAATTGATCATAATATGATTGAAATAGTGATGCGCACAGTCCAATCTATGGACCAAGGTGTGGCACTGACCCTTGTTCAAGATGGGGAGGCAAAACCTTTAAGGGATGATGATAAGAATTGATCCTAGGAATTTATTCACCTTAAACCACTATCTTTCCAAGGGATAAATAATCCACAAGATTTATAGGATTTGTTTTTAAATCTCAAGAGGATTTTTTAATTCTTCGAAACTCATAACTTAGTCAAAGTAAAGTGTACCATCTTTAAGATTGAAGTTTTGAGTAGATGGTGGTGGGACTTAGTTTTCTTGTCTAATAAGCCTAAGGTCTTGGAGTTTAAGGACTTTAAGGACTTCTTTACTGAGAATTTATACCTAGAATCCATGGCCATGGTGAAATACATGAAGTTTCTCAAACTTGATAAAGGGAACCAGTCAGTGATGGAGTACACTAATCATTTTTACGAGCTATTTGTGTTTTCATATGAGTTTATATATAATAAGAAGATGAAGGATCAAAGGTTTCATATGGTTCTTCAACATGATATCTGATAATAGGTCTTTATGTTAAAGCTAAACACCTATAAAGGTTGGGTCCGAAGCCTCATTTTATTATTAAAGGAAAGAAAATACCTCTTTTAACTGGGTAGAGGGAGACCCATTACATATCTCGAAGTCCCAGTGGTCATATAGCCCATTACATAGCCTGTAGGCCCAAATTTTTGGCCTAAGGCCCATTCTATGAATAGTAACATGGCTTCTATAGTACCCGCCGCTGCTATAGTGCCCTGCCGCCGCTACAGTACCCACTGATCAACAGTACCACCACTGCTACAGTACCGCTACAGTGCTGCTACAGTACCTGCTAAAGTACTACTACAGTACCTATACTAATGTGGTATATTGATCATTGATGGAAGAACTTGAACTGGCAGGTAAATGATATTGGATGGAGTTCCATTTTCCTCTGGTGGTAGCTCTAGTGGTTCTTACAATGGAAAGAGAAAGTGGACTAAGTTTCATGGGGGAAAAAATGGCTGTGCTTCCTTGATGTATTTTTCTACACCATCATCAATGTCTAGAGTCTTTACATGTTATTAGTGTGGATATATAGGACACAAAAAGTGATTTTCCCCACACCTCTGAATGTTTTTAACTCGTGAGAGTGACATGGCCACTTGAAGATGTTTTTTTGGGCTCTGTATTCACCTCACTTTAGTACAACCACATCAGAACTTATTATATATAAGGTGTATCTATATTCTTTACACACTTCAGGATTCCATCCATAAGTCTCTGAAACAGAGCATTTACATGTGGTTAAAGAGTTTCCTATGGAATTTTATATGGGTATTGTGATTGTGAGAGGTACCATTTCTATTGCTTCAACCTTAGTGACTGATTTATTTGATACATGTTCCTCTCACTCCTTTACATCAACACATATGGTGTAATCTCTAAAACTTCCAATGTAACTCATTCTATTTTCTATGGAATTGGAAAATCCTATAGAAAATAAGAGTGAGTAGGGTTTTCATTGTCCCTCATGCTCTTTCTTTATGCGTGACATAGAGAAAGTTTTTGATTTATTGGTTTTTGACTTGGACCTATTCAATGTGATTATTAGGATGGATTGGTTGATTGATCACAAGGCTAATATTGTTTATTATAATTGGTGGGTGTTCTTCACCACTTTTAACAGGAGATCCCATGTGTTTCAGGGAGAATAGGATCCAAGATCTAGTTGGATAGATCCATATCTTCTAGATCTTAGTAAGTTGATATTTTTGTATAAAATCATGTTAGAACATGAATCTAGTAGTGGTAGTCTTCCTCTGATAGTCAACGAGTTCTTGGAAGTGTTTCTAAATGACTTCTTTGGTTTTCCTTCAGAGTGGGAGGTGGTGTTCTTGATTGACTTAGTGCCTGAAAATCAATTGATATAAATTTCATCTTACCATATGGATCAAGATTAATTGAAAGAGATGAAAATTTAGTTGGATGAATTGAGATCCAAGGTCTTTATATGCCCAAGTGTGTCACATTGGGTATCCCCTATAATTTTTTCCAAGAAGGTCGATGAAACTCTTCACTTATACATTGATTATTGGAAGTTCAATCGAGTAACAATCAATAAAAAATATCCATATCCTCAAATTGATGATTTATTTGACCAATTTAAAGGGTAACTATGGTTCTCTAAAATTAATCTTCAGTTTGTTTATCATCAATCCAAGATTAAGGAGTCAGATATTCCAAAGACTGCCTTTAGGAGTAGGTATCGCCACTTTGAGTACCTTATGATGCTGTTTGTCCGAAAAAACACTCCTTCTATATTCATGGAATTTATGAATCATATTTTACACTAATATAATGACACTTTTTTCATGGTGTTCATGGTCCTAGAGTACTCTAATACCGAAGAAGATCATGTGTGTCACTTGAAGCATGTTTTGGGAATTCTGAGGGATCACCAACTTTATGAAAAATTATCAAAGTGACACTTATGAATTTGAGAAGTTAAGTTATTGGGACACATGATATAATAATATGATATCTTAGTTGATTGAAAAAAGTGATAGATGTCATGTTATGGGAAGAACCATATAACATCTTTGAGATTTTAAGCTTCTTGAGTTTGGCAGGTACTTTGAATGGTTCATAAAGGATTTCTCAAATATTCCATAACCTTTGAATTATATCACCCAAAAGGGGGTGAATTTATTATGGGATTTAAATTATCAAGAACCATTTGGTGAGTTAAAGTGAATTTTGAACTCAAAACTGATTTTGACTATTTCAGATGCTAATCAGGGATATGTGGTTTTCTATGATACATCAGGTTTAGGTTTGGGATATGTTCTTATATAGAAATATCATGTAGAAACTTATGGATTACATTAACTAAAACCTCATTAGAGGAATCATACCACTCATGATTTGAAACTTTAAATAGTTGTGTATACCCTCAAAAGTTGGCATCACTATATTTTTTGGGGAAAGGTTTACGATATAATATGACCATAAAAGTTTTGGGCATATATTTTCTCAAAAAGATTTGAACTTACAATAGAGTCATTGTGTTGAATAACTAAATTAATTTGACATTGAAATTTACTATGCATTGTGGGTAATTTGACCTTGTTACTGATTCTCTTAGTAAGACGTGACCTTCCCAAGTAGTGAAGGAAGAAAAGTATGAATGGAAATTGATGGTACTTTTTTATTAAATAAGAATGGGATTTAAGGAAGAGGAGACTGATAATGTTTTGGTGAGTTTTCATGTGAAATACTATCTCCTTGAGATTATTATCATAAGAAATAGCTATATAATGAGTTCCAGAGTATCATGGGTTCTCTATATAGCAGGGATTCCATCTGTGAGTGACATATTTTCTTGGAAGGTATTCTTTGATTCAAGTACCATTATGTTGTCCCTTAATCCACAAGAAAGTATGTTTTGGGATATTATCATCATTCTTTATGGTTTATACACATTGGAACCAAAAATATGGTTTATAACATAAAGAATCAAGTTTGGTGGCCTAGAATAAAATGAAACATAACTGAATTTGTGTCTCGATGTTATACATGCCAAAAGATTAAGATTGAGCACCAAAACTGTCTGGTTTTCTTCAACCTCTTCCCATGAAAGCATGGAAGTGTAATGAGATTTATATATATTTCATTATTGGTTTACCTATAACTCACTGAAGTAATAATTCTATATGGGTGGTGATCAATCGATTGACCAAATTGGTTTATTTCATACTGATCCGTGACACCACTAAAGTGGAATACCTGGGGAAGATGTATATAAAGGATATTGTAAGGATGCATGGGATCCCTTTGTCCATTGTCTCAGATAGGGACCCTTGTTTTACCTCATAGTTTTAGAATGGACTCCAAGAGGTAATGGGAACTTGAGTTAGGTTGAACATAACATTTCATCCCCAGACAGATGGGTAGATAGAAATGGATAACTAGATTCTGGAAGATATGTTTCATTCTTATGCCTTATGATTTTAAGGTTCTTTGGATAATTATTTGGGGCTGGTTTATTTTTTTAATAACAGTTACCATTCAATAATCATAATGACACCCTTTGGAGATTTGTATAATAGTCCTTGTACCTCTTCTCTCTGTTGGTCTGATATTAGAGAATCTTCTTTGGTTGGACCGTGTAACGATCCAAAGTTTTATCAATATAAATTCCTTTCTTATATTTATGTAATATGGTATAAAAAAATAATAGAACATAATATAATATTTATAAATGTTGAATGAATGAAATAATAATAATTTCTAGAAGTTAAAGAACCTATACCGATGAGATAGTAACTTGAAATTTGGAATAGTAATACGAACCTTATGAATAGTAAAATGGCCAATTGAATTGTAACCTCACCAATGAAATTATAAATAAAATTTACCCATCTTATAAGTGACAATATGATATAATTATATCATAATATAAGTAAATAAATATTTTAAAAATTATTAGTTAAGTGTTGGTATTTTTATAGGTCATAAATATTTAATTACATTTTTTTGATTAATTTAATAATTTAAAATAAAATAAAATTTTATAAAATGTCTTCACAAATTAATACTTTAATTTATTAAGATTATAAGATAATTTTATGAGATCTTAATTAATTTTTCAAAGTGTTAGAAAAATAGTTTTAATTTTAAAATTTGTATTTTCTAAGTAAATAATGATTTTAATAATTAATTATATTTCTCATATTTAGAAAATTATTTTTATAAAATGCAGTACATTTTTTAATTATAAAAATCGAAAAATGGTTAGGGTGAATTTTTGGGATTTTTCAGAAATACTTGAATTTTTGGTGAATAGTAAAATACGGTAATTTATGGTTTATATACATTATAAGTCAAATACACTATTCATTGAGTCATGGATGATGTCAACAAAATTGGTTCAAACTAACATTATCTAATTAATTTATTTAGTATCAATAATCAACACTATTGGTTTTCTTTAGAAAAATAATAAAATAATGAGTAAAATAATGAGAAAACACCCCTCTCCTCAACTATAAATACCACCCCTCACCACCTCTTCTCCTCACACCTCTCAAGACCTTAGGCTTGTCCAAATTCTACAAAATACTCTTACTAAACCTCTCTCCCACTTCCATTATCTTTTTCTATTAACAAAAGACCAAAACCAATTCCCTAAGGTGGTTCTCAAGAAAAAGGAATCAAGAGGCAAAACCCTCATTAATTTTCTTTTAATTTCTTTTCAAGTTCCTTTATTTTTTCTCTCTACTAACCTAAAATCATCCAAATGTAATGAAATATCCAGTATATTAAATATAATATAATTTTATCTTGTTAATGGAGTAATTATTTATAAAATATCTTCTCTTATCTCTTTTACTTTAAGAATGAAAACATCGTTCATGAGGTGCTGATTTACCACCTTTGTGGACAAAGTGATTTCATCTTTCAATCCCATATTCAAGGATGAATATGATACAATTTTTATGGTCAAAACATATTATATTATATTCATTAAAACCTATTTAATGTTTTAGAACCAGTATATATACATGTTATTTAATAATATAACAAAACTAGTTGTGATGATCAAAAAATGCTAAATTCATCTAAATGATTATCATTAATGATTTATCTAATGAATCATCCTCAATTATGAAAAAATGGTATCTTAATATTCTATAAGTTAATTAATAACATATGAGTTCAATTCTGGACAACTATCCTAATTCTACATGATTTTCTATACACTTATATAAGTAAACTGATCATGAAAACCAAGGGAACCAATACTCCCAAATGATGAAATTGAACCTATTAACCCATTAAAAAGGACATAAATAAACTTAATAAATTTTTACTAAATCAAATACATGTAGAAATTGTAACAACCCAATGTTTTATCAATGAAAATTCCCTTCTTATAATTATTTCTTATATTATAACATATAGAACACAATAAAAACCTTATAAATGAATAATGAGTAAAATAAAAGGTATCTCTAGAAGTTGAGGAACGTATACCGATGAAATTATAACTTGACCTTTGGAATAGTAACATGACCCTTATGAATAGTAAACCAACCAATTGAATAATAACATCACTAATGAAAGTATAAATAAAATTTATCCATCTTATAAGTGACAATATGATATAATTATATCATAGTATAAGTAAGTAAATATTTTAAAAATTATTAATTAAGTGTTGGTATTTTTGTAAGTCATGTATATTTAATTAAAAATTTATGATTAATTTAATAATTTAAAATAAAATTTATTTTCATAAAATGTATTCATAAATAATTATTTTTGATGACTTATCATTATAAGATAATTTTAAGAGATCATAATTAATTTTTCAACGTGTTAGAAAAGTAGATTTAATTTTAAAATTTTTATTTTTCAAGTAAATTATGATTTTAATTAAAAATTAAATTCAAATATTTATAAAATTATTTTCATAAAATGGAGTTCATTTTTTAATTCTACACATCGAAAAATGGTTGGGTTTAATTTTTGGTATTTTTCTAAAATACTTGAATTTATGGTGAATAGTAAAATATGATAATTTATGATAAATGCTAAATAAATGAATTTTTGCATCATAATTGAGTCATGGATGGTGTAAATGGCCATTTTTTTGAACTCACATTCTCTATTAAATATTTTTTGTCACAATAATCAAGACTATTCATAGTCTTGAGCAAAAATATTAAACTAATGATTAAAATAACGGGAAACCCCTCCTCTCCTCCACTATAAATACCACCCTTCTTAACCACTTCTCCTCACACCTATCAAGCCTTGTTCCTAGTAAAAATTATTCTCATATATCTCCCTAATTCCCTATCCCACTTCCAGGAGCTCTTGGTCTCATAAAAGACCAAAAAATCCCCCCTAAAGAGGATCTCAAGGAAGATATATTCAAGAGGTAAGTTCCTCTTTTCTTTTCTTTTATTTTCTTTTCATGTTCCTTTGTTTTCATTTCTATACTCACCTATCCTCATAAAAATGGTTTGATAACTACATTACCTAACATTTACAGGAAGTTTTTATGATAATTTAATAATTCATCATCATCTCTCATTTCCCCTCCTTTTATACTAGAAATGAAAACACCATCCGAGATGTGTTAATTCATCACATTCAAGGACGTTGGGTTTTCAATTTCTTTTACCATATTCAATTCTGGTCATGAAACCATTTTTATGGTTTAACCAGACTATAATATATATATTATGTCTTATTTAAGGTTTTTTAATCTTTTGTACACGTGATATTAATTTATAAATCAAAATGTGTTCGTTGTGATAAAAAACCACCAATTAACCAAAAAGATTATCATTAATAATTCATCTTCAATAAAAATAACCAAATGAATTTTATAACAATGTAATCTTATGGATGTTAAATAATAAAAAATAAATTCAATTCTATAAAACCATTATCATCTTACATGTTTATCCTTACATGTATATAAGTAAACCAATCACGAAAACCAAGGAAACAAATGCTTCCAAAACAATTAAGTTGAACCTCTTAACTCACCAAAAAGGTCATGTATGAACTTAAAAATGTTATACCAAATAAATTACATGTATAATATGTTATTTAAATATTAATTAATTAATTTAATTTGGTTATCCAGGACATTAATATAAAGTGAAGGACACCTTCAGGCTTAAGGTAAGAAATTCTACTCGAACCCCCATTATTCTTTCAGGTTGTTCTATATTTATTTTTACCCAAATGAAGTTATCTATTATTTTTATGAACATATTCTAAATTATTTTTATATTCTAAAAAATCATGTATCAATATCCATTCATCATTCTCTTTCAGAGATATACATGTTTTTAAATGATTCCCTCCTCAATTATTCCCAATAAGCAAGCCCGTTTTCAGGGAACTTCCCAAATTCTTACCTATTTTCAAGTACACTATATAATCGGTTTTTAAGCCACCATTATTTTTATAAAACCAATATTTTTATTATGAAAAACTTCTTGTTTAAATTCTGGTTTTATGTAAAATATTATTCCCTTTTATTTTTTAAATTACCTTTGATATTTTCCTTTAACCGCATTAAAATATTTTAATTCTAAAGTTTCTTAAGTAATATTTTTACATGTTATTAATTCAATTTGACATCACTTTTCATGATATATTACTATTCTAACATATTATTTTCCATTCATGATCTAATCCCTTTTCTTCATGGACATTTTTATGATAATCCCATTTTTTATGATTTATAACATGATTATGATACCTAATTCTTACCATGGGTAACCCTTATGTTTATGTATGATTGATTATGTATGATTATATATGTGGAGAGAATATTCATGAACATTTTATGATGGGTGATCCCAGATATCACTCCAATTCATTGGGTAAATTTGAGTCTCATGAGACGTTATGTGCAACAGTCTTGACGGTTAGCCTTGACTCATGCTACCATGTGTAATGGTCTTGGTGGTTAACCTTGACTTGTGATACTATATGTGAAACAAGCCTTGAATTATGATAAAGTCATGTATTATGTTTCTTCCACATTAATATTACTCCATGTTTATATGATTCCATGTTTATAAGTTATGATTCCATATGTTCCATGCCTTTTTATATCATTATGTAATGCTTTTTGACCCATGTGCTAAATCTTTATTCTTATGTTTATCCTCTTACTAGGATTTTTAGCTCATCCCTTTATTCATGTTATACTCAGGTTATCCTATAAAGATGTATGAGAATAATGGAAGTTAGGATCTCTTTATGAATATTAAATAAATAAATGTTTTATTTAGTCCCATGTTTTTAATTTTATGTACCTTGTCTTCTAAGACACTAGAATTTATGATCCTTGAATTGTAATATGATTCCTTATTATGCTTAAAATCATGTAATGATATGTATAAAAGGTTAGGGTCAATATAGTTGGTATCATATCAAGTTCTAGTTATTTTTGGAGATTAGGAATAGAGAACTTTATTAATAACCTCAGGGATGAGACTAAGTATAAGAAAACATCCCTAAATTTTGGTAAGTATAGAGTAAGTGGTTTATCAAGAAAATACATTCATATCTAGATAAAAACAAGTGGATGTTATTCTATTATAGATGTATCTAGGGGTAAAACCCAAAAACACTATTTTGAGTTAGACTTGAATGGGAACTGGTGCACGAAAATGGGCCTTGCTGCACTCTTGGTTTGATACCCCAGCATATATGCTTTGGAAAATTCATAAGATCATTATGAACCATTATTAAGGGAATAAAAAATGAGCCCATAAGAATATAATTTAAGAAACATATCAAGGATAAACTATATTTTAACCTATGGAATCACAAGTTAGGATATAATTTTCCTTTACAAGTTTATCCTTTTATTTTCAAAGTTTTATTATCATCCAAGTATTCAAACCCACTGATTGAACTTTATTTTATTAGTTAATGGTGGGAAATAAAATAACACATGCCAATAATAAATATGACAGGGAATGTGAATATTTCCCTAGTGATATTCCAAATATGATGGGAACGGGTGCTCAAAACTTCATGACATTACTTTCTTAGTTGGCTGAAGTTGTGAATAATAACTTGAATCATGTGGAATACCCTCCTCCTCTAAGGAAATATCAGGTTGTCATAGAATCCTTCATGCATAAAAAACCTCCCTTGTTTAGTGGATATTCTGATCCCCTCCTCACAGAACAGTGGATTAACTCCATTGAAAAGATATTCTTTGTCCTCCAGTGTTTAGAAGAAGAGAAAGTAGTATTGGATGTCTATCATTTTTATGGGGAAGCTGATCAGTGGTAGACACTGATCAAGAATATAAAGTCCCAAGAGGAAATTGATTCCATGGATTGGGAGTAATTCAAGATTTTTTTTTAATAAATATTTTCCCCAAACCCTCCATCTCAAGATGAAAGAAGAGTTCCTCAAACTTAAGCATAAGGAAGATGATTCTATCAGGGCGTATGAAGCAAACTTCACAAGGCTTTCAAGATATACCTCTGGTTTTGTCATGAACACCAAAATAAAGGTGGATCACTTCTTTAATAGACTATATCTAAGTTTACAAAAGGTGTTGTTGATTTAAGACTTCAACAGTTATGAGGAGATTTTCTGTTGTTCCCTCAAGGTTAAAATGGATACCGGAGAATCCCAATGGTCTCATGGGTCTAATGGAAAAAAGTGGAAAATGGATTCCAATATGAGTGGTTCAGAAAATAAATCCCATGATGGAAAGAAGATCTAACATCCCACATGTCAAAATTGTGGGAAGAAGAATCCTAGGAACTATCTAAAGGGAACTAAGAATTACTTAAAATGTGGAAGAATGGGACATCTGGATAGGAACTGACAGAGGGATATGAAGAATCCCACTAATTTGGAAGAATAAAGGAAGGTTTAGATCAACACTCAGCCTGTAGTGCAGTGTTACAACTTCAAGGAACATGGGAATTATGTGAAAAATTTCCCTAAGGCAAGGGTTGTGAGAGGAAATAAAAAAAACCTCCAAGGCAACAAGGTAGATCTTATTATATCACTACTACTGAGGTGAATCCATACAATGATGTGGTGATAGGTACACTAGATATTCATTAAAGAATAGCGAACGTACTATTTGATTCTGGTTCTACTAATTCTTTCACATCTTACAAGTTTATTAGAACTATTCAAACACCACCTCCAAATTTGGAAGTTGAGTTATCTATGAGAACAAAAAATGGGGAAATTATTATGTACAAGGTTTATAAATCCTCCCCAGTAAATGTTTTTAGACTGAACCTCCTAGAAAATATTTTCATACTTTCTTTGGTGGAGTTAGATGCTATTTTGGGCATGGATAGACAATCTTTATACAAATACAACATTAACTGTCAGGAAAGGGAGATCACTCTTCACATCCCAAAGTATCCTCCAATCATGTACAAGTGTAAAGAGGAATATGAATCTCCTTAAAAATCATTATCTCAAGTGTGGATAATGTTTCATTTTGAGCAAGCATATATTTATCAAATGATTGAGACAAAGGAGATGACACTTCTCAAAGATTTTCCCATCACGAGGGATTACACTGATGTATTCCCTGAAGAATTTCCTGGTCTTCCTCTTGATCGAGAGGTTGAGTTCTCAATTGAAATTATTCCTGGAACCCTAAATATACCAAAGAAACCTTATATAATGGCCACCATTGAGCTAGAAGAGCTAAAGAAGTAGTTACAGAAGAATTTGGAGAAGAGTTTTATACGCCCGAGTGCTTCACCATGGGGTGTACCGGTCATCTTTGTTAAGAATAAGGATGGATCAATTCACCTCTACATTTAAAGATAAATAAAATCATGATAAAGAAAAAGTATCCCCTGGCTTGGATATATGACTGCTTCGATCAGCTATGTGGGGATAATTATTTCTCTAAGGTGGACTTTCAGTCAGTACATCACCAATTAAAGGTAAGAAAGGAAGATATACCCAAAAATTCATTTCAAATGAGGTATGAACACTATGAGTTCATAGTGATGCCCTTAAAATTCACTAATTCTCCAAAAATATTCATGTATTTATGAAGAGTCTTTGGATATTACCTAAACTAATTTATGGTAGTCTTTATTGATGATATTTTGATATACTCCAAGAGAAAAGAGGAACATGTGAAGCATTTGAATACTGTGCTAATAAGTCTGCAAAGGGAGAAAATTTATGAAAATTATTTGAGTTATAGATAGAGGAAGTATAATTCTTGGGGAATGTTATCACTAGAAAAGGAATATTTGTAGACCCTTCTATGAAAAAGGCAATTGAAGAGTGTCCCAGGACAATATCCGTAACAGAGATCCGCAACTTTCTGGGTCTAGTTGGGTATTATCAACGATTTGTGAATAACTTCTCACAGTTGTGAAACCCAATGACCAAGCTGACACAGAAGGGAGTGAAGTTCTTCTAGACTCAATAATGTGAGGAAAACTTTAAGGATCTAAAAAAAGTCTTATCACTGCACCAGTACTCACACTCCCAATAAGTAGAGAACTATTTGTGGTGTATAGTGATGCTTCAAAGAAGGGATTAGGATGTGTGATGATGAAAAATGATAAAGTGATAAACTATACCTCAAGGAAGCTGAAAATACATGAGAAAAACTATCCCATGTATGATCTGGAATTGGCGGCTATGATCTTTGCATTGAAAATATGGCGACATTATCTCTATGGGGAGAAGTATGAGATATATACTAATAACAAGAGTCTCAAATATATATATTCACATAGAAAGATCTTGATATGTGCCAGTGAAGATGGTTAGAGTGCATCAAGGATTATGAATGCTCAATCCACTACCATTCCGATAAGGCAAATAGGGTGGCAAATGCTCTATGTAGAAAGGATCCTGCATCTTTATCAATGATGATAATTTAAAAGGATATAATAATCAATAGATTTTCAGAGGATAGACATGGGAATAATTAAGGAAGGAACATAATCAATACTTTTGAAAATGATTGTTCAACTATCCCTCATGGAGAAAATAAAGGATGCTCAAATAAATGATGTGGAAATTTAGAAAAGGGTGGAAGTTATCAGAAATAAGAAATCCTATGAGTTCAAGATTGATAAGGATGGAGTCATAATATTTGGGTCATGATTATGTGTACCATTTGATCCATAGTTAAGGAAGGAACTTATGAATGACTCACACAACACAACCTTCTCTATTCACCCAGGTAGCACAAATATGTATCAAGATCTCTAAGAGAATTATTGGTGGGACAATATGAAGAAGGATATTGTTGAGTATACATCAAAGTGCCTGGTATGTCATCAAGTGAAGGATGAAAGGAAAAAGTCTAAGGGGATGAGGAAACCACTACCCATACCAACATGGAAGTGGGACATCACCATGGAATTTGTCACTAGACTTACAAGGACATCTAGAGGAAATACTTCTATATTGGTTATTGTGTATCATCTTACAAATACAACTCACTTTATCATAATTCAATAAGACTTCTCATTGGATAAACTTGCACCGATATATATCAAAGAGGTGGTAAGGCTTCATAGATTACCACTATGTATTATATCTAATAGAGATCCAAGATTCACCTCGAAGTTCTTGAAAAGTCTCCAACATGATCTAAGCACTGAACTGAACTTCGGTTCGACCTATCATCCTCAGACTAGTAACCAATCTGAGCAAACTATTCAGACACTGGAAGACATGTTGAGAGTGTGTTTTATGGAATTCAAAGGAGGATGGGACCAACATCTTCCCCTGGTTGAATTCTCCTATAATAATAGTTTCCACTCCAGTATCCAAATGGAACCATATGAAGCCCTTTATGGAAAAAGGTGTAGAACACTAGTGTGCTGAGATAAAGTCGGTGATCATAATATGATAGGACCTGAAATGGTCGAAGAAATGGTGGATATGGTGAAATACATCCATCATCACATCAAGGTATCCCAAATTCAACAAAATATCTATACAGACAATCATTAATGAGACCTTGAGTTTAAAGTTGGAGACTTGGTATTCCTCTACACATGTCTATGGAATATGGTAATAATATTTGGGAAGAAAGGAAAGCTAATTCCTAGGTACATCGTCCCCTTCAAGAATCTTGATCATGTCGGATCTGTGCCCTATCTAGTAGCACTTTAACCTAACATGTCTAAAGTACATGATGTATTCCATATGTCCCTCTTAAGGAAGTATATTCCAAATCCTTCATATGTACTATCTTCAGAGGTGGTACTGTTGGAGAATGATCTTTCTTACGAGGAGCAGCCAATGAATATATTTGATCATAGAGATAAAGTTATATGTAATAAAACTACTAACCTAGTCAAAGTACTATGGAAGAACCATAATTATAAAGATGTAACATGGGAACTGGAGGAAGCAATGAAGGAAAAGCACCCACAATTTTTTTCAGCTTAGAATGTAAAATGAAATTTTGAGGGTGAAATTTTTTAAGGGGGGAAGAATGTAATGACCCAATGTTTTATCAATGAAATTAATTTCTTATAATTATGTCATATATTATAATAATATATGATTATATATAGAACACAATACAAACCTTATAAACAAATAATGAGTGAAATAAAAGGTATCTTTAGAAGTTAAGGAACATATACCGATGAAATGGTAACTTCAACTTTGGAATAATAATGTGAACTTATGAATAATAAACTTTCTAATTGAATAGTAACCTAACTAATAAAATTATAAATAAAATATATCCATCTTATAAGTGACAATATGATATAATTATATCATAGTATATTTAAGTAAATATTTACAAAATTATTAAAGTGTTGATATTTTTGTAAGTCATGTATATTTAATTACAATTTTATGATTAATTTAACAATTTAAAAGAAAATTTATTTTCATAATATGTATTCATAAATAAATATTTTGATGAATTATTATTATAAGATAATTTTAAGAGACCTTAATTATTTTTTCAAAGTGTTAGAAAAGCAGTTTTAATTTTAAAATTTGTATTTTTCAAGTAAATTATGATTTTAATTAAAAATTAAATTTCACATATTTATATTTTTTTTTTCATAAAATGGAGTCAATTTTTTAATTCTACACATAAAAAATGGCTGGGGTTAATTTTTGGTATTTTTCTAAAATACTTGAATTTTTGTTGAATAGTAAAATATGATAATTTACGATAAATGCTAAATAAATGAATGTATGCATCATGATTGAGTCATGGATGATTTAAATGGCCATTTTTTAGAACTAAAATTCTCTATTTATTGTTTTTGGACACAATAATCAATAGTATTCATAGTCTTGACCAAAAAAATGAAACTAACGATTAGAATAATGGGAAACCCCTCCTATCCTTCACTATAAATACCACACCTCTTTACACTCTCTCCTCACACCTATCAAACCTTGTTCCTAGTAAAAATTATAATAAATTCCATCATTAATCCCCTATATCACGTCCAGTATATATTTTTCTCATAAAAATACTAAAACCTCTCCCCTAAAGAGGCTCTCAAGGAAGATATATTCAAGAGGAAAATTCCTCTTTTCTTTTCTTTTATTTTCTTTTCACGTTCCTTTGTTTTATTTTCTATCCTAAAATATCCTCATAAAAATGGTGTGATAACTCAATTAACTTAAATGTAATGTATTTTTTTTATTATAATGGAATAATTCATCATAATTTCTCTTTTCTCCTCCTTTTATACTAGAAATGAAAACACCATCTGAGATGTGTTAATTCATCACATTCAAGGATGAAAGGTTTTGAATTTCTTTTACTGTATTCAATTCTGGTCATGAAACCATTTTTATGATTGAACCATGATATAATATATTTATTATGTCTTATTTAAGGTTCATTAATCTTTTTTACATATTATATTAATTTATAAATCAAAATGTGTTTGTTGTGATAAAAAACCGCCAATTAACCAAAATGGTTACTATTAATGATTCATATTCACTCCAAATAACCAAATGAATTTTATAACCATTTAATATTATGGATGTTCAATAATAACATATAAATACAATTTTTTACAACCATTCTCATCTTACATGTTTATCCTCACATGTATATAAGTAAACCAATCCTGAAAACCAAGGAAACAAACGCTCCCGAAACAATTAAATTGAACCTCTTAACCCACCAAAAATGTTATGAATGAACTTAATAAGGTTATAATAAATAAATTAAATGTATAATATGTTCTATAAATATTAATTAATGAATTTAATTTTGTTATACAGGACATTAAGATCAAGTGAAGGACACCTTTAGACTTAAGGTAAGGGATTCTACTTGGACCTCCATTATTCCTTTGGGTTGTTCTATCATTCTTTTTACCCAAATTAAGTTATATAATATTTTTATGAATATATTATAAATTATATGTATATTATCCAAAATTATGTATCAATATCCATTCATCATTCTCTTTTGGGGATATATATGTTTTTAAATGATTCCCACCTTAATTCTTCCCAATAAACAAGCCAATTTTGAGAGAACTTCCCAAATTTTTACCCATTTTCATGTACACTATATAATCTATTTTTAAGCCACCATAATTTTTATAAAACCAATATTTTTATTATTAAAACCATCTTGGTTCAATTCTGGTTTTATATAAACTATTATTCCCTTTTATGTTTTAAATGACCTTTGATATTTTTTTAACCACACTAAAATGTTTTAATTCTAAAGTTTATTAAGTACACTTTTTTACATGTTATTACGTCATGTAAACATCAATTTTCATGATATATTCCTATTATAACCTATTAGTTTCCATTCAAGATCTAATACCTTTCCATCATGGACATTTTTATGATACTACCATTTATTATGCTTTATGACATGATTATAATACCCAATTCTTACCATGGGTAACCCTTATGTTTATGTATGATTGATTATGTATGATTATATATGTGGTAAAGATATTTATGAACATTTTATGAGGGGTGTTCCGAGATATTTCTCTAATGAATTGGGTAATGTTGAGTCTCATGAGACGTTATGTGCAACGGTCTTGACAGTTAGCCTTGACTCGTGCTACCGTATGTAACAGTCTTGGTGTTTAACCTTGACTTGTACTCCTCTTTGTGCAACGATAATTGAATCATGATAAATTCATGTTTTATTCTTCTGAAAAATTACTATGAGTCCATGTTTATATGTTATGATTCCATATGTTCCATTCCTTTTTATATCATTATATTATGACTTCTAACCGATGTGCTAAAGCTTTATTCTTATGTTTATTACCTTAATAGTATTTTTCGCTCATCCCTTTGTTCATGTTATTATTAGGTTATCCTATGAAGACGTATGAGCATAATGTAAGTTAGTATATCTTTATGAAGATTAAATAAATGAATGTTTTATTTAGTCCTATGTTTTCAGTTTTATGTACCTAGTATTCCAAGACACTATACTTTACGATCCTTGGCTTGTAATATGATGCTTTATTATACTTAAAATCATGTAATGATATGTGTAAAAGGATAGGGTATCTATAGAAAGTGTTCTGGTATTATTAATTAATGAATATAATTTTATTATCCAGGACAATATGATCAAGTGAAGAACACCTTCAGATTTAAGGTAAGAGATTCTACCTGAATCTCCATTATTACTTTTGGTTATTCTTTCCCTCTTTTAACCTAAATTAAATTCTATTTTATTTTTATGAACATATTCTAAATGTTTATTATATGTTCCAAGAATATGTATCAATATCCATTCATCCTTATTTTTTGGGGATATACATGTTTTTAAGAGGTTCCCTACTCAATTATTCTCGATAAGCAAGCCCGATTTAAGGGAACTTAACTAATTCTTACCCATTTAAAAGTTCACTCCATAATATATTTTAAGAAAAAATTATTTTTCTAAAATAAATCTTTTTATTATTAAAAATTTCTTAGTTTAATTTTGGTTTTATATGAAAGATTACGCCCTTTTCATTTTTAAATTATCTTTAATATTTTCCTCAAACCACACTAAAATGTTTTATTTCTAAAGTTTATTTATTTAATTTTTTACATGTATTAAATTCAGTTTGACATAACTTATCCTGATATATGCCTATTTTACCTTATGAATGTTCATGTATGATTTAAATCCTTTCTTTCATGGACACCATTATGATATTTCCTTATGTTATTCCCTTTATACAAGATTATGGTACCCAATTCTTACCATGGGTAACCCTTATATTTATGTTTGATTGTTTATGTATGACTATTTATGTGGAAAAAATATTCATTAACATGTTATGATGAGTGAACCCAGATAGCGTTTCAATGCATTGGGTAATGTTTAGTCTTATGAGATGTTATGTACAACGATCTTGGTGGTTAGCCATGACTCGTGCTCCATATACAATGGTCTTGGTGGTTAGCCTTGATTTGTGCTCCTCTATGTGAAAAGAGCCTTGAATCATGCTACTATATGTGAAATGAGCCTTGAATCCTTCTAAAGTCATGTTTTATATTGATTCCACATTACTATGAATCCATGATTTTATGATCCCATGTTATGATTCCTTATGTTTAATCATGTTCTATGTTTTTTATATCATTATGTTATACCTTCTAACCCATGTGCTATGATTTATTTTAATGTTTATTCCCTTACTGAGATTTTTATCTCATCCATTTTTATGTTATCCTCGTGTTGTCTTATGTATATGTATGGGATCAAAAAAATTTAGGATCTCATAATGGATGATAAATTAAGAAATGTTTTATTTAGTACCATGTTTTCATTTTTATGTACCTAGTCTTCCATGACACTATAATTTAGGATCCTTGGCTTGTAATTTTATATTTAATTATGCCTAAAATCATGTAATGATATGTGTAAAATATGATTTTCTCTATAGTTGTTATTAAAGGAAAATTTTAGTTATTTTTGGAGACTAGGAATATAGAACTTTAGTATGAACATTAGAGATAAGACTATATCTAAGAAAACAACCCTAAATTTTGGTAAGTATAGAGTAAGTGGTTATCAAGAAAATACATCCCTATATAAATACTATAAGTGGACGTGGTTCTAGAATATATTTACATAGGAGTAACAACTTCGATAAGGTGTTCCAGGCCCGAATCGGGGCAACCTAGTACACGAAAATGGGCCTTACTACACATCTTGTTTGACACTCCCGTGGGACATGATTTGGTAAATTCATAAGCTCATTATAAACCCTTATTAAGGGAAAAAAGAAAATTACCATAGGAATATATGTTAGGAAAAATATCATGGATAACCTAGATTGAAACCTAGGGAATCACAAGTTGGGATATACTTATCCTTTAATATTTTATCCTTTTATGTTTAAAATTTCCTTTTTATACTTATTATTTAAGTATTCAATCCCCCTAATTTCACTTTATTTTTTTATTAGTTAATAGAGGTAAATAGAACAACACGTGACAATAATCAATGTGATAGGAAATGTGAAAATTTCCCTAATGATATGCCAAATATTATGGAAACGGGTGCTCAAAACTTCATGACTATACTTTCTCAACCGACTCAAATTATGAATAATAAATTGAATTGTGTGGAACAACCTCCTTAAAGGGAAGAAAATTTTTCCATCGAATCCTTCATGTGGAAAATACCTCCCATGTTTAGTGTATATTCTGATCCCCTATTTGTAGAACTGTAACGCCCCGACCCCAGCTACCCAGAGTCGGTGCATTACTTCGTAACATTGGCATGATCACAAGAAAGATCAAATCTCGAAAGACCGATTGGTTTAGTAGCCTTGGAAACACTAGATATATTCATAAGTTTTACATTACATTTCAAAGTGAAAAAAACTACTACAACAACAAAGTCTTCATATCCACACTATTAACCCCTCATAATATCCCTTCAGGTCAATCATAATTTACTTCTTCACTACCTGGGAAAAATAAAACATAGAAAAGGGGTGAGCTCAAATGCCCAGTAAGGATAACAATATAGCGGAACATTCAAAATAAGCATAAACATTTAAGGCAATGAATTACTAAAACAAAAGCCTTTTAAACATGAACTTCAACATAGTATGGCAAAAGTAAAATGAAATAATGCCATTTACTTATTCACATGGATATTCTACTAATCGAATAATCACATGCAAAATCAATAACCACTTTCATAATGTTGGAATGAATAATGCTAAACATTAATTTCTTTGTCTAGGCCTCATCCCAAGACCTAGGGGTTACTTCTAACCGGAACCCAACCCGGAGTGCCTCTAATAACCGGACACCAACCCGGAGTGCCTCTAATAACCGGACACCAACCCGGAGGGCATACTTTTACCAGTCCCTAACCTGGAGGGCTTACTTTAACCAGTCCCCAACCTGGAGGGCTTACTTTAACCAGTCCCCAACCTGGAGGGCTTACTTTTACCGGTCCCCAACCCGGTACATACTTGTTTAGCACATTCATCTGAAGAAAAGTTTGAAATATAACATAAACATTCAGATTAAAACTAGCATACGAAATGTCAATAGTTTCACCATAAACTATGAATGGTATAAAATAGCACATCCACAGTCAAACATATCACAAAACCTTCAATACAATATAGAAGTTTTGTATTATAATAAATCAACTTCAAATAAGCGTAAAATCTATTAAAGGATGTTGACATAGATGAAATCAAAACACTTTTTAGAGAAATATCTCTTTATATTTTTGAAATCATTTAAGAGCCATATAAAATAAAACATTTTCTTGAAAATATTCTTGTAATCTTGTAAGGAAAGCTTTGACGATTTTATAACGGCGGAAAATAACCGCACCCGCCGTATAAGTTAAAAAAAACATTCTTACCTCAATTCTGTCGAAAAGGTTAAAAAGGACCTTGTTTTGAAAATGACGGAAAGATTCCTTTATAAACCTCTTATAAAAAGTCAAACAAGGGTATAAATGACTTTAACCCATATTCTTTTAAATAGTAAAAAATGTTTTGAAATACATTTCGAAGAAACATGGATGTGGATGATAAAGAGATCCCAGTAGATTATTACGTATAATACAACCTCGGATAATGAAGAGATTGTGAAATAACCCTTACCTTGTACTTTTACTTGGTTGGGGTAGGTTAACCTCCTGTATAATGGTTAAATAATTGTTATTAAATTATAAAAGAATCATATACATTAATATGATATCATATATGATCTTTTAATATTGATTTGATAATATCTTAGTATTATCGTCGTTTCGTGTGTTAACTTACTCATTTTCTTTTATATGTTTTGTTACATAAGTCATGTTTGTTGTATCTTATTCATATCCAGAATGATATCAAGTCCTTAAACTTCATTTTTAAATCATTAAATGATAATTATACTTGAATGGATACGATGGAGAATGAATCTCATCGCGTTCGTGGAGACGGTAGTCCGTACGTACGCACGAACGCTACTTCCATTTAATTTTTATTTTAAAAGAATCGAATCCAAATGATACATAGGTATATTACTATTCCAGTATAATATAATATTTTATATATGTTACTTAAGTTCATTAACACCATCCTTTATACGTTCCATGTGTGGTATGAACGAGTCATATCATTTTAAGGGGGCGGTAGTCCGCACTTCCTCAAATGAAATTATCGCATGTATATACAACATGAAACGAATAATGGTATGAAATAAAATGGAATTACAGAAGCTTATATATAAAATATATATCATTAATATCATATTTAATTACAGTTCCATCATAATGGCCACCATGAGAGGCGGTAAGATGTATTTGAACAATCATCGTTTCGTGAGGCGTTAGTTTGCCATCCACAGAAACATTATGTTCATCATCCATTAGATGGAGTTGTGTGTATGTGTAGTTTGAATCCTTCTTATAACAACATCCTAGTATATTGAGGATACTGGTGTTGTTACAAAAGAAAGGAAATAAAAAGAGTTTGGGGGTTGGAGAAGCAAAATAAATGAAAATATTTTAAGAGAAATCGTTACCTTTAATTTAGGTAACTCACTTTGGTTGGAACCAAAGGACTTCTTGAAATGCTTTCTGCCTAAGGGTAAGCTTCAAGGAGGAGGAGAGGGATGTGGGGAGCTTATTTGGGCAGAGTTTGGACGAGCCAAGTGGCTTGAGAGGTGTGAGGAATGAGTAGAAGTGGTCTCCTTTTATAAGGGAGAGGAGGGGCTCTTTAGGAAAGTGTGAAAGTATTACTTTATAATATATTTTTATTCGGTTTATAATGGTCCAAAAATCATTGAGGTCGAAGATAAGATGACTCATATTCTAAATAACATCAACCAATAAGAATTGGACAGGTTTTAGATAATATTTTAATCATTATAATCTTATTTATTTAAATGATTTATTAATGAGGTAAACATTGCATCATTATTGTGTCATTAATAATTTAAATTATTTGATGTCTAAAAATTATAAATAAAATATCATTATGTAGGAAATCTTTTTATCTTTCTAATGAATATTTATAATCGAAAATACAACATGTATAACCCTTTGTAAAAATTGTTCTTCTAAAAGATGTAAGCTTATGCCATTTTTATTTTTATTTTAACTTTATTAATATAATGTGTCATTATCACTTACAAGTGGATCCATGGGGTCCCAAAACAGACCCAAAGATGCCCATGGTCGACCATGTATCAACCAATAGGGTTAAGACACGTTTTAGGGTAATTTAGTATTATTATAATATTATTTTTTAACCCTTATTTACCGGATTTACCCTTAACCATGGTAAATAAAATATTTACCGCAGTAATTATTCAAAATGTCTAAAAATAAAAGTTACCTATTTACACAATTTGAACATCCTGATTACAAATATGGAATCCATTTTTCTAAATTCAAAACACAGAAGTGGCAGAAATTAATTTAAAATTAATCCCCGCTGTCAAAACAAAAAGCGTGTTTTTAAGAGATAATAACTATCAAAAGATTGACACTTGTTTATGTTCGGTTTAATTGTAAAATTATGTCCAATGACCAACATTATATTAAATAGTAAAAATATATTCTAAATATACTTTAAAACCACTCAAATTCATAATTTATTACTATTAATTATTTTGATTAAAAAAGTTGTTTTTAATTAAAATTTAGTAATTTTCACTATTCATCAAAATATGAAAGTTATCCGAAAAGTACCAAAATTTCACCTTAGGCTAAATTTGATATTCCGAATCCAAAAATGAAGTCCATTTTAAAATATAAAATATATATAACTTCAAAAAGTAGGTATTACTATTCATAACAGCTAGTTTGATTGGTTACGGTGTGTTAGAACTCGAAGTTGCGTACAACACACGCTACTGTTTTATTCAAAGGAAAGCGTACCGTGGAAGCTTGGGATGTTTCATTTTAAATTTTTTGATGTATCCATTTATTCAAAAAGTTTAAAATATTGTATTTAAAAAGGTTTCACTATCAAAAGTTGATAAAAGTGCAATACTGAAAATGAATCTGTTCTTGCATTATGACTAAGAAACTCATAATATGGATTCTAAAATTATAAGGATTATATAAAGTTTAAAATTTAGTTAATACTATTCATGACCTCTTTTAATGGCTTTTTTTTGGTAAGTCATGGTGCAATTGAACTCAGTGTTGCGTGTAGTGAAAGTTATTGAATTATTTTGAAGAAATAACACACTATGAAATCCTGGGGTGTTACATTCTCCCCTCCTTCAATAAATTGTGTCCTCGCAATTTGAAATTGTTCTTCAAAAATAAAAGGTTGAAAGTAGAAAATATATTTGTGGGAAAACCCACATCGGAAATTGGGTTACTAAAATTTAGTCTTAATATGAGGAAAAGAGAAATCAAAGGGTCACCACCAAATTATGATCTCGATTAGGAGAACATTGGTGGAAATTAGAGACATATAATCGGAGGAAAAACGTAAATATTTATAGGTAGTGATTGAGGTCATCAATCACAAACAAGTGTATAATTGAGGTCCTTAAATTCATCAATCTATGATGATTTGAAATACCATCGGTTCAACAAAACATAGGGTATTAGGATAACACATTTTTGATGTTTCAAAATATCTTAGTTGAAATCCCACATCGAAAAATGAATTAATGAGGCCTCTATTTAAAATAAAGAGTGGAAAGTATGAAGATTACCGAAAATAACACATACTAGGGTTCCATGTAGGAAAATATGGATATGGAAGAGAAATCTAACCATCAATTATCTGATGGAGAGTGGTAGAGAACATGGCTATGAAAAGGCCAACAATCCCAAAGCCATAAATTAGTGATGATTTAAGGTACCATCTAGGACAACATTTTTGTTCTAAGTTGCTTTTCTTAATATTGAGGAATTTATTTATGAGATTGGCTAAGATCATAAGGAGATATAATTACTTTATAATTAGAGTTTTGTCCATTAATAAATTTCTACCATAAACTCATCTTTCACTCGTAAAAAAAATTATATTTATACTATTCGTACAGGGTTCCAAAATAAACGAATTTATAATTCATCTACCAGATCTTTTTAAAAAACTACATTATTTAATCCAGGACATCTCTTGGGCCAGTGGTAGGTGATACACCCTTGTCGCCCTTCGGTTGCGGGTTCAAGTCTCGCAGCCTTGCCGGACGCGACGGGTTGCCGCCTGACCTCCGGGTTGTCCTTTTATGGAAATCCAAAATAATCCAAACTAGAACTATCCAAAATACTTCTGTCCAAACTCATAGTCCAACATTTATAAGGAAGGTAAACATAATATAGATCCTTTTTACCCTGTAATAGCATATGAATACCTTCATCATGTACTACCATATTCCTTATTGATTACATTCATGTTCCCTTATTCTATATAGAATGCTGGATATACTTCATTAATCCAAAAATGTTTTAAACCCCAACAATGATGGAATATACAAATCATTAATCAGCTTCAAGGTAGTCAATAATAATTTATCCAAAATAATCACATATTATTCCAAAATCACTACCTCAGTATCAGAACTATATTATGATTTATCATTCTCTCAACCATATATTTTCCAAAAATTTAACCTTATATTGAGTCACTTTTCTTTGTTCCACACAATCTCAAGTCCTTAATGAAATAGTACTGCAGTACAATCCTTATATACTCCATAATTATTATAACAAGTACATTTTTGATACAACACTCAATTGACATAATCAACATAAGAACTCTAATCATCCCTCTTCATCTGTGGTAGTATCATAACATGATTATTATCCAATAACATCATTTGCGGCATAGTCTGATGACTGGGACATAGGTTCGCGTAGTGTCCAAACTCCTTGCAAATGAAGCATTGTACATTTGAAACCATTTTCTTACCCTTGAAGTCACGTACTTTGTGCCCTTTTCCTCCACACTTATAACAAACTCCCATTCCTTTCAGGCAAGTTCCAGGGTGTTTCTTTCCACAGTTACCACATATGGGAAAATTCTTCTTTTCCCTCTTCCCTTTATCCATCTTTCTCTCTTCCATCCTTTTCTTCTCTTGCTTCCCTTCAAAGCCATAGGACTCAGTAAACTCTTTACTTATCTTATCAACACATGATATTATTTCTTCATATGATGATAATACATGGGAGACTATTTCTCTTATAAATTCTAGCTTAAGACCATGAGATATATGATCCTTCCTTTTCTTTGAATCATGTGCATTTCTGGAGTTATCATTCCTTCTACTGGGCGCCATTTCTAAACAATGGCATAAACTAGATTAGTTTATGAGTCAAAATACATAATCCCATACTTATAAAACACTTAACATAAATTGAACTATTTATGGATATAATCCATAATCCTAAAAAAATTTTCTTTGAGGAAGTATATACTCATAAACCCTTCATAATGGTTTGTAAAGAAAATGAGAATTATCCTAAGCATATCCCCCGGGAGTGTCGTAACCAAGAGTGCAGCAAGGCCCGTTGTCGTGCACCAGTTCCCGTTCGAGTCTAGCTCAAAGCGGTGTTTTCGGGTTTTACCCCTAGGTACATCTGTGCCAGAGTCGCCTCTACCTGCTCGTATCCAGACAGGGATGTATTGCTCGGAAAACTCACAAAATCTCTACAATACCAAAATTCTAGGAAGTTCTTCTATACTAATCCTCAAAGTTCATCTTAGGTCTACGTGCTCTAATCAGAGTTTATCTAAATCTAGCTTCCAAGGTTTGTACTAAACTTCCTCTGATACCAACTGTAACGCCCCGACCCCAGCTACCCAGAGTCGGTGCATTACTTCGTAACATTGGCATGATCACAAGAAAGATCAAATCTCGAAAGACCGATTGGTTTAGTAGCCTTGGAAACACTAGATATATTCATAAGTTTTACATTACATTTCAAAGTGAAAAAACTACTACAACAACAAAGTCTTCATATCCACACTATTAACCCCTCATAATATCCCTGCAGGTCAATCATAATTTACTTCTTCACTACCTGGGAAAAATAAAACATAGAAAAGGGGTGAGCTCAAATGCCCAGTAAGGATAACAATATAGCGGAACATTCAAAATAAGCATAAACATTTAAGGCAATAAATTACTAAAACAAAAGCCTTTTAAACATGAACTTCAACATAGTATGGCAAAAGTAAAATGAAATAATGCCATTTACTTATTCACATGGATATTCTACTAATCGAATAATCACATGAAAAATCAATAACCACTTTCATAATGTTTGAATGCATAATGCTAAACGTTAATTTCTTTGTCTAGGCCTCATCCCAAGACCTAGGGGTTACTTCTAACCGGAACCCAACCCGGAGTGCCTCTAATAACCGGACACCAACCCGGAGTGCCTCTAATAACCGGACACCAACCCGGAGGGCATAATTTTACCAGTCCCTAACCTGGAGGGCTTACTTTAACCAGTCCCCAACCTGGAGGGCTTACTTTAACCAGTCCCCAACCTGGAGGGCTTACTTTTACCGGTCCCCAACCCGGTACATACTTGTTTAGCACATTCATCTAAAGAAAAGTTTGAAATATAACATAAACATTCAGATTAAAACTAGCATAAGAAATGTCAATAGTTTCACCATAAACTATGAATGGTATAAAATAGCACATCCACAGTCAAACATATCACAAAACCTTCAATACAATATAGAAGTTTTGTATTATAATAAATCAACTTCAAATAAGCGTAAAATCTATTAAAGGATGTTGACATAGATGAAATCAAAACACTTTTTAGAGAAATATCTCTTTCTATTTTTGAAATCATTTAAGAGCCATATAAAATAAAACATTTTCTTGAAAATATTCTTGTAAGCTTGTAAGGAAAGCTTTGACGATTTTATAACGGCGGAAAATAACCGCACCCGCCGTATAAGTTAAAAAAAACATTCTTACCTCAATTCTGTCGAAAAGGTTAAAAAGGACCTTGTTTTGAAAATGACGGAAAGATTCCTTTATAAACATCTTATAAAAAGTCAAACAAGGGTATAAATAACTTTAACCCATATTCTTGTAAATAGTAAAAAATGTTTTGAAATACATTTCGAAGAAATATGGATGTGGATGATAAATATATCCCAGTAGATTATTACGTATAATACAACCTCGGATAATGAAGAGATTGTGAAATAACCCTTACCTTGTACTTTTCCTTGGTTGGGGTAGGTTAACCTCCTGTATAATGGTGAAATAATTGTTATTAAATTATAAAAGAATCATATACATTAATATGATATCATATATGATCTTTTAATATTGATTTGATAATATCTTAGTATTATCGTCGTTTCGTGTGTTAACTTACTCATTTTCTTTTATATGTTTTGTTACATAAGTCATGTTTGTTGTATCTTATTCATATCCAGAATGATATCAAGTCCTTAAAAATCATTTTTAAATCATTAAATGATAATTATACTTGAATGGATACGATGGAGAATGAATCTCATCGCGTTCGTGGAGACGGTAGTCCGTACGTACGCACGAACGCTACTTCCATTTAATTTTTATTTTAAAAGAATCGAATCAAAATGATACATAGGTATATTACTATTCCAGTATAATATAATATTTTATATATGTTACTTAAGTTCATTAACACCATCCTTTATACGTTCCATGTGTGGTATGAACGAGTCATATCATTTTAAGGGGGCGGTAGTCCGCACTTCCTCAAATGAAATTATCGCATGTATATACAACATGAAACGAATAATGGTATGAAATAAAATGGAATTACAGAAGCTTATATATAAAATATATATCCTTAATATCATATTTAATTACAGTTCCATCATAATGGCCACCATGAGAGGCGGTAAGATGTATTTGAACAATCATCGTTTCGTGAGGCGTTAGTTTGCCATCCACAGAAACATTATGTTCATCATCCATTAGATGGAGTTGTGTGTATGTGTAGTTTGAATCCTTCTTATAACAACATCCTAGTATATTTAGGATACTGGTGTTGTTACAAAAGAAAGGAAATAAAAAGAGTTTGGGGGTTGGAGAAGCAAAATAAATGAAAATATTTTAAGAGAAATCGTTACCTTTAATTTAGGTAACTCACTTTGGTTGGAACCAAAGGACTTCTTGAAATGCTTTCTGCCTAAGGGTAAGCTTCAAGGAGGAGGAGAGGGATGTGGGGAGCTTATTTGGGCAGAGTTTGGACGAGCCAAGTGGCTTGAGAGGTGTTAGGAATGAGTAGAAGTGGTCTCCTTTTATAAGGGAGAGGAGGGGCTCTTTAGGAAAGTGTGAAAGTATTACTTTATAATATATTTTTATTTGGTTTATAATGGTCCAAAAATAATTGAGGTCGAAGATAAGATGACTCATATTCTAAATAACATCAACCAATAAGAATTGGACAGGTTTTAGATAATATTTTAATCATTATAATCTTATTTATTTAAATGATTTATTAATGAGGTAAACATTGCATCATTATTGTGTCATTAATAATTTAAATTATTTGATGTCTAAAAATTATAAATAAAATATCATTATGTAGGAAATCTTTTTATCTTTCTAATGAATATTTATAATCGAAAATCCAACATGTATAACCCTATGTAAAAATTGTTCTTCTAAAAGATGTAAGCTTATGCCATTTTTATTTTTATTTTAACTTTATTAATATAATGTGTCATTATCACTTACAAGTGGATCCATGGGGTCCCAAAACAGACCCAAAGATGCCCATGGTCGACCATGTATCAACAAATAGGGTTAAGACACGTTTTAGGGTAATTTAGTATTATTATAATATTATTTTTTAACCCTTATTTACCGGATTTACCCTTAACCATGGTAAATAAAATATTTACCGCAGTAATTATTCAAAATGTCTAAAAATAAAAGATACCTATTTACACAATTTGAACATCCTGATTACAAATATGGAATCCATTTTTCTAAATTCAAAACACAGAAGTGGCAGAAATTAATTTAAAATTAATTCCCGCTGTCAAAACAAAAAGCGTGTTTTTAAGAGATAATAACTATCAAAAGATTGACACTTGTTTATGTTCGGTTTAATTGTAAAATTATGTCCAATGACCAACATTATATTAAATAGTAAAAATATATTCTAAATATACTTTAAAACCACTCAAATTCATAATTTATTACTATTAATTATTTTGATTAAAAAAGTTGTTTTTAATTAAAATTTAGTAATTTTCACTATTCATCAAAATATGAAAGTTATCCGAAAAGTACCAAAATTTCACCTTAGGCTAAATTTGATATTCCGAATCCAAAAATGAAGTCCATTTTAAAATATAAAATATATATAACTTCAAAAAGTAGGTATTACTATTCATAACAGCTAGTTTGATTGGTTACGGTGTGTTAGAACTCGAAGTTGCGTACAACACACGCTACTGTTTTATTCAAAGGAAAGCGTACCGTGGAAGCTTGGGATGTTTCATTTTAAATTTTTTGATGTCTCCATTTAGTCAAAAAGTTTAAAATATTGTATTTAAAAAGGTTTCACTATCAAAAGTTGATAAAAGTGCAATACTGAAAATGAATCTGTTCTTGCATTATGACTAAGAAACTCATAATATGGATTCTAAAATTATAAGGATTATATAAAGTTTAAAATTTAGTTAATACTATTCATGACCTCTTTTAATGGCTTTTTTTTGGTAAGTCATGGTGCAATTGAACTCAGTGTTGCGTGTAGTGCAAGTTATTGAATTATTTTGAAGAAATAACACACTATGAAATCCTGGGGTGTTACAAGAACAGTCAATTAACTGTATTGAAAAGATATTCTTAATCCTACAGTGCTCAGAAGAAGATAAAGTTATACTAGCGGTCTATCATTTTGATGGGGAAGTTGATCAGTCATGGGAACTGATCAAAAATAAAAAGTCCAAGGAGGAAATTGATTCCATATATTGGGAGGAATTCAAGAAAATGTTTTTCAATATATATTTCCCTTGAACCCTTCATCTCAAGATGAAAAAAGAGTTCCTCATACTAAAGCAGAAGGAAGATGAGTCTATCAAGGAATATGAAGCAAATTGTACTAGGGTTGAAAAATATGCCTCCATCTTTGTCAGGAACACTGAAAACAAGGTGAATCTCTTATTTATCAAACTAAATTCAAGTCTACAAAAATCATTGGCAATTTGAGACTTTGACAGTTATGAGGATATTTTCTATTGTACCCTCAAGGTTGAAGCGGAGATCAAAGACTCTCAATGGTATTGTGGGCCCAATGAAAAAAAAAGAAAATTTAGTTTAATTTGGGTGGATCAGAAAATAAATCCCTTGATGGAAAGAAGACCTAATACCCCATGTGTCAAAATTGTGGGAAGAATCATCCTAAGAACTGTATAAAGGGAACTAGGAAATTCTTCAAATGTGGAAAAATAGGGAACCTGAATAAGAAATTATAAAGGGATATGAACAATCCCACTAATGTAGAAGAAGAAAGGAAGGTTCATATCAATGATTAATGAGTAGTGCAGTGTTTCAATTGCAAGGAACATGAGAATTTTATGAACCAATGTCCAAAGCTGAGGGTTGTCAGAGGTAATCAACAAAAACCTCCAAGGAAACAAGGAAGGGATTATGGTATCACTACTGCTGATGTGGAGCTAAAAAACTATGTGGTGATAGGTACAATGGTTATTCATTCAAGAATAGAAAATGTACTATTTGATTCTAGTTCTATGAATTCTTTCATATCTTTCATGTTTAGTATAACTTTTCAAAAACCACCTCAAAATCTGGAGGTTGAGTTATCTGTTAGAACAGATAATAAGGTGATTATTGTGTACAAAGTTCATAACACCTCCTTGGTTAATGTTTACGGACTAAACCTCCCAAAAAATATTTTCATACACCCTTTTATAGAGTTTGATGTTATTTAGGGCATGGATTGTCTATATTTATACAAATCCAACATCAACTATCGGGAAAGGGAGATCACTCTTCACATCTTGAAGCATCCTCTAATTCTTTACAAGTGTAAGGAGGAAGATTAATCTCCTTTAGAATCACCATCTCAAGTGTGGATATTACTACCTTATAAGAAATCATATCTCATGCAAATGATTGAGAAAAAGGATATGATAATGATCAAAGATATTCCTATTATAAGGGATTACACTGATGTATTCCCTGAAGAGTTTACTAGTCTTACCCCTACCTAGAATTTGAGTTCTCAATCTAACTTACTCTTGGATATCTACCTATATCAAATAAATATTATAGAATGGACACTATTAATCTAGAATAAATTAATAAATATTTAAATGAGAATATGGATAAGGTTTTTATATGCCCAAGTGCTTCACTATGGGGTGCACCAGTCCTCTTAATCAATAAGAAGGATGGATCAATGCGCCTCTGTATCGATTATCGTGATCTCAATAAAATCACAATAAAGAACAAGTATCCCCTACCAAAGATAGATTACTTGTTCGATCAGCTACTTGGGGATAATTATTTCTCTAAAGTGGACCTTCGGTCAGGATATCATTAATTAAAGATGAATAAGGAAGATATTCCCAAGACTTCCTTTCAAATGAGGTATAGACACTATGAGTTCATTTTTATTCCCTTTGGACTCACTAATGATCTAAAAATTTTCATGGATTTAATGAATATAGACTCTATATATTACCTCAAAAAATTTGTTGTAGTATTTATCAATGATATTATAATATACTCTAAGAGCAAGGAGGAACATGAGGAGAATTTGAATTCTGTGATGAAGACATTTTGAAGGTAGAAACTATATGAAAAGTACAGTAAATGTAAGTTCTTGATATAGGAAGTATCATTATTGGGGCATGTTATCATTAGAAAAGGAATATCTTTGGACCCTTCAAAGACAAAGGTATCCAAAGAGTGGTCTATTCCAACATATATAATGGAGATCTGAATATTTCTTGGTCTATCAAAGTATTAACAAATATTTTTGAAGAACTTATCATTATTGTCAAACCCAATAACCAAGTTAACATGAAAGGGAGTGAAGTTTTTTTGGACTCAAGAATGTGAGTAAATCTTTATGGAGCTCAAAAAGAGGATTATAACTATTCCAATACTCACACTATTGACAAGTGAAGAACTCTTTTTGGTATACAAAGTTGCTTCAAATAAAATATTAGGCCGTGTAATGATGCAAAATGATAAATTTATATCCTATTACTCAAGGAAGTTAAAAATTCATGAGCAAAACTATCATACACATGATCAAGATTTGGAAGCTGTGATATTTGCATTGAAAATATGGAGGCATTATCTCTATGGGGAGAAGTGTGAGATATATACTGATCATAAGAGTCTCAAATATATATTCACACATAAGGATCTTAATATGTTCCAGTGAAGATGGTTGTATCTCAATAAGGATTAGGACTGCTCAATCCACTACCATCCTGTTAAGGAAAATAAGGTGACAGATTCTCTAAGTAGAAAGGATCATGCATATTTATCAATGATTATAATTTAGATGGATCCAATATTCTTAAACATACCAAGGATGTACATGTGAATCATTAAGGGAGGAACATAATTAATCATTTTTCAAATGATTGCTCAACCGCCCCTTATAGAGAAAATAAAGGATGCTCAAAGAAATGATGTGGAAATTAAGAAAAGGGTGAAAGCTATCCAAAATGGAAAATCCTCCGAGTTCAAGATTGGAAAGGATGGAGTCATAATATTTGGGTCATGACTATGTGTACCATCCAATCCAAATATAAATAAAGAGCTTCTGAATTATGCACATAGCTCAACCTTCTATATTCACCTGATGAGCACAAATATGTATTGAGATATTTGGGAGAATTTTTGGTGGGACAATATAAAAAAAAAGATCACTAAATATACATAAATATCTTGGTATGTCAGCAAGTGAAGCCTGAAAGGAAAAAGTATAAAGGGATGTTGAAACCATTACCCATACCAACATGGAAGTGGGAAAACATCACCATGTAATTTTTCACTGGACTTATAAAGATATCCATAGGAAACAATGATATATAGGTTATTGTGGATCATCTTACAAATATAGATCATTTTATCATAATTTGAGAGGAATTTTAACTGGATCAACTTGCACGGATATACATCAAATAAGTGGTGAGGCTACATAGATTACCACTATCTATTTTATCCAATCGAGATCCTTGATTCACCTCTAAGTTTGGGAAAAGTATCTAACATGATCTAAGAATTGAGTTGAACTTCAGTACAACCTATCATACTCAAACTGATGGCCAATCTGAGTGAACTATCCAAACACTAGAAGACATGTCGAGAGAATGTTCTATGGAATTCAAAGAAGGATGGGACCAATATATACCACTGGTTTAATTCTCCTACAATAATAGTTTCCACTCAAGCATCCAAATGGATCCATATGAATCCCTTTATGGGAAAAGGTATAAAACGCTGACATGATGGGATGAATTCAGTGAATATAAGCTTCTAGGACCTAAAATAGTCAAAGAAATAGTAGAGAAGGTGAAAACCATTCATCAGTACATCAAGGCAACCCAAAGTTAATAAAAGAGATATGTAGACAATTTTCAATGAGACCTAGAGTTTAAGGTTAGAGAAATGGTATTTTTCTACATATCTACATGGAATAGGATCATGAGATTTGGGAAGAAAGGGAAGCTAATTACTAGGTACATCGGTCCCTTATAGATCCTTAATCATGTCAGAGCTTTAGTCAATCGAATAACACTTCCACCAACCATGTCTCAAGTACACGATGTATTACATTTATCCCTCTTAAAGAATCACATACCTGATCCTACTTTAGAGGTGGTATAGTTGGAGAATGATCTTTATTATGAGGAAAAACAGTTAAGATATTGGATTATAGATATAAATATCTATGCAACAAGACTAATCACCCATTCAAAGTACTATGAAGGAACCATAAGTACAAAGAGGCAATATGGGAGCTGGAGGAAGCGATGAAGGAAGAGTATCCACACATGTTTTCACCTTAGTATGTAAAATGAAATTTTGAGGTCAAAATTTCATAAGGGGAGAATAATGTAACGACCAAAAGTTTTATCAATAGAAATTCCCTTCTTATAATTATTTCATATGGTATAAACACACAATAGAACACAATACGAGATTTATAAATGATTATTGAATGAAATAAGAATCATTTCTAGAAGTTAATGAACCTATAATGATGAAATAGTAACATGAACTTTGGAATATTAATGTGACCCTTATGAATAGTAAAACAACCAATTGAATAGTAACCTCACCAATGAAAGTATAAATAAAATTTATCCATCTTATAAGTAATAACATGATATAATTATATCATAGTATAATTAAATAAATATTTTAAAAATTATTAGTTAAGTGTTGGTATCTTTATAGGTTATAAATATTTAATTAATTTTTTTGATTAATTTAATAATTTAAAAGAAAATTTATTTTCATAAAATTTATTCATAAATTAATATTTTTATGTCTTAATATCATAATATAATTTTTTGAGACCTTAATTATTTTTTCAAAGTGTTAGAAAAACAGTTTTAATTTTAAAATTTGTATTTTCCAAGTAAATGATGATTTTAATTAAAAATTATATTTCAAATATATTAGAAAATTATTTTCATAAAATAGAGTTTATTTTTTAATTCTCCACATTGAAAAATATTTAGAGTGAATTTTTGGGATTTTTCTGAAATACTTGATTTTTTAGTGAATAGTAAAATGTGGCAATTTAAAGTATATATACATTGTAAGTTAAATACACTATTCATTGAGTTATGGATGATGTAAGAAAAATTGGTTTGAAATCACATGATCTAATTACTGTATTTAGTATCAACAATCAATACTATTTATTGTCTTGATCAAAATAATAAAATATTAAGTAAAATAATGAGAAAACACCCCTCTCCTCCACTATAAATACCACCCCTGACAACCTCTTATCCTCACACCTCTCAAGCCTTTATACTTGTCCATATTATTCCCAATAATATTACCAAACCTATCCCCCACTTCTAAGAGCTTTTTTTCTTAATAAAAGACCAAAACCAATTCCCTAAGGTGGTTCTCAAGAAGAAGGAATCAAGAGGTAAAACCCTCTTCCGTTTCTTTCAATTTCTTTTCAGGTTCCTTTATTTTTTTTCTATCCTCAACTCCCCTCATAAAAATGAAACTAAAGATATAGTATATTAAATATACTAATTTTTTTATTTTAATTGAATAATTCTATATCAAATCTCTTCTCTTCTATCTTTTACTTTAAGAATGAAAACATCATTCGTGAGGTAAGAGATTCTACCCGAACCTCCATTATTCCTTCAGGTTATTATTTCCCTATTTTAACCCAAATGAAATTCTATTTTATTTTTATATACATATTATAAATGTTTTATATATATTCCAAAATCATGTATCAAGATCCTTTCATCCTTATTTTTTGGGTATATACATGTTTTTAAGAGGTCCTCTACTTAGTTTTTCTCGATAAGTAAGCCCGATTTAAGGGAACTTTCTGAATTCTTACCCATTTTAAAGTGCACTCCATAATATTTTTTAAGCCACCATTATTTTTCTAAAATAAATATTTTTATTATGAAAAATTTCTTGGTTTACTTCTGTATTTATATGAAATATTATGCTATTTTTGGTTTTAAATGCTCTTTAATATTTTCCTTAAAAGACACAAAAATGTTTTATTTCTAAAGTTTCTTAAATGAAGTTTTTACATGTATTAACTTTAGTTTGACATCACTTGTCCTGATATATTACTATTTTAACTTATTAATGTCCATGTATTATTTAAATCTTTTCTTTTTATGGACACCATTGTGATATTCTCTTATGTTATGCCTTTTTAACAAGATTATGGTACACAATTCTTATCACGGGTAACCCTTATGTTTATGTTTTATTGCTTATATATGATTATTTATGTATAAAACATATGCATGAACATGTTATTATGGGTGATCCTAGATATTTCTGTAATGAATTGGGTAATGTTTAGTCTCGTGATATGTTATGTGCAATGGTCTTGGTGGTTTTCCTTGACTCGTGATCCATGTACAGTGGTCTTGGTGGTTAGCCTTGACTCATGATCCTTTATGTGCAATGAGCCTTGAATCATGCTCATCTATGTAAAAATAGCCTTGAATTTTTCTAAATACATGTTTTATGTTGCTTCCACATTACTATTAATCTTGATTTTATGATCCCATGTTATGATTCCTTATGTTTAATCACGTTCCATGTTTTTTTATATCATTATGTTATGCATTATAACCCATGTGCTAAGATTTATTTTAATATTTATTCCCTTACTGGGATTTTTAGCTCATCCTTTTTTTCATATTATCCCCGTGTTATCCCATGAAAATGTAAGGTCTCAAAGGAATTTAGGAGTTCATAATGAATGATAAATAATGAAATTTTTTATTTAGTCCCATGTTTTTGGTTTTGTGTACCTAGTATTCTAAGGAACTATATTTTAAGATCCTTATCTTGTAATTTTATGTTTAATTATGCCTAAAATCATGTAATGATATGTGTAAAAGATGAGGGTTTCTATAGAACAATTTTTGTTTAAGATAAAATGATGAAGATACATCTTCAATTTTTAGTGATGGATTAGATTTAATAAAAATCTTATACCAATTGAAATCACCATCCTTTGGAGTTATAAGTTGGTGATCAGGTGTTCTTGAAAGTTTCTACCTTTTTGGGTCACTAACAGTTCAAAAAAATAGGAACCTATCCCTTAGTTATTTAGGATCATTTAAGATAATTGATTATCTTGTAAAGGTGGTGTATCACTTGAATTTGCTACCTAAGTTTCATTCAATACATGATATGCTACATGTTTCTCAATTAAAGAAGAATTATCTGGACATAAATCATGTTCTTAATTGGGAGTAACTAAACATAGAACCTGATATTTTTGTGACCAAGAAACCTCTACAAGTTTTTGATTCTCAAGTTAAGGTTCTTTATGGAAAGTCTATAACTTTGGTTCGAGTGCTGTGATAGAATGGTTCTGATTCTCATGAGAATTAGAAGTGGGAGTAATTAATGAGGAAGAAATGACCTTAACTATTTATAGAAAATATTTTTTTCACGACCCCATTCCATCAAAGATGCCCCTCCTGAGCTGGCAATGGTGAAAAGGAGATAATGACCCTCGAGTCCTGCCTCCAGTAGGCCTCGGGGTGGCGACTAGCACCAAGGGTATGAGTTTTCACAAATATGGGAGGCATTACCCTTTTTATTATTTAAGATAGGGAAATAGGACAAGTCAACCACCAAAAAGGAAAAGAAAAAGTGTATAGAAATAAACCCAAACCAATCCCACATGCATGTTTAAACAATTCTGAAACAAAGTACAAGTACAAGAAAGCTAAAAAATACAATACCAAAAGAAGCAAGAGTAAAACAACTGAAAAAAATCCAACTGTCCCGACTAGTAGGGTCCCACACGACCCTGGTAGTCCTCATGGAAACCTGAAAGTAAACGTAGGGTGAGCATACAAGTATACTTAGTAGGGAAACCTAAATCTCTCGTGCACAAGTGGGGAGACATCCTAATGTCCCAAGAGAACAACAGAAGAAGACAAACCTAACAAGGAGATCTATCCACCCAACCTCACCAGCCACGCTCACCAAAAACACATAACAACATGTAGTAGTATATAAGAAAAAGAGTATTGGGTACCCTGCACCATTCCCACTAGTTAGCTGCTCTTCCTAACAGCGAACATCTTGACACTACCACACTCTTACCACCCGCACACACCTAGGCCTCAAGAACCATATATCCCGCCTGCACACACCTGGGCATCACAACCACATATCCTACCCGCACACACTTGGGCCTCACAACCACGTATCTCGCTTGCACACACCTGGGCCTCACAAATCACAATGAAATCCCTGCCCGAACACACCTGGGCCTCATCCCGAAGATTATTGGGAACAGTAAGCCTGCCTGAAGAGTCTTGGGCTAAAACCACCCCAAACAAAACCTACCTAAAGAGTCTTGGGTGTAAGGTCGCCTCAATCCATCACAACCTATGGAAGAAAAAGAAGGAAGGAGCTAGTAACTAGGGGAAAACACCCTCTCCCATGAAATGGGAGTGTTCGATACTAAGTACTCAACATGGGTGGGGTGCGACAAAACACAAAGATACAAATATATATAATTATACCAAACACACAGCCCAACCTATGGCTTCTAAACAAAGAGACTGAGCACGTGCCTCGGCACTGCAATCACGAATCATGCATACAACGAACAACCCCAAACCCATTTAGGTTTTCATGTTTCAAAAGAATTAGTTTATTAGTTTATTAACTACGGGGCACAACCAACCATATCAATCGTTCGTAAAACATATCCCTGCCATCCACAATTCAAGTTAGAAAAACAAAAGCAACACAAACAAGTCCCTTCTTATTAACCAACCATCCCCATTGATTATTATTCCCATTCCATTACCATGATCCATCATCCATTAACTCTTACACTTTTATTTATTAATCACAACCCATAGTTCATTCACATTCAGCCCATCCCTGCAGCCCTGCTGCCAACCACCATAACCATAAACATACTAAAACCCGTACATCATCATCCCTTGATACCATTTATCGCAACCCCACTTCCCATCACCAATATAGAATTCATACCAACCCACAACCAAGCCAACCGCAGACCCGCTGCTCACCCGATCCACAACAACCCACAAAACACTCCCTTCACATAAATAAACCCTAACCAGCATCCACATGTTTATTATTTCAGTTTTGTTTAACCGGGGTGATCACACAAGGGTTCCGGTTATTCATTTAAATCAGACAACTTTAAATGATTAATGAATTCCCACATTCCACAAAGTTTCCATCCATAAATGGTCTAGATAGATAGGGCATCATTTAATTGTGAAAACAAAGGCCCCCAACGACCATGATTTTCAGTAGGCATAAGCCTATTCAATTCACAACATAATATCACAGGATATAAAATAATGTAACTGCATTCACAAACTTCCCATCCCCGTTATATAAGCTAGTTATTATCTTTATTAAACTGGTTAAAATGTGTTTCACGTAAAAAAGAGAACACCCACCCCACATGATGCACAAATTTAGAGAGAGGAAGGTAATATCCCCACCTCAACAGGTTCTGATCACAATGCTCCCCCGGATCAGCTTTAGAAGACGTCCGTCGGCGTCCGTTGCTTCCGTCAAAACCTGTCAAAACCTCCTCGGGTGGAAGTTGGGAAGGAAAAACTGAAGGGAAGACAAAAGATCCAAGCTCAGAAGTTCTGCCTCATCATTACAATCCCGTGGCCGCTGACGGATCGTAAATCGAAGCTCAGACTAAGAAGTTATGGAAGGAAAAGAGCCTTCGAGTCTCTTGGGAGAGCTCTGCTCGAGGGAAAGGGGAGGAGAGGAGTGAGTTGAAAAGGAGGAGAGGACCCCTACTTTTATAGGTGAGAAAAAAATGTACACGTCGTGTACTTCCTAGTACATGGTGTGTACTCAGCCATTTCACACAGTCACCACGCGGCTTCCAACACGACCTTCAACGTGGAACGCGACCATTGACTGGTCAACACACGGTTTGAGGGTAATGCATACGCGGGGAGGAACTACACGGCATGTAGGATGGGATACACTGCATGTACTCATTTATTTCACACGGCAAGGACACGACTTCAACACGGGGTATACCCAGCAAGGTGGTACACAACGTGTACTCACACTACACGGCGTGTAGTTACAAAATTCTGAAAATTGTGGGAAAAGTCCCTTATACCCTCCAGAACACTTCATGATCTTCTTTTCGACAAAGGAAAGGGCTGAAGAGGTCCAGGCCATTACATCAGATATCTCTAAAAACATTGTCATCCCCGAGAATTCAAAACCAACCCAGGGGAAACCAACAAGATACCTCTTAGGGATCTCATTATAACAGGAACCCATTAAAAAACCCTAATCATATGTGATAGGAATTACTTCTCCTATGTCCAAATATTATCCGATTTAGGCGGCACTGACTCGCCTGTACGGGTTTAATCGCATCCGCATTAATGTGCCCTGATTAAGAATTGGGTCTTCCCACTTCCATATATTAGGATTTTTCAACTTACACTGCCCCGAACACCGTACAACCAACACACTGTCCGAACACATGGGTTGGGGAAATTCCTTCTCCCATGTCGAGATATTATCCGCTTTAGGTGGAACTGACTCGCCCGCACGGGTTCAATCGCATCCGCATTAATGCGTCTCGATTAAGGATCATGTTTTTTTCCTTTCCCCACACGTCCGGACACGTTACACACTTCCAGAGAATAAGGAAACAAAACGTATCACAACCAACAAGCCAAGAACTCCATATATCAAAGGTACAGATTATAACATAAAAACAAATCTCAAAAGAACAAAGCAAAACACAAGTCAAAACAACTCCGGGTACTGAGCATGCATATGGGCCTCCTGCTCCCAAGTGCTCTCCTCGAGGCCTCCATGCCTCCACAACACATGAACCAAGGAGATGGTTCATCCATGGAGCACCTTCTCTTTACGATACTTGATTCTGACTGGTCATTCCTCGAAGGTCACATTGTCTCCCATATCTAACTCTCCCCAGTCGATAACATGAGAGTCGTCGTGTAAGTACCGAAAAAGCTGGGAGACGTGGAAGACGTCATGGACCTTCTCCAACTGAGGTGGCAGGGCCAGCTGATATGCCACCTCTCCAACTCGCCTCAGTAGCTTGAAAGGTCCGATGAACCTAGTGTAGAGCTTACTCCCCTTCCAAAACCTCTGCTGCCCCCATCGAGGGGAAACCTTCAAGAACACATATGACAACCCTGCTTTTATTACAAACTTAAACATGATTTATTACATAAAACTTCACTTGATACAACAAATAAGATCAAGAGGTTTAGTTAGTGTCTTTGGGGCTTAGGATGATTACATAAAAACTTAAAACATGAAATACAACATCTTTTGTAACAGCCCAAGATTTTATAAAAAAATATTCTTTTTAATTTTATTAAAGTCTTGTGTTGTACACTACACCAAAAGGAGCTTGCACAACACGCATCCTTGACTTGCCTTGCATTACACGCAATCACGACCTTCCTCGATAGCGTGTGTAATACGCAATACCGAGTTTCACTAAACAACGATATGCTATTAAAATATTATTAAAACTAGCCGTTATGAATAGTAATAACCACTTTTTAAAACTCTGTAAATCTTATTTTTCAAAATGAACTTCATTTTTGGATTTGGAGTATCGAATTTAGCCTAAGGTGAAATTTTGGTACTTTTCGGATAACTTTCATATTCTGATGAATAGTGAAAATTACTAAATTATAATTAAAAACAACTTTTTTAATCGAAATAATTAATAGTGATAAATTATTAATTTGAGTGGTTTTAAAGTATATTTATAATATATTTTTACAATTTAATACAATGTTGGTCATTGGATGTAATTTCACATTTAAACCAGACATAATCAAGTGTCAATCTTTTGATAGATATTGTTTCTTAAAAACACGCTATTTGTTTTAACAGCGGGATTTAATTATAAAATTAATTAATGAAAATTCTATGATATGAATTTGGTAAAATAGACTTCATTTTTGAATTCGGAATATGAAATATAGCTTAGGATGAAATTTTGGCATTGTTCTGAAAAACATCAATTTTTGATGAATAGTGAAACTACTAAGTGGTAGTTAAAAAAATTAATTTCTTCATAAATCTTAATTTTACCGCTTCTGTGAATGGAATTTCAAAAATTCGAGAGACACGGTTGATGTTAGTAAGTAAAATGTGGTTCAATGAGATGAAAATAATTTTTGGTGAATAGTAACTTTTTACTTTTTTTTACCACGGTTAATAGTAAATAGGGTAACTAAGGGTAAATATGATATTACTATTACCCTAACACATGTCCTAATTCTATTGGATAAGTGTAATTCGACAAAAAACAACCTTATGAATATAATATGACCATTTAGGTCCACTTGGATTAGATTATGACATTTAATATTATATTATTTAATGAATAGTTAAAATAGTTAAAATCAAAGTTTAATAACTAAAACATTTTTAATATGGGGTTATACATAAGATAAATTCAATTGTAAATATTAATTAGAAATATAAAAAGATTTACTACATGATGATATTTTATTTGTAATTTTTAGACATCAAATAATTTAATTTATTTATGACACAAAGATGATGCAGTAATTATCTTATTAATGAAATATTGACAAAATTGATAATATAAATACCAAAATAAATGTAATTTAAGACTTTTTATGAATTCCACTAATTTTCTAGGTTACTATGATATATTAATGTTGATTTAATCAACTTGGTTTGAACATATAATTCTGTTATGACTTTCACAAAAATCATATATCAAATAGTGTCAAAATTGACACAAAATAGTTTTTAAATCAAATATTATATTATTAATTGTTATTTTATTCCTAAAAATCTAAGGTTCGGCCAAATTACTTAGATAAGGATATATTTATTAATAATATACAATTTGGGGTTCGTTTGGCATGTTATAGTAAGTGTATTAACCATATAGTGAAAGAAAACAAAAAGACACGGTAAAAGTTAAATTATTTAACTTAGAGTTAAATCTAATTGATAAGGTTAAAATAATAACCTAAACTTGTCTAAATCCTATTGGTTGATAGGATTTCGACCCATCCCCACTTTATCTTCGAAATAAGACCCTTTGGAACTATTATAAACCGATTTTGAATTTAATATAAAATAATATTTTGAGATATTACTAAGGTGCCCCTCTCCTCCCTTATAAAAGGACACCTCCTCCCCCTCCTCCTCACACCAATTTGAGCACTCAAGCTCGGCCAACCCCTGCCAAAATCTCTTCTCCACTTCCCTAGAAACATCCTAGAGGTTCTGGTCTTCCTCAAAGACCAATTTTAGTGCCCTAAGAGGAGGTCTCAAAGAGGCGCTTCAAAGAAGAGGTAATTACCGTTACCAATTCTTTCATCTTTATTTCTTCTTCCACTTCTTATTCTTAGGTTGTTTCATTATGAAGTAATAACATCAGTATCACTCATATACTTATATGTTATTATAAGTATGAAACAACCCTATTTCACCATCTATCCATCCTATGGAAAAAGAAATCACCGCGCGTGCGTACGTACGAAATACCGTCTCCACGCCGTGGTGTAATCTATTTTCCACCACCACCTTACATGGATGGGTATAATGGTGTAAAGAATAACTATACATAGTTATTAAAACATCATATTGATTCTGATATATTGTATAATCCACTCCAATTCAATTCAATATTTATGGAAATGATATCATCGCTCGTGCGTACGTACGGACTACCGTCTCCACGACGCGATGAGATTCATTCTCCATGTTAACCATTTAAGAATGATTATAATGTATATATAAGAAATAATAATGAAATATATGACATTATAAAGCTACTGGATTTATGTATATATATACATATGTATGTCATCTACTTACTTCCATTTCAAGACAATAAGGAATGGAAAACAACGTTCATGCGTACGTACGGACTACCGTCTCCATGAACAGTGTTTTTCATTTTATTTATCTATCTATTATATATATATATATACTGAATATATATGATATATAAATCAAATTTTATATTCTGGAAGTAAGTAAATAATGATATAAGTAATAATAATGTCAAGAACAACAAGTCAAAACACCTACGATAAATGAAACGATTTTACCCAAAACGCTTCTTTAACATGGAATTTACAAAAGAACGGGTAATATAATGTCATAAGTGAACCATATATGATATCATAACAATGAATATGATTCTATAATAAGTCAATGACATTATTTAAATCATTATACAGGAGGTTCGGACACATACGAAGTAAATCGGACCTAAGGTAAGGGAAATATCACAATCTCATTCTTATCCGAGATTGTTTGTGCTTTGAAATTTACTGGGGTATATTTTATCATCCACATCCATGTTTCCTCAATATGTAATGTTATTTACATCCACCTACAATTTTTTAAATCCAATTTTACCCTTCAGTGAGTTTTTAGTAAAAGATATGAAAGGAATCTTTTGTCGTTTTTCATACGAGGTAATTTTTGACTTTTCCGACAAAAGTACGAGAGGAATGTTTTTTTTAACTTATACGGCACGAACGGATTTTTACGGTTTTATAAAGCCTTATTTTCATGAACCTTCCTCCAAAATATTTCATGACTATTTTCAATAAAATCTCTTTCTTTTAAAATTGCATGATGTTTTGTGAAAAGGAATTGATTTTGAAGAAGAAAGGATATTTTCCTCAAGAATTCATTTCAAGTGTTTTATCAAAATTATTTTCCATCTAAGATAATAAAGGGTTATGTTTCTATCCATATTCTTACATTGATTTGACTATGTTGTGATGGAATTATGTTTACGAATTCCTTTATCTTATATGAATGGTTTTATGATGTCATGTTGTTTAAGAATCCCATTTTTATTACATGGGTTATGCTATGATGTATGGTTTATGATTTTGTGGCACACATAAGAATGGTATCATTATGAGATGGGTGGGACCTATATCTCCCTCCAATGCATTGGGTAATGATTTTATATCTCATGAGATAGACATGGCTGGAATGGTAGGTTATACCGGTTCAGTGAAACAGGACTGAAACGAGGGTTACTCGATTCAGAAAGGGACTTTGTCCACAAAGATAGTCTTGGCAATGAGTCTTGACTAACAAGAAATGATTCTCTATGATTATGTGTGAATGCCACAAAGTTTCATGTTTTATGTTATGATTATTGTGATTACATTTCACTGCCATGATTTACCCCATGTTATGAAATTATGATCTCTTTTGCAGGTTAAGATTTCCAAAAGTTATGTGCTTATGTATATGATGTGATTGATATTTCTTTTGTTTACCCTTACTGAGAATTTGAGCTCACCCTTTTATGTTTTCTTTTCCCCAGGATATAAAGAAAGGTTTTAGGTATAAAAAAAAGAAGAAGATCTTTATGGGAGATGTTGAAGATCTTTCACCACGATTAGAAGATTATATTCCGAGTTTCCAAAGACACTAAACTATTACGGTCCTTGTGTGTGTGTTTTTGTTATGTACTAAGTATTCCACAAATGTAATGTAATGTCCATGTACGATAAGCTTCGGGTCTCTACATCTTTATTGAAAACTTCCTTTACATGACCACTATATTCCCTCGTACTTAGCATTGTATGGGATAACCTGAGGACATGCATAAGAAAAGGGTGAGCTATAAAGCCCAGTAAGGGAGTACACATAGAATAACATGAGGAGTACAACACATGTTAGACAATAGGCATATCAATAGATCATAAAAGAAACATGAGCATAAAGTCATGATAAAGCATGATAATCATAACATGGAAATGTGGAAACAACACTTAACATGGAATTAGCATGAGCCAAGGATCATTGCACATAGAGCATGAGTAAATCCTCATTGCACATAAAGCACGAGTAAACCCTAGTTTCACTTGAATTAGCATGAGTCAACACTCATTTCACATGACGTATCATGATATTATACTTTACCCAATGCATTGGAGCACTATAAGGGCACACTCTTCTTAAACATTTCATTTCATGCATAAGTGTGCCACATGGATCATAAAATACGGATTCATAAAACATAACAATTTATTCCATGATAAAGGAATGTGAAATTCATTCATGAAACTTTACAATCAATAAGTAAATGCGCATAAAGGTGAATACCCTTGATGGAGAAATGAGCATGGTATTCACTACACAATGACATTGGCTTAGAAAACCGGTGCGATTTCGGCAGCGTAACGGCGTGACATAAGAATTCATAAAAATGGTTGATGAGAGATAAAGGGGTTGCTCATAATATTTACATGTAATGTACAGTAAGGAGGTCATATAGATACATGTCCCAACAATTGTAATGGAATTTAGATTCATGATACAAAAGTATTGCTTGAATGTAAAAGAGGAGAGAGAAGTTCCTTTCAGAATTTCGGCATAGTAACGGGTGTACATGGGAGGAATTTAATGAGAGAGAAAGGGTATCCCATAATTAAAACATAAAGAGGGAATTATGAGGGAGCTGAGAAACCATACCCCAGCATTTATAATCGAAATTAAAAGGGAAAAACAACTTAAAGAAAATTGGAAAAAAATGAGAAAGGAAGAAAAAACCCTTACTTGGAAGTGTGCTTCCAAAGGCTTGAGAGAGGCTTGAGAGAGGATTATTGGGAGCTTGGGGAACCTTGGGAGGATTCTAGAGAGATTAGGGAAGAGGTTGGATGATATCAAAGTTATTTTAGTGAGGAGTAAGTGGGATCTTGGGTGGGTTTATATAGGAAAGGTGAGGGAGTTCTTTATTATTTAGGTTTGGGTCCCCTTACATTAAATTAATCCAAACCAAAAACCATCCCATGGTTTTTGCTCATGGTTTTTTGGAAAAGGGAAGAAGAAATCAATATTTTATAAGTCCAAAGTCCGAACTTCTTAAAATATTAGGGTTGCTTATGTGGAGGTGAGTCACACTCCCATGGAAATTAATTTAAAAAGGCAAGGTGTTGAATAAGTCTTGAGGGGTCCATTAATGCTTTGAAAAGTAAATCAAACAAACCCAAAATCACATTATTTTAATGGTAAAACATATATTGGCCGAAAATAAGTATTATAGTATTTTATTACATCACTATTGGGTCATTATGATGTCATAAAACACATTATATATTTAAACGGTATTTAATTTTTACCCAAAAATTTGACTGTCTCAGAAAATTATGAAAAATTCACCGTTGGATAATTTCGACATCCTGATTTCAGAAATGACATAAATTTTATATATTTTTTTTCTTCTAAATATGTTAATTTTCACTTTTAAAATAAAAACCGACATTTATAAAAAATTCACGGGTTTTGACAGAAATGGCTTTCAAACCTTAATAAAAAATTTTAATTGCATTCATATAATTATAAGATCATTTATATTTAATAAAAATTAATTTAATAATAATGTTATTATTTTATTAAAATATTATTTAATTCAAAAATCCCTTAATTTAATAAAATATATTTCTTAATTTAATAATAACTAAAAACACCATTTGTACTTTAAAAACTATTTACAATGTATCAAAAATGACTAGAAATTATATTCATTATTATATACAAAAAAATAATGTACATGAACATAGTACTACTTATTTGTTACATAACCCCTTAAAACAGCCGCATAATACCTAAGGGTAAGGTGTGCGATGGTGACAGACTCTTGGGGTGGCTCGGATAACATTGATCGAGTGGTAATTTCAATAAACTTCAACTTTTCCTGTAGACTGTCACGTTCAAGCTTGACATGATGAAGCTCAGCTTGGACGTGGTCAAGGGCAAAGCCCAAAGACGCCACCTCTTTTCTGAGCTCCAACAAATGGGCTTTGTATGAGGCAATTATACTGGATGAGGCCATCGCTTCCTTTGTTTGAGTAAATTGGATTTGTTAAAGTCCTATATTTATACTAATCATGTGATTACTGTTCAACGGCTATATTAGCAACAGTCAAAATTCTTAACATAAAACCAAAGAAGTTGACATCTTATAAAAATATTTTGCATAAAGAGACATTTAACTAGACCAATAGGTATTTCCATTAATGAAACTTTGGGTTGTTACAATATTCCCCCCTTAAGAAATTTTGCCCTCAAAATTTTCCTTTTCCCACACTAAAACAGATGTGGGTAACTCAGCTTCATGTTTTCCTCTGATTGCCAAGTCTCTTCTTCAAACTTGTGGTTTCTCTACAACACCTTGAAGAGGGGCATTGTCTTATTTCGTAGAACTTTTTCTCTATGATCTAAGATCTTCACTGGTTGATCCTCATAAGAGAGATCATCTTCCAATTGTACCACCTCTGAAGAGAGTACACGTGAAGGGTACAGTTTGTACTTCCTTAAGAGGGATACATGAAATACATCATGTACTTTGGCAATGGAAGGTGGAAGTGCTAGTCGATAGGCCACAACCCCGACACGATCAAGAATCTCGAAGGGGCCGATGTACCTTGGACTTAACTTCCCTTTCCTTCCAAACCTCATGACCTTCTTCCACAGAGATATGCGTAGAAAAATAATTTCTCCAACTTTAAACTCAAGGTCTCATTGACGATTATCTGCATAACTCTTTTGTCGACTCTGAGCTGCCTTGATATGCTGCTGAATGGTTTCTACCTTCTCCACCATTTCCTCGACCATTTTTGGTCCAAGCAGCTTACGTTCACCGACCTCATCCCAACATGTCGGTGTTCTGCACCTTTTCCCATATAGGGCTTCATATGGTGCCATTTGGATGCTCGAGTGGAAACTGTTATTTTAAGAGAACTCAACCAGAGGAAGATGTTGATTCCATCCTCCTTTAAATTTCATTGAGCATACTCTCAACATATCCTCAAGTGTTTGGATAGTCTGATTGGATTGGCCATCAGTTTGAGAATGATAGTCCGTACTGAAGTTCAGTTCTGTATTTAGAGCATGTTGAAGACTCTTCCAAAACTTAGAGGTGAATCTTGGATCTCAGTCAGACAAAATAGATAGTGGTACTCCATGAAACCTTACCACTTCCCTGATATATATCCACACCAGTTGATCTAATGAAAAATCCTCCCGAATAGCAATGAAGTGTGCAGTCTTTGTAAGATGATCCACAACAACCCAGATTGCATTGTTTCCTTTTGATGTCCTCGGAAGTCCGGTGACAAAGTCCATGGTGATTTTCTCCCATTTACATTCTGGTATGGGCAATGGTTGCATCATACCCTTAGACTTCTGCCTCTCTGCATTCACTTGCTGACACACCAGACACTTTGATGTATATTCAGTGATATCCTTCTTTATATTATCCCACCAAAAGTTTTCTCGGAGATCTTGATACATCTTTGTGCTCCCTGGGTGAATAGAGAAATTTGAACTATGTGAGTCATCCAAAAGTTCCTTCTTCAGCTCCGGACTTGATGGAACACATAGTCTTTTCCCAAACTGCACAATACCTTCTTCATTAACATTAAACTCTAAGGATTTCCCCTTTTTGATAGCTTCCACTTTTTCTTGAATTCCCACATCATCCTTTAACTTTTCCAAAAGAGACGATTGAGCAATCATTTGTGAAAGGATTGATGATTTTCCCTTCTCTATGATTCCCATGTCCATCTTCATCAAGTCTATGAAGATTGGATCCTTCTCAATTCTCATCATTGATAGAATCGCTAGATCCTTTCTACTTAGGGCATCTGCTACCTTGTTCGCTTTCCTAGGGTGGTAATGTATTGAACAGTCATAATCCTTGATGAGATCTATCCATCTTCTCTGGCGCATATTAAGCTCTTTCTGTGTGAATATATATTTAAGACTCTTGTGGTCAGTATATATCTCACATTTCTCTCCATAGAGATAATGCCGCCAGATTTTCAAGGCAAAGATCACAGCCTCCAACTCCATATCATGCGTTGGATAGTTTCACTCATGGATTTTAAACTGCCTTGAGGCATAGGATATCACTTTATCATTCTGTATTAGTACACATCCTAATCCCTTCTTTGAAGCATCACTGAATACCACAAAAAGTTCCCCACTTGTGGGTAAAGTGAGCACAGACACAGTGATAAGCCTCCTTTTCAACTCCTTGAAGCTTTCTTCACATTCATCACTCCAAGAAAACTTTACTCCCTTTCGAGTTAGCTTTGTAATAGGGTTGGACAATCGTGAGAAATTCCTCACAAATCGTCGATAATATCCAGCTAACCCCAAGAAGCTACAGATATCCGTTACCGATGTTGGCCTCGACCATCCCTCAATTGCATCTGTTTTGGAGGGGTCCACAGATATCCCATTGCTTGTGATGATATGGACCAAGAATGAGACCTCCTTCAACCATAACTCACACTTGCTATACTTTTCATAGAGCTTCTCCTTGCACAAAGTCTCTAGTACAGTTTTTAAATGATCCTCATGATCCTCCTTGGTTTTGGAGTATATTAGAATATCATCTAAAAAGACTACCAAAAATTTGTCAAGGTAATCTCTAAAAACACTATTCATCAAGTCCATGAATATTTCTGGAGCATTGGTGAGTCTGAAAGGCATTACTATGAATTCATAGTGCCCGTATCTTGTATGAAAAGCAGTCTTGAGGACATCTTCCTTCTTCACCCTTACTTGATAATATCCCAAACACAAATCCACCTTAGAGAAGTATTGTGCTCCACGCAGCTGATCAAACAATTCATCGATTCTTGGGAGAGGATACTTGTTTTTTATCGTGATTTTGTTAAGTTCACGATAATCGATGCAAAGCCGCATTGACCAATCCTTCTTCTTGACGAAGAGGACTGGTGTACCCCATGGCGAAGCACTTGGGCGTATAAACCCTTTATCCAGATTATCCTGTAGTTGTTTCTTCAGCTCTTCAAGCTCAACAACAGCCATTCTATATAGAGTCTTGGATTTTGGTAGCACCCCAGGTATAAGTTCAATTGATAACTCAGCATCTCTTCTTGGAGGAAGACCAGACAGTTCCTCGGGAAACACTTCAGTGAATTCCCTCACAATAGGCATTTCATCAAGGATGGTTTCTTCCTTGGACTCAATCATCTAAGCCAGATATGCGTGCTCATAAGGTAGTAATATCCATACTTGAGATGATAGAGCTAAAGGAGTTTCATCTTCCTCCAGACACTTGTAAAGAATCGGGGGTCGATTCACCATATGGAGTGTGATTTCCCTCTCCCGACAATTTATGTTGGCTCTATATAAAGAAATCCAATCCATGCCAAGAATTGCATCAAATTCCACCAGAGGGAGTATGACGAGGTTCATCGGGAAATTAAATCCATAGACTATAACAGGGGAGGAATTATATTCATGGGATGCAATGATTGCCCCATTTTCCGTACTCACCGAAATATTTACTTCTATGATTTGTGGTGGTGCTGAGATTGTTCTACTAAACTTTCAAGATATAAAAGAATGCGTAGAACCTGAATCAAAAAGTACGTTCTCTATTCTTGAATGAATAAATAGCGTACCTGTCACCACTTCGTTATCGGGGTTCACTTCGACAGAAGTGATGGCAAAAGCTCTTCCTTGCTGCCTTGGAGGTTGTTGGTTGTCTCCGAAAACCCTTGGATTAGGGTACTGATTTGAAAAATGACCCGGTTATTTGCATTTGTAGCATTGAACAACGCGTTGAGGTTTGAACGGAGCGTTCCTCTCCTCTGTCACAGCCGTGGGTCTTTCTTGCCGACATTTAACATCTAGGTGCCCTTCTCTTCCACACCTGAAGCATTTTCTCGTCCCCTTAAGGCAATTTCCAGGGTTCTTCTTTCCGCACTTTTGGAAAGTGGGGTGCTGAATCTTCTTAGAACCGTTGGATTTATCCATCGGACCACCAACATTGAAGTCCACCTTATGATTCTTATCCCCATGATACACCTGTGATTCCCTAATCTCCATTTCGACCTTGAGGGCACATCGGACAATCTCCTCATAGCTGTCGAAGTCATGAATCGCTAATGCTTTCTGTAGGCTAGGCTTCAGCCCACCAAAGAAGCGGTCAACTTTGCATTCAGGGGTAATGAAAAAGCCAGAAGCATATCGTGCAAGCCTTGTGAAGTTTTCCTCGTACGCTCCAACAGATTCTTTATCTTTTTTCTTGAGGGAAAGGAAGTCCCTCTCCATCTTAAGACGGAGGGTGCACAGAAAATATTTATCGAAAAACATATTTCAGAAATACTTCCATTCCAACGCCATGATCTCCTCCTCAGGATTCGTATTTTTGATCAATGTCCACCATTGATTAGCTTCACCCTCCATACGATAAGAATCCAGGAGAACCTTCTCTTGTTTAGAACATTAAAGGAGGGAGAAGATCTTTTCAATGGAGTTGATCCATTGTTCAGCGATCGTGGGATCAGATGATCCACTAAAATTAGGAGGCCTTTGTCTCATGAAGCCCTCGATAGTGACTTGTTCTTTCTTAAGGGGGGTTGAACATTCCTATTGACCTGTGTTTCTATTCAAAACTTGAGTTAGCTGAGAGAGAAGCATGACAAAGTTCGTGATTCCCGCTCCCATTGGATTTGGCATCTCATTAGTACAATCATCACACTGATCTTCACAACAGTTTTTAGCCTGAGTCCTCCTATTACCAGCCATTGGCTGGAATAAAAGTAATGTTAGGGGTAACACATAAAGGGTAATACAAAGACAAAAGTTGATGACTTATAAATAAAATTTTATTTCCTTAACTCATGAGTCTATAGGATTCAATCTAGGCTTTTCATGATCTACTTTCTAACATATATTCGTAGGGGTATTTTTTTTAATTCCCTTAATAAGGGTTCATACTAAGCTTGTGAATTTATCAAAACATATCCCCCAGGAGTGTCGTAACCAAGAGTGCAGCAAGGCCCGTTGTTGTGCACCAGTTCTTGTTCGAGTCTAGCTTAAAGTGGTGTTTTCGGGTTTTACCCCTAGGATACATCTGTGCCAGAGCCACCTCTACCTGCTCGTATCCAGAAAGGGATGTATTTGTTTGATAAACCACATACTAAATACTTACCAAAACTTAGGGATGTTTTTATTATACATAGTCTTGTATATAAGGCTTTAAAAGGGTTTCCTAATCCCAAAAATAACTAAACCTATCCTTTGATACCAACTATGAAAACCCTGCTTTTATTACAAACTTAAACATGATTTATTACAAAAAACTTCACTTGATACAACAAAGAATATCGAGAGGTTTAGTGTCTTTGGGGCTTAGGATCATTACATAAAAAATTAAAACTTGAAATACAATATCTTTATTGAAAACTTCCTTTACACGACCACTACATTCCCTCGTACTTAGCATTGCATGAGATAACCTGAGGACATGCATAATAAAAGGGTGAGCTGTAAAGATCAGTAAGGGAGTACACATGGAATAACATGAGGAGTAAAACACTTGTTAGACAATAGGCATATCAATATATCATAAAAGAAACATGAACATAAAGGCATGATAAAGCATGATAATCATAACATGGAAATGTGGCAACAACACTTAACATGGAATTAGCATGAGCCAAGGCTCATTGCACATAGAGCATGAGTAAATCCTCATTGCACATAAAACACGAGTAAACCCTCGTTTCACTTAAATTATCATGATTCAACACTCACTGCACATGACGTATCATGATACTATACTTTACCCAATGCATTGGAGCGCTATAAGGGTGCACCCTTCTTAAACATTTCATTTCATGCATAAGTGTTCCACATGGATTATAAAACATGGATTCATAAAACATAACCATTTATTCCACGATAAAGTAATGTGGAATTCATTCATGAAACTTTAATATCAATAAGTAAATGTGCATAACGGTGAATACCCTTGATGGAGAAATGGGCATGGTATTCACTACACAATGACATTGGCTTAGAAAACCGGTACGATTTCGGCAGCGTAACGGCGTGACATAAGAATTCATAAAAATGGTTGATGAGAGATAAAGGGGTTACTCATCATATTTACATGTAATGGACAGTAAGTAGGTCATATATATAAATTTCCCAACAATTTTAATGGAATTTAGATTCATGATACAGAAGTATTGCTTGAATGTAAAAGAGGAGAGAGAAGTTCCTTTCGGAATTTCGGTATAGTAACGGGTGTACATGGGAGGAATTTAATGAGAGAGAAAGGGTCTCCCATCATTCAAACATAAAGAGGGAAGTATGATGGAGGTGAAAAACCATAACCCAACATTTATAATTGAAATTAAAAGGGCAAAACAACTTAAAGAAAATTGGACAAAAATGAGAAAGGAAGAAAAAACCCTTACTTGGAAGTGTGCTTCCAAAGGCTTGAGAGAGGCTTGAGAGAGGATTCTTGGGAGCTTGGGGCACCTTGGGAGGATTCTAGAGAGATTAGGGCAGAGGTTGGATGAACTACAAGGTATTTTAGTGAGGAGGAAGTGGGAGCTTGGGTGGGTTTATATAGGAAAGGTGAGGGAATTCTTTATTATTTAGGTTTGGGTCCCCTTACATTAAATTAATCCAAACCACAAACCATCCCATGGTTTTTGCCCATGGTTTTTTGGAAAAGGGAAGAGGAAATAAATATTTTATAGGGCCAAAGTCCGAACTTCTTAAAATATTAGGGTTGCTTATGTGGAGGTGAGTCACACTCCCATGGAAATTAATTTAAAAAGGCAAGGTGTTGAATAAGTCTTGAGGGGTCCATTAATGCTTTGAAAAGTAAGTCAAACAAACACAAAATCACATTATTTTAATGGTAAAACATATGTTGGCCGAACATAAGGATTTTTTATTTTATTACATCACTATTGGGTCATTATGATGTCATAAAACACTTTATATATTTAAACGGTATTTAATTTTTACCCAAAAATTTGACTGTCTCAGAAAATTATGAAAAATTCACCGTTGGATAATTTCGAAATCCTGATTTCAGAAATGACATATATTTTATCTAATTTTATTTTCTAAATATGTTAATTTTCACTTTTAAAATAAAAACTGACATTTATAAAAAATTCACGGGTTTTGACAGAAATGACTTTCAAACCTTAATAAAAAATTTTAATTTCATTCATATAATTATAAGATCATTTATATTTAATAAAAAATAATTTAATAATAATAATATTATTTTATTAAAATATTATTTAATTCAAAAATCCATTAATTTAATAAAATAGATTTCTTAATTAAATAATAACTAAAAACACCATTTTTACTTTAAAAACTATTTAAAATGTATCAAAAATGACTAGAAATTATATTAATTATTATATACAAAAAAATAATGTACATGAACATAGTACTAATTATTTGTTACATAACCCTTTAAAACAGCTGCATAAGACCTAAGGGTAAGGTATGCGATGATGACAGACTCTTGGGGTGGCTTAGATAATATCGCTCGAGTGGTAATTTCAATCAACTTTCACTTTTACTGTAGACGGTCACGTTCGAGCTTGACATGATGAATCTCAGCTTGGGCTTGGTCAAGGGAAAAGCCCAAAGATGCCACCTCTTTTCCAAGCTCTGACAAATGGGCTTCGTTTGGGGCAATTCTACTGGATGAGGCCATCGCTTCCTTTGTCTGAGTAAATTGGATTTGTTAAAGTCCTATATTTATACTAATCATGTAATTACTGTTCAATGTCTATATTATCAACTGTCAAAATTCTTAACATAAAACCAAAGAAGTTGACATCTTATAAAAATATTTTGCATAAAGAGACATTTAACTAGATCAAGAGAGTTTCCATTATTGAAACTTTGGGTCGTTACAACACATGATCTCCCACCTTGAACTCCAAGGGCCTCCTACGACGATCAACATAAGATTTCTGTCAGTCCTGAGCCGCTTTCATCCTCTCACGCACAAGATGGACTTTCTCTGTGGTGCTCTGTACTACCTCTAACCCAAGAGCACCTGTCTCACCAACCTATTCTCAGTAAATGGGTGAATGATATGGCCTTCCATACAAATCATCAAACGGTTCCATACCAATAGTAGAGTGGACGCTGTTGTTGTAGGAAAAATCTACTAAAGGCAAGTGTTTGAACCATGATCCTCCGAAATCCAGAACGCATGCTCGCAGCATGTCCTCCAACGTATGGATAGTCCGCTCTGTCTGCCCATCGGTTTGGGGGTGGAAAGCAGTGCTAAGGCATAGTTGGGTTCCAAAAGCATGCTGTAACCCCCTCCAGACTTGTGAGGTAAACCGAGTATCCCGATCTGAGATGATAGTCTTCGAAACTCCATGCCAATGCACCACCTCATCTACGTACCTCTATGTTAAGGTACTCACTGGGCCTGACTCCTTAATTGCTAGGAATTGAGCTGATTTCGTCAGCCGATCCACCACTACCTAGATAGCATCATAACCGCCCTGAGATCTAGGTAGTCCTGTGATGAATTCCATTGAGATGTCATCCCATTTCAACTCGGGGACATATAAAGGATGCAACAAAACCACTGGGAACACGGTGTTCAGCCTTTACTTGCTGACACACTAGGCACTTAGCCACAAACTCCGCCACTTCCCGTTTCACACTGGGCCACCAAAACTATTCCCTCAGGCCTCAGTACATTTTTGAAACTCCCGGACATACCGCCAAGGCCGAGCTATGGAACTCATAGAGAAATCCCTCACGCATCGCCTCTGGAACAAAAAACCTTCCCTGAAAAAGCATCTGATGTCTGCTGTCCTCTGACCATCCTTTTGGAGCGTTTCCCTAATCAATACGATCCCACATTACTTCCACCTCGGAGTTTCCCCACTAAGACTCTTCCAACTACTGCAGCAAGGAGGACTGCACCGTCATCTGAAACAAACAGCCTCTAACACCCTCTACCCTTTCATCCAAGTGCAAGGCACCCAACTCTCCCATCGCCTTCCAAGCATCAACAGATTCCTGAACCACTTCCTTATGCGACTTACTTCTTAGGGAATCAGCCACAACGTTTCCCTTACATTCAATGTAAGAGATCTCTAATTCATAGTCTTGGAGAAACTCAACCCATATCCACTGCCATAACTTCAGGTCACGCTGGGAGAAGATATAACGTAAGCTCTTGTGATCTGAGAAGACCACATAGTGCTCCCCAAAGAGGTAATGTCACCACAACTTCAGTGTGAACAATACTGTTGCAAGCTCTAGGTCATGGGTGGCATAATTACGCTCGTGAGGGTGAAACTGCCTAGAACTACAACAGATCACACCCTTCTTCTGCATCAGTACACACCCCAAGCCAAGGCCAGAAGCATCACAAAACACCTCGTAGAACAACCCTTCCTCTGGCAACCTGAGTACGGGAGCACTGACCAACTTCTACTTCAGGTAGTCGAAAGCTTTCTGGCACTTCTCGCTCCATAGGAAGACCTGGTTCTTCCTAGTCAAAGCATTCAATGGAGAAGCAACTTGAGAGAAGTCCGAAACGAACCTCTGATAATAGCCTGACAACCTCATGAAACTACGAACTTCTGCCACGATCTTGGGTGGTGCCCAAGAAACAACTGCCTCCACCTTCGACGGGTCCATTGACACTCCATGATGAGACACCACGTGCCCAAGGAAGTGTACTTCTTGCGTCAAGAACCTACACTTCAACAATTTACCATAAAGCTGGTGGTGTCGAAGGACTTCCAAGACTGCCCTAAGATGCTCGACGTGCTCCTCCTCTGATCTTGAGTAGATCAGGATGTCATCGATAAACACAATGATGAACTGGTCCAGAAACTCTCGAAAGACAAAGTTCATAAGCCCCATGAACATAGCTGGTGCATTCGTAACTCCAAACGGCATCACTACAAACTCGAAGTACCCATATCTGCACCTGAAATTAGTCTTTGAGATGTCACTATCCTTTACCCTCAGCTGATGATATCCGGATCGTAGATCAATCTTGGAAAACCAACCTGCTGCCCTCAGCTGGTCTAAGAGATCATCTATCCTTGGAAGGGGGTAACGGTTCTTGACGGTTACCTGATTCAACCTTTGGTAGTCTATGCATAGCCTGAGACCACCATCTGCCTTCTTCACGAACAAAACTGGAGCACCCCATGGAAATACGCTGGGTCAAACAAAACCCTTCTCCATAAAATCCTCAATCTGAATCTGCAACTCCCGCAACTCCAAAGGTGCCATCTGATAAGGGTCCATCGAAATCTGACGGGCACCAGGCTGTAAGTCTATCCCAAACTCAACGTCACGTAGGGGGAGGGTAGAGTCACAACTTCCTCAAGAAATACATCGAGGAACTCCCCAAAAACCTTTGGAATATCCATCATCTCTGTATCAGCTGAAACTACTGATAACCCACCTAATAAGGAAAGTAGAGGCTTCACATGCCGGATTCCCACCTGATAGCTCCTCTCTCCAACAAAATATACACGCTACCCATCCACGTCAGAGAACACGACCCTTCTTCAGAAGCAGTCGATAACGACACTAATAGAAAACAACTAGTCGATGCCTAGGATGACATCGTATGGCTGCATCTGTAGCAAAAGAAGGTTCCCACTAGATTGATGCGGTCCCAACGTCAGCCCACATCCCTGACAAACACAAGATACATTGGTCTGGACTCCAACTGGTGTACTCAGAACTAGGGGTACATAAATTCTCTCTACGTCTATACCCAAAGCATGGGCTAGATCGGATGCAACAAAAAAGTGCGAAGCTCCCGAATCCAACAAAACAGAAACGAGAGTGCTGAACAAACAAATCGTACCTCGCACCACCTCTGGTCCTGCTGGAGCCGCCAACTATGCTACATGCAACTGTCCACGACCAGCTCCTTTGCCTCTATGATGTTGACCACCTCCCCGACCACACCCTGGTCGAGGTCCCTGAGGAGCACCCTAAGGTCAGCCTCCTCCTGCAAAGTCTGCCCTCAGAGGAGCAGGGTCCTGCTGCTGCTGGAAGGGCCTCACCAGCAACTGGTGCTACTGAGGTGGGAGCTGAACCTGCCCACCCCCACCGTACTGAGATCGGGTCGGGCATCGACTCTGAATGTGCCCAAAACCTCCACAAGAGAAAAACTTTGGTGCTGGGATCGTGAAAAAGGGACGAGGACCCGAAGATCTAAACTGAAACTGCTGGGGCCGGCTCCCCACTGGCCTGAATCTGGAAGGTCCCGTCATAGGAGACCTGCCACTGAATGCCTTCCCCTTTGACGAACCCAGCTAGATCCCCTCTCGTGGTGCACCTCCCTGCGAGTGTATCCTCTCTACAACCTATGATTTTTTCTGTACGACCAAGTAAGTCAGAAGGGTGAAGGGGGTGACAGCATACTGGAGCGAAGGACGAAGTGCCTCCTCCAAAAGTCTCACCTGAGACTCCTCATCTGGAAAGAGATCCGGAGCAAAGCGTAGGAGATCCTTGAACTTGATCCCCAACTCTTGTACTGACACAATCCCCTACTAAAGGGAGAGTAAATCCTGCCGCTTCTCCGCCTTGATCATGGAGTAAAGGAATTCCTCTCGGAATTCCTTCTCAAAGTCAGCCCACGAAACCTCTGTCTCTGTCTTCTCTCCGAGGTAGAGCGTCCACCACTGACATGCCGTACCTCTCAGCTGAATGAATGCTAGGGGAACACAGTACTCCCTCGGAGCACTGATCAAAGTAAAAGTGATCCCTAGCTCCTCAATCCACCCCTCCGTCTCCATATCCGAAGTACTACCCTCGTACTTCTTGAGGGTTTTTCGCTGGAAAGAGCGGAGAGTCTTCTGCCACTGGCTATCTTCCTCATCTCGGTCAATCCTCAACTGATCGACCACCTAAATATGCTGGTCCTTGGCTGTTTGAGCCACCCGGGGCCATCGTCCAGGTGCCATAGCTATACGGTAAACTAATATCGCTTGAGTCCAAGTAGTAAGGAAATTTCTCAAGGTTTTATTTTATCATTTTCATATCAATTTATTTCACAAAACACCAAAATCAAGTAAAACAAAATCATGATGATGAATGTACCTTCCCTAGGGTCTCTACTCTATAATCCATGTAGTCTCACTTGGTCGTTCGGTAGGCTCAGAGTCCTTGCATCGGATCACGGGGGGCCCTAAAATTCCATGTCCTAGCCGGTCTTCCATGGCCTATGTCACGTACCAAGATCAACCAACACTGTTTCCCTACCATCCCATGAAATCCTCACTGTGCTTAACTCCAAACTCCATCCTATCTCTTAACCATCACCTCTGATACCATTCTGTCACGAACCCATTCCATCAAAGATTCCCCTCCTGAGCTGGCAATGGTGAAAGGGAGATAATGACCCCCGAGTCCCACCTCTAGTAGGCCCCGGGGTGGTGACTAGCACCAAGGGTATGATTTTTCACAAATATGGGAGGCATTACACTTTTTTTATTATTTAAGATCGGGAAATAGGACAAGTCAACCACCAAAAATGAAAAGAACAAGTGTATAGAAATAAACCCAAACCAATCCCACATGCATGTTTAAACAATTCTGAAACAAAGTACAAGTACAAGAAAGATCAAAAGTATAATTCCAAAAGAAACAAGAGTACATCAACTACAAAAAATCCAACTGTCCCGACTAGTAGGGTCCCGCATGACCCTGGTAATCCTCCAGGAAACCTGAAAGTAAACGTAGGGTGAGCATACAAGTATACTCAGTAGGGAAACCTAAAGCTCTCGTGCACAAGTGGGGAGACATCCTAATGTCCTGTGAGAACAACAGAAGAATCCAAACCTAACAAAGAGATCTATCCACCCAAACTCACCAGCCATGCTCACCAAAAACACATAACAACATGTAGTAGTATATAAGAAAAAGAGTATTGGGTACCCCACACCATTCCCACTAGTTTGCTTCTCTTCCTAACGGCAAACGTCCTGACGCTACCACACTCTTCCTGCCCACACACACCTGGGCCTCAAGAACCACATATCCCACCCGCACACACCTGGACCTCACAACCACGTATCCCGCCCGCACACACCTGGGCCTCACAACCACATATCCCGCCCGCACACACCCGTGCCTCACAAATCACAATCACATCCCCGATCGAACACACCTGGGACTCATCCCAAAGATTCTTGGGAATAGTAAGCCTGCCCTAAGAGTCTTGGGCTAAAACCACCCCAAACAAAACCTACCCGAAGTGTCTTGGGTGTAAGGTTGCCTCAATCCATCACAACCTATGGAAGAAGGAGCAGGAAGGAGCTAGTAACTAGGGGAAAACACCCTCTCCCATGAAATGGGAGTGTTCGGTACTAAGTACTCAACATGGGTGGGGTGCAAAAAAACACAAAGATATAGATATATATAAGTATACCAAACACACAGCCCAACCTATAGCTTCTAAACAGAGAGACTAAGCACATGCCTCGACACTGCAATCATGAAGCATGCATACAACAAACAACCCCAACCCCATTTAGGTTTTCATGTTTCAACAAAATTAGTTTATTAGTTCCTTAACTACTGGGCACAACCAACCATATCAATCGTTCGTAAAACATATCCCTGCCATCCACAATTCAAGTTATGAAAACACAAGCAACACAAACAAGTCCCTTCTTATTAACCAACCAGCCCCCTTGATTATTATTCCCATTCCATTACCATGCTCCATCATTCATTAACTCTTCCACTTTTATTTATTAATCACAACCCGTAGTTCGTTCACATTCAACCCATCCTTGTAGCCCTGCTGCCAACCACCATAACCATAAACACACCGAAACCCGTACATCATCATCCCTTGATACCATTTATCGCAGCCCCACTTCCCATCACCAACATAGCATTCATACCAACCCACAACCAAGCCAACCGCAACACCGCTGCCCACCCGATCCACAACAACCCACAAAACACTCCTTTCACATAAATAAACCCTAACCAACACCCACATGTTTATTATTTAAGTTTTTCTTAACCGGGGTGATCACACAAGGGTTCCATTTATTCATTTAAATCAACCAACTTTACGTGATTAACCAATTCCCACATTCCACAAAGTTTCCATCCATAAATGGTCTAGACAAATAGGGAAGCATTTAATTGTGCAAGAAAAGGCCCCGAATGACCGTGATTTTCAATAGGCATAAGCCTATTCAATTCACAACATAATATCACAGGATATAAAATAATGTAACTGCATTCACAAACTTCCCATCCCCGTTATATAAGCTAGTTATTATCTTTATTAAATTGGTTCAAATGTGTTTCACGTAAACAAGAGGACACCCACCCCGCATGATGCAAAAATTTAGAGAGACAAAGGTAAGATCCCTACCTCAACAGGTTCTGATCACAATGCTCCCCCAGATCAGCTTTAGAAGACATCTGTCGGCGTCCGTCTCTTCTGTCAAAACCTGTCAAAACCTTCTCAGGTGGATGTTGGGAAGGAAAGGCCAAAGGGAAGACAACAGATCCAAGCTCAGAAGTTCCACCCCATCGTTATTATCTTGTGGCCACTAACAGATCGTAAATCAGAGCTCGAACAAAGAAGTTATAGAAGGAAAAGATCCTTCGAGTCTCTTGGGAGAGCTCTGCTCGAGGGAAAGGGGAGGAGAGGAGTGAGTTGAAAAGGATGAGAGGACCCCTCCTTTTATAGGCAAGAAAAAAAAAGTACACGACATGTACTTCCTAGTACACGGTGTGTACTCAAGCATTTCACACGGTCACCACACGACTTCCAACACGGCCTTCATCGCGGAACGCGGCCTTTGACTGGTCAACACACGGTTTGAGGGTAACGTTTATGTGGGGAGGAACTACACAATGTGTAGGATGGGATACATGGTGTGTACTCATTTATTTCACATGGCAAGGAAACTACTTCAACACGGGGTATACCCGGCAAGGTGGTACACGACGTGTACTCACACTACACGGCGTGTAGTTACAAAATTCTGAAAAGTGTGGGAAAAGTCCCTTATACCCTCCATAACACTTCATGACCTTCTTTTCGACAAAGGAAAGGGACGGAGAGGTCTGAGCCATTACAATTTATTCAACTTATCTTTCTTGGGGATGAAACCAATATTATGGGGAGAATTTTAACATCCATGTATCATTTTTATGTACTAATTTTCTATTATGATTTATTTTCTCCTTCCTATGAACATTTATATTTTGTTACTAATGTTTTAGTTGGAAGGAAGGGCTAGGATGAGTTTTTGAATATTTTTTGATAGGTGTATAGGTGTCCTAGGTGGTTATCATAAGTTTTGACTTGGACCTATAGTTGTAAGAGTTATAGGTAGTCCACTGGAAAACCAGTGAGGACCACCGACCAGCCAATGGTATGCTAGTAGTAGGGTCTTCATATTGGAATCCCAATAACTAGATAGTGTAATTTTGGTAGATTGGTATTCCTATAGTAATCCCAATTTCCTTCTAGTGGATACCCATCGACCATCAAGTGGGGTTTCAATAGGTGTAGGCAATCTTCTAAGAACCATCGGCTAGTCAGTGGCATCGATTTGGGCCTATAAGTGGTGGGAAATATCATATTTTTCTTCACCCAAAACATAGGTTTAATATTTTAATTCTCCTATTAGAAACTGACTCAAATTATTATAACCAACAGTATCTCTTTAGGCATCCTTGTCCCTATAAACCCAATTTATTAGAGGTTTAAAGTGATGATTGAAGTCATGGTCCTTTCTTGGTATGTTGATCTCTGTTTTGGTATTGGTTATCTTTATTATTCTAATTACTCTTATTTATCACAATGTATTAGCTTTATAAATGATAGGAATTATTGAATCTATATTTATAATCATTTTCATTATAGATATGTTGTGTAATTGAGGGCTCTTCATCATATTTTCAATCCTTATGGTGCATTGATCAAGAATTGTGGTGGTAAGTGTTCCCTTTGGTTTTCTTAATTCTAGAACATTTCAATTTGTAGATTTGTGATTGGTAATTATTTTTTTAATATCCTTTCCTAATTCCTAATACCCTCAGATCATCTTGGCTTATTTCTTACCCATGGGTGTTGATATTTCAAGTGTTTCAAGGTAGGTAGTTTCACGATTATGCTTTATTCATCAAAAATTGCTTGATCTTTGAATTTAGTTTCTAAAATGGTTGGAAAGTATGAATTATGGATTTATATTGGTAATAGTTTTTGAAATTTCCTTTAAATTAATGATAATTGTTTTGATAAAAGGTGTTAGTTTTGGAAACTTTTGTGAAAATGGATTTATATTTTGGTGTTTTTAATGGAAATGGTTTTAAAGACGTTTTTTGTGGTTTTAAAGATGAAATGACCTTATGTGACTCTAATGCAGAATAACCAAATATGATTAATGATGGGGTATGGATCTATCCTTGTGTATGGACTCTTTCCTCCTAGACCTATTATTCTAGGGTAATGTGTGAACCATGTTGCCTGAGTTGTGGTAGAGAGATTATCTTGAGTGTATATACTTACCCCCTAGACCTGTTTTGCTAGGGTAGTATGAACACCAAGTGGCCCAATGATCACTATATTATTAAAAGGATACATATTGACCTTGAAATGTTGATACCACTGGGATTTTTTTTCTATGGTTATTATATTTTAAATACTTAATTGTAACATTTAGGGAAATTATTTGGAAAACTTGTTTATTGGTATGATTTATAAATTATGAAAAGGGGTGAAAAATCCATGATTTATATAAAACTATGTAGAATGGTATCTTAGGATTTATCTCTATATACTTGAGCATTATTATATTTTATTATAATTTTTTCTTATGAAATACTTGGTGAGATCTTATTAGGATATTTTCTCACACCCTAGGTGTATATAGATATTGATTTATCTGATTCACGTAAAGGAAAGGAGTTATAGGGTGGTGGTGGGTTTTTTCTTTATTAGGGTGTGGGATTCAAGAGGTGACATCATGTTATGTGGTTACAATTTTTAGTACTTGGGTTATTTTATGTATTTAGAACTTGTTTTTCTTGACATTTGTATCTCATATTCTATTATCTTTGTTTTGAATGCCAATATTTTAATTGTATTTATCACCTTATTATAGTTTATTTATGTAAAAATCATTCCCAAATGGTTGTTCTTGGTACCCAAGTGCTTGATTCTAGACCGTGGGGATCAAAAATACCCTTAGTCTGTGTTAGGACCAGTTCGGGTTATAGATAGTTGGGTAATCTGGTTTGGTTTATAACATGTGTAAAAAACATAACAAATGAAATAATAAAAATAAGTAAAGTGTCTCTCCCAATACCATCATCATAAAGTGAAAAAATCCCCTATTGGATTGTGTTTATTCCCTATTCCCATAAACATAGTGGAGAAATTCCCATTGTGGATTAAGTTAACTCTATAATCCCTTACATAATATCTCATGAGTTATATATATTTTCCCTATGTATCAGAGGGTGATATAAGACCCAACCCATAATCATCCATACAGATGAGTTTGATATAAAATCAAATCATTCATCTTACCATAAATAACGCATGGAAATAAAATGGGTTTCATAACTTTTAAAAATGGAATCACATAAAAAAATAATGATAATTTGATACAGAAAACATGATCACCCAAAAAGAGTATTTTAAAAGAGGAAATATTGGGTGATCAATGGACCATTACTTCATTAGAGAAAAATAATTTGTAAATTTAAGGGAAATAAAAAAAATAATTTTTCTAAAAATAGTTTCTTAATATAATTTTAAAAAGATATGATTTTAAATTTATCTTCCAAAAAACATTTATTTTAAAATGAAGATAATTATTTTTAATAAATTTCTTCAAAAAAAATTCCAATAAATAAAAATTGAAAACAAATAAATCATAACTCAAAATTCAAAGTATAACAATGAATATCATTGAAAATAAAATCCTTGGATGTATTTAAAAATGCCGTTATTTAAAACCCACACCATGAAAAGGATGAAAAAATATTAATTTTAAAATAAATAAAGATGAGAATAAGGATCATTAGATATAAAAACAATTTTATTTTCCACTAGGTAAATAATAACATTTGTGCGAAGTAATAACATGGACATGGAAGAAGAGTCCATTGAAATAAATGAGAATTATTCTTAACAAATATGCATTTTCACGAAACAATAGAATCACGAAGGAAGAAGACTTTGGTGTGAAACCATATTTCCATAAAAATTAATTTCTAAATAAAAAATAACACAATAATAGGTTATAATATATCAATCTTGAAAGATAATAGTCAAATAGAAGTTATTATAACATAAGAAAAATATTTGAGTCACAAAAACCCCTTACAACTTGAGTAACAATTTAATCAAAACACCATGAAAGAGAGTGGGATTGAAATTGGAGTTAAAATAACATGAATAAATATAATTAATGATATTTTATATCTAATAGGTAGTATAAAAACCATTTAAATGAAATTAGGTGCATAGAAAAATATATCTCAAAGAATGAAATTTTTAGACAAAACCCTTAACATGTTCTAGATCCATTCTACGCACGGATCTAACATCCTAAATAATCAAATTAATTTTTTAGATACATTCTTATGAAAATTATTATTATTTATTTAATTTAATATGGACCATTTATTATCTTGTTATATTTATTTATTATATATTTTTCTTTCCTATGTCCATAACTTGAGGTTTTTTGGTCAATTTTTCCGTAACTCCTTATGTATGTTAACCATGGTAGAAATAATCCTAAAATAGTTTCATTGTATAAAAATATTAATAGTGTTATTACATGATTTTTATATATTAAATATATTTTTAAATCCATACCTAATGGGTGGTGATGAAAAATGAAACTCATTGCTCATAGAGGTGGTAGTTTACTTGTAAAAACGATTAATATTTACATTTATCAACGAATAAGAGGTAAATAGAGTATATGATAATTTGAAATTTAATAATCATAGATATATTTTATATATTATATTTATTCACCAATCCAATTATTAAAACTAACCATGATAGGTGGTTATGAAAAATGAAAGATGTCTTTTCGTGGAGGTGGTAGTTTGCACATAAGCACTACCAACTCTTTTATTTTCCTTAGTGTATAGAGAGGAATAAATAATGGTGGTTACATTTATATAATAACATATAAGTATATTAAATATACTTTCATAATTATATTGTTATGGATATAATAAATTTGTAAGAGGAATATTAATGAGAAAATATTACAAAGAAGGTAAAACTTACGTTGGAGACTTGATCTTCTCTTAGAGGTATCATTGGAAGTGAAGGCCTTAAGATAACTTATTGAGACCCAGGGATTATGGATTAAAAAATTAATTATAGTATATTAATTTTGAGTATATTTTAAATTTAAATTATAATGTTAAGTATAACCTTGGAGGGGTGGAAGTGATCCCCTTTTATAAGCGAAGAAAAATGAACTTTTGGAAATACCCTTTATACTTCCATGATATCATTACACTATTCCTTGGTAAATGAATCCAAAATTTTATAATAATGGATTGTGGTGTGGTATTGGTTTGATAAATCCTCAAATAATACTTTCAACATGTTTTTTAAAAATGTTATAAGTCATTTATCATAGGTTTTTACATTGTAACATTTTGATTTTTACCATGGAAATTAGTTTTTAAATAAGTAATTTATATTTCATTTAAAAATATAATATAAAACCTATTGTAAAATTTTTATGTTTTTAACAGAAATTTATTCTCCATTTATTATAATTCTATTTATAAATATTATAAAATAAACTTTTAAATTAAAATATATAATATATAAAAAATAGTTTTTGTAGAAAAATGACTTTTAGCCATTATGTGTTCTTAATATTGTTTAGTATTGATTACTAACTAAATAAGTGTTAATATAAATATATATAGTTTTAAAAATTATTTTATATTCATAATTTAAATTAGATAAATTTAATTGATTATATAAAAATTTTAGGATATTAATAAAACAATCCATTTTAAAAAAGCACCTCAACATTATCACAGTAATTAATTTTAATCTTACTAATATTATATTTATGAATAAAAATTAAATTGAAATTTTTAATAAATATTTAAATATTAAAATAAAATATTAAAATAAATATTTTTTATTTTTTATTTCGAAAATGGATAAAGCATAATTTTTAATATAAGCGCGTCAAAATAGTTTTTAGTGTGAAATCTTACTTGAGTTTCAAAAATATTAAGAATGTGTTTTATAAATTCAACAATGGATTTTAAAATGATTTATATTACTTATTAAATATACATTTTGTGTATTAAAATGGGTTTCTTAAAATTTTAATTCATTCTTATACAATTAAAGTGATATTTTTTAGCAAAATCAATATTTTCACTACTCACATAAAAAATAATTAATTTTGAAAAATAAAGAAAATTAATCTTAAGATAATTTTGGTATAATAAATAAAAAATTAATTTTATTTTATCAAAATTAAATTTATATAATATTTTATTTTAACTTTTAAATAAAATTATAAAATACAACGAGAAACTGTTTTTATAGGGAAATAACTTTTTTTAAAAATACTAGTTATTCTTATTATTAATTTCTATAGAACATTAATAAAGCTTGAATTAATAAATCAATACAATATTTTATTAAAATATTCATTCAAAAATAATTTAAGTATTTTCATTTAACAAAAAGTATAATACATAGAAAGATAGATTCTTAAATCCAATACTAAATTAGCTAAATTTATATAAAATAATTTTATATATAAATGTACAAATTAATATATTTCATAATTTGGTTACTACTATCCATACATATTAATTCAATAGATGGATTTTAATGGTTTAAACATATTATGACTTTATTTTAGTTTGATGTTTCATGTGGAGCAATCCATCAGACATATTTAATTTAATTAGAGGAAAACATATATTAAAATATCAGGTAATTACATTCTCCCCATAAATAAATCGCATCCTCATAATTTTAAAACCCATATGATAGAAGTAATTTCCATATAGATCTCTTAACTAATCACATGCTAGTAGTTGAACATGGGTTTATTTAGTATATGAATTTATATTTCCCTATATCCAATTTGATTTGATCCCTTTGTAAAAATAGATACTCTATTCCTAATATAATCCAAATGAGTGAAGAAGAGATAAATATAGAAGGTGTAACTTTTATCAAACCTTGAAGAAGTTTTATATACCATATATATAATTAATATACCTCCAATTTTGATTATTTATATCTTAATACCTAATAGGTGAAATATTATATTTTATAAGACATTGAAAAATTTGAAGTGAAATTTTTCTATCTACCTCAACAACAGTTGTTGCATAGGCTTTTTTTTATTCCCATGAGTTAGGAAGTGGTTGGTGTTGGTTTTTCACATTAACCCTTGGATTGGTTCACTGGTTTTCATATTTCCCAAATTCCACACATCTAAAAAATAAAATCATTAGTGGATCCTTAGTAAGAACATTATCTTTATTAATTATATCATTTTCCCTTGAAAACTTGTTGATCGATGCCCTCCTTTTTCACAAGTAAAACATCTTCCAGTCCCATTGAGGATATTCCCTTGGTGCTTTTTCCTTCATTGTTGACATTTTTAATATTTAATATTCTTTCTATAATCATATTCATCACTTGAGTTACCATGAGACTCATTATTTATATTCTTTAGAGGGTTTAAAATTTCAAACATGCTCACATAGTTAATCATATTTTGTGATAGATGGTTTATCATGATCACAAAATTTCTTAGTCTAGATACCACTTCAATGGGTTTATTTTCTAGACAATCACCACGTTATCCATCAAATAATTTTTTAACTCATTTCCTTCTAGTTCTATCCATTATGAAAACCAAAAGGGGTTAACATAAGTGATAAACAATTATCATCATAAGATAAGTATTCTAGATAATCAAAGGGACATTTAAATTAAAGATTTCTCACTTTACATACCACCATGTTAGATAATAATTATTTTAGTTCAATCTATATCACTATTTTTTAACTAATATCATTTATAGTTTAACCTATATCATTATTAGATCAACTTGTATCATCCTTGATTCAACCTATATTATTTTTTATTCATCTTTGTTTACTTTAAGTTGAGTTTTATCATACTTCTTAACCTAATCCCTTAAAATAATCTTCGTATAAATCGTTCATAGTGGTTCTTAAATATAATTTGATCAACCAAATTATATTTCCCAAGAGTGTTAAACCAGGTGTGAAGTTAGGACTCTTTTTCATGCACTAGGTGATAATTAATTTAACACCCAACACACCCATTTTGAGGTTATTACCTCCAGGTACATATGTGTCGGAGCCACCTTCAATTTATAGTATCTAGATATGGATTTCATTTCTAAGAAAACCACATACTCAAAAACTTAAAAATACTTCAAGATGTTATCATATATTATGATTATAACTTAGACTTATCCCTAGGGTTTTCACTATAGTTATCTTATCCCATTCCCTAAAAATATCTAAACTAATCCTAAAAAACAACTAAACCTATTATGATACCAACTATAGTTACCCAAGAAAAATATACCTTAATTTTTACATTATTTACATAATTTAGACATTACATATCACATAAAAATATCTCAATACCAATAATGTAAGGTTTAGTGTATTTAAAGACTAGTTACATAGGTATCTTATTCCAAAATAATTTTGAACATTTCTCCACAATATATTTCTTATTTACCCCATTCTAAACTTCTTATATGTTATACTTAACTTCATAAATTGGGGAAGGAAAACAAATAAAGGGGTGAGATCAAATTCTCAGTGAGTTTAAGAATAATAAATAACAATCAAAGATAAAAAGTGAGCATAATATAACATATGGGTATGATAATTTAAGCATGTAACATGAAACTAAAATATAGAATTCATACCCAATAAAATAAAGAGGATGATCATAAGCATGAAAACATGGAATAAAATAAATAAATATTATGATCATGGGGTCATGGTTTATATGACAAAAAAATAATACATGAAATCATAAACATAAGTCATGGTTGACTCCCAAGACCATCATTATAAAGTGGAAAAAGTCCCATGATTGATTAGGTTCACTCCCCATTCCCATAAACATAGTGAATAAAGTAACATGGTGGATTAGGTTCACTCCCTAATACCTTACATAACATATCATAAGATATAAATATTTAACCAATGAATTTTAGGGTGATATATGACCCCACCCATCATTATCTATACATATGAGTTCCATATAAAATCAAATCATTCATAGTATCATAAATATCCCATGGAAAAAATGGGTTTCATAACTTTTTCAAATGCCATCACATAAAAAATCATGATAATTTGATACCAAAAACATGATCTCATAAAATTATTATTTAAAAATAGGACATATAGGGTGATTTATTAACCATCAATTTATTGGAGAAAAATACTTTTAAAATGGAAGGGAAATCCCAAAAATAATTTTTCTTAAGAAGTGTTTCTTAATATCAACTTAAAAATTATGATTTTCAAGCCACCTTAATTTTTTTTGAAGATACAGATAGAAAATATTAAAACATTCATTATAAAAAAATCACAATAAATATAAATTTAAAATAAATAAATCATATGTCAAAATTAAAAGTATAAACAAATAATATCATTGAAAAGAAAAGCCTTTGGATTATTTAAAAACACATTTGCTGAAAACCCACATCATTAAAAGGATGATTTTTTTTTAAAATGAATAAAGGGTAGAATAAGGATCATTGAAGATAAATAAATTTGAGTTTCTAATATGTAAAGTAGAACATTTTTGTGAAGTAAAAACATGGATATTGAAAAAATACCATTAAAATAAATGAGAATTATTCTCAACAAAAATGCATTTTCATGAAATAATAGAATCATGAAGGAAGAGGAATTTGTTGTGAAAAATTATTTACCAATATATTAAGGTGTAAATACAAAATAAAGTCATAGTAGGTTATAATATATCAATATTTAAATATAATAGTTCAAGAAAAGTGATTATGACCCATAGAAAAGATTTGAGTCATGAAAACCCCTTACAACTTGAGTAACATTTTAATAAAGACCCCTTGAAATAGAGAAATATTGGATTTTGAGTTAAAATACCATAAAGAAAGATAATTTATGATATTATATATCCAATAGGTGGTATACACACCATTTAAATTAAATTAGGTGCATAAAAGAAAAGGTTTATCAAAGAATAAAATTTTGAGATGAAACCCTAACGTTGTTCGAGATTAATTATATACATGTTCCTAAAGTCCCAAATAATAAAACTAATTAGATTATAGAACTTATTAATAACCTTTTTATTTTTATTTAATTTAATATATACCATTTATTATCATACAATATTTATTTATTATATAATTTTATTACCTACATTTGTTTCTTGAGGTTATTCAATAAATTTTTCCATAACTCATTATATATGTTGACCATGATAGATTGTTTCATAAAATAGTTTCATAGTAGCCAGAATATTAATATTGACAAGGAAATAATATATATACATTAAATATATTTCTATATCCATCCATGATGGGCACTGATGAAAAATTAAACTCATTGCTCGTGGAGGTGGTAGTCCACATGTATGCACAATTAATGTTTCCATTTCTCAATGAATGAGAGAAAAATAAATTATAAGAAAATTTTAAATTTCAAAATCATATTTATATTATATATATAATATTTATTCATAAATAACATTATTAAAACTAACCATGAGATGTGGTTATGAAAAACATAAGGCGTTGCTTCGTGGAGGCAGTGGTTCACACACATACACTAACAACACTTTTTCTTTCCTTAGTGGATGGAGAGGAATAAATAATGATTTTTTTACATTGATATAATAACATCTTAGTATATTAATTATACTTATTTCATTATATTTTTGTGGATATAAGGTATTTGGAGGATTGATATTAAGAATAAAATATTACAAAGGTGATAATAACTACATCAGAGACTTAATATTCTCTTAAATATATCCTTGGAATTATAACTATAACCATGGAGGGTTATAAGTGATGCCCTTTTAGAAGTGAATAAAAGGGTACTTTTGGGAATACCTTTTACACTTCCATGCCATCATTCACTATTCCTTGGGGAATGACTCCAAAATTTCATAATAATGGAGTTTAGGGTGGTATTGGGTCAATAATACTCAACCAAGACTTTATAAACATGTTTTAAACATGTTCCAAGTCTTTTACCATAGGTTTTTACATTGTAACATTTTAATTTTTACCTTTGTAAAAAGTTTTTAACTAAGTAATTTTTATTTTATTTAAAAATATAAGGTAACCCATATTTTAAAATTTGATGTTTTAAAACTAAATTTATTCTAAATTTAGTCTAATTAAATTTATAAATATGATAAAGTAAACTTTTAAATTAAAATATATAATGTATAAAAAAACAGTTCTTTAAAAAAATGAATTAACCATTATGTTTTATTAATATTATTTAGTATTTATTACTAGTTTAATGAGTGTTAATATAATTATATATTGTTTTATAAATTATATTAGAGTCATCATTTAAATTATATAAATTTAATTTATTTTATAAAAATTACATGATATTAATAAAACAAATCATTTAAAAAAACCATTTCTCCATTATTAGGATAATTAACTTTAATCTTACTAATATTTTCTTTATGCATAAAACTTAAATTTAAATTATTAAATAATATTTAAATGATTAATTAAAATAAGAACTAATTTTTTTTAATATTTAATTTCTAAAAGTGATAAAGTCTAATTTTTAATATAAGTGTGTAAAAACAGTTTTTAGTGTGAAATATTACTTGAGTTTCAAAAATGTTGAAAGTTTAACATAGGATTTTAAAATCCTTTATATTAATTATTAAATATATATTTTTTATATCATAAATGTTTTATTAAACTTTTAAGCAATTCTTGTCTTATAAAAGTGATAATTTCTAGCAAAATCAGTATTTTTACTATTCACTAAAAAATTAATTATTTTTGAGAAATATTGAAAATTCATCTTAAGATAATATTTATATACTAAATCCAAAAATTATGTTTATTTTATAAAATTAAATTTATAGAATTTTATATTTTAACTTTTAAATAAATATATAAAGTACAATGAGAAACTTTTTTATTGAAAAATATCTTTAAAAAAAATATTAGTTGTTCTTATTCTCAATTTATATAGAACACTAATAAAGATACAATTAATCAATAAATATTATATTTTATTAAAATATTAATTGAATAATAATATACTTATTTTTCTATAATAGAAAGTATAACACATAAAATAGATTCTTAAACACAATAATGAATATGGTAAATTTTTATAAAATAACCATCATATATAAATATAAAAATTAACATATTTCATAAATAAGTTACTCTTATTCATATCTACTAATTCAACAACTAGTTTTTAATTGTCTAAACATATCATGGATTAGTTTTAGTCTAGTGTTGCTTGTGGAGCAAGCTATCAAATATATTCAACTTAATTAGATGAAACAAAATATTAAAATATTAAGTCATTACATGGGTGGTGGTATTTAATTTAGAAATTAGCAATGACCATGGGTGGGATGAGCTCTAATGGTGTTTTGTAAATTTTTGGGCTTAGTATCCTAATAATTTTGGTGAATGTGACCCAAGGTGTGTGGCATGTGTTTGATGATAGAGCTTATTATGTTATTCTTAAGGAATGATATAAAAGTTGTTGTATGGTTAGAGTGCACCATCGACCATCATAGAAAAGGGTCCTCATTATAGACCAACTATTGGGGAATTCCATGGGTACTATTCTTGAGATCTAGGAATGGATGGTAGTTGATATTTGTTTTTTAACATAGGTGAGAGAGAGATGACAATATCTAATCTTTATATTTGGAGATGACTGGAGTGTGAGCTGTGGTGGTTGGGAGTTACTCCAGTGAAGTGATGATAATGAAGATCCTATGGTGGGGAGTGATTTATCAGTCATGAGTGTATGACCCTTATCTTGGAAGGGTTACAGGAGTGTGGAACTGGCCATGGAGTTGTCATGGAGGCATCGTGGAATCTGTGTGAAAAAATAAGATGCATACTTATATTCCTTAGGTATTTTCAAATAGAAAATTATATGTGGCGGTGAATCAAGACTGAGCATTGAATTCAAGCTTGGGGTGGTGTTAAAGTGATTTGAGGGTGATTGGATATGAGGTGAGTTGGTGTGTACGGAAGGACATGATGAAAGTTTTGGATAGTTTAGGGTCTAATGGTGGAACCTCACAAGGAGTCAGGTGTGGAATTTATTGATTGTGTTCATGTGATCAGAGGGTGCCTTTAAGTGTGAAGAAATCATATTTGGGTAAATTGGAAATAGATAAAAAGTTGGATATGAGAATTTTTGAGACAAGTCATCCAAGGATGGTTCTACTTGTGTTCAAATATGGAATTGGATGCAGTATGTTACAAATCACACATGGTGTGACATTTTTGTTATGACAGATGAATTTTGAGAATCAGACTAGTGTTTTCATGGAAAATTTACTATATTCCTAGATTATGTACGGACATTGGTTATGCATCCATCCCAGTTTGGAATTCGACAATGAGGATGGGTACCAACCTTTAACCGATGTTCTCATTCATGTTTATGTGGAGTAAGTTGGGAACAATGTCAATAAAATTGTTAAAACAAAGGTATAGAGTGTCAAATAATAATTCTAGTGGAGGGGAACCAATAAATTATAATTGGTGGTTGTAAGATGAGGATTATGGTGGGGATAACCATAGGAACAACATGTAATTGAATAGTGACACCATCAGTTTTTTTTGATATATGGGCTCAGGTAAGTAACATCTTGGAGTTTTAGTAATGACGATGAGTGTTAGATTGAGATTTAGTAGTTTGGGAACCTTGAATTAGAGGTTATTCCTTAGAGTGATCTAAGTTCTTGAGAAAGGAACAAGGATATCTATATTTGAATTGGTGCCTGATGTAGGTCTAGAGATGTTGATGGGTAACCACTGGGACTTCTCAGGGATGAGAACTATTATGGTGGGGAGTTTTTAATACCCCACGTTGGTATAAGCATTTGGTTTTTGAGAGGAACTTAAATTTTGAATTTGTTAATGGGGTTATATTTTAATATGATATTTATGGTGTTATTTCATAAGATGTAACACTTAAAATATGTATTTTAAACATGGAATAGGGATCAATAAGTAGCCTGAGACCTCATGAGAGCATCAAGGAGGAGTTGAGGTGGCTACTGTAAAACTATAGTAGACCACCGACTGAATGGTGGGAGTTTTATAGATAAATGTTACAGCTTTTCTCCCTTGGATTTTTAGAGAGGGGAGGGGTCACCTTTTCCCTTCTTGTTTTTGAACACTAGGGAAGTTGAACCCCCCTTATCCTCCATTGAACAACCCTTATTTTAGATGGGATTTTTACTTGATCTTTTTTCATAATTTAAGGTACATATTTAACTCTATTAACCTCTGTTGAATATATTTTTTTCATTCAAATTGTTATCCCAATTTGGTTAAATACCTTGAGGGGGGGGGGGTGAATCAAGATATAGAAGGTTAAAATTTATTCCACTTCAGATATTGTTTCATCATTAAAAAAAACACTCTTATCTCTCTCTTTACCATAGAAATGTATGATAGGAAATTAAATCATGCATGAGACACAACAATTTTTACTTGGTTCACCCTCACTGAGATACATCCAAGGAGAATACAATGATAATGTGCTGATTGTACCAAATCCACTAAGACACACTGCCAAGAATGGTGGTTTAGGTTAGATCTCATCTATACCTAGGACCACTTCATTTACAAGGTTTAGGGTTTTCTCAATGAATTCTTGAGGTTCACTCCCTATGTCTCTTTATATGGCTCACTTTCGGTAGAAAGGATCACCATATTTTTTTTTTCATTCTCTCACTTATTTTGGAAGGGATTCACCCACAATTTATAGACATGTAGGTGATTTCATTATCTCTAATGAATAAATCCTTAGTTGTATATGGATGCTATTTTGAAGTTCCACTTTAATTCAATAGATGAATTCCAATTTACCACATATGTACTAAGAAATTCCTTCTGAACAACTTTCACAGTGCTCACTTCCTTTGTGAAGCTCCTCTTTCACAAAGCTCAAATAGACTTTTGCAAAGCTTCTACCTTTAGTGAAGCTCACTTATCCTTTTCAAAGAACACCTCTTTCATGAATCTCAACTAGCCTTCAAGAAGATCCTTCCTTTACGAAGCTTACATAGCCTTTGTGAATTCCATTACTTTTATGATTCTTAGAACATTTGGTTAGCTATCATAGCCTTCATGAACTTCTTTTCATGAAACTCCTTCATGAACCACCTTCGGGAACCACCTTCGAAATTCTAGAGCCTTAAGATTTTTGTTAAGTCTCGCTACTTTTATGAAGGGGGTAGAAGCCTATTTATAGGTTTTTTCACCAATTATAGAACCTTTTGGACACATCATCACCATTTCATGATGCTCCCTATTTTTTACTGTGATTCTCCATTTTTCATGAATTTCCATGGAAATTTTCCATTCACGATGCTTATCTTAATCGTGGAGATCACCATCAAACTCTTCATACTGCCACAATACTCCACTCATGATGCACCTCACCTTCACCGTTCACTATACTCGTCGTACTCATGGAGCTCACCATCATAATTTTCATGCCTTTGTGAATCCACATTCTTGAGTCCCATTCTTCCTGAAATTCATTCCTTTTACATATTTTTATAAGGACTTCAAGGAAATCCACTTTTCACAATGCTAGAAAAACTCCAAATTTTAGACCCCAAAAATTTGGAAAACACTAGGAAACAGTGTCACCTTGTGTACATAATTTTCTATACCACTTCCATGGCATCCACTCATCTGCCTTGGATCTTTTTCAACATTCCTAGTAAAAAATATATCTAGATATCCATAACATACCTTGGAAACCCACTTTTTCAACAATCACAATCAACTAAAAAATACTGCAATGTTACCTTGTGGGATTTTTCCCAATAAAAATTTTACACTTCTCCACTTAGGTTTGCATTAGATATTCCATCAAAGCATGGTGGAATATCCTGATTATTTTGGAGAATATATTCAACCTATATAAAGGACATCCTGTGATGTATTCTTCTAACGGTACCTTGATATTTCTTTAAGGTATGATGTCATAGTGATTTTTTTCTTATGGTTTTCATTGAATTTCTCTTGTATTAGTTATGGAATCATTGTTGACTCTGAGTAATTTGGTTGAAAGTTATATCGGGGGTCAAACATGGGCCTCCTCTAGGTGGATGGTTATGGTTCCAGTGTGGTGAGATAATTCAATTGGTATTTATTCATTTATTCTAATTTAGTGTTAAAGTTTTAAATAATTATAATTTATTATAATTATTTTTTTGTGATGTCCTGGCGTGAGTTAGGACGTGGGAGTATGGTAAAGGACCAGTTAGGTACACACGGGGATTGGAGAGACTAGGAAAAAACTATCAGCCTATGGAATTAAATTTTGGAAGATTATTTAAATATAGGTGGTCTCAAGATATTACCCATAGCATTTCATTTTTTAAGTGCTTGTGTTGGCAGTATTTCTAGTTTTCTGAAAAATGACCATGAAATTAATTAAATGTTTTATGTTTTCTTTTTTCCTTAGTTGAATGCCCTTTTTTTCCATTCCTTGATCTTTAGAAAAAGTAAATACCTAATGTAACACCTAGGTAATGATATTAACCTTTAAGTTTTCTATCAAAGAGGTGAATTTTGTTTTATAAATATTAAATTGGTAATATTAAAGGGATGATTCTAATTAAACTCCTGAACTTGTTTTGGCTGGATGTCATTAAATGGGTAACTATGTTTGAAATGGATAAATGGGAGTTTTAAACTAAATCAATTGATGCGAAATAAAATTTCAGAATCATCAATGTGTAAATGGAATTGACGAATCTTTAAATTATTGTGACTTAGTGAATTGGTATATGCGGTTTATGGAATTGTTTATTGGATGGTAATTTGGAAATTGTATTTTGGAAATGGCATATAAAATAGTAATTTGAAATGGTAAATTGAATTTGTTTTTTGATTTGAAAATTTAAAATGGAATTGATGAGATGTTTATTGAGTTTTATTTTCCCAAGAGGTTAAAATTGGTTTATGCCTTGGTTTTGATAAATTTATAAGTGGAAACCTTGAAATGGTAATGATTGATTTATGTTTTGGTTAATAAAACAACCAAAGGGGGTCACCTATGTTACTTATTATCCTATATCATAGATGAGAAAACACCCATAGAGGTGGTCTGTGTTAATACATATATTGGCTGAGAAAACTCATATAGGGGAGGTTCGTATTACTATTGGGCTATTTCCTTGCTGAGAAATCTCCCACAAGGGAGGTTCGTATTACTCATTTTTATACTAAATAAACTCAAGTATATTATATGGTTGGAATGTTCATTGATATGTTCTCAGATCACCCCAACACTGGAAAAAGTAGGTATGGTTGATTGGGGCTATCGTTCTAAGGATCAACAACTCCTTGGGTGTTACCGAAAACCCAAAGCATCAATGTTTTTTTTGTTATTTTCTTAATTTTTTTAACTATGAAACTATTTACCTTGATCACTTCTGCGTGAACTTCATAAAAATAGTTATATTTAGATATATCCTTGGTGGTGGCCTACTAAGTTGTACTCACACCCTTCTCCAGAAACCATGGAACTTGGATATCTAAGTAGGAACCATTACTAATCACAAGTATAGGTTTAGGGAAATGCTTGATATTGATGAATGTTGATTTAGATTCCTAGGTTAGAATTTATATAATGGATTTGAGATATACTCAATAAAAATTGGGGATGGACTATTAAACCGAGCCTTATTTTTTTATTTTTTTATTTCTTTTGTATGATCCGCCCACAGGGTATCTGGTTTGATATGCATGCCAGATTCATTTGTTATCGCATGTGATGCTATATTTATTTAATCGGTACTTACCATAGTTTTTTTGTTTATCAATATGTGTATATGATTTATTTTATTTACACAATGTTTTCCACTCTGATAATGAGGTCATAGTCTTCCCATGACAACCTCATAGGCATTCGATTCTAGTTGGTAGCCTTTGGAATATAGGGATCCACGCATGAGATTATGTGGAGACCATCGGTCCATGCATCAATCATTGGTCTGGGGTAGAGGGACATTAAAATATTGAATGAGTTAACTCTTATATTATCTATGAAGGTGGTTTCTTTCTTATTTTACCATATTCTATATGTTTTTATGTGATGTACATGTATGTGCCGTAGGTTTTGGGTTTGATAATTTTGAAAAGGGGTCAGGTGAGTTTTTAGATACCTATTAGGAAATGGTTAAACTTTGTTGGAGATAAATTAGCATTCCATTCATGGTTTGGTGATTTTATATTGGTGTAGAGACTATCTCAATAGGTGGTAAAACCTCTTGATATGTTAATTGAAACCAAATAAATATGGGCTCATAAGATGAATTGTATTTGGAATAATATGAGACTTAATTAGTGAGATCTCAAACTTATCGAGTGGTTAGTGTCTAGGATAGGGTATTATAATGTGTGATGATCTTTGGAAATTACATGTAAAGGATCTTAGTATGACTTTTAGATCTTATAAACTTATTTTTAGGAGTGTAGTGATAGCGTTGTGACTTTTGTGGGCCAATATATTGCCTTTTTAGATAATTGGATACTTTAAGGCGTGGGCCTTGGTGGGTTGTATTATATAACACATGGAAAGTATGAAAAAGGTATATAGGGATTTTTTAAATTTTAATGTTCCATTTTGGGTTCCTTTAATGTAAGTGAAAAATGATTACATGAGTTCCTTATGACCTGAGGGGTAGGGAAATTATTATGTTAGGGGGGGGGGGGTTGGCCTATACTGGAGGTTTTCTTTGTTATTAAATCCTAAGGATATGATTCCTATATATATAATAAAGCATGGGACCTACCTTGAATTTTTGGTTCAACTCATATATAAGGTTGGCTCTGTTAGTCTCTCATCACGATCCTCTTTCTGTATATGTGATTAGCCATGGGACCTATCTTGTGTTGGAGGTTTAACTCATTCAGAAGGATGTATATGTTATTAAATCCTCAGGATCCACTTATTATATGTTTCACTAGTAATGATGAGATTTTTCAAGTTGGATTTTGGCATGGGAACTTGGGACCAGGGTGTGGAGATTACACCACCCAGGTGTTCATCATTCCTTGAGCATTGGGAGTTTGAAGATCACATAAGAAGGACCCCAATTATTCTCTATACCTAGGCATGGATATATTCTTCATTCACCATTATAGGATTCCTATTTATGGTTACTATGATATATGTGATTATTTTCATTCTCTAGAGAAGGTGGGGTCATGTGTCATGGTGGTTTGGTTAAAACATGATGGCCTGATGCATATTCTTGTGAGCTGTTTATTTATTTTTACTATACATAAATACACTATTTATTATGATATATCTATGGAACCCCATTAGTGGTTACTTAAGGATATTTATTTCTCATAACCCTAAAAAGAACCATAGTGAATGTGTAAACCATAACATTTCACTTTTAGGTAATAGGTTGTATAAGGGATCTAGTCTAAGTAGTTGAATGGGTGTTGGGAGACTGGTCCATGGATGGAATCAAGTATTGTGGTTTTATCACCACAAGTTATTTTATATTTTATTTATTTTTTACTTGAACAACTTGATGGGATATCCTTGTATTATATGTATATATGTTGATCATGGTTTACATTTTTTTATAGCATATTGATACCATGCATTTTTTATGGTTGGATCATAACTATAATTCCTTATTCTTACTCTGATATTTTATATTGATTCAATTATTTATATGTTATTATATGTGATGATACATAGAGTATAGTCTCCCCATGTTGGTTTTATATTCTCACCTCTAATTTAAAACCTCTAGTGTATAGGAAGGTTCTCATAAGGTCTTGTAGCACCATCGACTAAAATTCCATTCAGATGATTTTAGATGGGGTATTAAAAAATACTATTAGAGCATTGTTTTGGTTTTCTTACTATTTAGGTGCTTAGTAAATGGTGAAAGGAGTGGTCGGATCATGGTATGTAAAATGGTTTTATGTGTTATGAAAAAATGTATGGTGGGATCCTAATTTAACAAGGGTATGAGATTATTGTTCATTGCCTTTTACTATTGTGACTAAGATGTTTATTCAAGTATGATATCATGAATTATTGATTTATTATTTTAATTTTGAACCAGGGTAAAAAGAGGCATGCGTTCATGCATCATTTTTAAGAATTTAGGGATAGTTGACATGTTCATAGATTCTTGTGTGTGTGAAATGGTTTTTAAAAACGAGAAATAAGATTTAGTTAATTAAAAAATCAATAGTAACTTATTCAGTATTTTTCTAAACAAATTATTACTACCACATTAATGATCTAAAAATAAAATGGTGGATTTTTTGTGGTTTTTTGGGTTTATTTTATTTACATTCTTGCTCATTGTGGAAGATAGACCTGTAGTGGGTAGGTTTGGGTAGTAGTTTCCCTGATATAGATGGTATAGGTGGTTCATGCCTAGGATGTGACCTATTTTGGTATATAATATTTTGGTTTATGAGAGACACTTATGAAGGTTGTGTTAGCATGCAATGTTTCCTTGGGATGGTGAGCACTATATCAAATTGTAGGGGTTATCATGTAATCCAGATTTAGATATCACTATATGGGGTTTGGTTGGAATTGATGTGAATTATTGAATTAAACATGAACCCTTTAAAGGATGGGCTAGAAAGGTGGTGTTTTGGGTAAAGAACCTTGAGTGGGTTTTTTTTTAAGTTTTTGCTCTATGATAATGATATACTACTCTTGGTGTGGGATTTGGTTAGTAATAGGGTAAGGATAGTGGTTATGTCTATTGGTAGCTATTTCTTTGATGGTTGGTAAGTGGTATAGTCGAGCCTCACATGACTTAGAGGTAAGAAAGTTGGTTCTTCCTCATTTACATAAGGTAAGTGTGTGGGGGTGTTTATTGTTGTTCTAATTGTATATGAGGATGTTACCTAGGTTAGGGGAATTGTAGGTATATTATTTGAAATTGGATTAATTCTTGAGTGATGTATAATCAAATGTTCAGTTTTTTTGGGTGTTGCCTCAGTTATATTAGAATGCAATCACAATTAGTGTTTTATGAGGGATGTGTTGAAATTATGGTAATGAATATGGTGAATGGTTTGACTTGTGGTTTTGGTCTGGAAACCAAATATAAACCTTTTAATTTGGTAATACAAGTTTTTATGCGTCGTAGTTGAGAAATTGATGTATGGCATGATGGTATTGAGGGACAGGGTGATGTGACATGTTGGCGATGCATGTTTTTAATGCCTTTGGGTTTTTGGTTGTAAGGTTTCAAATAAACTTGAGATTTTTGAAGGGTTATTAAGGTGTGACCATGAGATGAATATCTAAACATTATTGAGTTATATTTAATGGAAAATAACTTAGGGAACATCTATAATAGGTTGTTCCATAGTGTAACTACCCAAGGAGTGGGAAAGTTGTAAATCATTGGAGCTCTTGGTAGTGGGTTTATAAGGGAGTATTTTTTTAGGTAAATCATTTGGGTTCCCATGGGAATCCTTCAATGTTATATTTATAATTTTATGGTTTTTTATGATGTATGGGTACATTGTTCTACATTAGATCATGGCAGTTCTGTGGGTGTAGCATGGGATGGTTAAGGAAGGGAATCCAAAATTTCATTGAGGTGAAGTTTCCCTAGATTAGAATAGGAAGAGAATGTCTAAACCAGAGTGATTTTTTTGTAGGAATATGTTATTTCATAATTAATTTTTGTGAAATGTGAGATAACAGTTGGGATACACTAGGATGAGTTCAGGTTGGACCGAGGGTAGGTTGGTGTACCGTTAGGGGAAAGTGAATGATAATGATTAGTGGTGATGTTTGAGGGTTGGCTAGATCAGAAAAGGTATATTTAGAATAAATTGAAATTTAGGAACTAAAATCGGAACTCATAGGTCAAGTTCATATAGATTTGTCAAACAAGGCCCACGTAGTGAAATCTTAGTGAAATATTCGTATCAAAGAAAGTCAGTTCTAGCAGGATGATGATATGGAAAATTCTATAGTAGAATACCAATCTGTTTTAGAGTGATATCTCTATCATGGGATAATGATCATTATCAATATTATAGAAATGAAAATTTTAGCATGTGAGTAGATATAATCAGTGTTTTCAAGAGTTGGAGATTGGGAGAATCATATCTGGTTTCCACGATATTCTATATTTGGAGGTTTATCTATAGTTACTAGTACTTTTATATCATTTAACAACTAAAAATGGTCATTATTTAGGAAATAGGTTGGGTAGGGATCATGTGTTTATAAAACATTGTTAAAGTTGAAGAATCAGTATTGGATCAGGAGTTTATATCAGAACACCCCAACATTGGTTTGGAGGATAGTTAGTGTGTGATAGATCTTACTGATTTTTTTACGTATTTTAGGTATGGAGATATATTTTTTTGAGTTAGGTTTTTCATTTGGAAATATTGATTATGTGTTTAATGTTAGAGAAAGAGTTTTTGAAGAAAATCTAGTGTGGATTTATATAGTTTTTTAATGGTTTTGTATATTATAATTCAAAATAAAAAATGAGAAGTGAAATCACTTTTCAATTGATAAATTGAGTATAGATGAAATTTAATAGATTATTATCATGGATGAGAATCCCCATGGTGGGAAGTTTTTAATTATTCATATTGTTATAAGATGGTAATTTTATATTTAATTTAAATTTTGATTATTGGATTAGGGCTATTTTTGAAATTGGGATTTAGATTAAAATTTAGAGTGTTTGTAAATTCCTAGGGAGTGTTTCTACACATGTTTGTTTGTTTTTAATGAATTAGGTTAAAGTTAGAGGAGTTTTTATTGGTTTGGAATTTAAGATAATTTATGGGTATTATAGGTTTTTAGTGATTCCATTTTGAACTTTTAACACTCTTAATGTTTTTATATCCTTGGAAAACTTTTCTATTCATAAATACCTTGACTCATTTATCATGGTGTTTGTGGATGATATTTTGATTTCTTTTGGATAAAAGAGTATTATGGAAGGAATTTGATGATTTTTCTAGATATATTTCAAGATAACATATTATATGTGAAGCTATCCAAGAGTTAGTTTTGAATATGAAGTTCTTGGGCCATGTGATTTCTAAGAAGGGTGCCTCAGTATACATAAATAATGTTAAAGTAGGGATATTTTGTTAATTAACCAAGATTTTTTTCAATATTTTTTGTTTTATATATTAGTATATCACTATATAAGATTAATTAAATGATTTTCAAAGTTATCATATGTGATAATGATATTGACTCATAAAGTTGTAATGTTTGAGTGGGTTGGGAAGTTCTAAGGAGCTTTTGATTAGCTAAAGTAGAGGATGACCTCTACAACATTATTGATATTGATTGAGTTTGATGAATGGTTTTCATTATATTGTGATGAATCTATAGTTATACCTGGGTTTTTTATTATAAAAGGATATAGTTTTGTGGTGTAAAAATTGAGGCTATTGTTGTTTCATGTGAAGATATATCCCATTCATGACTTGGAGTTAGCTGTGGTTGTTCAAGATTTGAAGAGTTGAATATGTTAACTATTTGGTGATAGGTTTAGAATGTATTTGGATTAGAAGATTATTAATAATATTTTCTCCCATTAGGATCTGAATCTTTGATAATAGAGGTGGATTGAGTATCTTTAGACCTTTGATTTAAAGTTATCTTGTAAACTAAGGAAAATTAATGCTATAGTGAATGTGTTCATTAAGGAGACTTAATAAGTAAGGGAATCAGATCTAGAATATCACATTATTGGGGAAATAGTAATTTTAAATTAATTTTTGCAGTAATTTTTTTTTTCATGTTATTCTAGTAAGAAAATAGGGCTTTAATTCAGATTAGAAATTTGGGAACTTTCACCTAAAACTAAGAATTCTATGAATTTATAAATAGGATATCTACTTTAAACTCTTCAATAAAAATAACTCTATATCTCAAATTTGGATCAGGATTCATGTTTGAATTTATTTTTTAGGAAATTTAAAATTTTCAAAGATCTTTCTTCTTGTATAGGTATTCCACTGAAGCTAGATCATCCAAATATTAATGGAGAAATGGGTTTTTATGCTTGGATTCCAGTTGATGCCAACTTAGACTGAAAGCTTATGAATTTGGTCAAATTCATTTCTAATGACCAAAAATCTAAATTCATGGTGGATTATGAGTATATTACTCCTTTTTATTTTTATTTTATAATTGTAGTACACTCTATTGTGAATTGCAAGGTGATATATAAATAGAAGAAACTAGCCACTGATCCTAATTCTTGTAAATATATAAATAGGAATAAAAAAGTTAAATCCATTGCCTTGGATAAAGTTCATCCTTCAAAGAAGAATAAACATGAGAAATGTTTTAAAGATAGAAAATATAACATACCTGATTCTAAAGATCCATATAGAAAATTATGGGATAAAATGGTGGATGAATAGGAAAGGGAGAATACTCCCTTGCTGCTAACTATAGAACTAAAAAAAACATGATGCCTACTACAAATTCTATGGGATATAATGAATCATAGGGAAATGATTCTAGTATTTCCCATTATATTACCCAATACATTATGAATCTTGTTAACTCTATTAAAAATAATATTGATTTTGAAACCTCTAATTTTAGAAAGGCCATCAAACTATCTCAAAATAACATGATTTAAGTGACTATACCTCCTAATGATGAAAATGTGATAGATGGAACCAAATCATAATAAATTATCTAGAATTATAAGAATTATTCTGGGACTATACCCACTAAATTTCTACAACCTTCTTGAAGAGTAATTAGAATATTTTAAATATATAGAACAAAAATGATTAGGATGCAAGGGAGGATGATGGTAAATTTAAGGATAAATCTTATCTTGATGATGATCATAATATTGATACTATTAACTCAATAATAAATGATTATGAACATTTCAATAGCTATGTGAATGAAATCACTAATTTTATAGATCTATCTATGAAGGATAACTAGATTATTATCATTCTTGATAACACAGGTGATCATTGAGCATTAGAGATTGATGGTACTCTAGTGAATGAGAAATGTTATAATTCTAAAATACCCCAACTTTAAAGAATTATAGTAATAGAAAAAGTGATCCTCTCTCAAATCTTATGTATAGGGAAAATAATGGCACACTTTTACTTAATGTGAAAAATGCTAGTGTAACTTGGAAATCATCAAGGAAAAAGAACTCAAGAGGAACAAAAAAAGGGGGATGAAACCCCAAACACAATAATAAATGAAGGCCCTGTTATATAATTGTTAGGGCCTTTACAACCTTTAAAACCACCAGTTCACTTAGTCTCTTCATTAAAAAACATATGCCTAATATTTTGGAATTTTCTGAACCCAAAAGGATATTCTCATCAATGGTTTCCTCTCTTGAAAATATGTTGTATCATCTGATTGAAAAAATTCAATCTTACACCAACATTAAAATACTTTAGGTCTTATCACATTCGAGTATAGAAGGGCTCACCTCCACCAATTCCACTGAACATATTATCACTACTAGTTATGAATCTACGATAAGGTAACATTTTTTTCTTCATTTATTCCTACAATGGATATCATGAATATAGGGAGTTATGGAAAATAATTAAATACTTTAATGGCTTAATAAATGGATAATGGACTCTAATTGGGGAATTTAATTCTATTATCAATCCTGATGAGAAAATAGGCATAATTAATGCATCTGTTTTAACTAGAGAATTATAGGCTTGTATTGAAGGTAGTGACCTCTATGAAGTGAACTTGGTGGGTGATAAATACACTTGGTTTAGAATCATATTAATAAAATGGTGGCCAATAAAATGTATAGGACCTTTTTCAATGAAGCATCCCTTAATTTTTGGGCATCCATATCTTGTACCACCCTTTTAATAATTAACTCTGTTTATCATCTAATTTTGGTTAATCTTGTCATAAGGGATGTTAAACCACCTTTTTTTTTCAAATTCAATAATTCTTGGAATTTTCATCCTAAATTTCAAAAGTTGATACAAGATACCTAGAAATATGTTAATTATAAGGATTATTCTTTGGATAGAATTTTAAATCTTAAACTTCTCAAGTGGAAGTTAAAATAATGGAGTATAGATTGTTTCAGTTATATTGATAAGAACATTGAGAATATTGAATCCCATCTTTATATTATTCAAGAGAATAACACATGAAATGATTTTTTATAGGTATTGAGTAGGAAAATGTGATTTTACATGAACCCAAAAATATATTAAACCTCAAGGAATGCATTTAGAGATAAATTTTTAAAGTGAAATGGATTAATGATAGTGAAAAAAATTCCATTTTTTTCAAATCTATTGAAATAGATTGGAAACTCACGAGGCCCTTAAAAATCCTAAATAGTGATGGGAATTTTTTTCATAATAGGAAATAGATTTCTAATCATTTTGTTTTATTTTATCATTTTTTTAATGGATCCAGAACCAAATCTGATTTTTTAGAGGAGATCATTCCCATGATTTTTAATCATAAGGAAAATTTAAATTTCATTTCCATTACTATTGATTTTGAAATCAAAGAATCCATATTTGGTATAAATACAATAATATCCTCTGACTTGGATGGATTCACCCACTTTTTCTCCAAAACCTTTTGGGAGGTCATTCAACATGATGTTTTTAGACTCATCAATCACTTTTTTAATGGTGGACAACTCACTCAGGGCATCAATTCTCAATTACTCCCCCTCATCCCCAAAGTGGATAATGAAAATTAAATTCATCTTTTTATACTTGTGGCTTTTTGTAACCAGATATACAAAATTATTGGAAAAATTATTGCTAACAGGCTTTCTATAATTGCTAATAAGATAGTATTATCAAATCAGTTTGGATTCATTAAATGAAGAACCATAAATTATTATCTAAACACTTGTTTTTAATGTTTCAATATTCTTATTAAAACCACCAGGGAAAGTAACATTACATTGAAACTTGATGTTAAAAGATACTTTGATACGATGGACCGGGGTTTCATTTGTAATGTTCTAACCATATTTTATTTTGATGAGACTTTCATCAAATGGGTCGAAATTCTTTTGAGTTTAGTCTATATTTCAGTGCTTATCAATAGATCACCTTAGGGTTACTTCATATGTTCTATAGGTTTAAAAAAAGGTTGTTCTATCTCATCTATTGTTTTTTATACTGTAGAAGAAAATGTAAGAATACTTCTCCTCAACATGGTAGAGAATCACAAAATTAAACCCATCCGAGACATTTTTATATATTTATGATATCATTATCTTCACCCAAGGATTCAAGATAAACATTAATAACTTCAAGGATTATCTTCTTCATTATGAAAAAGTTTTAGGTCAATAAATTAGTTGGAAAAAATATTTCTTATCCTTTGGAAAGAAAATACCTATTACTATAAAAGTGGGCATTATCAATGTGTGAGGAACCAGAGAATGCGTATTCCATTTGACTTACCCTGGTGTCCCTATGTTATAGAGAAAACCTCATTCATTTCATTTTACACATATATTAACTCAAATTAGAAATTAGTTGGCTTCCTGAAAAGGAAAATCTTTATCAATGGATGGTAGGATATCTCTTACAAAAGATGTAATTTTCTCTAAATTTTATTATTATTACAAGTTTTAAAAATTTATAGCTTACTTTATTATGATTATGAATATTTTCATCAAAAAATTTGTTTGGAGTGGGATAATTCTTCAAGGAAATCTAATAATTGTCTTTTTGAAGTAGTGATTTCAACCCTTTGATCGTGGAGTACTTGGAATAAGAAATCCTTGAAATTTTAATCAATCTCTTCAATCAAACTTTAAGTGGAGTCTTATCAATGAGAATCTAGAGATTCTTAGTTTTATGAAGTATATATTTTTAAGTAGGTTTAAATATTGAAATTTAAATTTTATGGGTTCTTTTATTTGACCTTCCATCAAGGGTTCCTTTTCCAATATTTTAGCACACTCCCACTAGTGGGTTAATATGAATTCATCTATCAATTTTTATTAGTAAAACTGGACAAGTACACCTCTCTTTAATCTATTAAATTACTATTATCCATCATTAGAAAAAACTACTTTTATTAAGAGGAAAATGGATATTTCCCTGGATATGCTTCCTGATAAAATCAAGGTAGTAGTTTCTAGAAATAATTTTATCAGTAGTTATGACATGATCATCTGGGAACCTATATCCAATGGGAGACTCACTTCCAAACTTCATTATCTAGATACTGAACATGGAAACGAGAACACATGGTCTAGAAAAATGGACATGAGCTGGATATCCCCTTCCAGATTCACTCACATATAGATTGTAGTGCACTCCAAGCTTATGAATGAATTATGCCTTTAATCCATTAGAATTATTTTTTTCTCTTAGTGTTTTATTTTAAATCAGAATAGGGAATATCTTAATAATATTTTTATAATTTTTTCTACTACTACAACACTATGGAATATTGTGTCTGATCTATTTGAAGTGAAGATTCACTAGACAGTCGATGTACAAGAGAATTTTAAAGCTTGTATTAGTCTATATCTATCATAAAAGATTCTCAACCTTCTTATTATTATTAGTTTTTAATTAATTCTTATCATATGGAATTACTGAAACAAGCTAATTCATGAAAACTATCCTTTTAATCTTCAATTATCAATTTTTTAGATTGTGGTTGTAGTGAAAAATGTGAATTCACTTCAAAATGGTTAGTGATATAACTCTATTAATGACCTTATAGTTCTTAATCATCTTGTACTTACAAGAAATTTTTACCCTCCTTCTTGAAATATTTAATTAATTTGGATTCCTCTATTCCTTGAATGGATTAAACACAATGTGGACGGGGCTTCAAGAGGAAACGCAGTACCACCAGACTCTGGAGTTGTCTTCAGAAATCATAATGGTGATGTCATGGGACACTTCTATGATTTGTTTGGAGCTACCACATCTCTTGATGTAAAATTATTGTCATAGTTAATGTGGTGGAAATGTAAAGAAAATGAGTTTAATGAAACTTTTGGTTGGAATGTGAATCCATCACTATTGTGAAAGCTATTAAAAATGGAACTATTCACATTTTATGGAATTTAACAACTAGATAGATAAAATTTATAGAAAATATTTCTACTTTGAGCTACATCATCACACATACATACCATGAGGAAATTTTTTTGGCTGATGGGATTTAAAATAAAGGGGTCACCACTAATGAGCCGATCTGGATCAATGTTTTACCAGATGAGTTTTTTCCTATCTTGTAAATAGATTGCTATAAAAGGACTCACTACAGACTTTTGTAATTTTGTTTTTCCTATCAATGAAAGAATGATCTCTTGGATTACATGGGAATTATAGGATGAGTATCTGGAATACGGGTAATGAATATTTAATGGGGAATACTGAGATGAGATTTAAGATTCCTTGGGAATGCTAGGATGAGTGCTCAAATTCAATTTGATACTTAATGATACTCATAATTCCAGGTTGAACCCTGGATTCCATGTGGTTACTTACGATTGGTACGGTCCATGTGATGTGATTAGCGACGCTATGAAACTTTCCAAAATAGATAGGTCTGATTTAGGTCATAGACCTAAGTATTATCAATGGTGTATCCGATATTAGGTTTCATTGTGAACCGAGGGAATCAATGGAGATTTATAATTTTTATATAACTATTAAACCATTTACATTGAGTACTTACACATGAAATTTTATTTTAGAATGGTAATTTTAGGGATTCCATTGGTGGTGGCCTACTTATTTTTACTCAAACCCTACTCAAGATACCATGAGAGTTGGGTACTTGAGAAAAAACTATTACTGATCATAGGGAAAGGTATAGGATATGGATCAATGTTGATTATTTTGGGTTGGCATGCTAATATGGGTATATATAATGGGATTGGATAGGAATTGAGATCATTTTTGGGATGCGTTTGAGTTGATTTTTTTTTATTATTTCATTATTTTTGTGTATGATCCTCCCATGGGGTATCCTTGAAATGTATTAAATACCCATTATTATAACATGGTGATGTTTGATTTATTTTATTATCACTTGGAAAACATTTTATGTGATGATTATTTGGATTAATTTATATATATTTCTATTACTTACCTTGATATAGATACTATTATAATGAGGGTATAGTCACCACATGGCAACCTCATAAGCCCTCACCACTATTCGATATCCTCTGGTGTATGGGGAGGTGAGCCTGAGGCCATGTGGCACACCGGCCCGTAGAAGCAACTCCGTAGATCCTGGGGTGATGTGTTAAAAAGTTGTATCATAGTAGTTTTTCTTTGGTCATATTATTTTCTAAAGGTATATAGGAGACTAGGAAAGTTTATAGATTTGGTAATGAGCTCACGCTTTAGAGTTATCAACCCATGCATGGGGGAAAATGTAAGTTGTTTGGGATGAGACTTATTATTTTTTGATTTTACTTGTTATGTTTGTATTTGATTTTCAACTTGAGTGAAACAATTGATTTGTTATACTATGATTTATGGGATTCATTATCTTATACTAGTGTGTCAAGAGAGAGTGCATGTGTGTATGCAAAATTTTAGGCATGTAGGGATTCACATGACATGAATCATTCTAGTGATATAATAATCTTATGTCAAATGCATGTTGTCTATGATTTATATTAGCTGATGATTTTATTTATCTAATTTATATCTTCCTATGGTTTGTAATTGAATACTACTCAAAATGGGTTCTTTATTCAAAGTGTTGACAATGTCATATGTGGTGTTTTCCCATATAAGGATATGGTTGAATCATAGTTGGCCAATTATCAAAATAATACCTTAATGTAAAGGAAAATATAAATGAGTTTTTAAATGAAGGATTTGGTTATATAGAGTAAAAATTAGCAAATTATAAAGTTTATTCCTTTATAGATTGTGAATGACACCCTATTTAATTGATCCTTGGAAATGTGGTAATCATGATAAATCCTAGAAAGAAATAAAAAAGATTATGTATCTTGTTAAAGTGTAAACTCTATGGATTAAATAATAATGAAACATATCTTGATATGATTGAAAGTATTATTGACGATGGTGTCTTAGAGGAATTATGAGTAAGGCTTGGCCTGTGTAGGGATCATTGGGAATTCAATGAGCTTTTGGGTTTCTTGATCTTTGTGATACATGTTGAGATATGACCTATATGGGTTATGTGACCTTGTATATATAGTTTTTATTATAGTAATGGTGGTTAAGTCTTGCGATAGAGCAGAGTTTTTGGAACCCCTATTGATGAGTGGTTTTTTTCATGGTGGATGCTACACCTATTGTGACTTTAGTTGAGTAGTGACCCTAGTGTATTTTTCCATACCCAATAGTGGGTATGGTATATTGAGTTCACTCCATGAGTGGAGACCCTTGAGAGTGACTTAGATCCTTCAGTGATTCCTCATCCTATGATATCCAAGGGTAAACTATGAGAGGGTTGGACCCTTCTTATGATATGATCTTTAGGAGGTAGATATTTCATTGTTGATTCAACTTATGCAATTAATGCTTGTTTGATGCTTCTAGTTTAGACATGGTTGTGTTTAAGAAACTTGAGTTCTAGTAACTAATGTTTTGTTCAGTTTGGAAGGGAATGATCATGTTGATATCTAGACCTATTGTGTGGATACTCTTTTGGTATGCATTGGTATTCAACTCATGGGATGATGATTCAAGTTCTAAAATTGGACATAGTTGGGTGTGCGACCCTGGAGTTTTGATATGATTGGGAGGTGTGAGAGTGAGAACCTATTGTCTGGATGGAAAGGAGGTGTATGCATGGCTCTTATATCAGTGCATGTGAGGTGTGAATGGGTGTAAAAGATAGTAAATGTGATTCCTAAAATGGGTTTAAATGAGAAAGAACCTTGGGTTTTGGATCTCAGTATCAAAGTTGGGGGTATAGGGAGGGATCAGTCAAGTTCCTAGCCCTATCAATTTTTGGGGTTTTTAACATCTCTTGGAAAGTGGGGTTATATTCTTTTTGTTTTTTAATTATTCTAATTTTTAGGTTTTCATGTGATGGAATTTGTAATAAGGTGAAACTATGCATGAGTTGTGAGGGGTTTAGGCATGCGATTCTGGTTTGGATGTGATGTTACACATGTGATCATGAGTTGGGATACATAATTTGTTAGTGTGGGAGTGTGAACTTATTTTAATTTGAGGGATGATGGAAGTGCATGCTGGTGATCATGGAACCTACCAATCCTTAGGTTAGTGAGCAATCATGTGCGATCTGACGGTCGATGACCTAATGAGATGTTGCGGGAATAGTCATTGAGGTTTGGTTAGAGTAGGAAAAAACCCTTTGCTGATAGGTGAGGTGTTGGTTTGGACTTGTGTTCTATGACAGGGTTGATCAAAAAGTAATGTTCTTGGTAGGGATTAAAAAGGATGGTTTGCATGGATTATGAGGAGTGACACACATGTGCTAATGTAAGGACCCATTGGGTTTAGTTCTTTAGAAGTGGTATGCAATGAATTGATCAAGTGGGGAGCCCACCATAAGTCGTTGGAGGGTGTGTCCCTTAATTTAGATTAATTTTGAAAAGTTCCTAGGATGATGTTGATTTATGGGGTGGTACCGAGGTTTTAGTGAGTTTATCCATTCTCGACTGTAATGTTTAGTGATAGATAGGACATGGGCTACTCTGATTGGGGTGTTGAACCACTGGAATGATGACAAGGACACTCTTATGGTAGGGAGAATCATATCATTAATGGTTGTATTCCCCCTTTTTAAAAATGACCTTGATGTGTGGGAAAAATGTTTGGATGGTCATGATGGTACTAGATATCGATGCACATGTGATTTTGATGTAATATGGATTCCTTAGGGAATGCCATAGGTAAGTTATTAATTGAATCACATAGAAGTTTTTGTGTTTTTTTCAGGATTGGGATGTAGTGTTATGGTCCAAACATGTTTATGTTTGGTGGAACACTGGTGGTCAGGTGAGAGAATAGAGGTTTTTATGGATGGTCAGTAATGTAACCATGGAATTTCACCATAAGGTCTAGGCTAGACCTTTGGGTACACTTAGAATGACCAAAGGATACCTCTAGGGATAAGGGTATCATGGCCAGGAGATTTAAGGGGCCACAAAATGTGGAAGTTGAGTGATATTATAACTGGTTGCCCTGATGAGGTTTAACTAGTTTTTTTGCATGTGATTCAATGTAATGGGTTCAGAACTGCATCAAACATTTCCTTGGAGATGTACAAAACCTTGTTTAGGAGTTTTATAGATATTTTTAAAGAAGATATGATGTGTTTGGGTTATTCTTGGATGATGGGGGCATGTTTGTTTGGGATTTAGATATGGGAAGTGGGAGTTGGTACAAATGTTGACCAACACTCTCACACATGTTGAGATATGGTGTGTTAGGTACAATGAAAAGCAGGTTAGTGGAAAATTGAGAATGGGGTGTGGTAGGAACAATCTGATAACCATAGGCACTGGGGTTCATAGTTGACCTTGCAAGCCAATAACTACGTTGGGGAGCACTATGGTATGGGTAATCAACTGATCAATGAAACATGGGTTTCTTGGTTTATAAGAAATCTATAGATCCTTATAATAATGTTGATGATATGGAAATAATTACATTGGGTTCAAGTGGCCTTGTGTATTATGTTTAAATCTATGCTTTGGGAGCATGTTGGGTGTTTGAAAATGTAATGGGGTCATTATATGTGTGTTGATGACTAAATTATATTAGAGGATGTGGTTGGAATAACACCATGAATTCTCTAGTATGAGAAGTTCTATAGTGGGGAGTTTTGTAATGCTCGAGCATATGAATGAGATTTGAGTCTTGGTGAAAGTTGAAATTTTTAGACTAGTGGAGGGGTCATATTTTCAGCGGATGTTTAGATTTAAATTTCGAGGGTTGAAACCCATCAAAAGAGATTTTTTGGATATGGTAAGAGGGTTGGGTGGTGGGACAGGTGATCGGGAGAACACCCAAGGGAGAATAAGGCTGCCCAGACTAATACAATAGCCACTGGCTCTTTGGTGGTCTTTCCAAAATCCAGGAAGCCCTACTAGACTCACCATCTAGATGGTGTCCTAGTACTGGCTAGCCAATGGCCCCTTGTGTGGTTTTTTAAAAGGGAAAAAATGTAAATTTACTCTTGTTACCTAAAAACACTTAGATTTCTTCCCCAATTTTTTCCAATATAAAATCCTTGCACAACCCTTCATTTATCTTCACCTCAAGGAAGGATATCCCTTGATCCTTAAACATAAAAAGATTTATCTGTTATAATAAATATCCCATGGTGAGTTTACAAGTCATGTTTCCTTCCTTCTCTATTTATTTCAATAGTTTATTATCTCTATTTCTTTTAATATAATACACCATATTTTAAAATTTGTTTTATTTTTATTCTTTTTCTTATGATTTAGGCCAAAAATATTACCAATACTAGACAAGTGGGATTCAATAGTCTTGAGGTAGATGGTCCCTTGAAATTTAGCCTATAATCTTCCTTTTTTCCTTGTGTATACTTGGTGCAGTCAAGCTGACCATGCTGTACTTTTACCTCAGTTTAATTAATTGTTCTAAGTTTATTTTTCCTTAGTCAAATTTACATTTTTAATAAGGATTTAACCTTATAAATGAGAATCCATATAAAATCACTTGGGCAATGGGATTTACCTTAGAATTGGATAGTTAATGATACGTTGTCTTTAGAAGGAAAATTAGAATAAGTTATAGGGAAAATTAAGCTTAAAATGGTTAGAAAAATGTATTTATGGATTGATTAAATGGTTGTGAAATGAAATTTCACAAACATATGGATTTTTTAATTTAATATGGCTAAATGGGTTGTTAAATAGAATGTCCCTTTTTATGAAATGTGATGTGCGTTTTAAAATTACTTGGACTATGGTAATGAGTTTTTTAATTGTTTAGAAAGGGATAGTGTAGAATATTATATGTAATAGGATGAGGTTATCAAAGGGTTTGGTTTGGAAAAATCATAAATTATGCCTTGTAATTGTCATGGTTTGTCATGAACTGTCCCACAGGGGCCTGCCTGGTTGGAGGCAAGCCGAGTATGACACCCCAAGCATGCTCAAATTGGATAGGGGCTGGAGAAAAGCTCTGAGAAGGCATATATAGAAATAGAATACCATAAAATAATGTAAATATATGGACACACTAGAGCGTATCCATGAAAAAGTGAAGAGGAATAATAAAGACTATAATATCTAGAGTATAACCATTCATGGAATAACCTCTTGGGAAAACATTAGAGTAAGATAGTATAAAACCAAATCCTAAAGGGTAAAAATATACTCCCAACTAGAAATGATCCCCCAACCTAAAAAAAACTAGAAAAAAGGTGTAACTTAAGAGATCCCTACTCCTAATATCCAAATCCAATAACCAAATGCAGTCAATGCACCCAAGAACCACTATGCTCCACTGATTTCACCGCCGATATTCTTGTCTCCTTCACAATACATGACACATGTGAGTGAATGTAATTTAGTTCTGAGTATATAAATACCCATTAGGATACCTTGAAGACCAAAAAGGGATCAATATAAAGATACAACATTAATCTCAACCCAAGACACATAAATGCTCCTAAAAAGACCCATGCAAGAGAGAAAGAGGATCTATATATCCATAGCCTAGATAAAAATGATGAGTTTACCTACAACTACAAAGGTCTATCTCCGTTGCTGAGTATCATGTGAAACTATAAAATAATCCATGTGGAGGGCTTGTACCTTTCCACTACACTCCACATCTAAGGGGGAACAATCTCTAGTGGAGGGCGCGCTCCCCATCAGAACTCGAGTATGGGGGGGGGGCATAGATAGAGGACCCATGACCTGTATAGAAAGGGGGGTTTCCAACCCTACCTATATAAAGAGTATGAGGGATCCACACCCTGGTGTGATAGGGGTTTCCAACCCTAGAATCTATGTAATAAAACGACCTAATCACTACCATTAGACAGGTGTCACTTGAAGAAGAATCATGATCATATCACATCATGTCATATCTTTGATGCATAAACAAATGGTTCCATCATTTTATACATGGAAAATTTCTTAAGATAGGCTACTTTTAGGACAATATCCAATTCCTTAAAGAGATACACAATGTGAAAGATTCTGAAGGAGGTACATGATGTGTACCTACGGTCACATAGTGCATGACCTTGCCTAGACACCTGGCCATGTCCTCAACTTCACATCGATTAACTAGAATTGTGGGACTACACAAAGTTTACAGGTGGTGAATGGTGTGTCTTGTCTTCTTGGGGTCTTCCCATGTCTTTTCATCCCATGCTCATGTACTTCAGCCTATGCCCATGTACACTAGTTTTGTCTAGGTATCATGGACATGTATAAGTACACAACCATGGCCATATAATCTAACCATTTTTGTGTGATTGGCCATGTCTGTGCCTATGTAATCCTAGAGTATAGATAGATCTACAAGCACTAGGTCACATGGTGTGTATGATCCATACATGGAATGTGATACTTATCTTCACCCAAAACCCTAGCCGCTATAACAATGAGATTTCATTGTGTGTATTTTCATAGTATACTCCATGTAAGTTGGAATTATCCATAAATCGAATAATGCATAATAAATCTCACCCATGCCACTAAAACCACCATTTCCACATCAAATCACACTAGGGAGTGTGGATCTTGGTCCGATCATGACTAATCCATCACTGGTGGCTGGATTCTAACCACTCAAACCCCATGCAGATCATTCCTATTGCACCACACTTCTCCCATGGATGAATCATGAAGAAATGATGTCCAATATATGTCTCTATCACACCAAAATTCATATAACCATGATCCATCCAATTTTTTTTTGAACATAGTGAATTCATCTACCATGAATCTGAGTATTCTATTACACTCAAATCCAACCCAAAAATATTGGACCGTGACCCCATGGACCATTGTAAATGAACGCGAAAAATGGTTGGGAAAAAACACACTAATGAAGTGAACCATAATTGACCAATTTGATCCAAGAAAATGATCATAAAGTGTAGAACCATGGGTGGAATTAAAATACAATAAATATAAATTGGGTTCAAAAATCAATTCATATTATGTCTCATGCAAAGAATGAGAAATTTTAGATCAATCAAAGGAGATAATAAAATTCATGATTATAAATTAACTCAAATGGAATAAACTATAAATAATGATCCATCCCTATATTATAGATTTATTGATGGCAAATAACACACTTTATTTAAATGAAGATGACGGTCCCATCATGTTTTCTTCCCGTCTCATGATTCACCTCAATCCATTTGTCATCGATTCTTGATCCACCAATGATAACTAGGAACACTCCGTCATCCTCTAATTATATTAAGACTATAAAGATAACCCTGAAAAAGTATCATAATGATGTATTTATAGGATATTATTAGGTTTTGGACTATTAAATATATAAATTCATTCACTTAACATACCCACCAACAATCGCCTCAACTGAACACTCAACACCAACCAACTTTATGCCCATCCTAGGGTAAAAACCATGTTATAGAATCAAACATGGTCTCAGATTTCCCATATGAGGTCCCAAAAAAGGGGAACCATTTATTAAAAAATGATCTATATGTGTGATATAATATATTTGATATTTTAATATATCAATATATATCCTCTTAGGGCCCCAAAATCTCACACTGGCTTAGTGAAGGACTTAAAAAATATTCCTTTAAATATACCAAATTCTAATGAGGAACAAATAAAGTCACTATATTCTACCCTCATTCAAGGGTTTTCACCCCAAAAAGAACAAGATAAAAAAAGTGAGGGTACTAATCCTGTATCTATCTCTTACACTCCTAGGATCTCTCCTTCACACTTACATTCTACTAAAGCACATGAACCAAAGGGATGGTCCATACACATAGGATCCTATCCTACCGATCCTCGATCTCCATTGTGTACTCTACAAAGGTGGATCTATACTCAATTTCCATGTCACCCTAGTCAATAACGTGAATCAGGTCATGTATATATCTCCTCAGCTGTGACTTATGGAGGACATCATGAACTTGGTACAACTCTGGGGGAAGTACAAGTGGTAAGTAACCTAACTAACTATCCAAAGGAAAGAGAATGTCTTGATGAAACTTGAGGATAGCTTACTTAACCATCCAAGCGTCTGAAATATTCATCACGAGGACACCCATAGGAAAAAATGGTCTCCATTATAGAACTCCATAGGCCTATGACGTTAATCTATATAAGATTTCTATCAGCTATGGGATGTAATTATATGCACTTGGATCACCAGTACTTTGTCTTTCATCACCTGCATCACCTATGGCCCAACAAGAGATACCTTTACAATCTCATTAAAACATAAGAGTGACCTTAAGGGTCTTTTATATAGAGCCTCAAAAGGTTCCCTGTAAATATTTGAGTGATTGTAGTTATTATAAGAAAACTCTACCAATGGAAATTGATCCTCCCATATCAATACAAAATCCAACATGCAGGCTATCAACATATCTTCCAACAATCAAAAATCCTGATCAATTTTCCTATTTTTCTAGGGGCAAAACACCATACTCTTTTTAAATTGGGTCCTGAAGGACTCTTGCAAGCCTCTCCATAACTATGTTGTGAACCTATCATCATGGTCGAAGACAATCATTGAGGGTACTTCATAAAGCCGGATGGTCTCCTGTACATACAACCACCCCAAAATCTCAACCAAATTATACCAACTAATGGAAATAAAGTTTTCTAACTAGGAAAGTCAGTAAAAAATTATCCATATAGTACCATGGCCTCTTGCTGTTTGTGGGAGTCCCATCACAAAGTCCATGAATATTCCATCCCACTTCCACTATCTGATCTGAAGAGGCTGTTCCAAAACTTCTAGAACCTGATGATCATCCTTTACCTGCTAACATGTGAGACATGAAGAGAAGAACTTAGTGACACTACACCTCATGTCAAACCACTAACATTTCCATTAAATATCCTTGTAAATTTTTTTACACCCGAATTTGTATCTAAAGGGGAAGTGTCAAACTCCCTCATCACCTCCTCTATCAATGTGACTGGAACCACCATCCATCCTAATAAAATGATGATGTGCTCACCTCATTCAAAAAATTCATATGGTGCATATCCTAAGGATATATGGTCACATAGAACCTCACAATCAATGTCTCCCAACTAAGCCTCTCTCACATGATAAATAAGTAGAGGATTCACCACCATAGATTAAATAAGAATGTCACCCCTCTCCTCCACCAATTTTAGCTTCAACAAATCCAACTACTTAGATGGATCCCCTACCAGGTGATAATGGGACTTCATACTTAGGGAATTATTCATTATTTTTCTCTTTCTAGGAGTATAGACTATCTTAAAGTCATAGTTCTATAGAAAATATAACTAACTCCACTATCTCAGGTTAAGATAACTCTGAGTAAATATGCACCGGAGACATTGATGATCTGAATAAAAAAAATCTCGCCCAAAAGATGGTGCCTACACATCTTCAGAGTGAAGACTACCATGACCAACTATAGGTTGCGAGTCACTAATTTCTTCTCATGGGGTGTCAATTACCTAGACCCATAAAAAATCATTTCCTACCTCTGTATCAACATTCAACCTAGCCTAGATCATAAGGCATCAGAAAAAACTATGTACACTATTCCCTCCTCTAATAGTCTCAACATAGGCGCACTGGTAAACCTCTACCTAATCTCCTCAAAGGATCCTTGATACTACTTAGTACATATAAATATATTCCCTTTATATATCAAGGCAGTCTAAGGGGATGAAATCCTATAGAAGTATTTCAGAAACCTCTTACAATACCCCACCAAGATAAGAAAACTCCACACCTCTATCACTCTCTTAGATGGATCCCAAGTAAGTACAGTGTCAATATTCATCGGGTCCATAGATAAAAAATGCTCATATATTACATTCCCTAGAAATTGAAGCTCACATATTTGAAACTGAAACTTTAAGAGCTTACCATAAAGATGGTGCCCCTGGAGTAAGTCTATGATTATCCTCAAATAACCAGCATGGTACTCATCTAACAAAAAGTATATGAGTATGTCATTGATGAAGAAAGCTATTAATCAGTCCAAGAATGGTTGGAAGATATGGTTCATAATATGCATGAACATGATGGGGGAATTTGTTACATCAAAATTCATCACCATAAAATCATAGTTTATATAGATACATCAAATTTCCTTCCTCAAAATATCATCCCCATGAACCATCAAATAGTGGTAGTTAGACCATAGATTGATCTTTGATAAATAAATCACATATCTCAATTGGTTTGATAGGTATTAAATCCTTAGAAATGGGTACTTATTCTTTACTGTTACCTAATTCATGTGATAATAATCAACAAAAAATTTCAATATCCTATCTGCCTTTTTCATGAAAAAACTAGAAATTCCTAGGGGAACACACTATGCATGATAAAAAAATTTATATAAGGTCTTCTAAATACACCCTTATCTCCATATGTTCAATAGGGGCTGTCCAATATACCAGATAATATAACTATATGGTCCTAGGGTGTAATTTGATGAATAAGTCGATCTCCTACCTCGAAGGTAGTCTTAGAACATCATTGGTGAAAACTTCCATATAATACTCCAAAACCATTGGTAGATAGATACGTGAAGACCCCAATACACTGAGGGTTAAACTCAATAATTGATGGGTGATAGGTTTCAAATTCATTCTTGCAATCCCTACCTACTCAGTCTTAAGATATGTATATCATAAGAAGAAGAATATCAACCCATTTGTATGAAGGAATCTAACTCTCCCAAGATGATATTCTATTTGGGAATGCACCATGGAAAACTAGTCCATGAGCAATATAATTTCACATGGTTTCATCATAATGAACAAAATTTACCATGAGAAACTCTCTTTATGGAGAACCAATTCACACTTCCAGCAAATGTGTGATATAAAAGAATCACTTCTTGTATGAAACTCTAGCCATAGATTCTGGGATAAAGTCTCAATAGGAAGCTCCAGATATCACACAAGGGATATAGAGATGATGAAATGACTCATGTCAGTGTATAAAATAATTGTATTAAGAGTTTAAAAGACATAGATTGTACCTTGAATCATCTCATGAGTTACCCTATCATGCCCCTCTATAACCTGTAACTGCCCACGACCTCAACTATTATCCCTCTAATCCTGACATGATCTATAAGGTAGTGGTGGTGGAAGTAAATCATAATGTTTTCATACACTATTTTTTCCTCCCCATGGTACTCCAAATGATCCTCTATCAACACTACCTCCCTAGGGATACCCTATCCATGCATGAGAGATCCCTGATCATGTAACTGTCTCTACTATAGCAGTCCATCCACTGTCTACCTACCAACCTCAGCATGACATGTCAGAAAATCATGATCCATGTGATCATTCCCATCGCAAGATTAAAATTTCCCCTCTCTAGTCTGATTGGATACTTTACTTGATTACTGAGCCATATAAACACATGTATGTGTCTGAGAATGGGGAGGTCTCCTGTGCCAAGACCCCAATGACTAAAAATTTCTAGCTGCTACAGATGAGTGAGCCCCATGATGTCCAATGATGGATCCTACTACCTGACTCCTGTATTATAGAAATATATTAATAACCAGATTCCACTCTAATATCTCAACATAATTAGTAATGTTTAAGAAGACCATGCTAGCATAGATGTCTCTACAGAGGCCCTGTACAAACTTTAGTGCATAGAGGAATCAATCTCACACCATATCGAGGGAGTAATATGTGAGGTCAGTGAAACTATTGGTGTAATAAAAAACCATCATGTCACTCTATTGTATCTTAATAAGCTACTAAATATGTACAAATAACAAGAACAATGGGTAATAATCATCATGAAACAACTACTAGAATTATGACCATGAGAGCATCATCTCATCATGAGTCTGCGTAACCAGACTCCACTAGTACCCAACTACTCCTTGAAGAATACTGGATACATGTAAAACCATATGATCAGTGGGGGTAAAAATAATCCTAAAGACTCGAATCATCAACTCGAACCAATCCTTAATTTCTTTAGGGTTTTGATCGACATGAATCCTCAACAGTCTCTAATGCTGGTACTCACGTAGCACAGTAAGCCTATATGTATTGTCATCCTGACCTACTGGAACTATCTGCTGCCCAATAGGTGGTGGAACGACTCTTTTCCTACCCAGAGGAAACACCACATTATAAGGTCCTTGTACCATGGCCCAATTTCTCAATTTATTATTATCATGATCTCATATAAGTATCCTAGATGAAAATCTTTGTAGAGGAATCCTGAAATTTATCAAGACGTACCACAGTTAGATAAGAATATATAGAGATCTAACTAAAGAAGGATAGTCAAAGGACTCAATAATATATGATTCATGTACCATTTATTCCCTAAAAATAATGTATCAGTATTATGAGATGAAAAGTATGTAGTTAGAGTCCCATTGAATGGATACATTGGCCATTGAACCAACACTAGGTTCCCTAGCTTGAAATCAACACTTGAGACACTCTGATATTATTTCTCTAAGTTACCAAAAAATACTCCCCATGGGTCCACCTCTAATGCTGAACCTAATATGAACCACCATTTATAACACTCTTTCATGACCTGAACTGCCAGATCCTGCCTAGCTGGCGGTAAGCTGAGTGTGACACCCCAAGACCACCTCCAATAAGCTAGGGGAAAGAGACAAGTCTTGAGAAGGAATAAACTAAAATAATAGGCCTTATCCAAATGTACCTATATGGATGAAAAGAACCATATCCACAAAAAATATAGAGGAATAAAAAATACCAAAATATCTAGAGCATAACCATGCATGGAATAATCTCTACAGAAAACATTAGAGTACGACAATATAAAACCAAAGTATAAAGGAGAAAAAATACATGACCAACCAAAAATGAGGTCCCAACAAAAAAAAATATATGGGGAAATTGAAGAGTGTCCAACTCCAGATATTCAAATCAGACCACTAAGCATGATCAATTCAACTAAGCACCACTATGCTCCACTGATGTCACCACCAGTCTACCTCTCATCTATATAAGACACGACATGTACAGGAGAAAACCATGTAGGGATGAGTATATATATAACCTAGAGGATGAAATGAAAACCATAAAGGGAGTAATATAAAGATATAATTGTCATCTCAACCTAATACACATATATTCTCATAATGAAACCCCAGCGAGAGAGAAATGGGATTGCCATCTCCACAGCCTAGCTAAGAACGATGAGTCTACCTGAAGATCCAAAGGTCCATCTTTGATGACCATCATCACATGAAGCCACACAAGAATCCATGTGAAGGGACCAAACCTCTCTACTATGATTCACAGTCAAGGGGGAACAATCTCTAATAGAGGACCCACTCCCCATTGGAGCTCAAAGATGAGGGGGGGGGGGTGCCACCCCATAGATAGAGGACCCACACCCTATATATAAAGAGGGGTTTCCAACCCTACCTATGTAAAAATTATGGGGGAACTACACCCTAGAGAAACAGGGGGGTTGACAACCCCAACATCTCTATAATAAACCAACCCAATCACTAACATTGTCCAAACATTGCTAGAAGAAGTGTCAAACTCATATCACCTCATATCATATATCTAATTCCAAGAAAGGCCTCAACCACATTTTACATGGAATAATTCTTAAAATAGGCTACTCATGCTCCAAAATATGTGTCCCAAATAAGGATATACACAAGGAAGAATATCCTGAAGGAGGAACATAAAAAGTACCTAAGGCTACACAGTGTGTAATATCTCTTGGAAACGAAGATGTGTACTCACCTACGCATAGTTTGATTGGAAATTTGGTACAATATGACATGTATAATTGGTAAAAAATGTTCCTTGGATACTAGGATCCTTCCTGTGTCCTTCCAGTATGTGCCTTTGTACTTTGGTTCATGCCTGAGTACACTAGTTGTGTCTTAGTATCCTGGCCATGTCTAAGCACACAGCTGTGCACAAGTATCCTAGACATGTCTGTGTACCTATCCATATCAGTGCCTATGTACTCACAAAGAACACATCAAGATTCCAGAACTAGGTCACATGGTGTATATGGTCTATACATAGCATGTGATACTTATCTTCACATGAAATCGTTGTTTCTATAGCTAGGGGCTACATGGTGTGTGTTCTTAGATTACATTCCGTGTAAGTTGGGATTTTCTAAAACCTAAAGAAGGATTCAAATGTCTCAACCAAACATCAATCACCTAAATTTTCACCTCAAATCACATTAAGTACTGTAGATCTTGGTATAACCATGCCTAATCCAACGCCAATGGCCAGATTCCAGCCATCCAAACCCCATACAGCTCGTTTCCATCACAAAATGCTTCTACCATGGAAAACGAATTAAGAAATAGCCTCTAATCTGTGTATCCATTACCTAAAACCTACATCGTACCATGATTCATCCTCAAAACAATAATCCTCACATAATTCATGCATCTTACATGAATTTGGGGAATCAATCATGCTCATATCCAACCTGTAAATGTTGGACTGAGACCCCATGGGCCAATGGAGAAAATTGAAAAGATTGGTGGGGGAAACACACAATAATGAAGTGAATCCATGATTGGATGATGTTATCCTTACCAATTATCATAAAGTGTGGAACCATGGGTAGAATCAAGACATAAAAAATATAAACTGGGTTCAAAACTCAATTCATATTCGGGCTCATGTGAATAATAGGAAATTATAGACCAATAAAATTAGATAATAAAATAAATTATTAACAATTAATTAAAAGGTTTCAAACCACAAAAAACAATCCTTTACTTTATTATGGAACCATCATTGGTGAATAATATGTCTACTAACGATGAGGAAAATGATCCTACTGAATTTTCCACCTGTCTCACGATTCACCTTGATCAGTTCATCATCGATCCTTGACCCACCAACGATAATGAGGAATTCTCCCTCATCCTATAATTCTCATAGGATTATGTAGATAAACCTAGAAAATAATAATAATGATATATTTATATAGGATTATTTGGTTTAGGTATATTGAATAAATAAATTTATTAATTCACTTGACGCACTCACCAACGACCACCTCAATTGAATGTCTAACGTCAACCAACTTCATGTCGCGACTAATATAAACCCTATATTTCAGAATCAACCATGTTCTAATATTTCCTGTACAAGGTCCCAAATAATATAAAAACCATTTATTGTGAAAATATATGTGTCCGTGATATAATATATTTTACATTTTGATATATCAATACCGATCTCTATGAGCCCTGGAATCTCGCACTGAATTAGCACCTGGATCCAAAAATATTCCTTAAAATATTCCAAAGTCTTACAAGTAAAAAAAAGATTTGATACATGGTTTTTAAGATGTGATAAAATTATTATAGATCATGACTATTATATAAAATAAACTAATTATTAGTGATGCATGACTTAAGTTGATACCTTGGAAATTGAATTGACAATTCACACTATATAATGAAATTGATAATGTAGGATTTTGATGTGTGATGATTGGGAATGTGGGGATGAGATACTTTGATTCCATATGATGTATGATAACTTAAAATATTAGTATGAGTTTCTAGATTCCATATGATATTGGATGGTTGGGAATACTGGGATGAGTGACTAGATTCCATGTGATTCATTACAACTTGAGAAGGCCAGGATGAGTGCCTAGACCCATATGATTCTTGATGATTTGGAATGCTAAGATGATTGCTCAGATTCCCTGGGAATTCCCAGATGAGAATCCGAACTCCATGTGATGACTGGTAAATTGGGAATACTGATATGAGAACTTAGATTCCATGGGAATGATGGGATGAGATCTCAGATTCCATGTGATACATCAGGATATTAGGAATTCCAAGTTGAACCTTGGATTCCATGTGGTTACTTATGGTTATAACGGTCCACATGTCATGATCAGAGACACCCCAAAACTGTCCAAAGTAGTTAGGGTCGATTAAGGTCGCATACATAAGGTTTGAAAATAGTTTATCTAAAGTTGGGTGTCATCACAAACCTAAGTCATCAGTGGTTATTTATTTATTTTATATAAATTATTTTGAAATTGTTTAATTATTTTTCTTGAGAACTTCCACATGAAATATTATTTCATATTTATTAATTTATAGATTCAATTAGGGGTGTAATACTAAGTTATACTCACAAACTATTAGGGATTCCATGGAACTTGGGTGCTCAGATAAACACTATTATTAACTATAGGGATAGGTACAAGGAAAGGCTAGATGTTGATGATTGTTGGCTTGAAATTCTCATATGGTTATTGATTATGGGACCATGCAGGACTGGAGACCATATCAAAATGAGTTCTAGTTTAGTTTTATTTTAGTATTTTATTATTCCCATTTATAATCTTCCCATGGGGGATCCTTGACATGTATGGAGTACCCATTATTATAGAACTGTGAATTTTGATTTATTTTGTTGGAACTTTCCCTGCTTTGTCTGTGATAGTTATTTAGCTTGATTTATATATGTTTATATTACTTTAACTTATATATATACTATGATAATGAGGTCATAGTATCCACATAATAACCATAAATTCCCTCTCTAGTAGTCATAATCCTCTAGAATATAGGGATACACGCCTGAGGCTATGCGGTGCACCTTCCCGTAACACCAGTTCAGTGGATCCTAGGGTGGGGTGTTACATAATGGTAACATTGATTTTAAGAATATTAAAAATTTATTTATCATTTATAATCAAATTAACTATAATATAAAAATGTTTCTTCTAAGTTTAGTATTGGTTAACTCAAAATACAAGGATTATCTCACTAAAATTAGAAAAAAGAAATCCCTTATTTGTTTGATGAATTTTAATGAATTTAAAAAAATCAATAAAATAAAACACATTCTAAATTAAAGAATAAATGGATTCATTATACTATAAAATTTCCAATACATTTTAAAATTAATATACGAGGAAGACTTTTATAACATTTATAAGTAGACATAACATTTTCTATGTATTCTACACAACATTTGAGTGTTTTTATGAGTATCAGAAATTTATACAATAAATAATGTATATGGAAACTATTTGAATGAGAATTAAATAATATAGTTATATAAATAAAAAAATAATATATTTTATGTATAAAACCTTTCACAAAAATTTTATAAAACTGTTAGTCTTAGTGGACTGGTGAAAACACACCTAATGTGTGTGGGGGGGGGGATTAGGTGTGATTAATATTTTACCAAATTCCAAATATTCTTTTGAACTATAACCCCTTCAGTCTTTGAACCCATATTTATAGTTAGAAAAATTGTTTTTTCGTATTTAATCTAGAACACACACATATATGTATGAAAATAATGTATTAAAAATGGAACATGTGTTTTTACAATGTTTTACCCCTCTCGAGAATCCTACTCTTTATTGTGGTCAGGTTGTCTAAGTCACAAATTTTCCAATATGAATATTATCATAAATTTACTAGTCCATACCCTCTAACCATATTAAACAGGTGAGTATGTTCACTATATTAAACAAGTGAACATCAGTAATATCCCATAGGTTCTTTATATTGACAATACACTAGTCTTCAAGTCATCAAACTTATTAAAGTAGATCACAACACTACATAGATATAACACCACATCCAAAATATGATATTCTTCTTTAAGTATATAGTATATAAATTAAATATTATATATTTAATAATAATATTAAACTTGTTCTCTATCAATATCCTTACTTCCAATTCTTTCAAAGAATTCGTTTATTGGATTTCTCAACTTAAACCCAAAAAACACGATGATTACTATATTTTCTATAGAAACTCCTATGTATTGTCCATGTTTACTTACTCTTCTTCAAGAATCACAACCCATAAAATCATACCAATCATTTATACATTGAATAAAAAAACTCTATATATTTTATTGATGATAAAATACTTAATCTTAGATATAATCTTTCTCACAACATTCATCACCTCACAAGACCACTTATTTTTCTTCTATTCCTCTCACACTTATATATCACTAAGTATAATAGGAAATGGTTATGAGAACTAACATTATTCTTTGTTTTGTTCATATTATTATTTTACTTGATACTGAAATAGTGTTTCTTCTCTATAAAAGATCAAATATTTCTTATTATTCTTAGAGATTTCCTACTATTCTCTCAACATAATCACACAGAAAAACTCTCTCACTCATTATCAAGTCATATTTTATTTTTCTATAGGAAAATAATAATTATCTTGAGAGACTCACATACAATAACTATACACATGCTTATCTACTTTTTATTGGGTGTATTTATCAATTACAATAAATAGAAATATTTTAGGGAATGAGTGCCAGAAAAATAAATTAACTCTATACATAGATCACACTATATAATATAGTTCTCAATGGATGCACATGGGAGTATTCCCACATTTTCCATTTTTTATTTAAACCACTATCTATAAGAAGTATTAAAAAAATAACCTTTTTATTTTTTCATCATTTTTATTTTTATCTTATCATAATAGATCTTGCTCAGGTCTCATATAGAATATAAAACATTCAATTTATATTAAAAATATATTATCAACATACGAATTTAATTATTCTTCATGGATTTATAAAAATCACACAACATCACATATTTTTGCATGTCCCTTTCTCTTTTTTCCCAAGATATTCCAAGAAAAACAATGTAGACTTAGGATTAAGTCTAAAATATTCGAATAGAAGATCTTATTTTCTTTCTCATTTTAATCTTGAATAAAAAATAATTTGTTATGTTTATAATAATTAATGAATTACTCCAATATCTTCACATTTAAATCTCTATTTTGATCATAGAAAATGAGTTTCAAATATTCTCTTTTGGAACTCACATATTTTTTGAATAATGACATCCTTCATCTTATTCTTATTTTTTATCCCCTATATCAAGTTTGGATCATGGATAATCATAGATTCATGTTGTTTAAATAATGTAGAATAACTTTAGCATCATCATATAACTTTTTTTGTTTTTAGAATATAAATTCTATAAATATTGTTTTTGGCTAGATGATATTCTCTATAAATCCCTACACCCTATACATCTGATTTACTCTATGAAGTATGTAGGGTTCACACCTTTATCAAAATCTCAAAGTCTATATTTGCCTATAACTTAAGAAGTGTTATCATAAGGTTTATTGTTCCCAATAAAGTCTTATTCTCATCCAGTATAGGGTTCGTTATTTCATGCTATAAAGATCTTAAACCTTACGATGGTACATTATGAAATCTAGATGTTCCAAATAAAGTGAACCATATAAAATCTAGATAAACCCTATGAAGTTATTGGTACCCTATGGAGGTTGTACCTTATGAAACCTCTGTACCTTATGAATATCTACCATAAACCTAAAAAGAATTTTTTTTGAAAGGGTTTTACCTTACACTTTCTAGGTAACCTTACAAACCTCCTTAGCTATACCCTATAAAGATCAATCCACCATAGGAAGTTCCTTCCATACCCTATGAAGTGTGTAATTTCTATTATTTTAGTAATTTTATCATTTAATAAAACATTTATCGACTTATAAAAACATTGAAATAACTTATTAAACTGACTTCATGGGATTTTTAATTATTTAAAATTACCTCAAAATAGCTTCAAATAGTTCCAAGAATTATCAAAATAATTCCAAAACCCTTTAGCTTTCTTCCAAATTATTTTTCAATATGTAAATACCCAATATAAATTATTTCAATAACTCCACTACCTTAATAATTACACTTTCAAACTTGAGAACTTCAGATTTTATCCAATATTGTTTACTCATTGATTTCATCATAACACTTTCCAAATAATTCTTGGATGTTTTATTTTAAATTCATCCATATTTCTCCATACATTGAACTATCTTTTATTTATTTTAATTAAAACTATAAAAGTTGTTCAAAATATACCATTTCATATTACTTAACTCTCAACTTCTCCACTAATCATAAAATACTATAGATAGTACTTTTCTATCTTGATCACATGTCTTTAACATGAATACCAAATCATGAAATCATATGATGGTTAACCTACTAATTAAATATGTCTAGTTTGGTATTTAAGTAGTAACATCTTCTTTCCTTTACCCAAAAGTATAGGAAAAAAATTTCTTTTTATGGGTGGATTATCACTCACTTAACCATCAATTAAACTTTTCATAATTACATTGACTATATTCTTAACAACATAGATAATTAACAATAAATGAAACTTCAATCCATAGGGAAATTTAATACCCCCCTTTGGATTTGTTGTCAATTCCAAATTTACTCTAAAATTAAATGTAATCATTCTCCCAATAATTGAAAATAAATGAAAATAGAAAGGTTTTATTCCACTTATTGACAATATGGGTGTAAGGGAGGGCGTTATCATCTCCAAAAAACTCTTTTAAATTTAAGAAACTTCTTATCCACTTTTGTTCCTTCACTTTCACTATGATCAATTCATTCTATGAGAGAAGGGTTATATCACATGCTTCTTATTAATGGTCCATAAATTAATAAACTCTTAGTCTATGTGGGATAAACTATTTATGAAAAAATAGTAATTATTTTAGAAAAAAGATGTCTATAAAGAACAGAAAACGTGATAACAACACTATGTTTTTATTCTTAGTGGATATACACCATAATTTTCAAGAAATTTTATAAACCATTAATCAACTCAATAAACACATAACAAATATTAAAGTGCAAGTAAAAGTTTCTACCCCATTTTTTTGATAATAACCCTTGATAAACATGTTTAATATAATTTAGGAGAGTAATAGGAAGTGAAAATCATACCTCAATATTCAATTTTCTTCACTATTATCCAGAATTCTATATTCAAATAAAAATAATAAATCTTTAGTAGCTTCAGTCCATTTCATAATTCCCACTCAAGGGATTCTATCCAAGTTTCTTCACTATGGGTCCTCTTTTATCTTCCAAAATTTATGACTGACTGAATGACCCGAAGGCCAATAATTTTATTGATTTTGGATAAGCCCCTTTTAAGGGTAAAGGGGGAAAACCAAGACTTCATAGACATCAGGACATTAACAAGATCCAAAAAAAAGGGTTGTAACCCAGAGCAATACTACACGGTAGTGCCTCTACCTAGCATCAATATCAATAAGTCCTATCTCCACAAAAATTTATGACACAAGTTTATTTTTGATACCAATTGAAAGAATAATACCACCTAAACTTCAACAAGATGAATGATTCTCTTTGTTGTATCAAAATTATAGCATTTAATATTTCTATTCTTTCATGATTCACCTTTAATTACCTATTTGTAAATGAATATTCACCAAGATATAGGAATAAGGTGGATCTCCATAATATCCTTAGTTATAAAACTATTTATGAAACATACCTCTCAACCCAAATATATTTTTCTTTATAGTTACACTTCTTGTAGATCTCTTCATGCTTGATTAATCGTTGATTTTATAGATTTTTTCATTTTAAAAAATCATGGGGTTCCTTTAATTTTTAAATTTCTTCATTATCAGATTAAGATTCTTTATTTATCAATAAAGGAACTTTCTTCCTTTTCTACCTATTACATTTTCTTATCATTTTCCAAATAATATTACCATATGGTTAAGAATTCTTTATGTGTGTTATAATTATTCTTCTAAAGTGTGGATTCCTATCTAGTAACACAACTTTTAACACAATAGATAACTGGTGCTTTCCCTTTATCTTTAAACAAGTTCTATTATTATGGTAGTTATGTCATGCACTTAGTGGTAATGAGTCTAGCATTATTTCATATTCAATGCACCTATCTAAAAATATTTTCATTATATTTATTTGAAAACCTCTCATGAAATTTATATTCTTCACTTGGAGTGTTAAAAACCATTTGAATCCTACCATCTAATTCTTGGATTGATTCTATTTTTAGTTCCAAATACCTCCGTTCTTACTTGATTTTCATACCCATATTGCAGTGGTACACGATGTGGACTCTATTAATATACTATAATAATCTTTTCCTCTTTGGTGTGGCACACTTATCAGTTTTTTTCACCAAATTATTAATGTCACTTAATTCAACTTTCTTATTTTGTGCACACCTCAAGGAATACTTATTTATAGTTTTATTTTTCTAGTTATGCTATTGTGGTATTCTATTATCAATGGAATATGAGTTTTATTAATATTTCATAGAATAAAAATCTTTATAGAAATAACTATATATATATTTTTAGAATCACATAAGTTCCCCAAGAATTCAATTATGTTCTTCATAGAATAATTATACTTCATCTATGAAAACTAATTATGTTTAATGGGTTTATTCTAATTTTAAATCCACTACCACTAATTTTAGGCCTTCTACAAGTTTCACACATTGAAATGTTATTCCTATAGTCATTGTATTCATGTATGAACCTTTTATAGCACCAAAAATACCAAAAAAATCTCACTATTTTTTTGAGTTCATACTGTCTATCTAGATTTTCTTTGTTGTTATTTTTTGATATAAACCGAGAATTTTTGAGATCCATTTAGGGGATAAATTTTTTATACATGGCTCAAATAATTATTTTTGACATGGAGAAAAAACTATAAATTTCATCCTTCTATATTTGTAGATATGTTTACTTTTTTTCCGATACTTTTCATTAAAATAGATTTAGTAAGAATAGATTTATCAGAACAATGGGGTACCTTTTTCCATGTGGATGAAGAGAATGATTCTTCAAATGCCCTGAAGATATATTTAACACTATCACAAGTATCTTTTGTGGGAAAACACATATGATAAATTCAATTGGAAACAATTTCATTCCCATATTTTTGGGAATGTCCTATTTTTTCCTTTTCCAGATTTTTGAGTTTGATTTCCAGCTCAAGAGACATTAGGTTTTGAGTGATATTTTCATCCTTATACTATCTCAAAATTTATTCACATTCCTTATTTTAACTTATGAATTTTATCCTCATGAAATTTGATACTTTATTTTAGATAATTTTTAAGGCCCTTAATTATTTTGGCCATGACTTTCAACTATGTTTCCTTAACACTAAGCATAAATTTATATAATTTTTCTTAATAATGGATATTTTTTTTAACATCCTTGAATTTATCCTCATAGAGGAGTTGAAAATTTTATTTAATAATTGAAAATTTCTCTTTTTCAATTTTTAGTGATTTATCTTTAAATTTATGATCTTTACTGAGAGAGTTTACTTTTTTCAACTATTCTACCAATTTTTTTTTCATTACCTCAACATAATCTACTAGGTATTATTTATCATCATATAAATCCTGGATAAATTTAAATAAGTAAGTAGAAACTTCACCATGGGTTTTCTTTATGTATTCCTTAACCTCGAGGTATTGGTCTTTAATAAATTGTTCAATACCACTCTCTTCCTAACTTGTGATTGTTTTAAAGATAAATTAGATTCAATAGATTTAATTGAAAACACACCAAATTTATTACCTTCATCCAATAGTGATTCCTATTTAACATTTGATAACTTTCTTAACTTCTTGGACTCTTTCATCTTCCTATTTTTCAATATATTGGTCGAAACCTAAAAATCCATAGTGAAAAGAATGGATATAGATTCTTCTATTTGAGTATCTTTAGGAAACACTTTATATATGCAAATTATATTATTTATTAAAAACAAATAAGTATTAAATATGGATCCAATTAGAGGTATCCTAGTCTCTAATACTAATTTTTAATCCCAGTAGATCAGTGTAGACACACTCAAGTGGGGTGGGGGGGTGGGGGGTGAATCACGTGTGGTCAAATTTTTACCAAATAAGACTTATTTTAAACTCTAACCCCTTTGGTATTTGAATATATATTTTTGGTTTAGGAAAATGGATATTTATTGTCTAACTTAGAAAAACACTTATATTCACTACATGTAAATATATAAATTATTGCACAAGTGTTTTTAGATCATTCAACCCCTCTCAAGAATCTTACTATTTTACATGCTTGAGATGTCTGGGTTAAAAAATTTCAACTATAAATCTCGTCATCAATTTACAAGTGTATTGGAGAAGGATAATCCTATACCCTATCACCATATTATAAAGGTGATTATGTTCACTATATTATATAAGTGAACATCAGCTGTATCCCACATGCTCTTTATACTATCATTGCACTAGTCTTCAAATCATCTAACCTATTGAAGCAGATCACAACACCAGAGAGGGATGCCATTACATAAAAACTTAGAAACAATTCCACAAGCATAGATTTTTATAATGAGTTCTCATATATTTTATAATAATATGAAACTTTTTTTATCAACGTCCATGCTTGTAGTTATTTTAGAAAATATTTTTACTAGTTTTATCAACTAAAAATCAAGGAACTTGAAAAACACTATATGAAACATCTTGTTACTATTTTTAGGTGATACTAAACCCCTATTTTGATCATAACTTGGTTGGGTATCATTTAGGGGTGATTTGGTTAAAATTTTTGGAAATTTTGAAGGGATCTTGGGCTATGTATTTTTGGTTCACGGTTTTCCTAAACTGTAAGCACTACTAGTGTAAACCGTGAAAACCAAGGTAGTGAGGGTTTGAACAGTTGGTTCATGGTTTGAAAAACCGTGTTCCCACCAAGGAGAAACCATTAAACCCGACTAGTAGGGATGTATGGTTAGGGTGTACAATTTGACAAAATGTGTGGCCCTACCAAGCTAACTATGAGCGTTAGATTTAATTATTTCGAAAATTATTTAAAAATTACCCAAACCTTTTTTTTGACCATCTCTTGAGCCTAACTAAATATATTTAACTTTAAAAGGTTTATAAGGTTCTAAATGATACATTTTGTCTCTTCTAAAGACTTTACATGGCGGATTGAATCTTGAAAATCATCATTCTATCCTTTCTTGGTAATAATTCTTTCCCCATTAATTCTCTCCCACTATCTCCTTCTCTCTTCCTTAGGGTTTGTTATATATTTTTTCTTTTGGAGGATCTTAAATATATTTTTTTAGATCTTTAATCTAGATTTGATTATTATATATTCATTTCTGACATTCTTCATTGGAGTTTCCCATTGCGGGTTTTGTGATTCATGATCTCGTGATCCTGAGGTAAGTGGTTTAGTTTATGATTGGACAATTGGTTTAACCCTAAATTGATTTATTTAAATTAAATTAATTTCAATAGGATTGTGTAGAACCCAATTATAGTTAATTGGGATATGAATTTTAACTGGCCTGAAATTTTGGAAAAAACCCCAATTCTGATTAATAGGGGTGTATTTTTCGGATTTTATGGAAAATTGTGGGATTTAAATTGTGGAATTTAAATGGTGAAATTGATTTCAAATTTTTATTTAAGAAAAACGGATTAAATTATTTTGATAATAAACCACTGGTTTTATCCAATAAAAAGGCATGAATTGATTAAAAACCTCTTTTGGTTTTAAATGGAAATTTTCATAATAAAATAGGAAATGGATTAATCAGACTTTAAATAATGTTAAAATAAATTTTCCATTATTTATTGTTGTTTGATTACATGAAATACCAGGAAGTTAGTTAGTTATTAGGGAAAAATATGATTGAATGAGAATTCCCTAGCAATAAATTAACACTTTATAACTCTAACATAAACTTATTGGAAGATCTTATTCCCAGTGGGATGTTGGTTAGTCTTCTTTGACCAACATAAGAGAGACGTGTGTTCACATTACTGTTATCATTATATGAGTGTGCGAGGATCCCAAAACATGGAACTATCTTACCTCTTATAAGGTAACCATGTTTCTATTTTTTTTTATTTTTTTGATTGATCTATTCCATTTTTTGTAAACATTTTTACACATGCCTTGTGAATTTATATTAATTGTTTTTTATAAAATGTTTATTAATCCATTGTTTTAAATATTTATATCATTTCAAATGTAAATCATGATTTTTTAAATATTATTTTGTTGTTCCATACATATTTATTTAAAATTGAAATATTTATTTGGTTAATTAATTATGGAATATTATTATGGAATCCTTGGTGAGACCCTATTGGTATTTTAGATCACACTCTACCTGTGCCTTTGGGTGTTTATAGATTTCCTCCTTCCAGGTTCGAGAAAGGGGAAAGAACCACCTGGAGATTGTAGTTGCTATTGATATTTGGGCTTGGGGTGCTCTTTCCATTGGAATGTGGGTTGTTTATTCTATTTTTTAGTACTTTGGTGATGTAATTTGGGTTGTTTATACCTGTTTGACTTTTGGTACTTGTTCTACCTATGAAGTTTTATTTTGATAATATTGAATTATAAATATTTCTTCCACTATTTTTGTGGAAAAACCATTCCCAGTTTTATCTTGTATGATGCCAGGTGCTAGTTGACAACCCATGGGGATCAGGAATTACCTTCAAGCTATGTCAGGACCAGTTCGGTCATCAGAGTACCAAGGTATCTAGGATAATTCATGTTACTATATTATTTTTATAAACTCCTTCACATTAGACCGGATCACTTCTTTTTTAAGAATCACAACCCATAAAATATTACCTAGCCAATATACATTTAATACCGTAACTATATAATTTTTATTACTGATAAAACAATGAAACTCATTCTTTTCCTTGGTCATAGAATGATACAATTCATAGGGATGCTTTTTATTCTTCTTCTACTCCTCTCAAGTATATACAAAAATGAGTGTAGTTGGGACTTTTTATAAAAAGAAACCTTCTTCTTCTTCTTCTTATTTTCTTCGAAACCCAGATTATGTTTCTTCTATGAATTGAATAAAAAAATTATTATTATTATTTAAGAGTTCCTATTATTCTCTTGGCACACTCACATAGAAACAATCCCTCTCACTCCTTGAGATTTATTTTATTTTTCTATAGAACAACACCCACCATCTCAAGAGACTCACATGACACAACTATATATTCTATTCCCTATTTTTTGGGTTATTTATCAATTACCATAAATGGAAATAATTAAGGGAATGAATTCAAGAAAAATAAATGCACTTCATTAATATCACACACTCTATGGTATTATTCTCAGTGAATTCACATGAATTTTTTCCGAAGTTTTAAATTTTTTATTTAAACCACTCTCTATAAGAGCATTAAAAAATATCCTTTTTCATTTATGCTCATTTTTATTTTTATTTTAGTTGAGTATATATTCCTTTTATATTTTATAACAATATAAAAATTCTATTTTTCTAAAAAAATATTCTCAATAACCACATATAATTATTTATAATGGCTATATAAAAATCATACAACAACATAGCTTGCAATGTGTATCTTCTTATTCCACCATGAGAGATTCCTAGGAAACCAATGAAAAATCAAGATTAAATTTTATAATGTTTGGATATTGGATCAAATTTTCTTTTCCTTTATTATATTGAATCACAAATAATTTTTTTATTTTTAAAATAATTAATGAGAAACATCAATATATTCACATTTGAATCTCTATTTTGATGAGAGATAATGAGTTTCAAATATTATCATTTGAAACCCACATCTATTTTATTCTATGATATTCTTTATATCCTTATCATTTATTCTCACTCACTTAATATTGTATCATGTTTAATAATAACATCATGATGTTTATATCATATAAAAACAACTTTTGCATCTTTAAATATCATATTATCTCCATAATTTAAATTTTGGAAATATATTTTTTTGGATGGATGATTTACCCTATGAATCCTTGTACCCTATGAATCTATGTTCCTTAAGAATCCCATGTGTCCAATTAATTTCATAAGGTTTATTTATTTGTTAAAATATAAAAGTTCAGCTCAGTTTTTACATTAGAAAGTTTCATTTTATGGTTCATCATTGCCTATAAAGTGTAGTTCCCATCCAAAGTTGGGTCTATTCTTATACCCTACAAAGATCTTATACCTTACGATAGTACCTTATAAAATATAGTTGTAACATATGAATTTAATCTTAAAAAATCCATATATACCCTACAAATTTCTAAGTACCTTGCAAAGGTTTTACACTATGATACTTATTTACCTTATTAAGATTATCCAATAACCCTATGGAGTCTATTTTCTTACAAAGGGTTGGACCTTATAATGTTTGTGGAACACTAAGATTATCCTAAACTATACCATATGAAGATAAAGGTACCCTATGAAGTTCTAACTCTACCTTAATCAATGTGTAGGGTTCATTCCTTCACTAATTTTATTATTCAGTATAACATTTCCATAATTCTATAAATATTGACAAAAATTCTTAAAAAAACTTCAAGGGATTTAAATCATTTCAAATTACCTCAAAATAGCTTCAAATAATTCTATGAATTACCAAAACAATTATAAAACCCTTCATCTTTATTCTAAAGTATTTTTGGAACGTAAATACTCAAGGTAGATAATCTCAATAAATTTATTGACTTAATAATTAGAGATTAAATCTTGATCAATTAAATAATCATCCAAGAGTATTTTCACTCTAATTTATTCATTACACTTTAAAAATAAACCTTGTATGGTTTATTACATCTTTAACCATATTTCTATGTACAGTGAAATATCTTTTATTCATTTTAAATATAGCTCTACAAGCTGTCTAGAATATTCTAATTCTTCCATATTCAATTTTAACTTATCCATATATTATAAACTATTATAAACAATACTTATCTACATTTACTTATATTTGACATGAATACGAGATCAAACAATTTTTTAATAATTAGGATGCTACTTAAATATGTCCAACTAGGTATTTAATAAGAATCCTCTTCTTTCCTTTACCCAACAAGTATTGAAAGCACATTTACCTTGGTGGGTGGATTCTCACTCAATAACCCATGACCTCACCTTTTCATAATTATACCAAAGAAATTCTTGAAAACAAATATAATTTATAAAAAATAAAAATTTAACCCATAGTGAATTTATATTCTTATTAGACCCACCGGTCCATCTATTCACATTATTTTCCACTCTAGAGTCACACCTCACAAATTTGTTCTTCCTAGGGAATACCACCCATAATTAGAAAATACCTCATGAATGGGGAGAGTTACATTGTGGTATATATGCTTCACATAAAACTCCCCACACCCTACATGAGACTCAAGATACAACACCTATTCTTCATGTTTTTTAGGACTAGATACAAAACCTGATAGTAATAGTAGGGTGGTTAGTACCTTATTGAAAACCATGATGAGCATTGGATACCATTTCATTCAACTACCCCCCTCAGTGTTTCCAAATTGGTTTGAATCTACCCCTATACTCTGATACTACTTATTGGATCTTACCATCCCTCCGTTCATGATGATTTATACTCTAAAGTAACACATCATGGATTTTTTCTTCCTAGGTTGTCCCACCCATAAGAGGAATATGTCACATGAATGGTTAGAGTTCCCTTATGATATATATGCTGCACATAGAACTTCTCCCCACCCCATGTGAGAATCGAGATGCGATACATATGCTTAGAATTTTTAGAGACCAAACATGACAACTTACTATAATAGTAGAGTGGTTAGTCCATTATCATAAACCATAGGGAGTGATGGATATCCTTGGGTACAATAAAATAACATAACATATATCAAAATGAAGATTCTAGACGACAAAAAACATTTTTCACAACACATTTGTTGGAACACATTACTTACTAAATTGGTGCAGAAAATGTTAGTTGAAGACTTATGGAATTGAAGTTATGTTTAAGGATACATGGGGATATATAAAATTCATAAAATTAGTTATATAACATTTTTGAAAGTGAAAAAAACATATATGTATAGTAATTTAACATAAGTATATTAAAACATATCACATGTTCCATGTATCTATTTTAATATGTTTATGATAAGGCAAGATAAGTTCTTAAAATACATTAATATGAATAAAAATTTATAAGTTTATATAATATAGGATTAAATTTAATATAACACATGTTTTTTTTTTGATTATTGGTTGTTGAAGGACACTGAACACATGTTCAATATTATTAATTGATTGATTTAATTGTATTTAAAAATTATTTTTTATTATTACATATTAATTCATGATTTATTATATAAAAGTACACATAATACAACCTGGAATATCGATAAGGCACGTTTCCTTTGGAATTAGGTACATAGCATAACTTCTTGAACATTTGATACAACAAAATTATCAAAAACTTCCTTAACATGATTATAAAATTCCATGGCTTTTAAAATTGCATGGGATAACCTAAGGACATTCATAATAAAGGGGTGAGATAAAAAGCCCAGTAAGAGAATAAACAAGGAGTAAAATGAATAGAATAATACAGTTTAGACAACAGAAATATCAATGGGGTATAAAAAGAGTAGTAATCATAAACATGAACAATGAGACATGATATAACATGATAATCATAAAGGCAACATGGGAATGTGGCATAAACTTAAAAAACTGCATCATAAACATAGGTCAAGGATAACTTCCAATAGATAATGATGGAAAACCCCATAACGGAATAAGTTTCACTCCCTATCCCAACATGACGTCTCATGATACTAAACATTATCCAATGCATTGGAGCGCTTATAATTCTGGGCACACCTGTCACTTTCATTTCATTCTCATGATCAAGTGTGCCACATAGATAATAAAAAACCGATTCATTTATCATCATAATTTATTAAAAAATCAAGTAGTGTGGAAATAATACATGTAATTTAAAATTCAAATAAGTATAAGTGTATAAATGTGAACACCATTGATATGAAATGGGTATGGTATTCACTACATAATTTTTTTTCAAGGAATATCACAGTGAAATTTCAGTAGTATAACAACATCACATAAAAATTAATAAAATGGGTTAATGAGAGATAAAGTAGAATATAATCATTTTAAAATAAAATGGGCAGTAGTATAGACATTTAAATACATATAACAACATTATTAATTGGAAATATAAGGCATAAGAAAAAAATAAACTTGAATGAAGAAGATAAGGTGAGGATACCTTACTTGAGTGTGTGACTCCAAATGACCGGGAGAAGCTTATTGAGAGATTTGGGGAGACTTGGTTGGACTATATAGAGACTAGGTTAGAGTAAGGATCTGATATAAGGATTTTTAGTGAATATAAATGGGATCTTGTGTGGGTTTATAGAGGAAATGAGTGGGGATTTATTTATTATTTCTCAAACTTAGGTTTTGGACTCTATATAATAAAATAACCAAAACCGAAAACCTTACTATGGTTTTTTCCCATGGTTTCTTCCAAATGGTATTTTTTTAATTATTTTATAAATCCAAGGTCCTAACATAAAAAAACAATATCCTTTCTTATGTATAAGTGAGTCATACTCTTAAAGAAATTATTTTAAAACCTTAAAATTTATTAATGGTTTTCGAGGATTCGTAAAGGATTTATAAAATTAACCAATAAACATAAAACCAAATTAATTTAAAAGGAAAAAACATATATTTGGTATTTTACCATTTATAGTATTTATTACATCACTTTTGGTTTTTTATTATTTCATAATACACAAAGTATATTTATACGGTATTTAATTTTTACCAGAAAATCTGCATGTATTAGAAAATTATGAAAAATTAACCATTGGATAATTTAAATATTTTGATTCCAAAAATAATATTCATATTATATAAATTAATTTCTAAATATTTTAATTTTCAATTTTAAAATAATAACCAACATTTATTGAAAATATTGGGTTTTTTGAAAATAACAGTTTCCGAATCCTTATAAAAATTACAACTGACTTCCTTAACATTATATGATTATTTATATTTAATAAAAAATATTTAATAATAATATTTTAACACAATATTATTTACTTTAAAAATCCATTAATTCATTAAGATAAATTCCTTAATTTTATTTGAATATTAACCTAAAATGTTGTTTATGTTTTATTATAATAAAATAAAAATCATTTATAAAGTAACAATATTAGGATGAAAATATATTCATTACTCTATAAAAAATAATGTATGTGATAATATTTCTAGGGACTTGATACATATCCCTTTAATACACCATAAAACAACCTAAGAGTAAGGTGTGCGATAATGATACTTTAATGGGGTGGTTCAATGTACATGGTTTGGCCTGTGATCTTGGTGAGCTTGAACTTCTCCCACAAAAAGTTCATCTCATGATTAATATTTGGATCCTAGATTATTTTTGGTCAAGGGAAAATCCCAGTGATGCTATCTCTATAAGGCCCCAGCCTTAAACATTACTTAATATTGAATTAAATGAATAATTCACATTGAGGATCTTTTCAGGTTTAGAGTTTTAGAGAATTAGGACATAAATATTACACCTCAAAAGATTACAAAGTAGAAACTTATACTAAGTTTCCATAAAATAAAAACTATTAAAAAGAAACATGTCTAGTTCCATGTTTTATATAGCATGAATTTCCCTTCATCCCATCCTTGACACTGTTCCACATTAAGTCCTGTGAAAAACATTTCAAAAAAAACTTGGGGTGAGCATAAAAATCTCAGTAAGGGATACACAATGAATGAAAACTATTAGTTTTTTGAAACAACATGTAAACCATGTATACTTTATCAAAGTAACACTTTCCACCTTTATAAAGAAGTAAAAACTCTTCACTGAAAAAAGATCATTACTTACCCTTTTGTAACCAAAATATTACCATAAAAACCATATAAAGATCACATAACATATAAAGTTAACTTGGGACATAAACATACTTAAATGGAATAACCACACGGTCGACTTCCACATATATCACTTAATGGAATAGCCATACGGCCGACTTCCATACCCAATGCATTGGAGGTTATAACATAACCACCCGTCCTGGAATTCACAGCACCACCCGTCATATGGTTTATCACGTAACCACCCGTCAAATGTCCAAGTACCATTATAAAATCATAAGACATAAAACAAATATAATGGGAAGAAAACATTTCCACACTTTGATCAAAATATATCACATAAATATATTGACATAAACAATCCATTATAAAAAACCATTTTCAATACCAAAATACATAAAAGAGTATATGGTATTTATTTCATTTTAAAAACATTACCGCTTGTTGAGGAAGCCAAAGACCAAATAATACTCACGACGGCGAAAAAGGTCATTGTCACCGCGTATGTTAAAAGAAACATTCCTTTTTGTCGTTTAGTAAAACGCTTAATAGGAAAATATTCCTTCTGTATAAAAGTAAAATTAAAAGGGGTTTATACACCGTATATAAGAAAGTTGTGTATAAAATGAAATATGCCTCAATGAAAGGAGATTGAGACGAAGTCCCTTACCTCATGTCCGATGTGACTCGATTGCTCTTTAATCTCCTGAATAATAAACTAGTGTTAATTTCTACTTGCTTAAGAACCTTTTTCAATATTAATATTACTTTTATATCAATTATTTCCATGTTATAAGCATTATGTAATCATTTAAGTTAATAATGTTTGTTTTGTCGATATTTGGTTCTTAAGTCGAAAGTGGACTTCTTACAATTACATGTTGTTCGTGTGGTCAAAGGTTCATTATATCCAGAATGATATTCATGATTTGGATATCATATATATAATATATGTCCAGAATATACATGTATTTATAATATTACATAATCATTTAGAGGTAAGAAATGAAATGCACCGTTCATGGAGACGATAAGCCGTACATACGCATGAACGCTACTTTCATTTCTATGTCATATTAATGGAATTAAAACTAAATGAGAGATATGTATATTTTAATTACAGAATTATATTCATCATTTAGGTGTAACATATATCATATATATCCATTATATATATGTACTTATAATAGTACATTACATTTGGGGATAAGAAATGAAATTCACCGTTCATGGAGACAGTAAGCCGTACGTATGCATGAACGCTACTTTCATTTCTATCTCATACTTTAATGGAATGAAATAATAATTATATAAATGTATATTAAATTCCAGTATAATATCATATATAATAACTTTAAATCCATCCTTTATATGTCCCACATATGGCATTAACGAATCAAATCACTTTGAGGGGGCGGTAGTCCGCACTTCCTAAAATGAAGATATCGCGTATACCCATAATGGAAGCCATAAAGGTATGCCATAAATGAAAAATACAGAAGAATAAGGAAAAAATAAACATAATATATATCATATATAAATCTAGTTACATCTTAATTGCCACCATTAAAGGTGTTAAAAGAAGATTGAACAATCATCGTTTCGTGAGGCAGAAATTCGCCAACCACAGAAACAGTATGTTCTTTAACCATTAGATGTAGGTGTGTGTAAGTGTAGCTCGAATTATTATTATAACAACATACTAGTATATTTAATATACTGGATTTGTTACAAAAAAAATTAATAAAAAGAGTTTAGGGGGTTGTGGAAGCAAAATAAAACAAAAGAACACAAGAGAAAACACTACCTTTAAAACGGATAACTGTTTTTGATTTGAGCTAAAAGGATTCCTTGGGAAGACTTATTCCCAAAGTGAGGATTCAAGGAGTAATATAGGGATGTGGAGAGACAAAATGGTCAGGGTTTGGCCAAGCCAAAAGCTTTGGAAGTGTGGGTAAGGTGGTAGAAGTGGGGGCCTTTTATAAGAGGAGAGGAGGGGCACTCTTGGAAAGTTAAGAAAAGATACTTTATTATAAAATGATTTTCGGATAAAAAGGGTCACAAAATTATATATTTAGAGGATAAGGTGATAAGAGTTAGAAATAAACCCATACAATAGGATTTTGACATGTGTAGGTCTTACATTTTACATTATTTTTTCATTTTATTTAAATCGTTAAATAATGAGGTAATCACTGCGTCATCATGATGTCATAAATAATTTAATTTATTTAATTTCTAAAAATTATAAAAAAAAATATCATGATGTAGGAAAACTTTTTATATTTCTAATGAATATTTATAGTAAAAAATATGACTTGTATAACCACATGAAAAAATTGTTTTAGTAAAACAACTCATGTTTGTGACATTTTTATTTTAACATTAAATAAAAAGTTATAAATGTCATTTTCCTACCAAAGTGGCTACATGGGGTCCCCAAGTTGACCCATGGATTTTCTTGGTCGGAAATGACACATTCAATGAGGGTAGGACATGTGTCTAGGTCATTTCATATTATTAAAACATTATTTTTACCTTAAACTACACTAATTACCTCTAATCGCGATTAATAAAAATAAAAGTTACTATTCACCAAAAAATTATTTTAATCCCATTGAACTACATTTTAATTCTTAATGACAAACATGTATGTCAGATTTTTCAAATTCAAAACACAGAAGTGGTAAAATTTCATTTAAACGGAAAATCAGTTTTTATAAGTACCACTTAGTGGTTTCACTATTCATCAAAAATTGAAGTTTTTCAGAAAAATACCCAAACTTCACCCTAAGATATATTTGATATTCTGAATTCAAAAATTATGTCCATTTTACAAAATTAAAAACATATAATTTACATTAACTAATTTAATAATTAATTCCCACTGTCAGAGCAAATAACGTGTTTTTATGAAACAATAAGTATCAAAAGATTGACACTAGTTTAAGTCCAATTTCAAAGTGAAATTAATTCCAACGACCACTATTGTATTAAATGGTAAAAATATATTCTAATTTCACTTTAAAACCAATTCAAAATATAATCTAATCATATAAATAAATTAGATTACAATGAGGTTTTGAATTAAAATACAACATTTTTCACTATTCATTAAAAAAATGAACTTTATCGGAAAATACCAAAAATTTACACAAAGTAAATTTTAATGTCCTGATTCTAAAGAAGAATTTTATTTGGTCCAATAGAATTTATAAGAGTGACCAAAACTATATTTATAGACAGTTCACCATCAAAAGGCGATAAGTCGACCTTTTGTGAATGTTAGAGTATATATGCCTAAAATTGAATTCTTTTCATATTTTAAGCCTTTATATTTTATTGGATAAATGTAGAAACATTTAAAAAAACATATATAATCATATTTTAGTTATTTATATTCATTCTCGCCAATATAACGGCTATGTGTTAACTACCATTTAAAATAATATTATTTTATTACTAGTGTGCAATATAAGATTTGAAAGAAACTCTTTGTTGCGTATCGGGTACGCTATCGAACATAGAAACCCATTTAAAGTATAATTAACATTTAATTCGTAAATATTAATAAATATGAAATTTTTTATTCTTTATTTACCTGGGATGTTACATCCTTCCCCCCTTTTGGGAATTACGTCCTCTCAATTTTATTCACTTATCAAAATAAGTGGGGGGTATTTATCCCTCATAGCATTTTCAGATTCCCATGTTGCCTCTTCAACCATATGGTTTTTCCACAAAACCTTTACCTGGTGAATTACCTTATTTCGCAACACTTGCTCTCTTCGATCAAGAATCTGGACTGGTTGTTCTTCATAAGAGAGATTCTCTTCCAACCGAACTACCTCTGGGCTCAAAACATGAGATGGATCTGGAATATACTTTCTCAACATCGAAACATGAAAAACATTGTGTACCTAAGATGAACTCGGAGGTAAAGCCACTCGGTAAGCAACTGATCCAACTCTCTCTAGAATTTCATATGGTCCAATGAACCTTGGACTCAGCTTTCCTTTCTTACCAAATCGCATCACACTTTTCCATGGTGAAACTTTGAGAAAAACATGATCACCTACCTCAAAAGATAAACCCTTACTCCGGTTATCCGCATAACTCTTCTGCCTGCTCTGAGCTATTTTCATGTGTTTCGGAATCAACTGAACTTTTTCTGCCATCTCTTCTACCAATTCTGGTCCCATCAGCTTCCTTTCACCCACTTCATCCCAAAAAGCTGGAGTTCGACACCGCTTCCCATGTAATGCCTCAAACGGAGCCATCTGTATACTGGAATGAAAACTATTATTATAAGAAAATTCAACCAAAGAAAGATGTTGGTCCCAAGTTCCCTGATAATCCATAGAGCAAGCTCGTAGCATATCCTCCAAGGTCTGAATTGTTCGTTATGACTGCCCATCTGATTGCGGATGAAAAGCTGTACTAAAATTTAATTCAGTACCCAACGACTTCTGAAGGCCTTTCCAAAAGTTATAAGTAAACCTGGGATCACGATCAGATACAATGGAGAGGGGAACTCCATGCAACCTGAATATCTCTTTAAGATACAATCGAGAAAGTTTATCTAGAGAGAATGTATCTCGAATAGGAATGAAATGAGCAGATTTAGTCAATCGATCAACAATAACCCAGATTGCATTATTACCTCAAGATGTCCTCAGTAATCCCACAACAAAGTACATGAATATATTTTCCTATTTCCACTCTGGCACTGGTAAAGGTTGAATCATCCCTTTTGGTAACTGTTGCTCTACTTTAACCTGCTGACAAGTCAAACACTTCATAGTAAAATCAGCAATATCTCTTTTCATTCCATCCCACCAGTAATACCCCCACAGATCTCTGTACATCTTAATACTGCCAGGATGAACTAAAAATGGGGAACTATGAGCCTCACATAACAACTCATTCTTCAACTGTGAATCACCAGGCACACATAATCTCTTCCCAAACCTTAAGACAAAATCATTATCAATGTTAAATTTACGCAACTTAAACTTCTGAACCAGATCTACCTTTTTCTGCAACCCACTGTCTTTCTTCTACACTTGCTTAATTCTGTATGATAGAGAAGATTTCACTGATACCTAAAACAAAATAGAGGAACTTCCTTCAAAAACAACTTCCATGCCAAAGTTCATCAAATCAAAAACCAAAGGATCTCATTCCAAATGTAGCATGGTTAATGAAGCATTCCTTTTTCGACTCAAAGCATCAGCCACTTTATTTGATTTTCCCGGATGGTAAAGAATTGTACAATCATAATCCTTGATTAATTCCAGCCATCTCCTTTGTATCATGTTCAATTCTTTCTGAGTGAATATATACTTTAAACTTTTTTGATCAATATATATTTCACACTTTACTCCATACAAATGATGCCTCCAAATTTTTAGAGCAAAAACAACAGCAGCTAATTCCAAATCATGTGTAGGGTAATTTACCTCATGGGTTTTCAATTGACGTGAAGCATATTCAATTACCTGATCATTCGACATAATGACACAACCAAGTACCTACAACGAAGCATCACTGTATATAAAAAAATCACCATTCCTGGAAGGAAGTTCCAAAACTGGAGCATTCACCAATCTTCTTTTAAACTCCTGAAAACAATCGTCACATTCTTTTGTCCAGATAAACTTAACACCCTTCTGAGTTAGCTTAGTCATTGGACTAGATAACCGTGAAAACTTTTCAACAAACCTTCGGTAGTAACCTGCCAAACCAAGAAAACTACGGATCTCGGTTATATTTGTGGGTCTTGGCCATTCTTCAACAACTTTTGTTTTAGCAGGATCAACAGTTATTCCATGTTTTGAAATAATGTGACCCAGGAAAGAAATTTGTTGTAACCAAAACTCACACTTGCGGAACTTTCCATACAGTTTATTTTCTTTTAAGGTGTGCAAGATAACCCTTAAATGACATTGATGATCCTCTTTACTTTTAGAAAACACCAAAATATCATCAATAAACACAACCACCATTTATCACCTGATTCAACTGAGCCATCAGTGCAGTAAATGGCTCAATTCTGATTCTGACCATCTCTAGTTGCTGATTCGAAAGGTCATTATACTCTGTATGCCTTCCTAGAAAAGATACTCTATTTCCTCTATGGAAAACCATTCTTAACACAAAAATACCTTAGGTGAAGCAATAAAGTAATCTTTAAATGCTATATCATTTCAATCATACCATAAATTAATTTATAATATAACAATTTTCTAACTCCTAAATTTGTCTAAACCGACCTCTGATACCAACTATAAGGCCCCAGCCTTAAACATGACTTAATATTGAATTAAATGAATAATTCACATTGAGGATCTTTTCAGGTTTATAGTTTTAGAGAATTAGGACATAACTATTACATCTCATAAGATTACAAAGTAGAAACTTCTACTAAGTTTCCATAAAATAAAAACTCTTAAAAAGAAACATGTCTAGTTCCATGTTTTAGATAGCATGACTTTCCCCTGATCCCATCCTTGACACTATTCCACATTAAGTCCTGTGAAAAACATTTAAAAAAAAAACTTGGGGTGAGCATTAAAAGCTCAGTAAGGGATACACAATGAATGAAAACTGTTAGTTTTTCAAAACAACATGTAAACCATGTATACTTTATCAAAGTAACACTTTCCACCTTTATAAAGAAGTAAAAACTCTTCACTGAAAAAAGTTCATTACTTACCCTTTTGTAACCAAAATATTACCATAAAACCCATATAAAGATCACATAACATATAAAGGTAACTTGGGACATAAACATACTTAAATGGAATAACCATACGGTCGACTTCCACACATATCACTTAATGAAATAGCCATACGACCGACTTCCATACCCAATGCATTGGAGGTTATAACGTAACCACCCATCTTGGTATTCACGGCACCACTCGTCATATGGTTTATCACCTAACCACCCGTCAAATGTCCAAGTACCATTATAAAATCATAAGACATAAAACAAATATAATGGGAAGAAACAATTTCCAAACTTTGATCACAATATATCACATAAATATATTGACATAACAAATCCATTATAAAAAACCATTTTCAATACTAAAATACATAAAAGAGTATATGGTATTTATTTAATTTTAAAAACATTACGGCTTATTGAGGAAGCCAAAGACCAAATAATACTCACGACGGCGAAAAAGGTCATTGTCACTGCGTACGTTAAAAGAAACATTCCTTTTTGTTGTTTAGTAAAACGCTTCGTAGGAAAATATTCTTTTTGTATAAAAGTAAAAGTCAAAGGGGTTTATACACCGTATATAAGAAAGTTGTGTATAAAACGAAATATGCCTCAATGAAAGGAGATTGAGACGAAGTCCCTTACCTTGTGTCCGACGTGACTCGATTGCTCTTTAATCTCCTGAATAATAAACTAGTGTTAATTTCTACTTGCTTAAGAACCTTTTTCAATCTTAATATTCCTTTTATATCAATTATTTCCATGTTATATGAATTATGTAATCATTTAAGTTAATAATGTTTGTTTTGTCGATATTTGGTTCTTAAGTCGAAAGTGGACTTCTTACAATTACATGTTGTTCGTGTGGTCAAAGGTTCATTATATCCAGAATGATATTCATGATTTGAATATCATATATATCATATATATCCAGCATATAAATGTATTTATAATATTACATAATCATTTAGAGGTAAGAAATGAAATACACCGTTCATGGAGACGGTAAGCCGTACGTACGCATGAACGCTACTTTCATTTCTATGTCATATTAATGGAATTAAAAATAAATGAGAGATATGTATATTTTAATTACAGAATTATATTCATCATTTATATGCAACATAAATCATATATATCCATTATATATATGTACTTATAATAGTACATTACATTTGGGGATAAGAAATGAAATGCACCGTTCATGGAGACGGTAAGCCGTACGTACGCATGAACGCTACTTTCATTTCTATATCATACTTTAATGGAATGAAATAATAATGATATAAATGTATATTAAATTCCAGTATAACATCATATATAATAACTTTAAATCCATTCTTTAATGTCCCACATATGGCATTAACGAATCAAATCACTTTGAGGGGGCGGTAGTCCGCACTTCCTAAAATGAAGATATCACATATACCCATAATGGAAGCCATAAAAGTAAGCCATAAATGAAAAATACAGAAGCATAAGAAAAACATAAACATAATATATATCATATATAAATAGAGTGACATCTTAATGGCCACCATTAAAGGTGTTAAAATAAGATTGAACAATCATTGTTTCGTGAGGCAGAAATTCGCCAACCACAGAAATAGTATGTTATTTAACCATTAGATGCAGGTGTGTGTAAGGGTAGCTTGAATTATTCTTATAACAACATCCTAGTATATTTAAGATACTAGATTTTTTACAAAAGAAATGAATAAAAAGAGTTTAGGGGGTTGTAGAAGCAAAATAAAACAAAAGAACACAAGAGAAAACACTACCTTTAAAACGGGTAACTCTTTTTGATTTGAGCTCAAAGGCTTCCTTGGGAAGACTTATGCCCAAAGTGAGATTTCAAGGAGTAATATAGGGATTTGGAGAGACAAAATGGGCATGGGTTGGACGATCCAAAGGCTTTGGAAGTGTGGGTAAGGTGGTAGAGGTGGGGGCCTTTTATAAGAGGAGAGGAGGGGAACTCTTGGAAAGTTAAGAAAATATACTTTATTATAAAATGATTTTCGAATAAAAAGGGTCCAAAAATTATATATTTAGAGGATAAGGTGATAAGAGTTCTAAATCAACCCATACAATAGGTTTTTGACATGTTTAGGTCTTAGATTTTACATTATCTTTTCATTTTATTTAAATTGTAAAATAATGAGGTAATCGCTGCATCATCATGGTGTCATAAATAATTTAATTTATTTAATGTCTAAAAATTATAAAAAAAATATCATGATGTATGAAAACTTTTTAGATTTATAATTAATATTTATAGTCAAAAATCTGACTTGTATAACCCCATGAAAAAACTGTTTTAGTAAAACAACTCATGTTTGTGACATTTTTATTTTAACATTAAATAAAAAGTTATAAATGTCATTTTCCTACCAAAGTGGCTCCATGGGGTCCCCAAGTTGACCCATGGATTGTATTTGTCGGAAATGACACATCCAATAAGGGTAGGACATGTGTTTAGGTCATTTCATATTATTAAAACATTATTTTTACCTTAAACTACACTAATTACCTCTAATCGCGATTAATAAATATAAAAGTTACTATTTACCAAAAAATTATTTTAATCCCATTGAACCACATTTTACTTATTAATGACAACCATGTATGTCGGATTTTTGAAATTCAAAATACAGAAGTGGTAAAATTTCATTTAAACGGAAAATCAGTTTTTATAAGTACCACTTAGTGGTTTCACTATTCATCAAAAATTGAAATTTTTCAGAAAAATACCAAAACTTCACCCTAAGAGATATTTGATATTCCGAATTCAAAAATTATTTCCATTTTACAAAATTCAAAAAATATAATTTACATTAATTAATTTAATAATTAATTCCCGCTGTCAGAGAAAATATCGTGTTTTTATGAAACAATAAGTATCAAAAGATTGACACTAGTTTAAGTCCAATTTCAAAGTGAAATTAATTCCAACGACCACTATTGGATTAAATGGTTAAAATATATTCTAATTTAACTTTAAAAACAATTCAAAAGATAATCTAATCATATTAATACATTAGATTAAAAAGAGGTTTTGAATTAAAATACAACATTTTCACTATTCATTAAAAAAATGAACTTTATCAGAAAAATGCCAAAAATTTACACAAAGTAAATTTTGATGTCCCGATTCTAAAGAAGAATTTTATTTGGTCCAATATAATGTATAAGAGTGACCAAAACTATATTTATAGATGGTTCTCCATCAAAAGGTGATAAGTCGACCTTTTGTGAATGTTAGAGTATATATGCCTAAAATTGAATTCATTTCATATTTTAATCCTTTATATTTTATTGGATAAATGTAGAAACATTTAAAAAAACATATATAATCATATTTTAGTTATTTCTATTCATTCCCGCCAATATAACGGCTATGTGTTAACTACCATTTAAAATAATATTATTTTATTACTAGTGTGCAACGTAAGATTTCAAAGAAACTCTTTGTTGCGTATCGGTTATGCTATCGAACATAGAAACTCCTTTAAAGTAAAATTAATATTTAATTTGTAAATTTTAATAAATATGAAATTTTTTTATTCTTTATTTACATGAGATGTTACAATCTCCCTTAGAAGCTCTGATAAATAGGCTTCATAGGGTATGATCCTGTTGGTTGAGGCCATCACTTCCTTTGTCTATGTCAATTGGTTTTGTTAAAATACTATATTTATACTAATCATGTGATAACTGTTAAATGAATATTTTATCAACGGTGAAGATTATTAACAGTCTTTTTAATATTATTTTATTTTAACAATACAAAATAACTTCATGTTTTTTCAATAACCATATTACACAATATGACATTAATTAAATCATAAGGGAAATTTATTTATAACCATTAGAGTCATTACAATATTACAAACATAAGAAATTTCACCCTAGAAATTTTAATTTCCTGCACTAAAATAGATTAGGGTAACTATTTTCATCACTTCCTCTAGTTACCACATCAATTATTCAAACTTGTGGTTTCTGACCATCACTTTGACTAGGTGAATTGTCTTATTTTGTAGAACTTTGTCTCTATGATATAATATCTTCACTATATTCTCTTCATATAATATATAATTATACAAGGGTACCACCTCTATATTTAGTACAGGTGAGGGGTCTATTATGTACTTTCTCAAGAGGGATACATGGAATATATCATATACTTGAGATAGGTTATGTGGGAGTGCTAGTCGGCAGGCCACCACTTCGATGAGATCAAGGATCTCAAAGGGGCCGATATATCTTAGACTAAGATTTAAATTATTCCCAAATATCATCACTTTATTACAAGGAGATATGCAGAGGAATACCATGTCTCCAACATCAAACTCTACATCTCGTCGATGATTTTTAGCATAACTCTTCTGTTGACTTTGAGAAATCGTGATGTGATGCTGAATGGTCTTAACCTTTTCCACCATTTCTTCATCCATTTTAGGACCTAGTAGTTTTCTTTCCCCTACTTCATACCAACATGAATGTGTTTTTCACCTCTTTCATAGGAATCTATTTGAATTCTTGAGTAGAAACAGTTATTTTATGAGAACTCAACCAGAGGAAGATGTTGATCCCATCCACCTTTGAAGTCAATTGAGCATGATCTCATCATGTCGTCAAGTTTCTGGATAGTCCTTTCAGTTTGGACATCACTTTGGGGGTGATAAACCGTGATGAAGTTCAAGTCATTATTTTGAGCATGTTAGAGACTCTTTAAGAGCTTAGAGGTAAATATTAAATCTTTATAGGATACAATAGATAGTTGTGATCCATACAACTTCACCACTTCTCTGATGTATATCCATACCAGTTGATCAAGTGAAAAATACTCTCAAATAACAATGAAGTGAAAAATATTTTTAAGATGATCCACCACAAACCATATAACATTATTATATCTTTATGTATTTGGAAGACTAGTGAAAAATTCCATAATGATGTTTTCCCATTTCGATGTAGGTATGGGTAATGGTTGCATCATCCCCTTGTTTTTTTCCTTTCTTCTTTCACTTGAATACATACAAGACATCTTGAGGTATATTCCATGACCAACTTCTTCATATTTTTCCCCCAATAGTGTTATCGGATATCTTGATATGTATTTATGTTTCCAGGATAGATAGAGAAGGTTGAGCTATGTGCATCATCCAATAACTACTTTTTTAACTCCAGATTTGATGGTACACATAGTCTTCACCCAAATATCACAACTCCTTATTTATTAACATTGAACTCCAAGGATTTATCATTTCTTATAGTTTCCAATTTATTCTGAATTACCACATAATTTCTTTTAGCATCCTTTATTTTCTCTATAAGGGAAAATTGATTAATCATTTGTGAAAGGATTGATGATGTTCCTTCCTTTATGATTCTAGTGTCCATTCTTTTCAAATCTAAGAATATTAGATCCTTATAAATTATCATAAATGATAGAATTGATGGATCCTTTATACTTAGAGAATCTTCCACATTATTAACTTTACCAGGATAGTAGTGGATTGAGAATTCATTTTCCTCGATTAGCTCTAACCATATTTGTTGGAACATATCCAGCTGTTTCTATGTGAATATAAATTTGAGACTTTTGTGATCTGTATATGTTTCACAATTCTGCCCAAAGAGATTATTCCATGATATTTTTAATGTGAAGATCACTACATCCAACTCTAGATCATGAATTAGGTATTTATTTTTGTGAACTTTCAACTTCCTTGAAGTATAGGATTTTAATTTTTCATTATTCATTAACACTCATCCCAATACCTTCTTCGAAACATCATGGAACACTGTGAAAGTTTATCCACTTGTGGGTAGTGTGAGAAAAGGGGAAGTGTTAAGTCTCCTTTTTATTTCTCTGAAGCTATATTCACATTTATCATTACAAAAAAACTTTACTCACTTATGAGTTATATTGGTTATAGGGTTTGATAATTGAAGGAAATTTATCACAAATCAATGATGTACCTAGATAATCTATGGGAACTATGGATATATATCACAAATATTGGCCTCCGCCATCCTTAAATTGATTCTATTTTTAAATGGTCTACAAATATCACATTTTTTGTGATGATATATCATAGGAATGAGACTTAATTCAACCAAAAATCAAATTTGGTGTACTTTTCATAATGATTCTCCTTTCACAAGGTATTTAGCACAGTTCAGAGATGCTCCTCAGGATCCTCCTTGGTTTTGGAGTATATTATAATATCATCTATAAACAAAACCTAAATTTTTTCAAGTTAATATGTAAATACTCTATTAATAAATTCCATAAATATTTCTAGAGCATTTTTGAGCTATAAAGGCATCACTATGAACAAATAGTGCCCATACCTCGTACAGAAAGTAATCTTGGGAATATCCTCCTTCTTCACCATAACTTGGTAATATCCCAACCACAGATCCACCTTAGCGAAGTATTATTCTCTACATATATGATCAAAAAAGTCATCAATACATGGAAGATGATACATGTTTCTTATCATGATCTTGTTGATATTATGATAATCAATGAAAAGGTGCATTGAACCATCCTTGTTCTTGTGGAAATGGACATGTTCACCCTAGAGTGAAGCAATTGGGTGTATGAAACCTTTTTCTAGATTCTCCTATAGTTGTTTCTTAATCTCCTCAAGTTCCATAATAGTCATTCTATATGGATTCTTGGATAATGGTAACACCCTAGGTATAAGATCTATTGAAAAATCAGCCACTCGACTGGGAGGAAGATATGACAATTATTCAAGAAACACATCAGTACATTCCATCAAAATATGCATATCTTCAAGGATGCTTCTTTCCTTGTAATCAAAAATTTTAGGTAGATATTCTTACTCAAATAAAAATAATATCCATTCTTGTGATGTTGGTGTAAAGGAAGATTCATCCTCCTCCTTGAACTTCTACAGAATTAGGTGCCAATTCATGATACAGAGAGTGATTTCCTTCTTGTAGAAATTTATGTTGGCTATACATTGGGAAATACAACCCATACCAAGAATTGAATCAAATTTCACCAAAGGGAGTATTAAAAGGTTCACTAGGAAGTTCATCCCACAAATTTTGATAGGTGAGGAGTTATATACTCAGTATGCAATAATTATCCCATTTTTAATTTTCACAGATAACTCTAATTCCATGATTTGTGGTGGTGTTTAAATTGTTTTACTAAATTTTCATGATATAAAGAAATGTGTAGAACTAGAATCAAAATGTATATTCACTATCCTTGAATGAATAACTAGCATACATGTTACCACTTCTTTATTAGGATCCACCTCAACGGTTGTGATGAAAAAATATCTCTTTTGATGTCTTGGAGGTAGTTAGTTGTATCAAAAAACCCTTGGCTTAGTGAATTGGTTTGAAATGTTCCCTGGTTGCTTGTAGTTGAAGAAATGAACAATTCACTGAGGGTTGATTGGAGGATTCCTTTCCTCCTTTGCATTAGCGGGTTTCCCCTATTGGAAACTGCTAGTTACGTGTCCTTCCTTCCCGCACCTAAATCATTTCCTCACCCTTAGGCAATTTTCGAGGTGATTTTTTTACACCTTTGACAATTGAGATGATGAAATTTGATGGAATTGTTTGATTTCTCCATTAGACCACCAGAATTAAACCCCAATTTTTTATTCTTATCCCCATAATACCCTTGAGATTTTCCAACCTCTATCTTGACTTTGAGGGCACATTAGACAATTTCCTCATTGCAATCAAAGTCTCGGATCACCAGATATTTTCATAGAGTAGGTTTTATCCCACCAAGAAGTTATCAAACTTGTATTCAAGGGTAAAATAAAAGCTGTAAGTGTATCATGTAATTCTTATGAAATTTTCCTCATATGACCCTATAGATTCATCATCTTTTTTCTTGAGGGAAAGGAAATCCCTTTCCATTTTATGTCGGAGAGTGCGAGAAAAATATTTATCAAAAAACGTTTTTCAGAATTCCTTCCACCCAATCACATCGTTCTCTTCTTCAAGCGTTGTATTCTTGATCAATTTCTAACACTGATCAACTTATCCATCCATATGAAAAATATACAATAGAACCTTATATTTTTCGTAACATTTAATGATGTAGATTATCTTCTCAATGTATTTGATCCATTTTTCTGTTATTAAGGGATTAAATGATCTATTGAAAGTTAGAGAACTTTGTTTCATAAATCCCTCAATTACAACATGTTCTTGCTTAAGGGGTTTTTTTTCTTCTCCTGATATAGGTTTCTGTTAGAAACATGAGTCATTTGAGAGAGTATCATCACAAAGTTTTTGATTCCTGCTCCCATAGGATAGGGTATCTCGTTGGGGAAGTTATCACATTACTCATCACATTGATTGTTTAATCGATTCCTCCAATTTACGACCAATGGATAAAATAAAGGGAAAATTAGGGATGAATATTTTTAAACTATTAAACACATAAAAGGAAATCCAATGACATTAAAGAGATAACTTATAAATTACATGTATTTCCTTAACTCATGAATTTATAGGCTTTAATATATACTATCCATGATCTATTTTCTAACATGTATTCTTTTGGGTATTTTTGTTACCTTAATAATTTTTCATAATAAGCTTATGAATTTACCAAAGAATATCCCCCAGAAGTTTCAAAATAGGTGTGTAGTAAGTCCCATTATCATGCACCAATTCCTAGTTGAGTCTTGCTCAACATGGTGTTTTCAGGGTTTACCCCCTTGTACATATGTGTTAGAGTCACATCCACTTATAGTATCTAAATAGGAATGTATTTTCTTGATAAACAAATTACTCTATATTTTCCAAAAATTAGGGATGTTTTCTTATACTTAGCTTTATTCTAAATTAGTTTTCTAGATTTTTCTAATCCTAATCCTAAAAATAACAAAACCTTTCCTTTGATACTTACTATAACAACCCTTTTTGTTATTACCTATTAATTTATGATTTAGTATATAAAAGTACGCATAATACAACTCGAAATATTGATAATTCTAGTGTATTTGGTAATTAGGTACATATTAAAACAAATTAAACATGGGATACAACAACATTATTGAAAACTTCCTCAACATGCTTATAAAATTCCACGGATTTAAAGATTTCAAAGGATAACCTAGGTACATTCATAAGAAAGGGGGGAGATATAAAGCCCAATAAGGGAATAAAAATGGAATAACATGAAGAGAATAATACATGTTATGAAATAGGCATATCAATGGGGCATAAAAAGAGTAGGAATCATAAACATGAACAATGAGACATAATATAACATGATAATCATAAAGGTAACATATGAAATGAGACAACAACTTAAAACACGACATCATAAAAATAATTCAAGGATAAATGAAAATAAATCATGATGGAAAAAATCCAATAAAGTAATATGGTTCACTCTCTATCCCAACATGATGTACCATAAGACTAAACATTACCCAATGCATTAGAGCGCTATATAATTCTGCGCGCACCCATCACTTTCATTTCATTCTCATTCTTAAGTGTGCCACATAGATCATAAAATATAGATTAATTCATAATCATAATTTATTAAAAGATCAAGGAGTGTGAAATATATACATTTAATTCCTAATTCAAATAATTATAAGTGTATAAAGGTGAGCCTTGATATGAAATGATTATGGTATTCACTACACAATTGTTTGGGTATGGAAAATCATAGTGAAATTTCTGTAGCATAACAACGTCACTTAAAAATTCATAAAATGGGTTAATGAGAGAGAAAGGGATATATTATAATTTGGAAATAAAATTGGTAGTAATAGGGACATGTAAAGACATATCCCAACATTAAGAATTATAAATAGAAGGCATAAGATGAAAAATAAACTTGAATAAATAAGAGAAGGTGTGGTTCCCTTACTTGAGTGTGTGAATCCAAATGTTTGGAAGAAGCCTATTGAGAGCTTGGGTGAACCTTATAAGGACTATAGTGATGGAAGGTAAGAGTATGGATGTGATCCAAGGATTTTTTGTGAATATAAATGGGATCTTTCCTAGGTTTATATAGGGAATGAGTGGATATTTATTTATTATTTATCAAACTTAGGTTTTGGAAACTATATATTAAAATAACCAAAACTAAAAAACTTCCCATGATTTTTTATCATGGTTTCTATAAAATGGGAGTAGTTATAATTATTTTTTAAGTCTAATGGATGAAATTAATAAAATAATACCTAGTTTATGTGGAAGTGAGTTATACTCTTAAAGAAATGATTTTAAAACCGTAAAATCTATTAATAGATTTGGAGGATTCACAAAGGCTTTATAATATTAAACAAATAAACATAAAATCATATTATTTTGATGGTAAAACATATATTTTGTCTTTTATCCCATTTATAGTATTTATCACATCACTTTTAATTCATTATGATGTCATAATATACAAAGTATATTTATATGGTATTTAATTTTTACTTGAAAATTCGAATCTTAGAAAATTATGAAAAATTCACCATTGGATAATTTTGAAATTTTGAATCCAAAAAATAATATTCATTTTATCTAAATAATTTTCTAAATATGTGAACTTTCACTTTTAAAATAACAACCTATATTTAATGAAAATGTTGAGTTTTTCGACAATAACAGTTTTCGAACCCTTATAAAAATTACGTTAGACTTCATAAAAATTATATGATCATCTATATTTAATAAAAATTAGTTAATAATAATATTTTATTAAAATATTATTTATTTTAAAAATCCATTAATTCAAAAAAATAAATTCCTTAGTTGAATTTGAATATTACCTAAAAATACTATTTCTTTTTCATTATATCAAAATAAAAAACATTTATAAAGTAACAATAATAGGATGAGAATATATTAATTATTCTATAAAAAATAATTTACATACACATATTTATAGGTTCTTGATAAATATCCCTTTAATACACCAGTAAACACCCTAAAAGTAAGGTGTATGATAGTGAGACTTTCATGGGGTGGTTCAGCATACATGGTTTTGGCCGTGATCTCGATGAGATTAAACTTCTCTTGAAAACGGTTTCACTCATACTTAAGTTATTGGATATTAGCTTGTTATTGGTCAGGGGAAAATCTTAGTGATACTATCTCCCCCAAAATCTCTAATAAATGGGATTCATAGGGCATGATCCTACTGGTTGAGGCCATCACTTCTTTTGTCTATGTTAATTGGATTTATTAAAATCCTATATTTATATTAATAATGTGATCAATGTTAAATGAATATTTTATCAACAATAAATATTATTAATGGTCATTTAAATCCAATGGGATATAATAAAACCAAATAACTTCATGTGCTTTCTATAACCATATTCTATAATAAGACATTTAATGAAATCACAATGGAAATTTTATTTATAATAATTATGGTCATCATAGTGTACATGAATCATGTTTAGTATTGAGGATTATATATTAAGTTGAAGAAAATTTAATGAAGAATAACATTGAACATATTTATCCATAAAACACTTGTGGTCTCATACACAAAACATGTTTAAATATTGTTTTTTATACATGGAACACAACAATACTGACATAAAAACACATCATATATAATATTATAAAACCCAATACCAGATATTTATGTACAATAAAGTTAAAAAAACATTAGGATTATATAGATCATTTGGATCATAAAGTTTTCTATAGTAAAATGTTTGAATTTAAAGAGAAAATATTTGGGGTGTGATGAAAAACACGATTTAAAGAAAACTATAGAACATGAGTCAATGATTCACAAAAATTGTTATGAGTTAAGAATTACCAAGATAAAATATATGTCTGAAAATTCATTTGAGGTTCCGTACAACTGAAATTTATATTGAATAATTTTTTATGACATGAATATGTATGAACCTATTAACCACCAAAGAATATTTTTGAATCCATATAACATTCTTAATAGGTAAGAAGAACATATCAAGAAGTAAAACATATTCAAAGGGAATAAAATATTTTTAAGTAACTATAAATCACTTTTTATAGTATTTAGAATTAGAAAATTCCTGAGTAGAACACATGTTAATAAAAACATTTTTAGGAGTATTTATATTAGAAAAATTCATGAGTAAAACATATGTCTATAAAATATTTTCCATGGAATTAAGATTTGAAAAAAGTATAAGAATAAAATTTGATTTATTTAAATAAAATATTATTTAATAATAAATAAATTTTAAGCGTTTTCATACTATATGTTATGTTATATAAATTATTCCATATAGCATTTAAAGTATAAGATTCCATAGAATTTTAGAATCTTGGATTGACAAAAAGGTATGAAAAAAATATTTTCCATAAAAAAATTTCTTTAATGGTTTCTCCAAACATCTATATACGAGTTTCCACAAAATATTTGATTAGGTTGTTAAATAATTTTTTACATAAAACGTTTCATAAAACATATGTAGAAGAGGTTCCACATAATATTTTATTAAATGTTTCTATAAAAAATATGTTTTTAAGTCAATTATTTCTAGAGTTTGAGTTTAGATGAAGGATAATGTGCACAATTATCATGACCTAGTACTATATAATTAATTTCTATCCTAAAAAAACAATAAAAATAGAAAACTATTCTTTAAGTATAGCTAATAAAAAATTTAGGTCCTGGATCTAGAATTCATTTTCTACAGAAACCTTTACTATGTTTCTTGATTTTTGTTTAATCCTATATATAACCATGCTATTTCCTAATCAAAAAAATGAAATCATTATCATTTATTACTCCAAAATCAATCCTAATACTCAATCCAATACCATTATATCACATTACAAACCCACTGAAACATATTTTAAGTTAATGATAGGTTATAGTGTGACCCTATAAGATCACCTTTATTAGATCATGTAAAGATGACTAACAACAAGGATATAAAAATCACCTTATAGGAGGATTTTACCTTTTTATTAAAAAAACTACAATTAATATTGAACATTTACAACCAAAAATCACAACATAACTATATAATAAAAATAAAAAATGATATATTATACAATTTAAAATAAATAAAAAAGTATATAGACATTGAATAAGATTGAAATCCAATCCTCAACACACTTAAAGTAAAAAAATAGAAATACAACCCCTAAAACTCTAGTTAAATACCACAAAGTTTACTCTAATATAACCCAACATAATCTCTAACTTGATATTTTAAATTTGGAAATGATAAATTAGGTATATGTGTAACAAAAAACTCAGTAGGTTCCTCCATTAAATCCCTTGTTTCAATGTGGATTCAAAATAATAAAGCCTCTATGAATAAAATAAAAAAATAAAAAATTTATCAAATTTCAAGTTAAGTTTAACATATCCCATCTCACTATATTCACAATCACTTAAAATTAACATGTGTAATATAAGTATAAGCACATAATCAAAATAATATCAATATCTACTTAACTTTCTCCCCACCAAATCTACCTCATAGGGAATACAACAACCTTAGGGAATAAAATATTCTTTGAGTAAATATATCGATAGAATAAAATATTCGCAAGGGAGTATACAATTTATGAGAATACAACATTCTACAATTGTGATTAGTAAGTTATTTGGAGTCTGATTGGACCATCTTTTTTTGGTGAATAGTAACAGACACTTATGAATAGTAATATGACCCGAATGAATAGTAAATTGTATCATTATTTTATTTTCTTAATTATTTAAGATAATTTCAACTTGATTAATTTTTCAAGGTGTTAAAATATTTGTTATAGATTTAAAATTTTTATTTTTGAATAAATTATGATTTTATTTAAAAATTAAATTAATAACATTTATAAAATTATTTTCGAAAAATAGAGTTAATTTTTGAATTATACACATTGAAAGATGGTTATGGTGAATTTTGTGATTTTTCTGAAATTCTTGAATTTTTGATGAATAGTGAAATATGGTAAAATACTGTATATTCAAATTATTAGTTAAATACACTATTTATGACATAATAAGTGATGTAATCCTACTTGTTTAGAACTAAAATTCCATTATTACTATTTGGGTTCTCATGAATTAAGACTATTTATAGTCTTAAATAAAAATATTATAATAATGATTAAAATAATGTAAAATTCCTTTTCTCCTCCACTATAAATACCACCCTCATTACCCTCTTCCTCCCACAACTCTAAAGCTTTGAGACATACCTAAGTTCTTCCTAATACTTCTCCCAAGGATCTTCCCCACGTTCTAGAGCTATTGGTCTCACCAAAAGGGCAAAACCAAAGGCCTTAAGGAGGATCTCAAGGAGAAGAGATCAAGAGGTAAACATCCTCTATTGTTTTCTTTCTTTTCTTTTCATTTTCTTTTATATTATTCTTCTTTACTCACCTAAATTTATCTAAGAGTAATGAATGATCCAATATCTGAAATATTCTATATTTAATCATGTTTATGGAAGATTCACCATTATACTTCTTCTCCTCTCCCGCTTATTCAAGAAATCAAAACACAGTCCCTGATGCGTCGATTTACCAACATCGTGGAAGATGTGATTTCGATTTATTTTAATTCCTTAAATACTGGTCATGAAACCATTTTTATGGTTGAACTAGATTATAATTTATGTATTATATCTTATATAAGGTTCTGTAATCATTTTGTACACATGTTATTAATTTATAAAACAAAACGAGTTCTTTACGACTGAAGAATCACCAAAATGAAAAATTATATAATGTATGATTATGGAAATATGTAAATACCACTCCATTATAATTCTAGTGTTTCACTTCCAATCGATGATAATATCCATCATGAACCGATCATGGAAATCATGTAAAGAAAGCACCCAAAACAGTGCAAGGAACAAAATACAAACAATTAAAGTGTGAAATGATGTAATTAAATGATCATATAATGTATTATAAATATGAATATTTTTATATAAGATATTAATAACACTCTTTTAACCATTATAAATTATGTTTAAATTAGTTTTAAGTAATGAAAACATGACGTAATATAATTCTTAACCATATTTCTATTCTTTGGGTTAACCTTATACTATGTTATTTATGTGGTATTAAAATTGTTTGTGTGATGGGTTTTGTTTATATTATGTTTAATTATATATATTTATAGTGTATATACATATTCCATACACTCTATTAAGTATCTCTTCTATTATATGATATTTATATGGGGCTTTTCTTTTAAAATCCTCTTTTAAAATTATGTTTTAAAAAATTCAAAAGAAATGTTTTTATGAAATTATTCATGTTGTATGATTATGTTCTGGTTCTTGGGAATTTTTTATGATGAATGGTGGTACCTATATCTCCCTCAAATTCATTGGGTATGTGTATGTTAGAGGTTAGACATATGGTTACTTCAAGTGTAATTGCGATGGTTACACAAATTGTAAGGTAGCCGTGAGGGTTACAAATTATAAGGTAGCCGAGAGGGTTACAAGATTATGTAAGTAATGAACCAAGATACCTTTATGCTTCTATTTGTGTTCTTATGTTTTCTTGGTAATCTTGTGAAAATATCATGTTTCAAAAAGTAAGTATATATGGGTGAAAAGTATGTCTTTTGAAAATGATTTCATATGTTACAAGTATTCATAGAATAATGTATTCTTTCCGTTTTTTTATATCATTTACTTAGATTTTTGTGCTCATACCAAGTTTTTAAATGATTTTCACAGGTTATAAGAATGTGTAAGAAAAATAAGGAAGTCAAGTTAAATTTTTGAATAATTTTCAAAGAAATCATGTTTTATTTGAAAGGTTTTATATTTTTAAAGAAATGAATACTGTTTTTATGGTATCCACTCTGTATTAATGAGTAATGTTATGAATTTATTATGTCACTTTTCTCTAAATCTATAAAATTGAAAAGATCCTAAATGTGAAAGAAATTGATCTCTTTACTAAATTCAAGATTATGTAATATAATAAGGCTGAGTCCTTAAAGTTGGAATCAGAGGATGATTTATATAACTTTAGGGGTTAAGGTGATTTTAATAGAATACCATAAATGATTTTTACTCTTTGATTAATTTTAAATGTTATAGAATTTAAAGATTACCATGTTGCTTTGACTAAGATAAATTTTTTCAGAATGGTTTTCTGCATAAGAAACACAGAAGCTAAATAAGAGAGGCACCGACAGAACGATATCCTTCTAAATATACAACCCGAAATGGTAGGGATTTGAACCAAGCAGTTTGTCATAGTAATGGTTCAGCGATCACAGACAATAAATGGTGGTGGAATCAATATAAGAGAACAACCAGAGGTACCAAAAAAGAATGTGAAAATAGTGGAACAATTTATGAGACAACACCCTCCTACTTTCAATGGATCTTCTAACCCAGTAACAGATGAAGGATTTATTAAAGACCTTGAAAATATATTCGATGTTATGGGATGTTCATATAATCAAAAGATAACTCTTTTACATTTATCATTTTGAAGGTGAAGCTGATCAGTGGTGGTCAATGGTAAGGAATATCAAAGATAAAGTGAATATTGATGCCTAAGAGCGGGATAAATTTAAAATTATTTTCCTTTAAAAATATTTTCGGAAGGTGGTGCGACTTTGGATGGATAAGAAATTCCTTGAATTGAAGTAAAAGGAGGAAGATTCAGTGGATTTGTTTGAAGATAACTTCACCCGACTGGTGTAGTGAAATCCTTTATGACTACGTCGGTAGACATAGAGCCATCCAATGAAGTTATATCATGTACCTTGTTTGTTTTACTTAGATTTTCCTAATTTTTTGTTGGATACGGGGCCTACCCATTCCTTTATTTCTGAATAATTTTTTGGTAAATTGGAAATATCACCTCAACAAATGAAACCAAAACTTATTGTTAAAACACCAGGGGAAAATACTATAGCAAAGAGGAAGTATAAGAATATTTATATTATGGAATGTGGAAATACTTTACCTAAAAAGCTTGTTGTTTTTCCCTTAGTAGAGTTTGATGATATTTTGGGAATGGATTGGATTTCTGTTTATCATACTAAGATTTACTGTAGAGATAAATAAGTTTCTTTTCAAAAATAGTTTCAGTTTGTATTCAAGAATAAAACCATACAATTGATAACAGATTAGAAAGCTGATAAACTATTGGAATATGTAAATTTATGTTATATTGATCATATTGTTGAAAATAAGAGAACTATTCATATTAGTGATATTCCAATGGTAAATTAATACCTTGATATTTTTCCTGACAAGTTACCCAATTTCATACCTAATCGGAAAGTCAAATTCACAATTGACTTAGTTCCTGATGCTAAGACAATTTCAAAACCCCCATATAGAATGTCTCAAATATATCTTATTTAATTGAAAAATCTGTTACAAGATTTTCTTGATAAAGGATTCATTTATCCTAGCACTTCACCATGGGGTGATCCTGTTTTTTTTCATTAAAAATAAATATGGTTCCATGAGACTTTGCATTGATTATAGAGCTTTGAATAGAATCACTGTTAAAAACAAGTATACTTTGCCTCATATTGATGACTTGTTTGATAAGCTCCCAGGAGCTCAATACTTTTATAAGATTGAATTGATATCTGAATACCACTAGCTGATGGTGAATGAGGATGAAATCCCAAAAACAACTTTTCATACTAGATATGGGCATTATAAATTTGTTGTTATGCCATTTGGGTTAACTATTGCATCTACTATGTTCACAAATCTTATGAATAAAATATTTCCTGAGTTCTTGGATAAGTTTATGGTTTTGTTTATTGATGAAATTCTGGTATTTTCAACAAATAAAGAGGAGCATGAAAAAAATATAAGGGTTGTTTTAAAAACCTTAAAGGAAAATAAACTGTATGGAAAATTCATCAAGTGTGATTTTTGGTTACAACATATTTATTTTCTTGGGAACATTGTAAATAAGAATGGAATAATAGTTGATCCTACCAAAACAAAAGTGGTTGATGAATGACCAAAAACCAAAAATGTTATGGAGATTCATAGTTTTATTGGATTAGTAGGTTATTACCGACGATTTTTTAAAAACATCGCATGGTTATCTAACCCTCTAATTAAGCTAATGAAAAAGAGGTTAAATTTACTTGGATAATATAATGTTATTTTTATTTTTAGGAACGGAAGAAGAGATTGGTGAATGCTCCGGTTTTGTCCTTGCCTTCCCAAAATGATGACTTTGTCATATACAATGATGCTTCATTGAAGGTACTTGGTTTTTTTATAATGAATAATGATTAGGTAATTGCTTACACTTTAGGAAAATTAAAACCTCATGAGTTAAATTATCCTACACATGATTTGGAATTGGCTGCTATGTTTTTTGCTTTGAAAATTTAGAGGCATCATTTATATGGAGCCAAATGTTAAATATATACTAACCATAAAAGTTTGAAGTATATATTTCCTTAGAAGGAATTAAGCTTGAGGAAGTGAAGATGGATTGAACTGATAAAGGATTATTATTACATAATTAATTACCATCCAGAAAAATCCAATAAAGTGGCAGATGCCTTGAGTCGAAAACATCATGCATCATTAACCATGTTACGTTTGGAACATGATCCTTTTATTAATGATTTGATTAATTTTGTCTTAGAAGTTGTTGGTGTAGGAAATACATATGTTTTGTTTCAGGTTTTAGTACATTCATCATTATCAGACAGAATTAAGCAAGCATAGAAGGAAGACTGTGAGCTACAGAAAATGGTAGAATTGGTTAAAATGGGTAAGTTTCCAGAATTTAACCTTGATAAAGATTTCGTTTTAGGATTTGGTAAAAGGTTGTGTGTTCATTGTGATTCCCAATTGAAGAAATAATTTTTGTGTGAAGCTCATAGTTCTCCATTTTATGTTCATCCTGGCAGTACTAAGATGTACAAAGACCTTCAGGAGTATTACTAGTGGGATGGAATGAAAAAAGATATTACTGATTTTACCATGAAATGTTTTACATGTCAAAAGGTTAAAGCAGAGCGGCAATTACCAAAGCGGATACTTCATCCTTTTCTAGTTCCAGAGTTTAAATGGGAGAATATATCCATGGAATCGGTTTTTGGATTACCAAATACTTCTCATTGGGCACAAAATTAAATTTTAGTACAACTTTTCATCCTCAATCTGTTGGGTAGTTAGAACGAAAAATTCAGAATTTGAAGGATATTCTTCAAGCATGTTCAATGGACTACCAGGTAATTTGGGATCAACATCTTTCTTTAGTTGAGTTTTCTTATAATAACAGTTTTCATTCCAGTATATATATGGCACATTTGGGGCATTGTATGGTAAGCAGTATAGAACTCTAGCTTTTTGGGTTGATGTCAGGGAAAGGAAGTTGATGGGGCCAGAATTAGTAGAGGAAGCGACTGAGAAAATGAAGATGATCCAGAAACACATGAGGACAACTCCGAGTAGACAGAAAAGTTATGCAGACAATATGAGGAAATACATTTCTTTTGAGGTAGGTGATCATGTTTTTCTTAGAATCTCACCAGGAAAAAGTGTTATGTGTTTTGGTAAGAAAGGAAAGATAAGTCCATGGTTCATTAGATCTTATGAAATTCTAATGAAAGTTGGACCAATTTCATACTAAGTATCTTTGCCTTCGAGTTTATTTCAGGCACGTAATATTTTCATATTTTGATGTTGAGATAGTATGTGCCAGATTCATCTCATGTTTTGGGCCTAGAGGTAGTTCGACTAGAAGAGAACCTTTCTTATGAAGAGAAACCCGTTCATATTCTTAATAAAAGAAAATAAGTATTTCAAAATATGTTAATCCACCAGGTAAAGGTTTTTTGAATAAACCACATGGTTTAAGAAGCAACATGGGAGTCTAAAAATGTTATGAGGGAAAGGTACCCTCACTTGTTTAATAAGTAAATAAAATTGTGAGGATGAAATTTCCAGAAGGTGGGGATAATGTAACACCCCAAGGTTTTAAAAATAAATTGAAATGCATGAAACTTTGTTTTAAGTATATATTTATAACTATCCTTTAAACATAAATTTTCAATTTCTATGTTTGAAATTTCAAAAAATAGTCATCTACAATTATGATGAGTAAGTTATTTGGAGTCTGATAGGACCAACTTGTTTTTTTGGTGAATAGTAACACACACTTATGAATAGTAATATGAATAGTAACATGACCCTAATGAATAGTAAATTGTATTATTATTTCATTTTCTTAAGGATTTAAGATAATCTCAACTTTATTAATTTTTAAAGGTGTTATAAAATGAGTTATAGATTTAAACTAGTTATTTTTGAATAAATTATGATTTTATTTAAAAATTAAATTAATAATATTTAGAAAATTATTTTCAAAAAATGGAGTTCATTTTTGAATTCTACATGTTGATAAATGGTTGGGGTGAATTTTTGGGATGAAATTATTGAATTTTTGATGAATAGTGAAATACGGCAAAATACCGTATATTGAAATTATTAGTTAAATACACTATTTATGACATCATAAGTGATGTAAGACCACTTGGTTAGAACTCAAATGACATTATTACTATTTGGGTCACATGAATTATTACTATTTATAGTCTTGTGAAAAAATATTATAATAATGATTAAAATAATGTAAAATACCTCCTCTCATCCACTCTAAATACCACCCTCATTCCCTTCTTCCTCCCACACATCTTAAGACTTGAGCCTGACCTAAGTTCTACCCAATACTCATCCTAAGGCTCTTCCCCACGTCCTATAGCTTCTGTTATCACAAAAAGTTAAAAACCAAAGGCCTTAAGGAGGATCTCAAGGAGAAGAGATAAATAAGTAAACATCCTCTTTGGTTTTCTTTCTCTTCTTTTCATTTTATTTTATATTTTTCTTCTTTTCTCACCTACCCTTATACAAGAGGAATGAATGATCTAGTATATTATTATTCTTATTTCATCATGTTTATGGAAGATTCACCATTATACTTATTCTCCCCTCCCACTTATTCAAGAAATTAAAACACCGTCCGCGATGTGTCGATTTACCGACATCGTGGATGATGTGATTTAAATTTCTTTTACTTCCTTAAATATTGGTCATGAAACCATTTTTATGGTTGAAGAAGATTATAATTTATTTATTATATTTTACATAAGGTTCTGGAATCATTTTTTAGACATGTTATTTATTTATAAAACAAAATGAGTTCTTTATGATTGAAGAATCGCCAAAATGACCTAAACAAATATCAATAATGTTTTAACTTATGACTCATAATCATGTTTGAATTAATAATAATATATGATATAATTCATGGTTCTATAAATATTTAAATACCACTCCATTAAAATTATGGTGTTTCACTTTCTATCGACAAGAATATTCATCATGAACCGATCATGGAAATCAAGTAAAGAACGCGCCCAAAACAGTGCAAGGAACAAAATACTAACAATTAAAAGGTGAAATGATGTAATAAAATGATCATAAAAGGTATTATAAAGATTAATTCGTTTCTTTAATATATTAATAACACTATTTTAACCATTATAAAGTAGTTTTAAATGTGTTACGTGTAATAAAAATACGAGGTAAGTGAATTCTTAACCTGATTTCTATTCTTTGGGTTAACCTTATACTACGTTATTTATGCGGTATTAAAATTTTGTGTGTGATGATTTTTGTTTATATTATTTTGAATTATGTTTATTTACAGTTTATAAACATATTAAATCCACTCTATTAAGTCTCTCTTCAATTATATGATATTTATAAGGGGCTTTTATTTTAAAATCCTGTTTTAAAATTCTGTTTTACAAAATTCAAAAGCAATGTTTTTATGAAATTATTCATGTTGTATGATTGTGTTATAGTTATTGGTAATTTTTTATGGTGAAGGGTGAGACCTATATCTCCCTACAATACATTGGGTATGTGTATGTTAGAGGTCAGTCGTATGGTTACTCCAAGTGTAACTATGATGGTTACACAAATTGTAAGGTAGCCATGATGGTTACAAATTATAAGGTATCCAGGAGGGTTAAAAGATTATGTATGTAATGACCCAAGATACCTTTATGGTTCTATTTATTTTATTATGTTTTGTGGAAATATTTTGGAAATATCATTTTTCACAAAGTAAGTATATATGGGTGATAAGTATGTCTTTTGAAAATGATTTCATACGTTACAAGTATTCATGGACTAATGTGTTATTTCCTTATTTTTATATCACTTACGATGTTTTTTGTTATCATCCCAAGTTTTTAAATGATTTTTACAGGTTATAAGTATTTTTAAGACAAATAAGGAAGCCATGTTAAATGTTTTAAGAATTTTTAAAGAAATCATGTTTTATTTGAAAAGTCATATGTTTTGGAAGAAATGAATACTATTTTTATGGTATCCACCTATATTAATGTGTAATGTTATGAATGTATCATATACCAATTCTCTAAAACTCTAAACTTGAAAAATTCCAAATGTTAAAGTAAGTGATTTCTTGACTAAATTCAAGATTATGTAATGTAATAAGGCTGGGTACTTATACAATTCTTCACATAACCATGATATTTTTCCTCATTAGTTTACTATATCTATTAATACATTAAAATACCACATATATTAATATCTCTTGGAATATAACATCTGAATACCCCATACATTCCCATCTCTATATATTTCATATTGAATACCAAATCATATTTAACTACAAGATACAACACCTAATAAATTATTTTAAAATATAATGTAAAACTTATACTTTCCATTCCATTTTTTTATTTACACATCATGTTGATCAAATGTCAATAATATAATTTAAAAACACTAAATAAATATATATACCACACTTATATCTTATTATTATACTCATAATATTACCTAAAAATACTTGTTCATTAGTTAAACCTTAATCACTAAATCTTGATAAATTCGTACAAACACATAAATAAGAAGAGATATATCTAATTCACCCACCTCATCAAAAAATTGATCTGATATATGAGAATTTTACAACTTCACACTCAAAACCCAAGACATGACAAATTATTTCCTAATCCAACATCCATACACCCCCTAAAAAAAATATATAGATAAGGGTCCACTAAGATCCCATAATAATAGATTATGAATTCGACTCATTTTTGATTCGATACTTGATTTAATCATTCCCATAAATAAATATTTGTATTAGTAATAAATATACTCATATATATATATATATATATCCCTTTATATATTTTATTTATCTAAAGGTCAAGAAGAAGTATTAAAAGAACATGTAAAGGGTTTTAGTGGTTTCTAATATTTTTAATATATCTCTCCAAAACCTTGATGTTATATCCCAAAATGAGACGTGTTTTCTTCAGTCAAAGTATAATACAAAATTTATAATATGTTTTGTCTTACCTCTATAATTTACAACCAATTACCAAATTAAAAATTCACTTATCTTACCTCAAACATGATGTGTTGGATTAAAACATGTCATGTTTCATAGCTTCACCCTAAACCATGATAAAAAACCTTGACACATTCCTATAGTCATGTTGACTAGATGAATTCAAAAAATAAGATTATAATTAACTATGTTTTTTTTCATAAAAACATCATATTGTATCTATCCAATAATCTGGTATCCTTACCAAAATCTTATTTAAACCATTCTCATTAACTATAACAATTTTAACTAACCATGACACATTTACATAAACTATATCGTGTTTTTTAATTTGTATCTTATTTCCACCTCATTAAACTCTATATTATTTAAGTAATAAATTATTCATTAAAATTAACCAATATTTGAACTAACCAGAACATGATTTCTAGGAACACTATATAGTTTTTAATTTTTAAAGAAAATATCCAAAAATTTAACCTTTTATCTCCCTCCTTCTTTCTTTAATACTCCTAACATAGACAAATGAAAAATATATGGAAAATATGAGCCTCTACATATCATATATAACTTTTAGAAAGTTGATTGGATAAATCCATACCCAAATATATCATATGGATAATCTTAAATCTTTTCCTCATATTTCATGACTTTTAGGGTGTGTTACCCAAAGCTCATAATATAATTTGGAAAACTAAATTTTTAGGGTTAACTTATTGAATGATAAAGTTTTTAACATGTTATAAATTTTGAATGAATTTAACACTTAATATTTTGTGGGGTTATTTAATATATCACCATTTTATCTCATTTATACCCTACATATATGTATTAACCTAATGATTTTTTTATCCTTTAACTTAAACTAAATTAAAACGCTTCATAAATATTAGTGTATAACACTTTATAAAAATGATTATTTTTATTGCTTAACCTAAAATAAAATATAATAATATCCACACATATCATAATGCATATCATGAATAAGGTATGTGAAACCATTTCATGTAGAGTCTTAGTACCTTATGAAACAAAAATCTACTAAAGAGAAAGTATAGTGTGATAGATAAGAAACTTTCAATTTTTTAGAATAAAGCTACACTTCTTAGCCAGTGGGATACAAAACCTAAAACCATGCTATCCATAGATAAATACATAATAGAAACATAAATTCTAATAAAATCACAACTCTTTATATATATAAATAATAACCACCCATTTTTATTGGGTTCATTACCCCAAAAAAATCATGGACTTGGTAGAATATAAAAAATATTATGTCATAACAAGAATGTAACTCCTTATATGAATGGTATGAATTTTATAAGTGGGTTTTTAGACATTTTAAACTAAACTATACATATATTTATAATATAAATAATTTATAATATTTCATAATCAACTAGTAGAAAATAAATAAATAAATAACAAATTAAAATATTTAAACATGAGATATAAATTTATAAACAATTCATAAATAAAGAAATTATAAACAATTTATAATTTTAACATTATTTTATGAACATTACATAACATAAAAATATAAAAACTTTCTTTTTATATAAAAATATCAAATATTTATAGTTCACCATTTATATGTAATATATATGAACTCCTTCATAGTAAAATATATTTGATATAAAATTGGGAACTTTTAACATTTTAGATTCATATAAACATTTCATGTTAATAATGTGAAAATTTAACATAATTAAATATATTATATTTATATTTATTAAAAATTTTAATAAAATCCATAAAACTATTTTAGTATGTATTTAATAAATTTCTAAAAAAATCCATTTAATATTAAAAATTCATATCATAATTTGGGAACATTTTATATAAAAATATGAACTATTTTATATTTATATTTACTTTAAAAATTAATAAATATTTTTAAATTAATTTATAATTTTCACATAAAAACTTTAAAATAAAATAATAAAATTAAACCATCTATATTACATATTTTAAGGATATTTAATATTAAAAAATAATAAAAAATATAATAATTAATGCTACTGTACAAAGAACATTGTTTGAAGATTATTTATAGTGTTGTAGAAGAAAATTAGATGATTTTATGAAAAAGGAAAATGTTAACTATATAACACTTCCCACCATTATGTAGGAAATGTTCATCTTATTTTGTTCCCTTGTTGTTTGAAATACCATTATTTTGTCTTAAATGTTTCACAATTTTTTATGTGTACTCTTCATGGCTAGCATAATCATAATTATATTATTAAAAAAAAGGCCTTACATGGAGTTATCTTTATAACACCATCCAAATTTTTTAGAAACAAAATTTTTTTACTATGATATTGGTCATTTAGTCACCATTACACATACACATTATAGTACTATATTTTTTATAATATTCAGATGAGGCTCAATAAGAGTTATACTATCCTCATAATATAATCCAAATTTCCTTAATTAATAGTCATGATTTTTTCACACCATTTACCTAATTGACATGGGTAGTTCAGTCCCTAATATGTTACCTGCATTAATCATGTTTTTCATAGAAATATGAGTTTTTATAAAAACTAGTAAACTCTTTTAATCAATATAAAGCGGATCAAATGATAATTTTAATTTTTTGTGGGGATAAAATTTATCAAAGAGTCATAGGGAAAACCATAAAAACCAAATTCCATCATTCTTACCATGAATGGTTTAAAATAACTTGTCTAAATCATGAAGATCATGCCTTAATGTTATTGAACCTAAACATTTAATATTATTTTTTGAATATGTAAATCCATATTACATGTGGTTAATATAGATATATCATTTGAATCTAAAATAATCCCACCAATAATGATATTCAATGGATGTTTTAATCATATTTAATAATTTTAAATTTGATATACCTCTTACCCATGTATGTTAGAACCTTAAATTTTAAGAAAAGAGAGAAAAATTAAACTTCCCATTTGAGGTTTATTTTTCTGAGAGAGACGCACATCCATTCTTTGAAATTCAATTTATATGAATAAAGGACACTCCTCAAACATTTATGATAACATAAAATGATTTATAAACATTCTATTTATGATATGTTTCATCATTCCAAACATTTTTCAAATGTTTTAATTATGAAACATGTTACTTGAAATTCATAATGTTCGACTAACCATGAATGAAATGTTTAACATATAAAACATTATCAAAACTCTTTTAGAATTAATTATAAGATATTTTAACCAATATATTATTATTTATTTCAGAATAACCATAAATCTTGAATGAAATATCATATATTGAATACTATTTTATGGAATATGATGTGGACACTACAATATATTGGTTACTAAGTACCAAAAATAGGGTTTAGTTCAGAACATTATTTGTGTCATGACATATGCACCACATTGATAGCATATGATATAAACAATTTCACATACTTTTTATACACAAACTCTATCATATTTTATATATCTAAAGTTTTTTCCTCAAAATGGAGTCTTATAAGAGGAATTATAAATCAATTAACCCTATTGATTTTAGATTAATAGCGATTTCATTAAATCCTAAAAGTTGATAAAATAATTGTACAGATTAAAATATGAACCTAGGGCATGATAATTAATAATTTATAATTATCTAAAATATATGAATTTATCTAAAGGAAGAGTTAATCTCAATATCTATTTTAAGAATAAATTTTATAGTTAAATGATGGTGACTATGTATTTATATGATATTATCTTTTGAGTATCAAGGATTTATTATTGTGATAAATTTTACACTCTTATGAAAAGTGGCTTTGAGATTTCACCCATAGAATAATTTCATTTCCTCTTGGGTATAAATATCATGAAGAAGGAAAAAAATTCATTTCAAAGAGAAAATTTAAAAAGGATATTATCAAAATATTTTGAATTGATGTTTGTAAGATAATAATTACACTTATTACTAATATAATAAAGATTCCTACATATGAGAATAGAAAGATTATAAATTTTAGTAAATACAGAAATTTTTTTGTAAGATTACTTTATATAACTATATCCAGGACATATATTGTTTATGAAACTTGTCTAGCTACATGGTATAAAAGTGAACCCAAAGAAAGTCACTTGTCTATAGTGAAATAAAATCTTAGATGTGTTAAATTTGTAGTGTAATTTGGATAATATTATGATGCATATAGAAATAAAATTAAAATTTATTTCACTAATGTTGATTGGGAAGGTTCAATAATTAACCAAAATCCAACTTCATGGCGTGATTTATTTTTGGATATCACTAAGATTTTTTTTTGAAATAATCCCTTTAGACATATATGAATCATAATATATTTTTTCCACCCATGCTTGTACTAAGTTTTTCAAGATGAAAAAATAAATTATTATTTTGGTTAAATAATTAGAGATTAATATTACCATTCTACGTGTAAATATATAATCAATCAACCACAGTTAGAACCCAATAAAAAAATTCAAGAGAAAAATTAAGTATCATTTCATCAAAATAATGGCTGAATAGAAACTCGGTAAGCTAGAATATATATACACTATTATACAGGTCACTAAAATTCTAACCAAGGATATTTCTAGGGAGTCCTTTGAAAAATATTTGTTAAACCTTAGGATTCAAACTCCTTATAATTATTCATATATTTCTCATAATATTTCACTCCACTTTGTGTTTTAGTTTTACTTTCTAACTTTTCAATATTTGAAAGGATTTTTAGAGGGTTAGTTTGTGCATAGGAATTTTTATTTATCTAGTGCTTATTAATTTTATAAAATATTAACCAACATACCATGTTTATCACACTACAAAAAGTTTAAATAATCTTAGGTATTTTTTCTTGATTTTCAGAGTTAATATTTATTATCTTTTTTTTCATAGTGATTTTATATTGATTATTGATAATGGATGAAATTGTGTAGTTTCCAAAAATTGGAATGGAGGAGAATATTGAATACATTTGGGCTCAGAATGTTTATTTTTAGAATTATTTTCATATAGTGTGAAGTTTTTTAAAATTTTTATGAAGTTTTTGATCAATAGTTTATTGGAGTGTTTCTATATGCTATATCTAGATGCTCAAGTTATCCCATGTCAGGATTTTCTTATATGAATCCAAATAAAAAAGAGACATACATGACAATTTATGTCGCTTGGAAATCATAGTTTCTAACTTGATATCACATGATTTTATTCAAGTATTTTAATTAACCCAAGAATTATTTTTGAGGTATTATTTTAATAACAACATGCCATAGTCAGTGATATAATATTAAACTATCCACAATATGAAATTATGAAAAAAATACTTTCTATATATATCAAGGAAAATAATTGGGATATTTTATATATGGGGACATTAATTTTGGATTCCTTGATTTGAGCTATATATAGTGACATGATAGGAATGTTCAAATAGTAGTTACCATAGATAGAAATATAGTTATATCATTTTATTTCATATTGAATAGTGAAAAATTACTATGTTAAAGGAGTAATCCTAGAAAATGGTTGAGGGATATCACAATACGTGTTACGGTACTATTTTTTCTTTGAATAGTGAATTTGGTATATTATAGATAATGATAAGGGGTTTCATAATCTAATACATACAAGGTAAACAAGGAATGAAAAATAATTTTTATATTACATAAAGTTAAAAAAGGTAATAAAAATATTAATTGAACAAAAATATTGAATTAGATCTAATATAGGTCATGAAATGGGCATAATTCATATCATAAGTGACATGATTCTTGATCTCTTTTATTAAATAAAAATCATCATATGTTTGGTCTTTATTACATGCCGTGACTACGTCATGGATGAAAATATGTAAATATTATTGGCTCTAAAAATCTCATAACTTATATTTCTAAAGGTGATATTATGATACTATGACCATTTTCAAAAAACAAGTCATATTTAATGTTATTTCCTAGATGGAAATAAATCCATTTTATAGAATATAAAATATCATATTTTAAAATTTATGTTTGTTTCTTAATGTGATATGAAGAATTTGATAAAATATTTATCTAATACATATTTATTATTATCTTCACCTGAATATTTTTCAGGGTAATCATGATAAATATTAGTGGTAGTTTTTATTCAAGAAATATTTTACATGTGGACTACTCATATGATTCAATTTTCTTAATTTCATTCTAATTAATTGATTGATAATATTGAGAAAGTGGGATATAACATCCTCATTTTCATTCTTTTCAATAAATTATTCCATAATAATAATTTTAGTATGAAAATGAATTAAAATTGAATATTTTAAAAAATTTAAAGACTGAATGATTTTCCCACAGGTTGGGTAATCATAAACTGTAATCATGCATTGTTATAATGTTGAGATAGAAAACCATTCACAATTTGATGAATAATTCATGATAAACATGAATTCCAACAAATTTAACCCAAAAAATTATTTTAAATTCCATAATTTCTTATGATCCTTCATAATTAATATATGGATCATATTACTAATGTTGTTATTAATTATTATGTTTATGTAATCTATAAATTGTGATTCAAGAAACATGTTTATTGATTTTAATATTGTATATAATTCTAATAGTTAATATATATAAATTACTATTAAAAATTTATATGTTATATAGGAGGATGGTGGAGTGTTATTATTATTTATAAAATATTAAATCATGTTTCTATTGTAATATATAGATGTTTTTAGAAAATAAAATATTTATTATAAACATTAGTGTTTCTATTATTATAATTTTTATATTTGTTAAAAGAGGAGAAAGAAGGGATTACCCCACTTTCCCCACATTTTGATTCTGAAAAAACTGGTATAAGGGAGGAATTATCTCCTCATCTTATCCTGTTTCCTTATTTCTTATAAGGAGTACCTTCCATGGGGTTTAGGTATGTTTTTTGTATCTCTTCTCATTCTCTTCGTCATCTATGTCTTTCCTTCCTCTATTATCCCTCTAATCTCATCTAGGTATCATGTACTATTTATGGGTTTTCTATATTAATTTCAAACCCTTGAATATTATAGTTATTTTTTATTTTTGGAAGAATCAAACATCATTAATAACCTTCATTCATTATCGGTTATCAAAGGTGTCATCATTATGATGGTTTCAAGGTAGACATCTCTAATAATTCCTTTCATTTCACATAAACTTTATTACTGAGTATTGTAATTGAATTTATTTTCTATAAAATTAACCTATAATTTATCTATAATGTTTTACCTTAAGGGTTTCATGTGTTTTTTCAAAAATCATATCATTTAGGTGGAGTTTTTTTTATAAAATCCTTATATAAATTCCTGCCTCTGTGCTCTTTATACACTCAAAGTTTTTGATAAAATTCCAAAATGGTTTATTATATTAAAAAAGTATTTATAAAGGTTTTTTTAAATAAATATATTTTTAAAAAATAAAATTTCAATGGTGTTCAATGTTTTAGCTTTTCAAAGTGATATTTTTACATGAAAAGTGTTTTAAAAAATGCCTTGGAGAAGTTTTTTATTAATAAAAAGTAAATGTGTTTCATTCTCCTTCATAAAAAATAATTAAAATTAAATTATAATTTAATTTTAAAAACTCATTTAGAGTCTAACTTATAAACAATGTTACATAGATTCTTGGTCCTATCCAACTAGGTGTTAGATGACACTCTCCATACACACCTTGGTATGTATATAATCGTTTTTTCTTAGGATTTTTTTGTACGCATTATCATTGATCCCATTATTTTGTTATGAACCATGGGCTCATTTGTACCACAATAGAGGAGGTTTCATTTAATATTTTTTAGTTCCATGTGGGGGTAATATTGATTTGTTCACCATTTATGTATTACTTATATTGGGATTGTAATATTTTTTTAAAGTCATTATACCATATATGATTGAATGTGGAATGAAATGAATTGATTTATTCATTTTTAGTGTTAAGTATTCTTTATAAATTATAATGTGAAAATAATTCCCATATCACATAGAATACCCTTGTAAATTGTACTATCCTAATATGATCAAGAATGAACCTTAGTTTTATGGAATGGTAATTTGTGTATAGTGGATAAGTATTTAGGTCAGTATGTTACAAAATGGAAATAGAAAATTGGTGAGAAGTTGGGTGGGAAGTGGAGTTTAGATCATTAGAATCTAGGAAGTAATATATAAATGGACTTGATAAACACATTTATAGTGGAAACTAAAGTTACCATAGGATATCAGATATTTGGTGATTTCGATAACCCCTTATACGGGATATATTTTATTTTTCTGACCACAATGAGGTGTTTTGAATAATATTGTTCATGACATGTGATGTTGTTTCAAATGTTATAAATCATGAATTATTTTTTATTTAATGGATACCTCTATTAAGCATTTTATATTTTCTAGAATGGTTATTACAGGTTTAGTAATGATGCACGCCTTTCATGGGGCATGTTAAAACAAATTTTTATTATGTAAATATATTTTAGTGGTTAACCCTAGGAAGTCTCTGGAAGAGGAGTGCACAAAAAATGGTTTGTCACTTTTTTGTGTTGATTTTTTGAAAACTAATTTTGGGTTTGATTTGAGAAATAGAGAACTTGAAAATAATATTAAATGATTGGTTGAAATTAGTTTACTAAAATGGTGATAAGAGTGGATTTGGATATACTTAGTGTAATACTGTCATGGTTTTCAATTACTACCCATTATTATTTTTATTACTGGAAAGAGAGAGATTCCACTGTCTCTTCCTTTCTATCCCTTATCCAGGTGGTGATAGTGAGAATAACTGTAATGAAAATATATGAATTTTCTACTATCCTTCCTATTTTCATGTCAATAGAACAATTCCTTTTAATTAATTAGGGTAATTCGATATTGGGTATTGTTATTCCCTAATAACAAATAGTTCTTACTGTAATTCCATGCACATACTAATGATCATCGAGCACTCACCTCCCAACCCTAATATGTTCCATCGTATATAGATGAGAATTGGGCGAAGGGAGATATGGATAATTGAATAGGGAAATTAAAATTAATATATCCCATCCCTAAGACAATCACATTTGGTATTGAAATTTGAAATTAGAATTGAAAATATAAAGAAGAGAGAAGAATTGATTTTATTCATTTAGGAACAAAAACTCAAACAAATCAAATAGGTCCAGCCACCCCCTTTCCCGATCACTCATAGAAACTACCCCTCCCTTGATGGAGAAGTCGAGTTAATTTAGGATAGGGGAGACATTATAGGAATTGAAAGAAAATAAAAGAAGGAAAGCAGTAAAGAAGAACAATAGTAGGGTTTCCTCAATTAGAAATTTCCCTTGTTGAGTCCATTCTCTTTAAATCCACCCTATGACTTCTATTTTTTGAGATATATTGCACCCAAAATGACATAAATGGTATTATAAATGGGTTGAAATTTTTTCTACTCAATATTGGGGGTTCACAGGTCATAAAAGAGTGATGATGACATTAAATCTAATAAAAAATTCTGTTTCTAGGTCAGGTATGAAGGTTTCACATCATTAATACTATTCATGATGTGTAATGTGTGGGGCCAAAATTATCATGGATTTTATTCATGATATGAATAATTTTTGGGTCATCATGGGGTGTGTCATGGTATGACCATATGTGTCACGTGGTGAAACATGATGTCATCATACAAATCACTTATTTTTCTTCATGTATTTTTTTCATGCACTATATTCCTTCAAGTTTCACATTGTGAATGACATTAATGATATTAATTGTGATTTTCCTACATATTTAATGTAGTTTCAGATTAGTTATACAATTTTGAGCTCTAGGATCACTCCTTTACTTTTCCTTTGTCATTGGAAATTTTTTGCATGATCAAATCATTTCCTTTTGATCATGTATGATATTTTGTTTTATTTTACCATAAAACAATAAATTAATTCAATACCAACAAGTTTTATCATTTAAAGAACGTAAAAAATAAGTTTTACTTTCAAATAATCATGAAACATTTTACTCTATAAATTCCTACACACTTAGAACTTGCTTGTCCTCAAGCATGTAATCTTAACATAAGTAAAAGAGGAACAAATTTTTTTACCAATATGAAAATTTCAAAGTAATTAAATCAAATTATTATAAATAGGATATCAAAATTCATGATCCACATCAATAAAAAATTCAAATACATACTTTTCAAAGAAACTAATCAACCCAAGTATTGTACTCTTTCCCATTGAAAATGGTGGATCTTATTCTTTCATTCATTCATATATCATAATTAATTACTAACAATTATTACAAGTAATTATTTACCAAACAATGGATTATTTTATCTCATCACTCATGAAACAAATCCAAGTAGAGTTATTATCTTATTAGGAGTACATACTCATTTTCTATATGCTAGAAAAGGATATAAATTCTCTATTTTATAATGAGAAAATTCACATAAAATCATGAGGTATTTCAATAAAAGATCCAATGAACCTAAGGATTAATATTTTTTGCATTCATGTTCAAAAGGTTATGGATAAACAAATATGGTTATATCTAAGTCATATTTCATGATATCTAAAGTAAAGTGCAATGAAAATTTCTCCTATGAAATGAAAACTCCCACTTCCTAGAACTCAGAGTGAGGTCATGATCAATATAAGTATAATGATAGTAATTTAAACTTCTTGATTTTTTATTTCTTTCATTTTTTTAAAACTTAAAAAATAATTCTTGTAAGAAATATCATATCCAACACCTAATCACATAAGATCAAAAGATCATCGGTCTAAAAATGGTGTTTTTCCCCAAAATAAAAACCATTTTTTTCATTTTTTAATGTTTTAATAACGGAAAATAGTAAATACAATGGATGTAACATTATCTTGAACCAATAACCAAAATAGAACGAAGACACATTTTCCATACAATGAAATATATCCCTTCATCCAAGACTTCCCAAACTCACACCCCTACACTTAAACTTTATTATATTATGCAGTATAAATAAATGTAGGAATGAATATAAATAGATTGTAACATGGCTCATTACTAGAAAGGTCATTCATGTATTCTTTGAGAAACATAGGGATTTATGTTTAAGGTGGTCTCAAGGATAAGGTATTAATAATTAAAATTTCCTCAAACATGTTAAATGTGATTTTTCATAATAATTTTTTTGAAAAGTTCCAATGTAAGTTCTAGGAGGTGGAATGCCCCAATATCACTCAATAAATATGCTTATGATAATATAGAAAGTAGTTTTTGTAGAAATCATCTCAAGAATGGACCATTTGAGTTTGGGAAAATCACTCATAGAATTCAATAATCATAGCAAACCAATCCACTTAAATTTTAGAAATTCAAAGTAGAAAGATGGTAGGGAAGTTTCATTTATTTAAATCAAATAATTCTATAAAATATTGAGTCATCAATTAAATATATATGATTCACTCTAATTATTCAATTCCATATTTTACTCATTCAATATCACTAAATTAAAAACTTGAATCTTGGAATCAAGAGATTCCTAAGAAATTCATGTCTCCTAGACTAGTCAAGTAAAGAAATAAAGCTAACTACAGGCATGTAATTTTATTTTAAATATCTAAAATATAGAGAATTTAAAAGATAATTAATGTAATATAAAAAAATCTTATAAATGATGCTTTAGTTAGGCTATGTAGGTACTATTTCTTTAGTTTTGTTCTGCATCATTTTCATGACATGTAAACATTTCACAATGTGGATTTTCATTTCACAGATATGTTCTTCTTCATTTCATTTCATAAAATCTATTGTTTCATATAACGAGTTCCAATTTCATGATGTGAATTCATGTTTCATGATGTGAATTATATATAGTTTCTAAATTCTTATGTCGAATTCATTATATACCAGAAAAATAATAATAAAAACAAATGATAGTGCATTCATGTTCAATCATGCTTAAATAGGACTTAGGGGAAGAGTTGACTAAAGGTAAAAATGTGGGTTGCCTCCTGAAAGTGCTTTTTTTAATCTCATTAGCTTGAATAAAATATTTTTTTTAAAAAAATCCTAGACTACAAGATTTACTCCCCCACGCTTAATTGATTTAGTGGTCACAATGTATTAAAATTGATTATTCAAGTAAGAATATAAAAAACGGAATTACCACATTTTATAAAGTCTAAAATAAAGTTATAACTACGAGGGTATTCATGGATAATTAGGGTGATAGTGTAATCTCATCCTATGGTTCTTGAGGTAGGTACCTATTATCTCTTTTAGTTCTAGTAATTTCTTCAACATCCTCTAATTATTTATCCAATTACAATTTATATAGCTAAAATACTAGGAATTATTTGTGGACATTCTTACCATTGGATTTCTTATAAAACCTTGTATGTTTCATATCATAGGGAACCTATCTTTGTAGATTTTATATGCATACCTAACCAAAATTCCACCCTGTTTCTTACCTCTTTCCTAGTAAAGACATGTTAAACCAACAATAATAATATTTGTGTCCATTCTTACGACAACACTAACAAATCCCTTAAAATTTTATTCCTAGTGGTTTGTTTTTGATTTATTTAGATATTTGTTTCTATCTTATTGCAATAAAACCTTTATAATATTAATAATTTGTTTAAACCTTGTAAAATTATTATTTTCTCTTTATATGGAACATTTGACCTTAGTTTTATTAACCTATATGACCTTGGTTTTGGTTCTTACCTCTGCATTTTTAAATAAAATAGGTCAATTTTGAAATTGATTGAGTATAAATTTACCTGTTTCTCATGAACCTTTCTTATGACCAGTATGATATGATCCTCAACTTACCTCTAAAGTCTTAATAAATTTTTCTATAACCTTAATCAAATTGTATTATATAGTAAAACATATATATTGTGTCTCATTTAATTCTTCTTCCTTCATCGCTAGTTCCTTACAGAGAACTATGCCAATATTTTCACGTTTAACTTATTTAATTTTTCACTTATTCATCTTATCATATGAGACATTAGATTATTTAGAATTTTCTATTTAACTATTAAAAAATTAATATGTTATTTCTTCACCAAACATTAAATTATAATTTATGAATAATTGGTAACATACCTATCATGTGGTATTTTGTTCTGAAAAATTTCTTATAAGGATAATAATTTTTAGGGAATACCTGAATATTAAGTTGGTTATCTACCTTCTTTATGGGAGATTTTATTTAGTGAATGGGTTCTTTATGGAGGATTCATGGATTCAAGTGTGTTGAAATAAACTCGACTATCTCCAAGCTCCATTGAAAGTGTTCCTTAGTGGACATTGATGATGGTTTTTGCTGTCTTTAAAAATGGCCTCCCCAAAATGATTGGTGAGGGTGATGAAAACCTATCTTATTCCATTTTTATTTTTTAGAAGTCATTTGGGAAAATTATATCTTTAATCATAAGAACATTATACAATACTATTACTAGGAAAATGGTTTATCTGTTTGTGAGTTGGAATACCACTTTGGTGGGTTTTAATTTTCCAATCTATGAATATGTTAATACTGAGTGAAGAAAGATTTTTATCAAAGTACCCAGATCACAAAAATAAATCAAAAATTTTAAAGATCTAGTAGTGAAAAATAGACAATTTCCCTAGATATTAGTATTTATATGGTATTGTTGGCCTGATCAATGTTGATATTCTTCTCCCTAATCCGATTCTTTCATTTCCATTAATTCATCTTCTCTTAGTGCATAACTCTTTAAGAAATTTCACATACTTCAAGATTTGTTGGATGGATTTTTATAGAAGGATATTGATATCAAATATTTTAATGGTCTATAAAATTTCCTTTTTTATAGTTTCTCATCTTCAAACTTCATTGATAGTATTAACGTAGAATGGAATGGTGTTGGAATGTTTTTATTCTCCCATTATATGTTTTACATGGGTGTTTTTGGACTTTATTTTCTGAACCTGTTTCTTATTACTTCATTATTTTAGTCCCATTATTTTGGATGGATGGGTTGAGATTTAGAATGTTTCTCAGAAATACCATCCTTACTTGTTCATGTGGATAGATCTCTTTTCCACTTCATATTGTAATCACAGTGACATTCTATTTAGGATTCAAAACTATCTACACGTGTAGTTTTCCAGGGTTTTCATTAAAAAAGTTCACAAAACTATTGAATTGATATATTAGGTTACCTATCTTATCTTACAGTCACAAAACTTTAGAACTCAGCTGATTCTGTTCAGTTGATGGTGCACTGGTTGATGGTTGCTCATGGGGATTTTGTTGGAAAGGTGCTGATTAAAAGGATTATTTTCAGAAGGTATATTTTTATGGTTTTTGGAATACTGGTGAGTTATGGTAATTTTCTTTCCAGAATAGAGGTTATGGAGGGTATTTATTTTTAAAAGGGTGTCTAGCCTAGTTCTTTTGAAATTTACTCGGCTAAAAGGATGCTATAAAAATTTATATTCCTTGAAATTCAGGACATTGATTGGTAAAATGATTAGATGAATAACATAAACCACATGCATGAGTCATATATTGTTTCCCATTTACTTGATTCACAACAATTTCTCTCATAAAACTTATCATTTATTTATCTATGGTTATAAGTAATGGTTATAAATTAGAATTTTGTACCTCATGGATCCCTCTGGTGCATATACATTCAGTGCTGAAATATTATGAGTTATGTGCAATATTTTCAATGATAACCCTGGATTCTTCTAGTGATTTACCAATCAAGGATCCTCCAGATGATTCATCTAGAAAATTTAGATAATTTTTAAATATTTCTTGGTAGAATAACACAAGTAATTTTCTTTTTCTATTTCTTGTTATGGAAAGCTTATGTATGTTTCTTAAATCATTCTAGTACTTATAGAGAGTCTCTCTAGTTTATTGAAGTGTGATTTAAATATCCTTCATGATCATCATTATCTTAGATTTTGGGAAGAATATTTATGTGAATAATATTTTGAGATCTTCCCAATAAATGACCTCCTATGATTGTAGATTTTACAACCATTTCTTAGATGCTCCTTTGAGTGAGAATAGGAATTCCCTCTACTAGAATTATTCTTCAGGTGCTCCTATCAACCTAAAACTAGAGAATATATAGCTAAATTATTGAATATTTTATTTTGGGTTTTATTCTGCCTAGACATGAAATTTTAAGATCAACATAATCATATTACTTTTATTTTGAAATCATTTTGTATAGCAGGAATAACAATTTGGTTTTAAAGATTGGTGAATTAGGGTGCAAAAATATCTATAAGGGTTTGGATTGGATTTCTAGTGATTTAATCAAGTTCTAAGTGAACACTAAGAGTATCACTTGAATATATAAGTTTAATTGGCTAAAATCCTATTTGTAGGTTAGATTTTCTTATCTTGGTCACTGTTAGTTCAATTTTAGGATAAAATTAAATTAATTGTTCAATTGAACTTTAGACCATTAAAGCTTAATTATTTTTTTAGTCCTTGGGGTATTGAAGAACTGAATCCCCAAAATAGATTCTATGTTTTATGAACACCAATTGTGAGACATTTAAAAAAAATTATTTTATAAAAATAGTTTAATGGTGAACCTTAGGCATTCTACCTAATTGGAGTACAAAAAAATGGATCGTCACTTTTTATGTTGCTTTTAGGAAAACTGATTTTGGGTTTGATTTGATAAATGTAGAAATTGAAAATAATATTTAATGATTGGTTGAAAATAATTGATTAAAATGGTTATTGGAGAGGGTTTTTATATAATTAGTACAATTATATTATGGTTTTCAATTGTTACCCATTCAGCTTCTTCTTATTACTATTAAGAGAGAGATTCCATTATCACTTCCTTTCTCTCCCTTATCCAGGTGGTGAATGTGATAATAAACCTAACTGAAATATCAAATTGTTCTAATATCCTTCCTATGTGTGTGTTGATTAAGTAGGTACTTTTGATTAATTAGGTAAATCCTTGACTGTGTATTTCTATTCCTTAATAACCAATAGTTCCCTCGATAATTCCATGCACGTACTGGTGATTTCCAAGTACTTACCACCCTAAACTAATCCATTCCATCATATACAGACAATAATTTGGTGAAGAGAGATATGAATCATCAACCAAGGAAATTAAAATTAACATATTCTAACAATAACATGGTTTCATTTGGTATTGAAACCTAAAATTATTATTGAATATAAAAAGGTGAGGAAAGAAGGGATTTTATTTATTTAGGAACAAAAACTAAAACAATGCACATAGGTCTAGCCTCTCCCTTCCATAATCACTCAAAGAAACTACCCCTCCATGGATGGGGAAGTTGAGATGATTCGGGATTGGGGAGATATCATAGGAATTTAAAGAAGATAAAAGAAGGAAAAGAAAGCAGTAAAGTATCACAATAGTAGGGTTTCCTCATCCAGTGATTCCCCTTATCAATTCCATTCTTTTTCCACCCCCATAAATTCTATTTATAGATATATATCACACTTGGTATTATATAAATGACAATATATATGGGATACAAATTTATTCAAGTAAATACCAGGAGTTCACGGGTTATAAACGAGTGGTGGTGGTATTAAGTCTCGTCAAAATGGCTGTTTCTAGGCCAGTCCTGAAGGCTTAACATCAAGAATACTATTCATGAGATGTTTTTTGTGGGTCCAAGATTATTATAGCTTTTATTGATGCTTTGAAACATTTTTGGGCCATTATGGGGTGTTTTACACTATGACCATACATTTCAGGCCATGAGAATTGATGTCATCATCCAAATCACTTCTTTTTCTTCATATATTTTCTTCATGTCTTGTATTTCTCTATGTTTCACATCATTAATGACATTCATGATGTCAATTTTTTTTTTCTAACATATTTCGCCTAGTTTTGTATTTGTTCTTCAGTTTTGAGCTTGGTCTTAGTCTTTTACTTGTCCTTTGTTACCAACCATTACTTGTATGATCAGATTATTGACTTTAATCACATTTTGATATTTCATTGTATCCGACCATAAAATAATAAAACAATTCAATATAGGCAAGTTTAATTATTAAAAGTGCATAAAAAATATTTTTTGTATTTAAATAAGAATACAAAATATTACTCTATCACCTAGTTTATTGAAATAGTTTTTGACATTTCTTATTATTGAGTGTTTGTTTGAATGTTTAATATATTTATTTAATAACACATGTAATAATTAATGGATTTGTTTCAAGAAGATTGTATTTATACATGAACATGAAAGGTAATTAATAATAATTCAAATAAACGATACTTTTAATAATATTTAATGATATTTAACATTATTTAAAAAAATAAATGAGGTTTGTAAATTGTTTTTATCATAAATTTCATGGTGAAATGGAATTTATCTTTACATTGTCTTAGAGTTTTGATAATGGGTCAAAAGTTTTAAAACTAATTTGAAATTGAGCTTGATGTTATGATGTTTTCATAAATGATTATATAAAGAGTTTTAAATTGGTAATGTGGATTTTTTTTGTAAATGAAATTATTTTAAATTAATGTCAACACACCCCTTCTATATTACAAAAGTTAGTAACTTGTATGATATTATTGAATAGTTTTCCGGCTTTGACATATAATGATTTAAAAATAGTCCATGAGGTGAATTTTTGTTTAAACATGGGTTGTTATAGAGTGTAATGTTTTAAATAATCTAGTTTTATGATATTAGGATGACATAAAATGGAATGAGCCTTACATTAATTTAACATTCATTTAATAAAATACATATCTAAAGTTAAATCACTACCAGAAAACTGGGTTTCTATAGGGCCACCCTTTATCATCACTAAAAAAAGGACTAATAAAGAGGGTGCCTTTATCAGTGCTAAAAAAAGTTTCAATAAAGGGAACTTTTAATAGCACTAAAAAAAGCGCTGTTAAAGGTGACCATTTATCAGCACTTTTTTAGCACTGATAAAGTCACCCCTTTATTAGTGTTTTTTTAGCGCTGTTAAATGGGCCCCTTTTAACAGTTCTTTTTTTATTAGCGCTGATAAAGGGGGGACTTTATCAACACTTGTTCTAAGCGTTGATAAAGTGTATATTTCAAAAGAAAAAAATTCATGAAAAATGATATATTGATATATAAGTATATTGATATATAAGTATATTTATATTAATATAAGTATAATATATATTTTTAAATATGTTTTGGATAAGTATAAATAGACTATTACATTTAATATATAAGAAATTTAGTGAAAATGGCTTTAAAATATTTTAAAAAATATTATTAATTAATAATTTGCTAATTATCATCAACTAATAATCATTTAATAACAATTTAAAGACACAAAAAATCAAAAAAATTAATAAAAGATCTAAAATAATTTGAAAATGTAACTCAAACTTCAAACGACCATAACTTTTAATTTAGGTGTCCGTTTGAGCTCTACAACATATCAAATCAAATCCTACGACGAGATATATTTTCTAGTGACCCAAGGGAACCTTCTATCGCATTTGTTTGAGGCCAAAAAGGCCTATAAGGCCTCCAAAACTTTGTTTTTAGTCTAGATACCCATTTTTTTAACATTCGATGGAATTTCAGCCTCGTTTAAGGTGGTGGGGGGGATTTTTGCCCCTTTTTAGTGGGGAATGAATTTATTTTAATAGATTACATTAATATTTATATTATGGATTTGAAATTTTATCATTTCTGATATTGTACTGTTATTTATAATCAAATATATAACAATATATACATATTTTTTATATATTCGCACATAAAAATTTAATTTTACAAATAAATAATTAAACATAATTACATATAAAATATATTTTCCAATATATAAGCCTTATATAAATAAGAAACTCATATCCATTTTATTTAAAAACAAATATATGAATATTCATATACCTATATAATGTGTACGTATATATATATATATATATATATATATAAATTTGTGTGCGTCTGTATTGAAAAGATGATATATATTATCTATATATTCTAAACATATGTATATACATATTAATATATAATATTTGTATATATATATATATATAATTATACATATAGACATACATAATATATATATATATATATATGTGTGTGTGTGTGTATGTTTTATATATATATATATTTATTTATTTATAAACACACAAAAAAGAATATTTTATAAATGCATTCAAAACTGATCTTATAAATATATATTAATATACGAATAAATATATTAATATATAAATATAACTATATAACTATATATATATATATATTAATATACAGATATATATATATATATATATTAATATACAGATATATATATATATATATATATATATTAATATACAAATATATATATATATATATTAATATATATATATATTAATATATGGATATATATATATTAATATAACAAAAAAAATATTAATATAAATATATATATGTTAATATATATATATATATGAGTAAATATAAGTAAATATATATATAAATAAATAGATATATTAATAAATGAACAGAAAAGCAATGTAGTGGAGTGGTAAAGGCTTAGGCACGTAGGAAACAGGTCCTGAGTTTGAATCCTGGGGGAAGAAGTTCACGCACGTAGGTGGGGAATAATGTCTAATGCTATTAAAGGGGTTGGGGTGCACTGTTAAAGGCTAGTGGTGCGACTGGGGAGTGTGGGTTGCGGTTGGGGGGTGGGGTGCTGTTGAAGGGGGGGGGGATTCAAGTGCTGTTGAAGCCCCTCCCCTGATATGCTAAATATATATATATTCTGTTTTTTATCTTTTATCAGTGATTTTAAAAAGCTCTGATAAAAGGGGATTTTTATTAGTGCTAAAAAAGTGCTGATAAAGGCCCAATTTATCAGGGATTTTTTAGCATTGATAAAAGACCCAATTTATCAGTGCTTTTTTTATCGTTGATAAAAGGGGCCTTTATCAGCACATTTCTGAGCGCTGATAAAAGGGACCCCCTTTATCTTCACCTCGATTAACAACACTTTTCTAGTGCTATTAATGCCCTTTTCTAGTGATAATAAAGTCCATATTTGTAGTAGTGAATGATTTATTTTAACGGTGATCTAATTGGAAAATGGATTATGATTTATTTCATGAATTCTTGTGTTTTATTTATATCAGTATAAATGTAATGGTTTTTATTAAGGGAATTTTTTTAAATCATTGATTATAATATATATCTTTTGAATGTTTTTTTATGAATCATTTGGATTTATTTGGGTTTCTTTATATACAATAATGGTTTTGAAACTTATTTTCAGAAAAAAATATTACCTTTAGTCTAATTTCAGACTAAACATGTATTTTAATTTAAGGGAATTATAATTTTCATCATATGAATTTTAAAACCATTTATAATGAAGTTTTTTTGTTGAATAAATTTTTTTCTATTGATTATTTAATGATTTTAAACAAATGTGTGTTTGAATTTTTGATGAAAATGATTAAACATAATGTTTAAATTTTTTTATTCTTTTGAAAATATTAGATAACAGAGAGTTTAAGAAAGATTCTTTAATTAATTTATTTTCTTTTAATCTTTTAAAAGTAATTAATAAAAGTAAAAATTAACGGATTTTTTTGTGTGTTTTTAAATTTTTAATCCTTATTATATTGTTTTCTTATACTACTGCCTTTTCATGTAAAGTAACTTCAAACTCTTTAACCATATGGTTCTAAATTTGTAATGTAATTCTTGAAAGAAAGGGGTTGTAATGTTTATGTATTTTGATTAGAACTACGAAATCATTTTGAAAATAAAACTAAGATGTTTTTTTGTGTAAGTAAAGACCCATTTGTAGTATTAAAATGTTTATAATTGATGTACATGGAAATTAATATCATCCAGTTTATTATTTTAATGTATTTAAAGATTTTTAATTTAATCTATTATTATGAATATTTTTTGAAGAACGTTTTTCTTGTTTTTATTATATGGTGGTGTTTAAAAAAGACCATATTATTAAAAAAATCATTATATTAGTTTAATAAGAAGATATAATAATCCATATTTGTTTTAAATATATGTATATGTGAATAAAGCATTGAAATATATTTTTTACTTAATTTTATTTTTGGATTATAGGGAAGGAAAATTTTAGTGTAGTTAATGTGTTTTCAAATAAAGTTCCATTGGTTTTTAATTTGGTTTAGGTGTGATTTTTTATTTAAATGTGTTTTTAAATAAATGTTTTTTTAAAATCTCAAATAATTTGAAATTTAAACAATTTTTCCTTCTTTGAGATATAAGTATCTTTTTAGGCGAGTGAGTATTTCCAAAATTATGTTTATGGATTTGTGCTTTTAAAATTCTATTCAATTTAAAGTTTGGGTATTGGTTTATGAATGTTTAAGTGAATGTGAGAAATTGTATTATAATTATTTTTATTAAATATTTTGGTTCCTTTGGTAAAATCTTGTTTAGTTGGTAAATTTTCCTATAAAATGATTATTTTTAGATGATTATATGATGTTTGGGTGATATAAGTAGACTTTGATATCACATGTATTTAAAATTTATAATTAAATATTGAATCATGTATAATATTCCTAAATAGGCATATTGGGTTGTGAATTGATTGGTTTTGGATGTCAATTATGATATTGTATAATTAAGTTGTTATATGTGTAATGTCCCTTCCCAAACTGGATGAGCAATATCAGATCAGTATGTTACAAAGTGGTTTCAAAACATTGATTTTTTTTAATATTTAGGATATGGTAGGAAGAGGTAGGAATGATCGGGACAAGGTATAAAAACTTTATCTTGTTCTTATCCAGTACTTGCATGAGATGAAGTATAAGTTATCAGGGATTTGATTTATGTTTTTTATTTTTATGTTATAGTTGAGTTATTTTCTACATCATTGATTCTTGAGTTATTGATTTTTGGTTTTACTCTCAGATCAAGGTGGTAAGAGGAACATGTTCATGAATCATATTAAACACATATGATTCAAATGACAATCATGTGCTTTTATGACATTGAAGATCTGATTATATAGTGATTTTATCTATTTAAAGTGTCCACAAAAACTTATATGGTTTATTCCTATATAATTTCTTATTGGAATTATACTCAACTGGATCATGATTTATGGTTCTTATTCTATGTACGATGACTATTTATGTCAATATATTCATATGGGATACATGTCCCTCAGATCATGTAGGTTAATCTAGATCCATGCTCGAGTGATGTAAAACCCTTATATTGTTGGGCATGTGTGAAGTTGTGCATCGTGTTGTTTGCCAGCACCCTTTCTCTATTATGTGAGAATATGAGTTTATGATGACCCTTGTTTGGGTTTTATGGTTTGGTAATACCAGATATTGATGAGATCCCTAAAATAGGTGATGTAATGTAGACTGCCTTATGGAATCTAAGATAGAAGCATCGAGGGTGGTTCCTGAGCTATGAACTTCAACGATATGGCCTATAGACTGCATCATTGAACCTAATTATTTTGAGGTATGACTCAAGGTATTGTTGAACCAAGTTTTTTTGTAGAATAATAAGGAACCTTGATTGTTATTTCTCGATATGAGGTATGTTATGTAATGGTTATTGTAGAGACAACGATGCTAGCCTACGAATGGGGGTGCCTTTATTGATGAGAATAATGGTTAGATGCCCATGTCATGTGACCATTACATGGGAGGTGATATCAAGTATATGGTATAGTCATGTGAGGGGTACCTTAGTTATGTACTATAAATGAAGGAAAAAATGGTACCTTTGGCCTGGAACAATCCTAACATGAACTAGAAGAAAAAAAAATTATTTGATTAAGCATGTGTGTTTAGAACTATAGGTATATGACTCATTTTTTCATGTGTTGACGTTTGTGGGTGTTTTTATATTGTAAAAAAATGGAGTATTTATTTATATTATGAGTGGTCCATTAAATAATCTCCTACATAGAGAATGAGAGGGTGAGCATTCATCAGACACATGAAGTATGTGGGATGATATATCCTTGGATTTTCTTTTGATGGCTATCTTAGTGATTTTTTGGGAATAATCATCCTAGTGTGACATTGGGGACACATAGATAAATAGATTCTAGAAAATAAATCATGATATAAAGGTTGAGTTGTAGAGGCCACATGACTTTTGGGGTTTAGGTCACTTTGATTATGTAAATGCACAGTTATATCCTGTGATTGGTAACATCCCAATACCTCAGACTACTGTATGGTGGTTGGATAGGTGATTTATACATGCCTCAAGCATACCTCTGTATACTCTAGTGTCTTACGACTACTAGAATGGGATTAATAAAATTCATGGGGATACTATACACTTAGTGACAGAGTGAAATAATAGTGAAAAAATAAGAAAGATAACATACATCACATAAATCAATAGGTGAACAACAATACATGAGTGACGAAATAAACATAAAATCAAGAAATAACCATGAATAAACAAACACATGTCCAATGTCATATGTCAAGTCCATTAAATACATTGAGTACAAAATTAAGAAAAAATAAAAACTCATAAGAAGGTAAAAAATAATTGAAAGGCCCCAAGCTATAGGTCGACTTCTATCTCCCAACTCTATCTTATAGAAAATCAAGCATCCTTTATGGGGAGCATGCACCTGTTTGAACCTATAATCATGAAATCAACTTGGGTACCTAATGACTTCCCAAACAGTGTGTGATTACAACTTAGTAATCCACCACTGATGATATCCCTACATAAATCCACCCGATAACATGTGCATGCTAAGTGTAGTAATCAAATCAGTTTACATTCATGAAAGAAAGTAAATAAATAAATAAACATCTGAAACTGGGATCTACAGTGACACCCATTAACCAAATTACCTACTTCATCTAGTGTCATATGTCTCTGAGCATACCATGAAGACTATGAAAACCTAATTACCCAAATCATATCCCAAAAAACAGAATATTGGGTGTTTTCTAGGTATCATAAACTACAAAATATCAGGTGTATTCTTAGTACCAAAAACCACCACATATTGGTTTTATTATCATTTATGACAAACCACCACACATCGAGTGTATTCTTGGTATCACAAACCACTATATATCAAGTGTATCCCCATTTATCATTAACCGCCACATATCGGGTGTATTCTTGGTATCAAAAATCATTTAATATCAAGTGTATTCTTGGTTATCATAAACCACCACATATTAGGTGTTTCCCCAGTTAACAAAAACCACCACATATTGGGTGTATTCATGGTTTCAAAATTTATACACATAATGAAAAATCCCATTTTACAAGTTCAAAAAATTTTTATGGGTAATAATGTAAACAAGGTATCCATTTGGAATGACCTCCCCATATCTTTTTTTTGTTTTAAATGGTAATTTAGTAAAAAAACACATTCTTAAACTTAATTTTTAACTTAGAGGTCATGCGTGGAAATTCATCATGGTTCACAACAAAAGTACCAAAGAAAAAAGATTATGGCTATCAGAGAAACATAGAGACCACCCACCATAGTCTAGATAATATTCACTTATCAAATATCATCCTTTGATTTAAGATAAAATGGAATATAATGAGAAACTATAAAAATCCATGAAAATAGGATATTTACATTAAATATGGTGAGATAGATGTAGAGTAAAATAAATAGTTAGTTTAGAAGGTAACAACGTGACATCATTACCACATTCCACCCAGTGTGACTAATAGAAGTGAAAAAATGGGAATCGAAGATGATCCACCTAAGATATTAAAGGGGAAGAATAAAGTTAAACACCACTGAAAATGGATGGAAAATGGTCCAAAAATCATATAAGAAAATTTTATGTCTTAAGGGAAGTATTTTAAAATTTTCCACTATTTTACTAAGGTACATAGCTTAGCCACATGGTTTTCAAAACCTTTCTTCAATCATGAGGACTCGACTATCCAAAAACTCATCACCACACATAGTTAGGGGAATGGTTAGAAAAACCATTAAAAAACCTTATAAAACACCATTTCAATAAATTTCAAGTTTTTCATGGTTTCCTGACCACCTTTTCATCATTTAACAAACCATACTCTCTTTTTAAACTATCACAGTCTAGGTTCATATTTTGGGTGTGTGGTTAGTGAAAACTGTATGATAACTATGCACCATATTCTACTTTTCTAAAAACTAAACTCCAAGACCTAAATTCCACAAGAACCCTAAGGGACTGTAGTAACACCTTAGAAGTTTCTTTAAGGGAAAAAATAAGGGGTTTTTTTAATTTAAAGAAATCATACCTATTCGGAAGGGAGGGGCTTTATAACCTCCCCACCATATATCATATCATCACAAATCTACACTCCCAAGAACATTTAAAAACCTTGATAAAAATATGTCTCCATTAGGCTTGAACATCCACCTCTTGTTCCCATGTTTCCTCCTAGTTCTTCCATACTTCTATAGTACATGTACAAGTAGAATGATCTTCCCCAAAGGGTCTTTTGATTGTAGTCCACAATATGCATGAGATGTTCCTAAAATAATGAATCATGATTCAAATTGACATCATAAACATCTGTTATATGAGAAGGGTCAGGATGATACACTATAAGCTAAGAGAGGCGAAACACTTCTTGCATCACTGCATACCTTTATGTAAATTCTATCCGGTAATCTATAGGAAAAATTCTCTCCATAATCTCAAATGGTTTGACATAACTCAATGCCATCTTTACCTGCCTCTGAATATGAGGTTTACCTAACCTTGAAAAACATGTAAGAAGAATCATTCACTGACCTCAAACTATAATGGACATCATCACCAATCATGACAATATCTCTACCTTCTTTGAGTATTCATCAACCAATTTCTAATTAGCTGGATCTGATCATAATTCTTGTATACTAATCTCAGTCCAAGAAAAACTGACTCACCAACCTCAAACCAATATAAGGTATATCAACATGAACTTATTTAAAAGTTATAAAATGGATACATATGAATAGTTTTTTGGTAACTATTTTTGTAATAGAATTCTACTAAGGACAAATGAATTTCCTAGGAACCCACAATATCAATGACACTGGATCAGAGCTTGTCATCAAGAACCTATATTTTATACTCAACTCACATACATTTGTGAATGGTAATCTAATCTCAGATATAACTATGTTCACACTTCCTTATTAAGGAATTTCTAGGACCTCAAGGTAAATCTAAGATCTCTATCCGATACACTACTCTATGGAACCTCATGCAGGCATACCAACTCTCGTACATATAGTCTACAAATATCATCATCTATAAATGACTCCATAATGGGTAATAAGTGTGGAAATTTCATCATAATATCAAATAAAACTTATGATGTATATTTTCCATGAGAAGTACATGGTATTCTCATCACAAAATCCATCGTGATGTTGTCCCACTTTGACTTTGGAATGGATAATGAGTGGAGTAGATTGGAAGGGCGTTGATGCTCTTCCTTCAGCTGCTATTAGGTGAAGCATTGAGAAACAATCCCAGCCATTACATTCTTTATTCCTTTTCACCAATAATATCTATAAACATCATGATATATTTTGGTCAGCCATGGATGCACAACCCATCGTGAGGAGTGGAAGTCCCTCATTAAGTCCCCACTCATGCTCACAGGGACCACCACTTGGCATCACAATAATAGAATCTCATATTCATATAAGGACTAATCAAGGGGGTATCCACACTATATATTCTATTTATCACAATCAGGAATTTGGAATTTGATTACTGGACCTCTTTTACCCTATATATGAGGGAATAAGTAATAGACAAGGGATCCAAAGTCATGCTTTCTTGGAACTCTAGAACATCCAGGTGTATCTATGAAAACAAAGACCATGATTTTCTATTCATTACTAAACTCCTAGAAAACATGTGACTGAGTATTTCTAATTAACTCATATTATACTATATTTACATTATTGAGAGTGTAATCTATATTGAAGCTGAATGATTACAAGTACTCTACCAACCTTCTCTTCCTGATATTTATGCCGCACTAGGAGAAAAAATATTTTAGATTTTATGATCAATATAGACCATGAAACACTCTACTAGAATTTAGTGCTGTAAACATATCAAGGAGTGGACTATAAAAGTTATCTTTATGTCATGAGTTGTGTAGTTACACTCATGAAACCTCATATTCCTAGACTCATAAGTTACTACCTTCCCATCATGCATCAACACTACACACAAGCTGATACATGAGGCAACACAATAAAAATCATAATCCATACCTAGATAGGGTAAGGTAAAAATTATTGTAGAAGTAAAACTATCATTTATCTATCTAAAGTCCACCTGAAAATAAACATACTAGTTGAACTACACCCCTCTCTTGGCCATGCTCATCAAGGACATAGTCAAGCGGGAAAAGTCTTGGATAAATCTATTATAGTAACTAGCAAGCCCCAAGAAGCTATTAATCTCAAACAAATTCAGGGGAGAATCCGAAGAAACCACCACATAAAACTTCTTAGGATCTATATAAATTCTTTCCCAATATATGTTATAGACTAAGAAATGTACTAAATCCAACCAAAGTTGTTATTTTTAGAATTTAGAATAAAGTTATTGACCCTAAAGTGTGATCAAAACTATCTTTAGATTCCTAAAATTGATCCTCTATGGACTTGGAGTACACTAATATGTAATTGATGAAAATAACCACAAAAGAGTCCAGATAAGGGTGGAATTATCTATTCATCAGATACCTAAAGACCATTGGTTCATTATTTAGCATGAACAACATCACTAGGTATTTGTAAAGTCCATATCTACTCTTGAAGGCCATAAGAGAGAAATATAAAGGCCATTATCTCAAATGATGGTACCCTGAGTGGAGGTTGATCTTTGAGAAAACGTGATCCCCTTTTATCTAATTGAACAAGTCATCAATGTGGGGGAGTGTGTACTGGTTCTTTACCATCATCTAGTTAAGTGTCTAATGGTCAACATGTAACCAAAAAGATCTATATTTTGTTATTGAAAAAAAAGAAACGGGGCAACCCAAGGTGACATGCTTGGCCGTATAAACCCATTTTACACTATCTCCACCAATTTGGATTTCAATTACAGTATCTCTTCTAGAAACTTCCTATAAGTAGTGATAGAAATTGGCTTCATATCTAGAATGAATTTGATCATAAAATAAATCCCACCATTGGAGGGTAATCCTATAATTACTTAGGAAATCCATACTAGAATATATCAAACACTAGGGGAAAAAAGGTTAGTAAGTATCTCCCTTGTCTAATACTATACTAATAGCTTAGACGATGATTCCACATTGTCGCTAAAGTTCAACCCTATGTGACCTACCCAGATATCCCCCTCACCGATATACTTGAAGCTACTATCCTTAGGATATGTGAATAATACTCATCATTGATAATAATCTACATGAACATGATATTGAACAAGCCCATCCATCTTAAGGATCATTTTAAAACGTTCCATATCCAGGATGAAGAAATCCCAAAGGAACTGACAAGTAGAAATTTCCAAGGCACAACATAAACACTTTCATATTCCATCCTATTTTGTACCTAAAGGTGCATTGATCGATGAGATCCCATACAGGTACTCTATGGTCAATCCCAGCCCTCCAAAAAACTAAGCAGAGACAAAATAATGTGAAGCACCTATATTACATAAAATAGAGAAAAGAGTCAAATCTACTAAAACCTACTTCATAAAATAGATGGCCTAGTATCTTGATCAGTTAGGGTAGACTCTACAACATGTAATTTCATTATACTATTACCCTATGCTTCTATGTGATTACCCTGAGTCACATTTCCCTATGGCCTCAACTATCTTTGAACCTAGGTCTTTTAAACACCACCACAATCTGTATGGCCAGTGGAAGGCCAAGTACCAGTCTGTTTAAGAGGAGTGGTCATAAAACCAAACCCAAGAACCAATCCAGAACCCCTACCACTGGGTTTCCATTATCCCTCTATAAAAAAATATTAGAGGTGACCCATTTTTATACACTGGGGGAACTTCTTAGGTGGTTGGGTAAATTGAGGTCTCTTATAACCTAGAGTTCCATACTGATTTCAACATACCTCACCACTTACCCACAGGGGAAGGTAGGATCCACTACTCTTCCTCATCAAACTACCACCCTCCTAGCACAAGTCATCATCATGATATTTCCTACTCCTAGATGACCCACTTCCACTGCCACCTATAGGTGTGAATAGTCCCATGGCCTGACCCTTGTTGAAATTCCTCTCATTGATCAGGTATTGGTTCAATATCTCATTACAATAGGTTAGGAAGAACACATTTACCTACACCTTGATCTCATAAAAAAGGCCCTCTTCAAAGCACTTGGCCTTGAAAACCTCATCACTATCCAAATAATGAGAGAAACATAGTAGATCCATAAACCAAGAGGCACAATCCCTGGGTTAGATAATTTCCCATACATGGGTTAGTTACTCCCAAGCACAAGTCTATTACCAAGCCCTAACCCATTCCTAGTCTTCTATATTCCAACACAAAAATAATAAAAATTTAATGGATATGATCCCACCTTGTATCATCCCTCCACCATATACTACTATATGGTTTCTGAACCAATAATTTCCATATACCTTATGTGTGCCTATCCATATGCCAGAGGACACTGACTAATGATGAGGGATTCTATAAAGCCATGTAAATACTATACCCTTCGTGAGAGAGTGAAATTACAACTGAAAAATAAGAAATATAAAATAAATCACATAATATCACATGCAAAGAATAAGACACAATCCAATCACTAAAAATAAACTAAAGTAATAACAATGAATCACTACAAAATATTTAACTTTTTCCAATAGGGTCATATCTGTTGGTAAAAGGAAATTTTATTTCGGTAAAATGTTTTACCAACATATATGTCCCTGTCACTTAAATGTCATTAAAAACTCTATCGCTAAATGTTTTTGCGACAGATAAAATAGTTCTGTTACAATTATAATAATACTAACAAATAATATATATGATGGTTAAAGTGTTTAACAATAGATTCTTATGAAATTTTTTTCCATTGGTAATAATATTTACAACATATAATATCAATTTTTAAATTACATTTTAATAACAATTATAAATTTTTTATAGCTAGTAAAATTTTATATTATATTTATTAATTTATCATATATAATTCAGCTGATTTGGTTATTCAAAATAATATGATTTTAAAGAATAAAAAAATTAGAAAAAAATTTAATTGTATTAATAATGAAATTTAATACAAAATGAATCAATACAAAAATGGAGTCATCCCACCCAAATGTTCCCAACACAATCCATCACACAAAGCCTCCACCCCACCAAAGCAAAAACAAGCTAAAACTAGAACCAGGACCAGTGAGCCAGCTCCATCTATACCAGAACCTTTAGTGCACCAGGACGAGAGAGTCATCCATGCCCCATGACTAGGGAGTCAGCTCTAAAGATAATCGTCAAGTAGTTGTAATACCACAGAGCCTTTATCTCCATGATCTCCACCACACATAACCAAAGAGTATACAAAAAACAAGTCATCTCCAGTACTGGTGAGAAAACAATTGAGTCAGCTCCCATAACAGTGAGAAACCTCGAGTTATAGCTATGTCAAACCCTTTATCTCTAATATATACATTACAATAAACCAAAAAGAATACCCACAAATCAGTGAAAAATATCTGCAAGAATTCAAAACAAAATAGAAATAAATGGAAGTATTAAAAAATTATTTTCATAGTGAGAAATTTTCATCATGCCTGTTGAAATATAAAGTATTTGAGAAAAATATAGAACTTCTACAAATTGATAATCAAATAGATAATTATAAATATCTAGTTCATTTTTTTTCAATGAAACAAGAAACCAAACAAATGGATACTCATAACAACTAAGATTAAAACACAAAACTCACCTTTTCCCATAATTGAATGCATAAATTACTAAAAATGACCATATCTTATAATCCTTCAATTAATGTCCTTTAAGATCAACTCTAGAGGGGTTAAGTTGATGCCCAAACTTCTAGATTTCTTTTTAAACACCTGGTGTATATGGTAAAAAGGGTTATCATCCATTTATGGTTAATATTTTTGATAAAGTGGTAATATTGGAATAAGTAAAGATTATATAACTCTAATATGGATAGGAAAATATGGTTTTATATGATATTTTAATGTAGAATAATGGGATATAATAAAAAATTATCTGATTAAATCAATTCTCAATTTTTTTAGTGGTGGGCATTATTAAACTGCATAATGATAAGATAGTTTATCTTCATCGCCCTATTATGTCAAAGGAAAAATATATAAATCTATTAGAGCCTCCAATAACTTTTTTTGGCTTGAAATTTAAGTTGAATACCACTTTAAGCAACCTGTTATCTTCGAATATTGGACACATTATGGTTCGACCTACTATTGTCAGGGTTTCAAGTCATAATTTTTCCATCGACAACATGACTGTCTTGAGGTGATACTTCACTGGAAATGTGTAAATAACACCCATCCTCTAAGATGTAACAGGAGGATATTGTGGCAGTGTAGGATAGATATATTGATTGTTTAACTTATGTGAGGATGAATCCTAATCCATATCTAGTGTAGAGGAAGATAACTGAGTTTTTATTCCACACATCTTGGGTCCTCAGCATTGGTGGAAGACTACTTGCCTCATTTCTCCAGAATGTCTTAGATTTTTAATCACCTAGAAAGGTGTCCTGCAAATGGTTCATCCAAAAATCCCTCTTCACCCCAAGGAATTCCAAGACGAGGCCTCCCCACATATAATGGAATATTGTTGATGAAAATTTCAAAAATATTGTGGCTACTCCTTTCCAAGTCACTAGAATGTAAGGATCATTGGAAAAACAACATGAACATCCTATCTTGGTGGAGGAGAGATTAGATCTAGACTATTTTAAAGCTATGAATGAAAGTTATGAATGCATAAAGGGAAATAATGTGGGAAGATCAATTGGGTTTGTGGTATGATGCATACACCCAAATGTTTTACTAGAAAAGGGATGTTTCCATTATTGGATGATGAGGGGTTCATAGTCATGGAGAAGAAATATTGTTCTTGTAAAGACTAATTGTTTATACCTAAGTATGTATCTATGTAATGAACAAGAAAGAGTTCATAAGCTTTGACCGGTATAGTCCACAATGATAAGGAAAATGAATTATTTAAGAGTGGAGTGGATTCAGTTGTTGGTAACAAGGATAATGACATTTTGTCTTTGGTTTGAGATCTTGATTCAATTTAGATAGAGAAATATGTTATGGAAAATGTTATAGATTCGGTGTCTAAATAACCTATGCTATAACCAATTAAAACATCAAAAGATAAGACTAGCTGTACAGAGGGAGAAGATCTAGGTGGTGGTTTATGGTCTCCAAAATTTTCTCAAATGATGAAATATTCCTTGGACATCTTCAGTAAGTCCTCAAGTTAATAATGCATTGAAGATCTGAATGTTAGGATCAAGGTAGCGTCAGATTAATGTTCTAAATTTTTATCGAAAATAATTCTACTTAGTCTCAATGATAAAGTCATAAAAAGGTGGATTAATTCCCCTTCCAAAAGGGCATGCAATGATAGGACATCAACGTGGTGGACAACATGTTGGTATGCCTAGATGTGCGCCATGTCGTGGTGCAAGTGAGCATGACATGGCGAGCCTATAGATTTTTTTAAAAAAAAGTGATTTTCCTAATGTACTGATGTCGAATTAAAATCCCATTTGGGGTCTTCCCCCTATTTGTGTGAAGCAGCCATAGAGTGAGCTCTTGATGACTCTACTCTCCTTTAGTTGATTTCTTACTTTGATTCTAAGAATTTTTTTCCAAGGGGAGTATTCATGGGATGGTAGTCTTATCATAATAGATATTGATAGAACTCAATTACAAGGTAGGAGGATGAGATTTTTTATATGATTTTTGGACTAGAATTTTTGATGCATCTCGTTGAACTAGTTTTAAAGTTCCCTTATTGGTTGATCATAAAGATTTCATAAATCCATTTGGGGTTAATGTCAGGGGGAACTCTATCTATTAACTTGTTCATTTTTTTTCAACTAGTGCTCAGTATAATGAAGCATACATATTGAATGCATGTTGAAACTACATGAAAATTGAATGCATGTTGAAACTCTATATAAATTTAAAGTGAGTCTGAATTTGTGTTGAAATTTCTTAATTATATGCAAATTTTTTATTAAATACAATTAGATCACCGAGCATAATATATAGTAAAAGGCATAATATTTAGTAATAATTTAATGTTTAACCTATTGAATAAATATAAGTAATGAAAGGAGAACATTAAAAAATTTTAATAAGAGACAAACAAACAAACAAATATATATATATATATATATATATATATATAACAATATGAAAATAATCACACATAAATTAAAGAAATAAAAAAAATTATAAAAATACCTATTAAATATTCTTTAGGAACCTTCTTCTAAATAATAACTTCAAAAGCAATGAAGTCAAATCCAAATTACCCATACATTACACAAGGTGTGTATAAAAATGAAAATATAAAAATATTTTTAAATTATTCATATAGTAGAATTGTTAAATTTTTCACCATATCCTTTTTTATGTCCTAAAATTTCAACAACCATAAAATGATAAATTGAAATTTAGTCAATGAAAAAAAATAAAACATGGTGTTGGTAGTTCATATAAATTAATAGTAAAAAATGCCCTACATTGAGGCACTTATTCAAGCCTATAGGAAAATCACAATGTATAGAAAAACCTAATTTTTCAAATTCAATTAAAAAAATATATCATTACCTTATAATTACATATAATCAATCATTAATTCTCATGGTGAATAAAATCATTCCCACAATATGGACCTGCAACAACAAACAATATAAAAAAAATGAATTTTAATGTTTAAAATGTATGACATACTTAAAATGTGTAGGAAATACAATGAAATATTCCAAAAAAATGATTATCCAAGTGATACATCTATCACTACAAATAGAAAAAACATCATTTTGAAAATGTATAAAATATTACATGCTTAACAGGTGAAAAAAATGACTATGAAGAATGAAAAAATCCAAAAAATAATAATAAAATAAAATACCTATGTCTCAATAATCACTGGTCTTCATTGTTCCATATTTTCTCACAATCCTACAAGCCAAAAAACTCATGTTGTAAAAAATTTTATTTTTTTAGAAAAGAAATGAAATGAAAAAAATATCAAATTTGAAATAACAAATGCATTTTGAAGTAAAAAATTTGAAACAAGTATTGTAATTAGTATCATATTGAATAGAACAACGAAGAACATTTGTGACGTCAATTCTTTTAGTTATACCACGTACCCTTGATGCTGATCCACCACTATTTGATCACTTGAGAAAAAAGAATCAATATTGGGTTTAGGTTTTCAATCAAAAATGCAAAAAAAAAAAAAATCCACAAGGGAGTGGCTGTAGTAGAATAACACATATTGTGTTTTATCCAAAAATGATATATTGGGATTCCTGATGAACAAAAACCACACTAACAATTTTTAAGGATATGGTAAAAACAAAGTAATAAAAGTTCAAAAAAAAGAATCTACCAAACCTTAAGTAGCGGGGAAAACATACATATATTTTTTAAGTTCTATGAACATCTTGATTTGTGAATCCTATAGATTATGAGTGACTTAATGTCTTAATAAATCTCTTTCCTATAAAAAATCATGTTATACAACCCAGAAATTAGATATAATTATGACGGCATAATAATTAATAGATTATGAATTGACTATTCTGACGTGAAAATGTTTGTAACATGATGTTGTATAATGAAATGGTGTAGGTAAAAAGAATAATGTATCTTAAATTGGGAAACACTTTGTAATTGTCAATGTAATGAATTTAGTGCATTACTCAGTTGTATTCCTATATTGCATCTGCAAGTTTAAAAGGTGTAGGTAAAATTGATGTTTTTTAATATGTTTAAGTTTTATGTATACTATAATTTTAGGACATTATAGAATGTATCCATACTGTATCCGTAATGGTAGAAGAATACATTACAGATTTATTGAGTTTATTCCTAACACAAACATGATATAAGGATATAAGATAGCTATTAACTATGAACTATAACCCCACCCGAAACATTGCAGCACTGGGAATTGAAAAAATGATGGTAACTCTTCCTAAGGTAATAAAATGAACACCTAAAGTGAAACTATGAAGAATCAAAACATCAAAATAAATAAACCAAAGAAAACATTCCCAGTGCAGAGTATCAAAATGGAGAAAAAAACATAGAAAGGATGAAAAATATAAGATCAATATAGAATGTATTCCTAACATGAACATGATATAAATTTATAAACACGAATAAACCAAATGAAATTAGATATATAAAATGAAACTAGAGGGTGATTGGGAAACTGAAGTAAAGAAGTGAGATGTGAGAGAGAGAACTGATGAACAACTGATGTCGACATGTGGATATTGGGTATCCTACAATAAGGTGATTCTGAAAAGGGGATTTCATGTGAGGAATCCGGCCAGGAGAAGGGAGGTGGTTCGTGCAATGATGTCTAAGGGTGATGTAGGTCGGGAAGAGGGAGGGGAGTTTTGTCAATGATGAATGCCAGCCAGAATAGTGAATGGGTTCCTGTGAGGAGGTCTTCATGGAACATCGACTGTGGGGATCACCAGCCGTGGGGAACAGAGAGGTAGTGTTGGGGGAGGGAGGTTATAGGGAACTATGACACGAGGAGGGGGGGGGGGGGGGGGGCTTTTTCGGGGCACATATGGGTTTTTTGTTATTTTTTCACATATATATATATAATGAAAAGAGTCATAAATTTATATAAAAATTTATATTATACAAGGATTATGTATATATGTATCAATATATATGTATGTATCAATATATATATATATATTACCAATAAATATAACTAAATTATTGATTTTTTAATTAATCATATATTTTTATTTTCAAAAAGATATACTTATAATGGCTAATATATATATCTGTATACTCATTTTTTGGAAAAATATTTGATATTATTGAATAATTTATTGGCAATAATTTTTTTAATAGTAAAATATTTGTTGTTAACAATGATTGATAATAACAGATTCATTTATCAGTAAATCAATTGTTGGTATTATTATGATAAGACAACAGATTTAAATGCTGATAAAAGATTTGATGGTATTGAACTACTTATATAAATAGATATATGTATTGGTAAAAATAATTGTTAGTAAAAATAGTTAATATCAATGGAATTTAATATCTATTGGAATTAATAGTTTTACCAATAGATATATTATCTATCGAAAATTTTCTGTTGGTAAATGTCATTTTTTTGTAGTGAATAAATAAATACATGTCTAGTTTCATATGTTAGGAACATGGTATATATTTAGTTAAATAATAATACAAAACCAAAACCCAAAAGAAGGACTAAAAGCCTCCAAAGGCCCTACTCTCTAGCCTGGATCCCATCTTCCAAATCCATCAAATATAAAATTAAGCATCTGTCATGGGGAGCTTTCCATTTTTTGAACCTGTAATCATGAAATATACTAGGGTATAAAATGGTGACCCAAGTATGGTGTGAATATTACTTAGTAGGCCACCACTAATGACTTCCCAAAATAAATGTATCTAGTAGAATATACATGTGAAGTGTAGTAAGCAAAAAAAAAATTCATACCTAAAAGAGAGTAAATAAGTGAATAAACATCTGAACTTGGCCTTCACAGTGACACCCAAGGATGGACTTATCTTCTTCGGCTAGTGTCAGGTGTCTCTAATCATGTCTTGAATACTATGAAAACTCAATTACCCAAATCATATCATAAACCACCATATATTGGGTGTATTCTATATATCTTAAACCACAACATATCAAGTGCGTTCTGGGTATCACAATCCACCACATATCAGGTTTATTATCTATTATCACAGACCACCATATATTAGGTGCATTCTTGGTATCAAAAATAACCACATATCAGGTGTATTATTATTTATAACAAGCTACCACATATCAATGTATTATTGGTATCACAAACCACCACATATCAGGTGTATTATTAGTTATCATAAGGAACCACGTACTGAGTGTATTCCCAATAATGAGAAACCACCACATATTGGGTGTGTTCTTGGTATCACACATTATACACAACATGAAAAATTTCAATTTCCAATTTTAAAACAATTTCATAGGTAATAATGTAGACAATTTGTTCCATTGGAATCAAATCCCAGTATATTTTTAATAAAATTTAAAGGGTAATTTATTAAAGAAAAAAACATTATTAAACTTATTTTTTAATTTAGGGTTCATGAATAGAAATCCAACGTGACACAAAATGAAAGAAATAATGGAAAAAGAGAATGGATGTAGGAAAAAATTAAAGACCACCTACTTTAGGTTAGAGAAGATTCACTCATCGAGTAACAACCACTACTTCAAGCAAAAAAAAAAAATTTATAAACTATAAAAACTCTAAAATTAGGTTATTCATGTTAAACAAGGTGAGAGATATGTTTAAGGAAAGAAAATTTGTGATTCTAAGGTAATAGAGTTATAACCTTACAAAATGGATCCCAACACGAAAAAAGGAAGTGAAAATGATGGATAATTGTCACAACCCATCCCAATGGGGCCCATGTCATGACTACCCCAATCCCTCCTCCAATAGGCCAGGGGCTAGAGAATAATTCCAAGTACGTATATCTCACAAATGGGAGTCATTTTACTAAGTAGCTGTACGCACAAAAACATCTTCAAACCCACAAAGCTAAAAAGAGAATACACCAATCACCATGCATGCACACACTAATAATTAACCACACAGTGCAATAGGAAAGTAATGTATATTAAGGTAAACTGAGGTAGAATAGAATCCCAAAAAGAGAAAGACAACTATAAATTCCAACCTAAAATAGGGGTATTAAAGTTGCTGTAGAAAGCTACCAGAAACACCTCAGTCATCCAATATCATAGGGCACTATTCGGTCCTATTCCTGCTCCACATAGGACTCCTTCAAATCATCAGTCATCTGCAAAAGACACAACACATGTGAGAAAATCCCATAAAAAGGTGAGTAAAACAATAATCAATATGACACACTAAAACCACAAAGGAAAAACCACAAAATAATGCACAGTGATCTCAACACAGGTATACTCCCATACATATACCAAGAAACATCCAGATATACTCATAAACAGTCACAAATAAAGAGAGGATAAGTTACATCCAATCACCATCCACATGATTCTCCTCATGGTACACTCATTTGGGGAGAACTCACTCCACGATCCATGATGTCATTGGGGACTCCTATAATAGGTCTTGCTAATTTGGGCCTTGTCCAAAGATAAAATTCTGGTCAAAGATCATGATATACAAATATGAGATTCTCCTCAGAGAATACCTTGAACCCAATCTATATTAACCCACAACATATGAGATTCTTCATAGAGAATACCAGGAACCCTACCAATGCAGCTTGTAACGTAGGGGATTCTCCTAAGAGAATACCATGAACCCTATTGATACAACCCACTAGATGGAGGATTAAAGACCTGATCTTAGAGATCTTGTCAATACCTAATAAAATCCATCAGTGGTGATACAATATCACTCCAGTCCCAAGGGGGATTCTACAACTCTATATAGGACTCTATCGTCTGGAAAGGATTGCTACCTAGTGGTGTAAACACAATGTCATACTGAACCCTCTAGGAAAGGACCAAGGGTATGATTTTAACCTATTCTAGTCCTTAATAAAAATCCACAAATCCATATAAAAATTACCAACTTTTCATGAGGGTCCCAACACCACAAATGGCTCATCAAATGAACTTACGGTTTGAATGTTATGGGCATTTTAGTGAAAAGGGACCGGTTGGGTCTGGGTCTGGTCGGGTCGACCCAACCCATCGGGCCTAACCTGACCCATTCAGCCCTGCCCGCCCGAGATGGGCTTGGCCCTCTGTTGGACTAATCCGGCTCACCGCATGCAGGTCGGTCCACCTACACCAGATGCAGCCCGACTGGCTGTGCCCCACCCTGGTCATGCGGTCACTGACTGTGTGGCAGCTGGTCGCCCTAGTCAATGTGTTTGGTCTATGATCTACATGGCCAGTCTGTGTGACTAGTTCCCACCCGCAGCTCTGGCGAGCCATGTCCTTCCACTGTGACCTCCTTCTATGACTGTTCTCTGCCATGATGGCTCCCACAAGCCACCCACAACCATGACGACGCGGGCTTCCACCACCATCCATTGAGCCGACAATATCCTTTGCCAGCAACCAGGCACCGACATGGCCCACTTCTGTGTCCCGATCACTGCTGCTACGACCTCCTCTCATGGATCTTCCCGCCACCCTTGTCCCTCATGGACCTCGAGTCACCGCTGCCCGCCCTGCTTGTGGTTTTTCTTCCTGGACCACCTAGATCATTGCGCCACAAATAAAGGGAAGAAGATTTAGGGGAAAGGAGACAAAACACAATAATGCACAAAGTGGATAGATATGGGCCTTATTCTTGTCGGACTAGATCGATCCATGTTATAATTGAAGAAGGGAGAAAAAACTAAATCAATTATTATTTAGATTCAATTCCTGATAAATATCCTGAAATCAAAAACCCATCCCGCAAATATATGCATGATCTATGAATCAATCCATTCATCGATTGATTCAAGTTCATCATAGGAATTCAAGAATGGGGAAGGAAATAAAATCAAAACACATTCCCTACCTGGGATTGGATATTTTTCTCTCATGGATTCGATGTTGTTGACGATCTGTTGAAGAAAAATATCGATCCATGCCTCCTTTTTCATTCACCATTGAGAGGAAAAAATTCAGGCTTCTATCAAGAGATCTCAAGGAATTCCATGGTTGTGAATTGTAACCATGGGCCCCTACCTCTAGGTTTAAAAAAAATGAAACAAAACTATGCCTCTACGCAACACTAAATTTATATATTTTTATTGAATATTTTAATGACGTTCAAGTCTAAAATTTAATTTTCACCCTCGACCCGTGATGGTTGAGGTTAGGTCCCACCTAAGGTAAAAACACTATTTTGGATACAACAGTTCCATCATATTTTCAGTTCAATAACCCTTTTATAAGTTATTTAATTTCAAAGTTATTCAACAAGTGTATTTAATTTAAAAACTGAACATTATTTAAAGATTCATTTCAGTCACACCAGGCCTCGGAATCTCGAGGTGTCTCAGTGCTTGGTCTGATTATTTTCCCAATTAATTTATTAAAATAAATCCAGGAAAAATCTAAGACATTAAATTCTCCTCACCTTTGGGCTTTGCGTCCCTAAAATCCAAAACAAAGGCTAATCAACATAAAGATGAGGGTAATGGGCACACATCTGAGTCTCTCACTCTCAGGTGTTCTCCTAGAGCTTACTGTTCTGTAACCGAATGTGCACTAGAGAAATAGACTACCCATGAAGGATCCTCTCTTATCGATCCTTGATCTCCAGTGGGTACTCCATAAACGTCACCCATTTTCAATTTCTAGCTCGCCCCAATTGATAACGTGTGATGGGTCATGCATGTACCTCCTCATCTGCAAATCATAAAAGACATCATGCACCCATTACAACTGTGGGGTAGATCTAGGTGGTACTTCACCACAAAAACTCTGTTCATAATCTGAAAAGGGTCAGTGAACCTTGGAGATAACTATTCACCCCAACCAAATCTCTACAATCCCTGTTGAGGTGAGACCCAAAGGAAAACATGGTCCCCCATGAAACTCAAAGGGCCTCCATCTCCTATTATAATAAAACTTTTTCGTACTTTGTGCAGTCCTCATCCACTCTGGGATGATTTTCCCCTTCTCGGTGGTATCCCATACTAACTCTGGGCCCGTAAGTGCTAACTCCCCTAGGTCAGTCCAGCATAACAGTGATCTGTAAGGTCGCCCGTACAAGGCCTCGAATGATGCCATACTAATAGTGGAGTGGAAGCTATTGTTGTACGAAAACTCCACCAATGGTAGGTGGTCTCCCCAACTGCGAACAAAGTCCAAGTTGTAGACACTTATCTTGTCCTCTAGAACCTGGATGGTCCTCTCTGTCTGACCATCCGTCTAGGAATGAAAAGCTATGATCAACCACAAATGAGTCACAAAAGCCTCCTACAAACCCCTCCATATCCAGGAAGTGAAATGAGAATCATGGTATGAAATGATTGTCGAGGGTAACCTGTGATGTCAAATTATCTTCTGAACATAGAGGCATCGCAATATCTCTACAGAACTCTGCTATAGGATGGGAAGAAAGTGGGATGACTTGGTGAGTTGGTCAATGATCACCCAGATGGTATCATGTCCCCTATAAGTGTGTGTCAAAACATCCATGAAGTCCATCGATATCCCATCCCACTTCCACTCCAACAACTCGAGTGGCTGATTCAAGCCTATTGAAACCTGGTGCTCTGCCTTCACTTGTTGACATACGAGACACCGAGAAATGAACTCCACCACTTTCTTCTTCATCCATGGACACCAGAACTAATTTCAGAGGTCCTAGTACATCATTGGAACACTAGGATGTACTTATAAGTTAGATATGTGTAACTACCTTAGATCCTCCTCCCAAAACACCACTGGAACAACCATGCACCCTATGAAGAGAATGCAATGCTCCCCACCTATAAAATATCCATCAGGGGCCTTCCCTATGGACAACTGAGCACATCAAGGATGGTAGTTAACATCCCCAAGATGTGCCTCCCTAAGTCACCGTACGAGTGGAGGGGTAATAACCATCAAATGGAGATAAGATACTCTACCATCATCCATGAAGGATATCTACAGTGTGGCCAACTATTTCGATGGATCACTCAAGAACTACAAGATGGATCTCATACTGAGCCCTTCTGCCACCACGTTCTCCTTCCTAGGAGTATAGACAATCTCGAAGTCATAATCCTTGAGGAACTCTAGCCACCACCTATGTCTCAAGTTTAAGACCCTCTGAGAAAATACATACTTGAGACTATTTTGGTATGAGTAGACGGTAAACCGCTCTCCCATCAAGTAATCCCACCACATCTTCAATGCGAAGACCACTACTGCCAGCTCTAGATCATGGGTCATGTAGTTCTACTCATGCTATCTCAAATAGTGTGAGCCATAGAAAATCACTAATTTCACCTAAATCAGGGGAAATAAAAGTTTAGTCCTTGATGCATTAAAGGACACTACATACTTTACACCCTCATATGGTAGCCTCAATATAAGAATGCTTGTCAACCTCTGTCTCAACTCCTGAAAACACTGTTAGCACTTCTCAATCCACATAAAGGGATATCCCTTATTTGTTAAAGCCATAAAGGGCGATACTACCATGGAAAAGGTGGTCACAGACCTCTGATAGTACCCAGAAAAACCCAGAAAACTCCTCACCCCAGTCACACTCCTAGGTGGATCCAAAGAAAGCACCGCCTCAATCTTTGTTTGATCCACCACAACTCCATCCTATGAAATGTCATGTCCTAGAAATTGGACCTCTGAAATCCAAAAATTGACACTTCAAGAGCTTACCATAAATATGGTCCTCTCATAGAATTTCTAGGACTATCCTCAAGTGTATCGCGTGCTCCTCCTTAGACACTGAATACACCAAGATGTCATCAATGAAGACCATGATGAACCGGTCAAGGTATGGATAGAGGATCCTGTTCACGAGTCTTATTGATACGACTAGGGTGTTGGTTATTCCGAACGACATAAAAAAGTACTTTAAGTGGCCATACCAACATATGAAGGCTGTATTCGACATATCCTCATCCCGTACATGAAGCTGATGATATCCAGATCTGAGGTCTATCATTGAGAACTAGTTTTCTCCCTTCTGCTGGTCGAAGAAGTTGTCAATTCTCTGTAGCGGATACTTATTATTCATAGTCACCTAGTTAAGGTTCATGAAGTCAACATATAGCCACAAACTCCCATATAACTTCTTGGAAAACAAAACTAGGACCTCTCAGGGTGAAACGTTGGGTCTCACAAAACCCTTCCTCTGCAAGTCCTCCGGTTATACCCTAAACTCACAAAGCTCCACGGGATCCATCCGATATGAAGGTGTGGATATAGGTACTATATCAAGGCACATATCAATGAAAAATTCAACCTCCCTATGAGGAGGTAATCCTGGAACATCCTCAGGTAATATGTCCTTATACTTGTCCACCACTACAAGAAACTGGGGACTCCTATCCTCCACCGCACCAGGGTGAGGCTAGCCAACTGGTGAATGATCGACTACACCCTCCTATGATAAAACCCATCCTACATTACATGAATTTCTATTTTTTCTAGTAAATGAAAACCTAGTCCCATCTCAATGGAAACACCACACTCTATGCCTAAAAAAGTCAATCTGAGCATGAATTATGGATAACTAGTCCTTACCCAGAATGATGTCGAAGGGCCCCAACTCCACTACCAGGAGATCCCATACAAAGCTATCACCTCCAATTGTAATCTCACACTTCTAGAACCAGTGTGTGATCATTGAATCCCCTTCTGTAAGAGTCTATAAACGTAAGGATTGAGCCAACATATCCACCTGAATCTCCGAGCTCTGAACAAGGTTCATATCAAGGAAGGAGCGACTAGAATATATGTATTTAAGAACTAAAAATAGGGTGGAAAAGACACATTCATAACTCTAATCATCTCTGGAGAACCGGGTTCATAAGCCTCCATCGGCTGAAGTGGGGCCGCCCTTGTCCACCAGCTCTGGGGGCCCATGGTGGACCACCTAGGGGTGGTGGTGGTAGTACCTTGAGCCTCTTACCACCACCTACTTCTCTACCTTCTCCCCTATCACATTCTATTCCCTGAGAACCACCCTTATTGAACCTCTTCCTCTGCCTCGGTGGTCCCTTGACCATCTGTTGATCAATATTAAGGCGTGTCGGGAAATCACAAGCTATGTATCCCTGACCACCACAACTGTCTGTACCTCGAATATCCTGATCTACAATGGGAGCCTTGCACTACTGATCCTATATCCTGGGGATGTCTCCTAATATACCTTTCATGCTTGGGCCCCTTCATCTGATGTCAGCTACACACCACAAAATACTTAGCTACCTGGTGCCTGATGGTTTCTCCTACTGCTGGTGTCTACTCTACCAAGAATCTCTCCATGAGAAGATCTCTCTCTAGTACCCCATCATTAGTAGAGTTACTAAGATATAACGTGGATTCCTTTATATCATAGCATAGTCCATGTTCAAACACCTGAGTAATGAAAAATGGGTCTCACACCATATCTGTGGAGTAGCAAGAAAGCTAGGTAAACCTCACTGAGTACTCTGCTACTATCTGGCTGCCCTACTATATTTGCAGGAGCTCATGTATGTGTGTTGAGCATAAAGTCACATGAAATAACTCCTCCTTGAAGAGGATCTCAAAGTCAACCAAATATAGAGTCGTCTCATCATGTTTCTAGATCACTAAGCTCCACCATAACCCCACTGATCTTTGAAGAAAACTCGTGGCTATGACTTCTATCTGATCAGTAGGTGTCCTCGAAAGGAGGAATACATGTGTAACTACATCCATCCAATCCTCAGATACCTATGGGTATATCTCTCCCTTAAACCTAGGAGGTCACTGCCTCTGGAAGTCATGCAATGCACTCAGCCTATGTGTATCCTTTACTGATAGCGCCATCAAGAACTACTGCTCGACGGGTGGCACTACAATAAGAAAATCATATGGAGGATCCATGTATGGAATAATCCCCTGTACTAATGCCTCATCATTAGGTGTATCATCCTCATAATCACGTATTAGAATTATGGATAGTTGTCTGCATGGAGGCATTCTGAAATAGATCAAGATGAACCACAATCGATAGAGTATATCTAGAGAGATGACTCATGAAGGACATGAGAAACAAAAACCATTCCTATATGATGCATGTACCATTTATTTCCCTAAAACCTATTTTTTTCATGTACTGAGTTAGAAATCAGGTGTCCAGAGTCCTAGTATAATAATACGTTTGCCATCGTACCAATACTGGATTTCCTGGCCTGAAAAATGAACTCAAAGAACTTAACAATATTTTCCCAAACCAATCTCACAGACTCCCGGTCCCAATGTGAAACTAACCAGATCCGATACCACTCTGTCATGACCCGTGCCAATGGGGAATATTCCATGAATACCCCAAGATAACCTCCAATAGGATAGGGGATGGAGACTGGCACTGAGTAGGAATATATCACAAACGGGAGGCATTTGCCTATGTACCTGTACGCACACACTCATCTCCAAGCCCATAAAGATAAAAATAGAAAACACCAACCAACAGCATGCATACACTAATAACCAACCATAGAGTGCATTAATAAATTAAAGTACATGAAATTAGACATGTCCATAATACAAACCCACCAAAATAAAGAAAAATGCAAAGTCCAACCTATAAACAAGGGTACTGAAGCTACTGCAGAAATCTGCCAGAAACACCTCAGCTATCTGATCTCATAAGGCACCATCCTGTCCTGATCCTGATCCTATGAGGACTTCCTCAAAGTGTCGGTCATCTGCACAAAACACGACACTTATAGAAAATATCCATACATGGGTGAGTAAAAAAATAATCTGTAGGACACCCCAATACCAAAAAGGAAAAACCACAAAAGAATGTACAGTCATCTCTACATAGGTATATTCCCATATAAATTCCAAGAAACATGCAGATATACTCATAACCATCCACAAAGAATGAAAGGATAAGTCACATCCAATAATCTACCATAGGATTCTTCTTGAGGGACACTCATTCTAGTAGAACTCACTCCTCGAGCCTTAATGCCATCAGGGACCCCTACAAGAGGTCCCGCTAATTTGGGCCCCACTCAAAGAGAAAATTCTAGTCAAAGATCATGATATAAAGATAGGGGATTATCCTTAGAGAATACCGCAAATCCAATTTGTATTAACCTGCAATGTAGGGATTCTTCTTAGATAATGACACAAACCCTACTGATGTGACTTGTAATTTAGGGGATTGTACTCAGATAATACCCTGAACATTACAGATACGGCCCACTAGATGGAGGATTAACACCCTGCTATCAGAGGTCACATCAATACCTAAGAAACTCAATCAGGGGACATAGAGTATCACTCCAGTCCCATGGGGGATGCTAAAACTATATCTGGGACTTTATCCTCTCGAGGGGATTGATGCCTAGTGATATGAAAACAATGCCATACCGAACCCTCGAGGAAAGAACTAAGGTGAAGCTTATCACCAACTATGGTTTTCACTAAAAACCCAAAAAGCCATATCAAAAGGAAATCTTCATTTAGAGGGTCCCAACACCACAAATGTATTGTAAAACAGACTTACAGTTTGAAAGTTATGGGTATTTTAGTGAAAAGGGCCCGATGGGGTCTGGGTCCATTCTGACCAGGTCGGACTAACCTGACCTGATCCGACTCGACCCGGGGTCCACATACCTGACCCGCTGAGTCTTTCCCACTGGGTATGGCCCACCAAAGCTGGTCTTGGATTGCTGTCACCCCTGCCCTCCGCATGCGGGCTGACCCACCTTCACCGGACGCGGCCCGGTTGGCCGCGCCCCACCTTGGTCACCCAGTCTCTTGACCACTTACCAACCGGTTTCCCCAGTCAATGCGGCCGATCCCCAATACACATGACTAATCCACATGACCAGTGACCACCCATGGTTTTACTGTGGTTCCTCCATTTGCCGCTCCACCGACGATCCGCGTCCCTCCGCCGTGGCCTTCTACTACGACCGTGTGCCTCCACCGTGGCCCACCTGGCAGCGGCCCCCGAAAGACACCTGTAGCCGTGCTACCATGGGATTCTGCCACCATCCGTTGATCCGGAGACCTCCTCCACTATCACCTAGAAATTAATGCGTCCCACTAACTTATCCTTATCACTTCCACTATGACTCTCCCCCACCGTTGCATTCCCTCTTGGATCGTGGCTCACCGCCCTGCTGGAAGCTATTCTAGCGAGACCGCCTAGATCATTGATCCATAAAGAACGAGAAGTGGATTTGGGGGAAAAGATGAATAACACAAGAACACAAAAAGTGGATAGATCTAGGCCTTTTTCGTGTCGGCCTTGATCCGCCCATGTTAGAATTTAAGAACGAAGGGAAACAAACTAAATCAATTATAAATTAGATTCAATTCCCGATATACATCCCAAAATAAAAAACCCATCCCGCAAATATACACATGATCCTTTAATCAATCTGTTTGTTGATTGATTCACGTTCGTCATAGGAATTTAAGAACGGGGAAGAAAATAAAATCAAAACACACACACTAACGTGGATTGGATCGTTCACTATCATAGATTTGTTGTTTTTGACGATTTGTTGAAGAACAATCTCGATCCGCATCTCCTTTTTCATTCTCCATGGAGAGGAAAAACTTCAAGCCTCTCTCAAAAGCTCTTAGAGAATTCCAGGGTTGTGAATTGTAATCTTTGACCCTACCTCTAGGTTTAAAAAAAGGAAACAATTCTCTACCACTGTGCAATGCCAAATTCAAATATTTTTATTGAATATTTTAATGACTTTAACATCCAAAATTCAACTTTCACCCTTGACCCGCGTTGGTCAAGGATATGCCCTACTTAAGGTAAAGCCGCTATTCTGGATGAAACTGTGCCCTCAGATTTTCATTCTGAGCACCTGTTTAGAAGTCATTAATGTTAAAATTTAGCCTCAGATCATTTTTAATTTAAACACTAAAATTTATTTAATGATTCATTCTGGTCACACCGGGCCTCAGACTCTTAATCCTTATCAGCACTTGGTCCCAGTATTTTCCCAACCAATTTATTAAAATAAATCAGAGAAAAATACGAGTCATTAAAATAATTGAATTAGATCCACTCGAGATCTCAGAGGTCAAGAATAAATATCAATAATAATAAAAATGGTTGAATAAAGGGCCTAAAAATCATATAATAAAGGGTTAGGGTGTAAGGGTGGTTTCTTAAATTTTTCAACTTTTACCAAGGTGAACAGTTTGGCTACATAGTTGGCCAAACCATGTAGACTCCACTATCTAGAAAACCTGCACCTCTCATGGTTAGGTACATGGCTATAAAAACCATGTATAAACCTTGATAAAGACCTCTCAAATAAGTTATAGGTTTTAATGGTTACCAAGACCCATTTTCACAGTTTTGAAAAATCATGATCCTCCCTTTTTTAAACCCAAACGGTTTGGGTAGATGGCTGGAAAAACCATGTTATAAACATTCAAACTATTCAATTATTTGAAAAATAAAAATACAAGCCCCAAATTCCCAATGAACTCCGGATACCTCGCATACTCACGTAGATATTTCTTTAAGGATAAAAATAAAGGGTTTTTATATAATTCAAAATAAACTATACTAATTTAAAATGGCAGGGTTTTAAATGAAGTGTTCCTAGAATGTAGGTTAGGTCGAAATGGGATGGATATTTAGTACCTTGAGTCCCATGTGGGAATATTACTTGAGAGGCACCCATATATCATGAGGTGTTTTGAAACCTTCATTTTCCTGAAATCTTAGAGATTGGTCAGAGAGTGCTAATTAAATTTAGTAAATAATCAAATTTGGATTGTGATCAAGTATGTTATTATAGTATAAAGGTATGATAAAACCTATCCTTTTTTGAAGAATGGGTAAGGGTGTTGGCCTTTAACACTGTATCAAACTTTGGTTATTGAAAGAGTTTCTTTGGGGATGCTAAAATGTGTTTTACTAGTAAGAACTAGTTCATTGTAATATAAGTGGAACTTGAGATGAGTTCAATATAGATAATTGAGGAAATTATTGATGGGTATGGGAATTATGGTTGGGTTGTAATGGTCAGATCATATGGGATATTATATTTTACCTTATATAGAATGTAAAAGGAGGTGTGAAAATCATTGGGTTTTGTGAGGATTTGAGGACTGATGGAATCAATGTGGTATTGATAAATCTAGAAAATTTATTAACCATCGAGGTTAAGGAACTAGTGAAATGTTGAAACTGCTAATGATTTGCTGGTAATCTATAGAAAGTGGGAATGTGATAGTCACATTATTGTGTTTTTAGTCACTTCTATTGGGATATATCCAAAGATACAATGTTTAACTATAAATCATTGTCTTTTTTTAATATTTGGAAGGAGCATTGTGATTTCATAGACCCTAGTACGAAGATAATGTGATAGGTATATAATAATTTAATGATTAGGGTTTATGAAAGTTAGTGTTCGATTGATAATGAGTTTCAGGTAGGATCATGTCTTTTGAGAAGGAACAAATAACGGGGATCACACCGTAGGTGGTTTGAGCATGAAATTCCAATTTTAAAATATTTTTAGTGAATTTTAGGGGTTTCCTGATGGAATAAACAACTTAGAGGTGGTTTTAGTTTTACTCCAGTTCTTGGAATCAAGTGATTGGTTATGTTTGGTGAATGAGAAATACCTAGTTATGTGAATTGATCAATGAGTATTAGGTGAAGTTAGTATATTCAGTAATAGGATGATGTGTGGTTTGGGTAATAGTATAGTGGTGTGGCCAGGTCTAAATTTTTATAAACAAATTGGTAGAATGACTGGGTCTATGAAGGGTCATTTTTTTCAAGAAAGTATGATGACTGGTATGATGGTTTAATGATTTATGTTATGAGAGTTATATTGGGGGGGGGGGGTGAAACATTGGGTTTTGGTCGGAGTGGTCAAGTGATTCTCAGGTATGATACTGATTAGGTGATGGTCTAGTATAGACCTTCAAAATAAACTATGGATGTATGTCATCAGTAAATTGAGAATTCATGAATTCCACTAGGATTGGGGCATCATCATAGAGTTAGTAGAAGTATCCTATGCTCTCTTGTGAAAGTAGTCAAGTTTTTAGAGGCAATAAATTTAGTGAGGTATGAACTAGTGCATTTCATTTTAGATTAAGCATGAAAACTTTGATAAGGATTTATTCATGTCATTTAGGTGATGAATTTAATTTATGATGGGACAAAGTATGAGGAATAAGTGATTCACATTATTCACTAGTTTGGGTGTGGTGTCATAAAAAACTTAAGTAGTGGGATATGAGGAGTTAGTATATGAATCTAAAATCAACGATTATTATGGTTCATGGTATCTAAATATAGATCCTTTTAAAAAATGAGAAGTGTTATGGTAGGTAGGGTATAATTATCTGCACCATTTTGTATAACTGGATTCAAAATAAATCCAGTTTTTAATAGATTTAGAACCATGGGTAATTTAAAATTTTCAATTCTGATAATGAATTAGCATTTCTATACATGTTTTAAATGATATAAGGGATGTTTTTGAGATGGTAGTTCAGATATAATTGAATTAGAATGAGTTTTTAGGTTTTATAAAACTGAATAGTACAACCCATTGGCTATAGAGGGCCATTGAGTACTTGGTTGGGTGGTAGTGAACACCTGGTGGGGTTATAGGGGTGCAAGAAAACTGGATGGGTCTACCGGGTGCCAGGTTTAGTGAAAAAATTAGATGGTGTAGTTGCACTAGTTACTTGATATCACCTATAACTTATTTTCTTAAAATCATGGAATAATTATCATTCCCCCTTTCTTTTTATACCCATTTTAGGTTTCTTCTATTGGAGTGTCTGACCAATGAGAAGGATTCACCCTTCAATCCCTCTTCTCTCCTTTGATTCTCTGTTGAATAAAAGGGATCATAGTGGATTTACTTAGTCATCAAGGTGAGTTTTCTTCCAAATCTTTATCCTCTTTCCTTATTCTCTGTACCCATCTTATTTAATTTAGTTAGAGCTAAGAATTTAGATCCAATTCCACAAAATCATGGTGGAATCATTCAAGGATGATAGAGATTTAGTGAAACTTGAATAAAAGAGGCTTCATGACAATAAACACATTATTTTTTACACCATTTCATTTTATATGAGCCACTAACATAATTTATTTTGTTTTTACATCTAATCAGGATAAAATTTGTTGATGAATTTATTTAGAGTGTTAGAGCCTTTATTGGTAGTGGGATTAGGGGTATGTTACGAGTGATCCACATGCATTGCTCAAGGTATAAAATTATACCATATAGTGAGTTATCCCTCAGTTATTATATGTTAAATTAATTTGGATTAATCATGTTAATGAATTATAATTATTTCATAATTAATTAAAATGGTCTATTTATGGATCCGGGACATTGTAAAGGTGATGAATGGATGACATGTGTGTGTAAAATTTTGGGTGATGGTGGCCAGACATTTCTTGAGAGGATAACTTCATATTGAAGTAGGTAGTTCATTTTGTTACTAATTTGTATTTTTTTTCATATATTTTATGGACTATAAGAATGGGTAAGAAGGTGAAAGTGAATGGGTATGGAATCATGTGTAGGCAACCCTATATGAGGATGAACTAGGGTTTGAGTGAGGATATTATAAAAAACATAGGTGTTATAAAGTTAGTATTTCTCCATTGATAGATACTGACAATTTATGAGAGGGTTATTTAAAGAGTTGGAACCATGAGGGGTGTATATTCTTTTTACTCTAGCTTGATGAATTGGGAGTTTCATGAAGTGGTAAGTGGCGATGACCTAGAGATATAACTATGGGTGAGTCTAAATTGTTGTTATAGAATTGAACCTATGATAGAGGGGCTTGAGAAGGTATATGTAGATATTCTAACTTAGATCTAAATGGAGTTAATTCGCTTTATGAGGGAAAATCTTGTCATATTTGTATTGAGACATATCACATAGAACTTATGTGTTCATAACATACTCACTGTTGGTCATGCCACCTTGTAAAAGTGGAAATATTCATTGAGAATGGAACCATAGAGGGTTTCATCATACCTAACTTGTAAATATATCCTTTTAGGGTGTCTTTGAGTGTCCATTAAAGAATATAAATTATGTTTTGGTTAGGAAAAGTGTAGAGTTAGCCTATCTGATGATACCTTGGTCTAAAAAGGGACACTATGAACTGGACCTTGTGAGGTGGATAGTTATATGAGATCTTAAACTAATCAATAATAGTTCATACTTTATTTATGTGTTCTAGGTGTAGTATATTGTGAGAATGTGTATCCTCATGAGAAATTAGGTCAGTGGGACCAATTCCTATGGTAATAACTCAATTTCCATATCCATGACATTTGTTAACATGCTTGTGTTCATAGTGATTAGTCCTTCACTTAAATTATGTGATTTTGGTGATAGATTGTTCACCTTGTGTGTGGAATCTTTGGAAAATTTCAATCATATAGACTTTTTAATTGGTCAAAAATCTTTTTATTTAGATATTTTTGGTGATATATCATTAACCTAGGAGATTTTGGATGGGAGATGCCTCATTCACCTGACGATGGCTCATTTTATAACATTGTTGTTGAGTGATTTTTTATTCACTGGGTGATGATTCATTTTCATTATCATTGAGTAGTGATGCATCATTCACTAATGATATATAATTCACCATGTATGTTATGTGGTAGTAGATCATTCACCTAGGCTTGTGCTTAACAATGGATCATCGACCTTGGATATTTATGTGGTGGTATATTTTCCACCTAGAAATTATTGTATGGTGATATATAATTCAATTATAGAAACATTATTCTCCATTATTGATGATTTGATTAGTAATAGATCATTCATATAGAGATATATCATTCTATTGTTCTTGTTTTTGTATGGTGATATATCATTCCCCTGAAGATACATCATTCCCTATTATTGATTATTGGATTGGTGATAGATCATTCACTTGGAGATATGTCATTAACTCATCATTTTTGTTATTTGGTGATGTGTCATTCATTTTTTTTGGTGACAGGATTAGTGATAGATCATTAACCTTTAGATAAATCATTCACCCATTATTGTTGTTGTATGGTGATATATTGTTCACCTTGTGATACATCAATTAACCACATTATTGTGTGGTCGTGTTCACCATATGATACCTCATTCTCTATTTTTATTGGTGGTGCCTCATTCATCCTTGATGATGGATGGTGATATATCTTTCACCTAAGGCATGAGTTGGTGATATATCACTCACTTTGACTTGAAAATTGGAAATTTATCATTCAAACCTATGTTATGATATGGAGATAGTTCATTCTCTTTGACTGATGATACACATAGGGATAAATCATTCACAATCAGGTTTTGTTCTTACTGTGGGTATATCATCCCATTCCATCACTAGCTAAAGCTAGTATAAGTTTTGTATTAAAGTGTATATGTGAGCACATAACATGGAGATTGATGTATTATTATGATGTTAATACTTACTATTCACTCATTATATTAATGTACACATATACTAGTTTTTATTGGGGACATGATTTTTGGTGGCCTATGATGTATGATCATTGATGCACACATGATGTTTATTTAATTTTTACCTACTCAAAACTAGTATAGAAAAAAGTAGGGTCAAACCCATAGGGAAGGTAAAATATGTGATGATGAAATAAAATAACTCAAAAACTCAATAAATCAAAAGAAGCACAAAAAAAAAAGATAAATGTTTATGTAAATAGATGATGATGATATGAGTTTAAAATGGTCACACAACTATATTTAAATGAAAGAGTAAAAATTTACGGTAGAGAAGAAGAAACAAGTGATAAATGGGTTAGGTGGAAATTTATATTTCATAATAGTGAATTGTTTTTTATCCATTATCATGAAATGTAATAAATCTAGACACATAATATAATAAAAAAATTATGCCATCTTTCATGGGTGATAGATCATGACTTGGTAATTTCAATAGGCTGTCAACTATTAAATGAACTCAACTATATATAAAAGTGAGGTCATTTATACTAAGATCAAACTATTTATCAAAGAAATATAATCTCTATCAAATAATTTTGTTAAGAAAAATATTAAAAATGAAGAGATTTAGCCATAGTGAAGTCACAATATAGAAGAATGAAAAATAGGTTTTAGAAGAGAAACTAGTGTTCCTTATCTAGTTAACTAAATCTCTTCTAAGATCCATTACTACTATCATATAGTACTTTAAAATACTACTCTAACATGACCAAGAAGTTAGGTATTGAATTTCTAAATCCATATATTGTCACGACCCCCTCCCACCAAAGATGCCCCTCCTGAGCTAGCAATGGTGAAAGGGAGATAATGACCCCCGAGTCCCGCCTCTAGTAGGCCCAGGGTTGGCGACTAGCACCAAGGGTATGAGTTTTCACAAATATGGGAGGCATTACCCTTTTATTATTTTAAGATGTGGAAATAGGACAAGTGAACCACCAAAAAGGAAAAGAACAAGTGTATATAAATAAAGCCAAACCAATCCCACATGCATGTTTAAACAATTTTATAATAAGGTACAAGTAAAAGAAATCTCAAAGTACAATACCAAAAGAAACAAGAGTACAAAAACTACAACAACTCCAACTGTCCGACTAGTAGGGTCCCGCACGGCCCTGGTAGTCCTCCTAGAAACCTGAAAGTAAACATAGGGTGAGCATACAAGTATACTCAGTAGGGAAACCTAAAGATCTCGTGCACATGTGGGGAGACATCCTAATGTCCCGTGAGAACAACATAAGAAACCTAGAAAGGAATTCTATCCACCCAATCTCACCAGCCACACTCACCAAAAACACAATCACAATATGTAGTAGTATATAAGAACAAGTGTATTGGGTACCCCACACCATTTCCCTTTAGTTAGCTGCTCTTCCTTACAGCGAACGTCCTAACGTTGCCACACTCTCCCCACTCGCACACACCTGAGCCTCACAACCATGTATCCCACCCGCACACACCTGGGCCTCACAACCATGTATCCGCCCGCACACACCTGGGCCTCACAACCACGTATCCCGCCCGCACACACCTAGGCCTCATCCCGATGATTCTTGGGAAACAGTAAAACCTGCCCGAAGAGTCTTGGGCTAGAACCACCCCAATTGAAACCAACCTGAAGGGTCTTAGGTGTAAGGTCACCTCAAGCCATCACAGCCTAGGGGAGAAGGAGCAGGAAGGAGCTAGTAACTAAGGGGAAAAAAACCTCTCCCATTAAATGGGAGTGTTCAGCACTAAGTGCTCAACATGGGTGGGGTGCGATAAAACACAAAAGATACAGATATATATATATACCAAACACTTAGCCCAACCTATGGCTTCTAAACAGTGAAAATGAGCTCGTGCCTCAGCACTACTACTGCGAAGCATGCATACAACAAACAAACCCAACCCCATTTAGGTTTTCACATTTCAACAGAATTAGTTTATTTAGTTCCTTAACTACTGGGAAACTATCCACAACCATCGATCGTTCGTAAAACATATCCATGCCATCCACAAATAAAGCTAGGAAAACACAAGCAACACAACCAAGTCCCTTCTTATTATCCAAATAGCCCCATGATTATTATTTCTATTTCGTTACCGAGCCCCACCATTCATTAAATTTTCCACTTTTATTTATTATTCACAACCCATAGTTCGTTCACATTAAAACCCAACCCTGCAGCCCCACTGCCAACCACCCTAACCACAACCGCACCGTACATCACTATCCCTTTAATAACATTTATCGCAGCCCCGCTGCCTGTTCTATTTGTAACATCCTAGGATTAACCCCTCCCTTTCACACACCATTAACCAAGCCAAAACCCACATGTTCATTATTCCATTTTGTTTTAACCGGGGTGATCACACAAGGGTTCCAGATTTTAAACAGCCAACTTTATGTGATTAACCAATTTACACATTCCAAAAAGTTTCCATCCACAAAACAGTCTAGAAATATAGGGAAAAATTTAATTTCCCAAGAAAAGGCCCCCAACGACCGTGATTTTCAGTAGGCATAAGCCTATTCAATTCACAACATAATACCACAGGATACAAAGTAACAACAATCACAACTTCCCAACCCCGTTATATAAGCCAGTTATTATCTTCATTTATTGGTTCAACCGTTTCTCATTGAAATAAGAGGATACCCACACCGCATGATGCACAAATTAGAGAGATAAAGGTAAGATCCCTACCTCAACTGGTTCCGATCGCAACGCTCCCCCAGATCAACCTTAGAAGACGTCCGTCGGTGTCCGTCACTTCTGTCGGGTCCCGGAAAAACCTCCTCGGGTGGAAGTCAGAAAGGAAAGGATGAAGGAAAGATAACGGATCCAAGCTCAAAAGTTCCGCCTCGTCATTATAATCCTGTGGCCACTAACAGATCGTAAATCGGATCTCCGACGAAGAAGTTATGAAAGAAAAGGATCCTTCGAGTCTCTTGGGAGAGCTCTGCTCAGAGGAAAGGGGAGGAGAGGGGTGAGTTGAAAGGAGGAGGGGACCCCTCCTTTTATAGGCGAGAAAAGAAAAAGTACACGGTGTGTACTCGGTTATTTCAGACGGTCTCCATGCGGCTCCCAACACGGCTCCGCGGCCGTTGACTGGTCAACACACGGTTTGAGGGTAACGCATACGCGGGGAGGGACTACACGGCGTGTAGTTTGGACACAGGGTGTGTAACCATTTATTGAAAATGGAAAGGACATTACTCCAACACGGTACATGACCATTGACTGGTAACGCGTACGCAGGGAAGGACTGCACGGCGTGTAGAACTGGACACACGGTGTGCACCCATTATTTTCGCACAGCAAGGACACGACCTTCAACATGGGGTATACCCGGAAAGGTGGTACATGGCGTGTAGTATGAACACACGGTGTGTACACACTTATTTAACACAGAAAGTACACGACCTTTAACACGGGGCATACCCGAAAAGGGGGTACACGGTGTGTACTCAAACTACACGGCGTGTAGTTTCAACATTCTGGAAAACATGGGAAAAGTCGATTTTACCCTCCAGAACACTTCTTGAACTTCTTTTTCACAAAGGAATGGGCTGGAGAGATCCGGGCCATTACATATATCAATAATTCCCATCATTATACTACCTATTTCCACTTATAAACAACATGTGTGCCACCTTACTCAGTCTACATGTCATCTTATTACTGCCTCCAACTTCTCATACATTAAATTAGGAAGAAAAATGAAAGATTCCTCTAGAACATGGATCATCTACTTTAAAGACATTATAATCACTTATAAACCTAGTTTTACCAAACTTTATCTACATATACAATACATTAAACTCATTCAAAGAGACAAAATGATATACACTAACCACCAGAGTTGACATCTCAGCCTTCTCTAAGATCTTATTGAGATCTCAAATCTAGTAGTTTCACACTACAAGTAAGTATCAAAACAACACTTAATTTCAATGAGATTGTACATATCCACATATAAACTCCAACTCATGTACAAACTAGTGGTAGTAAGATCTTATTTTGGTAGAACTCAGTAGAAACATTACCTATCTACTCCAGAACATGCATGAAGCTACAACAATATAGGAACTAATAGATATCATGGAATTCATAGTAATAAACTCGATGAAGATACATCAGTAGTAAACTAGTGTTTTATATATCTTATTCTTATTCATTTTAGGTTGGTTTACCTTCAAATTTCACCCTTTTCTAGAATTGGTCACTCTGAAATTTAGACAACAACATCTAACACTCCCAAGTGATGAACTCAACTCTGGTGATAAATAAAAATGTGATATATCTCATACTAAATTTTCCTAAAGTTTGGACATAGGTCAAATGAATTATCTATATAAAAACCACCTTTAGTGATTTATATTTTAACAAACTCCCAAGCATCATTGTACTACTCATACTAGCAATGGAAATCATAGACCACCAACAGAAGCAATGTATTCCTCTCAAAGCATTGACATTGTGGCTTCATATTCCCCAAAACTATATCAAATAGCCCATTGATTATTTAGATAGAAATAATATAAATAGATAAAATAGACAGTAACTCCCCCTTGAAATTGGATGGCCAGATGCCGATCAATCCCAAATTACCTAAACATTCACAATAATCAACCAATTAAAACTCATAACTTAAAATATTTAACAACCATTTTAAATGAAATGAATTTATAACATTAATACAATAATAAATTTTAAACCATACAATAGTTGAATCCTAAATAATATTTCTAAGAAATATTCTTAACTCTACCAATACTCAATTTCGAGTATATTTTCAAAATTATCAAAAATCAATATGACAACGATCAATTTTAAAATCATAAATTATATAAGCATATAAAATGATTATAAGATAAACAAAGGTTTTAAAAATTAAATACTTAACACTAAAATTCTAAGTTTCACTGATAATTTCAATGATTATCTATTTATAGTGAAAAAAATATAAAACAAATAAAATTATTCAATATGAGCCCATTTTCAATTAGAAAAAACCTAGAATATGATAAAGATGAACATTTAAACTATATAAAAAAGGATCACATCAGCCTATTGAGTTTTATCATAATACCTTTTATGGGAACCATGGTTCATAAGAATACCTCATTTTTTTCATTTAGGGTTAGATGATGGCCTAAGTATAGGTTGATGAACTGAGTGATATTAGTGAGATTTTGGCGACATGTTTGAGGAAAGGATAGTGGACAAGTATCTTGGTATTTTGTTTTCAATTTTCATAAACTATATTTGACTAGTCTTTAGGTGGTCTAACATCTATTGTATGTCCATGTGACCTGCTTTTACATAGTTTTATATTATGGCTCTATTATTTTTATGTCCTTATTTCCATAATAATTCCATATGTTTCACTTTAGAGTGATACATGTTATGGATAATTTTTTGGATGGATTTTATTTTTTATAATGATTCTAGAGGGTATAATCTCCCCTCTTTATGTATCAAACCATCATTTCTAGTTATAAGCCTCTTGTACATGGTGAGATGTACCTAAGATAATGTGGTGCCACCATTCCAAGAATGTTCAGGTTGTTTTTGTTGAGATGTTACTATATTTTTTATGAAATTGATGATATTGTATAAAGAAACAAGTGATAAAGGAGGTTGAACTCATTGAACTATGTTTTCAAAGACTTTTTTTTTCTAATAGGTGGGTTTTAGTGCCTAATATGTCTCATAAAATTTTCAGGTAAAAATTATGAAAAAGGTTTCAAACAAAAAAAATTTAAGTGGGTTTCTAGTTTCCTTTAAAGATATGCATGGTTTTGGAAAAAATGCATGCTTTGTAGGAAAACCATCTATCCTAGAGTAGAACCACATCCATGGTTTGTAAATTCTTTGATAAACCACGCAACAAAGCTACATATTTCCAAAACATTATCACTAAAATATTTCATATCTAGTGCACTATTATAAAATCATTCACAGTAACTGTGTAAGTTGAAAAATATTGAAAAACCATGTTTTTATCCATCCTTTAACCCTATAAGTTATCTAAATTGTTAGAATTTTTTCTTAGATTCCCCATATTTAATAAGATAAGTTTAAAATAATAATTGATCTTTAAATTATCATAAATTATGATCCAGTGTTTTTTGGCCTTTATGACCCGTGAAATCAAGGCTTATGAATACCTCTATAATTTTTTATATTTAGGGGTAACTATAATCCATTTTTTAGTAAAATAATTTGTAAAATACCTCTAAAATTGTGATTTAGTTTGGCTTCCCAATTTTCTATGTTTAATGGAAATTTTGGAGGAATAAAATATAACCATTTATTTTAGTTTTGTGATATTTTCCAATCGAACATGATTTTGTAAATACTAAATGGGTTTTTTAATTTTAAAGAAAATTTTACAATGTATTTTATTTTATCAACATGATAATTTTTATCAAAGTACATGGGTATTTCATAAAAAAATGTTTTTGAGAAAAAAGTTTATATTTTTCCATCAATTGGTTGTTGAAATAAGTTATTGTGAGATAATGAATTGAAAATACTGAGTGGATGGGGTATATGGTAATTTCTCATGGTAGGGAGTACCCACATGGAGGGATATGTTTTTTAATTTATAAACCTTTTCTATGGGAAATTATTATAGTTATATGTTTTTAAAAAAATGTTTTTTATAAAGTAAAAGAGTCATTATATATAAGAAATGTTTTCAAATTGATAATATTTTCTTTATTAAAATAAAATAATGATTTCATAAGGTAATACCTAAGGGGTATTTCTTGGGGTGTAATACATTATTTTGGGGACAATTATAACACCCCACTCTTCATTTTTTTATTAAATATTATTATAATAATAATTTTTGAATGAAAATAAGGGAAATTTGAAATTTTTGATTTTTTTATATGAATGGTTCATAAAAGGTTTGGGTAACTTTGCATTATAAATATGAATCAATAGGATGTTGAGACAGTAGTTTATGCACAATTTGAGGAACAATGCATGGTAACTATGCATTCTAACAAAATTGACCCAAAGCATTGTTTCTCATGCCCTAACTTACCAATATCCTTTTTAATTGAGATATGGATTGCAATAATAATATTATTTGTTAATTATTATGTTTATGTAAGTGATGAATTATGATTTATAAATTTCAATTTATGATTTTAAGAAATACATGTCTGTTTTTATAATGTATATATTTTATATAGTCAATATTAATATATATATATATATATAACTATTAAAGATTTACTAGTTATATAGAAGGGTGGTGTAACAATATTATTATTATTTATAAAATTATAAAATCATGTGTTTATTGTAATATATTTATGTTTTTAGAAAATAAAATCCTTATTATAAATATTAGTATTTATGTTATAATTATTTATTATTTATAGACACACTCTCAAAGAAGTTAGTTCATGATCAAGGTTATTTTTGGTCTTCCCACTTATTTTACGACCTTATGTATTTAAATATTTTGAATGTGGGGGTATTTTTATACCCAACTTTCCTAAATTTATCTTATACTAACACACTCATTTTTATTATATTTGATGGTGATGTGTCTTTTTGATCTATCACCCAGACTATCCATGATTATTATTTATTATATTAGATAAAATAGGTAAATGGGAAGTACACCTATTTCCCATAACTTTTAAGCTAACCCACATAGGGAAGATGCAAAATTATCTCCTCCTCTCCTCATACCTTTATTCTAGGATGGACATTCTGTGGATTCTCGGTATTTTTTGTGTCGCTCTTCTCATTCAATCTATCTCATCCTTTAATTACTATATTCTCAATATAATCTCATATATGGATCATATTAGATTTATTTATTTTCAATATAAATGTAAAATCCATGAATATTATATGTATTTTTATTAGATTCATCATTGGTTATCAAAGGCATCCTTATTGCAATGCTTTCTAGGTGGGTGTCTCTATGCAATTCCTTTCAATTGGAATTTCCTTGATTATTAAGTGTTATAAATGGATTTATTTCCAATAAAATGACTCTATAATATATCTATAATTATTTAATTACAGGTTTATATATTTTTTTCCCAAACTCATGCTATGTCAATGGTTTTTTATAGAATCCTTATTTAAATTTATATGTATATCGTTTTGTAAACTCAAGGTGTTTAATAAAATACCCTAATTGTTTTTAAGTTCAAAAAGGATATATAATGGTTGTTTTGAAAGATATTTGATTTTTATAAAGGGTATTTCAATGGTGTTAAATGTTTTATATTTTTAAAGTGGTATTTTAGACATGAAATGTGTTCGATGAAATATTTTGGAGACTTTTATTGAGACAAATGATTTTATAATTGATGTATGATGCATGCTTAGTTTTTATAATGAGGATTTAATTATTTTACACTATTTTATGGTGTATAAGGAAATGTTTGGTATTGTGACTTATCACTTGATGATTCTTGTTTATTCCCATTTATTTTTTATGACATACTTATTTGAATTTTTATATTTATTTTTATGATATGGATTTGATAAAATAGGTCTTTGTTGATATTTTTCAGTCACATGGGAGCCTAGGGTATAAATAAGGGATTGAGGATGAGTGATACCATATCTACCATTTTTTCTATCTAGGGGTCTATAGTTATCATATTCATTTGGTTTGGGTTCTCCCCTAAGTAAGGACATGGGGGTAAGTTGGGGTCTGAGTATATTGGGATAACATTAAAGGCTGATAGGTAATCCACGAGCGATTCCATAGATTATCTCAAAAGGCTCAAATTTGATTCCCTTATTGTGTTTACTTTATATTATGAATTTAATTATAATAAAATTTATTTATCGTTATGATTTATTTATAATACGTGATCATATATTTCTTATTTTCCTTATGAAACTTATTTATGTGATTCATTTGGATTCTTATCTACTTATTTTATACATGTGTTATTTTCAAATAAGAAATAGTTTTTAAAAATTGAAATGGTAATGCATTTTTCCAATTCATAAAAAATGTAAAGTTATATTATAATTTTATTTGAAACTAAGATTTATTGTTATAATTATAAAAGGAGTTACATATATTCTTGGTGTTATCATATTGTGCATTGTCTCACATACTACAAACATACCTTATTGTATATTCAACCCTTTTTTCTCTTTTATTGTTTTGGTAGAAAGATCATTGATATTTTTTTTATATTAACCATATTCAATATTGTATCATTATGAAGAAGTTGAAATTAGTTGTTTTCATGTGGAACATCTCGATAATATTGAGTCATTCACCAATAATTAATTGATCATATTGGAATTTTTGTATTTTTTGTAAAGTAATTGTATCATGAATTGTTGAATGTGGAATGACATGAATTTATTGATCCATATTTAGTGATATTTAATATTTATAAATTATAAAGGGTAAATAGTTCCTATATCATGTATGATATCCTTGGAATTTTTTCTAGATTTGGGAAATTGGTAACATGACATAGGTATGTACTTATTCAGGTATAGTAGATAAGTATTCAGGTTGGTATATTATATTGGATATATGGAAGATATTCATACAATGAGTGATCATAGAGGTGTGAGATATTTTAAAATGGTATATTTTCTATTTATAAGCATTAATTCAGTTGTTGAAGTATGAAATATAGGATCAAACTAATATAATTAAAATTTATGCAATAATACTCTTTTGGACACATTGTGTGATCTCAAAATGAGATATTTATCGTGTTTGATATTTAATATTAGAAGAAGGTAATAGTATAGGTATACCTAGAGATATTAAAAATAATTTATATAGTATAATTTAGAAATGTAATATTATTTAATATGAAGGCTTTGTAAATTGATCACCTAACATGGATATATAAATTCCTTATTGTTTCTATTTCTTAATATACATGACTATATAGAGGCCATGATCCATTTTTTTTTGAAATTTAAGAAAAATCATGAGTCTTAAAACCATCTTGTACTTGTAATTAGCGAATTATTATATTGATTTGTGTATGAATTAGTGATTTAAACATATATTTTATCATATCCCAAATTTATAGAACCAAGTAAACAATTTGGTTCTTTATGGGGTATAATTTTTCTACTTAAATTTAATTTCAACTTTTGGAGGTTAATAGTTATTACCATAAGGATAATACCCATTTATAAAATTCATCAGTAATATAAAATCATGAGTAAAATTTTAAATATATGATTTACCCCATTGATATTCATCACCATTTCTGGGCTTAAAACCATACTTCCAAAATCTAGAGATAACTTATGGATAAAGGTCCTCCCTAGGAATACTAGGATGGTCCACCCCATAGTGGTCGTTGAGGAGTACCTTATGGGGTTAGTTGTGGATGGAAATTTGATCCAATTTCACAATTTACACTATTTTTTATCCTATAGTAAATGTTATAATATCATTGATAATTAAGGTTTAAAATAAATTTATTCCATACATGGATTATATTATCATTCACACTACATGGATCAAGGTATGATGTGTGTTCACTAATTTATAATATTAATTTTTTATAGTGTGAAAACATTATTCTATCAAAATATTGATTATTCCCTTGTTATATACTTCCAAAGATTCCTTGAGGAGATCTATATAGTTAGAGACTAATATAATATATTCCTAAAAATACATTTTAGATGTTGACGCTATTCATTTATTTATATTTTTTTTCCGAATCCCTTTAGTGATTCTCAAGTAAAAGTGAAATTTTTTTGTGAAATACCTATGTTTTAATACTTAATATACTTTTTGAACATTATTTGAATTAATCCAGATTCAATCCAGTTTACTATTTTAATTATAATTATCACCCTACTTATCAAAATTGTGTGATTATTATTTTTAAGGTTCATAATTCAATTTACTACAAATAATTAAACTGGATCTTGGGCCAATTCGGCCAAATAAATAACCATATGGACTACACAAGAAGGCCCACTGAATCTTTGATGAGAACTGGACCAACCCTGAAGATATAATTTCTAGGATCAATAAAGAATCCCAAATTTTATAAAACATAATAATAAGTTCTAGGACATATAGATACATCTTGGATAAAAATATTAAGGCCAAAATAAACCAATAAAGAGAATAATTGAGGCATGCATATCCATCCCACAATTCTTTTCAAGATTTAAAAGTAGCACAAAATAATAGACTTTTCTCCCAATATAGACATCAAATTGAGATGAAAGTTTGTGGTGTTAAAAACAAGATGTAGGTTTCAAACTTTTCTGAATAAATGGTTCAGATTTTACGTCATATTTTTGTCCAAACATCCATTCACATTGTGTTCTTTGAAAAAGTTTGGATAAAAATGGACATCCACACATTGTTTAAGAAAACAGACCTAACGTTAGTTAAAAAAGTAAAATGAATGCCTAATTTTGAGGTTTTACATTATTAATCCATATAAAAAACTTTTAAAAAGTATATTTCTCTATATTTGTATGTTTAAATTATCAAATTGGTAATCCGTGTGGAGTGGGAGTTTTGGAATGAATACAGTCCAACACCATAGGATATTAATTTAATTCCCTATTATCCTTTAAATGGGTTGGAATTTTATCACTTAAGGAGAATATTTTTCATTAATAGATCCTTTAAAAGGTCCTTGGAGGACTTTCCTTAATCATGTTTCAATAAGAGAGACCCCTCCTTCACTTTTCATTGCATGTTTGTTTATGCTTGTTTTCAATTGTAATCTTGTAAGTTTGTTTTTATTTTAATTAAATATGAATGCAAGTTTCTTCATCATGATATGCAATTATAATCATCTCTATATTGTGTAATATTATTTTTCTTGAAATTTTTATATCAATTTGAAAATCATTCCCTTGTTTTTATTTCTCATTCAATCAAAAGTGAGGTTTAACTCTCTTTACTCTTTCATGTGCGTGTTCAGTACATTGATCTTTTATTATCTGATTATTTTTATTCTATTTATAACTAATCTCCATGAGAATTATAATAAAGATTAATAAAAATATCAATGGATGATTAAATAATCTATTTGGGTGACTCATAATTTGGGTATGTTAAGTTATTAAGAGCTTTTGCAAGTTAAATATTATTCAGGTTAATATTGTTTTTGTTAAACATAAAATGTCGTGAATTAATAAATTATTTTTTTAATTTTTGGATTAAATTTATTATTGGAAGGACAATAAAATACCACAAACAAGTATTGATTGATATTAGAATCCTAATTAAGTTATTTCTTAGATTAAATCCTCAATACTTGGGAATTCTGATCAAAATCATCTTGTGAAGTTGGTGTTAATTTAATAAAATATCATAAAAAAAAACAAGGATATAATAAGGTTATAACCCCAATAATGAACTTACCAAAATAATTATCAAAATTTTAAATCGAAATTCATTTATAAATCAATTTAATTAACCTCTAAAAACAAACATCCCATTGAAAATACAAATCAATCGAAAAAATTGAATCCAAAAAATAGTACCATCACTGAAGATTCAACTCAAGTGACTCTATACACATTAGTAGAGAACTAGAACTTTTAATGGTCAATAAATGAAAATTGGACCTGAATCAAATGGTTCTATTTCCAGGTATGGTTCAACTAGTATTCAGTAGTTTTTGATTTTTTTAAAAAATATTCAAAAAAAAAATAAACCATTTTTTTGAAAAAAAACAAAAAGAAAAACACACCTTCCCATAAAAATCATAATGAAAAAATAACAAAGAAAAACCCACCCTCCCATAAAAAATCTTAAAAGGAAAAAAACACAAATGAAAATAATCCTTCCTCATCTTTCAAAATTTATCTAAATGGATCGTAGCCTCCTAAAAATCCATCAATTGTTTTTGACCTAGAAATTGAGTGAACTCTTTACTGACTTAGGGGGAGCATTAAGTATAGTAAAATCATCCCAAAACCATTCATTTTCCATCTAATTGAACTTAATATTTCCAATCATAGGGAAAAACCCTTAAAAAAACTTGATGAACCTAATATGAATTACCGACCCATTGTAATTTAATATCTAAACATTGTGGAAGAATTCAAAATCAAATCAGGTTTGATTCATCTTCTACCTCATTTCTATGGGATAGACAGTGAGGAAACACATATTTACCTCAAAGAGTCCCAAGTGTTTTTCTCTACTATAAATCCTTAAGGGGTTTTTGAATAACAAATTAAACTTTGAGAAATTCATTTCTCCCTAGATGACTCCTCCAATTCAGGGTTCTACCACCTCCCTCTTGGTTCCACAAAATCATGGAATGACATGAATCTTATATTTTTAGATAAAGTATTCCCTACATCTCAAATCATTTGTATCCAAAAGAAAATAAGTTCTAGCCATCTATTCCCTAATAAATCTCCCCATGAGTACTGAGAGAGGTTCAAAAAGCTTCTGGAAACCTTCCCACACCACCAAATCCATGACCAACTATTGATCCAATACTTCTATGAGGTATTATTGGATATGAGAGAACTCTAAATGATACTTCAATTAGAGGTGATCTTGTTGAAAAAAATCCTATATCTTCACAAGATATCATAAGAAATATGGCTGTAAACATGAAACAATTCCATGCTAGAGCACATTATCAAGTCAAACAAGTATAAGAGAATCAATCCATAGAGCCCAACAAGATGACCGAGTGGATGAGTGAACTTATAGGTCTTATGTCACAACTGGATATGGATACCTAATCCCCACCTCATCTTATCCACAATCTCTATTATCTGAACCTATCAAAAATTGTGGAATTTTTAGATCACCAACTCATCCAACTAACACATTTACACAACTATTATATGATCCCTTAAATTATTCTTGTCTAATAGAGCTAAATTAAGCATATGTTTAGTGAAACAAAATCCCTCAACAATCAGGTCTATTTATTAGAAATTCCACCCAACCCACTTTGATACTTCTCTTATACCTATAACCCTATCTTAAGGTATTATATTCCCATCTATCATCCCTCTCATTCCCCTCCTCAAAATCCAAACCAATTCAAATATGGTCAAGGTGGTGGTAACTTTAAACAAACTAATTATTTTGTTCCTCAGCCTCAAAGGAGAAATACTCCTCTTGAAACTCTTGGTTTTCTTCATCCCAGCGATCCTCTTCAATTTACATCCCAAAACAAGCCCTTTACCAAGAACCCAAATAAAGGTAATCTCAATACGAGACATGCATCTCTTATAAGCAACTATGGGAATGTTCTATGGAAGATCTTTCCTCTTTCACATATTTTAGCCTCAAAATATTTGAAAACCAAATTTGTCAACTTGAATCCCAGCTCATCCAGGAGTAACAATACAATTCTTCCCAACTCTCAGCTCAACCATTGCCCAACCCCAAAGGTAATGTAAGTAAAATTTCACTTTGATCAGGAAATAAAATTGATACAACTCATGATGAATACACAAAATCCACTTCAAGTGTTGTCCTGAAAAAATAAAAGACCAAAAATCACGAAAAATAACACAAATCCACTCTCTCAGCACTAATTTCTCTAAAGAACTCAATTACATTTCCTTGAGATATATCTAAGCCAAAAAATCTCTTTACGCCTGATTTTGAAATGATCAAAATGTTTATACATGTTGAAGTCAACATTTCCCTCTAAATTTCCATAAAAAATCCTTAATTATAAAAAGTTTCTTAAGGAATTGTTAACCTATAAGATACAATTTAGGACCATTGAAAAATTTTCAACCAAGTAGTCCATACCCATGAAGTGAAAAAATATAGGTACCTTTATGATTCCATGCCAAATAGGGAGTTATAATTTTGATGATACACTCATAGACCTAGGATCCTTAAAAATTTTCATAAAAAAATCCATATTCTCCAAACTTTATCTTGGTCCATTGGTGCCAAAAAGTGTTGTAATCCAATTATCTAATTGATAAACGATCAGTCCTGAGGGAATAATTGAGGTTCTTCTTATTCGGGTCAACGATCTTATCTTCATAGATGATTTTTATATCCTTAACATGGAAGGTGAGACAACCTCTTGTAAACCTCCTCTAATCATAGGAATAAATTTCCTCATGACATATAAAACCAAAATTTATGTCCATTATATCATATTATCCATGGAATTTGGTGACCAACTAGTCAAGTTCAATATTTTTCAATCCATGCGATACCCATTAGAGAATCATTTTTTTTCTATATAAATTCTTTAGAAAGTATATTTGTAAGATCTTAAATTTTTTGAGAGATGATTGATCTCATTTATAGGTACTTTTTACCTTTATTTGAGTACTTTTTGTTTTACTTTTACCATGGGTGTGTTTGGATTAAAATTGGGAGATTTTGGAAGGAAGAGGTGCTGTGCATGGTTGGCACATGGTTTTCCCAAATCATGTGCCCAACCCAAAAAATAGTGCGTTATCTTAGGAGTAACCATGTGACACCCCAAGGTGAGGTTCAAAGTTATGGTAAGCTGTGTTACTTGTTTGAAAAACCATGGTCGCTGAATTTTAAACCCATTAAAATTAGATTAAAAATACCTGAACCCCCAAGATTCACCCAAAATCACCCCTAACTCAGACCTAAATATTTTTTTTTCTCATTTTGGAGGCTTTAGAATAGAATACTAGGCCTTATAAACACTATTTATGATGATTAAAAGCCTATATTAAAGGTCCACACCTCTCTTGATAAGAGAATATCACCCCGATCGGTTTCCCATTATTCTCCCATCTTTATCCCATCTTTTAAAGGGGCATTTTATTTTGTTTTTTTTAAATCTAGTTCTAGATTATGGTAGATATAATAATTTTGATCTTTTATCTTGGTTTATTATCTAGATATCATTATTCATCATGTTTTTGGTTATTCCACTTCAATTAGGGATTTCCATTGTCGAGAATTTATCATCAATTCTAAGGTAGGTGGTCTAAATTCAATCCCATAGTGTTGATTTAATAATGTGTGTTTAATTATGGAAATTGAAATTTCTATAAGTAGGAAATTTCATTGAGAATTTATTTTATTTGATTTAATTTATAGGTGATAATTATTGAATTAAATTAGGATATTGGTATTGTGGAATTGAATTAATTAATTAGTGAATTAATTTATGGGATATTGGGATTCTGGAATTGGATTAATTAATTTAGGATATAATTAATGGGATATTGGGATTGCGTAATTGGATTAATTAATTGGATAATTAATAATTGGGATATTGGGATTGTGGAATTGGATTAATTAATTAGTGAATTAGTTAAGGAAATATTTATATCCCTGACATGTTAGGCTTTGACCTAATTATGGGTATGGACTGGTTCGCATCATATCAAGCCCACATTGATTGTTACCATAGGAGGGTGACTTTTACATCCCCTGAGGGTGAAATATATATTCACCATGGAGGGTGGGATATCAATTTGGGCCATGTAGGACCAATTTATTAGCATCTGGGGGAGCTCACCACCCAAGTTGCAAGTTGTTTGTTTGATTATAGGGGTGAAAAGCATGATGTCCTTCCAAAGATGGTTGATCTGTTCTAAGACAAGTTTTCCAAGGACTTCTCAAGGATTCCACCTGAGAGAGACATGGATTTTATTATTAAGATCTTTGTTATGTATGATAAAATTTTTATTCTACCATACAGAATAGATCCTACCGAGCTTCAAGATCTTAATACTTATCTGGAAGAGTTGATGGATAAGGGGTTAATCTATTCGAGTACATCGGCTTAGGGTTCTCTGGTTTTATTTTCAAATAAGGATGATATGATTTTTTTGTTGCATGTTAATTAAAAAATTTGAATCAGATGAAAATGAAGAATCAGTATCCTCTATGGCATATCGATGCTATTTTTGACCAGTTGAGAGGAGTTTCTGTTTTCTCCAATATTGACTTGAGATTTGGGTATCATAAGATCATAGTTTGACCTTTTGATATACTGAGGTCTGATTTTAGTAGAAGGTATGGCCTATATGAGTTCATCGTGATGATATTTGGGTTGAAGAATACCCCAAAAATATTTATGGACTTGATGAATCGAATATTCCACCTATATCTAGATCAATTTTCAGTAGTGTTCATGTATGAAATATTGGTGTAATCCAACAATCAAGATGATTATTCCCAATATATTGACATTGTCCTGAGTACACTGAGAGGGCATTGACTATAAACTAAGCTATTGAGGTGTCTATTTTGGATTGATCGGCTACGCATATTGGGTCACATCATCTCAGAGGAAGGTGTGTTAGTGGACCCAGAGAAGGTGCATGCAATTGTTTTTTAAGAGAAGCCCAAGAATGTTTTCTATATTTGTAGATTTTTGGGGTTTGAAGGATATTATAGAAGGATAATTCTGGGATTTTACTGATTGGAATTACCTCTTTTAAGATTTTCCAAGAGGTGGGTAAAGTTTGATTGGTATGAAGTATGTGATAATGCATTTTAGGAGTTGAAGAATCATTTGACTATGAAACCAATTTTAATCATACCCAATCCAAGAATTGAGTATATAGTGTTTTGTGATGCTTATGGGATTGGGCTCAAAGTAGTATTGATGTAGGGAGATAAAGGTGTGATGTATGGGTCTTGACAGTTGAGGCCACATGAATGGAACTACCCTATGCACAACCTTAAATTAGCTATAGTGGTTTATGCTTTGAAGTGTTGGTAGCATTATCTGTTTGGAGAGAATTTTTCTGCGTATACTAATAACAAGAGCTTAAATTATATCTTTTTGCAGTGATACTTGAATCTATAGCAGTGGAGATGGGTTGATTATATTAATTCATTCCAGTCTAATCCAGCATATATGTTTGGGAAGGGAAATAGTGATTCTAATGCTTTAAGCAGAAAAAATGAGACAGAAGCAGTTCAAGTGTCTAGTATTGAGTGGAAAATGATGAATTTACTAGTTGAGACACATGTTTTAGTTTAGGAGATCCATGAGCAGATGAATATTGCATCAGTTATAATATAGTCTACAATTTTGATCCGAATTAGAGATATATAGTATAATGATCTAGAATGTTTGGCCTTGATAGAAATATTGAAGGCGGGGAGACACCTTCATAATGGATTATAGATGATGATGAGATCATCTAAGTTAGAAATTGGGTTGTTGTGCCTATGAGAATGCAGTAGGAGACAATATGTAAATTTAGTTCCTCAATGTAAGAGGTACATCTAGGTGTGTAAAAAATTTACCTTGACCTACGTCGACAATTTTGGTGGCCAAGAATGAAAAATGAGATAGCAGGGTTCATGACACAATGCTACACCTGTCAATAAGTGAAGACTAATCATCAATGACTTGGTGGTTCACTACAGACTTTTCCCACTCTTGAATGGAAGTGGGATGATGTTATGATGTCTTTGGTTGGGTGGGGGGTGGGGTATCCCGAGGATGAATTAAAATAATGACTCTATTTGGGTGATTCCAGACTGTTTTACAAAAGTATTACATTTCTTTTCTATACAGAAGACTTTCTCAGTGGAGATGTTGGGAGATATGTACACTTTGAAGATAGTCCATCTGCATGGAGTGCCATAGAGTATTGTTTTATACCATGAATCATGATTTATTTATTTTTCTTCTAGTAGGGCATACAGAAGAAACTTGATACATCAGTTTTACTGAGTATGGCATTCCACCCACAGACAGATGAGAAGTTGGAGTGTACTATACAAGTTCTTGAGGATATTCTGTGAGTATGTGTTCTAGATATGGTGGGTCTTGGGAGAAGAACCAGGAAGTTGTGGAGTTTTCCTATAAAAATAGTTATCAGGAAACTATTTAGATGGAACCATAAGAGGATCTTTATTGTTGCCCATAGAGATAACATCTTTAATGAATGGAGGTAGGTGAGTTAGAGTTGTTGGGACTAAGTCTCATGTAAGAGTTATTAGAGTAGGTTCATTTGATTAAGAATTTTATGGATATGGTTTAGAGTAGGAATAATTCATATGTTGATAGATACTGGTAACCCCTAAAGTTTATATAGGGTGATCGCATGATCCTTTGTGTGTCACCAAGATTGGATCACCGTAGGATAATGAGACTGGGACAGTTGGTACCCAGGTTCGTTGGGACATTTGAGGTTGTGGAAATAATTGAGTTGGTGGTGTACCGATTGACTCTTCCATATAGGTATAATGCTATTCATTATGTTTTTCATGTGTCACATATTTGGCGGTATCACCTCAACCCTTCTCATGTGATCGATGTGGATGTTGTTGAGTACGGGATAGATGCATACTTTGAGGAGCATCTGATATGTTTGTTGGATCATAGAGGGAATGTGTTGTGTGTAAACTCTATGCCATTAGTCCATGTATTGTGGAAACATGGCCATTTTTATTAGGAAACATGGGAGGGAGAAGAAGATATGTAGTCTTAGTGGCCTGATATTCTTTTCTTGAAATAGTAGAGATACATGGGAGTACAGGTTGAGGATGAGCTGTTATAAGGTGGGAAGATTGTAAGATCCCAACCTTTTATAGATATTTTTCAAGCTCATTTACAGGTACTAGTTTTTCTTTAGTTTGAGTACATTTTTTGGGGTTTTATCTTGGATTTTTTTGGGTGAAAATGGGTATATTTTTGAAGGAAGAGGGGCGGTGCATGGTCGGTGCGCAGTTTTCCTAAACTATGCACCCAACCTAGAAAACCATGAAAACCCAGGAAGAGGGGATCCACATAGCTGATGCATGGGTTTTCAAATAGTGTTCCATATTAGGAGTAACCATGCGACACCCCTAGGTGAGGTTTCAAGTTAATGGAAACCTTGTTCCCCATATAGTAAATCATGTGTGCGGGATTTTAAACCCCTTAAAATTAGATTAAAAATACCTGAACCCATGGAATTCACCCAAAATCAACCCTAGTTTAGACCTAAATGATTTTTATCTATTTTTGAGGCTCTCAGATGGGTTCCTAGGACTTCTGAACATCATTATAAATGAATCAAATCCCATATTGAATATCTATACCTCTCCTGGTAAGAACATATCACCCTGATTGGTTTCCTGTTCTTGTCCCATTTTTCTCTTATCTTTTAAAGGGAAGTTTTCATCTATTTTTATGCATATAGATCTAGGTTTTGGTAGATCTAATCTATTTGATCTTGGATCTAAGTTTTAGATCTAGATCTCATTCTTTGTTGTGATCTTTATTTTTATACTTCAATTGGGGATTTACATTGGCGAGCGTTTGTTGTAAATTTTTAGTTAGGAGGTCTATATTCAATCCCATAATATTGATTTAATTATAGATATGTAATTGTAAAAATTTAAATTTCTAGGATTAGAAACTTTTATTGATAATTGAATTTATTTTATTTAATTTTTATGTGATAATTATTAGATTAAATTGGGATATTTGGATTGTGGGATTGGATTAATTAATTTGTGAATTAATTAAAGGGATATTGGGATTGTATAATTATATTAATTAATTAGTGAATTAATTAATGGGATATTGGGATTGTGTGAATGGATTAATTAATTTGTGAATTAATTAATGGGATATTGGGATTGTGTAATTGGATTAATTAATTGGTGAATTAATTAATGACATGTTGATATTGTGAAATTAGATTAATTAATTGGTGAATTAATTAATGAGATATTGGGATTATGGAATTGAATTAATTAATTGGATAATTAATTAATGTAATGTTGTGAATGTGGAATTTATGAGAAATTGAGATTGTGTAATTGGTAAATTAATGTGATATGAATTAATTAATAATGAGGATTATGAGATGTTTGACTGGACCTTAATGGGATAATGGGTTATAAGAATTGAATATTGAAACATGTGTTAATGGTGAATTGATTATATTATTTCATGTGATTAAAGTATTGAACCATGAATTTTTTTGATAAATTTCAAGGGTATACTTGATGTGAAATATTGATGAATTGGTTAATGATTATTAACCAGAAGAAATTTGATATATATGATTGAGTAATGATGAGCGCATGACATATATTTCTACTTAAAATTTCACTGGTGTTATTCATTAATAAACGTGTCTAGAATTAAAATCAAGGCTCCAAATACCCATATGTGATAAATGTGTGAGGAATAGGGACTGTGGCTCCAAATACCAATATGTGATAAATGTGTGTGGGAAAAGTAATGAGGCTCTAAATAATCATATGTGATAAATGTATGTGGGACTGGGACCAAGGCTCCAAATACCCATATGTGATAAACGTGTGTTTAATAGAGACTAAGGATCCAAATAACCATTTGAGATAGTGCCTATGGGATAAGGAATAAGGATCCAAATACCCATGTGATATTGAGGTTGGGATAGGAAATGAGGATCTAAATACCCATGGGGTGTTAGAGATGATGTTCTACACCCATGATTTGGCATTAAACTATGGTTCCAATTGACAATGATTTTTTTTTGAAATAAAATAATAGATGTTGACAATGGTATTGTGATATGGTTCAGAATCTGGCACAGGTCAATTAAGGTATTGAGGGTTTAGGTGTCCTCAGAAACACGGTGGGTTATGTGGTTATTTAAAGAATAATGAAATGTGATAACTCTTTACTTTATGCATTGTAATTTATTCTTTATAGAACTTTATACACATTATTAACTGGATATTGTTTTACAAACTGATGGTAGCGGCCTACTGAGTTCTACTCACACCCTACTCGGGCTGCCTAGTCGGTACCCGAATAGACTTTAGGTTTGTAGGATTGGATAATGCAAAGAGTGATATGTAATATTGTTGAGTCAGGATTAATCATGGATGAGGAAACTAGACTTGGTGTAGAGAACCACTTGGGAGTGTTAGTGTGCTTTTATTTTGGGGTTTTCATTTGACACTTGACACGTACTTTGCATGAAATATCTATAGTTTTGGTTTGTGTATTGTTTTTATGTTTTAGTTATCATATGTTGTTAGTCTTATTCTGGTTATGGTTAAATAATTTGGTTATTATTATTTATTTATATCATCGTGATACTTTCATAAAGATGGTATAGTCTCCTCATGATCGATATTAGAACCTCGCTGCTATTTGGAAGCCTCTAGAATATGGTGAGGCACACCTGAGGTCATTTGACCGACTAGCTCGGGGCACTGGTATGTGGAACATGGGATGTAATTTTACACTCTTTGAGACTTTGTTTATTTTTAATCCATAATTTTCATTCTATTTTTATGATATAGTAGTTTGTGAATATTTCATCTTAAATAACCAAGTCATAAGTAGAGAAGTTGATATTGACCTTTCACATGTAAACTCTATCGATCTAAAAGATCTTGAAAAATCTTTGGAATCCAATCTAACCTATGATCTCTACTGATCCAACTTGGGCATTAATGAGAAAAATGAACTAGCATGCTCATTTTTTGATTTAAATATGATTATCCAACATTCATCATTTTCTATTCATGATTCTAAAAATTTTATTATATATAAGGCAAACCCTGATCAAATGTGCTTTTCTAGTGCCAATGGGAGTGAAGTTTGTGAGATTTGTTCACTGATTATTAAAAAGATCATTGGTGAGGTTAAAATTGACCATTATTTGTAAAAAACAATGATATAGAGGATCTTGAAAAATCTAATATGTCTCTAAATTGTAAAGTGATGAAATAAATGCATTAAAAAACCAAGATCTAATACTATGATTTCATATTGTCTGAACCACACCTAAATGCACCCTCAGAATTTAAGCATCTTTATGAACTTCCATGAATAAAACAACAACCCTCGATGGACTAAATCATTCCTCAAGTTGAATACCTGAGGGAGGATATCCAAATTCTCATTCAAAAACCATTGAATTGTAGGAACAAAATCAAGGAAGGGAAATAATTATCCATTGAACAATCAGTCCACCAGAAGGAGAGGTTTTTCTTGAATAACACTAGATTTGAGAAAATATATTGGCCACCATTGGACTACGGGTAGTCTAATAAAACTATCCAAATATATAATAATTAAATGCAACACTTCTTGGTAATAAATAAAAGTTTTATTTTACTTTTATGATTTTTTTTCATTAAATGAATAATTATTTTTATTTTGTAGGTAATGGAAATTTTCCCCAACATCACCAGAGAGTACACATGCCCTAGGAACCACATCAACTTCCACTGACCCACCACTAGATAGAGACAACAACCCACCAAATCCAAAGCAAGGGGAACCACTTTCCATTTAACTATCTATTTCTCTATTCTTCCTCCCCTATATATATATATATCTTTCTTATTATTAATCTCTCATTTTACATTTTGTACCACTTTCTTCATCAAACCCTTTTTATTTTCCTCTTTACTTTTTTTGTGGGTGTGTATTAAAAAAAATACAAAAAAATACAAAAAATAAAAATAAAAAAAGGGTTCAAATTACTCACCATTATATTTTGATATTTTTTCCAACCATTTTAGGGAGTCAAAAGACATTTTTTCATCTCAAACATTTTGTATTTTCATCATAAACTTGGATAAATTTTTTTTAAAGACCAATAAATTTTAGATGCATATTTTTTGATTTGGAAAATATTTTTATCCAAACCATGAGGAATAATGTTAGATTTCTTGCCAAGGACACCAATTTCCATATTTTGAAATTGTGTTTTTTTCACCCCTGATCACGAGTCTTAAGTTTTTGGTCCTTTGAACTGAATTTCCTACTTTAGTGTTAATTAATATGATATGGGAATTTTTTGAACCACATGAGAATAAAAATCACCAAATAGCCTCCCCTTACCCTTACATTGATCCTCCTTTAGAAATCCCGTTAAAGCCTATGAAAACCATTTTTTGATAGACACATTTAAATCCCAAAATCTTGTCCCACCCAACATCTATATAGATTTTAATTGCATAACTTATTGGAATTTAAGTGTGGGGGGAGTGGAATTCATTTTGGGTATTATATCATTAGTTTTCAATGTGTCATCATATACTTGAGGGAAAAAATCTATTTAAGTATGGGGGATATGTTTTCATTCTATGAGTTTTAGTAATGTATATATGTTTATTACATCTTGTACAAATGATATTAAAAGGTGGTCAGAAAAAAAAGGTAAAAAGAATGGATTGTGTCTTGGGCCGGTCAAAAATCACTATTACTAAACCTTTGATCTTGTTAGAACTATTAAAATTATTGTCATGAGGATATAAAAAAGGGTTTGAGATATGAGTTTGATATTTTTTCAAGTTCAACTTTCAAAAAAAAAGAAAAAAAGAAAAAAAAGGAAAACTAGAATCATATTTTGTAATGTCTTTGGTAGAATTTTTTTATTTTGAACATATTTAATCATTTCATCTCCTTAAAATTTTATCCATATATTATCTTACGTTTAAAATTAATCACCTTTTAAATATGTTTTTCCATTTCCTTCCATGTCTCATTTCAAAAAAGATTGTTCATTTCTTTTTCCATGTTGGTGTTTTACCCCCTTTTCCTATATTTCTTTCCATTATATTCATATTATACCATATCCACTAAATTAACCCTAAAATGTTTTTTTGATTATTGTGAACTTTAGGATAGGGAATAGAATATTAAATATCTTATAAACTCTTATATTTTAACTTTTGGTTGGTGAATGAGTGAACTTATATAAATAATTTTTTTATCATCTTAAGAGGAATGAGTTTTCAGTGACTAAATTTTATAATTCAAATTTTAAACATTAAATGTGAATTGTTTTCAACATATTTTTTAGGTAAAAAATTTTGGGGGAATTATTTATGGACGATTGTAATATTCTATACCCCATGATTGGTGAATTTTTTTCAAATATTTTCTGGAGAGTGAAGATGACTTTATTATGTTTATGTATTTTCTATACCTGGGACATGTGTAAGATTATTTTTGGGGGAGTTTATTTTTTTAATTTATTCATAACTTTTTTTTCTACTAAATTTAGTTATTTTCAAGTAAAAGTACATAATTTTTGTGAAATTCCATTTTTTTAATTTGAAATATAATTTTTTAGCATTATTTGAATTAATCCAGATTTGAGTCAGTTTACTATTTTAATTATGAAACTCACCCTACTTATACAATTTTTTTATTATTGTGTTTTAGGGTTCCTAATTCAATTTTATACAAATAATTTAACCATATCATGGGTTAATTTGGCCATATAAATGGTTATATAAACTATACACGAATGCCCAATAAATCTGTAATGAAAACTATACGACCCCTAAAGACAGGATTTCTAGGATCAATCTAGAAGCCCAAATTTAATTAAACTTCATAATAAGTTCTAGTAAATCCAAATAAATCTTGGATAAAAATTTCAAGTTCCAAATAAACCAATAATGGTCCTAATTGATGCATGTATATCCATCACAAAACTTTGTTAGGGATTCAAAATTAGGACACAATACTTAAATTTTATCCTAATATAGACATCAAATTGACCTTATATTCTATGGCCTAAAATACAAGATTTAGGCACAAATCTCTTTTGATGAAATGGTTTGGAGTTTAGGGCATCTTCCTATCCAAAAAACTATTCACTTTATGACCATTGAAAAAGTCTAGATAAAAATAGACAACATATTTTTTACTAAAATAGAAATAAATTCAGATAAAAAAGTAAAATGGATACCATATTTCTAGGGTGTAATGTAAACATAAATATATAAAACTTTTAAGAAGAATATTTCTCCATTTTCTTATGTCTAAATTATCAAATTGGCGATCCAAATAGAGGGACAATTTTGGAATGAAAATAGTGAACCACCTTTGGCTATAATTTCAGTCCCCTATTCTACATGAAAGATGTTGGAGTTTCATCCCTTAATTTGGATATTTTGAATGACTAGATCCTTTACAAGGTCCTAGGATTACATGCCTTAATCTTGTTTCAATAAGATAGAATTCTCCTCCACTTTTCTTTTCGTTTTTGTTTATGATTGTTTTCAATTGTAATTGTGTGAGTTTTTTTAGTTTCAATTAAGTATTAATGAATACTTATTCATCATAATCTCTAATCCTCATCCACCTTATGTTGTGTAATAAAAAATTTTCTTTTATTTTTTTAAATCAAGTTGGAAATTATTCCCTTATTTTTATTTCTCATTCAATCAAAATTGTGTTTTTAACTCTCTTTATAGTTTCATGTGTGTGTTCAATGCACCAATATTTTATTGTCCTATTATTTTTATTTTATTTATTACTCATAAACATAATAATTATAAAATAGATTAATAAACATCTCAATGTATGAATTAGTCATCCATTTGGATGAGTTATAATTTGGTGATGTTAAGTGATTGATAGATTCTGCAAGTTAAATATTATTTAGGTTAAAATTGTTTTTGTTAAATTTAAATTTCTTGGATTAATGACATGTTTTGTTTAATGTGTGGATTCTATGATTATAGTAACCATAAATAAAATAACATAAACAAGTATTTATTGAAATTATAATCCTATTTAATTTAAGGCTTGGATTATATTCTCAACACTTGGGAATTTTGATCAAAACCATCTTGTGAAGTGGGTGTTAATTTAATGAAATATAATGAAAAGATAAATGAAATCATAAGATTTAAACCCCAATAATGAACTCACCCCAATAGTATTTAATTTTTTAAATCAAACCTCATCCATAAATAAATTTTATTATCCTCTTAAAACAAACCCCCAATCAAAATACAAATCAATAAAAAATAACCAACTCCAAAAAATAGTACTATCACCAGATATTTGACCTGAGTGCCGCTATACACATCAGAAGAGAACACAAACTTTGAACTATCGATAGGAGACAATTGGATGTGATTCATATGTCGATAATGAATTTTATTTGGTGAAGGGAGGATAAGTTGAGATTTTATTATCAGGGACTTGATACCTTATGCCGTCATTGTTTGGATTGATTTTCTAAAATATATTTAGAAATTTGTGGATTATTATTATTTATGTTTATTGTGAAATAGGCATGACCGAATTAATTTTTACTCATTGACACATATTTCCCAATAACCTTCCATGGACACTCTATAACAATAAGTTGATTTTAGAAATAAGTTTCACTTGAGATACACTTAAATATCAATGAAAAATTCGTATATGAATCCAATAAATAAGATATAGTGAAATGTTTTTTTAGAAAATAATTTTTTTTATTCAGTTTTAAGTGTAAAAGTAAAAAATAAAAGGAATATGAAGATATAAATAAAAAAGACCAGAATAGTGAGAAAAATCTTAAATTGGAGGTAATATTTAAAAAATATCAAGAATAATTAACCCATCAAGAAACCAAGGTCATCAGAGACATCAAAGAATAAAAAATCCCACTATCCAACCACAAAAAACGTACTGTTAATTTTATAATCTATAATAAAGGGAGAGAAAAATTGTATATACTAAATAAATCTATAAAGGTATCTCTAGTAATAAGGTCCATTACATATGGGGAACCTCTATCATTAGGATTAATTTAGGAAATGGGTAGATGTATCCATTAGTCAACTAATAATTGTAGATCACATACACTCAAAATCTGAAGTGTTTGAAAAAGAACCATTTCCACTAACCCACCAATAACCACATCTACCTAAAAAACATCACACCACTTGATCTAGGGAATGATATTAACTCAAAAAAAATCAACCTTATCCACTTTGTGAACCGATAGGATAATAATATGTATAAACTGAATTCATCTAATTAAAAAAAACAATCATTAAAAAAAGAGTGACTAGAATACCCAAACTAAATAAATAAAGAAACAAAAACAACCAAATTTATTTTTATAATACCATTTAAACTAGTTATTTTAGAGATAATTTATATAGAACAACTTCATTTTCAAAGAAAAAAATAATTAGAAAAACCACCTTTGGATTTAATTTAGAATTCCTAAAAAGGAAATCATTATGAGTTTTCAAAATGGGATAAAGAGAATTAAAATTCATACCTTCATAAATGTTATTAAAGATCAGGGATCTTTGAAATAAATATAATAAATTCCTTGATTAATTATTCTACTCTTTAAGAGAGATAGGGATCATTAGAAAATATGTTATATAATTAAATAATTGTAAAGGAAAGGGATAAATAATTTTTTATCCATCAATTGTGGCACTACATCGCCAAAAAAATTAAAATTTGGAATAATATTGTATCATCTAGAAGATTAAATCATAATGGGAAGTCATTCGTGTATGAACAAAATAAAATAACTTTAGGTATTGTTAAAGGACCCCAAAAAAAATTTGTTCACCATGGTTTCATAGGTGAAGACATGTAGTAAAAAAGAATTATTAGTCACACCTATCAAAAATGGTTTATCTACCCCATTACAGACCACATAATTAATGTTATTGTTAACACACATGAGTGTATCCCTACATAGTTTAAAAATATTTATGTATAGTAATTGACACTACAGGTAACTTTCTTCACTAGAGGTAAAAAAGTATTTATCATCGAGGAATTTTTAAGTAAGAAAAATCTTTGATTACATTACCCAAGTATTAAAATCTTTGAATTTCAAAATATTCACAATATTATTCCAATTATAAAAATTAAAATAATTAATGAAAATAAAACTCTTACTATCATTTATGTGAAGTGTATAAATCCTTATAAATGTATTTAATAAGGTTTATAAATCCCTAAGTACTAAAATCAAATATATAAAAGATAAAAGAAAAAAAATATTGAAATTTGCGTGAACTTAAATATATACCACTTTGAATGGAGTTTATATAATTTATTTTTTGAACAAATTCTAAATAATTTTAAAATTTGTTTCATATATTGGGAAAAAAGACAAAAAAGTGAACAAAGGTCACCTTTATTTATCACATTTTTAATTTAACAAAATAAAGGGTTCCCCTTTAAATATAAGAGATTAACTCATAAATTCAATACAAACCATAATCCATTTAAAAAAATTGAAGGTGAAACCAAACACCTCAAAAAAAGTTTTCCTTTAAATTTGGAAACAAAATCATAATAATTTTAGAGGTCAAAATTAAGATCACATTTAATGATTCTATGCATAAATTGTTTTTACTAATTATTATATAATTAAGACATTATTTTATATGTATATTTGTTTTTAAATGATTCTCCTTATTATTTCCCACACAATATATAAAGAAATACTCACCTTTTCATGTTAAGAATATTTTATATGAATTTTATAGTATGTTGCAATATGATTTGGGAGTCTTGAAACTTTTTTACTTATTCCTAATTAACGTCTATATAAGAGTAATAATTGTATAATTTTAATCTCTTGGTATTAAAACCTCACATAAAACCTTAAGAAAACCTTGATAATATAAAATACCAATTATGTTCCACATTTATTTAAAAACCTTAATTGAGAAACCATCATGATTAGAGGATTTATCTTTTAAAATAAATAACGTACCACCTATAATCTTATTAGTAGATATATGAGCATAAATATTGATATATACTTTCTTTCTCACTCAAGTTAAATATTAAAAAATATATAAATAAATGATTGAGTTGGACCCATAAGAACCCACATCATTGGTTGAAAATTAATGAAAATTTTTTAATCTTAAGAAAAGTTGAGCTCAACTGTTGTTTCCTTTTTTATCATATTAATAACATTATGGGATTTATAAAAATTATTGTAATCACATAATAAATTGTATTTTTACTACAATTTATGGAATTAATTAATTTTAGTTATTTTTTAATGGTGTGTGTTTTCCAATATATATATATATATATATTTCAAATAATTGGATAGGGAAGATTATAAAAATCATACAAAAAGATTTTTATTAATCTCATAGTTAAATTTTTTATTAATTAATTTCTCCTCTCTAAACCTTTTAATTATAAATATAAGACCAGGTATATCCTTTTTAAACCAATATCTATAATATTTTTTTAACACCTTTAAAGTAAAACATATATTACTAAGTATTGTCCTTATAACTTTAGCTATATACACCATTTAAACTGAATCATTATATCCCTTATACATACATTGATAATTGAAAAATATAAAGGTTTGAGGAACCTCATAAATGGTTCAAGAAAAAAAATACTAGGTTAATGGCCTTATACACACAAGGTAATAAATCTCAAAAAATATTAGGAAAAGAAATAATACATTAAAATATTTACTAAGGCTATATCCAACTTGAAGAAAATTATATTTCTATATTCTAAATTATTAGAAAAATTACAAAAAATAACATTGTAGTAATGATATAAAAGAACCCAAGAGGTGTAAAAAATATTCAATTCCACCAATTACTTTTAGATTATCCTTTTATCATTAAAATAACCATTTATACTACCAATTAAATTAATATCACCCATTATACTTAAAAATTAGTTACCTAAATAATGGAAACGTATATGATAAGTTCATATAAATTCTTTATCCACCCTATAATTTTAACTATGAATAGAAGGAAAAACATTTAATACCCTTAAATATTTTAAAATGAATATATTGGCTAGGCAAATTGATCAAATTTTCATTCATCTTGATATATTTTAAAGAAATATGAGATATGACCATTTCTGACCACCTTAATGATACGAAAGAAAGACCATTTATGACCTTTAATACTCAAATATAACATGTATTAATTATCCAAGTAAATTTTAGTATCCAAAATAACTGGGAAATAAATTAAAATTTAATTTTAAAAGTATTTAATCTTATTTTTTTGGAATTACATTACTATATCCAATATTAAAGATATAAAAAATCATTTAGTTGGATATTTTTTCACTTTAAACTAATCTTAGATTATAATATCCTAATAAACCTACTTTAGATTTATAATTTTATGATAGAAAAAATATGAGTGAACACGATATATTAATTATCAAAAATTAAAGAGTATTTCTAATTTCTATCTACTTTGAATGTGAAACAACATGAGTTTATGAGATATGGTAGTTTGGGTCTAATATTAGCCAAAACATTTGAAATTAAGTGATATTGATGTTTCAGGGTTAGTTAGTGCAGGACATGGAATGAGTTTTAGGAAAATAGGTTTTTGGTGTTAATTTTGGTGGATGAGAAAAAATCCTAGTAGTGTTCCACTAAGAGGAGACTCGAGATTTTATTTACTTGAAAGAATTCCTATACCATTATCTAACCCACTAGAGTTATAATGGGGGCCTATAGATTCTCTGATGGGGCCTTTTAGTTTTTTTATTTTAATTAAGTAATTATGATATAAAATGAGAGAGGGTTTTCCCTTTGACCCAGAGTAGGCCACCAGTTATTCACATCATTTTTTTCTCCACAAAGTGGGGTTTTGTCTGATCAAGCTTTTTTAATCATTAAAATCATTGAGTTAGAAAATATCAGGTTTATCTCACTATTATTTGGTGCCTATTTTTGTTTTATCTCACAATTTCCTTATCTTTTACTGGTTATAACCTAATTTCTAGGTTATTCCATATTTTTTGATTCTTCCTGGTCAAGATGAATAAATCAAGGACACTGAATGGGTGGAGTCTTACTAGTATAAGGTAGGTAGTGCATAGATATTTCAAGTGTTATATATATATATATGTATGATTATGATTTATGTGAAATGAAAGTGTGGGTAGGGTTGTGTAAGAGAATGGATCCAGAAACAATTATGGTCACCATGGTACATGTGGTTGTTCTAGAGTGGTCTAGGGATATCACATGCAATTTTGAGCTGGTTTATGTTGAATAGGTTCCTTATATTGGTAGTTGGACTGAATTTTTGAACTTAAATTCACTTTTTAGGGAGTTGGATTGGATTTGGTTTTTTGTGATGATGTGATGTATTGTAAATATTACAATGGTTTTGGGTGATTTTGATCACCAAGTATAGGGAAAAATGGTTTTACAGATGTGTTGTGGTTGGAGTTTTTTTATTGTTCTTATCACCATGGTGTATGTGGCTATTGGGATCTTGTTCATATATGATAAGGATGATGAGTTGGTTTAGACCACAATTGTTTTGTAGGAATCCTCCATAGTCTGAGAAACTTATGGGTGTTAGTGTTAACTATTAATTTAGAGAGGGGATATGATATATGTGGTATTGAGATATTTGGGGTGATTGAAATAATAAATTGAGATTTGGATTCTCTCCATATATGTGTGATACTTTGGGGATAATGGGATAGGCTTTGCAAATGAGAGATGTTCGTCATCCCTTTGGTTTCATTGGCCCATTGACCTAGTGGGTTGGTATATTTGTCAGATGACCATAGAACTTGTGATGTTATAAAAAGGAATACCTTGTGGCATTGTGAATGGTTAAAAAAAATTTCATTATGGTTGGTATGTAATTACATGTGATGTGAACTTGGTTCGAAGGCTGGGGGATCTTTTGGTATGATATACCATGGGTATCTACTCCCACTCTCGCACTAGCTGATGTAAGGAAATGATCACATGGGGAGAATGTTTAGTGTCTTTCTTTAGTTTTATTATATTTCTATTTTTAGACAATTATATAAATAGGATAATTATATAAGGACACCAGTAGTGGTGGAATCCTATATTCATACACACAGCCTACATAGGACTTCTAGGATGTGTACATAATTTATGTCTAATGATGTAGGAAAGGGAAATTTCCTGATTTGTTGAGCATAGTTGCTAAAGGTGAATTTGTTGCATTATTTGGATGTTAATGGTTTTATATGGACTAGGTGGATTCCTGGTATTGATTTGGGGGATTTATTTTATTATTTTTGGGCTTGTTTTTATGTTATCAGAACATGGGAAATCCTATTTACTATTTCATGATTAGAATGAAATTTTTGATATTATTTCTTTATAACATGTTCTATTTGGTTTGATTTACTTCTATTTTTTGTAATGTTTTATTTTTTATGTTTATTCCTCTACTGTTGTTCCTATTTTTATATCCTAGGGGTATTTCCTCCCCCATAATCACGTCTTATAACCCAAATTTTAATTTGTAGACTAAGCATTTAGGGAGGCATGCATGAGGTCATTTCATATATAGATAATGTTTTGTTTAAGTTACATGGGTTGGGGATACTATAAATTTTTATTAGATACATTTTTAGAAATTATATTAGGTGGGGTTATATATTTTTATTTAGGTTATGATATATTGAGGTTTTGGAATGTGTTGGGATTTGGGATATACATCGTTCTATGTGCTTGTATATTTAACAACATACACCATTATGGTTTCTGAATAACCAATGGAATTTGAATTTTTTTCTTTTCTGAGTGTTTTTTTTGAGAATTGGGACTCAGACTAGGATTTCGTACATTTGAACATCACAAAAGGTGTTTTTGGATATGTATTAAGGGTGAATGTATTCTTCAAGGGTCAAGGTAATGTCAGAGCAGCGATTTAGGGGTTGGGTTATTAAAAAACTATAACTGTATGCTACTCAAGGTGCAACAGGGAATTCACATCATGAATGGCCTTTTGTGGGGGTCTTTTAGGAAATGATGGGGTTATTCGATAATGGTATTTCTACGTAGGGTCATTCATGACATGACCACATGGGCCACACCATGAATGTTTTTGGGGAAGTGGGAGGGTACCTTTTCCTTGGGGATTTTCATGGTGGGAAACCCTGTTCACTTTGTGATCCACTACAATCAATCCAATTTTTGAGAGTACTTTTGATAATTATATTAGGGGTTTTTTTATGAACCCACTCAATTTTATTTGTTTTTGGTCATCTAAATGAATTGGGAGATCCCTATCTGTCTCTCATATTCCCCTCCCTTCAGAGTTCTTTGATATGGCTGATTCAGTGATGTTTCATAACATGGGCTTTAGTTAAGATCCTCCATTTATTCTCCCTTGTTTTCCCAATTTTTTTATTACTAATCTTGGTTTGACCAGTAGGGTTTTTGGGAAGAATATTTTATCAGATCATGGTGAAATCATAATTATTGATTGTGATTTCATATGTGTCATGTTAAGGATGTCATGGGAGGAGTAAATCAGTCTTTATTTATCATTTTCCTTGATGCATGATTCCATGTGAGTTTATTTATGGTTTTTAGTGATTTTGGGTGAAATTAACCATTGGTTTGGGTGTTTAATTTAGGTATTTTGTGTTTCCTATGTTTGAGTTTATTCTATGTGTGGAATAATATCGTTTTTTATGGTTTTTGTTATATAAGATGACCTGATAAGTTTGTCATCTGTTATGAAAATTTGGTTTTTTGGGTTTTAATTGTCTGTATTAGTCAGAGGGAGTAACTCAAGAGGGGGTGGGGGTGGGGGTTGGGGTGTAATTGATTTGTCAATTCTATTTATATATAAAAACAATTTAGAAACTAAATCCTTAGTTTAATAAAAACACCCAGTTAATCAATGCAGTAGAAATATATAAATTTGATATTTCAAATAATTTCTTAGAGCGGGATTAAGGCTCAGTTAAAACATATTTTAAATACTTTAACTTTTTATATTATGTTACATAAAAAAATTATTATAAAAAAAAACTAATTCTAACTATAATTTTTTTTTACATTTTATAAAATAAAAATCATTTTTTAGTTTAAAATAATAGAAAAACCCAAATAAGAATTTAAATAAGGGGTTCAGACTCAAGTTGAGGCTTAATCCACCCCACTTATAAATCACCTACCTTTAATAAATTTATTAATCAGTTAAATGATCCTTAACCTAGATTTTGTTTTGCAAACAATTGTACAAAATACTTTCTAATAACAGATCCTCATCCACATTTGTATATGGGATTAAAAATGACACTTGGACATGTATGACCTCTTCCAAAACTATCTGCGGGAATAAATATAAATGATTTGATAAAATATCAAGTATTATATATTTATTCATAGAAAAATGTGTTTTTATAGATAAATTTATCTATATAAAACATTGCTCAAAAGAATAATTTGTATAGAATGGGAAAGAGATAAAAAGATAGAAAAATTAATGCAGCTTGATCTGAGTAGATTTTGTTGTCCAGAGTGATTGATATTTTATTTGAAAGGAGGTTGGGTGAGGATATAAAAAATTTCGGGATAACAGAGTGTCATAAATTCTTCTTTATAACAAAGAAACTAGTGTCAAAAAATACTCTGCTACTATCTATGTGTCCAAAAAATGTTTTTTGTAGTCTATCATTACCCCACATGATCGAATAAACCTATTTATATAGATCATCATCATAAGTACCTTTTAACAAAAAATAATTATTTATTAAATGAATCAATTAATTATTTAATGTTTTAAAACTATCCATTAAATATTTTTAATACTCCACCACTAAGATAGACATGGTAAGTTTTCTTCACCTAAATTACGGTTTGTTGAACTCATGGAAATTTGACACAGTCATCTAATATTTCAAGGTAAGATAGTCAGTTCATCCTTTCATGTAGTCAACTCATTTACAAATGCAATATGTTGATGACTTCATGTGGAAAGATTTTTATTCATGCAGTCACTACATTAGAATATACTATTAATGTGTCACTTAATGAAAAAATATACATACCTTGGCCTAATAACTTGATTTATTCATGCAGTAAGTAGTTTCCTTCATGTGATCAGGTACACATATTTTCAAGGTAGGTTGATTATATATGCTTTAAAGTGATTCTCCTTGTATGGTAATATGAGTGTTCAATTTTTGTCCAGTTCATTACTTAGAAATTTTTTGTTCATCTAGATCATGGTAAGTAGTTTTTGTTCATGAAGTAAGGTGATACAGTAACATGACCTTCACATGGTAAGGTGGTATGGTAAGTTCTATACTTACCCATTTTTGCAATTTTTTTCCACAAATCACTTTCTAAGAGAAAACCTAAAAATTAATAATAACAAGATAAACATGTTTTTAGATCATTATAATAAGAAGGTGTTGGTCTAAGATAATAATATCCCCGTTTTTATGATCACGAATCCTGAAATTAAAATTGAAATGGATTGAATGTTTCAAAATTACATTTTAAAATGATTGAAATAATTGTGTGATAGGTTTTTAAAAATGAAAAATTGTACACTAAATTAAATTAAATTTTATATTTCACATTTCTAATTCTTTTGTGATTATAAAAAATAAAAAAATAATAAACAAGAGAAAAAAAAGAAGAAATGAATAAAATATAGAATGACATTAATATACAAAGAAATAGTAAAAAAAGGGAATGAACATATTATAGAAATTACCTATTAGAAGTCCTAATCTGAATTTGGGTGAGGGTTATCTCTTTTTTTTGTAAGGGTATGGCCCTTTCCTTTCGATGTAGAGGGAAGAGATGAAGTAGTCTCTAAAGTACATGATGTGATCGAGGCTCTAATAACTACAAATATCAAAAATGGTCGAAGATACTGAAAGTCTTGGGTAGGAGTTAGGATAAAATTATTAATTTTAGAGGAGGTAGTAGGTCATTATAAAGGAATGGATGAAGGGGATAACACAACTCTCTAAGAGGTATAAATATTGGTCTCCACCAATCAGGTAAAATCACTAACATCCCATGAATCATGATCCAAATATTGAAAGAAATCATCTCAATTCTCCATAAAAGCTTCCAAAATAGGATTCATAGCTCTAAGATTCTCAACTTGTGTCTTAAAATATTAAGTTATAGGATTAATATTTAAATCCAAAATAAGAGTTTGAAACATCCCTTTGAAGTCATACTATGTGAAGATCCTACTTAGATAATAATCAATTTCCCTCTTGACTATTTCTAGTTCATGAATTGATTTTTGGAATCCTCATGAACTAAATCTAGTGTCATAGTATCATGGGTTTGAAACCTATTGTATGTAGCTTCACGAGTCTTGTGAAATTCTTCCAAAAAAACCTAAAACTCATCCGGAATGAAATTTTTGATCTTATCTTCATCAATAAGAGGATTACAGGACACAAGAGAAGTTTGACACACAACATGCATGAACCTTTTGTCTAACTAAATTATTATTTCAGATAGATAATATTGAAGAGCCCCAATCTTAGCTATCATATGTATAATATCATTACGTAGTATCTCTATTTTGAAATTAAATCTTGGATGAACATGATTAATGACCAAAGTAACCACTTTAACAATATCCTCCTATCTCACTTGCTACAAAAAGTTTTGAAATTTATTAAATGCGTGTTTGAGTATCTCTAACATATCTAATATAAAAATATCTATGTAATCATTAGTGATATATAAAGATGATGGAATGGAGGGTTTAAGAGAAAAAGGATATGGATAAATAACCATATTCCTACCCTCCACCTCTAGTAAATCCTCTATCAAACAATCTCTCATAGTCTCATGCTCAACTCTAGTAAAATTTTCAAATTCATAAGTATCAAAATATTCTACAATGTCCTCATGAAAAAAATAATGATAATGTTTAGTTATTTATTGAATTTAAACATCATAAATGAATGATCATTCCATAGTTCTTTGAATAGAGAGAGTTGAAGGTCCACCATGTCCATGTGGACTATCTCTATGATCTTCATTATCAGAATCAGGATATTATAAGACCAACATAAGGGATCTTGGGTATGTCTCACCCTTATAAGGTGCATCTAGTATTGCCTATCTAGGGGGAGTCTTAATAATAGGAGATCAATATGAGCGATACCTATTTTCATTAGATACAACTGATTAATCCCATTATAGGCCATCATCATAAGCAAACATAGATTCTTCATTAATGTCTACAACATCTATTTCCTCCTTGTATTATTCTATAAACACTTATTATTCTTATAAAGAAACTTATTCTTCAACAGAAACATTGCCATATAAATATTCCACTACCTCATTGGGTTTAAGAACTGGATCTACAATATCTATATATTAACCACCCATCCTTATTTACATGGATTCTAGTAGATTTTATTTTTCTTAAAAAATATTTTGATTAAGAAAAAATCTATTAGAAGTAGTTATCTTCTACTCTCCCTGTGGATATAAACCATTGTATTATAGCTAGGAAAAAATAACCTTAGGATATGATAAATAAGTAAAAATTAAATCCATGTTTACCTGTTCAACCATGTGTCACATAAAAAATCTGAAAAGATATATTTGAACACCATTCACCATAAAAAAACAGAAAAAATGAATATTGATGACTCAGGATACTAATTTATCATTTTCTTAGACATATTACATGCTGAATAAACTTAATTAGGATCCAAAATTCACCACTTAACTAAAAAATAGTGGGATTATGGGAGTCTCATTTCCAGTTAAATCATATAAGGAATTATGAAATTCAAAGTACAAAGGATTAATAGGATATGGACTTTGATAATCTTTATACACTCTACTATGTGGCCTGACCAAACACTTTTCCCAAAAATTTGAAGATAATTATAAAACTTCACCATTAATCCTATAATTTAATGAATCCATTTTATAGGTAGGGAAGAAATCAATATTCTCATAAAAATCTTTAATTAGATTATGATATAAAGGTATACCATTTTCTTTAAACCAACCGTCCATCCTTGTTCCCAAATCAAGTTCCAAAATAGCGATCAGATTGATTTCAACCATGGATCATAGAAATATTTTTACATTGAAATTGTATGATCAATGAGATTCAGGTTCTTTGGATTTACTGATGTACTTGATACAACTTTTGATTTCATTGGCTTCTCTAAAGGAGGCGACATAACAATATTAGCAGTTTCCGACATTCACTTCATCCTTGGTATTCATGTTTGATTTGAGATCTATGAATGTTCCAAAATGGGAGATAAATAGATAGGTTTGATATGAATAGATATGAAGGTTCAAGATGACCAAAAACTATCCACTCAAAAGATCTAAAAAATATAGAGAAGAAATAAAAGAAAAGATACGTAATATTTCAGATTCAGATTCCGATTCAAATTTTAATTTAAATCATTTAGGGATTAAAATAGTAATAAACTTAAAATAAATACCACCAAAATAATTTCACAAAAAATTCAATGTTAATAAACATGTTAAGTATACTAACTTTCGATCAGTATATAACATAAACACTACATGCATGTTATCTAAAAATTTTCAATAGGTGTGCTAACTATATGATGATGAAGTTCACGATAAGTATGTACTGACCATATAAACATGTTTTCATGTTATGCATAGTGAACTCATGGGTAAGTAATCATAGTGATTATGGTGATAAGTAAGTGTTCATGATATTCATGATGACCATATGAAAAAAATATCATGGTTTGTCTACTAACCATGTAAAGCATACTTCATGGTTACTTCTAGAAAATATTAGATAGTAGAAGTTAAAAAATTTCAACATGGGAATTAATTAAAAAAATTAGATATAATTTATGAGGCCCAATTAATGTATTATATAATTTATTATCTCAATATTAAAAGGATTTATAAGGATACCAATAGGCAGATGTTCATTACCTATGTACTCAAGTGTTATATCACCTTTCTAGTCATTATCTCTCAGTAAGTGATGTATTATATCAATATGATTTGTTATAGAATGAGATATAGAATTATTAGAAATATTTTTTTCACTTTCATTGTCAAAATTTATAGTTATATGTCATAATTGATATCAATAGTCTAGTAATTTATATTTCATCCATATAATCAGTGTATAACTACTTCCTTCATATATGTACTCAGCTTTAGTGGTAGATAATACCACTGAGATCTGTTACTTACTACAACATCACACTAGATACTTCCCTAAAAAGAAACAGGTTCCATAATTTCTTTTTATATATATACTAAAACCACCAAAATCATCATATGAATAACTAACTAAATCAAATGCATATCATATGGAGTAAAATAATTCTACGTTACTTTTATTCTTGAGTTATTTTAAAATTATTTTTACAGATAGTACATATAAGTCTTTTATGTTTTCATGAAAAAGAGAACACATACACACACTAAAAAATTCATTAGGTCTGCTAGAAGTTAAGTATAGTAATCTTCCAATCATACCTATAAATGTTTTTTGACCAATTAATTTCTTAGTTCCATTAGGAACCAAATTAAAGCTAGTACTCATGGGAGAATCACTACATTTAGTAATGTCAATTAATTTTTTTTTTAAGATATTTAGTGTAATTTATATTATTTAAAAAATTCCTATTTTATTTTGAGAAATTTGAAAGAAAATAAAGAATTTAATTTATCCCATTAATCTCATTTCAAATTTATTTAGCACCATTTTTGAAAATTCAGTGTATCAATAATTTCTAGAAGATCCAAAAATAACATCATCAACATAAATTTGTAAAACTAAAAAATATCTTTAAATACTGGTAGTAAATAATTTGGGATCATCTATACCTTTATTAAAATCTTAAGAAATAATAAAAGAGATGACCTTATCATACCAATCTCTAGGATCTTGTTTTAAACCAAATAATTATTTTGTTAATTTAAAAACATGATTCGGAAAGTGAGGGTTTTTAAATATAGGGGATTTTATAAATAAAATCCTCAATAATTGTACCATTTATGAATAAAATAATAACATCTATTTGATATAATATGAAATCGACATCTTGATTTATTGAATTCTAGATACTGGTGAAAAGGTTTTCTCAAAACCAGCACCTTCTTCTCGAATACATCCTTATGCAACTAATATAGATTAATTTCTAATTACTATACCTAACTCATCAAACTTAAATAAACCCATTTAGTTCCAATAGTTAAATAATATTTAGGTATTCCAATAGTTTCCCTTTTTCTTTTTCTCTCAATCTTATTAAGTTCTTCTTACATTGACATTACCCATAATTGTTCATTAATTACATCATCAATGTTCTTAGGTTCATGCCGTGACAAGAAAGCACGATGTTCAACCAAATTTGTTAGAGAATATGTAGTCTATGTTCCTTTATCTAGGTCATATATTACAACTTCTAAGGGATGATGTATATGAGTCATAAAATCTCTATGAATGGAAGTATTTGACCATTCATTCTCATTTATAGGTTCAGGTTCAAAGTGTTTATCAGAAATAAATAAGTTATTTATAGAAGGGCTGATAGAATTTTCACCAGGTATAGTATTTATATCATCCTCAAAATTTTCTAATGTGGTTTTAGGATGATGCAGATATATTTAATCAAATTTTACATGGATTGATTCTTACAAAATCTTATTCCTTTAATTAAACAAAAAATATTTCTTACAAGGTGTAGAATATCCAAGGAAAATTCCTTCATCATTCTTGGAGGGAAACTTTTCTAAATTATCTTTAGTATTGAGTATAAATATTTTACAAAAAAAAACTCTAAATTAATTATCCTTTAGTTTCCTACTATTTCATAATTTATAAGGGGTTATTTTTAAGAGTGGTCTAATTAAATAATTATTAATTATATGACTAGATGTATTAAAAGATTCTACCCAAAAATAATTAGGAAAATTATACTCATTTAGCACGATTTGGAAAATTTCATGAAGGGTATTATTTATTCTGTTTAGTACACCATTCTACTGTAAGGCCATGTTAGCAGAAAAGTTATGATTATATCTATATTGTGAGAATACTAATTCAAATAATTTATTTTAAAATTTCCATACATGTTCAATTATTAAGGTTTTAATTCTAAATACAATAATATTTTAAATAGATAAGTATATTTTTAAAAATAGGAATGAGCTTCACTTTGATAGGAAAGGAAAAACTCCCATATATATGTTGAATAATCATCCACTAAAACATAAGAATAATATTTTACTACTAAACTAAAAACTCTAGAGGGTACAAATAATTACATGTGAACCAAATATAATGGTTGATAAGTTGATACTTCAATATTTTATTTGAAAGATATTTTATGCTGCTTTTCCTTTTGTTTGGGATTACAGACTTTGTCTATTGGAAATTTTTTCTTAGTTAGATCCTTAACTAAACATTTCATAGTTAGTTTTATAAAATAGTGAATCTTGGAATAGCCTATTCCCATATGAAAAATCAAAGATTATTTTTAAAAGGCACTTAAACAATATTTTTTTGATAAAACAATGAATTTAAGTTCACAACATAAAAAATTTCATTCATAAATGTAGTAAAAACTAAATAATGTTCGGTATCATAAACTTTATAAGCACTGTTTTCAAATTTAGCATGAAAAACTTCACCCCATTACTAATAAAATATAAGAAAATTATATTTTTATACATATAAAAATAATTCTTTAGAAATTAATACTTTACTAGAATTATTAATTTTTCCAAGACCAATTATCCCTCCATTGTAATTTTCACCATAAGTGACATGTCCACCATCCATTTTAATCATGTTTTTAAAGATTGAGTAGTCCCTAGTGAAATTACATAAGAATCAAATTTCTAGATACCATAGTTTTTTACTAGAAATCTTTAATCATGTTTCCCACAAAATAGATTTAAACCAAAAATGGATTTGGTACCCATATTTTATTAGGTCCAGATATATTAGTAATAAAATATTTTAGAATCCATAATTACATTATTGGTTTTTATAAGCATACCATAAAATTTTATAAATAAATATGTTATTTGGTCTTACAAAATAAAAACTAGTAACAAAAATAGTATAAATGGATATAAGAATAAATATATTATTAATAATTCTTCTCTATCAAGGATGATATCCTATTTTAATAGTATATTTAGGAGCTGTATATTTACTAAGAATCTATGTAAGAGTTTTTATTCCATTAATAGGTCTTTCTATATATTTCTTTAATTATTAATTATATAATTTTAACTCATTATTTTCTTTTATCAGTTGTTCATTTTCATACTTCTCTACTATAAGATCAGTTTTAAAGTGAGAATACATGGCATGATTCTTCCTGAAACTTTTGTATTTATCTTTTAATTAATTTAATTTTTTCTCTAATATATTAAAATATATAAACATTTCTTCCCTTGGATTTTTGTCTTCGCTATTTTTACTTTCAGAAAGGTTAAAATTATGAAAAGGAGATTTAGGAAAGATATTAGATATGTTATATATTTTTTTCATAAAACACAAATTGGATTTACCATGACTATCCTCTATACATGAGTATAAGTCACTTGAACTATCTTATGAATAACTCTAAGTTAGTTTCATAGAATTTTTATATCATTTATCTTAGTCCACATACTTTTCCTTATAATTTAGCTTGATATATTCTTCTTTAATGTGTTATTTTCTTTCCTATTCACATACGACTATTTTGTTTGTAGAATTATCCTTCTTAAAACCATTTATCCAATTTCAATTATCATACTTACCATAATAATTGTATTTATTGAATAATTTTTCATTTTTGTAAAATTTCTTGAAATATATTGCGTGATGTGTCATTTACTCATCATTATCAATAGGTGATTATTTATTAGTTGAGATTTCAACTTTTATCTTCTATTTTTGTTTTGAATAAGAAGATTTAAAAGCTAAATATTTTCTTTTCAGGTCATCGAATTCCTCTTTGTTGAATTATAGTTCTTCTTTATAAATTATTATATTTCTAACAAGTTCCATTATTGGATGTGTACTAATGTCTCATGATTCTCTTATGTATATAGTTGTTTTTATCCAAATAATTTCTAAAATTCTAAGAAGTACCTTGATGTGATCGTTATCTGTAATATTCTTTCCCACTGCATTCATCATATTCACCATCTCATTAAATCTGAGATACATTTCAAATATAGATTCATGAGGCTTTATCTTGAAAGTATCATATTAAATACGGTAATGTTTTTAAATAACTTATTTTATATTAGAAGTTACTTAATAATAAATATCAAGGGTATCCAAAATTTCAAAATCATTAGCATAGAAAGATATTTTGTGAAATTCATCTTCACCTATAACAAAATATATAGAATTCATATATTTGAAATTACAATCATGTGAAGCTTTAGTAGCATCACTCCATTCAACTTTATCATTTTGAAGTTTTTTCAAATTTATCATCAAGTATAGTCCAAATATCAAAACCCATACTCTCTAAGTGAATTTTAATTTAATATTCCATTAAGCGTAATTAGTTCCATTAAAACATGGTGTCTGATTTGTGGCCGTTTCTTATTGTCTTTTATTATCAAAAAATAATTATATTTAGAAATGATAGAAATTTATGATCTTTAAATAAAATAAATTCATAGTTAAAAATATTTTTGAATAGCCTATGATACGAAATATTAGTTGGTGTGAGTAACTCAAGTGGGGGGGGGGGGGTGAATTGAGTTCTCAATAAAGTTTATATTGAAAAATATTTATAAACTAAATCCTTGATCTAAAAAAATGACCATCTTATAAAAAAAGAAATATATAAATTTTTTCTTTTAAATAATATCTTAGAGGAGGGATTAAGGATCATTTGAAATTTGTTTTAAATAATTTAAATTTTGAAATTAAGTTACTTAATTGAACATTTTATATAAACATAAATTAAGATAATCTATCAAATAATTTTTTTTGTTACAATTTGGAAAATAAAAATCTATTTTTAGTAAAAAAAACTGGAAAAAAAATTGTGGAATTTAAATTTGGTGTTTAGTCTCAATCCAAGACTTAATACCCTCCTCTTGAAAACCACATACTACCAAGCATTTTATTAATGAATAAACAGATCCACAACCTAGATCATGATTTACAAAAAATAGTATACGTGAATTTCCTAACATAAAGCCTCTTCCATAGTTGCACATGGGAGGAAGAAGGATACCATTCCATGAAGGACCATTCCATAGTCATTCGTGGGAATACAAATAAAGGATTTTACAGAATATCAAGTATTATCTAGTTTAGAAAAGGAGACTATGTTTTTACAGATAAACAGAGAAATGTAAAACATAGATCAAAATAATATCTAAAATGGAAATATTGGGAGATAAAAAGATAAAAAAAGTAATGAAACTTGATATGAGTAGCTTCAGTTGTCCAAATTCCTTGAAATTTTCTTTGGAAGGAGTTTCGATGAGCTTCTTAGAAAGTTATGGGAAATATATCATCATAAAACATTCTCTATAGAACAAGTTCTCACATAAAGTATTCCTTCATTATTGTATATGTGTTAGGAAAATGTTACCAGCATTCTATAATTACTCCACACTATTGAATAATCCTATTTATAAATAACTTCATCATAAGTATCCTTTAAATAACAATAATTCTCAGTTAATTTCACTGAATCTTCATTTAAATCTTTAAAACTAGCCGTTGAACATTTGAAACACACCACTTATAAGTTAAATGAAGTAATATATCTTCACTTAAAGTAAGGTTAGTTGAGATCATGAAAAATTTACAGGGTCAACTGATGTGGCAAGGTGACACATTAAGTTCATCTCTTTATGTATTCAGATTATTTTCACATGTGTTAAGTTGAAGAACGAATACATGCACTACATTATAAGACACATTCAGTATATTAATTCATTAAAAAAATTTACATACCCTAGAATGATAACTTTATTTATTCATGAGGTAGTTAGTTTATTTTATAAGTTTTGGTACATAGATTCTCACAGTAGGTTGATTATACATGTGGTAAGGTGATTCTATTTTTATTGTAAGACGAGTCTTAAATATGTTTTCAGTTGATGACTTAGAATTTTTTTGTTCATTTGACTCATGATAAGAAAAATTTGTTCATGTATTAAGGTGATAAGGTCAATTTAAATTTACGTAATAATGTGATATGGTAAGCTCTCAACATATTCATTTTTTTCTATTTTTACCACCAAAATTATTTCTAAAAAAATCTTGAAAATCCTTGATAACAAGATTACATGATTCTAGATTGATGAAATGGTTTCTCATGTATTTGTATGAGATCAATATGAGCTTGGGATGTATTTTTAGAATGTCAATTAATGTAGGTTTCCTTGAATTCATTTGAGTCTCTTGGTTAATGGTTGGTTTTATGTTTTTGTGACTTCTTTAATATTATCTTCCTTCATGCCGCCGACCTTGTGAGATTTCACCATAAATTGGGACAAGATTTCATTTTACTTATAGTCAACAAGAACCGATTAACTTTCTAAATGGTTTGATGATGACATCTTGGCCAAACAAGTTCTGATTGATCACTTTGTGACATATTTTTCAATGTCTACTGGGTTTCAAATAGAAAAGAGGTTTCCCTTTTTAAATGTGTTTAGAGTGGGGGTTTGACTTAATTTAAATTTCAAGGGAAAGTGATGATTTATGAAATGGTTTTTGAAATGGAATTTAAAAATAGGAAATGAGTTTTATAAATAATTTATTGATTGGATTTTGGCTAAGGTCCTAGGTGAGTATAAAGACGTGTGATTCTTTTTCAAATTCATTTGAAAAGGGAGTTTTGAACTGTTTTTTAAAAGAATGATATAATGGATTGGTTTAGTATTTTTTTCATCTGTTTGACCTTTTGAGAGAGATTCAATATTTTCCAAATCATGGATACTTATTATTATTCTCATTTGAGATTTTATGTGGTTTGTGGTGTTTCATGATGATTCATGTTTTGTGTGTTTTATATTGGTGTTTTCCTTTAGTATAAAATTTATTGGCTGATCTAGATAGATACGAAAGACCTTCTTAAGGGTCCAAATATGTGTTTAGATGAGGTTGAAATGTGTGATTGGATGTGTTTTAAATATAAGGTTATTAATTTGTAACGTCTTTGTGGGTTTTGATATGGGATACACACCTTATTTTTTATTACTTGTGTATGATGGTTGTGTTATTGTGATAGGAGATGGACCCTGGGAGTGGAGAGGATCTTATGTCCTGAACTTTCCTTGAGTGACAAGGTTTGTTTTGAGATAGTAGACCTTATCGTGGGTGATTAAACTTATGTCATGGACAACCCCAGGTGAGAGGGTCAGGTCATGATGTGATATGAGACATGTAAGATAGACTTCCCTTGAATGAAAGGGATGGGTTATGGGTTGTGTATGTATTACTATGCCCTATTTTTTTTGGTAGTGGTTTGAGGTTTTTTAGAACACCTACCTTGGGTATTTGGGTATGGGTTGGGATATGGAAAATGATGTGACACCCTGATACATCTTTGGGTATGGGTTGAGCTTTGATATGGAACCCTACCCTTCATCGGTGGGTATGGGTTTATATTGTGGTATGAGGTGACTCTTCTTTCTAGCATGGAGATGAAACAGGTATGGTCTAAAGTCATGGTGTCCTCGTTATCACATGATGACCAGACTAGTGCAATTGTTTGTTCATTTCATGTTATGTTTCTAAGTGGGTGTGTTGAAAAAGAATTACTACACCACGTATATATATATATATTTCATTCACTTCTACTTGAACTTTATAATAATAAGTATTATTGATTTGTTGGATATTCCTACTAGTTCGTTATAATCATCCCTACCTATATATATAAAATGAGTTTCAATATACATGGGTTGAGCTTCATATTTTCTATAAGGACATAGGTATCCCTTAGAGATGGATAAGTGGTTTAATTATCATGTTATATAGGCTGAGTATTTGACAGGATAATTATATAAGTTGGGTTAGAGGCCATGTATTTTATTTTTAGTTATGGTTCAACATTTAATAGCCATTATTACTTTTATTATTTTTTTGATGCAATGTTTGCCTGCTGTTACTTTTTTATGGTAGCTGTATCATATATATAGTTTTATTTCATTCTATTTCAGAAAATGGGGGCCTATGGGGATCCATATTTTATATCAATATGTTCTTTCTATGTGTTTTATAAAGTCGTTTCATTCTGAAAATTTTTATACATTTTGGTACGATATTTGAGATTTATTTTAGAGGCTTATTCTCCACATGACTATGATGGTCCTTTGCTACTAGTCATCTTCCTCCATCTTAAGGGGAAGCGTGCCTGAGGTTGTGTAGTAACCCCTTTTTAGGATCTATATAATTTTTCTAGGATGGGGTGTTACAAAATGGAAATAGAGAGTCTTTTTGGATGAGGTGGTGTGGTTATAGGTGAATTTAGGTTATCAAAACTCTAGAGGTAGACCAAGAACATGCCTAACTAGAATGAAATCTGTTGATATATAGTTTCATAACTAGTAAATATTGGATGGGTGAGGTTTTGGATTAGATTTATAATTCTATAATTGAATGGATGAGACTCAGGAAGATTCACATGGATCGACCCAAAGCCAGTGAGTTGTTCATGAATCATGTTAGTGGAATGATTAGGGTACACTACATGAACATATGGAGGGTGTTGGCATGAAACCTCATAAAAATACATTATTAATTGATGAGACATATAACATAATTGATTTTTTATTGATGAAATTACATGGGGTTATTATATTAATATAGATATAAGGATATTTTTTGATTCATTGTGATGTGATTGTTTGACCATTATAGGGTAATGATCTTGAGAATTTTGGGGAAAACGTGATTTTGAAAAGAAAACTTGTGTGGTAGAACAATTTATGTGTGAAACGGTATTGTGAGGCTATTTTGATTGAAATAGATCATAGGTTTAGTGTCTTTAAAATGGTTTGGAAGTTATATATTTGAAGTAAAAATAATGGATATGGGTTTTGAAACTGGATTTTAAAATGTTTTTTGGAAGTTGATTTCAAAATAGCCTTTGAAAATTGGGATAAGTTTTTAGGGAAGGGATTGACTAGGATAAGGATTTTAGCTATTTTAGTTTTTGTGGTAACCCTTGGATGCCAAGGGGTGTTTTGAAAAATGAATTTATTTTTGGAATGTGTGAAATGATTTGAATAGTTTTTTGAAACAAGTGATAAATTATTATTTAAACTAGGTTTCTTGGATTTTATATGTTGTTTGAGAGTATCTTGGAATATTTAGATTTGTTATTGGAAGAAATTACATGTTTTTTTGGAAGTAAAATGTGTGTTTTGATGGCTTGGATCTATTTTGGTCAGATGATGGGAAATAGAAATCAGTGTTGGTGTGGACTAAGTTGATTGTTTTCTATAATGGACTATGATGACCTTGGGTGTAGTATCGTGTATTCGGTGGGTATTTAAAGGCTGTTTTGATAGAGTCATGAGCATTGGTTTTATGAGTTGGATGGTGTTATTATGCTAGTGTAGCCAATTGTTAGTTAGTGGGTTTATGTATTAGACCCCCTGGCATGTGTTTTATTGATTTCTTGAGTTTCACCGCTTGGTGGGTATTCTTTATAAGTGATTTCTATGGTGGGGTTCACCATAAAATAGAATTATATATTCATATTGGATTCTTGTGATAGAGATCACCAGAAGTATTAGGATGCATCCATTATTGACACTTCACTATTTTGGAATGAATGAGTACAGTTGATAATCACTTTGGAGTTTGGTGGTTAGTGTTTCATTCTAGAACTTGGGTGTGAGTGTTGTCATCATATTTGATAATTACACATGGAGACAGAGGGGACATGGGTAGTGGAGATTGGGTCTTGGTTCAATAAGGTGATGATAAAGATACTATTATGGTGGGTAGAATCAAATTAGTTGTGGATTGTATGACTCACGTGTCTAAAGGGATAAAATCATGGTGAAACTTGATAGAGGAGGGTTTAAAAGGCAGGGAAGTGCTGGAGATGAAATAAAACCAATTTAGGAATCAAGGGGTGGTGATGGTTAGAGTTTGTGTATTATCAATGTGCTCAAAATAGAAGAGTCATGGTAGAAGAGTGATTTAGGTTTCCATGTGTTAACCCTTATGTGTAGAGTGTAATTTTTTTATGGACTAGTTAAGGATTCAACCATGTAGTTACACTAAGATTAAAGTTCATACTTTAGTGTGGTTGTTTGAATGGTTTGGTGATGCCTTTAGAAATTAAGGCATCATGATTAGTTAATGTAGTGATATGTCGGTGGGTGAGGCTAAGAATTTTTGGGAAAAGTCATCCATAGAAGGACTAATTTACATTTTGGAATAGAAATTGATGTGGTGAGGTGTAACCCACATTGAGAGTGTTATTTGAGATTTGATTTAGGAGGTTTGAGAATCCAATTGGGATTTTTTATAAAATCTAATGTGTTTGTGCTTAGTGTTTGGAATTTCACAGTGGAAGCACATTTAATTCCTATAATGAGGTGCAGTAGGTTAGTCATATACAAACAAATATTCTTGGTTGGGGTTCATAGTTGATGGAATACCCTGACTTTTTGAGGATGAGAATAATTATGGTGGGGGGTTTTTAATGCCTTTTGTCTTTATGGGTTGGGAATTCCTGAGGAAATTTTATTTTTTGGTATGGTGAGGTTTTCATTTGGACAACCAGGTATCGAACTAGGATTTTTAGGGTTTGAAAATCTCAAAAAAGGTGTTTTAAATGATGTTTGTGGATCAGTGGATTCCTTGAGTGCTTGAGGGAATATTATAAAATTCATTAAGGGGATTGACTATTGAAAAATTATATTACCATTCAATTTACAGTGTGATGGGGAATTTATGTTATGAATTTCCCTTCATGGAGTCCTTTTAGGCCATAAATGGGGTAACAAAGAGAGTGATTTCTACCTAGGTCTATTTAGTATGTGACCACATGGGTTTTTCTATTAATGTGTCAGGGGAAGATGGAGGTTCCCTCTTTTTTTAGGTCTACTTAGGGTGTGAACCCCTATTCATTATGTGAACCACTACATGCAACCTTCTTTTTGAGGGTTATTTTTGAAATATTTTTGGGGGTGTTTTTAGAACCCCCTTGGGCTCTTTTGTTTTTGGTTGATTAAACTAAGGGGGATATCCCTATTTATATATCCAAATACCATCACATTTGTGTGCTTTAATCTAGGTTTTTGAGGATGTTTGATCACATGTTTTCATGGTAAGATCTATCCTCCCTTCTCCCTTGTTTATCCTCTCCATTAATTGCTAATATTGGTTTAACCGATAGGATTTTTAGGTGGTTGATTTCACTAGATCCTAGATAAATCACCAATCTTGATGGTGTTTTTTTGTTTGGAATAAAGAGGATGTATCATGAGGTGGAAATACCTCTAAGGTTAATGTAACATCCCGAGATTTTATGAGATATATTATTTTAATTTCATTGATACCTTGTGTTGTATGCTACACAAATATTAGCTTCTTCTATACACAACACCGTATTAGCTTGTGGTATACGCAACACTGTTCTTGGCTTGTGTTGCACACAATTTCAAGTTCTTTTGGTAGAATTCATTTTACACAACACTGAGTATAGATTTTGTTCAATGTATAAATGAAATAAGTTTTAATTATGTTATACACCACACCAAAGGAATATTTTACTAAACTCAACACTAACTTGTCTGGTGTTACATGCAAGAGAGACCTTTCTCGATATCTTGCGTTGTACGTCATACCGAGTTTCACTAAACAACGATATATTATTAAAATATTCGTATTTAATTGGATATAAATAAGATTTTAGGAATATTTTTACCACATTTTGAATTTTATATAACATTATAATTCATCTTACATATTTTCTAGAATATGATATGAGAACAAAATCAATTTTTTGGATAAAAGGAGTATTTTTCAAAGAAAATACAGTTTTTCCGCCTTTTGATGTCGCACCCATTTTAAATCTAATTTTGAGACTTTTATAAGTCAAATTTGAAAAAATAAACTTCTTATTTGGAATAGGGACATAAAAATTTACTTTTTTTTGAATCTTTGGTATTTTTCTGATAAAATTCAAATTTTAATGAATAGTGAGAAATACTGCCTTTTAATTCGAAACTGCCTTTTCATCTAATTTATATATATAGTTATATTATATTTTTAATTAGTTTTTAAGTGTAATTGGATTATATTTTTATCATTTAACCCAATTTTATTTATTGGAAGTTATTTCACTTTTAAATTTGACATAAACATTTTTCAATCTTTTGATAGTTATTACTTCTTAAAAAACCCACTTTTTGGTTTTGAAAACGAGAATTAATTTCAAATTAGTTAATGAAACTTATGTGATTTGAATTTTAAAAAATGGATTACATATTTGGAATCAGAATATCCAAATTGTGTGAATATTTACCTTTTACTTTTGGACATTATGAATTGTCACTTCAGTAATTATTTTTATTTACCATGGTTAAAGGGTAAATTTAGTAAATAAGGGTAACAAAATAATTTAATAAAATAAAACTATCATAAAACATATTCTAATCCCATTTGATGAGATATATAAGACCATGGTAATCCCTAGGTCTATTTTTGGGACCCCATGGATTCACTCGAGTGTGAAAATGACATTTTATAAGAATTAATTAAAAGTAAAGAGAAATATAACATAAATATGTATCTTTTACTAGTGAAACTTTTATGTGAGGTTATATAAATTATATCTGTGTATATAAATATTCATTTTAAAGATAAAATTATTTTATACATCACGGTTTTTTATTTATAAATTTTATACATTAAATACATATATTTATTTATGACACAATTATGATTAAGTGATTACCTCATTAGTGAAAGATTAAAATAAATGAATTTATAAATATTAAAATAAATGTAATTTGAAAATTTTTATTCCATAAAAAATTTTTATGGATTAAATTTAAATATTAGGTATGATTTAATGTCTTTTTTTAAGGAATAAAGTTGTTATAACTTTAACAAAAATCAATTACTAAATAGTGTCAAAACAGAAATAAATGATATTTTAAAATAATTACTAATTTATTAAATGATATAAAAATAATAAAAATAGAAAGTTTGGCCACATAACTTGGATTGTTATAAAAGCATCATAAATGATCCAATTTAGGTTATCTTTGAATTTTATAGTTAATATGTTAACCGTGTAGGATAAAAATAGAAGAGGATATGGTAAGAGTTAACTTATTTTACAAAGGGTTATATCTAAAATATAAGGTTACATTCATGATTAAAACATGACTAAAACTTATTGGTTGAGAGGATTTAGACCCATCCTAATCATATCCTCTAAATAAATTAATTTTGAGCTATTATAAACCTAAAATTGTTTTATAATAAATTAATATTTTTAGATTTTCCTAAAGTGCCCCTCACCTCTCTTATAAAAGGGCACCTACCTTTCTCTTTAACTCACACCTCTAAAGCATTTTGTTTCTAACAAACCTTTCCTATTTATCCCCCCAACCTCCCTAACTTAATCTTAGAGGCCTAAAATAGGGTATAGAGCAATCATAGGGAGCCCTTTGGTTCCAATCTAATGGAAACACCTGGAGAAGAGGTAATCGTTTTATCCCTTATTTTAAAGTTTTTTTCTTATTATACCTCCTATTTCTATGTTGATTCCATAATAAAGTAATAAATATAGTTTATTATACTTTCTTATATGTTATTATAATTATGGGGCAACCTTATACCACATTTTATCCATCCTATGAATAATAATATCACCATGCGTGCGTATATACAACTTTTCATCTCCACACCATGGTGTAATTTGTTGTTCAAAAATACTTTATCAGTATGGGTATAATGATTATTATAATGGATTTAAATAATAAATATAACATTATAATGATTATTTATAATTAATATAAAATCTAATTATATACTATTTAACCATCAAGATAATGATATCGTCGCTCGTGTGTACGTATGACCAACTGTCTCCACGACGCGATGAGATTCGTTCTCCACATTAAAAATTCAAGAATGATTATAAAATTTATATGATAAGTTAAAATAAAAATTATTAGTTTAATGTCATGAATAAAATACATCATATTTATAATAAACAAGATTTACATGAAAAAACAGGAATGGTAAAATGAGGCAGTTAACACCCAAAATAATGGTAATATTGAAATACTATGAAAAAATGATATAATAGGATAATATATGATATAATAAATATGCATATGGTCATGGTATTTTTTAATAAAATTATTTAACCATTATACATGAAGTGACCACACCCTCGACTAACAAAAAGTGCAAGGTAAAGGATAATTTTGCAATCTCATTTTTTTTCGAGATTGTTTATACGTAAGTATTTAATGTTGATATATTTATCATCCATGTACATGTTTTATAATAATGTGATCATAAATTTATTATTATTATTATATGTATGTTTAAATTCATTTTTACACATTTTTGACTTTTACTACATGGTTTGGAAGGAATATTTCTTAAATTTACCATATGAGGTATTTTTTTTGACTTTTCCATCAAAAGGATGAGGAGAATGTTTATTAACTTATACGTCATGAAAGGATTTTTTATGATTTCATAATTAATTATTTCTATGAAGATTAATTTACAATATTTCTAGTTTATTTTTAGTTAAATTATTTTATTTTAAAATTTCATGATATTTTTGGAAAAGAATACATTTTTGAAGAAGAAAGGATATTTTCCTAAAGAATTAAGTTAAAGTGTTTTGTCAAAATTATTTTCCACATAATATGAAATAGTGTTATGTTTATATCCCTATTATTACTATGATTTGATTTATTTTATGATGGAATTATTTTTATGAAGTCCATTTATCTTATATGGGTTATGTTATGATGAAATGATGTTTAAGAATCTCATTTTATTTCATGGGTTATGCTATGATGAATGATTTATGTTTTTGTGAAACATGTTAGAATGATTTAATTTTGAGATGGGTGATACCTATATCTCTATCAAATTAATTGGATAAAGATTTATATCTCATGAGATAGAAATGATTGGAAGGACAAGTAATCTTAGTTCAGTAATGGACTTTGTCCACTATGATGGTCTTGGCAGCAATGCCTAGGGTATTATAGAAATCATATTATGTAATCATTAGTTTTTCACAATCACATGTTTTATACCAATGCTATTATATCATGGTTAAGGTTTATTTATGATATATTCCTTACGTACTGCCAAAATTTATTTCTAGACTCAAAATTTTACAGTTTAAACATTATGTTCATGTTTTTACATTCAAATGTTTATATTTTGTTTTATGTTCTCTGTGTTTACCCTTACTGAGCATTTGAGCACAAAATTTTTATGTTTTATTTTCCTTAGGATATAAAGAAAGTTTTTATGTAGGAAAACAAAAGGGTAAGTTCTTTATGGGAGATGTTAAAGATCTTTCACCATGATTGAAGATGATATTTCTGAGTTTGCAAATACAATAAACTAATACGATCTTTAAGAGTCTATTTGTGTCATGTATTAAGTTTCTTGAAAAATAAATATACTGTCCATGTACATCAAGATTGGGTCTCTAAAATTGGTATCATAGTGAAGGTTTATTCAATATTTGGAAACTAGGACGAAAAAACATTAGTGAGATCCCTAGATATATATCTAAGGTATGTCTAGGGATGTCCTTAAGGGTAGGCCTGACTATAGATTACAATCCTAGAATTATGTTAATGATCATGTATAACCTAGGATTAAACCTAAGATGATAGAGATTTAAAATACCCCCTTGATTATGTTGTTTTCCTAGTATGATTTTTGCCTCTCACACTATTCTTTTTGGGTTTTAAATGATGGCTAGGACCTGAAGGATCCGAGTTAATGATCAATGCACTGGGAAATGCAATGATTATCCTTAGGAACAACCAAATGTTATGGGAGATAGAATGAAAAATATTATTTCTATACTTACATGAGCTATGAATCATTCGAGACTTCCAAATGAGCAGATAAGGGAACAACATTCTATTGAGTACTTTATGAGGCAACACCCACATTCTTTTAGTGGGTATTTTGATCCCCTTGTTTCTGAACAATGGGTCAGTACCATTGAAAATATATTTTCCATCCTTTGTTGTTCAGAACATGAAAATGTCATTTTTAATCTTTATATATTAGAAGGTGAAGCAGAACAGTGGTGGACTCTAATTAAGAATACAAGGCAGCAAGATTAAATTGAATCCATGAAATGGGACAAGTTCAAGAACTTGTTTTTCAATAAGTAATTCCCTCATATTCTTCAAAAAATATTGAAAAGGAGTTCCTTTAGATTAAGAAAATGGATGGTGAATTCGTCGGTACATATGAGGAAAATTTTACAAGACTTTCAAGGTATGCTTCTAGCTTTACCATCCAAACTCAAAGAAAAGTTGATCGATTCTTCAATGGATTAAAACCAAGTCTTTGAAGGGAATTAGCTATAAGAGACATCAGTAGCTATGAATAAATTGTGCATTGTGCTATCAAGTTAGAAATGGAAGTTGGTGTTATATAACCATCTCATGGTTTTGACAAGAAACAAAATATGGAGTTCAAAGGAAAATCACAAAACAATGCTGAAAAGAAGATGAATGTTTCCTTATGCTCAAAGTGTGGAAATAAGCATGATGAAGATTGTCTTAAAGGGGCTAGAAAATGTTTCAAGGGTGGAAAAGAAGGTCATCGAGTAGTTGAGTGCTGAAGTAATGGGAAAAAGGTTGCTAATGATTTGAATGGAGATAATACTATAGAGAATGCACCCCAACACTTTAATGCTACAAGTATAAGGAAACGAGGAATTATGCTAACTAATGCCCTAATACAAGGGTTAATGATGATCAAAATCAGCAACCTCCAAAGGAAAAAGATAAAGGGAGGTCACATGTGATCACTATTAGAGATATTGAGTATGAAAATAAAGTGGAAAAATGATTAATTGTTTATATAATGGGATTCTAAAATAGTGTTGTGGAATATCATCTATAGTATTATAGAATATTAGAATATCTATGTATTGATCTATTGTGGTTTTCCATAATTATATGGTACCGTTAACCAAAACAAGTGATATAAATATTTTTGGAAAGCACATGATATGCACATAATGAATGGATATGGATATAATGAGATGTTTGATAGTATTAATGATATCATGAAGGATATAAGGAAAAAGTGATATCGTGGTTTGAGTATATAGATTTTTTTTGGTGTGTGGAAAGAGTTAATTTTGATAGAATTCATGTTTTTACTAAGGTTCTGTAGTAATTCTTGTTATTATCACGTTTCAAGAGAATACATGATTAAGGTATTCACATGTATGGAATGTAACAACCAAGAATGACCAAATGAGATATGGGAGACAAATGTTAAGTCTATGTAGTTTACCTATTTATATAGTTTTATATTTTCAAGATTTTAATGTTATCCATTGATGGATAGTATAAGTTATATTATAGTTTAAGTTCGTTATATTAATTTATTATCTCACTATAGGTTGAATTATGCATATTTTATAACCTGTTATAACCTTTTTTTGTGACAAATGGAGTGACCTATCATTCTATCGCATGATCTACTAATAGTTCAAGAATGAGAAATTTAACTTCATTTCTTTAAATAAAAGATGAAGCGGAAATTGTTTAGGGAACAATAAAATGTGAGATTGTACTGAAATCAAGTATTTCTTCTCATATTCTTCAACTTTAGAAAACGGATCTTGAAAACCAAAAGTGTGATCCTAGTACCTTATTATCTGATAAATCAAATGGTCCCTTGAATCATCTCAAATTTATGTATTTCTGGTAGTTAAGTTTCTCTAAACCTTATTTTCTATCACTATCCATCAGAACTTGATGGTTAGATTTATCTTCCATATCCATGTTTTCACTTCTTAACTATGTTCTCCTATATAAAAACCCATCAATGAGTTAATTTGGGTAACCATTATGTTTTTAATTTTTCTTTTAAAAATGAAGTTTTAGTATTCCTTTTTATGTTGTGGTTTCCCATGAATGAGACTTTCAAGTAGTAAATCTTTTATAACCCTGACAAATTTTATGGGAGAAATTCATTTTAAGGTGGGTAGAATGTTACAACCTAAGATTTTATGAGATAAATTATTTTAATTTAATTTATGTTGTGTGTTTTATGATACACCAAGATTTTCTTGCGCTATACCCAACACCGTATTAGCTTGTAGTATACGCAACACTATTCTCGGCTTGTGTTTCACACAATTTCAAGTTCTTTTGATATAATTCATTTCACGCAACACTGAGTATAGATTTTTTTCAATTAATAAATTAACTAAGTTTGGTTTATGTTATACAAAATACCAAAGGAATCTTTCACTACATGCAATACTGACTTGCCTTGCGTTACATGCAAGAGTGACATTCCATGGTAGCTTTTGTTGTATGCCATATTGAGTTTCACTAAACAACGATATATTTTTAAAATATTATTATTTAATGGGATATAAACTAGACTTTATGAATAGTATAAACCAAAATTTAAAATTTATATAAAATTAGCATTCATCTTTCACATTTTATAGAACATGATATGAGAAAAAATAAATTTTTTTTTACAGAAGAAGTATTTTTTTTAGAAAAATGCAGTTTTACCACCTTTTGATGGAGAACCCATTTTAAATACAGTTTTTGAAACTTATATAAGTTAAAATTTAAAAAATAAACCTTTAATTTGGAAGTGGGACATAAAAATTAACTCTTGTTTAATTTTTGGTATTTTTCTCATAAAATTCAAAATTTAATGAATAGTGAAAAATACTACATTTTAATTCGAAACTGCCTTTTGATCTAATTTATTTATATAGTTAGATTATATTTTTAATTGGTTTTAAAGTTTAATTGGAGTATATTTTTGTAATTTAATCCAATTTTGGTCATTGTAAGTAATTTTACTTTTAAATTGGATATAAAGACATGTCAATATTTTTATAGTTATTACTTCTTAAAAAACCCGCTTTTTGGTTTTCACAATGGGAATTAATTTTAAATAAATCACTGCAAAATATGTGTTTTGAAATTGAAAAAATTTATTCCATATTTTGAATTAGAATGTTCAAATTTTTTTAATAGGTACCTTTTATTTTTGGACATTATGAATAGTACCTTCGATAAATTATTTTCATTTACCATGGTTAGAGGGTAAATCTGGTAAATAAGGGTAAAAAAATAATTTAATAATATAAAACTACCATAAAATGTATAATAATCTTATTTTATGAGATATTTCTGACCATGGTCATATTTTGGTCATTTTTATGACCCCATGGATCCACTTGAATGTGAAAATGATATTTTATAAGAATTAATTTAATGTAAAGATAAATTTAACATAAACATGTATATTTTACTAATATAATTTTAAGGTGAGGTTATTTAACTGATCTCTAGGTATATAAATGTTCATTAGAAATATAAAATTATTTATTACATCATGTTATTTTACCTATAATTTTTAGACATTTGATAAATATATTTATTTATGACAAAATTATAATGCAGTGATTACCTCATTAAGGAAAGATTAAAATAAATGAATTAATAAATATTAAAATAAATGTAATTAGAAAATTTTATGCCATACACGAACTTTCTGAAAGAAATTGGCATATTGGGGATGATTTAATGCCTCTGGTTTGAAGAAATCAAGTTGTTATGACTTTAACAAAAAACATTTACTAATTAGTGTCACAATTGACTTAAATGAAATTTTAAAATAAATTCTATTTTATTAAATGATATAAAAATCCAAAAAATATAATATTCAGAAAAATAACTTTTACAGTTAATTTTTTTTATAAATTATCCACTTTAGGTTCTCTTTTCATTTTATAGTAAAGACATTAACCATGTAGTATAAAAATACAAGAGTATATGGTAAGAGTTAACTTTTTTTACAAGGGGTTAAATATAAAAGATATGGTTACTTTTATAAACCAATCCTGTATAAAACCTATTGGTCGAAAGTATTTTGACACATAATAATCTTAGAATCTAAATAAATCAATTTGGATCTATTATAAACCAAAAATTGTTTTATAATAAATTAATATTTAAATATTTTCCTAAAGTGCCCCTCAGATTTTCCTTAAGTGCCCCTCACGTATCTTATAAAAGGGAACCTCAATTTCTCTTTAACTCACACCTATAAAGCCTTTTTGTTTAAAATAACCTTCCCATTTATCCTCAAAACCTCCCTTACATAACCCTAGAGACCTAACATTTTCAAGAGATCCATCCTATGGATCTATTTTGTTCAAATCAAAAGGAAACACCTGAAGAAGAGGTATTCGTTTTATCCCTTCTTTCAAAGTTCTTTTATTATTATACTTCCTATTTATTTGTTTATTCCATACTAAATTAATTACTATAGTATATTATAAATTATGATATTTTATTATAATTACGGGACAATATTATTCCTCCTTTTATCCATCCTACGAATAACAATATCACCATGCGTGTGTACGTACGACTTACCGTCTCCACGTCGTGGTGTAATTTTTTATTCAAAATTTTTTTTAGGATGATTATAATGATGAGTATAATGGATTAAAAAAATGAATATAACATGATAATGATTATGTATAATTAATATACCATCCAATTACATACCATTTAACCATCATGAGAATAATACCATCACTCATGCGTACGTACGACCTACCGTCTCCACGACGCAGTGAGATTTGTTCTCCACGTTAACAATTCAAGAATTATTATAAAATTTATACGTGGAGTGAAAATAATAATTATTAACTTAATTTCATGAATAAAATAAATCCTATTTATAACAAAAATGACTTACACGGAAAAACATGAATGGGATAATGAAGTAGTTAACACCCAAAATAATGGTAATATTGGAATATTATTAACAAAATGATATAATGGGATCATAAATGACATCAAAAATGTGAATATGGTACTGGAATAATTTAATAACATGATTTAACCATTATATAGGTGGTTTACACGCCCTTTAATAACAAAAATTACAAGGTAATGGATACTTTTGCAATCTCATTTTTATCTGAGATTGTTTATACGTAATTATTTACTGGGGATATATTTATCATCCATGTCCATGTTTTATAATAATTCTATCATAAAATGTTTATTATTATTATTATATTTATGTTTGAAGTCATGTTTACCCATTTTTCAGTTTTACCAGATGGTTTGGAAGTAATCTTTATTACTTTACCATATGAGGTACTTTTTGACTTTTCTCGCAAAAGTATGAGGAGAATGTATTTTTAACTTATACGACATGAATAGATTTATTTATGCTTTCATAATTCATTTTTTACACGAATTTTACTTTAAAATATTTAATGTTTATTTTAAATTAAATTATTTTCTTTTAAAATTGTATGAAATTTTGAGAAAAGAAAATGTTTTTGAAGAAGAAAGGATATTTTCCTCAGGAATTAAGTTCAATTGTTTTATCAAAATTATTTTCCATCTATGATGACATAGGGTTATGTTTATATCCCTATTATTACTTTTTTGATTTATTTTAGGATGGAATTATTTTGAGGAAGTCCATTTATCTTTTATGGATTATGTTATGATGAAATGATGTTTAAGAATCCCATTTTTGGTTCATGGGTTATGCTATGATGAATGATTTATTTTTTTGGGGAATATGTGATAATGATTTAATTATGAGATGGGTGGGACCTATATCTCCCTACAATTCATTGGGTAAAGATTTATATCTCATGAGATAGAAATTACTAGAAGGACAAGTAATCTCAGTTCAGTAATGAACTTTTTCCACTATGATGGACTTGGCAGCAATGCCTTGGCTACTATGGAAATCATATTATGTGATTATTAGTTTGATACAATGACATGTTTTATTCCAATGTTATTCTATCATGGTTAATGTTACTTTATGATATATTATTTAAGTACTGATAAGATTTATTTGAAGACTCAAAATTTTAATGTTTAAACTTCATGTTCAGGTTTTTACATTCAAATATTTATGTTTTGTTTTATGTTCTACATGTTTACCCTTACTGAGAATTTGAGCTCACCTTTTTTATTTTTCCTTTTCCCCATGATATAAGAATGGTTTTAAGTAGGAAAATAAAAGGGGAAGATCTTTATGGGTGATGTTGAAGATCTTTCACCATATTAGAAGATGATGTTTCTAAGTTTCCAAAGACACTAAACTAATACAGTTTTAGGATGACTATTTGTGTCATGTATTAAGTATTCCGAAAAAGAAATTTATTGTCCATGTAAATCAAGCTTGGGTATCTACATTCCATTGTATCCTTGAGGAATGATTCTAGATGATTATCTTCAGGGTTTTTGGTTATATTCGTTGAAATCGATTGTTGGTTTGGATTTTTAATTTTGGGATTTTACTGGGATTATGTTTTAGTGTATGTTAGTAGTATCCCACACCATTTTTCTAGGGGATTCATCATCATGAGTTCACTTGGTAATTTTGGCACTGTTTATCCCAAATCTGGGTTTTTGGGTTTTAATTGTTTGATTTTTTAATTTGACAACATTTATTGATGAGATAGGTGCTTGTGGACTCATAGGATGTCGGTAAAAGATTGGGAGAGCTTTTATCATCACCAATTGATAATTTTAACATTGAATTAATTTTATTTTCTATGTAAATTAGCAATTTTATGTTCACTTTACTTCATTTGTATTATCTTCCAGTATGTTGTACGCCTCTTGTGATTTCACAATAAGTTGGGATGTCATTACATTAGAATAATAATCAACAATGAATGTATACCCTTCTAAATAATTTTATGGTGGTTACTTGGTTGAATGAGTGTCAGTGACCCTATTTATGTATTTATTAGCGGTGTGAGTTGGTTTTTAAAGATTAAATATATTTCATTTTTAAATGTGTTTAAAAAGGGAGTTTTACTTAAATATAATTTCAAGGGAATGTGTTGATTTAAGAAATTGGATTTATAATGGTATTTAAAAAGAGTTACGAGATTTTTTTAAAGAATTATTAGATGGGATTTTGTAAAGGGTCCTAGTGTGAGTATGATAACGTGAGATTCCTTTTTTAAAACAGTTTGAAAAGGTAATTTTGAGTTGATTTTTAAAGGAAGAGAATAAAAGATTGGCTTGATATTTTTTTTATTCATTTCACATTGTAATGGGGATTCCCTATTTTCCAAATCCTATTTGGTAATTGTGATTCATGTTTTTGATTACTTGTGGATCATGTTGTTGCATAATGATTCATATTATTTTTATTGGCGATTGAAATTCTTTTTGGTTTCAATGTGATGGGTTGATATAGATGGATATAAAAGACCTCATAGAGGGATGATATGGGTGTTTGGATGTGTTTAAGAAGTGGGGAATAAGGTCATGAGCAGCTAGTTATCTATGAAGAGTTTTTGAGTTGTAATATGGGTTCCATGAACCATTTTTTGTTTCATACATATTGAAATTATATACTTGCGATAAGAAATAACCCCCCAGGGGGGGATCTCAAGGCCTAACCTTTCCTTGTGTGAGAAGGATTAGGTCAAGATACTAGACCTTTCCATGGGTGATTAGGATTGGGTTGTAGATGAACCTAAGTGAGAGTATTTGGTCATGATGTGATGTGAGTTGTGGTTGATGGTCCTTCCTTGATTGATAAGTGTTGGGTCAATGCTTATGAACATATGACTATGCCCTATTCCTTCCAGTAGAGGGCCGAGGTTTTGGATGATTCCTATCCCAAGTCATAAATTATGGGTTGGGATATATAGCATGATATGACACCATATCATATAACTCTATGTATAGTTTGAGATACTGTATGACTCACTGCCCTTCATCTTTGGGAATGGGTTTGATTTTTGGTAAGATGTGACATATTCCTACCAATATGGAGCCAATGCAAGTATGTTTTGATGTTGTGGTGTCCTGGTTAGCACATAAAGACCTTAATTGTTTGATTGTGTGTTATGTTTTTAAGTATTTGTGATTTATGGGAATAAATAAAATCATTTTATATCTATTTCATACATATCCACATGATCATAGAAGCAATAAATGTTGTTGTGGCATTGGGGATTCCTACCAGGTTGTTCGAACCACTCCCTACCTACATACATGAAATGGGTATCGATGTTTTTGGGAAGGCCATCCTATTTTCTCTAAGGATAAAAGAATCAATTATATCTTGATCCATTTTTTAGTCATTAGTTTGTAGTGGATAAAAATTTTGTTGGATGATTTTGTGAGTTAGGCCATAAGCTGTATATTTCATTTTCAGTTATGGTTCAATATGTTCTGGTCAGTATTCCATTTATTGTTATGATGATTCTGTGTTTATTTTATACTACTATTATATGGTTAAAACTTAATATGGATATTATTAATTATTTCTATTCTAGATTGTGTGGGCTCATGGTATTCCCTATTTTATTTCTATAGTTTTTTTGATGTACATTATATGGATGGGTCATAAAGAATTTTTGATAGTTTTTTACATAACCTACAAACTCTATTTTAAAAGGTATATTCTCCCAATGACTATGTTAAGTCCTCACAACATGTCAACAACTTCTGTAATATAGAGAGGAATGATTATGGTCATGTATAAACCCTCACTCAGGAAATATTTGGGTGGTCTGAGATGAGGCATTACAGGATAACAAAAGTACTGGTTGATGTCCAAGTTTCCCAGGGAATCAGGATTTCATTTTTGTTTTTTGGTTATTGATGAGTTATTTGATTTGGTAAATTGGTATTTTATGTTATTAATTTATATTTTAGACTTGTAATTTAGAATTTAGAGGTAGTAGTTATGAATCTTAATAAGCATATAGGCCTCACATGACATGTGTGTGTCTATTTGTGGTTGTAATTATACTTCTAATTGTAGAATAGAAAGGGTTTTTACTATTTAAAGTATCAAAAATAACCTGTATGGTGTTTTACCATATAGATTATTTTTGAAATTATACTCAAATAGAATAGGGGAATGATTCTTGGTATTATGATGTTTGTCAATCCTATGTGTGTGTGGGGTGTTTGGTACTTTACCCTATAAAAGAGAAGGTAGGGTCTTGAGGTTTGATGGTACGAGATGTCAATGTGAATAAGAAAGTATATGGGTGAGTTTGATGCACTTTTAGTTATAAATTTACCAATTTGTGATATCTATATTGATATATCTATTTTGATAATGATATCTAAGTTTTATCTAGTTTCCATATAGACATACAGTGTCGTAGAATCAGGATAGTGGGAATGTTGTTCCATAGATATATGAATTGGTTGAGGCCCCTTAGGGAAGAGATAATAATTAGACATAGGTATAGGTTTTGAGGAAGGCATGTCATCTAGAGAGTCTAGAGGGTTTTTTTCAATGGTTTTATGAGAAGATCAATGTGAGTCTAGTAAATTTTATCTAGATTGTTGATTAGAGAGCTCATGAATTTGGTTCATTCATTCCATACATGACAAGTTATTTCTAGTCACAACATCCTACCATGTTATATCGAGTGGGAATACCCCATGTTGCAGATTATTGGATTGAGTTAGTTCATATGATATTCGATCAGATTGTAATTCCACCATGGAAGGTGGTCAAGTTGGTGACATATATGCACAAGATATAAGAAAAAACTAATGGGATGTATAAGTATTGGCTAGAATGAATGAGGGTATTCCATGGGAGGAATCATAGGTGATGATATTTGAATAATTATTTCCTGATATGTTGAGGAGTGACCGAGTTTGAGAGTTCATGAAGTTAGTGAAGGAGTTCCAAGATTTTGGGGATGTTGTGTATGGATTTGTGTTGAGATTTGTTGATGAAGTGTCATATAGTGGGTTTTGAACAAAATATTTGAATAAAAACTATCCTTTGAGGGACTTGAATGGGACTTGGTTTCTTGTTATGATGCGATGTGTGAATATGGGTGGCATGGGAAATGATGGAATGGTTTTAGTTGATGTTGATTCCCAAGCATGAGGTGAAATAGTTCACCAAATGTGTTGTGGCCATATGTTTTGGGTGATTTCCTCTCACCATAGTTCTAAGGGAATTGGGGTACTATTAAAATAGGAAAATTCCCATGATCGGGTTTATACCACTAGAATATTTATGTATTATTCGTAGTTTGAGAAACATAGGTGTACTGGTGTTGACTATAGTTTAAAAGGTGCAATATGTCGTAAGTGGACACTAGATCTTATGGGTGATTGAGATCACCTATTAGGAGTGATATGATCTATATATATGGGATATGTTGGGGCCAATGGTCTGGTCTTGAGAAAGTTTATATGTTAACGGTGCCTTCTGTTTCATTGGGATATTGAGTAGACAACTATGTAAACTGATTATATTGAATGAGCCCTCATGAATAGCGAGAATTCACTGGGGGGGGGGTCAATAATTGAATTTATTCATTTTTTCACTTCTCCTTCAAAAAAAACTCACCACCAGTGCATGATGATATTTCTATAGACATGATAAACATATTCCATTGCACATACATAATAGACGCACCAAATTTTTACAAGGTTCATAAATCAAAATGAGAAACTATATTGTTGGACTGATCTGATAAAAACCATGACCAAGGATTCCAATTAATCCGCATGTAGATTACAATTTATTAGGTATTATCCTTGAAATAATTATAAAAAATGTGTCTCTCTACCAGTGTAAAGTGATATTATAATATATATATATATATATACAATATGACTTTTAAAAGAATGATATTCTTTAGTTGATTTAAAATTCTATCAAGTTATCATTGTGATTCATCTTCTTCTTCCTCTACCTCTTCCAGTTACACAATATCAATCACTATTCTCTATTTCTATTTTTCTAAATCTTAAAATGTATACTCCCCCATAATTTTTATTACAAAAAAAAATCTATATCTGATTTTTTTTTAATTTCAAATTGAAATTGAAATATGTAACTTCCTTCAAATTATCTAACTTATTATATAGCCTTCGGATCAGTCTAAGACTTTTTCAAACATTGGATATAGTTATAAGACTTATTTATTTTAGTTGGATCATCTTATAAATCACAAAATTATCCACATCACAAAAAATATTGAATTATAGTCTTTAGAAAAAATTAGAATATCATTTTTTTTAATTATGGCATGATCAATTGGTTTTCCATTAACTACTTTTATCCTTTAATCATGATCAACTTATTTAAGTTGTAAATTTTAACTTCTTTTATAAAGGTATTAATGATTAATGTATGATATCATATGTTGTGGAAAAATCCATGTTGCTTCTATAAAAAATTAAGGATATTAACTCTGAAATATTCTCATCATGGAAACCACCATCCCTTAATACCCACTTCATCCTATAATTTGGAGTGGGATACACCATTACGAAATGAATCCCTGGAACCTCCCAAAATAGAGAAACTATATAAATTACTAGTTTTAAAACATATAATAGTTTTGAGGTTATGATAGACTAGTTCATAACATCATAAAATTCCAATCTTGAGTAACAATGTTAAGGTCCATGTTTCTGTGTGATTTATTCATCCCCTAAAACTTTACTCCTTATGTAGCATTCAAACAAGTATAACTCACTCTTTTATATCTCTCATTATGGTATGATTAAAACACTCATGGTGTGACAAAATTTAGCCTCACTTCATATAAAACCTATCATACTAGGGTTAATCTTACACATACTTCATTCTCATCTAAATTAATAACCCATAGACTTTATCGTGGTTTAATTACAAATGTTGTAGTGGGATTTAGTTTTTAGCTCTATAAAATCTTTTAACATCAATATCTTAACACTAAACTAATTCTATCAATATCTAGTCTTCAAAATAGACTTCACCACACAAAAATTTCTATTTTATCTATGTTTTTACTAGAGTTACGTATTGATAAAAAAAATATAACATAAAAATAATATATAATTAATAAATTATGCAATTCACCATCCCTTTGAAATACTTAATAGTGAAATAGAATTATTATTTATCTACTGATATCAGTCATCTACGCATAGGTCATAGAAATATTTATAAAGTTATAGAAATTTCAAATCTCAATATCTTCCCTAGTTCAGTATTGGTATCAACATGGATGACCAAGGTGAGATTCCCCATGCCCGATAGACCACTAGGGGGTGGTTGGGTAAATTAGTGGTTATATTTTATAGATTCTTCATATTCAACTCAAATTTTTTAGACCTGTTAAGTTTCTAATCCACTTAATATATTATCACATCCTAACCAAATTAGTAATAGTAATAATAGAAAACAAAATAAAAAATATTTAAAAGGTTTGACTAAATATCCCTACTCCTTTCTTTGATTGGTTTGTATCCCCAATCATAGATTCTTCATTATATGCATAAGTGGTTACACTATAGATCATAAATTTCCACTAAAAACTGATTCACACCATGATTTGGATCTTGATTCACATAGAATAATTTGTATCATTACACTTCCCACTAAAATGTATGTTCCAATGTATAAAGATTATTTATTCTCTTTGTTTTTACTGCACCACTTAAAAATGTTCTCCCTCAATGAACATGTTGGATCAAGAAGTATGTTCATGTATAGCTTCTTCAAGATCTATGACAGTTGATTAAATAGATTCACTAGTCTTGAACACTATTCCTAGATCTTGTATTATCTAGATCTTCCTCAAAATTTTGAATACTTAGGAATTCAGGTCTTCTCCTCATATGAATGTTCTATAGCTTTAGACTCATTATTTTATCCTTAACACAATTATTTATCAAGTTCTCTCAGTAACTCTATATCTACACTTGTTTTATGAAAAATAATTTCTCTTTATTTTCTCTAGATATATATATTAACATATTAATTTTGAATATTATTCTTAGAAACCATGTGAAAAATAATCTTCATGATTTTAGGTACATTGAATTCACCTTCAACTTCAATGAAATATATTTTTTATATTAAAACTCATTTAAACTCATTTAAGATCTGGATTAATTATATATTTAAACCCCTTGGAGACCCAACCTTTTTATTTTCATATAATACTATAATATTTTATTCCAATATTCTCCATTAATTTCAAATGTATTCAAACATATTATACATATCTACGAATCATAGATAACCATGAAATGTATTTCGGCATGGTTCTCCCCATGATGGACCTCAATCTAATTCTAGAATCGAGGGATTTTAAAAATTGTCACCAATTATATACCATGGAATGGTTCTTTCTATTTTGGATTCCCCTATGGTCACCACAAATAGCTCCATAATATATACCACCTAGTTCTTTCTCATAGGTAAAACTATCAATACATGCACTATGATATGGTTCTATTTGTTTTATAGTAACCAAGATAATCACCATGATGTACCTCCTCTCATTTTCATGTTTGAATATCTATAGGTTTTCACTATGCTGTAGTGTGGGCCTTCAATGATTTCAGGAGGGAATTAAAATTCATATGTGTTTGAAAAAGTCATATGCATGGCTCTCAAAGTCTTGAAGGATCTTCTACAAATCCATATTCCCAAAAACATTTATAAATAACTTTGTCTGGAATTCTATTTGTATGTATGAATCATTTCTAATAAAATTTTGATGATGGTAAAAGTCATAAAATCACCAAAAAAGTAATAAATTTGAATACAAAGTCATACAAAATGACTTAAAGACTTATAATATGCTCAAATTTTCTAGAAACTTACTCACTCCAAACCTAAATTTCATTAGTTCAACTTTGTAATTTCACATACACTCCATACTAACTTTTAAATAGTTGAATATAGTGAATCATCATCTAATACTTTATTTTCTCTTGAAGAACAACAAAATAATCATCATATGTGAAACTTTTTTTTTCTTTCTATAGAGTTTCTCCAAGTAATAACATGAAACTATATCCTAAAATATCCATTATTAATTAATATGGAATCAACTTCATACCTTCTATAAATCTTATTAACACATATTGAAATCTCCTACAACATAAAGATTTCCTTCCTTATTAAAAAAAATAAAACTCCTCTATTGTGCACAACAATCTCCCCTCTGGATGAATTGTCAATAACTCCATTATAACACATTTTAATATGTGTATTTGTTCTCCCACTTATTAATAATAAATATAGAGGGTAATTGGGGTTCTGTTCTGACTTCTTGTTCCTCCTTCCAGAATTCTCAAAATTCTTATCCCTTTCATTAAATCTGAAATATATCATTGTTCCATTTGAGAGAAGGATGACACTAAATGGTTTTACAAAGAAAAAATCCTTGAAATATTATACTATAAGTTTAAGTGGAATAATATTGTGTATAAATAAAGAGATATGCAACCAAGAATGTAAATTTTTTCCATAATCATAATAATCACGTGATACTGTTCTTAAAGATCATTCTAGGGGCTTCTTAATAACACATTTATTATAAAAAACATGTAACCTGATCATATCTCAATATAACCATAAAAAAATTCATGAACATGTCATCACACTCCCCCACTTTCTCATTTTTTCATCAATAAAAATTCCATCTTCTTATATAAGTGTCGTATAATCATAATAAAGGGTTTTAAGTGTGATGATAAACCCCATTACTATAGTTTTTTAAATTTTTCAAAAAATTATAGATTCACTGTAGGTTTTAAAAATGATATCTTCACTTCATGTGATATCTCCCTCAAGGTATGCACTAATTTTTTATCATAGGAGTGATCAAACTCAATTATTAAAACTTCCACATTCTATAAAACCACTTTAGAACTTCTCCACCCCCCCTTAATTTCACCTCTTTTAATAGCATGTATGTTAGTGTAAATAGAAAAAAAATAAGGGGAAAAGGAAGAAACTCTTGGTTCCTCAAAAATAATATTGGGGTTGGGAGTCATATCTAAACCAATGTATTCTATTCTTATTAATCTTCTTATAGGGAGGTTTCTTAATGATTATTTTTTTGTCATGAGACATAATATATTGTATTCTCAATATTTCCTCTCGAACTGATTGCATGTGTGATTTTTTTTCTTTACCTTAATCATGAAGGAAAATTATTTTCTAGGTTCTTTCATGATTTTTAACTTAAATTCTTCTTGGTATAATATAATTTTCATGATGGTTTTCTTTCCATACCCAACCTTCCCATATCTATCATGTAGAATTTCTTAAATTTTTAATTCACCACCCATAAATGACTTCTCATGTGCCTCAATATTCCCATTTAAGCTCACCTTCCTTCCTTTTATACTAGTATTCATTTTTGAATTGTCTATTTTTTATCCAAACCAATTGGTCTAGAAAAACTATCAAGAACTATTTCATAACACTATTAGTTTTCTTGATTTTTGAAGTGGGTTTCGGGTATGTTCGACTTATTTTTATACTTTATGATGTTCCTACTATTTCACATTATAGGAGTGTTATCCAGGTTATCTTACCATTCAATCCTCAGCTTTATAACCTTCTTGTATATATATTCCTCACACTTCCTTTGAACATCCAATATTTTTTGGGTAGAAAAATTTGATGAATTTTTTGTCATATCTTTATTCTTATAAAAATATATAATCATTTTTCTCCAAATACCCCCCTTGGTTCATGAATATTACCTGTTAAAGACATGTTATACCTACAAGAGCAGTCTTTGTGTCTATATATTCAACATAAGCAATAGAACCCTTGAAAATTTGGTCTTTACAAAAGATTGAAAATCTATGTAGAATAATGTATTTTATATCATACTGAAACTTGAGCCATTTTTCTAAATAATAAGTGGTTTTATTAGAATACTTTTCTCTTATATTGATATAGTAGAGTACTACCCACTATTATTCTTTGTCTATTATTGGTCAAGTTATTTTTTAAGATATTCATTATTAGATGTAACCAGTTTATTTTGAGACTTATTAGAACTATATTTTTCTTGATTATTGTAATTCTTCCTTTATCCTTCTATATAATATTCTAATTTTACTTGATCAATTTTGGTGAAGTCATATTCGATCTTCCTCAAATCTATTTGTACTTATAGACACATGGATTTTATCTCATCCAACTCTTATTCTTTTGTATCCAACTTTTCTTCAAGATTTTCCCCAATCTTCTCTTGCTTAGTTAATATTATTTTTTTCCTCTTGTTGTCATCAATGTATAACACATAATTTTTACATAATCTTATTTCAGATAATGAATCTTCTTATTCTCTTTCTTTAATTTTCTATTTTATTTATAGAGATATTTAATTTTTAGAAGACAAACATCGAAATCACTTATCTTCTGCCACTATAACCCTATAATTTATTCCTCATAAAAAAAGTTAGAGGTGTCAAAAATTTGGTCAAAATGAACTAAAAGTTTCACTTCATTATTAGATTAGATACTTGATGATTATGAGTCTTCCTTATCTATTTTTCTTATCAAATTCTTATTCTTTACTGTAAATATTTTTATTCTTCCACCAATTCTATTTTTGGGGATTTTTTATATTATTCTTTTAACAAAGTGTCTTCAATATAATTATTTGGGTAGTCAAAGGAAAATTATACAATTACATTAGAAAAGGATTACCTCAGTGGTCTATTTCCATTTAAATTCCATTTTTTCCTTTTGAACCCCTTTAATATAAGGGAAATAATTCTGTTTAAATACTCATTAACTTCCTCATGTTTATAATTAGTTGATTCCAAAACCTATTCATATTTTATCTTCATCTTTCTCATGGCCTCAAAATCCATCTACTCTCTTAATTTACTCTTGATGGTTAGGGTTTTATTAATATCATATTAAATGATCATGTTATATAGATCATCTATTGTAAAATATACTATATCATCTAGAGAAGATATTTTTTGGTTCAAAATGATCAATAAATTTTCTCATTAGTTTTTAAAAATAGTGTAATCTTCCAATTTGTCACCAAATCCATGAATGTTACTCACTATTTCATTTAATCTTTTTAAATAGTCATCTATGTTCTCATAAAAAACCATTTTTACATCTTCAAACATTATACTCTAAAATTTAAGTTTGGATTCTATAACATTGAAATTACCTTCACTAATGATTTTCAATTTGTCCAAAATTTCTTTATGATTATAAAGTCCCACAGAATTTATATATAAATTCTTAGAGAGATAAATTATGATTTTAATTTGTGCCTTTTGATCCCACTCTATATTTCTTTTATTAGAGAAGAATATTAGTGATCCTTCAAAAATGGGTTGAAACCCCCTAAGTTGCTGGATCCCTAACATCTTTTCCAAGTGATAAGAGGTAGGTAAAAATCCTACCATTTCATATATAATAGTTACCACCATAAAAAGTTGATACACCACTTACATTTACTTTATTAATGGTCTATATTCAAAAAAAATTCTTGGATTATTAGAGAGAATCTAGATGATATCTAATTCAACTTTTCATGCCTCAGCTAGATTGACAACTGAGTGGGGTTTGGGGTGAATCAAGAGAATTATTTTATGAATTATTATGTTCAAAATCAACCTCTTTAACTAAATAAGGTCTCTATATACTCAATATATTATCAAAACCTCTTAAAGTTTGTAATAGTAATAAGAGAGACGAAAGTAACCATGATTTACAAGATTTGTATGAAATGACATAATATTTTTCATTATTAGATAGTTAACCCAATCTTAGATTCTACAGTATATAAATAAGTGGTCACACTATAGACCATCATGATAAAAAATATTGAGTCACATTGTGTTTTAAATACTGAGCCACACAAGGTAGATTTCATCTTTACACTACCCACTAAAATATTTGATCATAAATAGAAAGATCTTTATTTTATCCTGGTTTTTACAACCCCATTTGAAATTGATCTTCCTCCATAAAAAAATTATATCAACAAGAATGTTTGTTTATATATTTTTCAAGAAATTAGATATCTACTTAAATAGATCTATTGGTCTCAAACACTCTTCCAAGATCATAACTAATTCAGATCACTTTAGAATACTTTGGCATGTGAGTATTCTTATATTGTGAAAGTTATTTAACTTAAAAGTTATTCTTTTATCCTTTATAGAAATCTGTATTTGGTTCTCTCAATAACTCGATATTCACACTTTTTTCCAAACCCAATTTTCTCTTTATTTTTTCCCTGTATATATTCACATAGTAATCATGAATTTTATTTTCATATATAGTGTGAAAAACATTATATATTGTTTTAAGTACTTTGGATTCACCTACATTCCAAAAAACACATATTCTTTACATTAAAGGTCATTTAAGATCCCAAATAATTATCCATTTAAATATCCTAGAGACTTGGACATTTTATTTCCGCACAATATTGAAATATAATGTCTCGATATTCTCTATTAATTCCATAGGTATTAATAAATATCCCACATCTGTATAAATCATGTGATTCCATGACATGTCATGTAGAATGTAGCTACCTATGCTATACCTTATTCTAATTCTAGCATAAAATGCTTCCCAAAATGGTCCCCAATTATAGACCATGAAATTTTCCTTTCTATTTTGGAATCATAGATATAAACCATGATTAACATGACATAGAAGAGCTAGTTGTTTCTCATGAGTAAAAATATCCCTTGAAATTCTCCCTAAACATGCAACATAGTTTCGTTCTATTTATTTTATAGTGACTAAAACCTTAACTATAGTGTGGCTTTTCTCATATTTATGTTTCAACATATCTTGGCTTAAACTATGCTATAACATGGATGTCATTTGATCTTAGGTGGGGTTTAATAGTCATACATGAGTTTTAAAAAGTTATATACCCAACTCTTAAAGTCCTACAATGTATCCAAAGTCATATGACCAACCAAATTCATACATTCCATTCTCTAAAAGTAAAATGAGGATGTTTTACTTATGAGTACTCATAATCCAATGCTAGGAAAAGTCAAATGATCTCTAAAAATGTAATACATTGAAACTTGAAATGAATTAAATATTTATGATTTTCTTAAATTTGAATCATATTACTCACTCAAAACCCAAAATATAATGATTTAACTTAGGCATTTCTAAAAAACTCCATACCAAATTACAAACTATTGAACATAGTATGAATGTACCTTGAAGAGTTGTGAATATTTTAAAATGGCTTCATGTGTTTTGGTTAGAATGTAATACCATGTGATAGAAATTGGGTTGGTTGTTAGTTTGATGTTTTATTATGATAAATTTTGGGTATCTTTTCACACTTAAACACCAACAGAAGTAGGTAAAATATTACTCATGGATAATTGAGCATGGGTGGAGCGGGTTAAGTGGATTTATTTGGTTTCTATACTTTGAAATTTTTATATACTAATATACATATATTGGGAAACCATTGGTGGTGGCCTACTGAGTTTATACTCACACCCTACACATGCAATCTAGGTTTTATGTAGACATTAAGTCTTGTGATTCAGTCAAGGGTAATGGATCCATGTATTTTTCTTAGTAGATGGAGGTGAATATTTTACTCATGATAGATATAGATGGTTGTAATAGGATTGGATGGATCTTTGATACCGAGTAGGAGGTTCTGTTTTTCCATATTCTGAATTGTTTTTATGTGATCAAACTATGGGAGATCTTTTTTACCTCTCTATGACCATCATGAAACTTTTAATATATAGTTTGTATAAAATTTTCCATTTTTTTATACTTATGTTTTTATGTTTTTTTTATATTTACATATATTATTATACTATTTTTTTATATTCATGGGGTATAGTCTCCCCATAATCACCATGTATACCCCTACCACTAGTTAGCAGGCTTAGGCATATGGGTAGGCAATGTTGAGATCAGTGGGTCTCCTGTTTAGGTGTTGTTTGAGAGATCCAGAGATGATATAGACTAATTTAATTATAAAACCCCAATATTTTAGATATATTTCTTTTAAAGTAATTTTATTTCTTCAATATATTGTGTTACATGCAACATTGATTTTAAACAAACCATGATATACTATTAAAATATTACTCTTTAAAGTGACTATTATTGCCTAGCTGTTAGATTGGTAGTTATGAATAATATTGACTAAATTATGAAATATTAATATATATATCCTAATAAATATGAATTTATTGATTTATGCTTTAGAAAGAATTCAATTTCTAGAAAAGTCACTTTATTCTGAAAAAATATACTCTCCTTAGAAATGATTTTTATTCCTTTTTGTGGGAAAGTATTATAAAAAATTTATAAAACTTTTTGAAGATTTATTTGATAAAATTATTATTTTTAAATAAATATATCAAAATTATCTTATGGTAAAATTTTTAGATATTTTTGAAAATTTTGATTTTTCAATGAATGATGAAAAACACTAATTTTTATTGAAAATTGTATTTTCTTTTAAAGTAATTATAAAGTAAGATTATATGTTGGATTAGTTTTAAAATGTATTTATTTATTTTTTATTTAATAAAATATCATAATTATTTTTTAAATTAATCTTATACTCGAATTTAGTATATAAACATTTTGTACTTAAAATAGGTATTTTTCGGAAAAACTAGTTTTCATCTCATTTTGTAGATTTAATTTTAAATTAAAATATGATTATTTTTTATTGTGAATATTTAAAAATTTATTAAATATTTAAAATCATTGTGTTCAATTTTTTTTGTAGGTACCTTGTATTTTGGTCAATAGGAATAGTAACTTCAGTATTTTTTTTTCAAACGGTAAATGGTAAATCAGGTAATTAAAAAAAAATATACGGACTATAAAATTAAACTAAAAATTGATTTAATTTTATTTGATGAGTATATTTAATCCATAATCATAAAATATTCATTTATATTTTATATTTTCCATTTGGATGTTATTGTAACCGTTATAATATATTCTTAAATGAAAAGTAAAAAATAACACAATTTTTTTAATAACTATAATATTTTTAAGATAGAGATAACCATAGGATATGTTCAGTTATAAATTGAATTATTATATATAAATTAGTTATATTAATAATATTAATTTATTTTTAATTTTTAGTGAAGAAATAATTACCTTAAATACTTACGTAATGCTGACGCAATAATTATTCACTTAATTGAAAAATTAAATAAATGATATTAAAAATATTAAAAGTACCATAATTTTTATTAATTAAGGATAAATATGAATTTTAATTATAAAAATGACATATTATATATTTAATAAAACATTATATTCAAATTTCATTTGTTTTATTGGTGTTATAAAAGTGAAAGTAAAAGAATAATTTTAAAATTGACATTATTAATATTTGATGAAATGTATATTTTACTAAATGATATAAAATTACTAAAAACACCATATTTGAACAAGTGAATTTTTATATGGTTTATGAAATCAACCAATTTAAATTTATTATAAATATATGAACCACTTAAGAGTAAAATATATTGATATCTCCATAATTGTCAAATGGGTTAACAGGGGTTAAAACCAAAAGGTAAGGGTAAACATGTTATCCAAACTTGTCCAAATTTTATCAGATGAGTGGATTATAAATCATCCATATCTTATATTAAAATATTATCAATTTGGATCCATTTTAAAATAAAAATTAATTTATATTAATTTAATATTTTAAGAAATTCTAAATTTTTCCCTCCCCTCAATTATAAAATTTTATTTCTCCTTTCTTTTCTTTACACCACTTTTAGCCTTCTAGCCCATAACAAAAAAAAATCAATTTTATACTTCCTTAAAAAATATATGGAGGTTTTTATATTCCCAGAAGGATAAAACTAGGATACTTAAGAGGAGGTCTAAAGGAGCATTTTCAAAGAATATGTGGTTCCTATATGTATGAAGGAAGTCAGACCTAAGGTATGGGATTTCTAGTCTCACTTTTATTTCTAGATACTTATGACATATTCACCACTTATTAAATTTTAGTGGTGTATATAATTACCCTATGAATTATTGTATCATGAATATTATTCATTTCATGGTATTTAAAGTTTCATTTTATGTTATTTTTTAATAGGGATTACGGTTGAAAAGTTACCAAAGCGGTGATAGATTTTCATCTCACTTTTATTTATGTGGGACACATGCAACATTAACCACCTATTTCTTTTAGGTGGTATATATAATAAACCTAAATGTATTTTATGATTATTACTTTGAATAATATAGGTATTTACATATAAATTTTTGGTTATTTATTTCTTGCGTCATGAATCAAAATGTACCAAAGTGGTAAGGGTTTTATGTTGCAATCTCATTGCTTATTGGGATTGTTTATGATTATGTTTTTGATAATGAAATATTATTATCTACCTTTCAGGAAACTGAAAAATTTTCTTCTCTACTAGTTATTTTTTTAGAATCCATATTTTCATTTCATTTTCCCCTCCTTAAGTACTCAAGAGACCATTTTTTGTTTTATAAAAAATCAAATTTATTTCTCTCTTTAGATGAAAAACCTTTCTCTTCCGTTTATATGTTTTCTAAAAATGTTTTAAAGATGGGTTTTTATATTCTAATATGATTTTAAAATCCATTTACCCATATTTTACTTTTTATAATTTTTTTGAAAGTAATATTCATTTCATTTTTTAAATGAGGCACTTCTTGACTTTTTATACAAAAGTGTGAAAGAAATGTTTAATTTTTACATATATAGTAGGAGGATAATTGACCATTATCATGACTAATCAATGTTTTTATTCTTCTATTATAGGTTTCCATGGTTATTTTCAAAGAAAATGAATTCCATAATTTTTGGGAAATTTTTAGATTTTAAAAAGGTAATTTCCAAGTGAAAAATATATTTTTCCCAAGAATTGTTCTAAGTGATATTTCATATTCATTTTCCATCAAAGATGACATACATTGATTTTAATTAATATTTATAGGTGATATTATCTAATTATACCATCCTTATTATTTATCTATATGTTTTATGTTTATAAAGACAATGTTTTTATTAAACCCATTAATTTTACATGGGTTATACTATGATTAAATCCTGAAATGTTTATGAAACCCATTTATTTTACATGGGATATGATATGCCGATCTGTTTATGAAACTCAATTATTTTCATGGGTTTTGATAGGTTAAATTTTTTGTTATATTGTGAAACACATATTTATGGTTTTCAATTGATGGTGGTTATGTTATAACCATGGATGGTGGTTATATTATAACCATATAAGTTGGTCACATGATAACCAAGGAAGAGTGGAATCTATATATCTCTCTAATTCATTTTGTAATTTTTTATATCTCATGAGATAACTAAGGGAAACAAGTAGATGTGCTTGATCCATTATAGGAAAAATGTCTACATGCTTGATCTATTATGGGAATCAAGTCTATGTGCTTGATCCATTATGGGAAATAAGTGTTAAGGATTGATCCATTATGAATTCATAGACATGGTAATTAACAATGACTTATAAAATATTTTCTTTACTTATTATGGTACCACGCTTCTTTGAGTTGAACATATGGTTCATGATTGATTTATGATTTTTTCTCACTTTTATTAGTCATTTATTTTTAAATGATAAAGGTTTATTCAATAAATAAATATTTTGATCTATGATATATATGGTATGATTTTCAAAAGTTACACTTAGGTTCTCACACCCTTATGTTAATGTAATGCTCAAGTGATCATTGATATCTCCCTTTACACTCTTACTGAGCATCTGAGATCACCCTATATTTTGTTTCCTTTCTATAGGTTATGAAGAATGTTTTTAAATGGATCTTGTATATGAAGAGTACTAATTAGTAAGGTATTTATGGGAAATATTAAAGTTTTTTACAAGATAAGAAGATTTTGTATCTAGTCCCTAAAGACACTGAACCTATATTGGACCAGAGTGTGTGTTTGTAAAATGTTTTTAATATTCAACTAAAAAGATGTATTATTTATGTATTAAAATATTTTTTCCATAAATTTGGTATTATAGAAGATTTTAGTCAATATTTGGAGATTAGGATGAGAAATATTTTGTAAAAACCCTAGGGATAATAATTAGTATAGGATAATATCCTAAAGTTTTGGTAATTACCATGGATAACCAAGGTTGAACCGATGGTCCCATAGTTTGAGAAAAAGTGACACGATTTGGAAATACTATTACTTATATTTAGTGATTATATGAGAGATCACCCTGATTATTAGAGCATGATGATTACAGTTTTTTTTAATTTATTCAATGGATAAAACCCAGATGAATCATGTTAATATAGAATGTGAATGATAATGTGATGATTGTCCTCTTAAGAAACCAAATTTTATGGGGCCTGGAATAAGGAACCTTATTACTATGCTCACACAAAATTCTCAGTCTATGAATAATAATGTACTTACAATTAATAAAATGAGGGAACAATGTCCTTTTGAGTCCTTCATGTTTCTATATCCAAATTTTAGTGGTCTCAATGATTTATTTGTCATTAAGAAATAGATCAATACCACTAAAAATATATTTTCCATTCACCAATTTTTGGATAATGAGAAATTCATTTTGTCTCTTTACCATTTAGAAGGTGAATAAGATCAATGGTGGAATCTGATCTAGAATTATCAAAAATTAGAAGAAATTGACTATGTGGAGTGGAATGACTATAAGATATTATTTGTCAACAAGTAGTTTCTATATATTATTCATATGAAAATGGATAAATAATTCCTTGTGCTAAAGTAGAAGGATGATGAATCTGTTAGTACCCATGTGGAAAATTTTACAAGATTGGTGAGGAACACTTCTTGTGTTATCATCAAAACTTAAATTAAGGTTGATCGATTCTTTATTAGCTTAAAAACAAGTCTCTAAAGGGTGTTAGCTGAAAGAAACTTCGGTAGATATGAATAAATTTTTTTCTGTGTTACCAATTTAGAAATGAAAAATTGAGAGTCCCATAATTCCCATGGTTTAGATAAGAAAAGGTCGACTGAGTCTCAAGAAAACTAAAATAAATCACATGGTGGAAAGAAATTTCATCCATCAACCATCCATAAATTCAAAAAGAAACATCAATAAAATTAATTAAATTGAACCGGTATGTTCTTTAAATGTGGAAGGGTGGGTTATAAAGCCCATGAATATTTAAAGGGTGTAGATAGTCCAAATAATGAAATTGAAGAAAATAAGACTCCAACTAATACACCAAAAACACTATAATGCTTCAAATTCAAGGAATATGGGAATTATTCCAACTAGTGTACGGATTGAAAAGGATTTTGATTATCAGTGTCAACAACCTGTTAATCTGAAGAAAATGGAATTCTTATGCAATCACAATAGCTGAACTGAATTATGAGAATTGGGGGAGACTTATCCTCCACTCTAGGGTTAGGTATTTCATGTTGTTGTTTGTGTGAATTCACCCTTTGAAAATATTATTATTTATCCATTAGTGGTTCTTGAGATGATTATGAGGATTGATTACCTATCTCTATTTAGATCTTGAATAGTTTAATCAAATTTGATACTCTGAATCAATTTATGATTATCTATTTATGAAATAATGAATGTAAAATTAAAATAGAATCATTTTTCATTAATATAAGATCTTATTTAAAAGGTGAATTATCCTTTGAAGGAATATATGAATTTATTGTGAATTCATTTTGGGAAATGATTTGGGTATATACATTTTACAATGAGACTTTATGAGTGATTGAAATTATTTAAAGATAGTATTTAAGTTGATCGTGGAATGATTTATGTTCAAATCATTCCAATATTTTGGATTTAATTTTGGTCAGACATATTTTGGGAGGATTTTATGGTTAACTGTTTATGGAATTGTTTTTGTTGAAATTTGGATGATGTTTTCAAGAACTTGGACCTTCTTTTCAGATATGGGTTTTCTGTTCTAGTTTTTTTTGAGAAAAAGAGGAGAAACTATAAATTTATGGAGTATATGACATGTACTTTTGAGAACACACCGTGTACCTAGTTGCGGCAGATGACCATGTACTGGACATATAACGGTTGAGTACATGGCTATGTGGGGTGACCTAGAGACTGCCTAAAGAGGCAGCCAGTTAAGGCATGTACATGCTATGTACTTTTAAGGAACACACCGTGTACTTTTCTTTTTAATTGTTATATTGGACTGAGATCATGTCTCATTCATAGAAAGCACTTCTTCTTGGCCTGTCTCATCTAGGAATGACCAAAGCCGATGAATCTTCTCCGTGCCCCTGACCTGCCATCCGTTCTCCAAATCAACCATCATCGATTGCATTGGAATTGCTACAGTGAGTTATTCCTTATTCTAGAGCCTCATATCTTAATTTCTCTTCCCTTGTGAGATATTCTTGGTTGAGTGTTTTAGATGTTTTATTGATCTATGGGGTTCTAGGTTGATTCAAAGGCTGGGATTCAACTATATCGATCATACAACGTCGAGGTAGGTGGTTAGTAGCTTTATGTAGTAATATTTTAATATTTTAAGCAAAAGTATCCAATACCCTAGAACATGGTATTTTTTGTTTAGGTATTTTAGCTCTGTTAATGAACACTATGACTTGTGTGCCCAATTGGAGGTTGTTTTATTGTGAATAGGTTTATTTAAATTACTTTGGATATCCTTGCCCATGTTTGAACTGATATTGTCCATTGGGCCTAGTTTTTCCTGTTAGGATTCTTTTGTTCAATGCCTAGTGTGGTTAGGATGGAGTGATATTATCTGATGCTGTTATATGCTTGTAGCTATTTAGCCAAATAGTTTTTGAAATCTTTTATCCAAGTAGTTCTTAAGGTTTACTTTGGATTTTGAAAAAAATTATGGATAATTGACTTACACAGGGCTATTGGAACCTATTTTAGTGGACCATAGGGGGAATAGACACTGAGGGGTTCTCGAGAGTGTCTATTTACTTTTCACGTTGTGAGATCATAGGTGTGATAGATGCAAGTGCTCCTTTAGATTGTCTGTAGATCCAATTTGTGAGACCATAGGGGGAATTGGTTGTTGAGTGCTTCCCCAAAGTGTCTGTATTTTACCAATAAAATAACACATGGGGAATTGACGGTGAGTGCTTCCTCAGAGAGTCTTTGCTAAAGCTGAACGAGAGGGGTTAGACTGTGAGTACTTCCTAGTGGGTTTCTTGTGTTTGTTTGGTTAAACCAGAGGGGTTAGGCTGTGATTAATACCCAGAGGGTTGCTTGTGTTTGATTATTTGCTTCCTTGATATATGTAAATGAATGTAACTAAAACTGTAGGATTGTTTACTTTCAAGTACTTCCTTGTTTACGGCTTAATTTTGCTTATTGCCTGCTATATATATATTCAATGACTATTTGGAATAGATATTTGGGTGATTGCCTGCTGGGATTCATATCAAACCCTGTTTGGGTCATGATTTTGGGCCCAAACAGATTATATTATTACATGTATAGATAAGGGAAAACACCCTTCTACGTCAGGTACTTGACTGATGTGGAGATGGAGAGCATGGGACCAAGATGAGTGTTACGATGCTGATGAAGTTTATTTTTTTCATTATACTTTGGTTTAGTACTGTATTCCAGCATTTTTACTTGTTTGGATGCTTTCATAGATACTTATGAAATGTATCATTATTGATATATATATATATATTGTAGTTGTTTAGTTACTTCCAGTCTTCTGCTATTTACTATTTTGTGATATCATTTATGCTTCCTTTATTTTTATTCGTTTCTTTTCACTACATTACTCTGCCAATGAGAGAATAGCTTCCCCACTATCACACCCAAGGTGCTCTCTACTAGTTGGCATCCTTTGGTGTTTGGTTAATTGCACTTTCTGCCATGTGACCAACTATGTATGGGGCGCCTTTAAGCAGCACCCAAAACCGGGACATTACAAAGTGGTATCAGAGGGATTATTTTCTTCTTGACATAATGTTTGGAGCCTATAGCTAGGAATATGAAGGAATAGGTACTTAGTAATAAGCTGTGATCAGGATTAGCTAACCCATGTATAGGGAAAAGCCAATTTACCTCGTATATGGAGATTTTTATGGTTTTTCAATTATTAAAGTTGATTTAATTTCACCATTGGGTGATTCACATGTTTTGTTCTATTAACATTGATAATATTGAGGTTCTATTTCTATTGAAACCCAATGAGATTAGGGTATTCCATCTCATGCATCATAGAGGTACTTGCTAGAGATCACATGTCATACATTATTTCCATGCCATTTAGGGTGCATTAGTGATTTTATGTTGTAGTGATAGATGTTGTGCTAGATATTCATACTGTTGTGACAGATTCCTTGACAGAATACCAACTAATTTATAGAGTATTGGATCGTGTAAGGTTTCGTTTGAATGAACATAAAACTTTGGTTCTTGGGGTATTATGTGCCCTCATATATCAGAATCTAGTGGATCATTGCATTTTATGCCTATTTATGACATGTATAAGATACCAAACTTTGACTCGTGGGGAGTATGGCCCCTCAAGGATTGGAATTTGTAACTTTAATGTCCGATTCATTGTTTTTATTGGTTATGAAGTAGTTTCTGAGGCATACTCTCTAGAAAAACCCAGAATACACACTGTGTATTTCTGAATACATGCCATGTATGCTTCTATTTGGGAAGGAACTATTTTTCTTAAGTACACACCTTGTAATGTATGTACATGCCATGTGGTCTCTAACCATGTTAATGGATATGTGGTCAGAGACACGGGGATGTGATTTTTTTGGTGGGACATGCAGTGTATACTATGTGCATGCTGTGTCTTTGGAGTCATGTGTCCGACCATGTGACTAACAACACAGGTGGATTATGGGTAGCTAGTACATGCTGTGTCTGGCGCAAAAACACCATGTAGATTCAGCCGTGTAATCGACCTTGTGAATAACAACATTGGTCGGTGAATTTCTTCTAGTACTCGCTGTGTTTGGCACAAACACACCATGTAGTCTTGGTCTAAGAGAACCGTATGGGTTATGTTGTGTAGAAGAACTCAGGAAGGGGAACAGGATTCAAGTACAAATTGTGTGTTAGGACCACACACCATGTGTATATGGTGGTACATGAACTAGGTCACAAAAAGTAAAAATCCACAAGAAAGCTTAAGGAAACTTGCCGTGTAGGAGTTGTACACACCGTGTATCCACATTTTAGAAATCTTGAATGCTTTCTTTATGCTATTACTTTCTTACACTTCTATATTTCAGTCCTTGTTAATCTTTATCTAAGGTGTCTATTTGACCTTGTAGATTTATGCCACTAAGAGGTCCTTCAGTTGTAAGCTAGTTACAAGGTAGTGACCAGACACCGGACATAGAAGATAAGGAACTGCTAGCAGATCCTCTAGTCGTGCCCATCTTGGCACCAACTGTTATCCCAGATACAGGTGACGATGCATAGTTCTGAGAGGGATTTATGAGGTTCATACAAACCTTTTGAGGAGTACCACCTCTTTCCTAGTCTATGGAAGTTTTGACATGGGTCTTTCAGCAAAAACATCCTCATACTTTCTCAGGGGATGGAGGACCTCAGGATGATGAGTCATGTTTAGAATCCATGCTATCGATCTTCGAGCATTTGGAGACACCTCCAGAGAGGACAGTGAAAGTTGCAACATATATTCTTTGGGATTCCACCAAGAGATAGTGAGATGTGATCTCACAGGACGGATGCCAGAAGGTTATGGTTGTGGATGAGTTCGAGTGTTCTTTCTACAATTACTTCTTCCCGGAGACTTTGAGGGCCGATCGAGCCTGAGATTTCATGAGTCTGGAACATGGTACTCTCTCAGTCATGGAGTATTCTTCTCGCTTCATAGAGATGCAGTGCTTCACACCCATTCTATGGGGAGATGAGTTATTCTTGGTGAGGATGTTTGAGGATGGTCTCAAGAATGACATCTGATATCAAGTGAAAATCTTTAAGTTGACTTCCATCACCTCTATAGTCAACTAGGCTCTGATCATAGAGCGCAATCTGAGGGATTCTATAATTTGAACCGGTGTGGCTCGACATTCGTAGTTGGTACCCCTCTAACTAATAGTAAGAAGTGCCATAGGGAGTCTATGCGTGGAGATCCGAGGAAGTGGAATACTTCTTCTAGTAACTAGGTGGTGTGCTACCAGTGCGGTAAGAATAGACATATGAGGAAAAATTGCTCGAGATACCTTGTTGAGTGCCGATATTGTGGAAAGATGGATCATCTTCAGTGTTTCTGTCAGTTTTCTCACCATCAGATGGTGAGAGAGGTTCTTTAATGACGCATTGTTTAGGAGCAGGACCACTAGTTTCTCACCAGTCTAGGAACTAGAGTTCCTCCATCTGTTCAAGCCGTGGTGGAGGTTGTGGCCATGGTATCCAGTCTCTAAGCCTTTAGTGACAACATGGTGGATCAGCTCAAGGTGGTCAGGTAGGGTCACATGGCCGTAATACATGACAGACTTTTGCAGTGGAGTAGACCCAGCAGAAACAGGATACTGAAATCTCTACAGTTCGAGGTACGATTATAGTTTCCTCATTCTTATCTTATGCACTTTCTGATATAGGGTATTCCCATAGTTTCATATCACTTGCTGCTGTGGAGAGCCTTTTTCTCTGTATCTTTACTTCTGCTGATGTCTTGATGTTGGATACTCCGTTGGGGACAAAAAAGACTAGTGTAAGTTAGTGCAAGGAGTGCCCTCTTGAGGTTGGTGGGTGTCACTTCTTATGGGACCTCAATGTCCTAGAGATGAAAGGATATGATGTAATTATCGGGATGGAATGGTTGGTTCCCTACCAGGACATTGTTGATTGTTATCATCGTAGGGTGAGTTTCACATCATCAAAGGGAAGATTGTTTCTACATAAGGGTGAATGGGATGTCCAGGGGAGCAGAGAAGGACCCAAACATCATGGGTTGGGAGGAGTTACAACGTAGATTGCTAGTCTATATATGGATTACCAGGGTACTTCACAGATGTACTTTCCTCCAATATTTGATTGTTTTAGGGATGTCTTTCAAGAGGAATTTTCAGGTTTTCCTCTAGAGCAAGAGCTGTTCTTTTCTTTTGAGCTTCTACTAGGAGCAGTACCGGTGTCCATTCCTCCTTATAAGATGGCTACACTAGAGTTACAAGAGCTCAATAAGCAGTTATAGGTGTTATAGGATAAGGGTTTCATCCTACCCAGTACTTCTACTTGGGATTTTCTTATCCTTTTTGTGAAGAAGGTGGATGATACCCTCCTTTTTTGTGTGGATTATTGGAAGTTGAACCAATTGACGATGAAGATCTGATATCCCTTTTCGTTGGTTAATGATCTCTTTGATTAGCTTCGAGGATCCTAGGAGTTCTAAAATATTGACTTGATATCCAGTTAACATCATTTGCATGTTAGACCATCTGATATACCTCTTATAGCCTTTCAGAGCTGGTATGGTCTATACGAGTATGTGGTTATTCCGTTCGGTCTCACGAACGCACCTGTAGTTTTTATAGCACTAATGAACCAAGTGTTCCATTCATACTTGGATTCCTTCTTGGTAGTCTTCATGGATGAATTCTTGGTGTACTCTCACACTCGACATGACGATGTCACACATCCTAAGATGATTTTGAGTACACTGAAAGAGCATTATTTATATGCTATGCTCCCAAAATGCCACTTTTGGATGGACCAAATTCACTTCTTGGGTTATTTTATCATAGATATAGGAGTATAATTAGACCTAGAGAAAGTGAGAGAAATAGTTTCCTTGGATAATCCAAAGAAAATATTTGTGGTAAAAAGTTTTACAGGGATGGAAGGACACTACATACGTTTTATACAGGACTTCTCATGCTTAACAGCACCACTAACGGGCCTGACTAAGAAGGGAGTGAAGTACCTGTGGACTGATTCTTGTGAGTTAGCCTTTCAGGAGATGAAAGGGAGGTTGAATTCAGAAACAATACTAGTTTTTCCAGATACGAGCAAGAGTTATACATTTTACTATGATTCATCAGGTATCGGGCTAGGAGCAGTTATTATGTACGTAGATGGGGTCATTGCATATAGGTCTCGGTAGTTGAGGCCACATGAGAGGAATTACCCAACACATGATCTCGAGTTAGCTACAGTTGTTCATGATTTATGCTTTTGGAGAAATTACCTGTTGGGAGAGAATTTTGTGGTTTCCACTAACCACAAAAGTCTCAAGTACATCTTCACACAACACGATCTGAATTTGAGACAGTGAAGGAGGGTTGATTACCTTTAGTGTTTTGATTTTGAGCTTGCCTATATTCCTGGGAAAGGCAACGTAGTGGCTGATTTCCTGAGCAGGAGGACTCTAATACAGGTAGTTCAGGAGGCCAGCAGTGAGTGTCAGCTTATGAATCTGTTCATTGAGATGCATTTGGAGGTGCACAATAGACAGGGGGATACATTTATTTCTTCTATAGCTAGTACCTCTACTCTTCTTGATCGAGTGCTAATGAATAAGATATCCGATTATAAAGGCATATTCCTATGGGAGAGTGTGTCAGGAGAGGACCCTATTCTTGGATGGACCATAGGTGTGGATGAGATCTTGTATTTTCATGGGTGCGTGTGGGTGCCAGCAGAGATATACGAAGAGTTGTTGCGGGACTTTCATTGCTTAGTTTGGGAAGTTCATCATGGTGTCACCAAGATGTGTCAGGATCTGCACGATCAGTATTGGTGGCAAGGTATGAAGCGAGCTGTTGCTACTTTTGTGATAATATTTTTCACCTGTCAGCAGGTAAAGGTGAAGAATTACCCACCAGCAGGGCTTTTTCAGAAGTTATCCATTCCCAAGTGGTAGCAGAATGATGTCACGATGGACTTCATGACAGGATTACTGAGGTCGCCTCGATGGAATGATGTAGTATGGGTTGTCATTGAAAGACTCACGAAGGTTACACACTTCTTTCCTATCAGGGTGACCTTCAATGTTGATAAGCTGGGAAGGCTTTATATCCGAGATATTGTGTGTTTACGTGGAGTTCCGCACTCCATTGTTTCAGATAGGTATTCTCGTTTTACTTCTTGGGTCTGGTAGATACTACATAAGGCTTTAGTTACCATCCCTAGAAAGATGGCCAGTCCAAGCATACGATTCAGGTGTTGGGGGACATTCTTCGAGCATGCATCCCAGATTTTGGAGGTTCTTGGGAGAAGCACATAACTTTAGTGGAGTTTTCCTATAATAATAGTTTTCAAGAAACTATTCATATGGCACCTTATGAGGCTTTATACGGTAGGCCATGCTGATCACCCCTATGTTGGTTGGAAGCATGAGAGGAAGTTATGCTGGGACCTCATCTTGTCTAGGAGAACATAGAGCATATAGGGTTGATTTGGAAGTGGATGTCTATTGCACAGTCATGACACAAGTCTTATGTTGTTCGACGAAGACGACCTCTGGAGTTCGAGGTCAGAGATCAGGTTTTCCTGCGTGTCACACTGAGGTTGGGACACTGAAGGATTAGAAGACAGGGTAAGCTTTCACCGAGGTACATCGGGCCGTTTGAAGTTTTATAAAGGGTTAGTCTGGTTTCCTATCAGTTGTAGTTACCTAAGAGGTACCGGGCTATGAATGACGTCTTCCACGTTTCTTATCTACATTGTTACTTCTTAGACCCATCTCATGTTTTTCAACCCGAGGAGGTTGAGTTGGAAGTAGATGACTCATTCGAAGATCTTCCTATCCATATTGTTGATCACAGTGCGAAGGTTCTCTGAGAACAGTCTGTTCATTTGGTATGAGTTCTATGGTAGCACAGGTGAGTACAAGATAAGACTTGAGAGAGGGAGTCCAACATACGATCACTGTGGCCACAAATGTTTGAGGATTCTACTTCTACGCTGCCTTTCTAGGGAAATCCAGGGAAAAATTTCTTTAAGGGGGTAAGTTTGTAAGAACCTAAACCTTATTTTCAGGTATGGGTTTTATGTTCTAGTTTTTTTGAGAAAAAGAGCAGAAACTGTAAATGTAAGGAGTACATGCCGTGTACTATTGAGAACACACCTCGTACCAGGTTTCCATTTGTGTCCATGTACTAGCCATGTAATGACTGAGTACATGGCTATGTGGGGTGACTTGGAGACCGCCTAAAGCGGGGGCCAGTTAAGGCTAGTACATGCTGTGTAATTTAAAGAAAACACTATGTACTTTTATTTTTAATTGTTATATCGAACCAGGATCGCGTCTCATTCAAAGAGAACACTACATCTCAGCCTGTCTCGTCCAGGAGGGACCAAAGACGACGCATCTTCTCTGAGCCCCTGACCCACCATCCGTTATCGGAATCAACCGCCATCAATTGCATTGGAATTTCCATGGTGAGTTCTTCCATCTCCTAGAGCCTCATCTCTTGATTTCTCCTCTCTCATGAGATATTCTTGGTTGAGAGTTTTATACGTTTTTTTAGATCTACAACATTCTAGGTCAATTAAAAGGCTGGGATTCAACTATATCCGTCATACAATGTCGAGGTAGGTGGTTTGTGCCTTTTCGTAGTTATTATTTGAATATTTTATAAAAAAGTTCCAAATACCCTAGAATAAAGTATTGTGTGTTTAGAGATTTTAGCCCTGCTAATTCTTGCTATGACTTGTGTGCCCAAGTAGAGGTTTTTTGACTGTGAATAGGTTTATTTACCGTGCTTTGGATGTCATTGACCATGTATGAACTGATGTTGGATTTTGGGACTACTTTTTCCTATTATACTGCTTGATTTCTAAGACTAGTTTTGTTAGGATAGAGTGATATTTTTTGATGATTTTATTTGCTTGTAGCTGTTTAGCCAAGTATTTCTTGAAAGATATTATCCAAGTAGCTCTTAAGGTTTACTTTGGATGTTGAACATTGTTGTACACGATTTAATTACACAAGGATGCGAGAACCTGATATAGTAGACCATAGGGGGAATGGCTACTAAGGGCTTCCCCAGAGTGTCTGTTTACTTTTCACATTGTGATAACATAGGGTAGATGGACAAGAGTGCTTTCTCAGAGTGTCTGTAGATCCACGTTGTGAGAACACAAAGGAAATTGTATGTTGAGTTCTTCCCCAGAGTGTTTGTAGTTTACCAATAAAATACCACATGAGGAATTGATGTTGAGTGCTTCCTCAGAGAGTCTTTGCTAAAGCTGAAACAGAGGGGTTAGACTGTGTGTACTTCCAAGAGGGTTGCTTGTGTTTTCTTGGTTAAACCAGAGGGGTTAGGCAGTGAGTAATTCCCAGAGGGTTACTTTCATTTTATTATCTGCTTACTTGATATATGTAAATTAATGTAACTGAAACTGTAGGATTGTTTACTTTTGAGTACTTCCTTGTTTACTGTTTCATTTTTCTTATTGCCTACCATATATATCTTCACTGACTGTTAGGAATAGATATTTTGGTGGTTGCCTAATGGGAATTGTATCACACTCTATTTGGGTCATGCTTCTGGGCCTAAATAGATTATATTATTGCAAGTATAGATAAGGGAAATCACCCTTCTACGTCAGGTACTTGATTGCATTAGAGCTGGAGAACATGGGACCAAGCCGAGGCCTGCGATGCTGCTGGTGTTTATTTTTTTTCATTATACTTTTTTTAGTACTGTATTCCAGTATTATGACTTGTTTGGATACTTTCCTAGATACTTATGACATGCATCGTTATTGATATATATATATATATATATGTTGAAGATGTTTAGTTACTTGCATTCTTCTGTTGTTTACTGTCGTATGGTATTATTACTGCTTCCTCTATTTTTATCTGTTTCTTTTTAATATGATACTCTAACAATGAGGGCATAGTTTCCCCACTATCACTCCCAAGGCCCTTGCTGCTAGTCAGAAGCCTCTGGAATTTGGGGAAATGCACTTGTGGCCATGTGAATAACTGGGAATGGGGCACCTCTAGGCGGAACCCAGAACCAGGACATTATAATGTTTCAGAGATTAAAATAGGTTTTTTTATATTAGATAATTTGTTCCAGCCATTTTTGTTTTTGTAAATATTTAGAGACTGAATGAATGACTTAGAGATCTAATGATTGATTAAAATTACTTTAGGCATATAAAACTTACCTCAAATATCCTTTTCTTAGCGTAAGAGACGAATTGGAAATTTATTGAAGCAAAACCAAAGGATCATATTGTTCTTTTTACATGGAAATAAATCAAGAAGATTTATTTTCTTGAGATATTTATCTAGATAGTAAAATCATATCTCAAATTTAGGAAAATGAACTTGAGATATAAATGTTATCCATTTACAATCATTTTTGAGAAATCAATTGTCTTTTAACTCGTCATAGATTTATGGTTTTGTGGTGGTTAACTTTCTCAAAAAGATGTTATTTATTACTATTTATTAGTCCTTTGGAGTTAGTTTTATAATCCATGTATGTATTTTAACTTTTCACCAATGTTATCATTATATGGGAACTAGATTTTATGTTATTTCAAGTACCATTTATGTTTCCCACTTTCCATTCTAAAGGGAAGTTTTATTATTCTTTTATACGATGTAGGTTTCATAATAAAAATTTGAAATATTAAACATTTGATGAATGAGAGAAATCGAGAGGGAAAAATTTATTTGGGGGGGGGGGGAAGGTAAAACCTTTAAATTTTAGAATATATTTCTATTTAAATAATTTTAATTCTTTAATAGCTTGTGTTACACGCAACACCGATTTTAGACAAACTGTGATATATTATTGAAATATTTTTGTTTAAATTGACAATTATTGCATAGTCATTACATTTTCTAGTATAGATTGGATTAATTTAATTATGAAACATTTATATAAAGTTCTTAATCAATATTATTTTTTAATCTTTTCTTCATAAATAAGCACTCATTTTTTAGAAAAGTCATTTTATGCTATAAAAATACATTTTCCTCAAATATTATTTTTATTATTTTTATGAGAAAATATTATAATTAATTTATAGAACTTTTGGAAAATGTATTTTATAAAAATTAATTTAATTGTTTTGATAAAAATATCAAATTTACATTATGGTGAAAATATGATATATTTTTAGAAGTTTTATTTTTCATTGAATTGTGAAAAAATAATGCTTTTGTTGAAAATTGTATTTTTTTAAATTAATTATAAATTTAAATTCTATTTTGGATTTTTTATACTTAATTAGTTTATTTTAAAATAAAATAATACAATAATAAATTTTAAATTAATTTTATAATCTAATTTAGTATAAAAAAATTTTATAGTTAAAATATATACTTTTATGAAAAACTATTTTTCATTCCATTTTTTCTATTGAATTTTACATTAAATTACGAAACATATGTGTTTTTAATTTTAAAAAACTGGATTTTATAATTTTAATCGTGAGGTTTATATTTAGTGATTTTTTTCTTTTATTTTGGTTAATATTAATAGTAACTTGAGTAATTCTTGTTACCATGGTAATGGGTAAATCAGGTAACTAATGTTAGAAATAAAAATATAGGGATTGTAAAATAACCCTAACACTTTACATAATTTTATTTAATGTGTAAATTTCATCCATAATCTTCCAAGATTTGGTTATATGGCCTTTTTTCCTATTTAGATGTGATTATGACCATTATAATATATTATGTAAAGAAAAGTAGAAAATTTCATACTCTTAGTTTTAATAACTCAGATATTTTTATATACGGATAACTAGAGGATATGTTTAGTTATAAATAGTATTTTTAAATCTAAATGTTTTATCTTAAAAATGGTATGTTATTTTTAATTTTTATTAAAAAATTAATTACCTTAAATTCTTACATACTGCTTACACAATATTTATTCAATTAATGGAAAAATAAAATAAAGATATTAAAAATATTAAAATCAGTACAAGTTTATTGAATTAATGCGACTTATAAATTTTATATATTAATATAAAAATTTATAAATTTATTTAATAACTTTATTCAAATTTAGTTTATTTTCTTGGTGTTATTAAAGTTAAAGTAAATAAATATTTCTAAAATTGGCGTTATTAATATTTTATGAAAATAATATTTTATTAAATGACATAAAATTACTAAAAATATTATCTCCGACCAAGAAAATTTTCTATGGTTTATTAAATTAAAAATGGTCTATCTATGGGACATTTTTCCATTTATAGTAAATATATTAACCCATTAAGTGTCAAAAATATTGATATCACCTTAATTGTATAAAGGGTTAACGGCGGGTTAAAAAGTATAATGGTAAAAATGTGATCCAAACTTTTCCAAATTTTATTGGATGAGAATAATTTGACTCATTATCCTATTAGTTTTGAATATTATAAATTTGGATGAATTTAAATATCAAAGTTAATTTATATTTATTTAATATTTTATGAAATTCCAAAATTGACCCTCCCCTCTATTATAAAAGGGAACCCCTCCTTTTTCTTCTTTACACCACTTTGAGCCTTCTATCTCAACCATACCAAACTAAAATCATTTTTTCAAATTACTTATAAACATTATTTATTTTTTTATTAACAAAATACCAACCTTAGGATCCTTAATAAGATATCTAAAGGAGTCATTTCAGAAGAGGAGGTTCCAATATATGAAGGAAGTCAGATATAAGATAATAGATTTATAGTCTCACTTTTATTTCTAGAAAATTATTTCATATTCACCACTTTTTATCTTTTTTTTGATGTATATACTACCCATTGAAATTTTATATCATAAATATCCCTTTTTCATGATATTTTTAGTTTTATTTGATGTTATTATTTAATAGGGATTAATATTGAAAAGTTACCAAAGCAGTGAGAGATTTTCATCTCACTTTTATTTACATGGAAAAAATTTCATATTCACCACTTGTTTCTATTAAGTGGTGTATATAAGAAACATTAATGTATTTTATTATTTTTATTATAAAAAATATGGGGATTTACATATCTATATAATCTTATTTCATTCATGGGGATTATAATTCAAAAGTTTCCATAGTGGTAAAGGGTTTATGTTAAAATACCTTTTCTTATCAGAATTGTTAATGATTATGTTTGTGATGATTAAATTTTATGATATAACTTTCAATAAACTTATTAATTTCCTTCTCCTCTAGTGATTTCTTTAGAATACACATTTATCCCATTTTCCTCACCTTAGGTACTTAAGAGACTGAAAATATGTTTTTAAGAAAAATTAACTTTATTTCTCTCTTGGAATTTGTTTTTCTTCTATATCCATATTTTTTAAAAATATTTTAAAAAAGCTTTTTAGTATTATCCTATAATTATTTTAAGTAATTTTTACCCATTTTTGAATTTTTCAAAATGTGTTAAAGTAATCTTCTTATATTTTTCTTAAAAAGGCACTTCTTGACATTTTATAAAAAAGTGAAAAATGAATGAATTATTTTTATGTATAACACTTGAATAGAATTTATCATCATTCTGAAAAATTAATGCTTTGAATCTTCCACTAAAATTTTTGAAGGTTATTTTCAGAGAAAATTATTTCCTTAATATTTGGAATTTTTTTAGATTTTAAAAATTTTATTTCAAAATGAAAAGGATATTTTTCTCAAGAAATGTTCAAAGTGATATTTAAAAATCATTTTCTATATAATATGAAATCATTTGATGTTAGTTATAATTTCTTGGTATTTTTTTACAATGATACCGTCCTAATTATTTCTTTGGAAGGTTTATGTTTATTGTGACACGATTTTTATGGAGCCAATTCCATTTCCACGGTTCATGCTATCATGAATCAATGAAATGTTTTTAAAACCAATTTATTTCCCATGGGTTATAAAATGATGAAATATTTATGAAACCCATTTTTTTTCATGAGTTTTTATATTATGAATGTTTTATAAAGTTATGGAACACACACACACACACACATATGGTTTTCAATATGTGATGGTGGTTATGTTATAACCAAGTATGGTGGCTACATTTTAACCAAGGGTGGTTGATATATTATAACCAAGGATGATGATCACATTATAACTAAGGACAAGTGGGGCCTATAACTCATTCAAATTTATTTTTAATGTTTTATATATCATGATATAACTAAGGGAAACAAGTCTGAGTTCTTGATACATTATAGGAAATAAGTCTATGTGCTTGATCCATTATAAGAAAAAAATTAAAGTTCTTGATCCATTACTAGAAAAAAATTGATTTTCTCTTTCCATTATGGGAAATAGGTGTTGAGGACTCATTTTTTATGATTTGATATACGAAATAGGTAACCTTGACTTATTAAATATTTTATACACTTATGATGGTTCCACTCTTCTATGATATGAACTTGTGGTTCCTGATTGATTTATGATGTTTTCTCACTCTTATGAATCATATCTTTGGAAATGATAAATATATATGACATGAATCAAGATTATGATATATGATATGAAGGGAATGATTTTCAATTTTTTTTCTCATGTTCTTATACCATTATGTTCATGTTATGATCAAGTGATCATATATATCTCCCTTGTTTAAACTTACTGAGCATCTTATATCAACCTTTCTTAGGTTTTCTTTCCCTAGTTTAGGAATAAAAGTTTTAAATAGGGGTTTTAATATAAATAGTAATAAATGGTAATATCTTTATGTGATATGTTTTAGATCTTTAATTAGATAATAATATTGTGTATCTAGTCTCCAAGGACACTAAACCTATATGGTCTTCGGAAATTTGTTTGTGAAATGTATTGAACATTCATCTAAAAATATGTAATAATTATGTATGAAAATCCTTATTTTTTTCATGAACCATAAAAGTATAAACATTAATAGAAGAGAATGAAATATTTTTCTACATACTCACAACCCTTGTTTATGAAAATTTTCCAAGAACCAAGTCATTATTATAAAAAATAAATTCATTCTATTTATATTGGGGAATAAAATCCACAGTAATCCCATAATAAATTTTTCTATCATAATTTGATAAATTTATACTTTTTTTAGAATCAAGGTATAAATTCATATAAAAAATAATTTATTCATATTTAGAATAAAAAAATATTGGGGTTCCTTTTTTTATATTGGTATAAACCCCTTAACACATTTATATTTAATGTTAATTTAACTATATTCATGGTATAATACTTTAATGGTTCTTGTTTATAAGTATTGAGTGGTAAAAGTTAACCTAATATTATTTTGATATTCGCAATCAATCTTAGAGTTGACCATAATCCAATGAGTGGAAAATTCATGACCATGAAGTACATCCAATTTAATGACTCAAATTTATTCACTTATTTTCAATTGTATTTCATTATATGGTATAAAATATATACAATCACATACATTAGATCTAAAGTTTAATAAACTAATTAGTGCTGATAAATAAATTAAAATTAAATATTTTTAAAAGAATATTATTCATGAGAACTTAAACAAAATATAAAGAATAAATTATTCATTTTTTTCCTATATGTTTCTTATAAAAAATATAACATGTCAGCCTTGTGAAATAGAGAAACTTAAGAAAGGGATGAGCTCAAATTATCAGTAAGGGTATACATACTAAGAGTATATACCTAAATCATGGAATAATAACTATGGAATAATCATTAAACACATAATATAATTGGAATAAACCATCACTATAGGTCCATATAAATGGTAACATGAAAATAATATAGTGTTTTATAATAATAAAGTCTATAATTTTAGACATCATAAACATAAGTTTATGGATATGTTCCCAGAAACTTTCTTATAGGGAAAAAATTATTTTATCACCATATTATTTTTCAAAAAAAGAATATTTATTGCTATTTGATTGAATTATTAAGAAGAAACTTGTAATGAATCATGATGTTATGGGTTGTAGTTTTTATGGTAAATTTTAATTTTAATCTCAGAAGCAGTGGTGTTCAGGTAATCTAGATTTCAATAAAAATCTAATAGTTAGAACATCTCTAGGAGGTTTTAAACTTGTTTAGGTGAATCCGTTCTTTTCAAAAGCATTGGTAATATATAGGAAGAGTTGGCCTTGGTGTAGAATTGGGACTTTTTTATAGGTTTTACATCATGAAACAACCTATAGGGGTTACTCCCAGATGGTTTCCCTAAGGAGATCCATACACACTAACCGAGGTGTTGTTGCATGGAGAAATTGATATGTAAGATTTAATTATAGAGTTAATCGATAGATCACACTATGAACTATGGTATTAAACTATAATGATATGCTCAAGATTATATTTTTGATAATTGATCCAAATCATGTTGTAGACAAGGAATATTTCTTTATAGGATGCCCATGATGGAAGTGTAGCACAATGACTAATGGACTATGTCCTGAATAGTATTAGAGATGTAAGTTATATAGTTTAGAGTAGGTGGTTGAGATGTGGAGTGTGTTTTGATGGAGTATAAAAAGTTTTCTTCCCAGGGGAGAATTGTGTGATAGGGTACCTAGTCATATCATAATGGTTCGATTAGATTTCCAAGTTCTTTCCTAGAGATATGCACTTTAGGGTGAAAAACTTTTCTATACCGTAATAATACCGATGAATTTTTTTAATGATTTTATAAACATAATTTTAAAAAGGATCTTCCTTCTTCCTTTTATTTTCATGGACCTTGCCCCAATAGACCCTCTCCCACTCAATTTTTCCTCGCTCTCTTCATATTTTTAGCACCAAGGAGCCTATATCTAAATAGTTTCATGTCCCGTATAAGGTAATATGTTCCTCTTAACAAGGATATGTTAATCTCTAATACCTATCTAGATATTTCATTCATTTTAAAATTTCTTTGGTGTAACCTTTTTTATGAATTATTGGTCTAATTTTTAGAATTTAGGTGAAAAAGGAAAAATGATGTCACCGTATTATATGAGAAAACTCCTATTAGAATAGGGTATGTGATTCATTTAATATTTCAATATATTACACATGTTTTTATGTGATATGAATTTATGTGTGTGGGGATTCAATTTTAATAATTCTTCAAGGGGTTTGATTGATCCAAGAATTGGGAAATAGACTAGGGTAAATCCTTATAGGCATGAATTAAGTGTGCCACACACGGTTGAATGATTTTATAGTGACATAGAGGCCATTATTCTTAGGAATGAAACCTATAGTAATGTTTAATATATCTATAGTGATTGGGAAAATGTTTAATTGGCAATGAAAATCCTAGGTCCAGGCTATATGTGTTGGTCTATAGTGTCTTTTAGGATGAGGGCCCAATGCAGAGGTTACAACATGTGATGTGATTTGGGTATTGCATGGGAAATGGGTTGGGTATTCCCCATGGACCAAAAACACCCTTTTAGGGGTTGAGTGATAGTGTTACACTTTCCTTGGGATAAAGTCTCTATTATAAGAGGAGTTTTGGTTACGCATAGGATTAAACATTAAGGGGATGTAATGTATGGTGAAGTTAGTGATTTTTTGATGGGTCTTACTTTGGCTATAACCCTAGGCTATGTTGAATATTTAGATATATTTTTAATTCCATGTTCCTTGGGAATTTTGAGTGCTTATCTTGGCTTGGGTAACCTATAATAATGACATTATGTGTAGTGATAGTGTGATAACCACTTATAGACTTGAGAGAATAGTGAATAAAAAGTATGGGATGTAGCCTAAGGTCTTGGTTACACCTTGGGGTGGGTTTATGGACCTAGTAAGTTATATGGGAATGATGACGCCATTTTCTTGTAGCCTTAGGTTTTTGGTAGTATCTTAGGGAGATGTTGTTCATGGGTATGACTGAGTGTTATCTTTTTTTAATAGGTTCGGGCCGAAGCCTCAATTTATTATTATTTCAAGCAAAGACGTCTTTAGACTGGGTTGAGGGAGACCCATTACATAGCCCAAAGGCCCAAGGCCAAGTGGCCTGAATACAAGGCTTGAAAGCCCATTTTTTCCCAAAGAACCCCTCGGTGAACAGTACCACTACAGTACCTGTGCTGCTACAGTACCTTCTATAGTCTCTCCACCGCTACAGTGCCACTACTGCAACAGTTTCGCCACTACTACAGTACCCCAAAAATTCAACCCTTCTTGGATGTGATGGTTGAGTGTAGTTAAATGATCTAGGGTATTTGATGATGATCTATTTTGTGAGGTAGTCTCTATAATTTTTCCAAATGTGGATTTGTAGCTAGTTGAGGACTAGACCAGGGATATTTTTATGTGATTTTTTTCTTTTTGTTCCCTGATTATTATCTAATTGATGAACATGATACTTAATGTGTGTCCTCACCTTGAGTGAGATGTTATTGGAATATAACATTCTGATTGAGAGGTAACCAGTCAAGGTTGTGATACGTAGTGTCTCTCGGGGTGAGATGGTAGTAGCCATGAACACCCTGAGTACGTGGGAATCAGTTAATGTTATATTATATAGGCACACCCTAAGTGAGAGGGTGTTACAGAAGACCACCTTGAATAAGAGGGTTATGGTTAAGGATGTTGATATGAGATTAGATTTTATACTTATCCTTGAGTCAGAGGGTGATTCTATGCAACCTGATTTGAGACATAGTATGTGGAAAAGTATAGAACCTCACATATAGTGAGAGGGATGTCGTATGAGAAAATATGGGAAATGATATCGTGATGTAGTAAAAGACCCTACCCATATTCATAGGTTAGTGGTCATGACACTATTGTGTGATATTGTTATTTTGTTTTCGGTGAATATATTCACTACACCTAGTGGTATATCTGGGGAATCCCATTGTTGGTTCCTTAATGGGATTATTTCTCACACCCTGAAAGGGAACCCTAGTACACTTGAAGATATTTGTGTCTCACATCTAGGTGATATGTTATATAATAAATTTGGATGTGTCTAGATAGATGGTGATTTGGGAGACTCATCTAAAGAGGGACCAGGGTTTTCTATTTGAGTATCGCCTATATTTTTCTTATGATTAATTTTTTATTTTAATGGTCTAGTGGTTGGTTATTTGGTATATTTATGTTGATCCCATGTTTCATTATATCATAACATTTTTATACTGCATACTTTTGATAGTTTCCTATTTACTTTAAACCCTTGTTATTATTCTTATATTTTATTGATTAAGATATTATATGATATTATACATGATTATAGTAATAGTATATTATCCCTACTATTTTTTGAGTTAGAATAATATATTTTAACACTTTTTAATGTAATTTTGAAAATAAAAATACATTTAATTAAAGGTTTATATTTTACTAACATTTATAATTTCCAAGTTATATGATTTTTTTTTTAGAAAATTTGTTTTTTTGAAGAGAGAAATATTTTTTATTGGACATATTTATTTCCCGTAACCAGAAAAACATGTTTTGGAAACATCAGACAGATGATTACTCATTTCATCATACAATGAATTGGATTTTACATATTTTATTTTAGTAAATTATTTGGGAAAATTCTGAGACCCAACATTGAGACGACATACAATTCTGAGGCCCGGTGTGCCCCGAATAATTCGTTGAAAAAATTTAAGTTATTAATAGCAAGAATGTGAAAATTTATTAAAAAATTAAAATATATTTTAAACAGGAAGACAGATCAGAAATCCAAGGGAACCATTGAGCTCCGAATGAGAGCTTTACCCTAGGCATGACCTCACTTTGGTCGGCGCAGGTCATCTGAAGAAAAAGTCACCAAGGACTTAACTATAAATAAAATAATAAACTAAAATTATTTTATTTTAAAATCATAATAACTCATAAATAGTGACTCAGATTGGAAATACAAGACCACTATTGTGTTTATAATTTAGTTTATTCCCTAGGTGAGGCCTAACATCAACCGTCTTGGGTTGACTATGAAAAATAGTTTTAGGACATTTTAATGAATAAAATAAACATTGAGTTTATTTTATTTTAACGTTATGTCAATGCAGTGATTTTGTTTCTTTTAAATAAAGATTTAGGTAGGTACCTAGGGTTAGGATCATAAACCTATAAATTCCTTGGAGGCTCTATAGTGAATCCTTAGAGAATTATCTCAACCACGATGAAAAACACCTAGATCAGAGATCATTCTTGATGGATCACCAAAGGAAATAAATCCCCGACAATGAATTTTCCATATCCCAGGTTAGGAGTTTTATTTATGATTTCTATTCTCCTCTATTTATTTCCATAATGAATGTGGATCAATCCATAGACAGATTGATCTACAGTTTAATCATTATTGCAGGATGGGTTATTGTTGCAGGATTATTGGAAGATTCATTTGTCCTCTTCATTTACCCATCTAACAAGAATGAATAGAGGCTGAAACAAACAAAAGAAAAAGGTTTGTTCTTTGGGAATTATTGTTCATTATATCCCCTTTTCTTAGCGTTCTTCACTTTTGGATCCTCGTGATCACGACTCGAGTTGTTTAGAGGCTCCAAACGTGACCAGATCCCTGGATTGAAGATAAGAAGAAACAGAGGCCACATCAGTGTAGAAGAGGACTCGAGGATCACAGATGTGTTTTCATTTACGATATTGTAGAACAGAAGGAAGAGTAGAAAACCTCATAAGGAAGGGTTCCAGGGGCCGCATGATGCGGTGGGGTGGCCAAGTGGACCAGAGGTAGTCACCGCGGGCGACCGCATGAGTCGGACCAATCCAAAAAGGGGACTGGGTCAGCCGATTTGGCTGGGCCGACATGATGAGTTGTGCTAGCATGGTGATCTGGGATCCACCAGAGTGGGATGGGTTTGTGGGACAGGTCAACCCGGAAGGTCGGTTCAGACCTCGCGGGTCGAGTCAGACCTGAGTCAGACCCGGGGTGGCTGGATCAGGCCACGATTGACTATGGAAGTTGACCATGATCTGCAGTCAACTGAGCTCTCACATGGCTGTGACAGTTGGTGATGCGGTCGACCTATATGGAAGCTATAGCTTTTAGGGAATGGTCGACCACCCGGTCATTCCACAACCCAGTGAAACCCCTTCTGTAATTTTTAAACAACCATAGCTTTTAAAACAGATGTTTGTTTGATGAACCAAGTGCGGTGTTGAGACCCTTACGATGAGACAATAATTTCGAGATATCCAATGTAGGTTTTTTTTGTAGGAGTGTGCATATGACCTAATGGAATGAGTAGTGAGTTCTCCTAGAACGAGTGCACTTTGAGAAATAATTTCTGTGACTAGATATGACTTAAAGATTGTGTCTCTTGTAAGGACAGTGTGTTTTATAGAGATTGTCTATCTTATGGATATTGTGTGTATTATGGACACTATGTTTCTTATGGATACTATGTGTCTTTTTGAGACTGTGTGTCTTTATGTATTGAGTATATCTTGATGTTCTTGATATATTTTGTGTACAAATATATCTATGTGGAGCTGACTATGCATTAATTTTTGGTATTTCTATGTGGTATTACTTTGTGGTATTCCTTGGTCTCATTCTTTCATGGTATTCCTTGGTGGTATTCATTGGTTGTGTTTCATTTGTGTTATTGTTTTTTGGTATTCCTTGGTGGTATTCGGTTGCAGTATTTCCTTTGTGGCATTCCTTTGTGGTTTCATCCTTTCCTAATAAGTATTGTTTTACTCATCCCAACATGGGATTTACATGCACGTGTCATGTCTTATTCAAATGATCGACTCTTTGATGGAGTTATTTGAATTCCAGGACTAGGACATGAAAGGCCGAGGTGTGTTCTGATAGATTTTCTGACGACAGTCCTAGTACCTCTTGCTTTATAGGTTAGACTTGTGGCTACAAAATCTTTTCTTTTTGTGGGATTTTTTGGGCCTTTTTACTTTACAATACTTTCACTATTGTACTTTGGTTCTCGTATATAGTTGTTATTGTGATATAGTGGTATAAGAGGAGGTCAGTTCTACTTTAGGACTGGGAGCATGCGAGGTTGGTTTGGGGAAATAGTGTTAAGTGTTTCGAGTTTGGCTTCCAATCCAGAGAATCCAGTGTTGGTGAAGTAGCTAACGTATCCATACTCTAGGACTCTGGGTACCTTTTTTCTACTTGGTATATGAAAACACTATTTTTAGGGAAAGTAATGGTACATGAATCATATATGAATGGGTTGTGTCTTCCATGTCCTTCTTGAGTTAGCTCTCCAGACATACTCTATTGACCGCGGAACATCTTGTTTTATTATAGGATAACTCCACATAGACAGCCTGTAAGGATTTTGTTGTGTGATCGTAAAGATGATACTCCTAGTGACGAGGCATTAGTACAGGGGAATATACCAAAGATATCACCTTTGGGTGGTTTTACCAGCTAAACCACCGCCCATAGACTAGTAGATAATACTAGAACTACCAGATGAGGATGAACATATACTAATCACATTGCATGGGTTTCAGAGGCAGTGACCTCCCATGTTTTGGGGTGATCCAAACCTATAGGTAGCTAAGGATTGGATGGAGGTAGTTACCAGTGTATTAGACCTTATTAGGAAACCTTATAAAGAGATAGAAATACTTACTGTGAGTCATTTTCAGGGATCAATGGGGTGATGGTAGAGCTTAGTGACTTAAACACACGATTAGATGACTCTCTATTGGGCATACTTTGGGCGACTCTTCAGAAATGAGTTCTTTCTAGAAACATTTTGGTCGGTGCGCATACATGAGCTTCTGAATCTACAGTAGGGCAGTCAGACTATGGTGGAGTATTCTATGATATTTAAAGATCTTCTGCACTACTCCATAGATATGGTATGAGACCTCTTCTTTAGGGCTCAGACTTTTGAGTAGGGATTACACTAGAAGATCAGGGTATCCATGATATCACTTATAATTCCTAATTATCCTTGGGTACTTGAGAGATCCCTAATAAGGGAGAGATTTCTATGAGAGAAGACAACAGTAGTGGGAGATACCAGCAAGCACCAAGTTGTTGAGAACTTGGAAGCAAGTATCCGATGATAGTCATAGGGACCTAATCAAGCTATGAGTTTCAAAAGATGATCCCAGAACACATGATCAGTAGTGCGGGGCTCCCAGGGAAGCTCGAGTCAGCTGAGGGACACACTTTGTTAGTCCTGTGGCGGTCGATGACATCTGGAATGAGATTTCATGACTTTTTGTTCGACCAATCAGGAGAAGTTTGTGGCGACATCGAGGTAGAAGTGAGAATAGGATAAGGGTGGTATGTTGGGATGAATATGTGGTAGGGGAGAAGGTAGGGTGGAAGGAGGTGTAGTAGGTTCAATCTATTACCACCACCAACACCCCCAGGCAGTCCACAACATGGTTAGGGAGATGGTGGATAGGGATGAGGCCAGCTATAGGAAATGGAGGCTTATAACCCTGAGGCTCCAAGTGTGATTATAGGCATGATCTGTGTCTTTTCCGCCTTAGCTATAGTTTTGATAGGAACAGGTTCCTATCATCATTTTCTTTTCATGAACCATGTTCGAGGATTAGAGATTTTATTTGAACCATTGAGTGAAACCTAATGCTTAGAGACTCCTACAAGAGGAGATTCAACGATCAAACACTAGTTCTAAAAATGTGTCCTTACTCTTGGAGGTGAGAGTTTTATTTGGAATCTCTTGGAAGTGACTTTGAGGCCTTACGACTTCATTCTCATTATGGACTTGTTATCCTAATTTCATGCTCAGATTCACTATTTTAGTTGAAGAGTGCATTGTGTCCATAGTTATGGGAACTAGTTTTCATTTTTTGGTGAAAAGGATACACATGAAGTGTAGGAAATATTCAAAAATAGAAGGGTGAAGTTGATTATTCATCAGTTGGATGGACTCACCCTTGGTGTAGTGAATGATATGAGTCCTTAGTTTCCTACAGTGGTGGAGGAGTATGAGTATATATTTCATGGGGATGTTCTAAGATTACCTCCCCTTAGGGAGTTAGAATTATACATTTATATATACCCTAGGATGACCCCTAAATCTACACCTACTTATCAAATGTCTCTCTTAAATTTTCACGAGTTGGGGGGAATTTGGAGGAATTTCAGAGGAAGGACTTCGTGAGACCCAGTGTTTCACCCTCATCAACCCCAATTTTGTTTTCTAAGAAGGAATATGGGATCTTGAGGTTATGTGAGGACTTATAACTCCTGAACTAGGTGACCTTGAAGAAAAATTTTCCAATACCGAGAATCAATGACCTCTTTGACCAGTTGAAAGGGGCACATTGGTTCTCAAATATCTACCTCAGGTCAGTCTATCACCAGTTGCGAGTATGGGATGAGGATATACTGAAGACGTATTTCAGATGTTGTTACTATCACTATGAGTACTTTGTGATGCTGTTTGGAATGTTGAACACCCTAGAAGTGTTCATGGAACTCACGAATGGAATATTTTAGCCTTACTTGGACCAATTCATGGTGGTCTTCATTGATGAAATCTTAGCGTACTTGGTGTCTGAGGAGGAGAAAGAGAGACACTTATGGATGGTCCAAGATAGGCTACAATAGAACCAACTCTATGATAATCTCACTAAGTGTTAGTTAAAGATTTGAGAGGTCCATTTTCTAGGACTCTTAATCTTAGAGGATGGAGTTACAGTGGATCCATAGAAGGTTGAGGCAATGCTTTCTTGGGAGCCACCCAAGAGTGTTACCGAGGTGTGGAGTTTACGAGGATTGATATGATAATATAAGAGGGTTTTTCTTTACTTATACATAGTGGATTTACCCTTTAAAACTTTTACATGAAAGAGATAACCTTTCGTGTGGATGAAAAAGTTGTAGGAGAGTTTCAACAGTTGAGAGAGAGAGATTGAAGTGCACTCCCATATTGAGGTTTCGAGTAGAGGGAGTCAATTTTGTAGTGTTCTGTGTACATGAGGACCAATCTTGGTTGTGTCATAATGTATGGTCAAATGGTGATTGCCTATGGTTATCAATAGTTTCAACCACAAGATAGGAACTACACGACCCATGATCTTGAGCTAGTAGTAGTAGTATTCACATTGAATATGTGGAGACACTATCAGATGGGCGAGTGATTTATCATCTACTTTGATCACAAGAGTATCAAATATATCTTCTCTTATAAAGATATAAATTTTTGATAGAGGATAAGACTAGAGTTCTTCTAGGATTATGACGTTGATATTTTCTATACTCTTGTTAATGGGAACATGGTGGTGGATGCTCTTAGTAAGATATATAGCTTACAGTTTCCAAACAAGGTGTCAAAGAAGTTTTCCTCATTGAAAATATCCTTTGTGGATTGATATGGATTAAACTACCTCTAGTTGTTGGTTTTCACCCCTTTACTCTTACAATGTGTCAGGGAGAGACACAACCTATAGATACCGACTGTGAGACCCTACATGATCCTGATGGATATTAGAATTATGGGGAGGATGTCCTTCTTTTTAGAGGCAACATAGTGGTATCCATGAAGTTACAGGAGGAGTTTATAAGTGATTTTCATACTTCCTCATTTGTGGTACATCCAGGTGTGGAAAGGATATACCAGGACGTCCGACATCTATTTTCGTGGCCAACTATGAAGAATGAAGTTATAGATTTTATCTCAAAATTCCTTATTTGTCAGCTAGTGAAGGCTGAGCACCAGGTTTCAATGGGTTTTTCCAAAACCATTTAGGTGTTGGAATGGATGTGGGATACGATATTGATAAAATTTATGATGGGTTTACCACATACATACAGGGAAAAAAATTCCATCTGGGTGATTTCTGACCAACTTACCAAGTTGACCCACTTTCTAGCTTTCCCAGTGTAGAGTTCAGTAGAGGGATTAAGATTCATCTATGTGTATAAGATAGATAAAATCCTTGGATTTCCATAAACAATAGTCTTATATCATGATGATCACTTTACATCCCAGTTACAGAAGGGATTGAAAGAGTTATTTGGGTCTCAGTTATGTTTGAGCATAGCGTTTCACCCACATAAGGATGACCAGAAAGAGCAGACCATACAGTATCTGAAGGGCATGTTATGTGATTTCATGTTAGATTTTGGATGTAGTTGGGAGGATGAACTACCCATGGAAGAGTTTTTGTACAACAATAGCTACCGTTCCACCATCGGTATTGAACCATTTGAGGCCTTGTACGAGTGACATTTTAGGTCACCACTTTAGTGGATGGACCCAGGAGAGTTATCACTCATGGGCCTGGAGTTGGTGTAGGTGAGTAAAGAGAAGGTGCAGATCATCCAAGAGAAAATGAAGACTACAAAGAGCCATTAAAAGTATTATGCTGACAAACAATGAAGGCCTTTGGAGTTCAAGGAAGGATACCAGATGTTCCTATGGGTCTCACCTTGATGAAGATTATGGAGGTTTGGCCAGGGTAGCAAGATATCTCTAAGGTTTATAAAACCTTTTCTGATACTACCTAGAGTTGGTGAGGTGGTGTACTGCATCACTTTGCCACTGCATAAAGATTGGGTCCATGACATTATCCACGTATCACAGCTAAGGAGGTACGTGCATGACCCACCACACATCATTGACTGGGGAAAGCTTGACATCAAGGAAGTGGTGATTTTTTTTGGATTACATAGTGGAGATCGATGATCAGTATGAGGGGATCCTTTGTTGGTGGTTGATTCTTTTAGTGCTTTTCTAGTGGTAGCACAAGAATCTCTACGAGAGAACATTTGAGCGGGAGGGTCATATTCGTGTTTAGTACCCTCATTTGTTTGAGTAGCCCTGCTTTTTTATTTTTAGGGATGTAAATCCCTAAGGTGTGGATAATGTAATGAATTTTATTTTCCCAATTTTATTTTTATAAAATATTTGGTAAAATTCCAAGATGAGGTGTAGAGATTTAATGCAATTTTGAGGCATGGTGTGCAGGGGACAATTTTTTGAAAATAATAATTTTTAATAGCAGGCGTGTGCATATTTCCTTAAAATTGTAATATCTTTTAAATAGGTGTACAGATCAGAAATCAAAGGGAACTTTTGATCTCAGAATGGCAGTTTTACCCCATGCACAACATAAATTTTGTTAGCACGGGTCATCTAAAGAAAAAGTCAATAAAGAAATAACCTTAAATGAAAAAATTAAATAAAATTATTTTATATTAAAATCCCAATAACTCATGAATATAAAATATGATTGGAAATATGATACTATCATTGATTTCCTAATATAGTCTTTTCCCTAGGCTTGGCTACACATCGGTCGACATGGGTCATCTATGAAAAATAATTTTTGGATGTTTTAATGAATTAAATAAAATGTGAGTTCATTTAATTTTAATGTTACATCGACGTAACAACACTATTTATTTTAAAAGAAGAGCTATCCAGGGACTCGAGGTTGGGCTCATAACCTTATAAATTCCCTAAAAGATCTAGAGAGAATCCTTACAGAATTCTCTCAGCAACGATGAAAAAAACCGGGATTAGAGATTATTCATAATGGATCGCCAAATAAAATCAATCCTCGATATTAAATGATCCATATACAAATTATAGTGGTTGATTTTTGATTTATTTTCCCCGTTCTTTATTTCCATAATGAATGTGGGTCAATCTATAAAGAGATTGATTTGTGGTTCGATCATTGTTGTAGGATTATCAAGATATTAGTTTATCCTCTTCGTTTATCTTTCTAATGAGAATGAATTGTGGATGAGATGAAAAAAGTCCATGGTTTATTCTTTGGGAAATCTTGTAATTTCTTTCTTTTATTCTTGGCGTTCTTCACCATTGTATTCTTGTGATCAAGATTGGACATGCCTGGAGGCTCTGAACATGATTGGACCTCAGATTGGAGGAAAGAAAAAATAGAGGCTATATCAGTATCTCGGGACCCAAGGATCATATAGGTATTTTCGTTTTAGATATTAGATCAGTGGAGGAATAATGAAAAACCAGGGAAGGAAGGGAATCAGTGGCGTGGTGCATCTGGTACAACATGGGAAATGGTGGCCACATAACACAACATTGTAATAGACGTGGCCGGTGGATACATGATGCAATGGGGTGGCCATGTGAAATGATGATGGTCATCGCGGGTGACATCGTGAGCTAGACCAACCCGACAAGTAGACTAGGTTGGGTGAGTGGGTCGGGCCTGGCCGGTGAGGTGGGGTGGGTCCTGATGGAGCAGGCCATGCCCAGTGGGCCAGGTTGACCCAACAAACCGGGTGGGACCCAAAAGGTTAGGTTAGACCCAACTGGTCTGGTTATAACCCACGAGTTGGGTTATATTCCATGGGTTGGGGCAGACTCGGGTGGCCAGATCAGGCCACGGTCGACTGTGACGGTCGACTGTGACCTGCGATCGATCGAGCTACCGCAGGGCCATAACAACTGGCAGTGTATTTTACTACCATGATAGCTAGAGATACCATGGCATGATGGACTGTAGTGGTTGACTACCATTTTCAGTGGACTGACTACCCGGTCTTACCACGACCCCGTAGAGCCCCTTCTGAAATATTAAAATGGTCAGAAATTTCAAAGTGAACATCCATTTGACGAGCCGTCTACGGTGTTGGGACCCTTACAACAATATGGTAATTTATATATATACTAAGTTGGGTTTTTATGGAGTGTGGATACAACCCAATGAATTGAGGAGTGGGTTCTTTCAGAATGAGTTTACTTCGGTCAATTTTTTTTGTGGTTGGATATAACCTAGAGACCATGTGTCTTATAGAGACTGTGTGTCATATAGAGAATGTGTGTATTATTAAGAATTTGAGTCTTATAGAGAATGTGTGTGTTATGGTTACTATGTGTCTTATTGAGATTGTGTGACTTATTCTATTGATTATATTTATATATTCTTGATATATTTTCTGGAGACATATATCTGTGTGGAGATGACTAGGCATTCCTTTGTGGCATTCCTTTGTGGTATTACTTTGTGGTACTACTCGGTGGTATTCCTTTGTGGTATTCCTTGGTTGTATTTCTTTGTGGAATTTCTTTTATGGTATTCCTCTGTGGTATTCCTTGATGTTATTCCTTGGTGCTATTCCTTCGTATTATTTCTTTTGTGATATTCTTTTGTGGTTTTAGGGTGTCCTACTGAGTATTGTTTTATATACCCTTACATGGGCTTTTCCCGCACATGTTGTGTCTTGTGCAGATGATCGACTCTTAGAAAAAGTTACAGGAATTATAGAACCAAGTAGGTTTTTTGATACTAGATAGTCCGATGTGTTTTCTGACATCTTTTTGGATGACATTCCCATTAACACTTACTTTATCGATTGGACTTGTGGCTGTAGAAACTTTTATTTTGGTGGGATTGTTTTGGCCCAGTTTAATTTCCAGTACTTTCAATGTTATACTCTGGTTATGGGATATTTTAGTTTGAATCCATTGTTTAATTTTTTTACTTCTATATTTCAGCATTTGTGTCTTGGAGATGTGTGTGTGCGTATAGGTACTTAGGCAAATGCCTCCCATTTATCGGATATTCCTACTCGATGCTAGTCACCAGCCCCTGGCCTATTGGAGGAGGGATTGGGGTAATCACAACACATTTAACTATGGGTAGGTCGTGACACATCATATGAATATTTAAAAATTTATAGAAAGTAAAATTATAAAGGATTCCATCATATAAAGTTAATCAAGACTGTTAGACACAAATTTTTTAAATTCATTGGAAAAAATATTTTTTTCCATATGTACAATTTCTATTCAAACCAAATAGATTCCATATACAATGTAATGGTGTAGAAACTTATGATCATTAGAATAACATATTGATCTGAATCCTTTTAATTAAATAAGAAGTTTGTATGAATCCATTAAAACAACCTCTAATATTTTCGGATATGACAATTGGGAAATTTACTATAAATAAATGTAGATTTTGAAGAAATGGAATATTTTTCAAACTGAAGTATCTATATTTATAGTAAATAGTTTATAAAATATTTTTTATTTGAGAGCAGGTAACTATAATCTTTTTGGGATTATTTTTCTTAAATCATTCATGAGAGGATATATTGAAAAATAACTAAGAATTTATGTGTTTGTAATTTATTTATCTAATTTCGCAGATCAAGGTGTTCTAGGTGTAGAAGAATATTGGTATGTATGATCTTGATGACTGAGGGATTCTAGGGATAGAAATAGATATCTATGTACGATCTTAGTATCGAGAGATTTCTTGTTATAAGAAAGACTGACCTTACAGTTAGGGGAAAATAGTGGATACCCAAAGTCAAGGTTTGTGACTTCATTTATACTTATTGTTAGTGTGTGGAAATATTTTATAAATTTTTTTCAAGTAATTATTTCTCTATAAGATATTTTATAACTTGTTTTTTGAGTTTTATTTATTTTCTTTGTGTTAATTAAAGAAATTCTACTCCTTTATAAACTTTTTTTATTAGTCAAAATATAATTCAGATAGAATGTTTATCCAATTAGTCTACATAATGAGGTCTTCAAAATTAGTTTATTATGTTATAAAATATAAATAACCCCCTCTTATGGGAAATTAAATAGTATTTCTATCCTACATTTGGTATCTGAGGTATTTTCTACATATGTGAACTTTTTTATAAACATTATTATAAACTGTATATGCTCATGTGTTACTAGAAAAGAGAATTCAATATTTTTATAAAGATAAAAGGTTTAAACATAGATACTATATAAAATCTCAATCCAATAAGGCCACCAATTTTGTATGGTGATGATTATCAATATTGGAGAGATCATATAAAAACTTTTATTATACACATAGGTGTTGATAATATTGTTATATTAAATAGTAACTATCAGATTCTATAAAGTTTTTGTTTACCTTTAAAAATTATGAAAATTTGGAATAAAAACTTAAATATTGAGTTAAAAAACCTAGTTATTCTAAATGAAATGATTCATATATAACAATATTTCTTTTTATGAAGATTCAAACAATATTTTGAAATATATAGATGTTACTCACTTTAGGACAACCAAATTTATTGAAACTAGAAGTGTAATGATCATAAATGATTATCAAGAATTTAATTTTTTATGTGGTGTACATTTTGAAAAGAAAAATTATTGATTTATTTAAATTGTAAATTTCGTAAAATCTCATGGAGATAATGACCTAATAGAAAAAAATTTAGTTTAAAATCTTATTGATATTATGCGTAGTGAATGGGAATCCAAGGGGATAGATCTTGGTGATACTAAGAACTTGAAAAATATAAGTCTGGATGATATTATTGGATCACTTATGCAATATTTAGAAATATTGAAAAGATAATCTAAGGATTAAAATAAAAATGGAGCAGCCTTTACTTCTACTTAACTACTTATAAGAAAAACGAATCAGTAGAGAAAGTTTCTAAATCTATTTAGAAGAATAAAATTAAGATTGATATAGAAATTAGTTCATCATAATAGAGTGAGAATGAAACTATTAATGATGTAAATTAAATGAATTAAATAGTTGTAAAGAATGATTTCTGTTATATATAAATGAAAAATAATAAAGAAATAATAGAGAAGAATGATTATTCAGAAATATTATGCTATGAATGTTAGAAAATGGGTCATATTAGACTAGATTTTCAAAGAGTTAAGAAGAATTACAAGGAAACATAGGTTCTAAAAAGTTTTATAACTATAAAATAAATAAAATTCTGAAATTTTTAAACACCTATAGTGCTAGTGGGGGAGAAAATTCTTCATAGAATTCATCTAAATATAGTTCTGATAATTATAAAGTCATGAGATTTTATGCCGGGATTCAAAATAAAAATTAATGATTCATGGAAAATGTATTTACTAAAACCCTAAAAAATTTAAAATTAAATGAATAATATCCCAATTCGGATGATAATTAGTATTATAATTCTTTAGAAGAAGAAAAATGTAGTTCATTTTATGAAGATGATTATTTACCTAGTTTTGAAGAAGTATCTAGATTTTCCAAGTTGGTAGAAAAACAAAATAGTAAAGTTTTTAAAAACTTTAAAGATACTAAGGTATAAATTTCCAAGGTAAATTAATGAATTTATAAACTTATTTCAAATATTTCAAATCTTACCCTATAACTAGAAAATAAATATGATTCTAATATAACTAAAGAGGATTTGGATTCAGTTACAAAACTAAATTATGATATTTTTGGTCCAAATAAACTTTTATCAAATTTTACTTATAGGATTGAAAATTTTGACAAAATTTATAGAAATATAATGACTCATATAAATACCTCTAGAATAGGTTTAAAAAATTACAAACCAAATTTTCAAAATAACTACTTTGTTCTAAAGAATCCACCTATTTGTATAAAGTTTCCAAGTGGTGTAAATTGAAAAAATAAGTGTTCATTAAATAAAGAACAATATTTTGGATTTCATAAATTTTTTTTTGTAATGAATTAATATCTATTATATAAAAAAGAGTTAGAGAAATGTAGATTCCTAAGATTCTTTTTTCTAATCATGTTGGATCTAAGAAATTCTAGGTTCGAAAAATATAACTTTTTGTATTTTTATGAAAATAAGATGGGTACAAATAGTAATAAAATTTGGTATGAGGATTTTGGATGTTTCCAACATGTGATGGAAATAAATTATTTTTTCCAATATATTATCAAAATTAAATGTGGAAAAGTCACATTTATTGATTATTCTCAAAGAAAAATATTCAAAATGGGTAATATTGTTCTATAAGAAAAACTTTATTTTCAAATGATTTATTTATTATTAGTCTTAATCAAAAACTCATTTTCATAAGAGAATCATGTGATGAAGGTTACCATATGAACTTTGAGAATGGATAATGTAATGTTCAATGTTCTTATAGTAAATTTATTATTTCTATGGATAGGATTGAGAATATATACACACTTAACATAGAATTCATTTGAATCCATGATCTACCTTACCTTAGTATAATGGAAGATCAATCTTGGATGCGGTGTAGAATGTTAGGACAATTTAATGTTAGAGATTCAGCCAAATATTCAAAGAAATGAGTAGTTAGAGATATATTAAATCATAGGTTTAATTCTTGAAAAGTTTAAGATACTTATCAATTTTGAAAGCAACATAAATCAAGATTTAAGTCTAGTAGTGAAGTTTCAACATATAATGATTTATAGTTTATTCTCTTGGACTTATTTGGTCGTAAAAAAATATAAGTATTGGTGGAAAATTCTATTTATATGTTTTATTTTATGACCATACTAGATATACTTCTATATATTTTCTTGGAAAAAATTCAGAATCCTTTTCCAATTTTAAAAATTATATAGATCGTGTTAAAAACGATAAAAATCAACATTTTTTAATTATTCACAGTTATCATCATATAGAAATTTTAAATTGTCATTTTAAAACATTTTTTAAAAAAGGTATAATTTATAACTTCTCAACTCCTATAACTTCGTATCAAAATATTGCACTTAAAGAAATAAATAAATTTCTTAAGGAAATTACTAGAATCATGTTGAGTGAATACTCAATTGCTAAACATTTTTGGGTTGAAGGATTTAGTACTATCATCTATACAATAAATCAAGTTTTAATTATATTTTTTAATAAAATTCTTTATATGTTTTGGTCTAGAATAAATCCAATTGTTTCTTACTTTAGAGTTTTTGGATGTAAAGTATTCATCATTAATTTTAAAGATAACTTCTATAAATTAAGTTCAAAATGTTATGGAGGATTGTTTCTAGGATATTATACAACTAGTAAGGATTATAGAGTTTTCAATATAAATGAAATACTATTGAAGAAATGTTGAATGTAAAATATGATGAAAATAATCCTTTTTTTTTCAAACAACCCAAAACTACATATTTGGAAGTTTTTACCAAAACCAATTTTCATCCAATGTTGGAGAACTATTCTCATGAGATAATAATTGAAGAAACAATTTATAAAGTTTTACCCAAATAATAAATTCAACCTGTCATTGAAGAATATACCTTTTATAAACCCATGAAATTATACAATAATGATAAATAAATCTAGTGACTATATCATTTATGTTTTAGATCAACCGGTTAAAACTAGAAGTTCGTTAAGAAATTAATGTGAACATTGTGAATTTATATCACATTTTGTAGTGAAGACTCATGATGTGTCTTAAGGTGATGAAGATGGGATAAATGTAAAGCAAGATGAACTCAACGAGTTTAAAAGAAATAAAGCTTTCAATTTGGTTGATAATCCAAAGGATCTTTTTATAATTAGTGTAAAATGGATTTTTTGTAATAAATATGAGGAAAATGGAGTAGTAGTTAGAAATAAAGATTGAATTTATACAAATGATTATAATCAACAAGAAGACATAGACTATGAAGACACTTATGCTCCCGTAGATATACTTAAATCTATTTATATTATTCTAGCAAATGAAGCATTTTTAAATTTCACCATTTTTCAAATGGATGTGAACTGTACTTTACTTAATGGATATGTATAAGAGATATTTTATATAGAGCAACAATATGGTTTTCAAAAAACATATTCAGATCATTTTTTATACTTATTATGTCACTTTCCGGTCTTAAACAATCTCCAAGATCCTAGTATGATAGATTAACCAAGTTTTTGTTATAAAATAATTTTGTTAAGGGATCCACTGATAAATTTTTTTTATTAAAATAATTTTCAAAGACACTTTCATTTTTCTAATTTATTTTGATCATATTATATTTGGATCAAATAAAAAACATCTTATAGATTCTTTTATGAATCTTTTGAAATATTAATTTGAGATGAGCATGATGGGTGAATTAACTATTTTTCTTGGTTTTTGAATTTCTCAAAAACTATAAGAGAATTTTATATCTCAAAAAAATTATATAAAATATTCAACTAAAAATTCTGGATATGATAATAAAAAATTATTTGTACTCCTATCAAAACCTCAAATACTTTATATCTTGTTGATTCTATGAAACCAATTGATAAAAAATTTTAGAGGATTGATTGGAAGTTTATTATATCTCATAAATAGTGAAAAAATTTAATGTTTTACGTTTGAATATGTGAAAGATATCAAGAAAATATAGAATAATCCCATCATAAAGCTGTTAAATGAATATTTTTCCATCTTAAGGGAACTATGAATCTTTATTTATTTTATACCTATGGAAATTATTTTGATCTAATATTTTAGTTTCTAATTTTTTTGGATGTAAAATGAATCGAAAAATTAAATATGGAACATGTTATTTATTAAGAGAGGATTTAGTTTCTTGGTATTTTAAGAAAAAATATTATTTATAACTTTTTATTTCTAAAAAAGTGTATGTGGTAGTTGGTAGTTTATATGCTCAAGTATTTTGGATGTAATACACACTCAATTACTTCGGCATAAGTTTTAGTAAAAATACTATTTTGTGTGATAACATAAGTGCTATAACATTAAGTAAAAAACCAAAATAATCTCTCATTATCTAAGAACATAGATATAAGACCCAATTTCATTTAGGATCACACTTAAAAAAGAGATGTAATTTTATAATTTATTAGAATGAAAGAATAACTTGATGAAATTTTAAAAAACCCCCTAAATCCCAATAGTTTAGAATATATTAAACAATATCTAAGAATGGAGAATATAAAATGATCATTTATATATACTTGTTTAAACTTTATCCCTATAGTAATAAAATCCATTAAATGGGGAGTATATATATATTTTTTAATTTTTTTTTCTAAAAAACCTTAATAAAAATTTTCAAACAAATTTTTATATAATTTTCCAATGATTTTTTTAGAATTTTTTTGGTTGAAATATTTGTCAGAAATTTTTCCAAATAGATTTTTGTAATATTTTTTTTAGATAAAAGTTTTTTTAGAAAATTTTAGATTAAAATGTCTGTTTATATTTCTTCAAACAAAAGTTCATTTTTCCAATTTTTTTGTTTCTTATATTTTTTAAAAGGTAAGATGTTCAAATTTATGAATAAGATTTCAAAAGAAAATTTATAAATTAATATCCAAAAGGAAAATTCAAAATATAATAGTTACATATTTTTTTTTTTTTATTCTATTTATAATATTTATAAATGTTTTACAAAATTATAGGTTTTATGAGAAAAAATATATGATCAATAAAAAATATATCAAATTTCATAAATATTCAAGATTTGTAAATTTTTATTCTCATATTCTGAGGATATTAATGAACCGTTGATATGGATAAGTGTTTCATTCCAAACCATTGGGTTTGAGGAATATGATATGTTTCTCTCTAGAGGCCTATATATAGGACTTGTGGGCCATATCTGATTTCACATTGTCTTTCTTCTAAGAAGAGGTCTTGGACATTTTTCATCTCCATATGATATTTTTTGATTTTTACAATCTTCTAAATCATCTAATTCAATGTCTTCCTTAGGTGATTTCTCCGTCAAGGTTGCAGTCATTGAAAGAATGATAGAAAGATACTGGTTTGAGAATTATGAATCTCTACTAAAAATTGAGATTTTTTTTTCAGGTTTGGGAATGAATCTGTGTGAAAAATAGTATTTAAACTTACATTACTCTAAGTTGGTAAGATATTTATACATATATGTAGAGTTTAGTGAATAATATTGTCCTAATGTTATTTATTTTCAATTTTTTAGAAAATCATACAAGTTGAACAATAAGAGAATTACTGAATTAGTTAATTTTTTTTAACACACTAAGATTTTAAAAGAAGAAAATAATATTCAATTGTGTATACGACATGAAAAACCAAGATTATAATATAATATAAGTGCTCAATATTTTATTTTTTGTATATTTTTATATAAATCTAATCTCCTCGATACGTTATGTTGCATGCAACTCCGAGCCTAAATAAACCCCAAAATATTATTATTTAAATATATCTATTATAAACTATCTATTAAATTGGTGGGTATGAATAGTATTAACTAAATTATGAGGTATATATAAAGTATATACTCAATAAAAATTCATTGACTATATCTAAAAAAGTACTTAATTTTCAGTAAATTTATGCTTCAAAATTACTTTTTCTTTAAAAATATTTTTTTATTAGTAGATATTATAATTATTTTTTTTGAAAATATTTGAAAATTTACTTGAAAAAATTAATTTCATTTTTGAATTAAGGGTGTCAAAATTATCATAGGAATATGTTTTTAAATTTTTCTGAAAAATATTTTTCTGTGAATAGTTAAAATATCAGTTTTTATAAAATTTTCATTTTCTTTATTTTAAAATTTAACTTTATGATTTGAATAGGATATAAAAGTGACTTATGTAATATATAGTTATATATAATATAATTAATTACATTTTAATCATCTTTATAGGTAATTTTTTTAGGTATATTTTTCAGATTAAAAATACATTTTTCAAGAAAATTGTTTTTCTTTGCATTATGGGAGATTAATTTTAAATAAAATCCTATAATTTATTGAGTTGAATCTTGAAAAACCAATTCTTATTTTTAATCAATGGTTCTAATTTTTTTTAACAGTTCCCTTTTATTTTTGGCCATTTTGAATAGTAACTATAGTAATTTTATTCCCATGGTAAGGGTTAATCTCTTAATTGAGGTTAAAAATAAAATGATAAGGACTGTAAAATGTACCTAAAACGTGATTGAATTTTATTTTATGCATATATTTTATATATAGCCATCCAATATTTAGTTATATGTAATTTTATGTCCATTTAGTTAAGATTACAACATTTATAGTAATTTATTTCATGAAAATTCAAAAAGGTGACACTCTTGTTTTTACTAACTATAATATTTTAAATTTTAGGTTTTTGAAAGGATATGATATAATATAAATATTAATTTGAAATATAAAATATTTATATTCATCATGGTAATTTATTTTGAATTTTTAGTGAAAAAATAATTAACTTAAATTCTTGCATAATGCCGATGATGTAATTATTTAATTAATATCGTAATAAAAAAATGATATTAGAAATATTAAAAGAATATAATTTTACATATTTAAGGTTATGAAAAAATTTATATATTACCATGACAATATTATTATATGTTAAAATAGTTTTTTTTTGAATTTTACTTATCGTCTTGATATTTTTAAATTCAACATAATGAATAATATCAAAATTGAAAATAATTATATTTTATATGATTATTATTTTATTAAATTATTCAAAAAAAAATATTTAATAAGAATAAATATGAAAATATATGCTCTAAAATTTCATCACCTATGAATTTATTGGCCATTTAGAATCATTTGGATCTAGAATAGTCATATTTTATTTTAATCTTTTGAGAAATTCCAAAAGTTCCAATCATATCAATTATAAAAGGGAACCACATCCCTCACTTATAAATACCACATTAAGATCTCTAAATTTACCAAGAAATACCCATTATTCTTCCAAAATTTCTTACCCAAGTTATGGATTTTTTTTATCCTCAAAAGACCAACCTTAAGTCCCTTAAGGATGATCCAAAGAAATTCACCCAAAGAAGAGGTAATTATATTACCTAAACTCCTTCAAAATTTTTATTCTTAAAACTCTAATAAATATGTTTAATTAATCATAAAATGGTAAAATTAGTATCCAAAAATACTAAAATTTTATCATAATTGTAAAACTATTATTATCCACCCACTTTCCCATCAATTGGAAGGTGAAGGTATCACTCATGCGTAAGTTGGACTTACGGTCCCCACGTAGTGATACAATTCTTTATTCGTCACCATATATTATATGTTGAAATTATGACAGTTTTATTGTTTATAAGTGATATTTAAACCATAATTATACTTATATACTTATAATATCATATCTTCCTTCTAAAATTTTAATCCTTTGGGAAACATTAATGTCACGCTTGCGTGTGTGTGGATTACCTCCCCCATGAAGCGCTGGGATTCATTTTTCATTAATATTATAATTGGAAGGTAATAAGTATTGAATTAATAAATATATGTGATGAAAATTATATAATTATTATTATTTAAATGATAATTATTATATACCTTTAATTTTTTTCATCTGTCAATAAATGAAAACAATGTTCATGCATATGTATGGCCCACCATCTGCATGAAAGGTGTAATTCATTTTCTATATAAAAATTTTATAAAAAAGTATAAATAATTATATAATAAATATATATTATTTTGATATCATTATTTAATTTCGTTATATTTTTAAAACTTGATAAAAGTATAAGGATCGTAAGTACCAAAACCAAACATTCATAGAAAGGTAGCAGTTATTATCCCGAAAATGATTTCAATAAAGAATTTTTAATAAATGGGTTATAAAATAAGTAAACAATAAATGGTATGATATGTATGAGTATTTTTTATATAATATATTTATAATAAATCTATATTTAATGTACAGTAGGTCAAATTCACTTATAAGGCATGTCGAACGTGAGGTAAGGGGTTCTCTTCTCTCTTTTCCTTTTGTGCGACATATGCCATATTCACCACTTATTTATTTTATGTGGTGTATATAATACCGATTGAATATGTTATATCATGAATATATTTTTATTCATGGTATTTAGGGTTTCATTTTAAGTTCTTTCATTCATGGGGATTTTGATTCAATAGTTACTAAAGTTGCAATGGTTTTATTTCACAATCTCATCATTATTTGGGATTATTTATGTTTAAGCATCCACTGGGGACTATTTATATTCCATGTATATGTTTTATAAAAATCATTTATTTTTTTAAAATTATTCTAAACTTTTTTAAATTAATTTTTACCCATTTTTTACTTTTTACAAATAAGGTTTGAAAGTAATTATTTTTTTTCATTTTTTATAGGAGACACTTTGCGACTTTTCTGAAAACGTATTAAAGGAATGTTATTTAACTTATATGGAATCATTTATTTTTCAAACCTTAATGAATCCTTAATTCTTAATTTATAGGTTTAGAAGGTTTTATTAAAAAAAACGGTTTCCTTCTTAATTAGGTATTTTTCTCCATAAGTGAATTTAAAAGTGAAAAATATTTTTTTTTCAAAAATGTTTTTAATGATATTTTTTTTGGAAATTTTATTCATAAATGGAAAAATACCTTTATTTTACTTACTCAACATTGGGTATGTGTTTAAATGGTTCTATAACTCAAAGAATTCACTAAATTTTGATAATTGGATATTGGATTTCTCTTAAATATCCACATTCTTTTATTGTGGATATGATTATTTTCCAAGATATATACCATTTATACATGGGATGTTACATTTTCAAAGTTTTTGATTGAATAGAGAATTATAGATAAATATTTAGTCTTTTCTCAACACAGATATATATTAATAAGAAATATTGTTCATGAATTAAGTTGATTATTCGATATATAGGGAATGCATTGGACATACAGTGACTGGTGGGACCCAAAATTATATAGATCCTCGATGAATCAATAGGTATCATGAGAAAAATTATTTAGTCATATTAAATGGGGTTTTAACCATAGTTTTAAACTATCTTGGAACCGGGTCTTAATGGTAGCGATATAATGATCTCATAAATCAGGACATCAAATAATATGATATTCTATCATTGATAATTTAGTTATTAATATCCATTATATTTTCACTATGATATTATCTTTGGATTCATTTTATGATCAATTTATAGATTAAATGGAATGTGTGTTCTGTTAATTACCTTTCCATATTGATTATTTCTTTTTAATTCTTGATAGTTTCCACTACACACATACCCTTAATAATCATTATAGATCACCCATTTTTTATGTTTCCTTTATCTAGGATGCTAAGAAGTGTATTATGATTTATATGTAAGGATATGATAAATGTAATACTGGTGTAATCAAAGAAAGTACTATATTTTATGTTATGTTTTCACATGTAATGTTAAACTCAAATATGCTTATAGTTTTCCAATACAACTAAACTATTCAGTTATTTGGGATACAATTCCTTATATCTAGTGTCAATGAAATAAAGTAACCAAAAACTTTGGACTACAGAGTAGGGGTCTTTATAGTTGGTATCAGAGTGAGTTTACTAGAAACCTTGGGAACTACATTTAGGATAACATAGATTTGGCAATATAAACCTATGATAGAAATCCAGGATACATATATAATAACATCCTAATGTTTTGGTAAGATATAGATTATGTGGTTTTTCCTAAAAATACATCATTATATATATATATATTATAAGTGAACAAGGTTTAGGTACATATGTACCTAGTATCATGAACTCCAAAAAACCCATGTTGGTATTGACTCGAGCATTACCTGGTTCATGACAACATGAATTATTGTGCACCTCATTTGACACTCTTGGGGGATATGATTTCATTAATTCAAATTTTATTTACAAATAACCATGAAGGATTTGAATAAATGATGACCATAAATAATATTGGTTAAACCTAAAGTGACATATACTGAAATGTAGTTTTTCTTATTTAAACCTCTTATAAGTGATTATTTATGAATATGTGATTTTCCACTATGATTAGTGTTGTTCACACTATAGTTTTTGGTTTTAGTAAATGGATATAACCAGAAGGAACTGGGTTAACATTTAATGCGATAAAAATGTGTTGATATGAAAAAAATGGGATGACGATTTTGATGAAGGATATTTGGATTATGCATAATTAGTTATCAGGATATGTGGTTAACAAATTTCACCTCAACCAACTCCCAAACTCACCAAAAAGAAAAAGGATGGATTCCACTAAGATCCTGAATAATGGAGTCTATAGAGGAAATAAGGATTGATTTACTTCATGTTAGAAATGTGAAAAGAGTCACCCAATGTAGTGTATCAAAGGAATAATAAAATATTTTTTTATAGAAAAGAAGGACACAAAGGAAGTAATTTAGAAGGAAAATTAAAAGGTTTGGTTAATGTAATGGAAAAATAATAATGGAACCCCTAAGGTATTATCGTTGGTTGAATTATTTAAATGTAGAAGTATTGGCATTATAAAAAAGGATAGCCTGGTGTGAAATGTTTTAAAGATAATTATCAAGGTTTTATGTGTAGTGGTTATATTGTAAACTATGAATAGACTAAAAATGACATATGAAAGGAAGGAGGTATTAAATAATTCGATGATGAATCATAGCTAATGGTTAAATAATGAAGTGAAATGGTTAATGTAGTTGTGTTTGGATTCAAAAAAAAATTTTTAGGTGTATTTTATCAATAAAATTATTGTTATAATAATTATAAAATTTATAAGGACTGTACTGCTTTACTATTTCTTTAAGAATTTTATAGCATAAGTTTAATGTAATGAATAACTATTAAAAGTTATTCAGGGGAAGTTGATCATTTAAAAAAAAATATAGGGGAAGATAACCCTTAACATATTCTCAATTTTGAGATAATAATGATAAATGCATGTTAATGTGATAATTTTTGTGATCATGAAATTTAGTTAGTGATATGATGGTTTATATTATCTTTGCTGGTGTTTACTGCATATTTGTATTTAAGGAATATATTAGACAACCTGAGATATTATTTTTGGAAGTATGTATGTTTTTATTAAGGTTTTATGGTGATCAAGGTATTAATATATTTTTTATGTGACATTAAGAGCCTCATTATGTATTTTGGGGAATCTAATTTTATGTTCATTTTAGTAGTTTAGTGACCTTCCTTCTAAATTTTTGGAATTTTAATTTGGAGAGATGTAATTTGGATGAGTCTTGAAGTCAACTATTTATGGAATGGATAAAGTTGAACTTTGGGTGTTGTTATATAACTTGTGTCAACCATTCTGGTCTTGGAAAACATCTATATACATGAAGAATGACTTTTCAATATTTTATTGAGCTAATGACCTGTTAAATGTTAATTTCATTACTTTAGGCATAAAAATTATTATTGGTTATTAATTTCTTGGAGTAAGAGATGAAGTTAGAATTGATCAAATCACATAAAAAGTATAAAATTGTGCCTATATAATAGAAATATATCATTTAACTATTTTTTCTTATGATCTTAGTCTAAATGGTAATGTAATTCCTCAACTTCAAGAAAGTGATATTAAAACCAAAATGTTTTCATGTTACCATGATTTTTATTAATTAATGGTATTTTGAATCATAATTAATTGATTTTTTGTGGTTTTTGACTTTATATTTACTATTCAATTTCTTATGATCAATGATCTCAATCACCTGCCATAGTTATTTGGGTATTACACTTTTCTTAAATGTCTATCTCTTCACTTTACACCTATATTCTATATAGAATCCTAATTATGTAATTATTACAGATGAAGTTCATACTTAACTTTCTCTCTTATCAATAGGATGTTTTATTAACCATTTTCATGATGTGGTATTTCGAGAAGGGTATTTTCAAATGTCAAAACCATTGATTTTTAAAATCAAGATTAAATTGTGATGATGCAATTTATTTAAAGGGGGTAGAATGTAATGACCTAAGATTTTAAAATAGGAACATCATATTAAATAATATATATGAATCACAACACCAAGATAATAATAGAATATAACACCCTAAGATTTTATGATATTTCTCTTTTTAAGTAAATTTAATCTCTTTGATAGTTTCTGTTTCATGCAACACACAACCTAAACTAACCCCAAAATAATTTTATTTAAATACAACCACTATAAAATATCCTTTAAACTGGTTGGTATGAATAATATTAAATTAATTATGAAGTATATATAATGAACCTACTAAATAAAAATTCATTTATTATTTCTTATTAAATGAGTACTTAATTTTTAGTATAGTTACACTTCAAAAATACGTTTTCTTTAAAAATAACTTTTATTTATTTTTTTGAGTGAATATTATAATTAATTTAAGGAAATTTTAGAAAATATATTTGAAGAAAATAAATAAATTTTATAAATTATCATTTAAAACTTATCTTATTATGATTTTTTGAAAATTTTCTAGAAATGCTACCTTTTCACTAAATAGAGAAAAATAACGATTTTTATAAAACTATCATTTTCTTCATATTAAAAAGTCCATTTATTATTTGAATTTGATATAAAGTTAACTTTTGTACTATTTGTTTATATATAATATAATTAATAAAATTTTTATCATCCCTATGCATTATTTTTTTATAAGTATATTTTTGGTCTTAAAAACACATTTTTCAAGGAAATTGTTTTTTGTTGCATTTTTTGAGATTAATTTTATTTATAATTTTCTACTTTTGTAAGTTGAATCTTCAAAAATGGATTTTATATTTTTAATTATGGTTAATTTTTTAAAATATTAATCTTTTATTTTTGGTTATTATGAATAGTCTCTATAGTAATTTTATTACAATGGTAAGGGTCAACCAAGTAATTTATTTTTTATTTTTACTGAATAAATAATTATCTTAAATTATTACACAACATTGATGGAGTGATTATTTAATCAATATAATAATCAAATAAATGATATTAAAAATATTAAAATAACCTAATTTTAGATATTTAAGGTGATTCAAAAATTCTATAGATTACCACGACATTTTTAGGATAGTTGTTTTTAAATTTGACCTTTTTCTTGATGTTTTTAAAGTGAAAGTAATGAATAGTATCAAAATCATCAACAATGATATTTTATTTGATTAATATATTTTTAAATTATTAAAAAAACCTAAATTTTTTAAATAAGAACAAATTGGATAATATATGATCTAAAATTTTACCCCTTTTTATTTAATTGTCATTTAAAATAATTTGGCTCTAGAATAGTCTTATTATATTTTAATCTTCTGAGAAATTCCGAAAGTTCCCTTCACCTCAATTATAAAAGGGAACCTCGGGCCTCTTTTTTACCCACCACATTGAGCATTAAATATTGAAAAATTCCTACCCATTCCTCCTCCAAACGTTCTTATCCACGTTTTGGAGGTTCCATTCTCCTAAAAATACTAAACTTAAGTCCCTTAAGAAAGGATCTTGAGATGTTCTCCCAAAGAAGAGGTAATTGTCATACCCAAACTCTTTCAAATTATTTAATATTATAAATATTCTAAATCTATTTAATTTATCGTAAAATTTTATCATAAATATCCTAAATATAATTATAATTTTTCATTATTATGAAAAAACCTTTTCCACCCATTTTCCCATCAAATGGAAATTTAAAGTATTCTTCATGCGTATGTATGACTGATCATATTCACATAGTGATACAAATAATTTTTCATCACTATATGTTGTGGATGGGAATTATAATGGGTTTAACAAATATATATGACATTTAAACCATAATTATACTTTTTATTGATAATATCAAATATTAATTCTTATCTTTCAATCTGTTAGAAAATGATAACGTTGCTCGTGTATATGTGTGGAATACCTCCTCCAAGAAGCGATGCGATAAATTTTTCATTTATATTTTAATTTTAAGGTAAGGATGAATTTGAAAAATATATTGGATTTATATGACATAAAAATGAATCTTTAAATGAGAATTATTATTTACCTTTCATTCGTTCCATATTCCGATAAATGAAAACAACATTCATGTATACATACGACCTACCATCTCTATGAATAATATAATTCATTTTCTTTATTCAAATATTATAAATTACTATAAATACATTTATAATGAATATATATGATATTTATATCATTATTAACTTCTCTTATGTGATTAAAATTTTATCAAAGTATCAGGATTGAAAACCCTGAACCAAAAACTACATAAAAAATGAAGCAGTTATTCCTAGGAATAATGATTTTAATAATTAATTGTTTGTAAATGGGTGATAAATCATGTAAATAATATATTTAATGATAAATATGATTATTTTTATGTAATATATGAAAAATAATTCTATATTTATGATACATGATATTAAAATCACTTATTAAGAAATTCAAATGTGAGGTACGAGTTTCTAATCTGTATCTTACTTCTATGATACATATACCATATTCACCACTTAAATATTTCATGTGATGTATATAACACCTCTTTGATATATTATATCATTAATATATTTTTCTTCATGGTATTTAATGTTTTATTTGAATTTATTTCTCTCATGGGGATTATGATTGAAAATTTTCTAATGTGATAAGGGTTTTATTTAACAATATCATCATTATTAAAAATTGTTTATGTTTAAGTTTACAATGAGGAATATTTCTCAAAAATGTACATATTTTTATTTTTTTTCAAATTTTTTTTACTATTCACAAAAATTATTTTTCGTAATTTTTACCCATGTTTTACTTTTTAAAAATGGATTGAAAAGAATATTTTTATCATTTTCCAAATGAGGTTATTTTAAATTTTTATATAAAAGAATGAATGGAATATTTTTTTTATATTATATAGAATAAGATTATTTTTCCATCATTATGTTCCTCTAATGCTTTAATGTTTTATTTAAATGTTTATGAGGTTATTTTAAAATAAAAGCTTTTCCTTCATACTTGTACATTTTTATTTGAAAGTGAATTTAAATGTGAAAAATATATTTTCCTAAAAAATGTTTTTAATGATATTTTTAAGGTTCTTTTATTCATAAATCTTAAAAACTATTTATTTTACTTATTAACAATAACACCCGAATTTTTTTAATGAAATATTTTCATTAAATAATTTTTATTCTTCTATAGATTACTTCACATTCAATAACGAGTTTAAACGAACTATGAGATTTTCTTATTATAAAATTAAAGTTTATCCTATTCGATAGGTTAGTTAGAATAATTATAACCAACTTATCGAAATTCATTATGAATTCATTGGCTATCAATTAATTATGAAAAATATAAATAAATTAGAATTTTTTTTATGTTTGAATGAATTAATTTTGGTAATGAAATTAATGAGATATATAAATGTTTTGTACTTAATAATTTTTTTTATATTCATCCAATGTATATTTTAGTCCTAGGGTATGAATAAATCTCTATTTGATGTATAAAAACCTATTTTTTATAACGTTAATTTTACAGCTTTGAATGGAGAAGCCATTTTAAATTAAGATTTTGGCACATTAATATTTTTCATATGAAAACATAAACATTTTATTTTAAAGTGGGATATAAAAATTTACTTTGGATGAATTTATGATATTTTTCTGATAACTTTAACGTTTTGATGAATAGTAAAAATATGCTAAATTTTAATTGAAAAAATATTTTTTCATTGAAATAATTTATATGGTTAAACTATATTATTTAATGGTTTTAAATTATAAATAGAATATATTTTTTCCATTTAATATAATTTAGGTCCTTGGAACTAATTTTACATTAAATTCAGGTGTAAAAACATTTGAATCTTTTGCAGTATTTTAACTTTTAAAACCTGTTTTCTCATTAAAACAATGAGATTAACTTTAAATTAATTAATAAAACATCTGTGTTTTGAATTTTTAAAAAATGGATTCCATATTTTGAATCAGTCGGTCAAAATTATTTAAATAAATTTATTTTATTTTTAGAAAATATTAATAGTAACTATGGTAAATTTTAGTAAGATGGTAAAAGGGTAAATTGGGTAATTATGAGTGAAAATAATTTTATAAAATTACCCTAAAACTTGTTTTAATATAATTTTATGTTTATAATTTTCCATAAAAAATAATTGGGTCAAAATGGTATCCCTTGGAACCCACTTGGATGAGATTAGGACAATTACTTTTTTTTATTTAAAGAAAAGTAAAATATGTCTCACTCAAACTTTAATAATTAAATTAGTTTTCAAATAAGATTATATAGAAGATAAATTCGATTATCAGTAAAAATTTTAAATCTAAAATGTTTTGGTTTATCTTGAATACTTATTTGTAATTTTTAGGAAATAAATCATTACCTTAAAGACTTATACTTGGACGATGAAAAAATTAATTAATTGATGAGAAATCAATATATCAATTTTTATTAAAATATTAATAAACATAAAAATGCTCAAAATATGAGAGATTATGATACTTATATTATTTTATTTAAACTGAAGATAAATTTGTCACATTCATGTTATAAAAGAGTATTGCATTTTAAATGTTGGGGTTTTAGAAGATAAATTATACTAAAAGTACTATTATGAAATATAATGGATTTATCTTAATAATATTAGTTTATTTTAAATTTTTATTCAATAAATATGTATATTAAATAATTACAAAAAATTTGGGTAATAAATATTTTATCGATAAAGTGATCAAATAAATTTTATTAAAAATATTTTAATAAATATAATTTTGAATAATTATTATTTCAAATGAATATTATAGATTAACTCGACCCCTTAGGGATATAATAAAATATTTGGGGTGAGTTGAAATTTTTATTTTTATTTTTTAAAAAATCCATGAAATAAATAGTGTCAAAATTGACACTATTGATATTTTGTTAAAATAAGATTTTATTAAATTATTTAAAAATCATAAAATATTTTTTAAAAATATATAATAATTTTTATATTGTCATAAATGTTTTAAAGTATTAATTTATAGTATAATTGACTTCAAATAAGTAAGTATTTCACCCTTTTAATTTTGAAATATTTCATAACTAAGTTAAAAATTAAAAAGAACAACTAAGTATTAATTAAGCTGATAATTCTTAAATTGAAATAAAAATTTGTATGAAATTTTTTATTTGATTATATTACAACCCTATCTCATATCAGATTCAAAATTTGGACATTTTGGTGGTTTTTAATTGGGGTTTGGTTTTATTATAAATTAATATAATTTGAGGTTTAAAAAAGTTCCCCTCACCTCAATTATAAAAGGGAACTTCCTCACTAAACCCTTTACTTCATAATGAACCTTCAAGATCGATTATAACCTACCCATTTTCCTTCTAAAATTCCTTATAAAAATTCTAGAGGTCTTTTTCTTCTTCAAAGATCAACTCTAGTGCTCCAAGAAGACATCTAGTGGAGGCGTGTGGAAGAAGAGGTAACATCGTTTACCGATTCTTTCAAAATTATTTCTTCTTATACTTCCACATCATGAGTTATTTAATTATAAAGTAATAACTCCAGAAAAATTTTTATAATGATAGGTTATTATTATTAAACAACAATATTCCACCTTCTACCCATCCCATGAAAAATGAAATCACCAAGCATGCATAAGTAAGACTTACCGCCTCCACGTCATGGTGTAATCTTTTTTTCACGACCACCTTACAAGGATGGGTATAATGATGGAATTAATATATATATATGATTAATTTAAATTTATATTGATTCTATGATACTATACACTATCCACTTCAATACCAAGAAATTTGAGTCAGAGGCAGTCCTCTGACCATTTATTGAAATAAAAGAAAAGTACAACAGATAGGCATAACAAGGTGAGAAAAACAGTTACATATCATAAAAATCAGACCCATCGCCACATCCCTGATATACTACCTCCTCTGCGGTAGCCGATTTCCATTCCGAGCTTTCATAGTGTTTCAGAATATTGCCATACTTCCTCCTAAGATTGAGATTCTCCAAATAAAGGAGCTCCTTAAAATATTGTACAATCCATCCAGCCTTCCCGCAAGACGATCTGGTAGCTATAGACATTGGTAAGTGAGAATAGTATTTCTGCGACCTTCTTCGTGGTGGGTCAATCTTCACTTTCTCATTCACAGAAATTTTCTTTTCGCAACCCTGAACCATATCACTATAGGAGGGCTGAACCATACCGCAATCATTCTCCGTCTCACTATCAGAGAAATTCCCCCATGTAGCATAAATGTGCACCACCCGATAAGCTTCCCTCACTCCCTGTTCATGTTGAGATTGACGATCATCATCCATCATATCAGGGCAGGGGGAATCATCCACCAAATCACAGCCACTATGCATGCCCTTTTTCACAATACAATCTGCACCGATATTATCCAGCAATGAACCATTATCTGCATTTTGTTCAGGTACCTCCTCAACATTAGAGGGCTTCCTAGTCTCTAATTCTTGTTCACAGTTACCAATAGAAACAACCCTTTCCCCAACACCAGCACCTAAAGATGCAGAGTTTTGATCCACCTGAGTTCTTGAAATATCCCGCTCATAATCGAAAACCATGTCAACACTCACCAGGCCTGAAAAACGGTTACCAAGATCAATATTGGACACCTAACTCCCAGAAATTTCCTACATCCTAGCTGGCCTCTTCATCAAAGAATCACTACCATCTACAATTTCCTTCACAAGTGTAATGTGTTTCCCATCCATCTTCACAAACCCATTCTCCATGTGGTGAGGTTGTTCATCATGGACTGCATCATTTGCTGTAGGTACACTCACAGGGCCCAGAAAAAGAGAGGGCACACATCCAGTTTCTCCATCCAGGTCTGTAGCCTTCTCCACAACATCTTCTAATGAAGAATACCTCTCAACAATGTTACCCACTTCCCTTCAGGGGATTGCCATCAGAGAGGATACTAAAGTTCTACAAGTACCGATTGCATCCTTGATAGCAGCAGGAGGGTCACCATTAGCATTCATGGCACCAACCATCCCCAAATACTGCTTCAACCTGGTGAAGATATCACTGAACTTCAGTCCAGGAGGCTACACTCTTGGTCTCTACAACTCAAACCCCATACCAATTTCCCCCCCTATCTACTAAATTCATCACCTCATGATGAGGATGCAACCACTATCCAGCTGATCCTTCCCATACATCTGTAAACTCCCCACAACTGCACCATCATGAGCATCCAATCCATCCCTCACCCAACTATGCACCCTCCTGTTCAGAGAACCATTTATGCAAGCCGAGACGCCATGACCCAGCAGATGGAAAAAATTGCAGTAGTCAGTCCATGAATCAAACTTAACATCATGTTTCCACTAGAATTCTTGCCCATCAGTAATCCATACCCAATTAACTAGAGGCTTGGAGACATCAATCTCCACAAAAATTTGAGGGAAGATAGGATGACACACAACATTAGTTTTGGTATCATAACACAGGTAACGTCCGACCATGTTTCCAAGCAAAGCCAAAATGGAAGGATTCTCGAATGGGAGAGGGAGGCCCGGGAGTCGTACCCAAATCGCCGTAGTCGGGTTATCTCGGTGCATATGAAATTCAAAATTCCACCAAAGAAGAAAGAAAGGCATACCTCTGCACCATCAAGGAGATTTAGACCATGCAGTGATGAGATCATCCATATACCCAAATCGGATCATGATATGCCTTCGATCAAGAAGACCAATCACCGCCCGATCCTGAAGATTCCAAGATTCAAATAAGAAACGGTCAAAAGCATCAACTGAGGGACATTGCTGATGAAACTGAGCCACCAGAGTCAACTTAAAAAGATCTGTAGAAGAGTTGAATTCTGAAGGCACTAGAGAGAGTTGAGGTGCTCCATGGAACAAATTTGGAACTTTAGGGCAAATCGGGATGCATGGGAATGAGGGCAGGAATTCGGGATTAGAAAAGGGGACGAACGTAGGAGGGAGCATCTGAGACGATGATCGAGAATGATCTTCCCCCTTTGTTGGGGAGGGGGGAGGAAGGACCTCCATCACCGAATCTTGGTCATCATCATTGCCTGCTCAGGTTGTGCTCCGTCCCCTCTATATTAAACATATTTCTCTATCCACTTCAATACTATTCAACAATTATGGGAATAATATCATTGCTCATGCGTATGTACAACTTACCGTCTCCACGACGTGATGTGATTAGTTCTACATAATATTTATTAAATTGTGATTATAAAAATGAATTGAATAAATAAATATGATATATATTATAAAAATACTGTGCTGTAAATGATATAACTATAAATTAAAAATAAGAACCAGAACTTATCTGAAAAAACATGCATAAGAACATAAATTAGTTAATACCCAAATAATGAGTAACAATGAAAAGTTACTAACAAATGGATGAAAAAATGATCATAAATATTTTGATAAAAATTATTATGATTCTAGAATAAATAATTAACATTATTTAAATCATTATATGTGAGGTTTGGATACATATGAAGCATATTAGATCTAAGGTATGAAATAACTTTTCAAATATCATTTTTATTTGAGATTGTTTATTATTAAGTATTTAATGGGGTATATTTATCATCCACTTACATGTTTCCTAAATATTTATTTTAAAATAATCTTTATATACTGATATAATTTTATCGATTGGTGAATTTTTACTAAACATTTTCAAGGTAATATTTTTTCGTTTTTGGTATGAGATACTTTTTGACTTTTCTAGAAAAAGTACGAGAAGAATGTTTTTTAACTTGTAAGACATGAATGGATTTTTAAGATTTCATAATAAATTTTTCCTTGAAGTATACCCTACAATATTACAAGTTTATTTTCACATAAAATTATTTCTTCTAAAATTGTGTGGCATTTTGTGGATGGAAAACATTTTTTAAGAAAAAAGGATATTTTCCTTAGGAATTAATTTCACGTGTTTTCTAAAAATTATTTTCCATCTAAGATGACACTATTTAAATATGGTTATATTTATAACCCTATTATTAAAATGATTTGATTGTGTTTATGATGGAATGATATTTAGGAAATCAATTTGTTTTATATCAATTATGATGGAATGATGTTTAAAAAACCCATTTTATTTCATAGGTTATACTATGGTGAATGTTTTTATGATTTTGTGGTACATGTAATAATGGTTTAATTATGATATGGGTGGGACCTATATCTACCTCTAATACATTGGGTAAAGCCTTATATCACATGATATAAACATGACTAGATGGGGAAGTAAATCCAGTTCAATAATACATGGAATGAATGAGGAGTGAATTCTATTTTGTAATGGACTTTGTCCGCTATGATGGTCTCAACAATGAGGCTTAACTTATATGAAATGATTTTATATGATTATTTGTGTATGATACAAAATTTCATGTCTTATGTTATGACTATTGGGATTAAATTTCACTATTATGATTTATCCCAAGAAATGATATTATGATCGTTTATATGCAGGATAAGATTTTCAAATGCTATGTTCTTATGATTAGGATATGATTTTTATTTTCCTTGTTTACCATTATTGAGTATTTGAGCTCACCCTTTCATATGTTTCTTTTCACTAGGTCATGAAGAAGGGTATTAAGTAAGATATGTCAAAGGGAGTCTAGTTATAAAGAAATAAGCAGAAGATAATGTGGATGTTTTATAAACCAGTTATTTATATTTCCCAGTTTCTAAAGGCACTAAACCTATATTGTCATGGGGTGGTTTTTGTTAAGTTATGTAATAAATATTCTTTGATGTTGAAGTAACATCTATATGTAATGTATGGGATATTATACTCACCACATGGTATACATTTTAAAGGTACCATCCTCTAAAGCATTCACTTATTTGTGATCAGTGGATATTTAATTTTAGTTAAATATCTATATTATTGTATCTGAGATATGATTATTTCCTAATTCGTATATAATATAAACATACAAGGTTACATTTTGAAATTATTTTATTGCATAGGTAATTATTGATAAATCCATATTCTTTACTCAATATGAGAATTTTTTTGATAAGGAATACTTTTTCTGAATTAATAGATTATTTGATATATAAAGAATACATTAGACATGAAGTGACATGTGACACCCAGAATTATATAACCCCTCGATATATCGATAGGTATTATGAAACAAATCATTTGGCCAAATTTAATGGATTTTACCCATATTTTTAAACTTTCTTTTCATGAGGTCTTGATAGCACAAATTTCATGATCTTAGAAATCATGATGTTTAATAGTATATATTTCATTCACTGAGAATTTAGTAATTAATATACCTAAGATTTTAACTATGATATTATCCATGGATTCATTTTGTGCTCAAGATATTGATTAAATGACACACGAGTTCAATTAATTACCTTGAAATATTGATTATTCCATATTTATTCATGATATATTCTACTCTATGTATACAATTACTGATCATTATATCTCACCCATTTCTTATGTTTACTTTCTCTAGGATGCCAAAAAGCGTATTATGACTGATATATAGGAAAATTATAAATGTGATAATGGTGTAATCAAATAAAATGGTATTATTTATTTATTTATTTCATTTCTAAAGTGAAATTTGTTGAGTCAATAAGGTTTTCCATATGACTTTTCCATTCCTTATTGTTTTGAAAATCACAAAAACCTTATACTTAGGAAAATATATATTTTACCTCAACAAGGAAAATTTTATTCTTTAAGGAAATTTACCCTAACATAGATTTTCTTATATATATCAATATTTTTCCTACGTAAAAAAACCGAATTCATACCCAAAACCCTGGAATCATATAATGTCAAGAATTGGAGTATTCTGTTTTTAGGATCCAAATTCTGGAGGTGAACTATAATGAAGTTCCACTCTGAATTCTGGATGTGAACTATTATGAAGTTCGACTCCAAACTTTCATGAGTTTGACTCCGAACTCTTATGAAGTTTGACTCTGAACTTTCATGAGTTTGACTCCGAACTCTTTTGAATTTCGACTCTGAACTTTCATGAGTTAGACTTCGAACTCTTATGAAGTTCAACTCCGAACTATCATGAGTTCAACTCCAAACTCTTCTGAAGTTCGACTCCAAACTTTCATGAGTTTGATTCCAAACTCTTATGAAGTTCGACTCCGAACTTTCTTGAGTTCGACTCTAAACTCTTATGAAGTTCGACTCTAAAAATTCATGAGTTCGACTTCGAACTCTTATGAAGTTCGACTCCGAACATTTACTAGTTTTACTTAGAACTCTGTAAGTTCAGATTCTAAAATCTGGTAAAACCATACTCTGAATTTCTTTAGAAATTCAGACTCCGGATTTCCACAGAATTTAGGTTCCGAATTCTTAAAAAACAGAATCTGAATATCCTTTTTATTATAGACTCCGAATTTTATTTGCTTAGACTCCGAACTTTAGTTTTTCTTATGCTTATACATATTTTTTTATAATATGATGTCATCCATTCTTTTTCAAAATAACCATTGTTTAAGTGACACGTGTACAGGTCCCTCCGAAATTTAAGGAAAATATGACCGTTGGGGGAGAGCCAACCGTTCCAACTGAGCCTATAAATAAGAGCTCATTTGAAAGAGCTTAACAATAAGTTGATCGATCTGGAGAACACACGCTGTTAAGGTGATTTCTAGAGAGAGAATCTTTTCATGCCTTGTGCATACTAAACTACTTGTTCAGATTGCTTCGTGCAAATCTAAATGTTGGTGATTACATTCGAGGACTTCCGAGGATAGGAAGACAGAGGTACTGACTACCTTGAAGTTCGAGGGCTTCCTTGCTGAGGAAGACAAAGGTTCCGACTACCTTGAAGTTGAGGGCTTGCGGGGATAGCAATACAGAGATTCCGATCTTCGTATCTGGGGCTTACCCGGGTGTGGGTAAGACAGACTTGCTTGAAAGTTTAATTCAAGGGACCTTTATCCAAGGTTGTTGGATACCCCTCTATTTGTGTTAAAAGACTTATATCTTGTTATTTGCAGTTTTACTACTTGTTTTTCCGCTGTACTTTTGTATTGTAAGGAAAGTATAATCTTCTTATATTTCCTTACACTTTTAATCTGATTCATTTAGATTCTATACGCTTTAAGGTAGAATCTCATACTGTAAACTTTAGTTAAGTTTCAATTTCCGGATACATATTTCCGGAACCGGTTTTCGGAATCACTTTCCAGATTCAAGCAAGTGCATAGAACTAGAAGTTTATAACTTCATACCTTGTTCCAATTCGCCAATTGGTGTTAGAGGTGTTGTGAATTTTCTTAGTTTAACTTTGTTAAACTTATATCTTTCCTTGTCTAAGGAAATTTTTAAAGTGTACAATTCACCCCCCTCTTGTATATTGATCATCTACAACATTATTTTGAACCTAAAATTGGTATCAGAGGTTGGAAACCTCATAATCTATACCAATATTACATTTGGTATCAGAGCCAAGGTTCTGAAATACTTATACTCACATATAAGTTTTTCCTTGATCAGTTTTTCCATGTTCTATATTTTTCCTAGCTTAGGAATATTTTTCCTTGAATTCGAACTTTGTCATTCCAAACTTGTTCATTTTGAACTTGTTCACTTTGAACTTTGTGGTTACAAAATTTTCCTACTAACGAGTTTGGTTGCCAAAGTTTTTCTAGAGATGGCAGGTATGAACATTGGTTATATCGACAATCTAAATCCTACAAGACCACCGATTTTTGATGGAAATGGTTATGAGTACTGGAGAGATCGAATGAAGAATTTCTTTATCAATACTGGAGTGGATAATTTATTTATGATTACTAGAGATTATAAAATTCCTGGTAAGGAAGTTAGAACTTTCACTAACCAGGAAAAGAAAGAATACCAACTCAACGATAAGGTACGCGACACTCTACTATGTTCAATGACTAGAAATATATATAGCCAAATTTCTTCTTGTGAAGCAGCTAATTGTATCTGGAAGAAGTTATAGGTTACACACTTTGACACTTCTAAAGTGATTGAATCTAGAAGATCTATGCTGAGAGCTGAGTATCATGGTTTTAATTTTTCTTATGGTTAACCCATTTGTAAAGTGCAAGAAAGATTTATGACTATAGTGAACAGTCTTCAGTCTATGGGAGAAAAAGTGTTAGATGATGAAGCCCTTATTGACAAGATTATTGATATTATGCCTAATGAGTGGGAATCAAAGAGAACAACAATTGATGAGAATAGGAAGGTCACTCAAATTTTTTTAGATGAGCTATTTGGAACTCTTCTTCAATATGAAACAAGAATGAAGAGAGATGTTGGAAACATCAAAAAGAAGAATGGAAATGGTACTGTTTCTTTTACAACAACATCAAATCATATGAAATCCAATACCCTTGAGAGAGTAACTAGATCCAAGTCTAAGAAGGTGGTTATTCAATCAGAATCTAGTGAAAGTGAAGTCTCAGAGAATGAGTTAGCAAATCTTGCTCAAAGGATGAACAAGATATCTGGTTAGAGAAATTTCCAATCCAAGTATTAGAAAAAGGATAGGAAAGATAAGAAAGATGGAGAAGTTACTTGTTATGAATGTAGGAGAGCTTGACATATTAGACCTGATTTACCTTTTCTCAAAAAGAAAGAAAGAAAAGAGAGGCATTCTGAAAGGAACAAAAAGAAGTATTATAAATCCAAAGCTAAGAAAGTTCTAAAAGCTAATGATACTTGGAGTGCCAGTGGTGGTGACTCTTCAGATGAATCTTCAGATTATGAATCCTTAGGACAGAAGAATCTTGTTCTTATAGCAAGATTAACTATTAACAATCATTTCTTCATGGATAAGGTACACAATTCTGAATCATTGACCAATGTTTCTTTAAATTCTAATGATAGTAAGTATTATAACTCTTTAGATGAAGAATAATCTTCTAATGAAGAAAATACTTCACCTACATATGAATAAGGTTTTAGGTTTTCTGAACTTCTTGAGATTGAGAATTCCAAACTCAATAAAAAACTTGATAAGGAAAACTCTAGGAATTATATTCTCACAAAAGAAATATCAGATCTTTTTAAGGATCTTGATAGGAAAAATTCTGATTTCATGAGTATTTTAAAAAATCTTGGGGAAGTAAATTCTGAGAAGAATAAAATTTCTAATGATCTTGAAAAATTAATTTCTAAGAAAAGTGTTTTTGAGCCCAGATCTAGTTAAAAATCTAATGAGTTTGAAGATAAAAACTTGGTTATAAAACTCAAGTCCAGAATTTTTTATTTAAAGAAGTGCTTGTCAAACTTTACCCATGGTAAAGAAAATTTTGATAATATGTACTCACAAAGTGCCCCATTTTGTACCAAGTGTGAATATGGTGGTAACTGGGCAATGAATTTATATTTAAATAAAACCCAATCTTTAGGTTTTCATAAAGATTACTTTTCTAAGAAGACGTGGATACCTAAAATTTTGTTATCTAGAAATCTCGGATCCAAACAAGTTTGGGTTCTGAAAGTCTAACTCTTTTCTTATTTTCAAGAAGATAAAGGATGTACCAACAACAATACATGGTACATGGATAGTGGATGTTTCCGACACATGAATGGTAATGAAAGATATTTTGAAAAGATTATCAAGATGAAAGGAGGAAAGGCAACTTTCAGAGATAATGCTCAGAGAGAAATTATTAGTATATGTAATATTGCTATTCTTGGTAAAACTTTGATTTCAAATGTTTTATTTGTTAAGGGTCTTAAGCAAAACCTCATTAGCATAAGTCAGTTATATGATGGAGGATACCTTGTGTATTTTAGGAATGATAAATGATTAGTTCCAAATTCCAAGGAAGAATTTATTCTCTCAGCCAATAGACAAGAGAATGTTTACAATTTTAACTTAGAAAACCTTAAGAGCCAGGACATACCTTGCCTAAGTGCAATGGAAGATCATTGTTGGTTGTGGCATAGAAGACCAGGTCACTGTAACCTTAGGAACTTATGTAAACTTTATAAGAAGAAACTAGTTAAGATCTACCGGAGCTTAGATTTGATTCTTATAAAGTTTGTGATCCTTGTCAATATGGAAAACAACATAAATCTAGTTTTAAATAAATCAGTGAAGTCTCAACAATTGATGCATTACAGTTAGTGCACATGGATATTTTTGGTCCAACACAAACTGGATGCATTGGAGGCAAATACTATGTGTTTGTTTTAGTTAATGATTACACTAGATTTACATGGGTCTATTTTCTAGTAAATAAGTCTGAAGATTTTTCTTATTTCAAAAGTTTTAGAGCCCAAGTTAAAAATGAGAAAAATCTTCCACTAAAAACTATTCATAGTGATCATGGAGGAGAATTTCAAAATTCTGATTTTGAAACCTTTTGTAGTATAAAAGGTATTACTCCCTACTTTTCAGCACCTAGAACTCCTCAACAAAATGGTGTAGTTGAAAGAAGAAATAGAATTCTTCAATAGATAACTAGAACCATGTTGAGTGAATATTCTATAGCTAGACATTTTTGGGCTGAAGCGGTAAGTACTGCTTGTTATACTATAAATCGAGTTTTGATTAGACCTTTTCTTAATAAAACTCTTTATGAGTTATAGAATGGTAGAAAACCTAGACTTTCCTACTTCAAGGTTTTTGGTTGAAAGGTATTCATCCTGAATACTAAAGATAATCTACACAAATTCACACCAAAATTTGATGAAGGAGTTTTCTTAGGCTACTCCAAAACTTCTAAGGATTTTAGAGTTTTCAATAAAAACACTTGTACTATTGAAGAAATAGTACATGTAAAATTTGAAGAATCTGATCCTTTTGTTTTTAAACCATATCAACCTATATCCTTGGATGTGTTTTCAAAAACTGATTATCAACATTTGTTAGGAGATTTTTCTGATAAGGAAAATGTTCAAGAAGATACTTTTGAAACATTTACCCCAGAAGACTTTCTACCCTATGTTGATGAACAGGTTTTACAAAACCCAAACCAGGTGTTTCTTAAGAATAATCCCAGTGATAGTGTCATTGGTGATGCCAATCAACCTGTAAGGAATAGAGGTTTTTTAAGGAATGAAGTAGAACATCTAGCATTTCTTTCCCAATTGGAACCAAAAAGCACTGATGAAGATTTAGGTGATGATGATTGGATTAAATCAATGCAAGATGAACTAAATGAATTCGAAAGGAATAAAGTCTGGAACCTGGTTGAATGACCTAAGGAAACTTATATTATTGGAGTAAAGTGGGTTTTCAGAAACAAGTGTGATGAAAATGGAGTCATCATTAGAAATAAAGCTAGACTACTTGCTAAAGGCTATAATCAGCAAGAGGGAATAGACTATGAAGAAACCTATTATCCAGTAGGTAGACTTGAATCTATTCGTATTCTACTTTCCTTTGCAGCATTCTTCAACTTTAAAGTTTTTCAAATGGTTGTGAAATGTGCTTTCCATAATGGTTATGTTCAAGAGGAAGTTTTTGTTGAACAACCTCCTGGCTTTGAAGATACAAAACACCCTGATCATGTTTTTAGACTTACCAAAGCTTTGTATGGCCTTAAACAAGCCCCACGAGCTTGGTATGATAGACATACATGATTTTTGCTTCAAAATAACTAAGTTAAGGGAAATGAAGATCCAACTCTTTTTATATAGAAAGATAATAAAAATGTTTTGATTGTTCAAATTTATGTTGATGACATCATATTTGGTTTAACTCAGCAATATTTAACTGATTCTTTTGCAAGTCTATTGAAATATGAGTTTGAAATGATTATGATGGGTGAATTGACATTTTTCCTTGGTTTTCAAATTTCTCAAAAACCAGAAGGAACCTATATATCCCAACATAGGTATATTAAATATATTCTTAAAAAGTATGGATATGAAAACACTAAGAGAATAAGTACTCCTATTGGTACCTCAAACACTCTTGATCTTGATAAAGTCAGGAAACCAGAAGATCAAACATCTTTTAGAGGTATGCTAGGTAGTCTACTTTACTTAACAGCCAGTCGACCAGACTTAATGTTTTCAGTAAGCTTATGTGCAAGATATCAATTCAATCCTAAGGAATCTCACTTAAAGGAAGTGAAAAGAATTTTTTGCTACTTAAAAGAAACCATGGTTCTAGGATTATTTTATACTTATGGAAATGATTTTATTTTAAAAAGATTTTCGGATGCTGACTTTGGTGAATGTAAAATGGATAGAAAGAGTACATCTATAACTTGCCATTTCTTATGAGATTCCTTAGTTTCTTGGTCCTGCAAGAAGCAACACTCAGTATCACTATCCACTGCTGAAGATGAATATGTAACAGCTGGAAGTTGTTGTGGTCAAGTGTTATGGATGCAACACACACTCACAGATTATGGCTTTAGTTTTACAAAGACTCAAATTTTTTGTGATAACACAAGTGCCATTTCCATTAGTAAAAACCCTGCACATCACTCTTGTGCAAAACACATAGATATTAGGCATCACTTTCTTAAGGATCACACACTTAATGGAGATATCATTCTTTAGTTTATCGGAACGCAAGATCAACTTGCTGATATTTTCACAAAATCTTTACCCTCTGATTGATTTGAATACATCAAAAAAAAGTTAGGAATGATAACTGTAAGGTAATCCTTCCCTATTAACTTATTTTTGAATAATTATACTTACAGTAATAAACTCCTTTTCATAGGGGGAGTAAATTTTCTTGATAGTGTAACCATAAATTTTCGCAGTTTTTTTGGAATTTTGTAACAAAAGTTTCATAATAAAAATTTCTGGAACTGAAATTTTCGTAATGAAAATTTCCGGAACAGAAATTTTTGTAATGAGATTTTCTTAATGAATTTTTGTAATGAACTTTCGTAATGAAGTTTTCAGAACTGGAAACTTTCATAATAAAGTTTTCGGAACTGGAAATTTTCGTAATGAAGTTTTCAGAACTGAAATTTTTGTAATAGAAATTTTCAGAACTGGAACTTTCGTACTGAGATTTTCATACTCATACTTTTCGTACTGGGATTTTTCATACTCATACTTTTCGTACTGAGATTTTTCATACTTATACTTTTCGTACAGATATTTTTCGTACTCATACTTTTTGTACCGAGTTTTTCGTACTGTTACTTTTCATACTGAGATTTTCGTATTCTTACTTTTCTTAATAGAGTTTTCATACTCAAAGTCTTTTCAACATTAAGTTTTTCATAGTCAAATTTTTCTTCAAGAATAATATCACCTATTATGAATAAACTTCCTGGCCAATCTGAAAGGTATGATTTCCTTACTTATGTTTTTGTAGTAATATTTTTCTTGTTGGTATTTTCTTATGGGTTTTAAAAAAAATTATTTTCAGATTCTAGTTTTCTTATATTCGATTGTTTTTCTTAAAAAAAACCTCAAAAGATCGGAGTCAAGTTTCCCTTGAGGGATTTTTCTCAACCGTCAGATCAGATCAAAAGGATTTTCAACCATTAGATGGTTTTTGGAAGACCAAAAGTCACATCCATCGCCTATATAAAGGGGAGCCCAAAACTCATCCAACATTGGTTTTTCAAAGCATTTGCATCTTGAAGCCATGATGCTCTTCTTAAGACCGGTTCCGATCTTTGCAACGCCGTTCTGAATCCTTCAGATCTCTTTGTTCCGAATGTCTGTTGAAGCAACATCTCAAGATATGTCAACTGAAAAGAAAATCTCAAAATGGTTAGTCTTCAGGGAAAGGTTGGTAAATCCGGATTTTTACAAGATTTATTCTATTATAACAAAGAATATAGGTTGAATAGTTGAGAAGATATATGCTTGTTCAAATCAGAGAAACATGATCCGATTTACACCGATTTACTGATCAAATTCTATGAGTCTATTTCCTTCTAGATGGAAGATGACAGAGAGTGGTTTTCATTTAAGTCTTATGGGAAGACTTACAAGTTATCTTACACAAAGTCTGCGAGCTTGGTTGGTTTATCCTATGAAGGGGAAGCTGATTTTTTCTCACATAATCTTCCAGATGAGCAAGGAAGTTTCAAAAAGCTGAAGGCTTTAAAATGTCTTGGACTTAAGGATGCTACGGCTGTTGAGATTTCCCATCTCACTCCGAAAAATAAGATTCTACGGCTCTGGGTACAAGGTTTTCTCATACCAAGAAGAGGTGACAAGGATAATCTGAAGAAAAGTGATATCTATGTCTTAGATTTCTGGGTAAATCTAAGAAAGATAAACTTGATGAGGCATGTCTTGATTACGATCAAGAACATCAAAGAAAGGAACTTAAGAGCACAAATAATTATGTATCCTACCTTACTATCTAAGCTGATAGTTCAGTGCTTAGAATCTTTCAAGGTTGCATGCAAATCAAAAGTCCGGAATTGTAAGCTTATGCTCATAAGTGATGATACTTTGAAGAGGATTAACATGGGTTTTTCTTGTGAATTTGGAGAATTTTACCCTCTATCTATGGAAGAGGTTGAGGCAGCTCAGAAATATACACAGACTCCGGAACCTTCTAAAAAGGCAAGGAAGAAGAGAAAGCTTAAGGAAGTGGTTGGTGATGAAGAAAATACCAAGTCTAAGGAAACTTAGTCTGCTCCCCCCAAACCGAAGAAACAAAAATCTTATCTTTATAAAGTTTCTGTGAAGTGGAGGGAAGACAAGGAGAAGAGGAAAGAAGGGTATCCACTATTTGGATTGGACCCTGCAGAGGCTAAGGCTTTAAGAGAAAAAGATTCAGATGTGTTAGAAAAAGAGGCTAAAGAGAAAAAGATGAAGAAAAAGGTGAATGAAGCTGAGCTTGTTCAATATCTGTTGAGAGATATTGAGATTGCCTCTGAGAGGATTCCCATTCCGAAAACCTTTGATGTTCAACCATCTTTATCAGAGACTCCAGGTAAGAACTATGTCACTCCGAAAAAACCAAAGGTAAAGAGGTAGTTGAAGAAGTTGAAAAAGAAGCTGCGAAAGAAGTAGAGGAAGAGGTTGAAGAAGAAGAAGAAGAAGAAAGTTATGATATGGATGATTTGATCAAGCAAGTAGAAGACTACCATGAAAAATCTAAATCCGCAAAATTACCCACTCCAGAAAAGGAAGTTCAGAAAGAAAGTGGGGAGGATGAGGATAATCAATAGGAAGAGACAGAAAATGTTCTGTATGATGAGGAATAATCTTATGAAAAGGATTTTACTGAAGAATCAACACAGAAAGAAAAAATCTAGGAAGATCAGATTGTTCAGTTATCAGAAAGTGAGGAAGAATTTCCATATGAACAATCCATTCTGAAAGCTGACAAGGGAAAGCAAGTTTTGATGGAAACACCAATAAAAGATGTTTTTAGAATGAAGGAGGTTGGTGGTTCTTATAAAAGGAAACTAGTGAAAATTGAAGAATAAAAATATCCAAGAAAATTATCAGATTCAGAGTCATATTCTCATGGTCACGAATTTGTGGTTGAATCTCTGAAAAAGTTGGTGGACACCATTCTAATTTTTCCAACTATAGATTCCAGTTTCCAAATGCTGCAACAGAGTATGAATTAGAAATCAGAGTCCTTATCCATGGTCATGGATAAGTGTGTGAAGATTTAAGCTGACCATAGAAGTTTTCTTATCAATTATAATGTACACATGAAGTCTTGCAGCAAAATAACTTTGTGGTCTAGGAAAGTTGAAGAAGACATGGCTGACTATGATAATTTTTAGAATGAAGTGAAATATGCCTTTGACACCGAGGATAACAAGACCAAGAATCTTCAGGAGGAGCTGATCTTTGAGCAAACTTCTCAGAGTCAAAAAGTGAAATAACTGAATGATAAAACTAACTCTCTTGCTCAAAATTTTATAAGTGATAGAAATCTCCATATTGAGCTTGAGAAAAGACTTATAAAGCAAGAAGAAATTTTCAAAATGCAGGAAGAGGCCATGAAGGCTCAGGCAGAAGCCTTGAAAACTCAAGAAGAAAGGATAAAATCCTTGGAGAGGCAAGTTGAGGAAGTCCAAAGAGACTTGAAGAATCTCAAAACCTTGATAAAGAAGCTGATCCCTAAGGAAAAGGAAGACAAATAAACCCACTCTAATCTTTTGTTGTATTTGTTATTCCTTGTAAAATTTTTGACAACTCTAATGAAATGTTGTTTGGTTGGTTGTATATTGTAGTGTTATTACTAATATTTTAGGTACCATATTTTCCATTCCCATACATTCTTTTTGAAAATCACAAAGGGGGAGAAGGAAAAAGAACTACTTAAAAGGGGAGAAAGACTTAAAATGGATAAGGAAAAATTTCTAAGTGAAAATGTACTTAAAGTAAGGGGAAGTTTTCCATTATGAAGTTTTTCATTCCCATGATAATGAAAACGCCACTCTGGTAATTCAGAATACAATCCTTAGAGTTTCAATGCCTAAGGGGGAGTTAGTTGTATTCACTTTCATCCATGAATGAAGGTAGATAAGTTTTAATTTCAAAGTCTAATGAAATTTTTCGAAGTCCTTATATTCCTTTTCATAAGGATGTTTGTGCTTTCCGAAAAGGGGGAGATTTTTGAGTCAATAAGGTTTTCCTTATGACTTTTCCATTCCTTCTTGTTTTGAAAATCACAAACACCTTATACTTAAGAAAATCTATATTTAATCTCCATAAGGAAAATTTTTTTCTTTAAGGAAATTTACCCTAACCTATATTTTCTTATATATATCAATATTTTTCTTAAGTAAAAAAAAAGGATTCATACCCAAAACCCCAGAATCATATAATGTCAAGAATTGGATTATTCTGTTTTTAGGATCCGAATTCTGGACGTGAACTATAATGAAGTTCCACTCCGAATTCTGGATGTGAACTATTATGAAATTCGAATATGAACTTTCATGAGTTCGACTCTAACTCTTATGAAGTTCGACTCCAAAATTTGATGATTTTGACTCCGAAATCTTATGAAGTTCGACTCTGAACTTTCATGAGTTCGACTCTGAACTCTTATGAAGTTCGACTCCGAACTTTCATGAGTTCGAATCTGAACTCTTATAAAGTTCGACTCCGAACATTCATGAGTTCAACTCCGAACTCTTATGAAGTTCGACACCGAACTTTCATGAGTTCGACTCCGAACTCTTATGAAGTTTGACTCCAAAATTTCATGAGTTCAACTCCGAACTTTCATAAGTTTCAATTTCTGGATCCATATTTCTGAAACCGGTTTTCAGAATCACTTTCCAGATTCAAGCAAGTGTATAGAACTAGAAGTTTATAACTTCATACCTTGTTCCAATTCCCCAATTGGTGTAAGAGGTGTTGTGAATTTTCTTAGTTTAACTTTGTTAAAATTAGATCTTTCATTGTCTAAGGAAAATTTTAAAGTGTACAATTCACCCCCCTCTTTTATATTGAGCATCTACAACATTATTTCGATCCTAAAAAATTAAAGTATGTATATAGTTCTACAAGACTACTAAACTGTTTTTTTCCTTTAGTATATGATTACTTATATCTAGTACTACTGTCATAAAGTAATTGACTTAGGACTACTTGAGTTGGGGTCTTTACAAAATTCATCTGAATGAGAATAAAATTCAGTATCCTATAAATTTATTATAATCTTAGTTCTTTTGAGAAGTCAAAAGTTGAATAATCATTATTTTTATTAGATTCAAAATTATAGATGGTTTTCCATCTATGTTTGGAAAATATAATTTTTTCAATTTGGGTAGAAAATTTTCCTGTTCCTAGAAAAGGAGACAAGGACACTTTAAAGGTGAAATATATTTATCTCCTTGTTTCTTATGAAATATGAGAAAGATTAATTTGGTAAAGTATATCATAAATGTTTTTGAGGATATAAAGATACGGTCAATAAATGTTAATATTCTTCTTTATCGAAGTTTTATCAATAATATATTAGACAATTTTATGGAATTTTGGAAAATTTGGAATGAAACAATGGCATTAGAGATAATATTTATTTGATTGTATTGGAAGATATTTATCAGATGAAGTTATTTTATAATTATTCTCAATAGTTTTTTGAAACATTAGATAATGATACATCTGAAAAAAATATTTAAAAGCTTGGGGAAAAATTTGAGATGTGAAAAAAAGTTGACAAATTTCCTCCTTTACTGAGAAAGAAACATAAGTAGACTATTGATATAGGATTTAATACTTTTATAAAGAATAAGGAAGATAAAAATACCAATGATCCTTTTTTTGGGTTGGATAACGAAAATACCTTAGATATTAAGAAAAATATATATCAAAATATTCTTAAAGTAGAGAAAGAGAAGATAAAGGAAAAAATAAAGCCAATTGAATTTCACTAAAGATTTTATTAAACAAATAAAAGTGATTCAGTCAAGAGTTCAAGTTGAAATAAAGGTCGATGCTTCCTTGTTCAATTTTCTAGAATAAAATTTGTTTAAATTTTTTGAAAGAAATTCCATTCTTATTTCCATAGAACTGTTGGCGGTAGATAAAGACTAAGAATTTGAATTCATAAATCACGATCAAGTTGAAAAAGAAAATGAAGGAACTTCTCATTATTATCCTCTAAAATATTTCACTCTTCTTACAAGAAGGTTAATATTGAGGAAGAAATATCAAATTATTGAAGAGATAAATGTGAATCTGGATCATGAAGAGTTATCAAAAGTCCCATAAACATAATTATATATTAAATATGTTAAAAGTGTTTTGTTAGATAATCTTGAAAAATAATAATTATTAGAAGAAGTGAATGACCAACTTTACAAAGTTCAAACTTGAGAAATTACCCCATTCGATGATGGAGGTAATGATGTTTTAGATATTGAAGTTTCATATTATAATGTTGTTTCTACAAAAAAGTATCTTCTAGGGAACCATATCATTTTATGCTAATTCTTCTTCTAATTCTACAAATTCCCCTCTAATTAATTATATCCAATAAATAGAAATTAGGATAAAATACCTTGTTATGTTAATTCATCAAATGGATGGTATTATGTTTATCTTCTTAGATATTCAACCTAGGTGAAAATAATTTAATTGGAAAATTGATTTATTGGAGAATTTAATTCTTGTTAATCATATTGGTAAGATTGTTGTTCAAAATTAGGTTGAATTTAATGATTTTAAAGGAAGATTTAAATCTGATTAATGAAAGGTGAAAAAAATTTTACATTAGAGGAGGAAGAAAGAAGGTGATTTGAAATTTTTTGATTGAAATATAGATAGAATCCAAGTAGTAACTAAAATAGCTTCAAATTTTGAAATAAGTATGACTGTTGAAGTATCAGAAACTTCAAGGGAAGTTGATTATATCAAATTACTTATTATGAATCAAGATGACGAGTTTATAAATATCCAAAGGATTGAATTACAATCAATAAGGGAGGTTAAAGAAAATTTTCACTTTTATAAGTTTCAATAGTTCTAAAAACTTAATCCCTACATCAACATAAATTTTATATCCTTATCATGAATTTATAAATACTCATGTATGAAAAGTAGTAAACAAAGTAAAACACATGAGATTTATAAGGTTCAGCCTCAGTATGAGAACCCACATCCTTTCTATAACCAATAACGTGAGTCTATGGAATTTAATATTATGAATAAGTGAATATAACTTGTGAAAAATACCATTAAACACATTCTAAAATCTGATAGGAATGATTATACAATCTTCCTTTAGTTTAATTTTTTTTCTTACAAACAATTTGAGTCAGAAAATAAAGATCAAAAAAACTTTTTCTCTATAAAAATATATATGGAACCTCAGTCCAATGACCTTGTATTTGATCTTCATTATGATTGGATTGTTATAATAGACTCATTATGATGAATAATTTTCTCAATCTATACTTCTCAAATTCTGCTAAACAGCTCTGTCTAATATTCCTTAGTACGGTAAAAAAAGTATAGATATATGAACTTATAGAAAGTTCTCAATCCACAAAGATAACTTTCACATGAATTCTAACGCAATTATCATTTTATTCTCTGGTGAAAAATATTCCAAGTATGAATGTAATGTGATTATATTTATAAGTGAATTAGAATAGAAGATGCATGAAACTAAAAAACCTTTCATGCATACTCAATTTCCAAATCTATGAAAACCAATCACATTTGAACTTCAAATTTGACCTCTTCAATCCTTCTAATGATTTCTTTAAAATATGTCTCCTTGAACATAATAACTTTTCTTCAGTCTGATGTAACTTCATTAGCTTCATTCCAATGTAGCTTCTTTAGCTTCTATTTGATTTTACTTCCTCATAAGCACTCTGTTGTAACTTACCCATATTCATCCTGATGTATCATCACCATGAAGTAACTTCCTTAGCTCACTATGATATGAATTTATTCCTCTTATTATTTAGATATGAATTTCTTCCTTGGATCATTACCTTCTTAATTTCTTTCTATACTCAAGGTGATCTGACTATCTTCCTTTGGGTTAGTCTGATTGGATTTCCTCCTCACAGTTAGTCTGATCAACTTTCCTTATCAGAGTCAGTCAGATGAAATACTCATAATGATTCAATTCTTATTATGATGGATTTATCATTATGATGTAAACTCATCTATACAAATTTTAAATTATTAAAAACTCATCGGCTATAACTCATTCAGACTTCAGAAAACTTCTATTCCTTGTACATCCAGATCAGATGCAAACATTGTCCTGATATCTAGAACCGATACAATCTTTACGATTCTTAATTTTCTTCAATATATTTAATCATTATTGTTTTGATGATTTTTGATAACTTAAAAATTTTAAAAGCATCTTATTGCTTTAGGTTATAAAGTTTAATAACTTTCTAACTCCTGACATCAGTATCTTCATTTAACATCTTCTTTAATATTCTGACTTTGTCAATCCAAAACATCGATCTTTCTAACCAATGTAGATTCCAATTAATCTTGAACATCATGTTAATGGATATGGTTAGGATGGGGTTCCTAATTAACAACTTTAAATAACTTCTACCTTCTATATTCCTTACACCTTCTACATCCGGTACTTCTCAGTTTGAAAACCTATGTCCAAAAAATTGTGTCTCGAAACTTGTTCCCGAAAAACAACTTTATCAAAGACAAAAGCTTTGTATCCACATTTTCATTTGGATTGAAACATTTAACAAAATTAAAATTTCTTAATAAAACATATTCCAATAGGCTGGGTTAGATCTTGAAGGATAAAAAAAATTCTTTTGGAAAAAGTTTAGTTGTAAACAAATAAAAAACTTTGTTAAAAAAATATCTTAAAATTTATTCAATCCCCCATTTAGATTCGTTAAAGACACTAGTTAATTTTTTTCCAATATCATAAAAATTTCACAAATCAAATTTTGTAAAAAACTCAAATTTTTGAATTTTATAAAAACACATCCTTTCTCAAAAGAGAGTGCCATGACACCAAAATACTAGATAAAGTAATGTCTTTGAAAGAATTACATCCCTCAGTAATAATAAATTTTTACATCCATGATAGATTTAAATCCCCATCACTTTTATCTATTATCACTTTTATTTTTATCTCACTTTTCTTTTACTATCCCCCATTATCTGATTACCACATCTTTAAATCCATAAAATAAAGATATGTAAAAGATTATTTCAAAGTAAAAATTGTTACATTAACAATCCTTTTGTCAAAATAATCCAAATAATGGTAGGGGAATTACTTATGAAATTTAGTAATTCATTGGAGGAGTATGAACCTGAATTTGAATCATCAATTTAACAAAACTTTCTTTTGGAATTTATTTTGTGAGGATATCCATAATTTTATAATTTATTGAGATATAGTCGAACACAAGATCCCCAGAAGAAACTTTCTCTTTTATAATGTGAAATTTTATATCAATGTATTTTGATCTTTAATGTTGGACAATATTTTTAGAAATATAAATTTCAATATGATTATCACAATGTATCATCAATGATTTATAAAATTTTACTTTCAAATCTTCTTGCTAAACTTTCAACCACAATATCTAAGTACAAGTCTAAGTAGCTACATCATATTTTGATCTTGTTGTTCTCAAAGTTACTAAACTTTGTTTCTTACTATAGAAACTCACACTACATTAAGCCAATAATAAGGTTCCTCTTGAGGTTGATTTTTTATTATTACAATCTCTTTCCCAATTGGTATTAGTAAAAACATGAAACTTCATCTCAAAATTTCTTTTGTATATCAACCCTTGTGATGTAGTTCCTTTAAAATATGTTATAATTCTATTTTCTTCAAAAATATGGGATTATTTTGTATTACTTTGATACCTAGAATAAAAATTCACAACATAAAAAATGCCAGGCCTTGAGAATATAAGGTAAAGTAGACATTATATCAGCTTCTGAAAGTCTTTCTGATTCTCACTTTTACCCGATTAATCATTATTCAAATTCATACCCACTGAGATAGGAGTTGAAAATTATTTGGATACTTCCATGATGAACTTTTGTAACAATTACCCAACATAATTTTCTAAATATTGGAAAATATATTTCTCTTTTTTTGAACTTATTATCCATGGAATAATGTTAATTATCCAAACATTGACATCTCAATGTTCTTTTTCATTGATTTAGAATTTTTTTTCAAACATATTATCTATCCCCAGTAAAAATTATATCATCTACATACAAATTTTCAATTAGAGTTCCAGAGTCAACATCTTTCACATATAAGCTGCTATAAACTTTTCCTTTATAAAAACTGTCCATTTACAAACAATTTTCAAGCATATAATTCTATGCACATGGATGTTATTTCATCCCATAAAAAGAATTATTCAATCTATAGACTTTTTTTTATCATCATCACCAAGTTGAAAACCACAAAAATGTTCAATGTAAAATTATTACTCAATATCTCCATTTAAGAAACTTGACTTAATATCCATCAAATAAACATTTTAACTTTTATGTGAAGACACTAAAATAAGCATTCTTATAGTTTTTAATCTTGAAACTGGGACAAATGATTCTTCAAAATACATACCTTCCACCTATTCATAGCCTTTACAAACAAGTATTTCTTTATTTCTTTATCATTATCCATGTTCATTAAATTTTTTTTTCTGTAAAACCACTTTGTTCCAAAAATATTTTTATTTGCTCGATGTGGAATATGTTACCATGTTTCATTTTTATTAATATGATCCAACTATTAATTCATAGAATACACCCATTATTTATGTTAGAATGATTCTGAAGCTGATTCAAGTTAAAACTTTGAGATAATTAATGTTTGGACTTCTAATCTAAACTTTATTCTTGTCTAAACTGGTCCCTTCTAATTTCCAATAAAATTTTTGGTCTCAACATGTTTTTAAAGGTTGTAAATTTCAATGTTTATTTCCCAACTGAAATTTACTCATCACACGATTCTTTTTAATCTTGATAAGTTTATTTTATATCATTCCCACTTTCATTGAAAAAATTTAGTTTATCCTCTTCAACATTATTAATAAATTATGTTATGGAATTTTGATTTTTAATTACATTCACATCATATGAGCCAACCAAATTTTGTAAACATTTTTTCCAACATTTGTAACTTCTTATATTCGGTGAATAACCAATAGTAGTTCAATCATCATCTTTGTTATCAAACTTTAATAGTTTCAGATTTTTTATTTTTGGTAAACATAGACTTATAGAAACTTTAAAGTATTCAATGAGGGATTTTATTTCTTATAACACATTTCATAATAAGTTGTGTTGGAGTTTTTCTTGAAAAAACATCTATTCTGAACATGTAAAATTATAATAACTTTTTCTCTCCAATAGAAATTTTAAAATTTGTATTCTTCTAATAAGATTCTTTCCATTCCAAAAAAATCTATTATTCCTTTATGATACTCCATTTTATTATATGGTATTTGGAACACTATACCAATGTTTTATTCCATTATTTCCAAGATGAGTTTCAAAATTATTAAATGTGAACTCTGTTACATTATCTATTCTTATCATCTTTATATAAACCCCATTTCTTTATCAACATGTTTTCAGAAGAATATAAAAATTTCAATAGGCTTTGACTTGTGATTCATAAACATGATGTAGGTAATCCAAGTGAAATCATCAATAAAAATGATAAATTAATAATCTTCTTTTGTTGATTGATGTCTCATCAGCCAACAAAATTTAGAATGAATAAGTTCTAGTGGTTTGGTTGACTTAATATCAACTTTATTATAACTTTTATTAGTCACCTTACCTTTTTAAAATGTAACACAAACATATTCATCTCTTATTTTTAATTTTTAAAATTTACATAAAACATCAACTATAGAAATTTTGTTCATATTTTTATACCCAAGATAGAAAAGTTTTCAATGACACAACTTATTCTCATCTTCATCATTTAGATAACATGATTTTTTATGTTTTCCAATGTGAAAAGGTTACGTCATGTTATTTATCCTATTGAAATAAATTTTCCATCATTAAGACTTATTATAATATATAAATATTTTCTGAAAATCACTTCTTTACTATCATAAAAAAATTTACTTACACTAATTAAGTTATGTTTTATCCAATAAACAAATAAAAATTCCTTAAATTTTAATGTTTCTATTTCAATATTAGTCATTCTGATTCCTCTTATTTTTAATGAACTATTATTCCCGAAGGTAACATCACCTCCATTATAATTTTAGACATGTTTCAATATTTTTAAATCATCTATCACGTGTGAAGAACAATCACTATCAAGTATCCATGGTTTTTTGTTTTTACTTTATTTCATGGTTGTCTCAATAAAAAAATCACTTTTCTCAACATTATTATTTCTAGATTCCTTTTATTTTTTCCCATTAGAATCTTTTTTCGGATGGAGTATAATACATTTATCGATATGATAACCAGACTAATAACCTATTCCACATAATTTTTCTAGATATTCAAATTTATTTTTTGTTGTAAAGTAAGTAATTTCTTGAGAATTTTGTTTTCTAACTTCCTAGGTGTTAGGAAAGTTACTCATTATTCTTTCAATATTTCTTCCAATATGTTCAAAACTAATTTTAAGAAGTGATACGTTTTGCCAAAAATTATTATCTTGGTGCCCATAGATTCCACAACACTAAAAAAACCATCAAATCTTGATTTTATATTAAATTACGATTTTTCTCTCTAGAAACTTTGTCAAGGTTGATAAATTATCACAACTCAAACATACTCTAGGCATGGAACTTCTTTCCTTCTAAGTGAGTTTTCAACTTTTTAAGATGTGATATGTTTCTCACATATTTTATCCACCCAAACTTTCTTAATACTTTTACTATCATATAAAATGTTAGAAAAATCAAATGAAATATTTTTTTAGTGGGTGGAGATTTAACTCGATTCTTGATTTGAGCCTTCTCAACAAATTTAGAAGTCTGAAATGTTACTTCATAGGATTTTTTGATGTTCTCATTCAGATTTCTAAAGGAAATTTTGGACTCAAGAAGTTTTTATTTAAACTTTTAAACTTCTTATAACTGAGCTTCCATATTCTTACTAAGATATTCAATCATTTTTCCTTATTTATAAATTATACGTTTATAACTTAAGATCCACTAAATGTATTATTACTCATTTTTGATAAAATATTTTATTCCTTCAAAAACTTCTCCACAATATTTCTTTATTACTATAATTTTTTCTTTATAGTTTTTTCTTTAAAAAGACATGAAACTAGTTCTGTTCAAGGATGAAAATCTCTATAAGATTATTCACCTCATGGTTCTTCAATATTTTAGGAGAATTAATCATTCTAAAAATTTTCAATGAATCTTCCAAAATTTTCATAACATTAATCCCCTAAGGAATAGTTTTTAGTTAATTCTAATTAATCTTTCTTACTCAGTATACTCATTTTTTATCCATTTAACTTCTTCTTATATTTTTTGGAAGACTTTTCTTCTTTATATTTTTCATTACAGTTATTCCATTGATTTTTTTCAGAATCATCTTGATATTAACCAAATTTATTTTTCAAGAAATTCATATAAAAGTGTCCGATTCTACCACACTCAAAACATTTGAGAGACAATTTTCCTCTATATATTACTGTTCTTCTTTGATTGTTCTTATATATAAGGGACATGCCTTTTTCATTTATCTCATCATCCAATCTATCTTAAGAGTCACAAGTATCAACATCTTCAGCATCTTGTATTTTCATTTTTCTAATGGATTCAAAATCCATTTCACCTTTCATCCTTTTTTTAACATTTGAGATTTCCTAATTTCACAAGTATCATGAATGTTATGAATTTAATCATGAGATAATTCATCCTTATCTTCTAAATATGAAGGTTTACAGTCAAACGTTTCTGGAATGTTTCACATAAGTTTCTTCACAATTTTATAATTTTCCCAGATATATTTGAATCCTCTGATATTCCAAATAATTTCATTTAATTTGGTGAAGTATTCATCAATAGATAATTCATCTCTCATTATTATGTCTTCATACTTACCACATAATATTTATATATTTTATTCCTTCACTTTAGTATTACCTTCAAAAATACTTTTCATCTTGTCCCACATACTCTTTGATGTTTTGAGACCCATCACCTTCATATAAATTTTTTATGATAAGGATATAAAGATAAAATTTCTACCCATTACATCAACTTCTATATTTAACTTATCAAAAAATATCATAGAATATTATTTTTCAATAAGTGGAAAACCAATTATAGAAGCATAAAAAACATCCAGGACAAGAGATAAGAGATAAGGACTCATTATATTTTTTCATCAAAAATAATTTTTCCATCAAATGTTGTAATTAATCTACTATTGACAGATTTGATATTATCCATGATAAGTATTAAACATGATAACTTGGATTTGATACCAATTGAAGTTATAAAGGATCAAATAACAATTTATGGGTGGAGGGGTTTTATTTTCAATAATTTTAAAAAATTATACAAATATAACCTATTAATTTCTATATCATTATCATATTTTTGTAAATACTCATGAATTTGTTTTAGATAAGAATGTAAAACCCAAAAGATTTACATGGTTTGACCTCAGTGCGACAACAAACATACTTTCCATAGACACTCCCATGGATCTATGGAAGTTCACTATCATGAAGAAGTGAATAATACTGATGCCAACACATTTTTGAAAATTTATATATCTTAATAGGAATGATTATACTAACTCCCTTCATTTTAAAAATTTTTCTTACAAAATATTTGATAAATAAAATAAAGGATTACAAAAACGTTTTCTACGAAAAACGTGGTCTAAAACCTTAGTAAAATTACCATGGATCTGATCCTCATTCTGATTTTCTCATTATGATTGACTAATTATGATGAATTGTTTTCTCAAAATCTAATTCTCAATTTCTAATCAACCGCTCAATATGATATTCCTCAATCTGGTAAAAAACATACAGATATCCGACCTTATAATGAATTCATTGTCTAGAAAGATAACTTTGAAATGAATTCTATGGTGTTACACCTTTTTTTCTCTAGTGAAAAATATATTGTGATTTTATTTATATGACACTCAGAATAGAAAAGGTGAAAAAAAACTTTTCCCAGTTACTCAAATTTCAAATCTCTGAAAATCACACACATTTAAACTTCAAATTTGAATACTTCAAGCCTTTTTAATATTTCTATAAAATAAGAATTCTTGGATAGAATAAATTTTCTTCAGTATGATGTAACTTCCTTAACTTCAGTCTAATGTAAGATCCAAAGATTCAGTTTAATGTAACATCCCCATCTTCATTCCGATGTAACTTCCTTAGCTCCAATATAATGTATCTTTATCATGAAGAAACTTCCTAATATCACTATGATCTAACATTATTTCTCTACTCATTATGATCTTACTTTATTTATCTTCACATTATGATCTGAATTTCTTCCTTTACTGACTATGATCTAACGATCTTCATCTAAGTTAGTCTAATTGACTTTCCACCTAATGGTTAGTCCAATTGACCTTCCTCCTCAGAGTCAGTCCGATAAAATCCTCATAACAATTGAATTCTCACTAACATGAATTTACCATTATGATGGAATCTACACTATGAAACTTTTAAATTCTTTAAACCTCATTAGTATACTCATTTCATCTTCTGAAAATTTCTATTCACGATACTTTTGGATCTGATGCAAACTTTTTCATGATGTTTGGAACAAATAAAACCTATATAACTCCTCCTATTCTTCAAAAGAATTTATCATGATATTTTTCATGATTTATGATAACTTCAAGATTAGTATAGAGTAATCTAACTTTATATTTTAAAGTGTAACAACTTTCTAACTCCTAAAATCACCATCTTAATTAAATCTATTCAACTAAATTATGACTTCCTCACTCTATAACTTATGAATTTAAGAATGACTTTGACTTTGATGAATCTTGAACTTCATGCTGATTGATTGGAGTCTGATGGTGATTTCGATAAAAGACTCTATAGATCTTCCAGATTCCATGCTCCTTACACCTTCTGCGTGTGATAACACTCATTTCAAAAAATTTGTTTCCATAAAATATATTTCTCCTAGATAATTTTTTTACCGTCCTTTTGTGTTTGTATTCAAGAATTCAAAAAATTAAATATTTCTTATAAAAACTCATTCTATTGTATTGAGCCCAATTCGGAATAATATGTTTTTTAACAAAACGTTTAGTTGTCAATAAATACAAAAATTTGTTAAAAAACATCAGAAAAGTTTTTCTGTTTACAGAATAAGGGAAAAAGATTAATGAAGTGTATAAATAATTTGAAATATATACAAAACTAGTTGTTATTCAAGAAGTAAGTCAAGATGAAAAAACTATGTACGAGCACTGGAAGAAGAGTTTTTAAATTTGATGAAGATAGTGGTAGTTTTTCAAAAAAAATATTTTGAAAGTTATAAAGACTATGATTTAGAAGAGGTGGTATAAAATATGAAGAATGAAAACAAAAAGAATAAAGTTCTTCAAGATGATACTTTGAATTTGAAATCAATGTTAAATAAGTCAAAAAAATACAAAAAATATGTAAATGAGATGAACATGATTAAAAGAAACCTCAAGAATAAAGAATGAAAATTTTCTATGAACTCATTATGTTTTGTGTAATTACTCTAGTAAATTTTTGGATGGATTCCATCATTAATATTTTTTTGGATGTTCATTTTTATTTTATTTTTTTAAATTTCTTTATATTTCTAATGGCTCAATATTTTTTTTGGATGATTATATATATATTTTTCTTATATAATGTATTTCACTAATATTTCAAGTAAACTATATCTAAATTTAGATTTTTGAAACTCACAAAGGGTAAGAAGGGTATTGGAATTTTTAAGAGAATAATTCTAAATATTTTTAGATAAAGGTATAGATCTTTTAAAGAAAATGTCAAAAAAGTCTAGTCGGAAATTTCCTAAACTATAAAACAAAGGGGGAGTAATAGTCTTAGAACCAATAGGTAAAAAGGGAAATTATATGAGTTATGGGGAATATGTTTTTATTTTAATTATTTTTATATTAATAAAAGTTATGTTTTTTATTTAAAAAAATGGGGATACTGTTGAATTTAAATAATATCATTCAATAATTTCCATCTATATTTTGAAAATCACAATATATTTCCTTAAAAGTTTATATTATAAAAAATTTTATACCAACCAATTTCTAATATTTTTTTAAAGAAAAATTATTTTTTTAATAGATAAATATTTTTTTAGAAGGAATTATTTCCCTTAACTAGACATAAATGTTTTGGAAACACCTTATGTATAATTACTCATTTAATAAAAAAAATATTAAAAAATTTCCATAAAATAAAATTATATAAAATTCCACGTGATCAAGTAATATGACTACTATCAATTTTTTTTAGAATTTATAATATGAATAAATATTATTTTTTTCAATGAAAAATTTCTATTCCAAATAGATACAATCTATATATACTATAACAGTGTAGAAAACTTCGTGCTTCGGATGAACATACTGACCATAATCCTTTCAGGTAAATAAGGAGGATTTATGAGGCCATTTAAACCACCATCATTTTTTGGATATGAACATTGAGTCCATTATAATAAATGTAAGAAAATTATTAAGAGGACTATTTTTCAACCAAGGCTTTATAAATTTTCTATAAAGAGTTTGTAAAATCTTGTTACTTTGAGAGTGATTCACTATAATCCTTTTGAGAGTATTTTTTAAGTAATCTAGGATATTATATTTTTTAATTGTCTTAATAATTTTAGTGTTTTTAATTTTCTATATGATCTTTCTAATTGAAGGATTATGAGGTTAAAAAGGGAGAGTTGTGTCCAATCTTGCTGACCAAGTTTTTCTAGGGATATGAAGACAAATCTATATCCAATATTTGTATCAAGGTATTTATTATTGTAATAAAGACAGACCATATATTTAGGTATAAACAATGGATACCCAAATCCATGGTTTGTGACTTTTTTTAAACATAATATTAATGTGTGGAAATATTTTTTAAATATTTTTTATTTCATTTTTTACTTTTTTATAAGATTTATTTTAACTTGTTTTTACAGGTTTCTTTGTTCTATTATATATTACATGAAGAAATCTTATCTGTTATAAAATTTTTTTCATTGAAAATCTAATTCATTTTAAAATTTTATCTGATTAATATATATAGAAAGGTTATGAAAATTAGTAGTTTTATGTTATAAACTAAAATTCAACCCCTTTTGTAGGCAATAAAGTAATATTTCAATACTAAAATATTTTTTATTGAATATGATAACTAGCCAATAGCCTATATTTTTATGGGATGTGTGCTGGAGGCCACATGGAACCCTCAACTCTGGATGACATATGGATTTTTGTTGAGGGTGTTACAGAGTGGTATAAGAGATTTTTTTATTACTAACCAAATAAAAATATAATTTTTTAGGGGAATGCTATTTTTATTCTCGTTTCACTCTATTTTTATTTATATATTTATTAATATATGATTTTATATATTGATTTTTTAATGTTTTACTATTGGAATGGGGTGTAAAGGGTGTTTAAATTCATGAATCATATCTATAATTTTTATATCTCAAAATATGTTTATAGTTTTTCAACTAGGTGAAATGTTTTTTAAATGTAAAATTGTTTTGTAAAAAATTATTTTAGTGGAGATTATTTTCCAGAAAAAGTATATATATATATATGGTTTAATGTTGGGTTTTGTTGGATTAAAGTGACAAGAATAACGTATTTGGTGTTTACCCAATAACTTATTATTTAATTTTTATTTAATTGAAACCGATAGTGTTTTTTTGTATTTTTTCTACAATGTAATGTTGTTTTAATCATATAGGTATGGTGGAAAACCATCCTTTAATGGGTGGGTGAGGGTAAGTGGTTTCTTGGCATGGGTATTATAGGTGGTATGTTCCTAGAATATGGCCATTTTTTATTTTGGATATTTGGATTGATGATAAACCCTTAAAAGTGTCATAGTAGCATGTGATTCATTTTGGGATGGTAGTCTGGCTATCTCTAGAGTGATTAGAGTGGTGGGTAAGATGGTATAATGGGATATAGTTTTCTATTATGAGATATATGGTTATAAATGAACTCTATAGTGATTTATCTATTTGGGTGTCATATTGGGTAGAGACTTAAGAGTGAAATAGGGGTTTGTGCGGTGTTTCCATAGACTATTGAGATGTGACTCTTTGTGTGATATTTAAGATAATAGAAAGGATATCTTAATATTTCTGATTTTTTTATAATTTATTTTGGTATGGATTTTAGTGGGATGATCGAGCATCACATTCCTTGAGAGGTATGGGAGTTGGTGGTTCCTCGATGCCACAATGGTAGTTTAGTGGGTATGATGGTTGTGTTAGGTGTAAGAGAGGATTAAATCTAGGAAAAGTGAAGAGTAGGTAGATGATTTTGATGTGATAAAAACTTTTGAAAAATGTGGGATCTTGATTATGAATTTTTTAATCATTAACTTGTTATTGTTAGGATTGAAATCACGCTCAGTGATTCTTGAGAGAATTCAATGGAATTATGATAGTGTCTAAGGTGAAAAGTTTTTTATGTTGTTTTAGGTTGGAAATAAAAGATGATCCTTAAAACAGTGAAGTGTTAGTGATTCTTAATGGTCAATCACTCATATAATGTCTCTAATCTTAAGTCCCCTTGTGAAGAAACCATAGAAATGGATGAGTTTTGAATATATGAAGCTCTCATTAGAGAGATCATGGTGGAATGGGCGAAAGTGTATTATTCAAGATCCACTAGAAATCATGCTAATTTTTGATGCATTGTGATAATCCCATGATGGTTAGGTGAATTGTTACATGTTTTAATTGATTTGGTTTATGGAATTCCTATGTAAAGGATAAAGAGGAGGGTAAAATTTCCTCATTGAAGGGTTCCCTAGATTATAGTTGTAAGGAACATATCAACCAGAGTGGGTTGTGACTTTGGTAGAGCTTTACAATATCTTTGTAGTAGAAATTTAGTATAGCTTTGAGTGTGATTGGGGAGCGTGATATTGCAGTTTAGGTCTACTGAGATATGTGGGGTTGGTTCCGTGTGCTTATTTGATGTGTCAGAGGGGATGAGGTTTAACGATGGTTGTTGATGATGACTAGGGGTTGACCAGATAAGGTGAGGGCTGTTAAGAATATCCTAACCTCCAAGGATTTAGTGAAAAATATTTTGGATATTTATTATTGGGATTGAAGGAGAAATAATTTATTGGTGAAAACTTACGGATTTATTGGTATCTAAAATTTATAGTGTTATTGGGATTATTTTATGGATAATCCAATTTTGGGGATCATCCTATTAGTCATGTGGAAAGTTACCCTACACCGAGAGAGTGATGGTTGGTATTTGGTTGTGTGAAACTGAGCTTTTCAAGTAGAAATATGGGATTTAAAATCATTTTGGATCCTGTAGGATGAGTGATACATGGTTCTAGTGACATAAGATTTTTGATGATTTGTCTATTGTGGTTGATACTGTTAGTACCTTTGAAAATTGATGAGTTTTTGGATTTGGTGATTAGGTTGTGTATAGAACAATCTTTGAAAATGTCATTACTTTAGAAAAATCATGATGTGGTCCTATCAAATAAAGAATTTATTAGAGAATTAATCACAATCTGAGATTGGGATTAAGTATTGTGGAATAGATATTTTAAAATTATTTGAACATGCACCAAGGATTATGGTTTTCAACTGGTGTTATGATAAATGTTATGGGTGGAGAATGTGCATTTCAACAATGTCACTTTGATTGAGGAATATTTTTTGTCATATATGTTGGTATTACCATTTTATAGTGTAGTTTTTAGGGAAATTTTTATATGAGTGATCCAACTAATGTTTTCACAAGAATCTAGTCTTGGTGAGATGGGGTTTTTGTTGGATGTTCCATTTATAAAATGGAAGTTGTGTGTAGATAATCAAACAAACATTTTATTTTTTAAAAAACTTGTATAATTGGTCTATGATGATGAATGGTTTTATGGAATCTATTTTTCTATCAAAAATGAGTAGTGGAATAGATGTATTCCTTTTCAAGATATTTTCCCAGACACTTATCAGGAATTATACTCTCTCTTGTTGGAAATTTCTAATGACCAATTAATTTATTGGTTCTTTATTTTTTGGGAATTTTTAATATTGTGATCCAGAGAATGGGGAAATTTTTAAATAAGAATTTAGATCAGAAATTTGATAGTTATCACACTCATATGAGGTGTTTTTTTTGTGTTTTTGAGTGTTTCAATGGTTGTTATAAGTATTGAGTTTTGGTGAAATGAGTTAGTATTAGTGAGAAATGAGGAATTATACTATAGGTGGAAGATCACACTATAATATTTGTGAGTTTCACCATGATGGTTTACCTAAGGTGGGTGTTTCATTATGACCTATGTGTTTTTTAATAAAAGAGTATATATTTAAGATTAAATTTTATAGTAAGTGGGGAGATCTCCTCATAACCCAAGTGATTTCACTGTGATGAGACATATAAGTTTAAATTATATAGACTTGATCCAAATACTTCCATAACTGAGGAATGGAACTAGGAGAAATACTTGTGATAGGAAGTGTTATTCCATAATTAGAGGACTATATTTTTAATGGTCCTTGATAGGGGAGTGTTTCACCCTAATCATTGGGGTTTTTTCGTGAAGGGTGTTCATGGAGAAGAGTATTGTGATGTTTCTAGGGGAGAATAGTGTTGTAGGGAACCCAACAATGTCTTAATGGGAGGTTTTTATTTCATAGTTCTTCCTTGGAGAGGGGAAATATGGAATAAACCAATTAGTATGGCCACACTATAAACTTGTGTTTTTTTTGTGATTTTAAAAAAATTATATGGGATCCCCCTCCCTCCTTGTAAGCCGCATGATGCCAACCACAGTAACCCATCTCCTACTTGATTTTCCCCAATCCCACTACATGTTTTGATCTCCTAAGAAGAAGTCTCTCAATGAGATAATTTTACATATAAATAAAGATTTTTATATTTATGAGGTAAAGGTAGTCCATGTGTACTCTCTCTATGTTTCATGCATTCCACCTTTGTTTTATGATAAACCATGTTTTACCTTTTTTGTCTGATTTCTCAATTTTGGGTGAACAAAGATAAATAAACCTATGATATTGGATGAGTTAATGAATATGATCATGAAGTAGGTTGTCAATTTCATATTTCACCATATTCCAAACGTTTTTATGTGATGTTCATTTGTGTGTGGAGTTACAGGTTTTGGAATTCCACAAGGGGTTAGAGTGATCCAAAAATTACGTAATAGGCTAGGGTAAAGGATCTTGGTTGTGAATTAAGTGTGTTCTGTATAGTTAGATGATTTTAGGGTGGCTCATAAGCTATTATGAAAATGGGTGTGACCTCTAGCTATGTGAAATAGAACTTATAATGTTTGGGAGTGACATAATTGGTAATGAATATTGTATGTTGGGGATGTATGAGGAGGTATATTATTTATCATGTGATGAGTGAATTATGTTGGGATTATAGAATGTAAATTTCTCTGGGTATTTCATGGAATGTGTGTTTTATTCTCCTTATAGAACACAAAACCCCTTATCATGGGTTGCGTGATTGCGGTATAGTTTACTTGGGATAGAATATCTCTTCTGAAATGGGTTTTGGTTGTGTAAGGTCTATGGCCTTAAGAAGGATACCATGTATAGTGTAGTTAGTGTTTGTTTGATGGGAACCAGTTTGGGTATGTCCCTAGTGTGGGTTGATTCTTGAGATATATTGGTAATTACTTGGACTTAGGGCATGGTTAGTGTTTATCTTGCTTATGATAACCATACAGAAGTGACCCTATGGGTAGTAAAAGTGTGAAAACCCCTAAGATTCCTAAAATAATAATACATTGAAAATATGTAAAATTTCCAAAGGGATTTATTACACCTTTGGGATGAATCATGCACTTAGTAAGTTAATTGGGAATAATTATAAAAATTTCTTATTCCCTTAAGGGTCTAGTAATGCCCTAGGTATTTGTTTATATATGAGTATGATCAAGTTTTCTCCGTGAGATTTTCTGTACATAAATTGTGGTTATAGGGACTTGGGGTCCTAGTTTGGTACTATGTAACTAAGGGGGTGTTTTTATGGATAATTATAGTGTGAAAATTCAATACAGTGGATGATGATATAATTTTTGTTTTATTATCCTGTATTGTTCTTGATGTGGACCATTGAATAGTTAGATACTAGGTATGGGGATAAGTTTTTATAATTTTTCCTATCTATTTTAACTTTGATTGTAATATGATTGATAACGACGAGACATAATGAATTTTCTGACACTGATTGAGAGGATTCTGGAAAGGATGAACCATAATTAGAGGTCATCGATAAGAGTTATGATATTTAGCCACTCCTAGAGTAAGAGGGTGTTAGCATTGGACAACTTGAGTAAGAGGACACTAGTGTAGGTTTTAACTTGTTTAATCCCTCTAAGTGAGAGGATTATGGAACGAACCAACTTGAATGATCATGTGATGGTCAATGATTTTGTTATGATATGGGATTTGAGACCTCACTTTGAGTGAGAGGGCGGTGGTATTTGACATGGTTCGAGATGAAATATGCGATGAGGTGTGGAACCTTACCCGGAGTGAGAGGGTGGTGGAACGTGACATGTTTTGATATGTTTCTTGATACCTCAACCTAAGTGAGAGGGTTGTGGTATGAGATGGTATGGAACATAATATTGGGATTTGGTAAGAGATCCTACCATAAATGAGAGGTTATTGGCCAAGAAGATGTTCTTGTTCTTCGCTCCATGAGATGGGGTCAGGAGTGGTCATGAAGCAAGAAAACATATTCCACTAGAAGTGGATGAAGTAGGAAAGTTCATGTGTCTGGTGACCAAGTATTCACTAGAAAAACTACAACACATTATTGTATATTTTTTATATACATACACTACATATTTTGGTATATTAGAGGAACCTTATTGGTGGTACCCATGAAATATTAATACCCACACCCTACATGGGAACCTAGGTCCACATGACGATATTAATTTATCACTTCCAGGTGACAATTTTTATAGTATATATAGCTAGGTTAGCTAGATAGATATTTGGGAGAATAGTTTGAGGTGGGACCAAAGATTTATAGTTGCGTATTCCTTGTATTTTTTTACTCATATATTTGATTATCCTAGTGGGATATTCTTTTTTTATTCATTCTAAGAATTGGTATCATTCTGTTATAGAATATTTATATTTTATTTTTTGGATGGTTGGATATAAACTATAAACCCTTATACTCAGTCAAATGTTTTATTGATTCATTTATATATATGTTATTATATGTGATGATACTAAGAGTATAGTCTCTTTTATATCAGTTATTAAATATTTCCACCAGTAGAAAGCCTTCAGAATATGTGGAGGAACTTTTATGGTCACGTGTCACCCCCGTTTATATCAGATAAATGGCATTAATGTTAGGGTGAAACATGACTTTAAATGGTTGAGTGTAAATGATTAGAAAATCACAAGTAGAGATCGCACCAATACCAATAAAAAACTACATAGAGAAGAGAAAAAAAATATCAAGTGTTTCTAGTCACCACGAAAGAAGCATCAGATATGTATTTGGAAGATAAATCTCTAACATTAATATCTAGACTTATTTAGACACTATCTTTAATGCTAGATGAAATAATGTCTATATCTACTTGGTAATCATTAATTAAGAAGAAATCATATTCTATTTTATCATAGAAAAATTATATTTATATGTCAAAAAACATCATCAATTATTCATTAATGTCCTTAGAAAGTATTTCCATGTTATCTTAGCTCATATTTCAGTGAAAAAATGAAATCAATGTCCATATAATTGTCACATTATTCACTTTAATTTTTGTGATAAGACATAACGATGCATTAAAGGGCTGTATATCTTTATACTCTAAATATACCATACCAAATCAAACATATGAACTTGTATAATCATATTAAAAATAAATACTTGGTATTTTTTCCAGTGAAAGACTAGAAATTATTGATAGAATTTTACACAAGTAATAAATTATGTGGTTAGGCTGTATAGAGTAGGGGAATATATAGATTAATCAATAATATATCCATTAGGTGGAAATGAATGGATATCTATATGAATAATCTTGAATAAAAGTTAAAAAATGGTTTTAATAATATATGGTATTTGATAAATTTTAACCATATAAATTAATGTAACTTCAATGAGTCATATAAGAGGGTTATAAACATAGAAATTGTATTTATTCATATATATAGTTTCATGACCTAGATTCTAACTAAATACTTGATTTGAGGCTGATATATAGCATCAAGTGCATCCCTTTATTGGTTGAGGTTAGAATTAAGTATCAAGGGTTAATAAAAACAATTAGGGTATTTATTTTCTTAATATCAAATGAAAATACTCTTACCATGATCCATAAAAAAACTAACATAATTTATCAAAATATTTTATAAATCCAATACCTTAATAATAAATATTATATTATCCTAGTTATTATTTGGGAGTATAAAAACATCAATATCCCATTAAAATAAAATAGTAAATATCACCTTTTTTTGAAAATATAAACATGCCATACACTATGTAATGTACTCCATATTTAATAATTAAAATAATAATTAAGAAATTTTACACACTATAAAAATAAGAAAATAGAAATAAAATAAAAAAATGAATAATAGAAACTAAATCCTATCAAAATATCTTCTATCCATAGGTTGGGTTTCCATCTAATCCTCAAAGAAGAAAAACTCATTATGTTAAATACATAATAAGAATACCCATCCACATGTTCTTTAAGGATTATATGAATAAGATGGTTACATCATCATACTATGCATGGTTTCTCTGAATTGCCCCAAAAGGTATCTTTGTTCATGAATAACATGTGAGCATGTGTAAGTGATATTGAAATGTATATTACTACCCTAAAAAAATAAATAAACAATCATTGGTATAACATTAAAATTAATACATGAAATAAAGATACCAAAGTCATGTTTTTTATGTCAAATAAATATAGTCAATTAATTTATTATGAAATAACTCACCTAGAATCACTAAACCCTACCAATGTCCCAAATTCCAACAGTTTCCCAAAATCCAACATTATAAAACACATATAAAAATAATTCATTTTTTAGATAAAAAAATTATTCATGAGTGATAACAAAAAATACCAAACCTAGAATAAAGATAATACTTAGTAGGGTATCTAAAAAGATCTCTCCATATCCCATATAAATCCAATATAATTAAGGACTTTTGTTAGGTAACTCTTGTGAAACTAGTATATCCTTATTAATTTTTTTAATTAAGATTCATTAACCTTTTTTAAACACCCATTTAGTGCCTATAGTCAAGGTGTCTTTGGGTCTATCAACAATTTCCAAAAAATTATTTATTTCAAATTACTTATGTTCTTCTTGCACATCCATTTACCAGAATTCATCATTTATTAAATCAATGATATTATTAGGTTCAATCTATAACAATAATGCTTTATGTTCAACTTGGTTTTTTAGAGAAGCTCTGGTATGTGTACCTATATTTAATTCTCCAACAATAGTGTCTAAAGGATGGTATTTCAGAGTCCCATCAATTCTAGAAAAAGAAGGACTGATCATCTTTTGGTCATCTAAATGTTCAAGTTTATGCTCTTGATGTTCCTTAGAACTAGATGATTTTTTTCATCTTTTATAATAGGATAAGAAGGTTTGGAATTTATATTCAATGTAGATAAATCATCCTATGTTTTTTGTAAAGGGTTATTAGGATCATGTGGTTTTGTTTAAAAAATTGATATTGATAGAATCTTCTATAGTATTGGTTGTTTTGTTAAAAATTATATAGGGTTTACTAGAGGTTGAATAACCCAGGAAAATTCCATCATCACTTTTAGAGGAAATGTTTTCAAGAATATCCTTAGTGTTATGAACAACTACTTTTAAACAAAAAAATATAAGGTAAATAAACATTGGCTTACTAATATTCCAAAGTTCATAATGGATTTTCTTCAAGATATATCTTATTAAAACTATATTAATTATATATCATGATGTGTTTATAGCCTCTTCCCAAAAGTATATACATTAGTCATATTCATTAAGCACTGTCTGAGATATCTCTTGAAGAGTTCTATTTCTACTTTATACAACTCAAATTTATTGAGGGGTCCTTCGAGAAGAGAAGTTATTATGCTAGAAATTTTTCTGTGATAGATGGTTCAATGTATTTCTATTTAAACTCATGGACATGGTCACTTCATAAGGTCTAAGTTCTAAGCCCACTTCGGTTTTCCACTAATTTAGAAGGTAAAACAAGAACCAGATTCAATCTTGTGAGCTAAAAATAATACCCATGTATGACTAGAAAATTCTTCTAACAGTATATAAAAATAATGATTCCCATTTAAACGAGATACTCTAGATGTTCCAAAAAAGTCAATGTGAACCAAATAAAGAGGTTGAGAATTTGAAAATTATTTCATAAAATTAGAAGAAACTTTTCATGTTTCCCTTTTCGATAGGGGTTACAAAATTTTTAATTTAGGAATTCAAGTTTGTTTAGATCCTTGACTAACCATTTTCTAGTAATATTTCTATGTGAGTGAATGTTATAGGGGCCTAGTCTCATATTTCAAAGCCAATATTCTCTATGAAAGTAACTTAATAAAGAATGTTTTTAATAAATTAATGATTCAAGATTAACAACATATATATCTTCATTTCTCAAACTAGTGAATTATAAATAATTTTTGGATTTAAAAATATTACAATAGTTATTTTAAAATTTTACATGAAAACCATCATCACACAATTTTGAAAAGATATGTTTATTATATTTTAAACCACCAACAAAAACTACTTTATAAATTAAAACTCAATTAGTGTTACTGATTTGGACAAGTACAATAATCTTTCCTTTAGCATTGTCACTAATGGTGAAATGATCACCATCAAAATTTATTAGGTTCTTGAAGCTCAAAAAATCTCTAATCATATGCATGTAATAACAAATTTACAATCATCTAAAATTTCTAAAGGATATTTTCAAGTATTTTTCCTATAAAATAAAGTTTAAACCAAGAATGATTTGGGACTAATTTTTTATTGGGTCTAGAAATGTTAGTAATTAGGGATTTAGGAGCCCATATTTTCTTAATAGTTTTATTATAATTAGATTTTGAAATATTTAAAATTTTAACATTATTTGTTTTAATTGAATAAAAAATAGCAGTGTGATTACCAAAATTTGACTTTGGAACAAAACTTCTCTTAGAAAATATTATTTCCCCCGGTTAGTAACCTAGAACAGTAATGTATTTAGTAGCAATTTAGTTTCCTAGAATTTGATTGAGAGTTTTTATTTTATTTTTAAGAAACTCTATTTATTTTTTTCTCATTTGAAGATTTTAGTTATGTTTTTTCTTTTAACAATTGATAATTTTTCTCTTTTTCTATAGTGATATCAGTTCTAACATTAGAAGATAAAACATGATTTTTCATGTTAAATTTTTCATTTTCCATTGATTTAATTAAATGCATCTTCATGTATCTTGTAATAATTAAAAATTTTCTCTTTGGACATATCATCATAAATTTTTTAATCTTCAAAATGATCAATAATAAGTATAGAAGAAGTCGTAGATACCTCCTATTTATTTCAAGAAACACATATTTTCTGTGTCAATATTTTATTTATGAGTTTATTCAGAGTCTCTAGAGAAATCCTCAGAGGCACACTATATCCTTTTTATTAATTTACTATAATTTATTTCCTTGCCCGTATATTTCTTCTTCTTGTATTTTTACTTAGGACTTTCATCCTTAAAATTTCCTTTTCCCAGAAACTCATAACAGGTAATATTATCTGAGTTTTCATCTCTATTAAAATCCACTTTCCAACTTCATATATGATCATAATTTCCTTTTTATATTGGTTTCAGGAAAAATTTATTATTATTTTATAATTTCTAAAACCTTATGGCCAAATATTCCATTTCCTCATCACTATGGGCTATTGATTTCTCACTATGAAATATTTCATCTTGAAATTATTCATTTTCATTCTATTTTGATGAAGTAGTCTTAAAACTAATATATTTTATATTTGGTTCATCATAATCTTCATGATTTCGTTAATATCTTCCTTATACATAATAAAATTCTCAATCAATTCACTTAAAGGTAGTTTACTCATGTCACAATATTCCCTTACTATGATAGATTTCCAAATCCACCTCTCTAGAAGATATCTTAGTAGTCACATAATTTTATCTTTTTCTGACACTAGATTACCCAAGGAGCACATTGTGTTCAATATACCATTGAACCTTATATACATATCCAAAATTAACTCAATAGGTTTCATATTGAATGTATCAAATTAAATTGAATAAGTGTTCTATCTAATTTCTTTTACATTAGTTGTTACTTCATGATAAATAGCTAATGTGTCCCAAATTTTATAAGAACTTATACTAGTTGTTATCCTTTTAAATTATACATCTTATAAGGCATATTAAAGATAATTAATAACATCAAAATTATTGTTATAGAAATGTTTAGTGTGATAATCCCATGTATTCCTAGCAGTCTTAGGTAACTCATATTTTTCCTCTATAACAGGCCAAATTTCAAAACCCCTACTTTCAATATACATTTTCATATTTATTTTCCATTGATAATATTTTTTTTATCCAATAAAGGAGGTCTGTTAGTAGTATAAACTTCTTATCTATTACCCATTCAATGAACTAATTTTATAATTGACAAAAAAATAATATCTTTAAAAGAAAACTAATATCACAATTAAAAAGTTTTTGTAAACCATTGATATAGAGTGTTTCTGAGAGTGAGTATTTCAAGATGGGGTGGCGGGGGGTTGAATTGAGTAACCAATAAAAAGTTCTACATAAAATATATTTAAATAAAATCACATAAAAAATTTAAAAAACCTATATAATCAAAATAGAAGATCGATATAAGTTCTAATATTTTAAATTTTTTCTTACAGACTAATTAAGTCTCAGTTAAAAAAATATATGAATATTAATTTAACTTTTGAAGACAATTTACTTTATAAAAACCTTATATAAACACCAATTAAGAATAACTACAAAATTATATGTTTTTTTTAGTTTAAAATAGATACATTTTATAGTAATTAAATAAAACAATAAAAATAAGGAAAATAATGGAAAAAATACAAGAGGTTCAGTATCAAGCTGATACCTTATCCTCTCCACTAATAAATCACCCAATTTCTTAAAAAATATATAAAATAATATTTGATCCTTGACCTGGATTGCATAAACAAAAACAAAATATCTATCTAAGCCACCCATGGACCTCTTCCACAAAAACAATGGGAATAAAACAAACACATGTCACACATAGACCTCTTCCACAACACCATAAGAATACAATGGTAAAGAGGGTAGAGAAGATATTGAGTATCATCCAGTTATGGAACATGAGACAATGTGTATGTTTAAAATACCATATAAATACACACTTCTTGAAATATAAATATCATAAACATATAGAGAATATAAAATATATAAAGAAGATATTATTTCTCAGTCTGATGTGATCTAAAGATTATGAATCCATAGATGTAGCATGATTAGAAGCTTTAGTCATGTTTCTAAAAATTATAGTAGAACAGAATGTCATGAACTATTTTTTCTTATCTTTGGGAATGAATTGGATGCTTGATGTGATCCACTTTATCACAATCGTGTACAAGAAATATTAAATGTGTAAACTCTTGACAAGTGGAACTCTTCAGGGTCATACAATATAGATACAACTTACTTCACACGTATATGAATATCTCTCTATATATAAATGTCTATATATATCTATGTCTCTAGGAATTTCACTACATAAGGGAGTATGATACTTCATTTAACAGTATCATGCAAGAACAACCATTCGGATCCTCCACTCCTCCTATAAGAATACTAAAACAAACATTAACGCGTCTCTACAATAGTTTTAGAAAAATATTTAAAATAACTCTCAGCATTAAAGTCAATAATATAGTCGTTATAAATATTTAATTCCAAATAAATATAAATAGAAATGGTGAGTCCTTTGAATAGTGACAAAACACTGGCAATGACTTAGGATAGTGGTGAGTCAGGCTCGCAGTGAGTCATGCCAATGGTGACTCATCTCAATATGTTTATAAACTCCTCAACGATAGGTAATTTTTGATGGAAGGTCATCTTAAAGTGGGAATTCTCCTTGGTTGTAGGTCCTTCCAACACTTTTTCAAATTTATATCATTCTAGTGACCCATATCTGATGGTAGGTGTTTTTTATACTTCTAAAATTTGTTGGTTTAATGGTGATTCATCTCCTAGAAGTGAGTCTTTCCCATATGTTTTCATATTTTTATCTTGATGGTGATTCATGTTTGTAATTGGGTCTTTCCAACACTTATCCATATTTTTTCTATTGTTCCTTATATTATAAAATGCTACCACAAAGCCTAACAATCATTAATATTATAAGAAACATAATTTTTTAACATTAAACAAGGGTCCCAGTAGTTTTTTTGAAGCTTCTCATGCTCATGATATATTGGACTTTGAGTCCTCAAATGAGATGATAACAATAAGGAAATGGGTAAAAAATGTGTAAATACATCATGAAAAAGTGAATTCCTACTACTTATTTAGTTAATTTTTTCACCATATTATCTACTATTTTAAAATAAACCACCTTAATATTTTTATCTAATAATTATTTAGTTTTTTATAGATCTTTTAGAGTCATTGTTTTCCTACAACTGCCTACAAAAATCCATAAAATAGATAACACGTTCTCTCATTTCTATATTATTGCATATAATTGAAATTAAAACACACATCACATACTCAATAATCTACACCTCAATATGATACACAATGTTCCTGGTATGACATGAAATTCATATTTTTATTTTAAAATTTACAATTTAGTTCAAAACACACATCACATACTCAAAATAGAGAAAAAAATTTCAAATTGTTTTGATAATTTAGAACAATGATCCATAAGTCATTTTCAAGACGTAGGAATCGGAAAAAACCCAATATGACACATGGTGTGGCTATTATGACTCCAATTGTGTCTTTTTTATCTAAAACTGACATTAATTTTATTAAAAAAACAAAAGTTACATTCTAAAAAGTGAGAAAACACTTTTCAATTGTTATGATACTGTAGAAAAAAGATCCATAATCCATTTGTGTCCTGTAAGAATAATCCATACCTCAATACATTTTATAGTCTGACTGGTATGACTCAATGTGTGTTTTTATTTAAAATCGACATTAATTTTAGTAAAAAATACATTTGAAATACTCAAAACTGAGAAAATTCATTCATATTATTTTGATAAATTAGGAAAATAATCCACAAATCATTTTTTATGTGTAGGAATCATCCACACCTCAATCTGATACACAATGTGCCCAATATGACTCCAAGTGTGTCTATTTATTTAAAATTGACATTAATTTTTGTAAAAAATACAAGTGACATACTCAAAATCACACAAACACATTCCCCATATTTTTATACTTTAAGAAAAAAAATCTGTAAGTCAGTTTTGAAGTGTATGAATCAGCCACACCTCAACCCAATACACAATGTTCTTTGTATAACTCAAAGTGTCCATTATCTATTTAAAATGGACATTTTTGTTCAAAAAGTGTTTCAATCATTTTTTTTCGAGGAAAAATTTCTTGGATTGGCTGGATAATTCATCATAATAATTCAGAAGTAATTTTGGCATGTGGGAATCAGTATCAAATCAAAATTACCCAAGATGTGACCAATATGGATCAAAGTGCGTGTTTCATATTTAAAATGAAATTTTACTAAAAAACAAGATACAATGATTCATAATTAATTTGGGATGTATAGGATTCTTCCACACCTCAATCCGATGCACGATATGACCGGTATAACTCCAAGTGTGTCTGTATTTTTGAAAATGAAATTAATTTTTTTAAATAGAAAAGTGACATATTAAAAAATAGAAAATTAATTCATATTATTTTTAGACTTTAGGAAAAATATCCATATGACATATTTTATGTTTTCGAATCATCGTCACCTCAATTTAATACATGGTATTTTAGATATGACTCTATGTGTGTCTTTTTATTGAAAATTGGCATTAATTTTAGTAAAAAAGGCATGTTAGAAACAAAAAATAAAAAAATTCATTCATATTGTTTTGATACATTATGTAAATTATTCCTAAGTCATTTGTGATGTTTATGAATTATGAAAACCTCTATCCAATACACGGTATTCCCGATATAACTCAAAGTGTCTGTTATTAGTTTAAAATTGAAATTTTAGTTCAAATAGTTTTTCCGTCACTAAAAACTAATAAAACACACTTGTATGGTCTTTATAATTTAGTAAAATAATTCATATTTAATTTTTTATGTACAAGAATCAGTCTCACATTAATCCAGCACACGAGGTGACTAAAATGGATCAAAGTGTGTGGTTCTCATTTAAAATGAAATTTTACTAAAAAACACAATTGAAAAACTAAAAAACTGATAAAAAACATTCAAATTTTATTTATACTTTAGGAAAGTGATCCATAAATCATTTTTTATGTGTAAGAATCATCCATAGATCAATATGACGAACCTGCGACCAGTATGACTCAAAGTGTGTCTTTATATTTAAAATTAACATTAATTTTAGTAAAGATAAAAATTAATATACTCATTACTCGAATAAGGCATTCATATCATTTAATATTTTAGGAAAATGATCCATAAGTAATCTAGGACATGTATTAATTAGATGCACCCCAATATAAAATGCAATGTTAATGGTATAATTCAAAGTATCTGGCATATGTTTAAAATTGAGATTGTAGTTCCAGAAGTGTGTTAATCCCTTAAAACTTAGAAAACATGCTCATATTTTCTTGAAAATTTCGGAAAATCATTCATGAGTAATTTTTTACATTTGGAAATAAATCTCACATAAAATCGATACATGATTTTATAAGTGTGACTCAATGTGTTTGTTTCCAATTTAAAATGACATTTTAGTAAAAATGACATGTGACATAATCAAAACCAATAAAATGCATTCTTATTATTTTTATACTTTCTAAAAATGATCCATATATCATATGTGTCATTTATGAATTATCCTCACCTCAATTTGAAATACAGTGTGACCAGTATGACTCAAAGTGTGTCTTTTTATTTAAAATTGACATTAATTTTAGTAATAAAGGGAAGTGATATACTCATAACTAAATAAACAAATTTAGATTGTTTTTATACTTTATGAAATTGAAACATAAGTAATTTGTAATATTTTGTAATAATACTCATATAAATATGTTACACGGTGTTTCCAGTATGACTCAATGTTTTTGTTATTAGTTTAAAATTGACATTTTAGTTCAAAAAGTGTACCACTCACTGAAAACAATGAAAATGTGCTCGGATTTCCTTTAATGTTTAGAAAAATAATTTATAAATCATTTTCTATGTGTTAGAATTAGTTTCACATAAAGATAACACACGATGTGATCTATATTAATCAACGTGTGTGTTTATAATATAAAATGACATTTTAGTAGAAAACATAAGCAACACACTCAGAAGTGATAAAAAAAATTCAGGTTGTTTTACTACTTTAGGAAAATGATCCTTAAATATTTTTTTGACATATAGAGATTGGAAACATGTAAAACTAACACCCGATGTGGTCGGTATAACTCAAAGATCATTTTTTAAATATATAAGTGCCATTTTAGTTTAAAATATTTATCACGTTTCCAAAATAGGGAAAACGATCTCATATTATTTTTATTATCATTTTATCTACAATTAATTAATTAATTCTCAAATCATTTTTATTTCACAGTTAGTTATTTTTCATATAGATAATTCTTAAAGGAAAACATGAAATGGTGTGATGCAAAATAATCAAACATAACTCAATCTGATACACTATGTTCCTGGTATGACAAACATTATATTTTTTTAGTTTCAAATTGACACTTTGTTTTTAATTTATTTTTTTTATATTATTACTAACATAAATTTATTTTTCTTATACTAGTGTAGTTTTTTACTCAAGATGGGGTGGTTTGTTCGTCTATAGAATGACTGGGGGTCGAGGGATAAAAAAACATTGATGTTTTTGAATGTTTGTGATAATTTTACGTAGTCACCTAATTGTGTAAAACAATGTCTGAAATGTTTTTAATATAGTGTTTTTTCATTTATTTTTGTTTTAAATTTTATTTCATTTAAATTATATATTTTCAACATGTATTTTCAACCTGTATTTACTATTTTTTCTACCATAGTGTGCTGTAATTTTAACAGAACAGTGTAGTAGTATACCCCTTTATCTGTTCTAAATAAATTAAATGATAAATAAAAAATATATCAGTGATTTTTTAGAAATAATAATTCATGATATTATCATTTATTTTCTAGCATGGATAAAAACCTAGGGATTTCAATCATGCTCTGGTAGTCAGCACTTTTTTTTACACTGAAAATAAGAAATTTTAGCACTATAAAAGGCCATATTTGAAGTAGTGGAATATCGATTCAGATAATGAACTACTAATATGGATTTTTATTTTTCACTATTTCACAAAGTGATAAAGATATTCTATAGATAATTTTTCCATTTTTCAGAAATAATTGGATTAGTAGTTCCACCGAATGATGGAGTTTTTTGTCACATAAAGCGGTCCAACATAGTTACACCATGTTATAGTTCAATAGGTAACTCTATGCGAGATATATTAGTTTTAATTAAAGTTTTCAACTACCCTAATATGGTTAGGATCTGATTGGTCTCAACTCTATATTCACTTAATTTCTCTAAAGGAACATCCCTACATTTACTGTGGGTGTTGATCTGATTCCCATTCGTTCCATCAGTCTTCATTTCTAAAAAATGGAATATATTGTATTAGTTCTTGATATAGAATATTAAAATACAATTACGATTATGTTTTATAGAGTATTACATAGATATATTGTGGGGTTTTCATAGTAATTCTGTTATCTTACATTTTTTCTATAAATCTTGTCTCCAAGGATCATACTAACTTTCTTTGATACCAACTATAACATCCTAGACTCTAAAAGCCTAGATCTAGTAGTTATATTACATAATTGGTATAAAATAAATGAGTTCCCATAATATTCAATATATTATTAGTATTTTAGGATTTAATACATTGATACATTACATATTATATCATGAAATACAACAAGAAAACGTTGTGAGAAAATTATTATCCATTCCACCATATCCTTCAAAATGACAAAAAGTTTTCCTATCGGGTTTCTATTGAAATGAATAATATTTGGATGAGCTAATATGATAAGCAAGGAGTAACATATATATTATGTTTAGTATAATATATATATGGAACCAATTATACAATATGGAAAAATAAACAATATGAATATTTATTCAACTGAAAATTGAACGATTGTTTTATCTATGAAAATAAATAAAAACATGCATAAAAATAATCATTAATCTCATAATGATGGAATGAATAATTATGGACTCAAAACATGCTTTCAAGGCCTTTTTTCTAGACACTATACTTATATGGGGTGAATTATATACCAAAACCCATAATTTCTTGTCTCATTAGAATAATTGACTCATTATGGGGTTATATAATAGCAGGCCCCACACGTCACTTCTTTAAGACTGATGCATAAACTATATAAAAGATTTTTATATCAATAAAATTCATAATAAACATTTCCTATGAGTCAATAAACATCCATACTAAGATAAAAACACAATTAATATCAATAATTTCTTAGTCAATATGTGAACATAATCTAATTAGAGAAAAAATGTGGATGGTAAAATAATATATAATTAATATATAAACTACGGGGTATTTTCAATGTATTCGTAATCAATTTTATCAATGTAACAATGATAAGGCAGTGTATAAGGGAAAATTTAATGTTTTTTTATCAGAAGAAGATATTAGTTGATAATGACAGTTTCCACTGGTAGGAGGACATAGAAATGGTAGGGAAATCCTTCTATATTGTTGGTAAAGCAGTGTGAATATTACAAATCATATCCCCCCTAGAGTGCCTATATATGCATACAATATTGGTCCCACTCATTATACATCAGGTTCATGGTTGATTCAATACTTCAACTAACCCATTTTTAGGTTATTACCCAAGGTTATACTTTTCCATAACCAATCCAACGTTTTTGGTATCTAGATAGGGATGTGATTGCTAAAAAATATACACTCTTTACATACCCAAAATTTATGAATTTTGGGAATTATAATGAGTTAATAAATTTATTAAATGAGTGGAAATATAATTGTTGATATATCAAATGGATAAAAATATAAAAACATAGGAAAAACATAAGAAAAATTCTATAATTTGAGGGAATGTGTGGTATCTCATTTGAAAAATATAAAATTAAAGATAATTAAATGAAATTACAATAATGTAAATACAAGTGAATGGAACTATAAAAAAATAATTACAAATAACAAGTAAAGAGAAGGATTATAAACCCTAACCTTGGTAAGTAGATTCTTAAAGCCTCGGAGGACTGATTAGAACCTTTGGAACTCCATGGGAGTACCTTAAATAGGGATAGAGAAGTGAAATTTATGATCAATGAATTTATGGGGAGATTGGTTTAACACCCCAAGATTTCATAGTATGTTATCTCTTCAAAGTAATTCAATAACTTGCGCTACACACAACAACGAGTTCGAGCGCACCATGACTTACCAAACTAGCCGTTAAAAAGAGTTTATGAATAGTATTAACTAAAATTTGAATTATATATATATATTATATATAATTTTAACATCCATATTAGGTGTTTCTTAGACATAATATAAGAACAAATTAATTTTGTGAGATAAAAGAAGTATTTTTCAAAAAATGCAATTTTACCACCTTTTAATGGAAAACCCATTTTTAAAACCAATATTTGAATCTTTTATATATTTTATTTAATGAAATTAAATTCTTATTTAGTAGCTGGACATAAAAATTTAGTTTGGATAAAATTTTGGCACTTTTATGATAACATTCATATTTTGGGGAATAATGAAAAATACTGTGTTTTAATTGAAAACAATATTTTTAATAAAAATAATTTATATATTTAAATTATAAATTTGAAATGTTTTTAAGTATAATTAGATTATATTTTTATCATTTAATAAAATTTAGGACATTATAAGTAATTTCACATTTTAATTTGACATAAATACATGTCAATCTTTTGATAGTTTTTACTTTTTAAAAACCCGTTTTTTGGTTTTGACAACAAGAATTAATTTTAAATTAATAAATGAAATTTCTATGTTTTTAATTTGGAAAAACCGATTTCATTTTTGAATTCATAATATCAAAATTATCTTTAGGTGATTATTTGGTATTTTTCTGAAAACATTCCATTTTTTAGGAATAGTGAAAAAACACTACGTTATTATTTAAAATCGACTTCTTATTTAAATAATTATTTATTTTATTTAAATTTATTTTAAGTCAAAATAGATATATAATACCTATATAAGTTAAATTTAATTCATTGGATTCATTTTATAATAAAATTAGAGGTATAAAATTTTATTGAACTTTTTAACCTCTTTTACCCACATTATAGGAGCATTTACAAATTTCCATAAAACTTAATTTTACCATTTATGTGAGTTTACTTTCAAAAATCCAAGATACATGGTTTAAATCCATAAGTAAAATGTGGTTCAACAAGATGAAAATAATTTTTGGTGAATAGTAACTTTTGACTTTTATTTACCACGATTAAAAGTAAATAGGGTAATTAAGGTTAAAAATGATATTATAATTACTTTAACCCATGTTTTAATTCTGTTGGATAAGTGTAATTCAACCAAAAAAAACTTAGGAATAAAATATGATCCTTTTGGTTCACTTGTATTAGATTAGGACATTTATCATTATTTTATTTAAAGAGGAGTAAAAAAGAGTTAAATTCAAAGTTTAATAACTAAATAATTTTTAATATAAGGTTAGACATAATATAAATTAGAGTAGAAATATTCATTATAAATATAAAACAATTTACAACATAATGGTATTTTATTTATAAATTTTAGACGTTAAATAATTTAATTTATTTATGAACCAATGATGATGCAGTAATTACCTTATTAATGAACGAATCAAATAAATGGTATTATAAATATTAAAATAAAAATAATTTAAAACTTTTTAGGACATCCACTAATTTTCTAGGTGAATATGACATGTTAGGGTTGATTCAATGTATCTTTTTCCAAGTAATCAAGTGGTTATGACTTTCACAAAAACCAAAAACCAAATAATGTCAAAATTGACATAAATTAATTTTTAAAACAAATACTATATTATTTTTTGATATAATATTCCTAAAAATATAAGGTTCATCAAAATGCCTTAAATAATGTTATATATGTAATTAATGAACCACTTGAGGTTCTCTCGTATGTTTAGAGTAATTTTATTAACCATATAGTGTAAGAATAATAGAAGACACAGTGAAAGTTAAAATATTTATCTAAGAGTTAAATCTAAAAGATAAGGTTAATATGATGAACTAAACCTCTTTAAAACCTAATGGTTGAGTGGTTTTCGACCCATCCCCACCTTAACCTAGAAATAAATCATTTTTGATCCATTAGGCACTGAAAATGATTTTATTATATATTAATATTTCAAGCTTTTCCTAAAGTAACCCTCACCTCTCTTATAAAATGATACTTCCCCTTCTCTTAATTTCACACCTCCAAAGCCATTTGGATCGGCCAAACCCAACCCAAATATCCTCCCAAATATATTTCCTTCATCTTAGAGGCCTTCCTTTGGTTATAAATCCATCCTATATATCCCTTTAGATCAAATCAAAAAGAAGAACTCGAAGAATAGGTAAATATTTCATCACCTCTTTCAAGTTCTTCTCTTATTCCACTTCCTCTTTCTTTGTTGTTTACATTATAAAATAATAAATCCAGTATCATATATATTCTTTTATGTTATTATAAAAATTTTACAACCATATTCATTATTCTATACATCACATGAATGAAAAAGTCACCATACGTGCGTACGTACGGCGTACCGTCTCCACGTCGTGGTGTAGTTTGTTATTAAAACACTTAATTATTTGTATGGGTATAATAATGAGTGTTACTAACATAAATAATAAATATAACATATTAATTATTCTTTATATATGATATAACATCCAATTACACATGCGTTTACCATCAATATAATGATATTGTCACTCGTGTGTACGTACGGATTGCCATCTCCACGACGTGATGAGATTCATTCCCACGTTCACCATTCAACGTTGATTAAAAAAATATTATTAATAATTATGTAATATATGAAATAATAATTCTACTGGATATATATATATATGTACTTACATATATCTTATTCACTTACTTTCGTTCAATACAATATGAAAACGAGAACAACGTTTATGCATATGTATGGACCACCGTCTCCATAAACAATGTCTTATATTTCATATATCTATATATTATAAATATTCATATTCTAAATATATATGATATATAAATCAAGGATTATATTCTGTAATTATTTAAATAATGATCTAAATGATATGATCAATAATAACAAGTTAAAGCACATACGATAAAGAAAGCGATTATTACCCAAAATATTAATTTAACAAGGAAATAATTATTAAATTTGTAGTATAAAGTCATAAACGAATCATGTATGATATAATATCTATGAATATGGTTCTGGTATAATTTAATAACATACTATGGTTATTATATTGGAAGTTAAATGTACCCTCGACCAAAGGAAAGTGCAAGGAAAGAGTTAATTCCACAATCTCTTTATTATCCGAGGCTGTTTTTATGTAAGTATCAACTGGGACATATTTATTATCAATTTACATGTTTCATAAAGGAGTTTTTAAATGGATTATTTTATGGGAATTTTTACAAAAACATCATTTTAAATGCTTTAATGATTTATTCTTCTAAACATTTCTCATCACTGTCTATGTTTTCAAAAGGGTTTTAAGGATTTATTTATATGGACATGAATGTTTTAAGATGTTAATTACATTAAAAAGTTTCGAAGAGTTATGGGAAACTTTGATTCAAAACTATCTTTTAAATGAATTCCCTTCAAAATTTCATGAATTTTAAATGTTTTCATGAAAAAGATATATTTTTATCAAAGAGTTTTACAAATCATTTTCATCTATGTCAATGTCCTTTGATGGATTTTAAACTTGTTTGAAGTTTATTTTTTATGATATAAATATTCCATATTCTATTGAAGGTTCTGTGATATGTTTGATTGTGGATGTGTTGTTTTTATACCATTCATGGTTTATAGATAAAGTATTGACATTTAGTATGATAGTTTTAATACAAATGTTTATGTTATGTTTAAACATTTTCATATGAGGAATGCATTGGACTTAGTAAGTGACGTTTGGAGCCCGCTATAGCTCCTTGATGCATCAGTAGGTATCATGAGACAAACTAGTGTCTTGGCATAAGGCCTTGACAAAATCTTATTTGTAGTCTTGGCATATATCCTTGACTATGTGGTTATGATGTCTAACATTATGCATTCCATCATTATGAAAGTGGCCATTGATATTGCATGTGATTATTAGACTAGTAGAATATCCATGTGAATAAGTAAATGAAATTATTTGATTTTATATTTTCCATATTATTCTGAAGTTTAAGTTTAAAAGGCCTTTGTTTTAGTCTTATACATTTCCTTAAATGTTTGCGCTTATTTACGAAAGTTTTCTCTATATTGTTATCCTTACTGAGCATCTGAGCTCACCCCTTTCAATGTTTTATTTTTCCAAGGATATGAAGGAGTATTTTATAGTTGACCTGTAGGGATAAGATAAGGACATTAATGTGGCCACTGAAGACAATGTTGTTTTTTTATTTTATAATGTAATGTAACGTTTATGTATTTAATCTATTTTCCAAGGCTGCTAAATTGATCGGTCCTTCGGGAATTGATTCCTTGTAATCATGCCACTGTATTAAAATAATTCACCGACTCAGGGTAACTTGGTTCAGTGCATTATAGTTGGTATGAGATTAAGTTTAGAAATAACATTAGAAATAGATTTAGATAAACTCTGATTAGAGAACATTTCCCTAAGATAGACTTTGAGGATTAGTATATAAGAACTTCCTAGAATTTTGGTAATATAGTCATTTTGTGTATTTTCTAACAAATATAACCCAGTATGGATACCATCAGGTAGAGGCGGCTCTGGAACAGATGTACATAGGAGTGAAAACTCTAACAAGGAGTTCCAGGATTAACCCAAGGCATCCTGGTTCACAACAATGGGCCTTGCTCCACTCTTGGTTACAACACTTCCGGGGGATATGCTTAGGATAATTCACATTTTCTTTACAAGACATTATGAAGGATTTAAAAGTAAATAATTTCTGAAATAAAAAATTTTATGACTATAGATTATATGTATAATCTTATAAATTTATGTTTGGTATTTTATAAGTTCGGAATTATGCATTGAGATTGATAAACTAACCTAGTTTATTCCATTGTTTAGAAATGGCTCGCTGTACAAGTAATGAGAATTAAAGCAATACACATGACCGAAAGATTAAGAAGGATCATATATTTCGTGGTATTAAGGCAATATTTAAAAGGGAAATAGTCTCCCACATATTCTCATCATATGAATAAATAGTATCTTGTGTTAATAATATAAGTAAATAATTATCTGATTCCTATTTCTTTGAAGGGAAATAAAAGAAGAAAAGGATGGAAGAGAGATAGATGGATAAAGGGAAGAGGGGAAAGAAGGATTTTCCCATATGTGATAACTGTGGAAAGAATCACCATGGTAGATTATTGAAGGGAATTTGAGTTTGATATAAGTTTGGAGAAAAATGATACCATGTACGTGATTTCAAGTGTAAGGAAAATGTTTCAAATGTACAATGCTTCATCTGTAATGAGTTTGGACACTATGCGAATCAATGTCCAAATCCTCACAGTATGCCCCAAATGATGCTATTGGATAATAATCAAGTTATGGTAATACCACATATGAAGATGAATGATTAGAGTACTTATATTTTTTTTAACGTATTGTGTCATTTGAGTATTGTATTAATGATGCACATGTTATAAGAATTATATAGTATATAAGGATTGTACTGAAGTATTATTTAATTAAGGTCTTGAGATTGTGTGGAACCATGAAAAGTGACTCAATAGTAGGTTAAATTTTTTGGAAAATATATGGTTTAGAAAAAGATAAACCATAATATGGTTCTGATATTGAGGTAGTGATTTTGGAATATGATATGATTGATTTGGATAAATTATATTAGATATTCTTGACTACCTTGAAACTGATTAATGATTTGTCTATTCCATCATTGTTGGAGTTTACAAAATTTTTGGATATAAGGAGTATATCTAGTATTCTATAAGGAATAAGTTATAATGAATGTAATAAATATGATTTTATTGTAATTCATGGTGTTACCATGTTTTAAAAGAATACATGATGAAGGTATTCACATGTTATTACGTGGAAAAAAAGAATCTTCATTCTGTTTACATTCCTTATAAATTTTGGACTATGAGCTTGGTCAGAATTATTTTGGATATGTATAAAGGTTGGAATGGATTACCTTTCACATTGGATACTATTCTTAAGGTTAAATGATTTCTTAAGATTATTTGTGGATTGTTATAAAAAGGACAACCCGGAGGTCGGGTGACAACCCGTCGTGTCCGAAAAGGCTACGAGACTTGAACCCACAACTGAAGGGCGATAAGGTTTCATCACATACCACTGACCTACTTGATGTCCTGGTTGGTATAATACTCTGACAAATAAATTATAAATTAATTATTTTTGGAACCCTATATGATTAGGATAAATAGAATATTTTTTAATTTTATTATCTTTTGGAGTGAAAGATGAGTTTGTGGTAGGAAATAGTTAAAGGATGAAATTCTACTTGTCATGTATATTTTTTTCCTCTTATTCTATGAATGAATTAATTATTAAACTATAGGGAAGGGTCCTTAAAACCAAAAATGTGTTATCCTAATACCTTATGTTTTGTTGAACCGATGATATTTTAAATCATCATAGATTGATCACTTTGAGGCTCTAAATTTTACACTTGTTTGTGATTGATGACCTCAATCACTCCCTATAAATATTTATGTTTGTCCTACAATTATGTGTCTCTAATTTCCACTAGTTTTCTATCAATCTATATCATCATTTGGTAGTAACTTTTTAGTTTCTCTTTCCGTCTTATTGAGACCAAATTTTATTGAACCAATTTCCAATGTGGGTTTTCCACAAATGTATTTTTCAATTTTTAACCTTTTATTTTCTAAGAAAATTTCCAAATTGTGAGGATGAAATTTATTAATTTAGGGGAGAATTTAACACCCCAAGGTTTCATAGTATGTTATCTCTTCAAAGTTATTCAATAACTAGTATAACAAGCATCAACGAGTTCGAGCCCACCACGACTTACCAAACTAGCCTTTCAAAAAGCCGTCATGAATAGTATTAACAAAATTTTGAATTATATATATAATCTATATAATTTTAACATATATATTATGCATTTCATAGACATAATATAAGAACAAAATCATTTTTTCAGATAAAAGAAGTATTTTTCAAAAAATTCAGTTTTACCACCTTTTAATAGAGAACACCTTTTTTAAACCAATATTTTACACTTTTATATTTAAGATTTATTGAAATTAAATTATTATTTATAAGTGTTACATAAAAATTTAGTTTAGATAAATTTTTGGAACTTTTCTGATAACTTTCATATTTTGACGAATAGTGAAAAATACTATGTTTTAATTGAAAACAAATTTTTTAATAAAAATAATTTGTAGTGTTAAATTATTAATTTGAAATGTTTTGAAGCATAAATATATTTTATTTTTATCATTTAACACAATTTAGGTCATTATAAGTAATTTCACATTTAAATTTGACATAAACACATGTCAATCTTTCGATATTTTTTACTTTTTAAAAACCAGCTTTTTGGTTTTGACAACAGGAATTAATTTTAAATTAATAAATGAAAAATATATGTTTTGATTTAGTAAAATAGACATCATTTTTGAATTCAGAATACCAAAAATATATTTGGGTGAATTTTTGTTATTTTTCTAAAAACTTTCAATTTTTGATGAATAGTGAAAAAGACTACGTTTTTATTTAAAGCCGACATTTTATTTAAATAATTACTTATTTTATTTAAATTTATTTTAAGTCAAGATAGATATATAATACCTATATAATTTTAATGTAATTAATTGGAGTCATTTTATAATAAAATTAGATGTAGAAAATTTTATTTAACTTTTTAACCTCTTTTACCCACCTTCATGGCACGTTAGCAAATTTGCATAAAAAATAATTATACCACTTCTGTGAGTTGAATTTAAAAAATCAGAGATACAGAGTTGAAATCAGTAAGTATTATGTGATTCGATAATATGAAAATAATTTTTGGTGAATTAAAACTTTTGATTTTTATTTACCATAGTTAAAAATAAATAGGGTAATTAAAGGTAAGATTGATATTATAATTACCATAACACATGTCCTAATTCTATTGGATAAGTGTAATTCGACCAAAAAAACCCAAGAAATAAAATATTATTCTTTAGGTCCACTTGGATTAGACTAGGACATTTATTATTATTTTATTTAAAGAAGAGTTAAAAGTGTTAAATTCAAAGTTTATTAACCAAACCATTTTTAATATTGGGGTTTACATAAGATAAATTGGACTATAAATATTCATTAGAAATAAAAAAATATTCCTTACATAATCTTATTTTATTTATAATTTTTATATATTAAATAATTAAATTTATTTATGACACAATGCTGATGCAATATTTACCTTCTTAATAAAATATTAAATAGTTTATATTATAAATATCAAAATAAATAGAATTTAAAAGCTTTAATTTCATACATGAATTTTCTAGGTTAATATTACATATTAGGGTTGATTATATAATTTTTTTTTTCGAAATTATATGGTTGTGATGAATTTCAAAAAAACAAAATACCAAATAGTGTCAAAATTGACATAAATTAAATTTTAAAACAAATACTATATTATTGGTTGATATAATTTTCCTAAAAAAATAATGTTCATCCAAAGGGATTAAATAATATTATATATGTCATTAATGAACCACTTTTGGTTCACTTGGAAGTTTTGAGTAAGATTATTAACCATATATTGTAAGAATACAAGAAGACATAGTAAAAGTTAAAATATTTAACTAAGAGTTAAATATAAAAGATAATGTTAATATGATGAAATAAACCTGTATAAAACCTATTAATTGATTGGTTTTCAACCCATACCCACCTTAGCCTATAAATAAATCATTTTAGATCCATTAGAAACCGAAAATTATTTTATTATAAATTAATATTTCAAGATTTTCCTAAAGGGACCCTCACCTCTCTTATAAAAGGGTACTTACCCTTATCTTAATTTAACACCTTCAAAGACATTTGGATCAGACAAAACTTACCCAAATATCCTCCCAAAATTCCAAAATTCGTCCTAGAGGCCTTCCTTTGGTCATAAAGATAGCCTATGGATCGATTTTTATCAAATCAAAAGGAAGAACCCGAAGAAGAGGTTAATATTTCATCACCTCTTTCAAGTTCTTTTCTTCTTCCACTTCTCTTTATTTTTTGTTTCCATTCTAAAATAATAACTCAATATATTATATATACTATGATTTTCTTATAAAAATGGTACAACCATATTCATTATTCTATCCATCATATGAATAAAAAAGTCACCATACGTGTGTATGTAGGACTTACCGTCTCTACATCGTGGTGTAGTTTGTTATTCAAACATTTCACTATTTAGATCGGTATAATAATGATTATTACTAATTTAAATAATAAATATATCATGTTAATGATTCTTTATATATGATATACCAGCCAATTACATACGATTTCACCATCAATATAGTGATATTGTTGCTTGTGTGTACGTACGGATTACCGTCTCCAAGACGCGATGAGATTCATTCCCACTTTCACCATTCAATAATGATTATAAAAGTATATATTATTAATAATTATGTAATATATGACATAATAATTCTACAGGATATATATATATATGTGTGTGTGTGTATTTATGTATTTATGTACTTACATATATATTATTCACTTACTTTCGTTCAATATGATATGAAAAGAGAAACAACGTTTTTGCGTATGTACGACCTACTGTCTCCATAAATGCTGTCTTCTATTTAATATATATATCTATTATAAATATTTATATTCTAAATATATATTATATATAAGTGAAGTTTATATTCTGGAAGTATTTAAATCATGATCTAAATGATATGATCAAGAATAACTAGTTAAAACACGTATGATAAAGAAAGCGATTAATACCCAAAATTTTAATTTAACATGGAAATAATTATTAAATGGATAATATAGAGTCATAAATGAATCACGTATGATATAATAAATATTAATATGGTTCTGGTATAATTTAATAACACACTATGGTTATTATATAGGAGGTTAAGTGTACCCTCGACCAAAGGAAAGTTCAAGGTAAGGGTTAACTCCACAATCTCATTATTATCCGGGGTTGTTTTTACCTATGTATCTACTGGGAAATATTTATTATCCATTTCTGTGTTTCATAGAGGAGTTTAAAAGGGATTTATTTAAGTAAATTTTTACTAAAACATCATTTTAAATGTTTTAAAGATTTTTTTGTAATCCTTTCTCATAAATTTCCATGTTTAAAAAAGGGTTCTAAGTATTTATTTATATGGACATGAATGTTTTAAAATGTTAATTCCATTCAAAAGTTTCAAAGTGGTATGGGACACTTTGATTCAAAACTAGATTTTGAATAAATTACTTTGAAAATTGTGTGATTTTAAATGTTTTCATGAAAAAGAGATATTTCTTTCAAAGAGTTTTACAAATCATGTTCATCTATGTCAACATCCTTTGACGGATTTTAAACTTGTTTTAAGTTGATTTATTATGATACAACTATTCCATATTCTATTGAAGGTTTTGTGATATGTTTGAATTTGGATGTGTTTTTTTTATACCATTCATGGTTGATTGATAAAGTATTGACATTTTTTATGCTAGTTTTAATATGAATGTTTATGCTATGTTTAATACTTTTCATATGAGGAATTAATTGGACTTAGTAAGTGATGGGTGGAGCCCACTATAGATCCTCGATGCATCAATAGGTCCCATGAGACAAAATAGTGTCTTTGAACAAGGTCTTGACAAAATCTTATTTGTAGTCTTGGCACAAGGCCTTAACTATGTGGTTATGAAGTATAATATTATGAATTTCATCATTATGAAAGTGGATATTGATATTGCATGTGATTATTCGACTAGTATAATATCTATGTGAATAAGTAAATGGAATTATTTGATTTTATCTTTTCCATATTATTCTGAAGTTTATGTTTAAAAGTCCTTTGTTTTAGTCTTATACACTGCCTTAAATGTTTATGCTTATTTACGAAATTTTTCACTATATTGTTGTTCTTAATGAGCATATGAGCTCACCCATTTCATTGTTTTATTTTTTCGAGAATGTGAAGGAAAATGTTATGGTTGACCTAGAGGGATAGGCTAAGGATATTAATGTGGTCAATGGAGACAATTTTGTTGTTGTTTTTCATTTTATAATGTAATGGAACGTTCATGTATGTAATATATATTCGAAGACTTCTAAAATGATATGTCTTTAAGGACATGATTCCTTGTAATCATGCCAATATATTAAAATAATTCACTGACTCTCGGTCACTGGGGTCGAGGTGTTATAATTGGGATGTGGAAATGGAAAATTGTGAGCACCTTTTATGATGGAAAAGAGTGGAATTTTCATGGGAACAGAAGTTAGGTAAGGGGTAAGAATGGGATCACATGGGTATTATGTTGTGACCTAGAACCTAGTTACCTAGAGCCGGTGTCTACTTTATTTCATTAGAATAATATAAAATGAATATAATTAAAAAAGGACAAATAGTATAATAGTCTTTGTAAACTAGATACATATATGTTTCCCATAATACATCTGAGAACACAAATTAAGACATATTTTTTTATGATAAATTTATTCAATATAGCATATCCTTACATATTAATCATAGTAAACTTCATGGATTATTGGGAAAGAAAAAAAGGGTAAGCTAAAATTATTTTCATGGGGTAAGTACAGAGGAATATATCATGAATCCATAAGAATAATCAAAATGGAAAGGTATTTAACTGAGCACAAAATCCATTTAAATAATTGTATAAGGAACAATCAATATCGGAAGGTAAATAACTAAAAACATATTCTATTTAAAAAATATATAAAAATCAAAATGAATCCTGATATAAAATCATATTTAAAATATTTTTATAATAAAAACTTAACTCTTAATTATGGTAATGCATAATTATTGGATTTCATGTCTCATAAACATAATACCTTTATGGTCAATACCTTTTACAACATGGGTTAAACTATAGGTAAAACCCATTTAATTCAATCATAACATGTTTTTCTCATGTAACCTAACAATGAATAGAGATTATATATAATACTGGGTCCCACCTATAACTATAGGTCCAAATAAGTCCTCATATATAGAATTATAAATTTAATTTATGAATCAATATTCTTTAATATAAAATATCCATATTGGGTAAATGATATATATTTTTCAATATCCCCCATTCAAATAAATAACATTCAAAGTGAAGCACTATATGTAGAAATGAGATGTGGTTTATGAAAGAATATTATCCATGTGAAATAATATTTATATATAGTATAAATTTAAGTTCTAATAATCACATCAAAGTAAATATATCAAGGGGTTGTTAATCACTAAAAAATAAAATAAGGAAGTGAATGTAAATACTATACTTGGTGAAAATAATAAAAAACCATCGAGGGGATGAATAAAGGTGGTATCAACATATGACCATTAGAGTAATAATAAAGGTTTATTGTATTTTATGAATAGAAATACAATAAAAATATATTGAAAAACATTCTTGATGAATATATCATTTTTATTTCTATTTTCTTTGAAAATCATTTTCTTTTAAAATTACTTTTGAAAAAAATTTATTTTAAAAAATCCCCATCAAAATAAAGAGGTAGATTCATGGAAATGAACGTTATAATGGTGGTTAATATTAAAATTATTTAAAAGTTAAAAATAACATTCTTTTTGGACTATAAAATGTTTAGTAAAGTGTCATGTTCAGAAAATTATAAGAATATTCCTTTCACAATTTCAGTAAAATCCAAATGGGTATTATTTTGAAAAAAAAATAAGAATAAATTGAAAAAAATTTAAATAGTAAAAATGGGTGAAAATTTATTTGATAAATTATTTTTAAAAGGTTAATATACACTTTGGAAAACATTTTTACAAAACATGGTTTTGGAAGAAAACAAATTTCTGACCGAAGAGAGAAATGAAGTCAGATTTTCTTAAAATAATTATCTCAATTAACCTAAGCCCCAAAAACTAAAAAAATTAAACTATTACTTGAGAATATCCTGAATAACCATAATAAATTAAAATTTAATGGTTTTTTATGAAATTTTCAAATAATTTTGTTCAACTTAAATTTAAGTGCCAACAACCTCTATTAAACGTGATTATGAAATAAACCTTTACAATGATCATAATATTGAAGTGAGAATTAATCAATGAGTAAATTATTTATATAAACTATAAATTCACATAAAAACGTGTAAATACAACACAAGGTAATAAATTTTTCTCATACAAATAATTTTATAATGAAATTATCAATGAAGTACAAGATTAACCCAATAAAGATAAATTCAGTTAAGAAATACCTTACCTAACGCTTCCTTTTGATTGAACATTATTTAAACTACTTTACAATGATTTTAAGAATGTTATTAAATAATAATAAAACCATATTAAAATTTATATTTTCATATATTATCCTTTTATAAAATATTATTACTATTTAGTAATAATCTTTTATTATTTTCATTATTTCGATTGTTAATTGCCTTGTTTTCTCTTGCGCATTTCTTTATGAAAGATTTGATTCCTATAAATATTATATTTCTATATAAACTCCAGAATAATAATCATGATATAATTATAATAATAATACATAAGTTATAATTTTAAAGGAAATCATGAAAGTGGGTCATGAAAAATGAAGAACGTTGCGATCTTAGAGAAGGTATGTTGCACGTATGCATGAGTAACAATTCATTTTTTTCAATGATCATTTTGGAAATAATGTTACAAATATATTATCTTTACATAATTATAATAATATCATAAATACTATGTTATATAATTTTATATATCATCCATGTGGTTTGGTGATGAAAAGTGAGTCACATAACTTCGTGAATGTAGTAGTCCACACGTACATAAACGATGTGATCACATTTAAGTGATTGAAATGGTAAAAAATAAAATGATATATATATATACACCATATTTTTGTAATGATAAATATTTCATGAATATAATAATTATTTAATTTATATCATATATAATCTTTAACTTTTACCTTATTACAATCCATGTAAAGCATTAATGAAAGTTTAATCACATTATATCACGAGTCGGTTGTCCACCGTACACACATGCAACGTTATAATATCCCTTGCGGAATAGAAAGTAATATATATATATATATGATATAATGAATAAATAAATATAAATATTTTCTAAATATAACATATATATTTTATATTCATCTTCATACCCAACCGTGAAAGGTGTTAATGGAAGAACATATGATATCAATTCGTGAGGCAGTTGTCTACCATACAAAAAAATGATTATTTTGTAACACATTTTATAGAGGTATAAATTGTTTTAGTCCATGAAATTGTTATAAAAACATTCCAAAATATGTAATATACTGAGGTTTTTATATCACCTTGTTTTAAAAATAATTCATTGATGTGTAGAAAGAAATAAAATAATGATTCTCGTTGAAGAACATTACCTCTTCTTCAGATATCCTCATTAGGTTTGTACTAAATTCCACTGAAGATGGATTTATTTAAAAAATATTGGTTATTGGATTAGGGTAGGAATGTTTAGAAGTGTTTTAAAGGTATTGGCCCGAAAAAAGGGTTGGAAGGTGTCAATAAGTGAGAATATGGGGTGGCCTTTTATAAGTGTGGGAGATAAAACACTTTGTATTTTTGAATAGAATTGAGTGCTCCCAAATTTTTCATGTATACCAAGGATCCAAAATGATTATTTTTATAAACTTATAGGTTTACTGGTTGATGTACTTAAATACTATAGTTTTTATACAAGTATATAGGTCATTTTTACTATTATCATTTTAGTTTAACCATAGTAAACCCATTTTTACATTAACCGCAATAATTAATTTTTACTGCATTCACTATTCATTTTGGTAAAAAAATAATTTGAATGTTATTATAGATTATAATTAAAAATATTGAATCCTTTTTTTAAAATTTTACACACTTAAGTGGAAAATTTTCATTTAAAATTAACCCCATAGATGTGATGAGAATGCATGTTTTTAATTTGAAAATGTTCAAAAGTTTACAAAGTTTTTATATCTAAATTCAATATGAAAATAATTTTAGTGAACTAAATTGGATTAATTGATATTAAATTTAAATATTTTTAATTTAAAACCAATTAAAAATATAATTCATCATAATTAATTATTTAAACGAAAAATCATTTTGTAATTAAAATTCAGAAATTTTTACTATTCATGGAAAAAATAAGACTTTTCAGTTGAATAAAAAAATTCAACATAAGATAATTTTGGTATAATGATTTCAAAAATGAATTTTATTTCTTAATATAAATTTTCTAAAAGTTTATAAAATTAAATTTAAATGATGTGAGTAAGGAACAACTGAATCATATTTTCCAAAAAAAACTACTTTTTAAAAATCATTTCTATTTTTATTTTAAGTGATTATTATTTTATTTATAACAAATAGATAACTAATAAATGTGTGTAAAATATATGTTTTCATTGTGTATTTAATTATATTAATACCTTCCATTGCAACATATAGATAGTAAATATCATATTAAGTAAAATTATTAATAGTGTATTGTTGTCCTATAAAACTACATCTTGCATGTGACAAAAGATACTGAAGGAACTCATTTTTTTGTGTATTGTAAGATATCAAAAAATTAAATTTATTTTAAAATAAATCTAATTTAGATAATTAGTACATTATATTCACTTCTATTTTATTATTACACTTCACATAAACCATTTAATTAAATGTTATTCTTTTATAATTTTGTGGTGTTATATTCTCCCCACCTTAAATAAATTGCGTACTCACAATTTAAAATTGATCTTGCTAAAAAAGGGTTTGATATTTGAAAATTAATTTATTCAAAAACCACATCATAAAAGGATTTAATAAAATATCATCTTAATAATATATAAAGGGAATTACCAAGTTTATATTGGATAACACATACATTGGTTTCCAAGTTAGAGAAAATTGGTGTATAGTGAAGATGTGGAAATGAAAGAAAATAACAAATAATTATAGAGTGTGATTAAGACCTATGGAAACAATAAAATAAATTATTAATGGAATATTAAGGGCCTAAAAACCATAAATCTATGAGGATTTTAAGTACCATCATATTCGTCATATAAGAATGTAATAGGACAACATTTTTTTCAAGATCCTTTTCCTTAATACGTGGTGTTATTTTACTATATACAAATATAAATAAATAAAATTAATTAATAAAATTTTATTTCCTAATAAAAATATTTTCCTCTGTATTTTCTTTGATCAATTTCTAATTCATCCCTTAATCCAAGAGATGAATATATAAAAAATAATTTTTTATTCTTAAAGCACTAAAATTCACTTTTAATAGATCACAAGATCCATAAAAGAGTGAAAAGTCTTTACGATTGTCTCTATCTATTTTACAAAATTAATATGTTTAGCATAAGTTACCCAATATGAATAAATTTCCATATAATAAAGTAATAAATTAATCTTTAAAACCACACCTGAAGTTCAACTTAAATAATTTTGTAAATGGTTAAAGTTACCACCCATCCAAATGATTAAGATATATAAGTTTTGAAAGAAGGCCACTAAATTTATAAAATTAACTTATCATTAATACCCAAAACAACACAAAGTATATCTTTATCGTCACATTCCAAACATGTGAATACCTTCATCATGTATTATCTTGAAACATGTTAGTGAAATAAATTACCATAAAACCTTATCGAAAACATGAATGGTTCTTTATTCCTTAAGTAAAGCATATATAATTGGATGTATTCCTTAAATAGAAATATGTTATAAACTCCATCAATGATAGAATAATTCACTTCGTAAAAAAATCATCATTCAATCCCATGGTACTGATTATTATCCATTTACTTTATTCATAAAAACATATATTTTTACCAGTATAATTATCCAAAAATTATTAATATATTAAGGGTTATATTTTACTCAATCATGCTCATTACAAGAAGTTCAAGTTTCCACTGAATTATTATTCTTGGTTATCAGAACCATTTAACAAACAATTCCAAATCCTTAGATAAAAATTACTGTAGAGCAATCCTTATACATTTAACAATTCTTATAACCTAAATGTCATTTATAAAATGATCAAATGAAACATTTTTTAATAAAAAAAAATCATTATTCATTATTGTTCATATATGTTAATAGAATAAGCTTGACCGTGGCCCATTGTCTTCTTATGAGGAATATTTATTTTATACTTGAGATATTAATTTGTGTAGTGCCTCATCCCCTTATAGTTCAAGCATTGTACATAAAAAACTTTTATTTTACCTTTGAAATCACAAGCATGGTGTCCTTTCTTCCCACACTTGTAGAAAACTCCCAATCCTTTTAATAAGTTACCGCATTGTTTCTATCCAAAATTATCCCATGTGTTAAAATAATTCTTTACTTTATTCACTTTATCTATTTTATACTCTACTAGCCTCTTCTCCACAAGATTACCTTTGCATTTATAATACTTAGAGATATATTTATTTACATTGATATCACAAGATACTATGTACTCATATGATGATAATGTTAGGGAAAATAGTTCCATTAAAAATATTGGATTAATCCCATCAATGAAATGACCATGCCTACTCTTTAGACCATCTTCATTGATGTATTTTACATTATTTCTACCAGGTTCCATTTATAAATGATTTCCCACACTATAATAGGTCAAATCATTATTAAACATAATGTATAATCATATAAACAGTGATATACTTAACTTAAACCAAAACTGTTGTGCATAGATAATATCATATTCATAAACATGTTTTCCTTTTGGGATATCTCTATTTTAAAATCCCTCATAATGGTTTCTAATGAAAATATGAATTATCTTGAGAAAATACCCTAAGGTTGTCAAATCAGGTGTGAAGTTTGTCTCTTTTTCTTGAACTAGGTGATGATAGGGTAAAGAAAGTTTTTCCATTTTAAGATTTATTACCACTTAGTTCCTATGTTCTGGAACCATGTCTACTTATAATATCTATAGAGTGATGTATTTACCAAAAAAACTACATAATATCTTCCTTATCAAAGCATTGGGATGTTATTATATACATATCCTCAATGTTTATCACTAGGTTATGTTCCAAAATATATGTTTTCCAAAATATAGTTACCAAGGTTTCTACTAAAATTAATTTAATACCAACTATTTTAATACAAAACCCAATAACCTTGATCTAATGTCTTCTTTATTACATTGGCATAAGATACAAGGAATCACATCCTAAAGGACAAAATAGTTTAGTTGTTTAGGTAAACTAGATACATACACGATTCCCATAATAAATTTTTGGAACAAAATTCCAACATAATTTTTTTGAGGATAAATTTATTCTATCTAGAACATCCTTACATATCAATCATAATAAAATTTATGTATTACTGGGAAAGGAAAAAACAAGGGTGATCCAAAATGATTAGTAAGGGATAAGTACATCATAAATTATCATAAATCAATATAATAATCAAAATTTAAATGTAAATAACTAAGAACCCATTCCATTTAAATAACTAGACAATTCATTATTAATATAACATCGTAAATAGCTCGAAACAAATTTTATTTAATCAATATACTGAAAATGAAAACTCATCCTCCAATAATATCATAGTGAGATATCCTTGATAATAAATACTAAAATTTTAATAAAGACGATGATTAATTATTGGATGTCTTGTCTCAGTCACACAATACCTTTACCATCAATAACTATTACAATATGGATTAAATGATAGGTAAAAACCCATTTAATTCATGTTAAACTAGTTTGTATCATGATATCTACCAATGTGTTGGTGGTCTAGATAATTACAGACCCCACCCATTGCATTTGGTATAAATAATTCCACATATATCAAATAATATATTTTATATATGAATCAATATTACTTAACGTAAAAAATCTGTATTGGGTAAAGGATAAAAATTAATCATATTTCCCTAGAAAAAAATATATTTAAAAGTAAAAATCATATGTAGAAATGGGATGTGGTTTGAGAAATAAGCTTATCCATGATAAATAATGTGGATATTTAGGGGAGATTTAACGTCTAATGATCTTCGGAAAATAAATATTTCAATGGGGAGTTAATGACTACAAAATGAAACATGGAAGTGAATGTCAATATAATCCTTTATAAAAATAAACATATATAATCCAATGGAAGATTAATTATGGTATAAAAATATACCCATTAGAGTAATAATAATTTGGTTTTTTATTTTTTTTAATTGAAACACAAAAAAAATATATTTAAAAACATTCTTTATAAAAATATTATTTTCATTTTGAAAAACATTTTGAAAATATTTTTCTTTGAAAATAACTTTTGAAAGAACATTTTGTTTAAAAATATTATCATAAACAACAAAATTAATCTTAAAATATATGATGGTCTTATGGTGGGTACTTTAATAAATTTCATACAAGTTAATAATAACATTCCTTTTTCACTGAAAAAAGTTTTGGAAAGTTCATTGTTCCGAAAATGACAAAAATAATAATTTCACATTTTTAGTAAAAGATAAATATACTATGTTTTGAAAACAACATAAGATTAATTTTATATGTTTTTAAGATTAAAAATGGGTGAAAATTGTTTTTTAGAAATAATTTTTATGGTTTTAAAATCATTTTTAGAAAACATTTTTAAGGAAGAAAAAACATTTCTAACTTAAGAGGGAAATAAAGCTATATTTTCATAAAAAACATTCTCAACTAACATAAGAACCAAATAGTTGAAAATGGAAGAATTAATTGAAAATATTTTCAATAACCATAGTGGGAGAAATTAATATTGCGTTATCAGTAAATGGTTTAATAATTTCCTACAACTTAAATTCAAGAGTCAAAATCTCGATTATAGTGAGATTGTGAAATAAACCTTTACCATGGACATAACTTTGAAGTGAGAATTAATAAATAAATAAATTATTTGTTTTAACTATAAATAAATATAAAAAAGTGTAAATAAAAATAATATAACAATAATTCATTAGACATAAAACCTTATAATGACATAATCAATGGATAAGAGGATTAACCCAATGAACAGAAATTGAGTTAAGAAATCCCTTACCTCACATTTTATTTTGATTGAACATTCTTTAAACTCTTTTATAGTGGTTTAAAACATGTTGTTAAATTATAAAATTACCATATTAATATTTATAATATCATATATGATCATTTTATAATATCTTAAAACTCATTGATTAATAATATTTCATTATATTCATTGTTTTGGGTGTTAATTTCCAAGTTTTCTCATGTGTTTTTCTTCATAAAAGATCCAGTTCTCGCACATATTATATAATTATATCTTCTAAAAAATAATAATAATGAAAAAATTATCATATTTCTATATCAAATATTATTTTAAAACCAATCATGAAATATGGTTATGAGAAATGAAGTATGATACGATCATGGAGATGATAGGCTGTAAAAACGCATGGGTAACATTTTCTATTTTTAGACGATCCTTAAGGAAAGAAGGTAAGTATTATATTATCATTATATAATTACTATATTATCATATATATCATGTTATATACTTATATATATATATCATAAATCATGATGTGGTGATGAAAAGAGAGTCACATTTCATTGTGAAGGTGGTAGTCCACACGTACACAAAAGATGTTATCATCTTTAAGTGGGGGGAAAGGTGAGAACTAAATTGATATATATTATATTTAAATAATGGAAATTAAGTCATTAATATCATAATTATTTCATTTATATCACATATAATAATTAATTTGTACCTTATTACATTCCATGTAAGGAATTTCTGAATGATGAATCACATCTCTTGGCGAGTCAGTTGTCCACCATACACACAAACGACAATATCATATCCCCAAAGGGATGGAATGTAAATATATATATATATATATTATATAATGACTAAAAAGGTATAAATATGTTATAAATATCATATATATACTTTATATCCATCATCATACCCAACTGTGAAAGGTGATAAAAAAAGAACGAATGACATCAGTTCATGAGCCGGTAGTCCGACGTACATATGAAGGATGAGTTCACAACCCAACTGATAGAAATGGACATGGTTTTATGTCATTAAAAAAATTATAAAAACATAATTGTATATCTAGGATACTTATGTTACTATATCATCATGGTTTAATATGAATTGAAGGAGTTGGATAAGAAAATAACACTAAGATGCTCATTGAAGAACATTTCCTCTTCTTTTGGTATCCACCTTAGGTTATACTAAATCATTCATAAGTTGGATTTATACCTAAAATAATTCTTATATGATGTGTGGATATAAGTTTGGATGTTATTTAGGTAGTTATTGGTAGGAAATAATAGTTTTAAGGTGTTGATAAGGGAGGAGAGATGGTGGACTTTAATAAGTGGGGGAGAGGACACATTTTGTATTTTTGAAAATAATAGAGTGATCTTACATTTTGAATATGTAAAAATGGTCAAAAAATGGGGAATTATATTACCATAGAGGTTAAATGGACCAAATATGAATGGAAAATAGTTTTTAGATAGGTTTATTGGTTATGTTCACTCTTATCCTTTTAGTTAATCCTATAGAAATCCCATTTTTTACCTTAACCACAATAATTTATTCTTAATACATTCAATATAATTTTTTGTCAAACTTTTGGCTGAAAAGATTATAAATAATTAATTATTATTATAATAAATATTCAATACATTTTTCCAAATTCAATTCACATAAGTGGAATAACTTAAGTTAAACTGAATCTAGTAGATGTAACGAGAAAATAGAGTTTTATAGTGAAAATGTTCAAAAGTTTACAATTGTTTTATAGCTAAATTAAATATTAAAATGATTAAAATAACCTAAATTTTATTAATGGATATATAATTTAAATAATTTTACTTTAAAAACAATTCAAAAATATAATCTTACACAATATTTTATATAAACGAAAAGGCAGTTTTTAATTAAAATTTAGTATTTTTCACTTTTCATCAAAAAATTAAACTTTTCATAAAAATAAAAAACATTCAACCTACGATAATTTTTATATCCTGATTTAGAAAATTATTTTTATTTTATGATATAAATTTTTCTAAAGTTTTTAGAAAATAATTTTAAATTATTCATGTACGGCGCGATTAAACCTTTATTTAGAAGATATATACTTTTTTTAGAAAACATTTATATTTTTGTTTTGAATGGTTCTTATTTTATTTAAAATCAATAGATAAATAATAAAATAGTGTAATATATATATTTTCATAATTTATTTAATCTTATTTATATCCTCCATTCTAACATCTAGGATATCATTCATATTAAATAATATTATTCATAGTATGTTGTTGTTCACTAATAATCGATCTTGCGTGTAACAAAAACAATTAATGAAATTTTTTGTTTCTTTTTTCATAATCTATTAAATAAATTAAATTTATTCTATTGTAAATATATTATAATGTATTAGGGTGTTATTTTCTATTATAAAATTGGAATTGTGTGACACATATGCTGTAGAATAAAATGTTATTATTTTAGAATTTTAAGGTTACATATTAGGTGGGTTAGGTGAGTTTTGTGGATATATTGTGGGTGGGAAATGTGGGTACTAATTTTATAACTTAACAAGGATTTATTGATGTTTTATGTGACCTTTTATTGATTAAAAATTTGATATACTTCACTAACCCATTTTTGCATTATTAAAGTTGATTAATAATTTTCCATGGATTTATTTTGTTACTAAAATTAAAATATAACCCCTATTACAAATTTTTTTACTTTAAAAATACGAATTCGGACTCAATTTAATATAATAAAATTTCAAAATGTGATAAAATAAACTTTTAAATTAAAACATTCGATGTATAAAAAGCTGTTTTTATAGAAAAGATCGTTTATACGTTAAGTGTTTTTTATTCTTATTTAATATTAATTATTAATTGAATGTGTTTTTATATATTTTATTATATGTATAAAAATAAATCTAAAGTTTTAATTTATAATATATTTATATAATTTGTTGGGTTGATATTTATATAACTCTTATAAAATTAATTTTTTGAAAGCATCCATTTAACTTATACCATGATAATCAATATTTTATAAAAGTAATATATTTTCAAAGCATAAAAAAATATATGACTAATTTTATAATTTGTAACTACTAATTCTATATATAAATTAAATTTTATTGAATAAAATCAATATCTGTAAGGAAAATTAATTATAACATTGGTGTGTGTATAGAACCCATTTATAGAAAAAGTGTAATTTTAAACATTAAAAATATGTTTAGGATAAAATTATTACTCATATTTATTTTTATGAAATAAATTAGATAATAGAAAATAATATATATTTTATGTGTCTTCCAAATCAATCCAAACATGAATTTTACCTAAATAATTGTTAATTAAATGAAAAGACCAAAAACATATTCTTTTGTTGGAAAATATTACTTTAGTTCACTAAATGTTTAAAATAGGTTTTAAAAATTAATTATAGCATTTGAAAAACACATATTTGGCTATTTAAAATGTTTTAAAAAATATTGGTATTTATTATATTGTTATAAAGTCATAAAATTTGTAGTTTTCATAAATCTGCAGTTTTAACAATTTAATTAAAAATGTACTATTTCAAAAAAATCCCAAAGTTTCAACTTAATATAAAAAATTTATAAATAGTTTAAATACAGAATTTATTTTTTTAAAATAAAATTCCTAAATTCAAAGAAAAATTTAAACATACTATAGAATAACATCTCTTTATAGTGTTGATTTTTTTATAGTTTAGGATATAATTTTTACTTACTATAGTAGGGTTGCAGGTATTAGAAACCCATATCATACTAATATCCTCCTCCCATAACATTTTATGACCTCTCTTTACTACCACTATCCATCATTAGGGTTAGTAGAACCTCTCATCTTCACTTGGTATTGAAGATAAAGGTAAAAAGAGATAAAAAGTGTGATAGAGGGAGAAGTGACTCGTTAAAGAATAATGGGTCTCTCTACTCTTCATCTTTTCAATGAATGAATTCCAAATATATAGTTTGAAAAAATAATAATTAATTACACTACCATGATGTTTCCACTACACATGAATAAGATTTTATATAAGTTTTAGATAGTAATAAAAAAATATTCCACCATAATTTTATAAAATAAGAACATATTTTCTTCATAGATGTAACATTTAATTCCTGAAGAACTATTTAAAAATGAAAATAATGATTTCTTACTATAGTTGTATACCTTATTGATTAAGGTTGTTTTCTTATTCTTCATTAATGATGATTATGATGAGTAGTGTTTTCCCTCATTCTCAGATGTTTTCTTCAAATCCTCCAGTATCTCTCTAATGATTCCACTCTCAAATCCCAAGGTTTATACTTCCAACTATAAGATTAGGAGATCATGATGTTTAAATGGAGAAATAAATTAGGTAAAGATTATTAATATTCCAAAAATTAATTAGTGAATTAATTCTTGAGTCCCATTTTTAATTAATTAATCCCTCTATGACTGCCAAACTCCATGGGCTTTGATGTGCACTAATGCTACAACACACCTATGGTCAAACACATGTTTTCGATGCAATAATGTATTATAATTATCATCCAAGACCTCTTTTTGAAGTATTTTTTACTAATATTGCACACACACATGCTAAAAATAATATATTATTATTAAGGCTCTTTAATTCTTATAACTCCATATAAACTCATCCAGCCAGTAAAAATCAGTTCTTAGCTTCCACAAAACCATAATTTCTTTGAAAGATCATATATGGCGGGAAAATTTATGTTTTACCTTTAGGGAGGTCACAAAACTCTAAAAGTCAAAAACTTTTATTGGTAAAATTTATAAAATTCCTAGTTCAATACATGAAATTTTCTTGAATCTCATATGAATCAATCATTTCGAACCCTAGGAAAATTATAAAATGTTATTTATTTTCAAAATGTAACTCTGATTACTCTATATGTTTGAGTTGGAGAACCCAAATGTATTAAATTATAGTTCCATACATCAATAAATATAATAGACATATCTAAAACATTAATAAATTAGTAGATCATTATATTTTTACCACTACTTATAAATAATTCATTATAAGATCATTTGAAGATCATTTCTATAAAATTATATGTGTATCACTACTTCCTTTAATAATTATAATTAATTTGTTATATGTGTACCACAAATTCCTTTAATAAATCAATACTTATATATGTACCACTACTTCTTTTAATATATGTACCACTACATCCTTTAATATATGTGTACCCCTACATCCTTTAAAATATGTGTACCACTACTTCCTTTAATATATGTGCACCACTACTTACTTTAATATATGTGTACCACTACATCCTATAATACATTAATATATATAATTAATTAATTAAAAGACCATTTCTATAAAATTATATGTGTACGAGTACTTACTTTAATATATTTATCCATATACTCCAAGAAATAATAAACCTTCCCTATTATAAAGGGTATCATCTCAATCTTCATCCTCTTCACCAAGCATTTAAAAATAGAATCAACATACATAAGTGAATAAAAATCAAATAATTTTCTATAAATGAATGGATATACAATTATATATAAAATGGTATGATATCATTTGTTTCTTATTTTTTATTTTAATTTTATCTTATTTTCTATACAAATAGTGGAAACAAATCACTTGCAGGCTCCATGGTGTTTCTTATCATCCCATGAAATGTTAAGGAATGAATATATTATTACACCTTTCTTTGGAACTTCACTCAATATACTTGGGTACTCTAAAATCCTTCCACGATTCACTTCACAAAACATAGTGACATAATACACACTGAAAAAAATAAACACCAAATGATTTAAACAACCCCCAAGATTTGTAATCAAAAATCATATTAAAAATTCATGTAAATATATTTTCTTCTATTTTATTCTCAATTTCTCTTATGTATAATTGATATAAAAACATAAGATAGGGTGTTATAAATTAACATAATAAAATTTTACATTAATCATTATAATCTAAATCAATATGTTACATACTTAGTGTAGACAATAATATTAGAAAACCAAGACAATTAATTATTCTATAATCAAATGATAATTTGGAAACAACTCAAAATTTCTTTTTAAAAGAAGTTTATGTATTATTTTAGAGACATGATTAGGGAAATATAGAGGGTAATGTGAAAAGGACCAAAGAAGAAGGGGAAGAAGGGGAGGAAAAAGATATAGTTCTTATTTTACATTCCAATGAAGAAATGCATTTGGACATAATATAACTCAAAGACTCAAAGGATAAGAAGGTTTAAATCATAGAAAGATAACTATGGGTGAATATTACTATCAAACAAAAGGCTTGGATAAAGAAGAAATATAGAATCATAGAATGAGGCTTTAATGAGGAAATGATTAAAAAAAGAGTAAATTCAAACGTGGGAAAAGTTAGATAACCAATTTGAATATCTACTCCAAGATTACCCAAACTTGATTGTGCATACTCTTTACTAGAAGCTATACAAGGTACGAAACTCCTATAATTTCAAAATTATTTTTAATAATTTTTCTTTATCTTTCTAGATTTATCCGACCTTATAGAATTTATTTGGTTCACACTTTTCCTCAAAAGTGTTTTTGAATTAAACATTTAAATTAATGTATTTATATGATATTTTCAATCATAGTCTCAAAAATCATCTCAAAAAATGATTAAAAATATTTAAAACATCTAGCAGGATTAGATTTAGAAATCTAATGATTATCTTTTATAAAAATCTATTATTATTTATGTCATTTATAAAAACAATTCCTCAATATAACATAGGAATTTATCCATCCAAAATATGTATAATAGAATATTAAATCAAGAAATTTCAGTGACTATTTTAAATAAATTTACAGAATACCATATTTTTAGGAAATTACAGTTATGGAAGCTACTTAAACTACTCCCCCTCAAGGGATAAACTCCACTTTACTTCATCAAGGATGATCACTTCATCATGTAAAATTTAAGATATCAAATTTTTATATCACTTAAAAAATAATGAATTCTTATCAACTATTTAGTTTTTGAATAATTATCATCTTCTTATTTACCCCCTAAACACAAACATCGTATTTAATTCTTTTCATAGAAATAATACACATAATATGTATGGGAATAATGTGGCCCCCCTTTTCTTGTTAGTAAGAATAATGGTTTATAATTTACTGTAAAAAAATTCCCTTTCTTTTTAGCTCCATATTTTGAATAACTATTCATACTTTGATTTCTTAATTTCTTAACCATAGAATCAAGTGGAAACACAACCATCTTACATATCAAAAGTACCTCCTTATATTCGATATCCTTGGTAACATGAGACAACCAAGGAATTTAATTTAGTTTTATATGATTTTTCTTCTTTAGTTTCACCAATTATGATGGAATCAAGTTTAAATACCCCTTTAACTATTTTCATACCACTTAAATGTCCAACATAACTTCTCTTAATTTCCTAGATTTATATATATTAAAAAATTCCCATGAATATTTTTTAATTATATGGAATTTGTTATTTCACATTAAAACTCTTTTTATGTGATTATTTCATTTTCTCTTACACTTTTAATTAAGCCACCCAAATGATCATGAAATCATTAGATTCTTAGGCATGTTTCTTGGAACATCGATATGGTTTCTTTTGAATTCATTTAACCAAGTAAATCCTTTTATCTTCATTTGGACTTAGGTGATCCTACATATATATAATCACATTAGACATGTTTGAAAAATTCCACAGTGTTTCCTATTATCCCATAACTGAATATTCCCTATGTCCTAGAAGTGGCATTCATTTTGGTTTTCTTATGTATTATTTTTATCCAATAGACCATTTTTTTCTTTTCAGAATCATTTTTTCACTATTTTTTCCTTTATATTTTTATACATTTCAACCTTTAACTAGGATTATCTTAGGGAACAACTTATCTTGTAGTTAAATTAATATTTTAAAGATATAGTGGTGGGTTTATCATGATTTTTCTCTATATATTTTTTTTCTAGATTTTGAATTAAACCCATTACTACCCATATAAATTTATTAGGTGAAAATGATTTTTATTTAATTGATTATTACTTTTGGTTAGACATTTTAGTAGATTTATCATTAAATGTTAACAATATATTCTTTATTTAAAATAGAGTCATTTTAGAATAAAGATCCTTATTAGAAATTCTGATAGTAGCAAGTATATTCATAGAATCCAAGGAAGATTCAACTTGTGTCACTTAAATATTTTATAATTTAAATTCTATCTCTAGAGACTTCATGTTGAATAAAGTTTTCTTATCCTTGGATGATATAACATTTTACTCAAACACACTTTGAATTTTCTCAATATTACCCTGTTAAAACTTTTTATTTTATTACAAAAGGTTGTAAAGATCTTTTTATTACTAACCTTGATTTCATGTTGAGCATTTTTGAGAAAAATGAATTCTTTTGATGCTTGGATATTTTACTCAATACCCTTATTGGATTCCTCCTTCACTTATATTATATTGAGACACTCATTATAAAATCTAGACCACCTTTGTTCAAGATATATATTCATGGATATAATGTATCCAACATTATTAGATAATTTCACAAATGTCAACACATTTTATTCCAAATCCTTCTCCATCTTCTAAAAATTATCTTCTTGTTTGATGATCTCCTCTTTAATGATTGTGAATGATAAAAAATGAAGTTGAATATTTTTTTGGAAAAATTATATGGTGAATCATTTAAAACAATAATTGATTCATCTTGTGAAACCTCATATACTTAATTTTACCCGCTTTTCTTGGTTCTTATCCATCCATGCCAGATTTAATTTATTCATGTTCATATTTTGTGAAAGTATTTTTTTTTCATACTTTACTCCTAAAGTATGTATTATAATCATTATTTTCTTTAAGAGAAAAATTAATGGCTGATATGGTAGAATGAACTCTAATTGGATTACCCTGAATTAATAAAGAGTCATTGCTATCTTCTCAATTCTATGTTTCTTTTAAAATTTATTTTCATCACTTTTATTACTATACATGAATGTCTTAGGAGATATTTCATCCATGTTTTTTTCCATGGAACTGTCAATATTAATTAAATATAAAATTCATAAATCCTTTGGGAGAGAAAATAAAAACTTCAAAAAAATCTAATCTTTAAATTATTAAGAATCCAATCAATGATGTAACCGTAGAAATTATTCAAATTGTTTTTTTTCACCAGGATCAATAGAACTACACTTGTGGGGGGGGGGGTATACATTAATGTGATTTTATTTTTATCAATTAAATCCATTAATCTCTCTTACCTTGACACATATTTGGTGAATTTATATCATTCTATCTTTATCTATTCAATATTTTTTTTAAATCATGTAATAAAAAAAGACAAGGAAACATGGAAAGCCAATATTTTTTTAATAAGGTTCATATCCAAGGTGGATGAATACATCCCTAGTATATAGTGGTTATTATTCCAATCACACAACTATTTAATTTTATTATCATGATAAATATAAGGATAGGGTATTTCAATGGACTTGTAAAAATACTTGCACAAACCAGCATTACATGCATGCATCAACTTTCCATTTTCAGGATCTGTCACAAAATAAGAGTATCTTTAAAAAAATTCAAGATTCAGAAAACCCCATTTTATGTTAATCAATGGTAATTCCCAAGTCTCATTAGACAAAATGAATCCGATCTCCTTCCTCATACATGTATTATAATTTAAGGCTATTTCACAGAGATATTACTGGGATATCTCACAAATGATGAAGTTCACAACTTTATATAAACTTATAATATACGGTAACCATAATATTAAATTATTAAGATAGTATATATCGTAATATAATTTATTAATTTTTTTTTATTTGGCCTCTATGATAATAAATAAAAACAATTGATCTCTCTCTCCATTATTCTTTAATACACCCATATTAGCTTCTCACATGAAACTTTAGAAAAAATATTCTCTTTAATACATAATATATTTATGATATGGTATTCAATACACTCACTTTAGTATTCAATGATAGTGTATGTATAAGAGTTATTTCATTTTCATCTTTTATCTCTCTTTAATACTCAAGATATTCTCCACAATATAATATATATTTTTAATATTTTTTAATATTATATTCTTCTTCCCTATTTTATTCATGAATCACATGAATATTAGTATCATAAAAAGTAATTTGGAAAAGTTACCCTCTATTTGAAGCTCCCTAGTTCTTTACCTAAGACTGTGAGAAAGATCTTCCTTTAAACCCCTTTAATACTCCATTTTAATCTCCATGTGATATCCATAATTGTTAAATCTTTATCATTTCATAATAACCAAAGAATATTTATCTATACATCTCTATGATAACTTTCCAAAATACATGAAAAACATAAAGTTATAGCAGAACATTCTCTTTATCAGGCACCATGGAATGCCATTCATCTCATAGAAATACTATTTATCAAATTACATATTCCTTCATGCTAGATTCCATAGGGATGGATTCTCAGTCTTCCCGAAAACAATTGTATTCTTTAATCAGCTTCATTTATAGCCAATATATAAAACTATATAAATATATGTCAATTAAGTCACTCACAATAAGTCAACACTTTTCAATTATTTATTACAAGATTAGTTATAAAATCATAATATATACCTTAACACTTCTAATAATTTGTTTACGAAGTACACCAAGTAGTATAATACATTTCCCATTACCATGGTAAGTATCACAATATTCATAATTATTTCTTAACTTAAAAAATAGAATATTCATGCATTTATAGAAATAACATGAATACATTTCCCCATATTTATGCATCTCTAAGAATATATCCAATGGAAATAGATAATAATTTTTTTCCATTTTAGTGGTATCTTATTTACCATATAAATAGTTGAATAAACTCACTTCCAAGCTGCCAAGTGTTTTTTTATCTCCCTATATAATATTTAAAATTCAATATATAACCCCATCTTACTTGGGACATTCACTAAATATGATTGGGTACTCCAAACTCCTTCCAAGATTCTCATCAGAACACATAATTATATCATGATCATTGAAAATAAATACAATAAGCACCACGTGTGTTCAATAATATTAAGTTATATATATTTTAATATTTATATATGAAATAAAAGATAATTTTTTTCCATTTTATTCTCTCTAACCTTTATTTATGATAAATGAAATGAAACTTGATAGGGGATGATATCAAGCCACTTAAATTCAGGTTCCATCGATAATTCCACTCTATATATACATGACGAAATATCACAATAGAAATATATAAGGACTAAAATATTCTACAAAGCTATTTATAGAAAACTATAATTTGATACCAACTCAAAATTCTATTCCGAGACCCATTCAAGAATATTTTCAGGCTAATCAAATTTTTTTGGATAATCACATTGGGTTTTAAATAAATTTTCTACTATAATATTGAAAATAACATAATGAAATTAAAAAATTTTCAAGTGTTTATTTTAAAAAATAGTCTCTATAAATTCTAAAAAATATATTCACTCTTTATATCACTGATAAAAAAACCCATCATCATTAAAAATAAAAATTCTTCTTTTAAAATAAAGATGATAAAATATTCAAACATACCATTTCAATGTTAAATTTTTAATTACTTTTCAAAATTATTGATTTTCATGAAATGATTATTCAAGAATATTCTCAAATTACTCCTAATTAATGTATATAATCCACTTCATATAATAAATTTTGATAAATTCGACAATTAAGATTTAAGATATCAAATGTTGATATATTTTTAAAGATATAGTTAATTCTTATTTTATATATCATTTTGATGACTTGGTTATCAACATAGTTCTCCCTATGAAAACATGAATCAAATTTAATTACTAATATAGAAAGGTTAAACACACTATATATGGGAATCAAGTGGAAATCCATTCCTACATATTGAGATAAAAAAGTTTGGGAATTAATTATCGACTATGATATTACATTCTTTTAATCTTCCTCTTTAGAAGTACTCTTGATGCTTTATTTTATGAATTTATTACCATTAGTCTGCTTTTTATGAATGGCCATATTTCTTTTTTCAACTAACACAATTCATGTAAAATACTTACTAATAAGAAACAATAATGAGTATACATCTCAAGGTTATGGATTCACATTATTTATAATTCTGAATTGGGATTTCAATTTGATTAAATAATTATTTAAAAAATGTCCAGCCAAATTATAGCCCTATAAAACTTCTCTAAAATTATTAAGCCATAATTTCATTAAAAAATCTATAATAATTTGGAATATTTATGTGAAATTACTTATTTTACTATATAAATTTATTTTTATTATAATTATATAATTTTCATTTCTATTTCCATTTTATCTAGCCAAATGATCATGTACTCTTTTGAAGCATGTGTAGATTGCTTTGAAGTCTTACATGTTTTCTCAGGAATGTATTCCACTTGGTAAATAATTTTATTTCTTTTAGGAATTGTCTTACTTGTTTATTTCATAATAGTTTCTCCATAAATATCAACACACATTAATTGCTTTAATAATTACATAGTGTGTACTCTTCTACAATAGTAGAAGCATCTAATTCCCTTTTGTTTTGAATTTATCTAAGTATTATTAAGTATGCATTGAAATATATTCTCATTTTATTATTTTTTAAACAAAACTGACCTTTAATTATATTTAGATTTAGATTTTTTGGTTTTTTTCTTTAATATTTTTATAATATTCTTTATTGTTTTGAACATGCATACATCTTCATAATTGCAACATTAATAATATTTTCCCCAGAAATTCTCAAAGCATCCAAATATAATTGATATAAAAATATATTTATCCCTATTTTGTGTACTTTTATTTACCTAATATTCATCCCATGATTCATGATTCATTTTATTTTCATAGGTTGTTATATTATGAAAAAATTAAGTACCCTATGCCCAAATCTTTTAACGCACTAATAATTGACAACAAAAAATATATATTTTTATTTTGGGTACCGATCTAGAAAGATCATTTTAAATACTATTTTTTATGAATTTATATCTAAATAATGAATTTTTAGGGGAATTATTCTCTTAGACTTACTTTTATACAACACAATGTACTCCTGGGTTTCACATGAATTCTCTTTGTACATTATTTTTAAATTTTGTATTAAACCCTAAACTATACATGGTAAAAGAATGAGTGAAAAATAATTTTCAAGAATAGATGGTACCTATTTGATAGATATTTGTATATATTAATTAGTAAACGATCTATAAAAAATGAAACCTGGATATTCTCACAAACTGAGACCCAAATCGAACCATCACATAGCATAAGGGTATTCCCAATCCCCACAGGTTGGCGATTAACACCCAGAAATCAACAACAAAAACAACTAAAGGGAATTATTTCACCCAAACTGAATTAGATAATTGGACATATAAGTATACACATGACTTTAAGGAACAAAAAAAGTGTAAAAAAATTCGTATATGTCATGGAAATTAGAAACAAAATAAGCGATAGAACTCAGAAGTATCTAAAATTATCCAAGATAAAAGTACAAAAAAAAGAAAAATAGCTTCTCCATGAGATAACATGTGAAAAATAACACCATATCACCACAGGATACCTAGAAATAGCTAAAAAAACCACATCCCTCATTGTGATGCCTTGAATTTACTTCCATAGAAATATATAACAAGGTCCACGCACAGTCAAAGGGGTGAACATTGATTGAGCTAATAATGCATAGTAGGATCCCACCCAAGTGTTACATACAATGTTTTGGTACAGTAATATGAAAATTCTCAACATTAAAGAAATATATGCATGATAATTAGTTTAGAAGTTTTAATATCATGATCATGATAAAACATTTTCCTTTTTTTCAATAGTTCCAAAATTATCTAGGTAATTTTTTTAAAACATATATAAAAAATATTAAAGCAATCAATGCATGCATCATGAATCATATCAAATGAAAACAAAGTAAAAAATAAATCATATGTAACACATGAAAATGATCACTATAGGTCATTATTGGTAGAACAATCTGATCTAAACATCGATAGTTGTGCTAAAAAAGTCACCAAATATACGAATCCAATATAGATAGAATATGAAACCCCATAAATCAAACCTCTCAATAGGTCTAACAAGTCCATAGAAAAATGGGCCTAGAGAGTATAGGAATACCCCATGAGTGACCCCTATGACAATATCAATATATGATGCCTATTAATACACCTTCCCCCTAAGTACCCAAGGGTTCCCATGTTATATGTTTTCCAAACCATTTCACAAAACTATGTTTTGATAACCATTTCATAAATATATTTCAAAATACATTCATAATAACCTTTCCTTTTACCAAAAATTGAGAACAACATATTTTCTGAAACAAATATCTTTAGACACACACAAATCAGTAAACCAATCATAATATTTTATTTATAATTTTTTTATCAAAACCAGAGAAATCAAGGATCACACTACACAAGACAGAGATTGAACCACCTACCTAAAACTTGAGTTACACATTTACACCATAGGATCAAACCACATAAAATAATTAATTGAAAAAAAATAATACCCAATAATCAATCCTTATATCTCAAAATAAATTTAATAAGAAAAATATCAGTAGAGGTGATAAAACAGTAGATACTACAAGAAATTCACATGCCTCACCATAGCCAACAAAAGGCTAGCCTCTAGAATAAGATCATATAATGGATATATAAAGTATGAAGAGAATCAACATCATAATACCATTGAATCTTATAATGTAGCACAATGATAACAATATGACTAAAAAAATTAATAAGTAGAAAGATCATTTATCCAGAGAAATGGAGAATAACCACCACAAAGATAAATCGCTGAAAAAAGGATCCTAAGGAGTTGGGATCCCCAAAATATCTGATGATAACTCCCAGGATTCAAGATAGAAACCTGAAATTGACTGAAAATAAAATTATACATGCCACACATAAAATAAATAAACAAAACACATTTCACTATGTAAATCCTAGGTTCACGATGTAAAATCTATGATAGGAATATATGCTAAAAGCGCATCTTATCATAATAAAAATACCTCTGATTTACCATGAATCTATGTGAACTATTTTCATGACATATAAATTTTTTTCACGTTGACCCAATTCACGACATTATCTTGAAAATAGATTCACATCATGTAACCCATTCATGATGTGAAATCACTTGGTAGGACGACTCTATAGAAACACTTTAAAAAATCCATCAGTTTAACCTGATCCACAAAAGAAATTCTCTTAATATTTTTCACATTTATACCTGGGATCCATTTATTATGAAAATACATCCCCAAACATTAGGTCATTTACCCCCTAAAACACTCTTTCACATTATTAACTTTTATTTAAAGATGATAATTTTTTACGCTAATTATTTTTTCTAAAGCATGGAAATTTTTTCAAAGGAATTTCTTGTCTTATTTCACCTCCTAGATTTCATTGATCTACTTATTCATAAATCTAGAGTAACATTATTCGTGATATATTTTCATTTCACTAATAGATCCAACTTTCAAGGATAATTTTACATATGTCAACATTATTGTTTTAAAGCCTTCTCTATCTTTTTGCAGTTATATTGAAGTTGTGTGATCTCCCCCAATATCATTATACATGAAAATAAAATAAAAGTGATTATTTTTTAGGATAACTATATAGGTTATCATTTAAAAAAATTGATTCATCTTTTAATACCTTATATAAATGGTTTTCTCCACTAGTTATTGGTTCCTCTCTATCTATGCTGGATCTAATTTCTCCATGATCATAACATGTTGATGAATTATTTTCTCTATATTTACTCTTGAGCATTTTTTTCTCATCACAATTTTCTTCAGGTTAAATTTTACCAATAGACATAACAAAATGAACTATACTTTGATTATCTTCAATTATTTAAGAGTCATTGTTCTTTTATTTCATTGACGTGATTGTTCTTAATTTCATCCATTATGTCTACGATATGGAACTCATATGATTGTTCAAATCATTACTTCCAAAAAATTTGATAGAGAAACTCAAAACATAAAACTTATAAACCTTCATAATTTTGGGAATCCAACCAGAGTAGAAACCATACCTCTTAGATTAATCATTGTTTGAATGGAATTATTGTGACCACATTGAGTGAGTGGGGGGGGGGGTCAATGTGATATGTATTTTATTATTTAAAATATCTATCTTAACTTAACACTTAACCTATTGGGTTAATGTTTATCACTCTCCTTTTCTATATTATCTTTTTGTTTTCAAGAATGTAACAAAGGTAGGAAATTAATGAAATTAGGAACATCGTGATTAATTAACGAGGTTAACCTCCAACATACATGACTACATCCCCAAGGTATATTGGTTGTTAAAATACATGTACTAAACATATAATTCAATTATCAAGATGAATATTATGAATGAGAATATCACTAAACTAGTGACATTTTAAAAAATTTAGAATTACGTTCAAGAATCAATTAATAGTTTTGAGGCTCTGGTAGCAGGAATGCCTCTCCCAACAAAATATAGGAATTAGATTGATCCTTTTAAAGTTGATTAGTGGTAACTCTAGAGTCTCCACCAGACTAAATGAATCTGATCTCCTTCCTCAAATATAAATAAATCTTCTAGGATTCCCCACCTAATGATTAAATGGATATCCCATAAATGTTGTAGTCCTAGTAAATCTTCAACCATATCATATAATAGAATTGTATGATTCAATATTTAAATTTGATATATTATAGTATGTATTGATTTTTTTTCTTTGTTATGAATGATAATAATAAGAAAGAATGTTGATATATCTCTCTCATCCTCATTATCCTTCAAAACACATAGATAAATTTCTCACACAAAACATTTGAACTATAATTTTATTTGAAACAAAGGATATTATGGATAGAATCACCAGTTCCCTCACTCCCTTCCTTGATGATATCAAATATATAAGTGTAATTTTTTTATTAGTATTTCTATTTCCTTGATTCTCAATATATTCTCTATAATATCATATCTTGTTATTATCCCTTTTCTAAATTTGTTTCTTATTTTTTTCATTGATTTAAAGGAATATGATTTCCATAAAAACGAATATGAAGATTTTCCTCTTAATTTGTGATAACCATATTCTCTATCTGAAATTGGTCAGAATATCCTCATTTAAAACTCTTTAGATATTTTATTTTTAATATACATACAATATCTTGAATTATCGTGGATTTTCAATTTGAATATAACTATAATAAATTTATCTCATTCTCTTCATGTAAATATATGCAAATACTATCATATAATGAATATATCTTACAATAATCTCTTCATCTTGCACAATAATGTGTTATTTTACCAATTAAATTAATATATCTAAAATAATAGAACCACCTTAATATTTTATTTCATCCTAAACACACTTTATATAATGATCTTCATCTTCATAAAGCATAAGAAGTACATATTATTTTTTCCTCATATTTTAGATCTATTAATTAGATCATGGATTATAAAATCATGTCATGATATTTAAAACTTGAAGGACACCAAATCATCATCTAATTTAGTTTCTAGAAATCAATTTTTTTCCCACTATTTGAAGAATAATCTTATATAATATGAAGTTTTTCATAATAAAGTCTCCAAATCTCATGTAATTTTCATATTATTACACATCACAATATACTAAACATTTTTCCATATTTATTTTTGTATCAGGGATCTTCTACATCTCAAAGGAGCATAATAATTTTCAAGATTCCCAAACAAATAAATCTTTTTGAACCATAGAGAAGTTCTTTAATTTTCTAAATTTTTAATTTTATAACATTGAGTACGCTGTACCTATGAGTTGGAGTAACCATATATATCCCATTATGGTTATAGGCTTCCTTAGATTTTTTATTCTGAGAAATATATATATATATATATATATATATCTCAATGGGATTAAATCAATTTTTTCAATTTCATAATTTTGAAGAATATTATATATTATCGCTTGGTTCCTGAAATATTATACATTAGGATTTTTACCTTTCCACATTTCTATCTTTTTGATGATATTATATATCAGAGTGAGCTCCCTGGATCTTTAATTTTTTTTTTCAAAATTTAAAACTCTTACATATCACTACATGCTTCAATAATTTACCAATATTCCTTTTATTAAGTTCTGTAAAACCCATTTGTTTTAGATATATATTTCAAATTATTGTGTTAAAACTCGGAAACCCTTGGATAGTATCCTATGAGTACGTTTTTTCTTTATGGATTTATTTTAAAATTTGTAGCTTTTATAACTTATTCAAATGTTATTATAAAATTTTAAAATCTATTAAGAGATTCTATAACCACCCAATCTCATTTAAAATTAATTTTAATGATTTTTGAATTTGAAAAATTTTCTTTGAACTATCTAACCAAATTCCTAAAGAATATTATGGATTATGTGTACTCTTATTAAGATATTCAATGAAACTTAAATTCCCTAATAGTTATAACTTAAATTTCTACATTATCTAGCCATTATAAATCTTTTTTAAAAACACATATCTAATATCCTTCATGAAAGATAACACATGGATAGATTCCCACTCTTCTAGTGATATTTGGTCATCATCAATAAGGTTGAATCAAAACAAACATCCCATAATCCATAAATCCATTATAAATAGTGTTCCCATGATATATCATCACATGTTATTTATTTAATACAAAAAATTCTATAATCACCATATGTAAACTATTTATTACTTGAATATATTTATACCCTCCCACTATCGGCTTCACCTAGGGTTTCCCTCTGAAACCCTTTGCTGTAGGTATAACGACATGTCTATGGATCATCCCTTCATACCTATATTATTCTCTTCCCCTCTTTTCTCCTGCCCTGATTTCTTCCTACCAATAATTCATCTTCTGAGTGGGTTATTACCCATTTTATATTTATAGTATTTTCCACTCCTCTCTTGTTTTGATATCTTTTTTTTCATTCAGAGGTGTCTTTTGTGATCACTCGACTGTTGGTGTTCTATTTTTTCCAACGTCATCTTCTTTGATTTGTGATTTTTCTGAACTAATGAAGGTTGGTTCGAAGAACATGGTCTCTCATCTACTACTTTAACCTCATGATCCTAAAAGGATCTCAATTTTGAATTTGAATCTATGGATACAATGAGGTTTTAGGAGTTTTAGTTTAGTGGTTGATGTTTTTCAGGAACCTTCTAAGTCTTATTGATTTTTGTTATATTGGTTATGGTTTTTTGGCCTCGTTAGTGAAGCAATTTTGGAGCCATCGACCACCCATTCCTTCCTCTGATTTCTCAATCCAATACACCTAACCAAGGTCGATTGGGTAAGGATTTCTGAATTTGTTTTGGGTGTTCCGTTCTATGGATGATGACACTCTAAGTGTGAGTACCTTTGTTGATGGTTCAAATCATGGTTTGAAATCATCTTCATCTAAGTAAAGTTTCAGTATTGTTTGTTTTGGTTGGTGTTTATTTATTTTACAATAATGAAGGTCTATTTATTTTTTATGACACTTGATCTATTTTTTTTCTATTTGGTATGACTCAAATTTTTTATTCATATATGTAATATTGTGTTCTTATTTAATGGTTGTTTGAAATGATAGTGTGCATGTTTTTGGTGATGAGGATGGTTTCTGAAATGCTGTTTTATAGAAGGATATTTTTGATGAGGGTTGGATCGTGAGGCAATAGGCTCAAGGAGGTGATGATGGTCCCTATTTTAAAATTTGAAAAGGGTGATGTGTCATGGTGTGCATAGAGAGGCATATATGTTGCATGTCATTTGAGTCATTTGAATTTAGAATCTAGGCATGTTTTGAAGGATTTTGGCACGGTGTTGATGGGTATGTTTGATAATATGACTTTTGAAATCTATAATTCATATTTTTTGGATTTTATATAGGTTCCCAATTACCCTTTAAGTGGGTTCATCAATAAAATAAAATATGGATTGTGGTGGTAACAAAAATAAAATCATCAGGAATTATTGGAAATAGTCAAAAAAATTCAAAATATGAATTGATCTTTATGAATATCTATAATTGAGGAATATTATTTATTTCAATGTTTCCATTTTATTTTCATATTATTATTTTTATAAATGGTGACATTAACTTAATTCCAATATCAAATTTTATTTTTCTCTACACATGAAATGTTCATAACTCAAAATATAATCAGACCTTGCTTAGGAATTTCCACCAATTTTCTTGGGTACTCAAAAATAATTCCAATATTTCTTTTACAAGACATATTTAAACAATCTTATTCAATAAAAAAACAATAATAACTAAGTGGTTTCATCAATTTCCCCCATTATATTTGTTTTAGAAACTCAAAAAGAAAATGCATGAAAATATTTTATCTTCAATTTCACCGTCTCTGGACTTTATTGATGCTAAATAAAAATAAAATTGAGAGAGTTTTGTATAGACTACCTTAAGGAAATGTTCCATTAATCATTTAACTATAATTCATTGTGAGAAATTATTTTTATAGAAATACATTGGGACTAACATAGAAAAAAATCTATCCATAATAAAACTATAATTCATTACCAAATAGAAGTTCATTTCACAGGAATTCCCAAATTGATTTTATAGATGATCTCATTATTGAATGTATCCACATGATATTTTCAAACAAAATACTTATACTAATCTCAACAAAATATTAAAAATATTCAAAATAATTAGTTGGTTTTGTTTCAAAAATTATCCATTAAAATTCCAATGAGTCAAATTTCATCATCTATTTGGATGTTTTAGAGGGTATGGCTCTCCCATCGGTACCGGGCCCGTGCTTCGTTTACACGGGATAGCTTGCCGTGCAGTGATTGCTTGGGGGAACTGGTCTTCATGTTTTTGATGATAAGTAGGGGCTTTACTCTGTAGTCTTGAATGTTTTGTTTGGCTTTGAATTTTGTCTGCAGAGACATGATTGTTGGTATTGTCTTTGATGTCTGTTTGGGTTCCCCCTTACCCCGTAAAATGGGATTATGATAATAAAAAAAGTAATTTTCAATCATGTGTTTCATACTATTTTGTGTTAATTTTTTAAGTTTGGGGAGATTTCTATTCTCCTAGTATATTTTTCATATTTTAATCTCCCAATACAGTGTAATAAACCCATTACAGTGCAACCCCAAGAAGTCTGTCAGTTAAATAATAAGATATTGAAAAATTCCTTAGTGCGACCCTGATACTAGATTTTATGATAGGACATAAATTAGAATAAGAAGACAAACTACAACATGGACCCCCTGATGATCATGTGTGTGCTCTAGTGTATGGTCATCCACCATAGAGATGTCAATGAAATTTAAAAAAATGGTCCAATTTTGGTTATATTAAACAATGGTTAAACTACCCAGTTACTTGAAGGTGGTTGACCACGTATAATAGGAAGGATAAACTAGTGAGGTATAGTTCATTCAAAGAACATACATGGTTTTAAATAGGTTCATGAGTAATATGGTGGTTATCCTCATTTGTGCATGATAACTTGAATGACTCTAGGTGTATACCTGATCTATATGGATTTCAGTGAATGTTCAAGGGAACAACTAAGATATTATATGATAGTAATTAATAATTTATTTTTGATATGGGAGAAGAGATTTTAGAGATATTATAAAATATCCTTACATATTCCGCATAAGTGTTGTATCTATACATATAACCCTATTTTAGAAAGAACTACACCATAGCCTCTATTTTATGTCTTGGAATACATTATGTTCTATAGCTCCAAAACTATTTATCGGACGAGTGATTTTTGTAGATATGTGTTTCCAATAGCCTGATCCCTTAAATACTGTAGTATATCTCCTATATCGAAACCCAATTTTGGTTCCTTCAATAATGGTGAATCCAAACCTAGATCCTAGGGATATCTGTCACATAGATCTTTTAGATTTGAATTTTTAATTTAGTATAAAACACTACACTTCAATATAGGCATAAACACCATAGAAATGATCAATCCCTGAAATAAATTCAATATTTTTAATGATTCTTTGTCGTTATATCTGTGTCTATTCCATGGACACTATGACATATTTAATCATATTTTGGTTATATTTTAAAATGAATAAATAATTTTTGACACCATAGAAGGAAGGAAACTAAATATAACTTGAAAATAATGTGGAAGAAATACAAGGGTATGAAGAAGAATCTTACATTTATGTTTAAACATCTTTGTTTCTCGTGGATTAAAGACACATCTAATATTAGTTATGAATGTTCTCAATTTTTCATATATATTTATTTATAATGTATTTTTCTATATGAATTAGTTTTCCTTGATATTTTTTATACCACTCATGAGAATCGACCATGTTTCAATGAGTGAGTAGTGATATCAAGGATAGTGGATCAGGAGTAGGAGGACACATGCATGGTAATAAGTGAAAAATTGAATGGTGAACCAATTTTTGAAAAATAGTACATTTTTTCTCATTAAATATATTTATAACTTAATTGTACATTTAAGGTGATGGTGATTAGGTGAAGAAACTAAGATTATTAGGGAGACTGAGAGAGTGAGAGGTGACCTTTTCCTTCCACATTTCTTGAGATCAGATTATTTCACCTAGGTGTGTTATAGGTTACCTCAAGGGATGAGTCGACAAGCCTAGGTAAGAAATGTTTGTGTTGACCAAGTTTAACTATAGTTTCCATGGTGTATAATTACTAGTATCCTATGTTGATCATTGAGAGGTCAAATAAATTTCTTGTAGAACCCTATACTCTAAAAATGGTTCACATTCTATTCATTAATCCTCGTTTTCAGACCATAAGATGTAAACAGTTCATATTCTTGTGACTTTAAATTAGATTTTACTTTTTTTATTTCCCAAACATGTTTTTAGTTTTATAGTTTTAGATAATTAGGATAATCACTTACATAGTAAACCCATATATTTTATCTGGACACTTATACTCAATATCTATTTTTACACCAAAGGAAACCCTTTAAAAAAAATTGATTTCATTTCAAGACATATTATAAATATATTCATCATAAAATATTATTGTTATTTAACAATATATAATACATGTGAAAAAAATTTTAAAACCTGGGATGATCACAAAATACTCAGTAAGGTAATAAACAACGGAATGCAACATAATACATGAGTTAGAAGGCATAACCTGATAAAATAAAAGTCAAGGAGTATAAATAATCATAAGGAAGCATGAAATTTAGATCATGGAATATTATGATAATGTAAACACATGAAAGTGTAAAAAACATATAACATGACATAAACATGAGTCAAGGATAACATCCAAGACAATATCACATGGTGGACAGAGTCCCATAATGGATTAGGTATACTCCCTAATACCATACATGAAATCTCATGAGAATAAAAATTACCCAATAAATTATAGAGATATTTGGGAACACCCATAATAACATGTTCATTAATATGTGTTCCAAATAAATAATAAAACATTCGTAATAAACATAAGCGTTACTTATGGAAAGAAATGGGTATCGAATTCATGTCATGAGGCACAATCAAAGGGTGTATCATAATGGTATACGTGAAAGAATGTATTTTAATCCTAATTGGATATTAATAAGGGAAAATATGAATATTTCATGAAAAATATTTCGAAATTAATTGAAAACCATAAAAAGAGTCTTTAATAATATTTGGAAATAGGTCACTTTAGTGTGGTTTACGTGAAAAGATGAATGACACTTTAAAGATGACAAATAATATTTGTTTTTATAAAACCATAATTTAACTAAAATATATTATCATAATAAATTGAGTGATTTTAGGAAAATATTTTTATCTTATAATAGTTTATAGATTGTACTTGAAAATTTGTAAGAAACATAGAGGTTCTCTTTAAATGAGATTTATTATTGGGAGGAATTGGAAGGGGAACCTTTTAAAATATATAATTCCTCTTCAAGTAAAGGTGAATTTAGATACAAATATGTTTTTCGTACATATAAAATGAATATAGGAGAAGTATATTAGAACAACGAAGAGGTAAATTAAGGAAAATATATAGAAAACTTAACCCAAATGAAATTTTGTGGTTTAGAAAGATCCCTTTTATAAAAACTAAAAACTAAACCTTTTTGAAAGAATTTTTGAGAAATTTGAAAATTCACTTTTTAAAAAATTAATTTCCATATAAATAATTTCATAAAAATAATTTTAAAATCATGGGAATTAAAGAGAAATATTTATCCAATAAATCTTAAAAACACAAAAAATGATGTTTTTATTAAAGAGTCCCGTACAAAAATTATATAATTAATGTGGGTGTTAATAAATTTTATTGAAAATTATTATTTTATATAAGTGAAAATTAAAAAGTTTAAATAAAATAATATGATATGATATGGTATTTTCACATTTATTCTTTTCATGATTTAATTAATGAAGTGGAAGTTCAACCCAATAAATGGAAATTGTGTTAAGAAATACCTAACTACTTTGTAATTTGTCGAATCATGTGAAACATGAAAGTGTAACATTTAAAAAACATTAAATATCATGTGAATAAATAAATAAATTTTATAAAATATCAATTTATATTTATATACACCTTATAAATATATTTTTGTGCATAACATCAAAAATATGCCTCAATAAAATAAAATTGAAACAAAGTACTTTACCTTGAGTCTGACTCATCACATATATTGTTTATCATATTTAATAATAAACTTAAGATAATTTATAAATATTTAGAACCCTTTTAATGTTTATTATTAATTTTATATCACTTATTACCATGTTATAATTAAATTATTATTTATGTTCATGTTAGATACTTTGATGATATTTGTAACTGTAGTTAAAAAATTACTTTGGTATAATGTCTATAAAAAAGAGGTCAATATTATATAATATACAAAATACCATTAATTACATAATAATAATTATAATCATTAAATAGGGTAAGTTTAAGAATAAATAAAATAGAAACACTTTATGAAAAACAATACCTCTTATTTAACAAGGTTATAAAAAATGATTCCTATTATAATCATGGAGACGTTAAGTCATACGTATGCATGAGTAATGTACCTTTTTTTCAATGATCAATGTAGAGAGAAGGTAATTATTATTTTATCTTTAAAAAATGATGATAATATAATTATTATAATATTAATTATTTAAATATACTTATATATCATCCATGTGATGTAGTGATAAAAAATGAATCACGTCTCTTCGCGGAGGTGTTAATTCACACGTATGCTTGAATGACATTATCATTTTTATGTGTATGGAAAGGAAATAATGTAAATGAAATATTATCATCCATAATGATAAATATGTAACTAAAATCATATTTCAAATCTTAATTCCATCATTATAAACTATCATGAAATGATTATGGAAAATCATTTTTTGGTTATCAAGGAAAGAACACCATACACACTAACAATGAATACTTTTACCATTTGATGGAATAGGAGGTGGATATAGACAACTGCAATAAATAAATAAAATATAATTCTATTGAGGATATTTTAGTTAATATTTTTTCATGTTTTAGGTAAATTTGAATTAAGTGGAAGAAGAAATAAAACAGAAACATTTGATTAAAAACAATACCTCTTCTTTGAACAATATCCTTTTCTTGTTTCCATAAGACAATTAAAGATGGTGTTATAACTAAAATAAGGTCTTTATAATGTGGTTAAGGATTATATAAAGATATTTTTACATATATTTTCTGTGAAAAATATGTTTTTATGTGTGATAAAAAGAGAGGAAAATGTACCCTTTTATTAGAGAGGGAAGGAAAACTCTTGGAATTTATCATAATATTACATTAACATAAATTAATTTTTGAATAAAGATGGATAGTAAGTGAGTTATTTAGAATTTAGTATGAGTATTATCTGAAATATTCTCATCCAAATTTTTTTGGACAAGTTTAGGTCACATTATTACCTTTATCATTAAATTTTTCCCTTATTTGACCCTTTTAACCCTTTCCATGACAACATGGGTTTTTACTCTTTAAGGGACCATATAGTTACTATAAACTTCCAAAACACCCATAAATGAATAATGGATGAAATTTTAAAACTTATTGTAATTATTTTACCGAATCTAATATTTTTAAAAAATTTATATCATTTTAATATAATATTATTTATTTAAAATGTCATTAATGTCTATTTAAACATTATTTATTACATTGACTTTTAAAAATTTCAATACTAAAATATAACTTAAATTTTTTTATAACTTACTAACATGAAAAAACAAATATTTAAAATTCTTATATGTCATTAATTATCCCAAAGTATATTTTTTAATATATTTAATAACATTTATTTGATTTTTCGAATAATTGAATAATTATTACATCATCATTATGTTGAAATTTATGGTAATTATTTCATTACTAAATTTATTATGTAAATTACGATGATGTATAAAAATTTTGTATTTTAAAAATTAATATTTATGGTCAGTGATATATTTTAACAACCTAATCATTTTTCAAAAATTAGTACAATATTTTAACCATAACTAGCATTCAAATAAAAACCAAGGATCATAAAGTCTAGTTCTTTTGGAAGATTAGGTACATAAGAAGAAAACATGAAGCAAAAATAAAAATATATTTTATTTAACATTCATAATTAAATCGTAAATTCCATTGAGTATTTACATCTACATAGTATAACCTAGGGGATACATAAACAAAGGTATGATCTCAAAATCCTAGTAAGGGAATAAGCATATGAAAAAAACATAGCACAAGGGTTAGAAGGCATAACATGACGACATAAAAAAGAATATAACATGAACAAAAATATGGAAGCATAATATATATAGAATGGTATCATATTATCATATAATCATAGAAATGTGTAAACAATATAAAAGACTACTTAATCATGAGCCAAGGCTGACCACCAAGACCATTTCACCTAGAGGATAATGATTTGTGGAGAACAACAAAGACCATTGTACATGGAGGAGCATGAGTCAAATGTAACCACCAAGACCATATCATGTGAAATATTAGGATACTAAACATTTACCAATGCATTTTAATAGTATCCAGGTGCACCCATCATAATATGTTCACGAATTTTTCTTCCATAAGAAGAATCTAGTATATGGGTTACCCATGGAAAGAATTGGGCATCATAATCATGTAATAAGGAAAAATAAAAGGGAATATCATAATAGTGTCATTTAAAGAATTGATATAAATCATACTTATACATTAGTTAAGAAAAATAGGAATATATTATGATAATTTATATCAAATCGAAGTGAAAACATGTAAAAACTGTATAAGAAACATTAGAAATGAATTTTTTTGTTATAGTTTAAAGAAAAATATTAAAGATAATTTAATGTAAAAAATGAATATTTGTATTCATAAAACAATAAATGAACCAAGATATATTTTTATTTTAAAATTAGTGATAAAAAAAGTGGAATAAAATATATTATAGAGTTCACTTTAAAATGGGTAAGAAATCAAGAAGTATCCTATAACTGGACGTGTTTATTGGGATTATTTAAGAAGAAAACCTTTTTAGATATGTATTTACCCATAAAAGAAGGATGATATGATTTGGTAAATTAGTTTGTAACATATAAACATAATTTATAATAATAACATAAAAATAAAGAAGAATTACATGTGGTAAATGATAGATAAAGTATAACCAAAATGAAAAATGGTGTTTTGGAAGGAATCTCTTACCTTATGTCTTGAAGTGTTCAACACTTGAACTTAATGTACTAGATAATAAAATTAAATCCATTAATTAATTAATTATAAACCTGTATAAATGTATTTTACTTAGTATATTTTCATTAATTTAATTAATGGACTTTTTGAGGGGTTATTAGATTCAATTTCATTATTTGGGACCATTCATTTACTTTATTTTCATGATTAGTTTAGTTGTATACTTGTATGGAAAATCATGTAAAATGAGAATACATGTCCATAATTGGTATTATATGTTATTAATAAAATTAAATAATAATAAATGATATTATATATCATAATTTCCATATTCCATGATGATTCATTAGATAAAATAATAATGATAACCATTTAGATTACTTATGTGTTTTCTCGATCATCACGAACTAGTTTTGTTTTATTAATTAATATTATATACATATAATAGTTACAAAAGATTATATAAGCTATAATACATATATTATAATTTTTATTAACCATAAAAATTTTATTATGACCATCCTTGAAGGTGTAATTTAAAAACGAAAACAATTCATCCATGATGGTAGTATATCGACACCTCACAGATGATGTTTTCATTTTTATAAAAAAGGGAAGGGGAAAAGAAATGATGATGGGTTATTCAATTAAAAAAATAAAATTATCTTTTACCAAATATAATACAGTTATCATGCCACTTGGATAAGTTTATCCTATGAGAGGAAAATATAAGAAAATAAATTATAAAAAACGTAGAGGTTTTTACCACTGAAAATATTCTCCTTGAGAACCATCTTAGAGTAATTGGGTATGGTATTTTTTTGAGACCAAAGGATCATAGATGTTGGGGAGATACTTGGGAAGATTATTGGGTATAATTTTGAAAATAAAAAAGGATTTTTAGGAGTTAGTAGATGAGGAGGTGATGGGTGGTTTTTATAGTGGAGGAGAGGCGGTGTTTTTTTTTAATCATTTTTTAATATTTTGGCTAAAAATATGAATAGTTTGAACCTTATCATTAAATATATTAAATAATTAAGGATAATTATATATTATATTATTACATCATCCATAAAAAATCTATGACTCAATATTACATGTATTTAGCTTATTTCATAAATTATCGTATTTCACTATTCACAAAATTCAACTATTTTAAAAAAATTCAAAAAATTCACCCTATACATTTTTTGTTTTTTTGAATTTAAAATTGAAATCCAATTTATGATTTTTTTCTAAATATTATAAATCTAATTTTTAAATAAGATCATCACTTACTCAAAAAATACTAATTTTGAAATTATAACTGATTTTATAACACTTTGAAAAATTAATTAAGGTCCAATAAAATTATCTTATAATAATTTGATGAAAAATATTAATTTAGGAATATATTTCGTGAAAATAAATTTTCTTTTAAATCATTATATTAATTATAAAATTATAAATAAGCATTTAGGCTTTACAAAAGTTCCAACACTTAATTTATCAATTTTAAAACATATAATTACTTATACTGAGATATAAATATATCATATTATCATTTAAAAGATACCTAAATTTTATTTATACATTCATTGGTGAGTTTTCTATTCTATTTTTTGGGTTTCAATTATTAATGGTTACATTATTATTCAAAACGTCATGTTACTATTCTACTGGTCTCGGTTCTTTAATTTCTATAAATACATCCAATTTCATTCATTCTTAATTTATAAAGTTTGGACTGTGTTTTTGAAGTGGTTTTATGTGATTTATACTATATGAAAATAATTTTAATATGGTAAATTTCATTGATATAATTTTGGTTCATTACATATATTCTCGATAAACACATATTAAAAAATTATACTTATTAAATTCATGAGTATGATATATTTGACTTTTCTTGAAATAAAATATTTTAAATGTCACACTCTCTTCGAAGAGAATTAAAAAAGTTATAAATTTGATCACTAGATGATTATTTTAGAATATAAATCATGTAATAAAATATTTTCAAGTTCTTGGTCATTTTTTAGTCCTTAGAATTTTATTTTTACCCTTAATTACCTAATTTACCCTTTACCGTGATAATAAAAATCAGCAATGTTACTATTCATATAGGCTAAAACTAAGAAGGGCCTATTTTATTAATTTGGAAATCCTGAATCCAAATAGGGAATAAATTTTTGGAAAATTAAAAACACATAACCTATATAATTTAATTTATTATTAAACTGAAAAAATGAAATGAAAAATAGTTTTTTTTTGAAAACATTTATTTTTAATACATAAATTTTTATACTAAATTATAGATTAAAATAAATTTCAAAAATAATAATTGAATTATTTTATATAAAATTTAATTAATTAAAATTTAAAACTAATCCAAAACACAAATTTGACCTTGTAAATACTTTGAAAAATATAATTTAAAATAAAAAACCATATTTGTCACTATTCATTGAAAAATAATTTTTTAGAAAATTAACAAAATTTCACCATAGAAAAATTTTGATATGATGATTCCAAAATGTAGTTCATTTTATGAAATAAATTTTCTAAAATCTTTAGAAATTATTTATATTATATATACATAAAAAAAGTAAAAATTATTTTTAAAGAAAAATGTATTTTTTTTGAAGAATAAAATGAATTCTCAAAATTATTTACAGTTATTTAAAAATAATAAATTAAAACATTATAAATGAGTATAAAAATTACATATTTCATAATTATATTAATACTAATTCCAAAAAATTTAATGGATAAGTTATATCTTTCACATTTAAATAATAGGTTTTCATTGTTTGTTTAAACTTGGTGTTTTGTATATTTGATGCAGTCAAACATAGTCCATTATTTTGAAATTATTGTTTTTTTAAATTATTTCCCATTTTTGAAATTACCGTCTTTAAATTTCAAATTCAAGCTCGGTAACTAAGTTTTAAATTTTTAAATTACCATTTTTGAAATCCCACATCAGAAAAATAGTTAATAAAGCATTAATTTTAAAAGAAAGTAAGGGATGCATAAAAGTCACATGACATAACACATACTCAGATTCCATGTAGGAAAACCTAGACATATAATAGAAAACTATATATCATGTTCTGATATATGGTAATAGAGAATATGGTCATTACAAAGTTAACCATCACAAAACCATAAATATGTTATGGGTTAAAAGGTCATTGATTTATTAGTAAGAAAAGAAAACGGATAACGTTTCTATTTCAAAATCATTTTCCTAAAGTTATAGAATTCATTTAATTTCTAAAATAATAACATAATTAATCATACATAATTTAAAATTATAGTTTCATCATTCAATTATTTTCTACCATAAACTTAATTTTTTACCAAATTATGAGTATTAACGATCAATCTTTCATGCCTGAAGATTTTGAATCAACTTCTCTAAAATCAAATTATCCAAAATATATTTACGATCTATTTATATTTTCTTAAAAAATTTACCAAAACAAAATTATTTAGGATAAGATAAGATAATTCTGCAATAATAATAAACCATTAAACAAAGAACATCTTCTTTTAATATCCATAATTCAACAGTAATACCCAAAGTTCACCATAGATCATTGGACTATCCAAAAATTTGACTAAGGTTGTAACCCAATAATAAGAAAAATATTATCACATATAATTCCATGAAATATTTTAACATTTAAATCTAAATAACATCAAATACTCTTGAATTATTGTATAAAAAATTAATTTGCATAATAATATTCTAGATACACTATCCATTTCCATAAATAAACCAAATCACCATAAATTAAAAATAAAATCATACATGCTTCCAAAATATAATTCAAACTTTATTCCTTAAATAAAATCCCTTATTATTTATATTACCTTGATCATATAAGGTTCATAATTTGTGAAAATATTTCAAATTAACATTTATCACTTAATCACCAAATCATTTTTTATCCCAGGAAAATATATTATACAAAATATATGTCACCAAAATCAACATATTATTCATCAATGAAATAATTAAACTATAAATAAAAATTAATTCTATGTGGGGATTCACATAGGATTGTTGTAGGAGATGCACAATTTTATCCCTTCGGTTGTCGGTTCAACTCTTATGGCCTTTCTGAACACGATGGGATGTCACACTGTCTGTGGGTTGACATTATTATAAAAATACCTTAATATAATACTTATAAAATCATAGAAATGTTGGAAACACCATCACAATAAACCTAAAATGTTTTGACCTCAAGGTTTTATCATACCTTTCCTTTTGCATCCAAAAATGTAATAACCCATAATTACCTTAAAAATAAATCTTTCCAACAATATCATCAGTTACCTTAAAATTTCATAACATAGATTCTAAAAGGTGTTCCTAATATATTGGTATTTTGAACAAACTTATAATTATAAAAAAATTATGGTGTCCCTAACTCTTAATATTGCCTAACTTGAAAACATACTAATCTATAAAGTTGTCAAAACCCTACTCTGATACCAACTATAAAGACTTAACCTTAAACCAATCATAATATATTGACTTTAGATTAGAATTTAATTTTATATTTCTGAAATATAATCTAAGGTTTATTGTTTTAGATAATTAAGATAAACACTTACATAGTAATCCCATAATTTATAAGAAGATACTTATACTCAGTATACAATTTTTACAACAAAGGAAACCCTGTTATAACAAAACATGATTTTTTAGGACACATCATCTTTAAATTAATCATGTAATATTAGTTTTTATGTGAAAATATATAATACATGTGAATGAAATTTTAGAACTTGGGATGAGTGCAAAAAGATCAATAAGGTAATAAAATGGGAATACAACATGAAACATAAGTTAAAAGGAATAACCTGATAACATAAAAGGCATGAATTGTGATTAAACATAAGGAAGTATGAAATATAAAAATATAATATTATAATCATGGAAACATAATAAATTTTATAAAACATATAACATGACATAAACATGATTCATTTCTAATAAAGTAGACTATAACACATGGTGGACAGAGTCCCATAATGGATTTAGTTGACTCCCTAATCCTATAAATGACATCTCATTAGACTTGAAATTTCCCAATAAACTGGAGATATATCTGGGAACACCCCTCATTAAAATTTCATTCATTGTTTTTCCAAATGAAGAATCAAATGTAAGGAATAAATATAATGGTTACTCATAGAAAGAAATGGGTATCACAATCATATCATAATATATAAAAAAGGGTTTATTATAATGGTTTCCATGGAAGAATATGTTTAAATCATATTTGGAAATTAATAAGGGAAAATAGTCATAGATCATGGTATATTATTCAAAATGAAATAAAACTAGGAAAACTAGTGCCAAGGAAACTTTAAAAATGAGAAACTTTAGGCGGTTCAAGGGAAAAGATTAAAAATTATTTAAGGAGGAAAAATGAATATTTGTTTTTATAAAACTAGAAATGAACTAAAATATATATTCATGAAAATATGGGAGTTTTTTGAAAAATATTGTTATATTAAAATAGTTTATCGAGTTTAATAGAAAATTGATCAGAAACAGAGAAGTCCCATTTAATCGGGCTTTCTTATCAAGAGAAATTGAGAAGGAAACCTTTTAAAATATGTAATTACCCATCCATGAAAGATGAATTGAAATAAATATAATTTTATAGTACATATAAACATAATATAGTATAATTATATAAGAATAATGAATAGATAAATTTAGGAAATGTTTGGGAAAGTGTAACCTAAAGGAAATATGGAGGTACAGAAAGATCCCTTAAATTAAACCTGAAAAATAACCCTTTGGAAAAAAATTTAGATAAATTTGAAAAATAACTTTATAAAACATTAATGTTCCTATAAATAATTTCTTAAAATTAATTTTAAAAATATGTACATGAAAGAAAAATATTTCAAAAAATAAATATTTAAAACATTTCAAACAATTTTTTTGCTAAAGTGTCCGTTACAAAGATGAGATCCTTAAATTGAGCTTTAATAAAATTAATAGAAAATTAGTATTCACTATAAATCAACACAAATAAATTTTAAATAAAATAATATGTTAATAAAATGTATTTTAATATATAAACTTTGAATTACTTAATCAACAGAGTAGAAGTTCAACCTAACAAATGGAATTTGAGTTAAGAAACCCCATACTACTTTTTAATTAGTAGAATCGTGTGGCACCAGAAAGTGTAACATTTAAAAAAACTTTAAATATCATGAGAATTAATAATATCATAATATAACATGTAAATGGGGAGTTATATACAACTCAAAAAATAATATAGGTGCGTATCATACACAATATGCCTCAATAAATGAAAATTGATACGAAGATCCTTACATTAAGACCAGGTCATCACATACATTTTTTATATTCTTGAATAATAAACATTTGTTAATTCTTATTTTATTTAAAAACTTTTTAATATTTATTATTTATTTTATATCACTTATTACTATGTTATAATTACTTTATTATTTAATTTTACGTAATATGGTTTGACGATATTTGGTACTTGAGTCCCAAAATAACTTTAGTATGATGTATATTGTCAGTGGGGTACATATTAAATAATCTCCAAAATAAAATTCATGGTATAATAATATTTTTTATACAATAATTATACTTTGAAATAAATTCATTAATCATGGGTGTGAAAAAAGAGTTGCGTTAGAATCATGGACATTGTAGGACGTACGTATGCATGAGTAGCGTTTCCATTTTTTAATAATCATTATGGAAAGAAGGTAAGTATTATTATTTTTATTTAATTATAATAATATAATTATTAAAATATTAATAATTTAAATAGCCTTATATATATTATCAATGTGATGTTTTGGTAAAAATATAATCACATCTCTTCACAGACATGACAATTCATCGGTTCGTGAGGTGGTAGTCCACCATACCCACCGACGATGAATTATTTCCCATTTGATGGAAGATGAGATTGATATGTGTCATGAAACTAACATCATAAAATATCAATATATTTAGGATACTATATTCAACATTTTATCATGGTTGTATAAAAATTTTTTGAAGTGGAAAATGAAATAAAATAGAAACTCTTGAAAAAAATAGCACATATTTTTTCAGATAATCTTCTTTCATTATCACATTAAGACCATTAAGGTTGGTGTTATGCCTTAAATAAGGAATCTATAATGCAGTTATGTATTATAGGAATGGATTTGGAAATATATTTTTCTAACCAAATAGGTTATGAAGTGTGATTCGATGATAATAAGGGGTTCCCTTTTATAAGAGAGGGAAGGGGAACACCTGGGATTTCCAAACTATTAAATTAATAAAAATTAAATATCAATCAAAAATGGCTCCAAAGTTATTTATTTATAATATATAATGAGTATGGGTTATCATAAAATTGTTTTTATGATATGTTTAGGTCACATTATTACCCTTATCATTTAATTTTCACTCTTATTTAACCCTTTTAACTCTTACCATGAAAACATGTATTTTTACAATTTAATTGTTAATAAAGTCACCATAAAGTAAAAAAGGACCCATAAATGAATCATCTATGAAATATTAAAACTAATCCAAATCATTTGGACAAATTTAATATTTTTAGTAATTTTATATTATTTAATAAATTATCACTTTGTTTAAAATATCATTAATGTCAATTTAAACACTATTCATTACTTTGAATTGTATAAATATAGAAAAAAACAAGATAAATTCAAAAAAAATATTCTAATGCATCCATAACATGTCAAATTAATCTATAAAATTATTTTATGACATTAATTATCTCAATGGACAGTTATTTTTATATCTTTAATAAAATTTATTTTATTTTCCCATTAGTTGAATAATTTCTACACCATCATTATGTCAACATTTATGGAAATTATTTCATTATTATTTTCTAATAAATTAACATTATGTGGTTAAATATTTTATATTTTAAATTAAATTTTAATGTTTATGTTATATTTTGGATAAACCTATATTAAAAATGATATAGTTATTAAAATTACGAGTATGATATCTTTAACTTTTCTTGAAATAAAATATTATAAATGTCACAATCTCTTCAAAGTGGCTTAAAAAGGTTATAATTTAAATACATAGAATATTTTTGTGGGATATAACCCATAAAATAAAATTTTGTGTCATTTTTGAGTTCATTTTTTATGTCCTTATCTTTTTTCCCTTTATTACAGAATTTACCCTTTTCCATGGTAATACATGTTAGCAGGGTTTGTATTCATATTGGATGAAAATAAAAGGGTAATATTTAATTAATTTGGACCTCTTGAATCCAAATATGGCATCCATATTTTCAAATTTCTAAACATATAAGTTTTAGGATTTAATTTAAAATTAAATCAACAAAATTTAATGGAAAACATATTTTAAAAAAATGACTTCTTAAACATAAATTGTTTTAAACTAAATTCCAGGGTAAAATACATTTAAAAAATAAATTTTTAGTATTTTTTATAAAAATAAATAAATTAAAATTTAAACTTAATCAAAAATAAATAAATTTGACCGTGTAAATACTTTGAATATTATATTTTTAAAAAAAACCATTATTTTTCACTATTCATTGAAAAATAAAACTTCTCAAAAAATTATCAAAACTTGACCATAAGAAAATTTGGATGCTCTGATTTAGAAAATATAATTCATTTTAAAAAATAATTTTTATAAAATCTCTTGAAATTAAATATATTATTTGTACATAAAAAAGCAATAAAATTCATTTTTTTGGAAATATATTTTTGAAGAGTAAAATTACTTGTAAAAATGTAGCACATATTTAAAAATAATTAATTGTTAAATTATAAATGAGTAATAACATTAAATATTTCATTTTTATATTAATAAAATTCATTTCCATAAATTTAATGTCTAGGTTATAATGACGACATTTAAAAAATAAGTTTCCATTATTCATTTAAGCTTGGTGTTACATTTCTTAGATTTTATCAAACATAGTATTGTTTTTTAAAATCTTTCTATGTTACAAATATTAGTGGTATTAGTGAAAGGGGACTCGTTCTTTGGATTTCAAATGTTTGAAAAATTTCCCTAAAGGTTAACAATGTATGGGGTTATGTCATGATTCTAGAACAATTTAAAGGGAAAAATGGTGGAACTACAAAACCCAACTCACTATTGAATTTTTTTTAAACATTTATACTCTTTTTGTTTTATTCCTATTGGTTGGAAGGAGTGATATTTTATTTTTCATTCTAGGAGATGTATACATGAGCTGTGTCCCCTGCATTTAGTCAAGGATCTTGGATTACCATGAGCCACTTGAAATTCTTCATTAAATTGAGTGTTGTATATTTAGAACTAAGGAGACATGATGAAATATAATCAAGCAGTCTATGCTACTCTTGATGAGCTTACCAAACTTGTTGGTTTTAGATAACATGCCTAAAGGTAGATAACACTTATAGAATATGAAATTCCATCCATAAATTGAGATACACTTCACGTAGTGAATCCTACCATCCATAAAAACAAATATAGATGAAACCAAGTATCCTTCAGATTTTTCATAATGCTATACAGTTCATAAGCATGAAAAATGATGATCCCCATAGTCATCTGTTGATGTTTCTTGAGATATGTGACACTGTTATAAATATTTGATTTTCATATGATGTCATATGCCTCCGATACATTGTATTGCCAATGATAGGTAATGATAAGGAGTGTCTAATGTCATGTACTCTATGATACATCACTAAATGTGGATAAATATCAAGGATTTGTTTTGGAAAAAGACTTCCCACCAGAAAAATTACTAAAATTTGGCTAGAAATCTAAATTTTTATTCAGTATAATGGTGATTATACTATTATTATTGGTAGAATTCGAAGGAAACATTATGGTGATTCCCTCATAAAAATGATAATTTATGACTAAAATTACTAAGATTTTGTTGGTTGGAGTGAGTAACTTAGGAGTGGGGGGGGGGGGTGAATTGAGTACCCAATAAAAAATTTAGTTAAAAAATTTAAAACCAAATATCCAAAATTTATTAAAAACAACAAGATAATCAAAACAAAAGAATTATATAATTTTAATCTTTTATAAATTTTATTATAGTGGGATTCAAGATCAATTAGAAATGATATTTGAAATAAATTTAACTTGTGAAACTAAATAACTTAATCAAACCATTTATATAAAAACAACTTAATATTAACTATCAATGTAGGGGATTGTTTCTAATTTTAATAACAAATACCATTTTAACTAAAAATATAAAATATAGAAAAATATAACTAAAAAACATAGTGGAAAAAAACAATGGGATCAATCTGAAGATGATACTTAATCCCATCCACTTAGAATTCACATATTTCCCAATATATTATTATATCAATAATAAGATTCAAATACTTGATTAGGTATTACAAACAATAACACACAATATGTCCATGAATAAATCATCTTTTGTAGTTATATGTGGGAAGAAAAAGAATACTGGAAAAGAAAGACCAATTCCGTAGTTTCTATTGGTAAACAAAAATAATGATGGTTGAGAGAGTTCCTAGAAAACTCCAGTTTAAGAACAATAGATAGTTTGTAAATAAAAATATAGAAAGGAAAAATGATGTATTAATGTAAAGAATAGATAGAGTGAGAAAATGATTAGGAATAAGAAAAATGATGTTTCTCGATCCTTGATTCTTCATTTTTTCATAGGTCTATGAATAATTATTGAAAAGGAGCTCTCATAAGTTATTCAAAAAGTATAAGAGAAAAGAGTATGGTAGAGTCTTGAGAAATATTTTGATTTTAGTTTTTGGATGTTCTAAAAATATGTCACAAAATTATCTTGATTTAGAATAAAAATGTTTTTGTTTTTCATTTTATTTCTCCCAATACTGGTCATTAGTTTTCATTCATTCCACACACACTCTCACATAAGGGATATCTCAAAAACAAATATCTCTACATGTGAAAATATTTATTTAAAAGTTATAACAAAGATATCCTATCTCCTCGTACTAAGAACTAAATTAGTAAACCTATGACTTTTTCTTCAATGAATTCCTGGAGTGGTTTATGAATAATTATTAAAAAATAAACATGATCATATCTACATTTAATTATTTAAAATAGTCAATGGAGGAATTAAATTATAATAAAAGATATAATAGAAATGGAAGCATATTGAAGGTATATCCTTATTGATGGTAGCATAGAACAATTATAGTTTAAAATAATTTCATCATGGTCTAGAAGTATAATAACTAAATAAAAAATATATCTGGATGATGGTAGATCTAGCTATAGGTAGATCTCATTGGCAGTAAATCTTGTTGGCGATAGATTTAATATGATGGTATAATATTATGGTAGATCAGTTAGTGATAGATGTAATTAACTAATAAATTTGGTCTAAACTAACATCAGGTCTATTGAAATAATGATGGATATCCTCAACATTAGATCCACCACTGGTAGAGTCTTATAGTAGATGCAACCCACAGGTAGATCTAAATTGAACTAACGATAGATCATCACAACCAATTTAAGATCTTTATAACTAATGATAGATCTTTACATAGCTGAATTTCTTCACAAAATGATGTATTATCATAATAAATTAATCATATTAAAAACTTAATAATAATGATTTTTTATCATTAAAATAAAGAGGTTCCAAATATTTTATTTTGGATTTCAAAATAACTATAGGTCTATTGTTGATTCTACTAAAGGTGTAGGGTTGATGAGAAATACCTCTACCCAGAGAGTAGTATATCTAGTTTAGTAGAGTACAAAGCTGGACACCTAGATTAAGTCTATGTCTTAGATAAAATAGTCACACTTTTCACTCAATAGTCTACGATCCTCAACTAAGCCAACGCAAGAATTTTCATATGAGATTTGAGTAGTTCCTCACATTTTATATAACTATCATACAAGAGTAGAAAGATACTCTATGGATGATGAGAACTTCATCAATTACCACCACCCCCAACTATGATACCAAAATTAGTACGGATAGGGAGTGAGCCTGGTTTAGAAAAAAATAGGGTTTTGGTGTTGGTTCAGGGTATAATTACAAGCACAATAAAATTTATTTAGGTTATTATCAATGATAATATCCAACACGACCTGCTGGACATGTTTTTCATTCCTCATGAACATAATTTCAATAAAGGTTTCGTCATCCTCCCAATAAACCTTTTGTTTCTCTGAGAAGATGGTGACAAAGTATATAAAATATAATTTTATTACCACATTCAAGAAGAAAGTGGAATGAAAAAGAATGATAATTACTTAATAATCCATTAGAAAAAATTGAGTAACACTACTGGAAAAGGGACCTTTCCCAACAGTTGTGTACCAACGGTTCAATGAACCGTTGGCATATCTTGTTTTTCCCAACGGTTTATAGAAACCGTTGGGAAAAACCCCTCAATGCATAGTTTTCCCAACGGTTTCATACAACCGTTGGGAAAGATAGGTTTTTCCCAACGGTTCCTAAGAACCGTTGGGAAAAGTGGTGAAAAATCTTGTTTTCCCAACGGTTCTATGGAACCGTTGGGAAATGTTGGTCATTCCCAACGGTTTTTAATAACCGTTGGGAAAAAAAAGCCCCAAATACCAAATCGAGCCAGCGGCCTCCCCACATTCCAGAAGCATTCAGTTCATGTCCTCCTGGAGCGATTCCTTGCAGAAGGACCTCCCAATCCCCACATCTTCCATCAGATCAGCACCTACCAGGTTAGACTCTTATATTTTATCAACGATATAGTTCCAGCTCTTATAAATCATATACTTCTATTCTTGATTTCGTTATTCCCAATTATTAGGGTTTTTGTAAAAATTTATGATTGTTTCATGGTGGTCATGTGCACCACTATAGGTACATTGATTCACTAATTTATTTTGGTATTTCCATAAAATTCGAATACAATTTATTAATGAATCAATGTTGAGTGTTAACATGACATTCATGTTCTTTATTTAAAGTGTAAACAAATACTTATATAGAATTTCCTTGTAAAACCTGATGGTTTAACTCTAGTTAAATGGAATCATAATTTTTTATGTTATTAATATTTAGTAATTGGTGAGGTGAATCATATATGTATATGAAAAATGGATCAAGATCATTTAGTATTGGATAGAATTATTCCCTAGTAATGTGAGACCCTTATGTTGTGGGGTGAGTATGGAGTAGTGAGATATATTGCTTGTTACTTACCTTTTTTCAATTCTATGAGGTAATGATGGCATGCACTCATTTTTTGAGATCTGTCAATGTTTTTATGGTTTTGATAGTGATCCATGATGTGTATCCTAGTATGTAAGATCCTCACTACTGGAAACTGGAGTTTTCCCAACACTTACATACCAACGGTTTGGTATAACCGTTGGTATTTGAGAGGTTTTGCCAACGGTTCTTGGAGCCGTTGGGGATCAAGTGGGCAAGTCTGGTCAAGCTCTAACGGCTAGTTTGACTTTGCTTACCGGCTGACCGGTGCTTGCCCACCGGCTGGCCGGTGCCTTGGAAGGTGGAGAGAGCTTCTGCCCAGGAGCCACCGGCTGGCCGGTGGGAAGGCCACCGGCTGGCCGGTGGTGAGACAGTAGGTCTCACTATTCCAAAGAGTTCCACCGGCTGGCCGGTGAGGAGGCCACCGGCTGGCCGGTGGTCTGGACAGAAGACATCCCATTCTGTCTGGGCCCACCGGTTGGCCGGTGGCCAGACACCGGCTGACCGGTGGCACCTGGCAGAGGGCAAGCCCTTCTGCCTTGTCCACCGGCTGGCCGATGGGCTGGATCCGGCTGGCCGGTGCCCTTACCGGCTGGCCGGTGGTCCTACACCGGCTGGCCGGTGGACTTGAAAAAAGTCCACTTTTCCTTTTTTTTCCACTTCTTGCTCCTGAAATCATGCCTATTAACAAGAACACTTGAAACAACATTAGATCACTATGAGAGTGATTGTGATCATTAAAATCCAAGAGAGTGGGGTACAACATTCCCTACTCTTCCTTCAAAAGTGATTGACCATGTGTTTTTAGGCAAGATGCGATGTGATTGTCCATGTGTCTTCAGGTGAGATGTACTATGATTTCCCTAGTGTTTTTCGATGAGGTGTGATGTGATAAGGCTATAATAAGATGTGGCATGTGGTTGGGGTCATGTAGGGTAGGAGGATGGCACAAGGTTGATGTTATTCATGTTCATGATACCCTACTAATATGGTTATGGGATGAGTCATGCTGTTATGTGATATAACACATTAAGTTCTTGTTGGTTTTACATTTTTTCAATAACACATTTGTATGTTTTTTTGACATGTGTAGTTGATACCTTGATTATTTTCTTCCTTTATCGTTTACTTAAATGTATATTCTATTATAGTTAATGCCTATTGAATTGTTTATGACAAAATGACTTATATAAATTCTTTTTACAGAATGGACAGAAGTTGGATGTATGAAACCGATCGGATCTCAGATGATTTTCAAAACAATTTGGAGAGCTTTATAGATTTTGCATTTGACAATGCTTCAGATAGTGGTCGCATACACTGCCCATGTTCCAATTGTGTTGGTAGACCTTGGTTGAGCCGTGAAGAAGTCAGCTACCACAACAACAATCCATGGGTCATATGTGACCTGTACGAGGCAACCCGGGTTCAATCCGAGTCGCGGTGTGGCCGAGATCAGTCTAAGTGGCTCTCTTTTGTTTAAAATGGACACCATTTTAAGTACATACGGAAAACCGACCAAACGCATTCGGTTTCCATTGAAACTTTAGGAGAACGATCCATGAGTCATATGTGACGTGTACGAATCATCCCCGCCTCAATCCGAGCCGCGGTGTGGCCGACACCGCTCTAACTGTGTCTGTTTTGTTTAAAATGGACAGGATTATAAGTGAAAAGAACAACTGGCATACGCAAAACCGACCAAACGCATTCAGAATCTTTTGATAATTTATCACAACGATCCATGGGTCATATGTGACGTGTACGAGCCAACCCGGGTCAATCCGAGTCGCGGTGTGACCGGGATCAGTCTAAATGGCTCTCTTTTGTTTAAAATGTACACCATTTTAAGTACATACGGAAAACCGACCAAACGCATTCGGTTTCCATTGTAACTTTAGGAGAACGATCCATGGGTCCTATGTGACGTGTACGAATCATCCCGCCTCAATCCGACATGCGGTGCGGCTGACACCACTCAAAGTGTCCGTCTTTTGTTTCAAAAGGACGTCATTTTAAGTGAAAAACATCAACTGACATACGGAAGACCGACCAAACGCATTCGGATTCTATAGATACTTTAGCACAACGATCCATGGGTCATATGTGACGTGTACAAGTCAACCCCGTCTTAATCTGAGATGTGGTGTGGCCGACACCGCTCTAACTATGTCTCTTTTGTTTAAAATGGACATTATTATAAATGAAAAGAACAACTGGCATACGCAAAACCGACCAAACGCATTCGGAATCTTTTTATAATTTATCACAATGATCCATGGGTCATATGTGACATGTACGAGCCAACCCGGGATGAATCTGAGTCGCGGTGTGGTCGGGATGAGTCTAAGTGTCACTCTTTTGTTTAAAATGGACAACATTTTAGGTACATACGGAAAACCGACCAAACGCATTCAGTTTCCATTTAAACTTTAGGAGAACGATCCATGAGTCATATGTGACGTGTACGAATCAACCCCGCCTCAATTGGAGACGCGGTGTGGTCGGCACCACTCATAGTGTCCGTCTTTTGTTTCAAAAGGACGCCATTTTAAGTGAAAAACATCAACTGGCATACGGAAAACCGACCAAACGCATTAGGATTCTGTCGATACTTTAGCACAACGATCCATGAGTCAAATGTGACGTGTACGAGTTAACCCCGCCTCAATCTGAGGTGCGGTGTGGCCGGTATCACTTCAGGTGTATGTATTTTGTTTAAAATGGACATCATTTGAGGTAAAAATATATGGTATAGAAAAAACCGATCATATTATGAATTGAATTTCAGATTCCACGTATAATTGTCATCTAAATTTTAAATTGAATTCTATATGAATTATGTATGTTTATGAATTGTAATTTAATTATGGATTTGTATAGTTTCAGGATCCATTATATGTTAAATGTGTATGAATTTGTTCGTAATTAAATATGTATGTTTTATTTTATTACTGGTACAATAGTTGGATCGAAAATGAGGTGAAAATGAGGTGAAAATGAGGTGAAAATGAGGCCTGATGACTGGTGGTGATAGACAGGGGACAGGGGCTGTGCAAATTGCAGGGTGCTGCAATTTGCAGCATAGGGTATGCCAACGGTTTTAAACCGTTGGCATATAAGTTTTAGCATGTCTTTTCCCAACGGTTCTAAACCGTTGGGAAAGACTTCACCAATTCCCAACGGTTTAAAACCGTTGGGAAACTGTTCCACATGGTATATCCCAACGGTTTGGAACCGTTGGGAAAATGTGTGGCATTTGGTTTTCCCAACGGTTTTGGGAGAACCGTTGGGAAAAACTATCCCAACGGTTCACCCAAACCGTTGGGGTAGGGTAATTTCTATGGGCCTATTGCAACGGTTACAAGAAAACCGTTGGGAAAACCTTTCCCAACGGCTTACTTCCCAACGGTTATGAGAACCGTTGGGAAAACCTTTCCCAACGGTTTCAGGGGCTTTCCCAACGGTTCTGAACCGTTGGGAAATAGTTTATTTCCAGTAGTGTAACATCAATATGAATTTGTAAAAATATTTATATAAGTTGAATGAGTTCCCCATTAGAGTTTTTTAGAAACACTTATGTTTTTAAAGTGGAATTCAAAGTGATTACATTGAGTTGTGGGAGGTAGATTCCATCAATAATTGGGAATTATTTTGGGGGGTCAAGACAATAGTAGAACCAAGAAAATAAATCCTAAAAGTGTAAGCAAAAGGAATCTGAAAAACAAAAATAAGTAAATAAAAATTAAAAATTATCTTTGAATAAATATTTTTTATTATATAGGAAACTCCCTCTACTCCTAGAGTGAATATTCCTTATGAAGCTAGAGTAATATTGAAAAATTATTTTGGAAACTCTCAATCACTGGCCCATCAACATACCCCTTGTAGAGGCCATCTCTCATGTGAAAATATATACCAAATTCCTTAAAGATTTTTCTCTAATAATAAAAATTAGACGAATTTGGTATGATATATTTGATTGAGTAATTATTTGTTTTAGTATAAAGTAAACATCCCCATAAGTTAAATGGCCCGAGGAGTTTTTCAATTTCATACAAAATCTGAACATGTACCTCTAGAAAGGATAAGTGCGATGTAGGATCAAGTATCAATATGATGTCACTAATTTTACAAAAATAATCTCGGATTGAGTGATATAAATTTTTCATGAGTTCTATACCAACAAGATGACTAATTATGGAATCATCTGCGTGGGATCATAGAATATGTGGTGGTAAAGTGGAATAATTTACGTTTCCACCTGATTTTGGTATCATAGAGATAGAATAAGATGGAGTGGTACACATTATCCATAGATAACTTTTTCTAGCTACAGAAAAGGCACTCATTGATGTAAATAAATGTCATTTTATTTTATTGGTGGGTGTTGAGAAAGTAGAATTTTTCATTTACAAAGCAGTAAAACATAGAACTAAAATGGAGGGTTGTTACTCAATTATTACTATAAAGTAATACAATTATTTTTCAAAAATTATTGAAGAAGAATCCATCAAAGAATGAACTAAAATTTCGGGGGTTGAAATAAAAATAGAAGAAGAAAAATATATCCTATATGTTTTTCAAGAATTTTCTAGATAATCATTTCTTGATATATTCCACCATTTGTATGACCATCGATGTTAGAGGCAAAGAAATAACCTATAAATATTTTCTATCTTTTTCTATGATAAGTTAGTCCTTACTTGTTATTTTAAATGAATATCTGTCTTTATAGAGGGATAATAAATTTATAGTTGTTTTGAAGCATGATAGGATGGCCATATCCTAAAATATTTCCCATATAAATGGTATTATCCATTCCATGTGCACAAAAAATGGTTATTAAAGGAAAACAAGAGTCCTACAAGAAAAAATAAAATATGGATTACTAAACTTATGAAAAAATTTGCAAAATAATTATGTTTTGATGATTTTGGATGCTGGTATCATTTTCCCAGTTTAAGATAGTGAATTGTTGAGACCTGTATAGGTTGTTGCCAATTATGGAGGGTTGAAAATAGTAAAAAACATGATGAGCTCATTTCCACTTATATTTTAAAAGTCTTGAGGGTTTTAGTTTACTATAAAATATTGAATGATTCAATACTTAAGGATAATTTTGTGATTCCTTTTATAGATTATATGTTAGAGAGAGTTTTTGGGAAAGAATACTATTTTTTGTTAGATATTAATTCGAGCTATAATCTGATCTCCAAGGAACTAAAAAACTAGGAAAATAATACTTTAAAATGTCCCAAAAAAACCTTCACTTAGCATAGAATATACTTTATTTTGTGTACTAAACTCATGAATTAAACACATTAATCCCCATTTCACTTAATCACCACTAAACAATAATAAAATATAATTAAACATGTTCTTATTCAATAAAAAAATAAAACAATATTCAGTGGACAATTTTTGAATTTAGATTAATTAAATTAATGATATATATAATAGGGTCCACAAACTGAAAACATGAAATGTTCTAGGGAGTTTTTAAATCTATTAGATTTTTAACATTTAAAATTTATAATTATTTTAGAAACTAACAACATCTACTAAGATGTATCATAGAGGAAGTACATGGTCGATCCAATGAGGATGTATAGAATCCTATCAATAAAATTTAATCTAAATGTTCAGTCATCCAACTCATGTCACTATATTATTAAATAAAATTTGGATAAATTAATTATGTAAATTATATTAAGGATAAACAAATCCTAAACTAGACATAAGATATGTTATGGAGGATGAAGATAAGTGAATATGTTTCTCGTGGTGGTTTTACTTTAATAAAAATCATTCTTCCCTATTCATGAGTTTAATCCAATTTATAGTTTTGTGTTCATTTGAATTAACTAGTTTTACTTCGTGGCCCTAACTAATTATATAAAGTCTAGAAAATCACTTATTTAAGGTAATATATAACAATCCTAGGTGCATTAGTTTATATCTTTGAAGTGAAAGGTGGAGTCATGTCATCTCCCATTCCCCCACTACCCTATATTACATTAGGTTTTGTACCCTAATATATGTCACTCTCATTAGGTGATTATGTAATTTTCTATTAATTAATAACAATATAATAATAAATAAATTAGTCAAATTAACAAGTAATGAAAAATGAAAATACATGAGTTATTCTCCCCTTTCAACACGTTTCACCCTAATTGATGAATTTAGCCATGCCTGGATGATGGTTCATCAGTCATGGATTAACTAAATGTTTTTATATAGGCAATAGAAAAATAATGCATTTATACTTATTAAAATTTGGTAGGGAGGCTATATTGTCTTTTAATATTTTTCATATTTAAGAATTTCATGGATTCTGTGGTTTAAGAAATGATTAAATTAAATCTATGCCTCATGTTCCAATAGTATTAAATATGATCAAAGGATTACCTCATCCATTTTTATGTAATTAAATAAAATTATTTTTTTATAAGGAAAAAAATCATGTTCTAGTTGTGCTTCAAATCCTATGTTCTGTTAAGAAAAGTTTACAAGAAACCAAAGTCCAAAAATGGATCAATAACCTCTAGGGAAATTGGGATAAAAATATTAGATAATGAATTCTTGGCATACACATTTTCTCTAAAAAATACAATGTTATAAGAAGAATAGGAAAGAACTAAAATAATACCATTTTTTTAAACATCATAAAATTAGATTAAAAAAGTAAATTTTATAAATGTACCCCAATATATTTTACATTAATGGGAATGAAAAATTAAAAAGTTTCCAATAGAAATGTAAATATCTACTAAGTGAGGATTTCATCTAGGTTTTCTAACAAGGGTAAAATCTCCAAATAGGTAATCCAAGGATTCATCCCCTCGGTTAAATTGAACATTTTCCTCAATGTCTAACCGAGGATAAGGGGTTTAATGTGAATATTATATTTTAATTAAAACACATAGAAGTCTCAAAATAAATGATAAAATAAAAATTATCCCCAATTAAAGAATATTATTTTACTTGATCCTTAGATGAATTGATTCAGTATTGAAATCCTTGAATTGGGTTCTTCCTATTCACCATGACATCCTTCTTTTTTCATGCCTTTGAATATTTGTACCAGCAAAAACTTATTAAGAAAGTAAAAGTGCAGAGTCTATTCATTAAGCTTATTAAAATAGGTGGTAGTCAATTCGGTCACCAAGTTAAATCTTAAAACTAAATTTGAAATCTAAATTAAAAGATAAAATAAAATTTTAAAGATTGTGAAACCCATGTATCCATCTAAAATCACTTTATTTTTTGTCTCTAAGCTAGAACTCTTACCTTAGGTGTCACATAATTGTTGTATAAAAAAATGTTACCTTATACACATTAATTAATTTATTGAAATTATTAGCATGTAAAGTGATTATTCTTATCTTACTCAATGAGTGTTGCATTAAATCCAATTAAGAGGTGAACTGGGATGTGAAAAGTCTTAATGAATGAATATGTAGATCATAGCCTGACCACACCTTGTAGTAATACTATGGTATGTCTTCTCCCTACCACTCATGTATGATTTCAATAAAATATCTTATAGGTTTAAAAAATTTCTCCTACTCATATCAATGTTATTAAGATCATCTTCAAAAATTATTGCTATCCCTTATCACTCTTCCTTGGGATACTCTTCTTTGGAGTTTCTATAAAACTCTAAATAGGCTTCATCTATTAAGGTAGATTTGTTTTTATAAACCATGAAGTCTATAGTCATATTTTTAATTCTATAAGATGTGTAATAATTTATTAGAATCAACGATTCTTCTTCCATTATAATTTCATTATGTCCATCATGACCACTTAATTTCATCTCCCTTCCACAAATTATTCTTCATGTGTTTTTTGGTGTTGTGAGTTTAAAAAAACCCTTTCCTCTTTTCCATGTGTTGTACGTTCTTCTTTTCCCATGAAACTAGTGAGTGTATAATTGTTTCCAACTTCACTAGGTGTTGGGGGTTCTTTCTAACCATAAAGTGAAATAATTATCAATAACACATCCTATATTTCATTAATTTAACATTCCTCATTGAAGGTTGTGATGAATATGGTAATTTCAATTGTAAATTCCTTTAGTCTAGGTGTTAGAGGTGCCATGACATCTTTAAAACATGAAATAATTCCAATGATGTGAATATCCTCCTCCACATCTTCCCTAGTTGCCTCTTTTTAGATGGGTTCATTGGATATGTACTACTTAACTCTCACAACTACTATCTCATCAGTCAGATCCATCATTGATTTTTCCTCTTCTTGTAACTTTAATAGGGTGTCCCATACTTCATTATCCTGTATAATTTTAGTGAGTGAAAAAAATTATTCATTATGCACCCTCTCCTCACATCAAACCTTGTTCTCTTCATATATCATTACTTTCTATGTTTTCCTTATAATAAATGTTATATATGGGTTAGTCATGAGGGAACCCAAAATAATTCAATGTCTATCCAACTCTACTTGTTTTCTAATTATCTTATAATTTCTATAAAGTTTTGCTTAAATTTATTGTTTTCCCACTCAATATTAGTAGTTAATTCAAAGAAAGGTTGGGTCAAATATTCTCATAGATGTCTGTCATGAGGTTTTGAATGCTAATTGTTTTCTATATCTATATTTTCAATGAATTATAAGACCACATCCATATAATCATTGAAGGAAATATTAAAAAGATGCATTTAAAATTCAGGTTCTCCATGATATTAATTTTCTATCTATGGATGAACTTGGATTTTATAAATGTTGGTGGATTTCTTATAGTATTAGAAGTTGGTGGAACTCCACTATTTATTCTTGAAGTATTCATATCCAACCAAGTATAAATCATTCTATACCATTAATTATTGTCACCATAATGGTGAATTTTTTAATGTCCATGACACATAATTCTCCCGATTACTTATATCACTCAGTAGTGTCATAGAGTATTGATATATATATATATATTAATCCATATATAAACATCATGAATGAAAACAAGAATAGAAAATCAAAAATAAAAAAATTAAAATAAATATTAAAAATACTAAAATGAAATAATGAAATAGGAACAAGGGAGGGAAAAACTGAACTTAATTAATTGGTTTATCATCCATCATTATTTTTCATTTCATTTATCAAAAACCATTAAAAACATTTACTACACTAGAGTTTTTTTTTCAATTCTAATGTGTGTCAATAGTTTACAATTTATAATTGTTCTAAAAACTATCTCTAACTACTATGATGTAGCATTATAGAAAATGAATTTTATCCCCCAAGGAAGCTAGGAATCCAAGTGATAATCATCAATAGAGTTATTGGGTCTTCATAATTTAATTAGTAAATTATTAGATAAATGTAACTAAATTAATTAACTTTATTAAAATAAGCATAAACTACTCTCAAAATATACTTAAACTATGTTATGGAGGATGAAGAGAAGATAATCAATTTATAGGGATAGAGTTAATTTAAAAAAATAATTCAACTCCACTCATAAGCTTTATCCAATTTATTATTGCAAGACAATTTGAATTAACTAGTTCACCTTCTCCGCACAATCTAATTATACATTAGATAACTGACATAGTTATCAAGGTAATCAATAACTAATGTTTGTGTGTTGAGTTCTATCTCTTAAAAAAGAGGAGTCGAATTAGATCACTCTCCTCCACTCCCCTCTATAAAAATGTATTTTATCATCTAATATTCATATTAATTTAAAAAATATTAGGTTATATTATATTAATTAATCAATGGGTGATAATAATTAAATTAGTAAAGCTAAACAGTAAAGAAAAATGAAAAGATATTATGTACACATACCTTTCAACCCATTCCACCCTTTTATTTGAATTTAGCAGATCATGGTATATGGGTCACCAACTACGTATAGACTATAAGTAGTGGGAAAGGAATAAAAATGTAAATTAGAAATAAATGTGCTCATAAAATAAATAAATCTTCCATTAATTTACATAAAATATAACCAACATATGAATTTAATTATTTTTAATGAAAACCAAAACAGAAAATAACTCTACTAACAGAACTCTTAATGGTATATGCTAATTATCTTCTCCATTTTTTTAAATATATACCTCTATTGATACTAGTATTTTTCTTCATCTCAGGGAAATTTCATCCGTGTTCCTTGGTTCTTGATTCATACTCCTACCTTCGATGAACCCCTAGTGGGAAATTCCCTAAATTATTATTTATTTTTATTTTGTTATCACCCTCTCTCTGATAAGGGAAATATTAATATACAGTACCTTTAAAGTAGACTCACAACTTCTCTAAACATTTCACTGAAACACCTATAAAATAGGAGGTCATAAATTATATGTTTATATTACTATATCTATGGCATGGATAGATATACCACGATGCATAGATATAATGCATGACCTCCAATTATTATTTTATGAGTACTCCAATCGCGTAATTGGGATATTATTTTTCATTGAAATAATTCGGAAAAAAATATGAAAACATGGTTTTAATCTTCCTAAAATCATGCATGACATCCTATTCTATTCCATGAATCCCAAAAGTCTTAACTTCATCTTTTTTCTCCATCGAAACACGATGCAACATAGAAAATGAACTTCAACATAGGATCTTGTAGACTTCAAATACTTATTTATATAATATAGATAACCTATATAATGTATAATATTACTACATTGAAACCATTCACACACATCAAAAACCTTAATCATCTTAGAATATCCATGGCCACCATGAATTTTCAAGAATCCTTTACTACTGGGTTATCTTCATTGAAACTCTTATTGTCATGTGCATATGACCATGAAATGGGTAAAAATCTATAACAAAACCTAGTTTGTCTTAATATTCCTCCTATATTACCACAACAGAGATCCATAGAGGATGAACAAATAACTTCTCCCTCAATTTCCCAATGACACAAAATTGAACCACTCTAAAGCTCACTATGGTCTTATTCTCTCTTCAATTTATTCTTCCTTTCACTGTATGGTTTTGTAATTCCTTATTCGACATAAAAATTGAATACCTAATAGTCTCCCAAAATTTTTTGGATCTCCCATGTTGGTTCTTAATGATTTCAAGATTCATACAAATGAACCCCATATTATAAAAAAATGATGATTTAGGGTGAAGAAATGAAATGGTTGGGAATCGGGTGATTAGGAAGGGGGTCACACGCTTCTATGTAATGAATGAGACCCATGAAATAGTAAAATAAAAGTCAATTTTTGTTAAGGATGAATTACGTCTGACCACATATTTATTCCACATGTAATATATGGAGGGGTAGGCTATCATTCATGATAGTCGACATGAAATTATAAGGAAAAATCAATAATGATCCCTCCATGTGTTTTGGATTCCTTTGATGCATTTGAGCTACATGCACAAACTCTTACAAGGACTCTTCCTTTCCCCCAATATCTATATCTTCTTATAACTTTCATACCAGAACTCACTCACACCCGTCACAAACTCACATAGGGTCTTAGCTGTACTTGGTTGGCCTTCACTTGGCCCTTAGCCAACTTCAATTTAGGGCAGCTATATAGACGAGACATGGGTTTAAGGATGTCTTGACTTTTGACTATATCTGGATGGAGGTATAATTTGATGGTAGATTAGTTAGAGATATATTTACTTCACTAATATGTCTCGTCTAAATTAATAGTGAATATATTGAACTAATGGTGGATTCCATCAATATTATATCCATTACTAGTAGAGTGTTTCAATAGATGAAACCCCCAATAGATCTAATTATAATTAATGATAGTTCATCACAACCAATGATAGATCATCATAACTAGTAATATATATTTAATTAGCTAGATGTTTTCACAAAATATTGTACTATGATAATACATTAATCATATTAGAAACATAATAATAATTTTTTTGATCATTAAAAGTTTGAGGTTCCAACAATTTTTAATCTTTCTTTCAAAATAACTCTTGAGGCATTGTAGATTCTACTACAGGAGCATGGTTGATAAGAAAGACCCCCTACCAAGAGAGTAGTTTATCTAGATTAGGAGAGTACAAAGCTGGCCACCTAGCTTATGGCTGTATCGATGTTGAAGGAGTCACAATTTTCACTCCATAGTCCATGATACTCAATTGAGCCAATAAAACCATTTTCATGTGAGATGTGTGGAGAACCTCAGATTATATAGAACTGTCATACATGAGTAGATGGACCCTCTATGGACGAGGATAACTTCATAAATTACAACCGACCCCAATTATGATACCAAAATTAGTATGGAGAGGGAATGAGTCTGGTTTAGAAAAGACATGGTTTTGGAGTGGGTTTGGGGTATAATTATAAGAACAATAAAATTTATTTGGGTTATTATCAATGATAATAGCCAACACAACCTGGCCAAAAATTATTTCATTCCTCATGAATATAATTTCCACAACAGTTTCATCAACCTCCCAATAAACCTAGGGTTTCTCAAAAAAGATGGTGATAAAATTTATCAAGTAGAATTATTAGTTCCACATTCAAGAAGATAGTGAAACGAAAAAGAGTGATAATTACTTAACAATACACTAGGGGAAATTTAATAACATCAATATGAATTTTTGAAAACATTCATAGAAGTTGAATGAGTTCCCCATTAGTGTTTTTTTGAAAACTCTTATATTTTTTTTAAAGTGGAATCCAAAATGATTACTTTGAGTAGTGGGGGGGGGTGATTCCATCAATAATTGGGGATGATGTTTTGGGGTTAGGAAAATAGGATAACTAAGAAAATAAATCATAAAAGTGTAATCCAAAGGAATATGGAAAACAAAAAAAGTTTAATAAAAATGGAAAATAAGATTTGAATAAAGAGTTTTTATTCTATAAGAAACCCCCTCTACTCTGAGAGTAAATATTCCATATGAATCTAGAGTAATAGTATAAAATTATTTTGGAAATTCTTTATCACTATCCCATCAATATAACCCTTGTAGAGGCAATTTCATCTGTAAAAATATATACCAAAGTCCTTAAAGAATTTTCCCCCAATAATAAAAAATATAGGACTTTGGTATGATATATATCAGCGAGTAATTATTTATTTTAGTACAAATTATGCTTCCCCATAAGTTACGTGGCCATGGAGTTTTTCTATTTCATACACAATTTGGACGTGTACCTGTAGAAAGGCAAAGTGTGATATTGGATCAAGTATCACTATAATGTCACTAATTGTATAAAATAATCTTTGACTGAGTGATCTAAATTAAACATTATTTCTACACCAACTAGATGATAGATTATTGAATCACCCAAGTGGGATCATTGAAGATGTGTTGGTAAAGTGGAAAAATTTATGCTTCTAAATGATTTTTGGATCTTGGAGATGGAATAAGATGGAGTGGTACCCATTATTCTTATTAAACTATAACTAGCTACTGAAAATGCACTCAGTGATGTAAATATAGGTCATTTTATTTTATTTGTATAAGATGAGTAAGTCAAAATTTTCATTTAAGAGAAGAAACACATGGATATAAAATAGAGGGTTGTCACTCAATTGTAACTATAAAGGAATACTATTTCTTTTCAAAAAAATTTAATCAAGAATAATTTAAGTAAGGAAATATTATTTTGGAGGTTTATATCAGAATAAAATAATACTAATATATAGTACAGGTTTTTGAAGAATTTTTCCAGACAATCATTTCTTGATATATTCCATCAGTTGTGCATCCACCGATGTTAGAGACAAAGAAATTTCAAATAAATATTTTCTATATTTTTATATGATAAGTGAGGCCTTACTGATTATTGTAAATGAATATCTATCTTTATAGATAGGTGAGAAATTAATATTTGTTTTGAAACATTATAGCATGACCATATCCAAGATTATTTCCCTTATAAATGGTATTATCCCTTCCATGTGCCCATAATAATTTGGATTAAAGGAAAGAAATATTCAGACAAGAGAACGTAAAATATTGATCATTAATCTTATGAAAAAGTTGAAAAGTAATTATGTTTTGATGATTTGAGATGTTGGTAACATTTACCAAGTTTAGGACAGTGAATTGGTGAGACTCGTATTTGTTGTTCCAAATTAAGGAGGGATGGAAATAGTCAAAAACATGATGGGCACATTTCCTATTAGGCTGTAAAAGTCTTGAGAGTTTGAGTTTACTATCAAATGTGGAATTATGAAACAGTTAAGTATCATTTCCCAATTTCTTCTTATATACTAGATATTAGAGATAATTTTTGGGCAAGAATACTATTTTTTATTAGATGTTAATTCTAGATATAATTTGATCTCTATAGAACCAAAAGACTTAGAAGATAATAATTTTAGATGTCCCAAAAAAAACCATCAATTACCATAGAATATCCTTCATCATGCATACTAAACCAATAAATTGAAAATATTAATCATTATTTCACTTAAACACCACTAAAATATCATAAAACATAATTAAACATGTTTTTATTCCATAAAAATGAAAACAATATTTAGTGGATTTTTTTTGAATTTTTATTAATGAAATAAATGAGATATATATATATATATAATAGGGTCATCAAACACAAAAAAACGACATTCTCTAGAGAATTTTTAACTCTATGGGGTGATCAACGATTAAAATTTATAATTATTTTAAAAAATTACACTAACTAATAATATGTATCATATAGGGAGTACATGGTCAATCCCATGAGGATGTAAAGAATCCTAGCAACAATATTCAATATAAATGTCACGACATCCTTATCGTGTCACAATATTATGAAATTAAACTTGGATAAATTAATTATCTAAATTAAACAAAGGATAATCTAATCTTAAACTAGACCTAAACTATGTTATGGAGGATGAAGATAAGGGAATATGTTTATAGGAATGGTTCTACTTTATTAAAAATCATTCTACTCTATTCATGGGTTTAACCCAATTTATGGTCTTATGGATATCTAAATTTACTAGTTTTACTTGATGGACCAAAATAACTCTATCTAGGATGGATGATCACTTCTTTAAGGTAATATACAACAAACCTAGGTGCATTAGGTTATATCTTTAAAGTGAAAGGTGGAGTTGGGTCATATCTCACTCCCCCACTCCCCTATATCACATAGGATTTTGTACCCTAATTTCTTTCACTCTCATTGAGTGATTATGGAATATTCTATTATTTAATAACAATGTAATACTAAATAAACTAGTCAAATTAACAAGTAATGAAAAATGAAAAGACATGAGGTGTGCTTCCCTTTTAACACGTTTCACCCCCATCAATGAATTTAGCCATGCATGGTTGATGGTTCATCAACCATTGATGAAATAGATGCCATTGGAGAGGTAATAGAAAAAGATTTCATTTATAATTAATGAAATAGGGTAGATAGAGTATATTTTCTTGTTATATTTATCATATTTGGGAATTTCCTGGATTATATCATTTCACAAATGATTAAATGAAAGGTAAGACTCAAGTTCCAATAGGATTAAATGTGATCAATCAATTACCTTAGTCATTTTTATATAATTAAATATCATGATTCTTTCATAAGAAAAAAAAGAATGTTCAAGTACTTTTTCAAATCCAACTTTCTCTTCAGAAAATTTCACAATAATAAAAATACCAAAAATAGATCAATACCCTATAGGAAATGGGAAAAAAATTAGATAATAAATTCATTGAATGCACATTTTCCTTAATAAATACAAGTATTTAAAAATAATAGGAAATAACTAAATCATACAAAAAATAAAATCTTAAACATCATAAAATAATAAGAAGAAAGTGAATTTTATAAATTTACCCTAAAATATTTTACATTGATGGGAATAAATAACTATAATTTTTCCAATAGGAATATAAATATATACTAAGTGAGGGTTTCTTCTAGGTCATCTAGCAAGGGTAAAATCAAAAAAATGGGTAATCCAAGGATTCCTCCCCCATGGTCAAACTGCACATTTTCCCTAATGTTAAACCAAGGTGAAAGGGTTTTGTGTGAATATTAAATTTCATGAATAACACATAGAAGTCTCAAAATAATTGTGAAAAAAAATTATCCCCAATTAAAAATATTATTTTCCTTGATCATTACATAAAATGATTCAGTATTGAAATCCTAGAATTTTGTTCTTCATATTTACCATGGAAGCCTTCTTTATTCATGCGTTGGAATATCTATACCTGAAAAAACATATTAAGAAAGTAAAAGTGAAGAGTCAATTCATTAAGCTTCTAAAATAGGTGGTAGTCACATAGTTCACTAAGGGAAACCATAAAACTAAATTTGAAAATGAAATTAAATGTTAAAATAAATTCTAAAAGTAGTAAAAACCCATTTATCCTTCTAAAAGAACATTATTTTTGGTCTTTAAGATAGAGATCTTACCTCAGGAGTCACATAATTGGAGTATCAAAAAATTTCACCCTATACAAATTATTTAATTTCTTGGAATTATGAGAATATAAAGCGATTATTATTATCCTACTCAATGAGTGTTGTATAAAATACTCTTTGGAGGTGAACCAAGATGTGGAAATTCTTAATTAATGAATAATTATCTCATAGCCAAACCACACCTTGTATTAATATTCAGGTAACTCTTGTCCCTACCACTCACGTATGATTTCCATGACATATCTTATTGGTTCCACAAATTTCTACTACTCATATGAATGTTTTTGAGTTTAATCTTAAAAAATTATACTAATCCATCAACCCTCTTCCTTGGGATCCTCTTCTTTTGATTTTATAGAAAACTCTAATAATTCTTCTTCTATTAATGTATCTTTGTCTCCCTCAACCATAAAGTCGTTGATCATCTTTTGAATTCCACAAGCTGTAAAATCACTTTTAAGAATCAACGATTCTTATTCCAATATAATTTTATCATTTTCATCATGAAAAATTAATTTTATCTCCCTTTCACCACTTTTTCCTCATGTGTTTTTTTTGTGATGTGAATTTTAACAACCCTTTCTTCCTTTCTATGTATTAGATGGGATTCTTTTCTCATGAAACCAGTGGGTGTACAAGAGTTGTCTACTTCACTAGCTGTTTGGGGTTCTTTATCACCACAAAGTTAAAAAATTCTTAAGAACTCATCCTCTATTTCCTAAATTATGTGCTCCTATTTTAATGTTATGATGAATATGGGAATTTGAGTTTTTATTCCCTTAAGTCCAGGTGTTAGAGGTGTTACAACATCTTAAAACAATGCAAGAATGTCAATGATGTGATGATAATCTTCCACTTCTTCCCTAATAACCTATTTTGAGATTGGTTCTTTGCATATGGACTACTTCACTCCCCCAACTACCATCTCATCGGTGAGATCCATCATGGATCTGTCCTCTTCTTGTAACTGTAATAGGGAGTCCCATTCTTCATTATCTTATAAAATTTTTGTGAGTTGAAAAAATTATTCATTATCCACCCTCTCATCACTTCAAACCATGATATCTTCCTATATCATTACTTTATTTTTGGTCCATATAGAAAATTATATATATGGTTTAGTCAGGAGGGAACCTAAAAGAATAAAATGTCTAACCAACTCTTCTTGTTTTCTAATTATCTTAGAATGTCCCCCAACCTATGCCTAAAATTGTTTGTTTTCCCAATAAACATTAGTAGTGAATTCAAATAGAGGGTGGGTCAAATATTTTCATAGATGTATCACATGAGGTATTTAATGTTAATTGTTTGATCTACCTATATTCTCAATGAATTATAAAACCACATCCATTAAATCATAGATGGAAATATTAGATAAAGGCATTTTAAATTCATGTTCTCTGTGATATTAATTATCTATCCATGGTTGAACATGTTTTTTATAAACTATGGTGTCTTTTTTAATGGATTAGATGTTGGTGGAACTCCACTATTGATTCTGGAAATCTTCATATCCAACTGAGTATGAATCATTCCATTCCATTACTTATTGTTACCACTATGATGAATTTCTTAATGTCCATGAGACATACTTCTCTCAGAAACTTATATCACTCAGTGGTGTAATTGAGTAATGATATATATATTAATCCATATGTAAACATCATGAAAAAAACAATAACATAAAATTTAATATAAAAAAATAATGAAAAAATCATAAAAAACACTAAATTTAAAACTGGAAATAGAAAGGAGTAAGGGAAATACTGAACTTAATTAATTAGTTTATCATCCATCACTAGCTCTCCTTTCATTTCTCAACAACAGTTTAAAAAAATTACTACGCTATAGATTTTTTTCCATTCTAAAGTGTGGTAATAGTTTATAATTTATTATTTCTATAAAAACTAACTCTAACTACTACGACATAGAATTATATAAATTCAATTTTTATCTTATAAGGAAGTTAGGAATCTTAGTGATAGTCATCAATATAGTTTTCATGTCTTCATAATTTCATCACTAAATTTTGAAATTAAGTTAACTATACTAATTAACTTAATTATAATAAGAATAAGATAATATCAAACTATAATTATACTAAGTTAAAGAGGGTGAAGATAATAGAATAAATTTATATATATAGTTTTACTTTTGAAAAATCTAATCAACTCCACTCATGATCTTTATCCAATTTATCATTGCAAGACAATTTGAATTAACTAGTTCACCCTCTTAGCATAATATAATTATACCTTGTATAACTGATATATTTATTAGGTTAATCTATAACTAACCTTTGTGCTTTGAGTTCTATCTCCTAATAAATAGGAGTAGTCAAATTAGATGTCTAAATTCAACTTCCCGCTATAAAAATTTGTTTTACCCCATAATATTTATATTTATTTCTAAAAAATTTGGCTATATTATATTAATTAATCAAAGTGTGATCCCAATTAAATTAGTAAAATTAAATAGTAATGAAAAATGAAAAGATCTGATATACACATACCTTTCAACCCATTTCACCCTCTTATATGAATTATTAGCTCTTGGTCAATGGTTCACCAACCATGGACAGACTATAAGTATTTGTATGTGAATAAATATGATAATTAAAAATAAATATGCTTAGAAAATAAATAAATCTTCCATTAATTTACAAAAAAGATAACTAAAATATGAATTTAATTATTTTCCTATGAAAACCAAAATAGAAAAATAAATCTACCAATAGATCTCCTAATGGTCAATGTGAATTCTCTTCTCCACAATTCCTTTTGAATATAGACTCGTAATGATACTTGTAATTTCCTTCATCTTGGGGAAATATCAGCCGAGTTCCCTTGGATCATGATCCATACTCCTACCTTCGATGTCCCCCCGTAGACAATCCCAGAAATTATTATTTCTTTTTAATTTTTTACCACCATTTATATTATAGTGGAAATATTCACATACAATACCATTAAATTAGAGTCAAAACTCCCCTAAAAAATCCTTTAAACACCTATAAAATATGTGTTCAAAAACTATATGTTGATATTACCATATCTACAACATGGATAGATGTGCAACAATGAGTGGATATAATGCATGGAATCCAATTATCGTTTTATGAGTACTCATATGGTGTAATTAATTTATATTTTATATTGAAATAATTTGGAAAATATCTGAAAACATGGCTTTAATCTTCCTAAAATCTGGGATGTTATCATATTACTTTCCAAGAATCCCGAAAGATTTAACTTCATCTTTTTTCTCCCTTAAAACAAGATGCAACGTAGAAAATGTGCTTCAACATAGGATCTTGGAGACTTAAATCCTTATTTATATAAAATAAATAACCACAATAATAAATAATAATACTACATTGAAACCATTCACACACATCAAAACCCATAATCCTCTTAGAATATCCATGTGCACCATGACATTTCATGACTTTTTTCTGCAAGTTTATCTTCAACGAAAATATCATTGTCATGTGAACATGACCATGAAATAAGTAAAAATCTTTAACAAACCCTTATTTGTCTTAATATTCCTCCTCTATAGCCATGACGTAGAACCATATATGATGACCGAATAACTTCTCCCTCACTTTACCTATGACATAGAACTAAACTACTCTATATCCCACTATGTCCGTCTTCACTTTTCTATTTCTTCTTCCTTACATAGTATGGTTTTATAATTATTTATTGGATATAAAAATTTACTACTCAATGGTCACCCAATATTTATTGGATCTACTATGTTGGTTCTTAAGTTTTTGAAGATTCATATAGATGAACACCATCTTCCCTTATTGAAAAAATGGTGTATTCAGGTGTACAAATACAATGGTTGGGCATCGAGTGACAAGGATGGTGGTCACATGCTTCTATTTAATGAAGAAGGCCCAGGAAAAAGTGAAAACAATTCCATTTTTTTTGTTAATGATGAATTTTGTGTGACCACATATTTATCCCACATTGAATATCTGGATGGGAAGGCTCTTATTCATAATAGTTGACATGAAATTCTATTGAAAAAATAAATAATGATCACTCCTTCTATTTTGGATTCATTTGATGCATTATGATCTACATGAAACAACTCTCACATGAAATGGTCCTTCCCCCTTGTACATATCTTCATAGAACTATCAGACTTGAATGCACTCACATGCATATCCAACTCACATAGTGTCTTAACTACACTTGGTTAGCCTTCGATTGGCCCTTAGCCGGCTGTAATTCAGGGTAGCTATATGGATGCTCCCTGGGTTAAGGGATGGATTGATTTATAAACATATTTTTACTTATTCTTTCTTAAAGTGATTTCCAAATTCAACATCATTCCCAAATCACTAAACTGTAATATTTAAATTTATTTATGTTAATTTCACCAAAAAAACCCAAAAAAACAAAATATGTCATTAAATATGTTTTATTCAAAAAATGAAAATAATTACACATGGAAAGTATTTCAATTTAGATTAATAAATTCAACAAAGACTAAATTTATATACTTAATAAGTTAATCAAACACCCCCACAGATAAATCCCTTCTCATATTCGAGTAAAAACCTCATCCTCTAGATTATAAAAGATCCAAAATCCCAAAGTGTGGTTTTTAATTGATCATGATAATAAGAAATAAGTTGAAACTAAATATTTTTAAAACACCAAACTCAATCAAAATAAATGGTAAAAATCACAATTCCTTTGAAATATCAAATTGAATACTTTTAGATCATTTAATCACATCATTCAACCTATTACTAATGTTCATACAAAAAATTATTTTCCTCATTATAATTGATATCACTAATTACTCTAGGACATTTTTGCTGGAGTTATTATCAATTGTATTCATGTGATATTTATGCATATTCTTTGAAGTCATCTTTATTTCCAAATCAAAATTGAAACATAAAAATGATGATGTATTTTTAATTGAAGTTCTATTGTCTCAAAGTCAGATAGTGGGTGGATAGTGATTTTAAAATTTAAAATCAAATTTTGAAATGAGTGGGTGACTTATTAAATTTCAATTGATGATATTAAAATACTGATTAATAAAATGGATTCCTCCTTTGTTCTTTCCTTAAAAAGAAAATATTACAAATTATTCTACTTTTCACAAGTATGGTCCACATTTCAACATTAAAAATAATAATATACGTCCTCATTTTATCTCTAAATATTTCCACTTATCATTTTAGTAGAATTATGTAATGGTAATGTCCAAGAACCAAGGAAGTATTTCCAAATATCACCTAAATCCCCACCATCAATGTTTTACCAACACTAATTTGAATAGTTAGTATATTAAAGGGGATTATGGATCTAGTTATTTGTTAATCCTAGGAATGCCACATTCTCGATTTTCAACTTTGATTTTTTATTTTTTTTATCTTGTTCTTTTAAAAAGTTGAGGATGTAATATATCACAATGAAAATTTAATGTAACTTTTCTCTAATAAAACTAGAGAACTGAATAAAATTCTATATTTCAGGAAACACCTTGAACTATATTCCATTAAAATTATGCTCTGATATGGTTTGTTACAAGGCCTCAAGTGCACATATCTATATTCCAGAGGATACCGACTAGCAGCGAGGTCCTTGGGAGTGTCTGTAGAGAGTCTCTAACCTCATATCAGAGTGAAATACAATGTAAATTTCTATATATAATACAATAAGTAAATAGAGTGAGGAAGTATTAAATAAACCAAAATATAACATTCTATAATAATAAAGGAAATTCTATAAAATCCCAAAAAACCATGTAATACATACAACATTGGTCACCCACTGGACTGACCATACAAACAGGAGGACATAAAATCAACTAAAAAAATTACATGTATCTCCTATTAACTCTAAGCCAGACCACATACCCAATCTCAATTCCAGTACAGATCTCCTCAATACCAGTTATAAGAATCCATATAAGTGGATCTACTTGAACATATAACCCTGGGTCTCAGCCCTAACCACCATGTATCTATGATCAACCTAAAAAGTTGACATAAGGTATGGATGAACAAAAATTTGCACATACATGGGTGAGAAATAATGTTAGTAGGACACCCCAATGATGAACCTATAATTCTAATGTCATAAGTGCATGCTCAAGAAATATTCTCATCCCATCCGAGACATAACTAAAATGTTAAAAACACAAGACCTAAATAACAGAAACAAGTCCAAAATGGATTATTGGATCATTGACCCTAATCTTCTAGACAGAAATCCAAATTATTTTAGTATATTAATTCATTGATATATATATATATATATATATATATCCCCATCAGTTTTTTTTAAAAGGTGGTGCCTTAGTCAAATACCAGGGCACAATTTATATATATATTCATGTTTTCATATAAATACATATATAATCATGGTAGAAAATAAGAAACAACCCAATCCACATTAGATCCTTGGACCCATGATGTGATCCCGCAGACATCCTATATAAATGGAATAATGCTAGATTCCATACCACTTAATCCATGCATTATTAAGTTGATATATGGGTTCGTAATACCATTAAAAAATATAAGCTTCAACTACTGTAGGAAATGTCTCTAAGAAATATATGTTACCATATGGTGATACATTTCCTCACCCTAGGTTCACCCTCACTCACAAGCTATCACTATCACAAGGGATACTATATTCCAATGAACAATCATGTAAATGGTCATTGATATGGACATCATGCCCCTCATTCCATGTAAATCCAGTCTGTTGTCTAGGCCTTAGGTCTCGATCCGTATGTGGTCACAAAATTGACACTCAGATAATCTCTAAGGGTATGAACCTTTGGAGATATATAAATAGATCTCACTAGTGAGATATCATACCCAACCATTGAGGTATCTGATCAGGGAGATCATAATCATTCACATAACTTAGGAGCTCATATTCATCTATGATTATAAAAATAGATTCAGTATATGAGTCTATATAAGTCATTCCTATATAGAAATCCATGTATCACCCAAGTATTAAATAAATTCATCTATCCTATGAGTCTATCCAATGAATTCCAATGTGAGAGTCCCAGTATCCCTAAAGGCATATAATGTAAATCAAATCCAAATAGTAGAAATTTCCATGCCATCCTATCATGTAAGTCTCAAAAACCAGATCTGAGGAAGTATGTATAAGCATCCCAAATCAATAAGTTTTAGAAGTCAGATCCTAGGAAAAAAATATAGGAATCCCAAACCAAAAAGGATCAGAAGATTGATCCCAAGAAACACATTAGATCATAAAAATAAACAAGTATGATGGATCCTAGGAAGTACCTCTGGGAATCCTCAAGATAAATTTCACATTGTGTTAGGCTCATCACCCACACAACTTAAATCACATATGAATATAATCAATGAATTAAAATTAAACAAGAGAATGCATAAATAAGATAATGAGGATGGATGAATGTTCAAACCCACCACAACTACCAGATCCTTATTGTATTACTTGTTTTGAATGGGTTTTAAAGTTACTCCCACTTACCTGTCTACCCAAAACCAACGTAACAAATCAAGGTTAGTCAAATATATGAGAACACACTGGGTCCCTATTTTCAAAACATTAGAGAGGCACCCTAGATTAGATCCTATAGGTCTACACATAATTTAATGAATCCTAATTGGGATCCATAGTAATGAAAGAAGAAGGATGAATCCTATATGGGATCCTTGATGGTAATCAGATAGAGTAATCCTATACAGGATCCTCAAAATGGTACATTGGAATAAGTTTCCCTCTTAGGACCCTTGAAAGTGGTGTAAAAAGAAGAGGCATCCTACATGGGATCCTAAAAATCAATAGTGACATTGTGGAATCCTACTTAGGATCCCCTCATTCGAAATGTAAATAGAAGCATCCTACAATGGATCCTCAAGAAAAACCAACCTAATGACCTAATTGGCCATACGAGAATATATTTAAGGGGAGACATCCTCAAAATAATAACTAAGAAATAATTGGTCAGTAGAGAGCTCATGAATCATCTTAGATAATGTTTCTCACTCTCAGGTTACAACTGGATTCAATTACTAGAGGAAGAACCTCTCTGTTTAAGAGAACACCCAAAACAACACATAGAAATTATTAAATCCCCACAAAGATTTTTCCATTATGATCTACATGTAAATATAATAATAGTAGGCTAGTTAGGATTCCAATTCAAACTCCTAGGATTAAAGGTATGATATAATAAGAAAACCCCAAAAAAGTGTTGCAACAGAGTAGTAAACAATGTGTCATCCCTAGCACATGGTGTGTACCCTCATGGCCTCACCTGGGTGTGTACTTCAGTCAGATATAGTGTGTCAAAGACCATGTACATGACTTTTACCTTGAACATGGTAGCTACTCTTATACATCCCATTTAAAATCCATTTACTTTGATTGGTCGTGTACCTATATACGGTGTGATACCCACACGGGGTCTTCCCATGTACTCTTCAAAACTATATACCCTTACATGCACTGCCTGGTTGGGTAATGAGATACACAATAGATTCAAAGTACATAGTGTGTATACCCTATACATGAAATATAATTATATATTATTATCTTCCCCAAATATGATGTTCAACTAAAATGTGTTCTGGAATCGACACACTGTGTGATCAAAATTCCGGAATGGGAAACCCCTCAAATCGACCCAAAACCTCATTTTTATCCCTAAAATATATAGATCAAACCACTATGGGTTACAAGAAAGAATATAAGGGGTTTAAAACTTAAAATAGTAAATATAATGGGATTTATAGAAAATATTAAAAATAAACTACATTTGGATGGAATTCATAGAAACATTTCCCTTTTACGCACTCCACGACCACCACACGATGATCTGGCTCATCCCGAGCTCTATGGCCATACCACTATTCATCTACCTATATTTTTAATTATACCAATGCCTATACATCTAGGTCATGGAAAATGAGATCCCAAAAGGGTGTTCATGATATTCTAGGGAGGATGAAAAGAATAGAGGAAAAGAAAAGAGGAAAAAGAAAAGAAAAAGAAAAACAACACATGACCAGGCCCTAGTGCCCAACCTGAGTTTATGGTCAACCATGGGAAAACACACTATTATAGACTCAATAGTGGAGATGGAATCTCAATATAATGCTCCATTAAAAATATATGGTAGAATGAAACTACATGATTAAATTAATAATTAATTAATTAAATATTAAGTATTAATTGTACCACTAAAATTTGAACATCGTTGAATTCTACCAAACATTATTATTATGTTAAAAATTCTACTTAAAAAACATAAAAGTGGTCAAAAAAATATCTAAAGTCATATTCTAGGGTACAGTGACCGTTTTACCCCTTAATACCATATGAGAGAAAAAAATTCAAATTTATGAAAAATTTCAACTGTGGAAAACATAAGTCCTTACAATATCCCCTCAATAAACCTTTTTTTCCTTAAGAAGTATTGGTGGACCAACTAGCACCCATTATATCATCCTGATATTTTTAAAACTATACTATCTTGACTATCCAATAACCAATCTCACAATGTCAATAACTCTTCCACCATAGAAGATGTTTAATTATGACCGATCTAGAACTCCCCAATATAATAATGCACTTATTGTTTTCTCATGACCAAACTCTGAGCTCAAGAGACCATATAAAATTACACATTTATATTAAAAATAGTGTTAACAACCACAAAATAGACAATGGAACACTCCCTACAAAATGGATTTCCTTAAACCACTCCTTGAACACAACCTCAACTTGTTCCTTTATGAAATCAGTAAATACATTTTAATGAAAAGAGGATCATCATATTTCTATTGCTCTATATGTGTACTCAAGATGATATATGAATAGATCATGATCGTCTCTATATAGAAGTACATTACAACCTTTTTTTGTATTTTCCAAAAGAATCACTTTGTTGTTAAGTGAGAGCCAAAAAAAACAAGATGAGGTAACTTGCCTAAGGGGATCCACCGTTACAAACACGAGCCATACCAACCCAAAAAAACATGAACAAACCAAAGAAAGGAAAAACAAAAATCTAGAAGAAAATATACCCTTGATACTTCGATGGAGGATGACTGGTTGTGAGGGATTCATCGATAGATCTCTAGAATAAGGAAACATGTCATCACCGAGCCACCATGGATGATGAAACCAACCAAAAGAGAACACAAAATGTTTTACCTTCACCAAAGACAACAACACCATCCAATACATCATAGAATACTTCTAACATAACCAAATTTTGGTCATAAACAAAGGATAATGAAAAAATGGTAGAGGAAACCAAGAGAACACATAACCAACCATGAACAGAAACCTCAACATTAGCCGACACCACAAAGTAGTCCTAGGACAAACTGTTATCAGTAATGTATGTGCTTATGAGCATTCTGAATCACAAATTTCCACAAAAATGCTAAGTGTTGGTCTTTTCTATCAATGGATTCCAAATTAATGACGAATTAAAAGGGGAAGAGCTGTGAGAACATCAGATTTAACCGGTTCCAGACCACAGATATGATGAGTCCACACCAACCAGATTTGGATTCTCGGTTTTACAAGCCCATATAGGGGGAGTGCGAAACCTCAAACACCATGAGGTTGAAAGGGACACATGTTTTGGGGTGAGTCTGCTAAGGCATCGGTGTCAGAGAAGCATGATGTCGTGGGGTCTCTTCCTCCAAGAAACTACGCACCCAACCCCACACAGTGTCCAGGAGGGCCGAAGGGCCTTGCTCAATACTTTGATGGTAGTGGCCTTATGGATGGTTGGTAGGTGTTATCGTCTTCCTAGATAGCAGCACTCGAGGGGGGGGGGGGGAATCACATGGATGATGTACTAGGAGATTTTGACTTTGGATGCTTCGTCGCACGAGTGCGAGTTGGGAATAGAACATCATTATTTAGATTGTACAAAAAAACCCAGTCAATTAAAGCTGAATAGGACCATTTGGAATCGGCACATATGTTTATCATGCAACTCACACTCCCACAAGTCACCCATTTGGGCACTAAGATGACCATGCTACATGGAAATCTAGTTTCATTAATCCTAATGATCCATTGGAAAACCTATTAAAAAATATGTCATCTCACCTATGACATGATTTAATACATGATAGCCCATCACATAGTGTCATTACTATCAAGAGAATCTACCCCTGAACTGAATAAATTAGCAAAAGAATAATCAATGGTCCACTAGGCCTAGTACCTGAACAGTCCAACCCATCAATTCCAGCCTGGATAACGAAGTACCCTAGGATCTGTGTTAGAATCTGAAATCACCGACATTCCTATTTAAAAAAATTTGAGTACCTACCATGAAAAAAATCTCAAAAAGTATATAATTTAGATCATTACCTAAAAATGCATCTTTGAACAACAGATTGCCTCTCTCACATAGGCTTCCCTCAATCAAATGAATGTTGACCAATATGGGTCTGAATAAAACTAAGGGCCTCTAGGTCTCTTACATATGCATACTGATGATGTTTCACAATTAGGTCATAAGGTCTAACCACATAACAAAAAATATCAAACATATCTAAATAATATAAAGATTAAACTTTTTTATGAAGGTTACAACTTTCAATAGTGGCCTACAAGGTCCCTGATCCTCTCCAATCATCCCCATATAGAAATGCACACTAGAGTTCATGATTCCAATACAGATGAGATACTGAAATGACACTCATCAGGCATCTATATAAGGTTTTACCCCTAGAGGTCCAGTTTATGAGAAAAATCTTAGTATCTAATCATATTGTAACTAGTGATCTGACTAGATAACCAATAGTGAAGGCCAGTCAAGTATAATTTTATTATTTCCTATATAGAAAAAACTATATAGATTTTTACCGACACATTAAACAATCAAACTTGAGAAAAAAAAACCATACATGGTGTTAACCCATGGGAATCATGTTCCCTGTCAACCTACTAGAATCACTACACCTCATGTACATGAGAGCTATGTCAGGAGAATCACCATCAAACATCTCAATGTAGATTCCCACGACCTTACATTAGAATGAAATACACATACAAATCATCCCAATTGAGTTGAATTCAAGAACAAACCTATACAGGAAAACACTATTTACGTTTTCATTGACATGTTAAAAAATTGGACTCTATCATCAGTTAAATCACATACTAGCAATCCTATAACATGTGAATCCTACATGCCAAATATAATGAATGAGATGCCCCTTGAACTTGGTAGTAAAGAGTCAAAATCAATCCCTGGACTCTTTCCAATGGGTCAAGATCAAAAAATCCATAATAACTAATAACACCCATACTATATATGCATTTATCAGATCGAAAATCATGTATAATTTCCACATTATAAATTATAAAAAATACTATATCCCAAGAAACGACGAATTGTTACCAGAATAATTTTTATCGACGCACCAGTCTGATATCCATCACTTGATTCGACACATTTCTAATACTCTTATCTACCATATCCCAAATATTAATACCATATGAAAAGATCATCTCTGATGCCACATTATAATGTACCGAACTAAATTCCACTAAACTAGTGATCTGAGTTAGTTTATTAAGAGGCCTCAAGCATGCCTCTCCATACACTAGATTATTCCAAAAAAGCAGCAAGATCCTAGAGAGTGTCCATGGATATACTATTACCCTATATGATAATAAAAATAGAAAAAGGTTGATATCTTCTAAAAAGTAAATAAACCTAGTGCATAAGCAGTAAATAAATTAAAACATAACAAGTTTTAATAATAACTAAAATGTTGTCAAATCTGAAACACCCAAAGAATACATACAACATTGTTCCCCCGCTAGGTTGACCATACATTAAGGATGAAATAGAGGAAACTGAAAGAAATGTATATGGCTATACTACTAATTCTAGGATAGTCTACATACTCAGTCTCTATGACATTGTCCAGGTATTGTAGCCCAATAATAAGAATCCACATGACCAAATCTTCTTAAACATGAAACCATGTGCCTCAACCCTAACCACCATGCATTAGTTCTCAACTTCCAAAATATACATAACATCTTAATTCACACCAAGGTTAATGAATAGGGGAGGGAAATAATCTTAGTAGGCCACCCCAAATATGATCCTATAAATATGCTGTCATAAGTGCATGCGCCTTCAATATGCTCAACCTATGTGAGACACAAATGAAATGGTAAAAGAAACGTATTGAAATAACAGAAACAAGCCCGAAAATAATTCTTGGATTTTTGACCTTAACCATCTAGACACATCACCATATTATAAGATTATATACATTCATATATATATATATACACACACCAACACACACACACACATACAGACATCCCCATAAATATATATAGATGCTTGTGATCTTATAAATACTTATATAAGAAATACATAAAATCATAAACAACACAATCTAATGTAGATCATTAGACCCATGATTAAATTAACTAGACATGCTACATAATGATCATTTAATTGGAAGTCATACCACTGAATATTTTCATTTTTAAGTTGATCTCTTGGTTCGTAATATTAATCGAAAGTATCTATTTTATCGAGTGCTATAAATTTATCTGAGTTAGCTACATCACCATAGAGGGACACATGTTCTCACCCTCGGTTCACCCGTACTCACCACCAATATCTATCATAAGGGATACCAAATACAGATTTAAAATATTGTGAATAGTCTCTAAGTTGGATGACATGTAAATTTAGTATGATGTATATTCCCTTGGTCCTAGTCCATAGGAATTCATGACATTGAAACTCAGATAACCCCTAATGGTCTATCCCTTAGGTGATGTATAATGGGAGGTCACTGGTGGGCATCATTCCCACCCCTTGAATTCTACGACTACGGAGAGCATAATCATCCCAATCACTCAAGAGCGTGTAATAATCAAAAATTAAAAAAATATATCCATAATTTGAGTATGCTTAAATAATTCCTATATGTAAATCCATGTATCACCCTTGGTGTATATAAATTCATCAATAATATGATCCCTTTAAAGGCATTCCTACAATGTAATCCAAGAATCCCTAAAGGGTTATAAGTTAAATAATATCCAAGGAGTATAAATTTCTAAGGAATACTGTCATGTAAGGCTCAACATCCATATCCTAGGAAGTACGTTTGAGTATCTCTAATCAATAAGTCTTAGAATCAAGATCCTAGGAAACATATCTTGGAATCCTAAATTGAAACACACTGGGATTTTATGGTATGGCTATTTTTAAATGTAATTTCTTTAACAACATACATTTCACCCAACACCAAGACTGAACGAACATTGACATAAAATTAATTATTCTTTATTTTATTATAACTAAAATAAATTATTTTTTATATGTTCACAAATCATGGATATATATCATTTAATCTTAATTTTGTGGGTGAATACAGGTTTTATAAGTTTCCCTTTCCAATTCCTTCTAATACGAAAACCCAATTAATGGGTAATTTCCAATTTATTAACCATTTTATGAATTTTTTTAGTATAATATAAGGAAAAAATAGTTGTTTTTGGTAAAATCACTATTTTTTATCATGAAAAATGCTGATGTTTTCGCACACGCTCTAACAAATATTTATTTATGATTTTACTAAGTGCAGTACAGTGGATGACCTAAGTCATTCTCTCAAGGAGGAAGTGAATTAAACAACTGATAATAGGATTGAATTACGTTACAAAATAGTTCAAAAAAATGAAATGAAAGATGAGGGGGGTTTGTTTTGTGGCTTTTCTAATAGTAAACTAAAAAAGAAAATGAGAAGTAACAATCAATATTTTTTTAAAAAACCCTTATATGAGAAGACATAGTTGATCTAATCTTCACCATTAATAATTAATTTATCCTTATAACATATTATTATAATTAATTAAATTGTAATCCCCTAACCTTTTCAACCTCCAAACCCTATAGAAATTAACACATCCAAAAATATACGAAAAATGATCCTTCAGTCAGCTTCAGGATTTCCAATCGCAGCACCCTGCCTTGATTGTGATCCAAAAGCCAAATCATGTTCAATGGTAAATTAGGGAATTATATCATCCACATATTTGAGAATTAATTGAGTTGGTGATGAAACTTGAACCCTACAATTCTATCCCAATTTGATTAGATTTTGCGGTTACGGTTTCACTCACACGGTTTACAGAAGCCCAACCACGGGGTCGAGTGCAAGTGGATCGAGTAAATTATAAATTATAAATCAATTAATTGATCACAAGTTTTTAATTAAATTATCATTATGGATTAAGAATATATAAATTATGATATTTCGGATTAGATCAACTATGTAATAAATCACTCTTCCATGGATGAAGTTTTCATCGTGGATACGTTTTACATAAGCAATGGATTGAAAGGGGAACACCCAATCTCATCTGTAATATAATATTCCAGCCTAATAAAAAAAATAAGATGAAAGAAGAATAGAACAGAATATTTATTGAAGAAAACTCACGTTAAAAGCATAAAAATATAGAGAAACTCTGTGGAGGTGGGAGAGGATAACCTTTTTTGGAAGAGATGCTTTTACCGGGAATTACTTCTTCCAAGAGTTGTGAGTGGTTACCAAGTGACACCCTTTCGTCCAAAACTTCCAAAATCCTCGACCATCCCTCCCAAAGAGTGAAAATATATTTTAAATAGAGTTTTGGAGGGCTAGGGTAACAAATCATTTTAAAATGTGAAAGGGAAATTCAGTCAAATTTTTTACTCCATGTTTCATCACATATTTGACCTCTTAATCTTGTGAATTGGTTGACCTTACATATAGATCATTTGTTCGTAGTCATGTCTCCGATCTTCCCTCTAATGTTGGTCCCAATCCAAGTCTTTATGAAGAATATATGACGCAAATGGTGAAGTGATGTCCAATCTGAATAGTTCAGTCCAACTTTGTATTCATGGCCAATTCATTCCACTCAAATGCATGATACAACTCCCATGTCCTAAATATAATTTGTATCTCATTGAGTGAGAAACATAGTTACAAAATTTGAATTCAAAATAATTTACAGAAAAATATTTATTCACGAAATACTACACTAAACATTCAAAGGGTAAAACTCTAATTTCCATCAACTTTTCAAATGAATTATCTTATCCCAATTATTCTACAAATTAAAATTTTTAGAAAAATGTGAAAAAATTATTTCATTTATTATCAATAAAATATTAAATAAAATTTTGTTTTATGAACTTCCCCACACTTACCCTTTTTCACTCATGGGAAAAACCTCATATCATGTATTCGAGAAAATTACCACAATATATGAATGTTCATATTTCACAATCCACAGTGGAAGTTTAGGCAATGTAAGAATCCCATCAAGAGTGAATTTGAATAAATCCTAATTTTATTGCCTTATAAATTGTGTTAGAACAAAATCCAGTGAGATTAATAACACTAATCACAGTGAAAAAAGTCATGGGTCTACCATGCCACTAATTCTCTACATGTGTGTGTGCCAACCAATCCAAGCTCATAAATCCACCCTTTATTCAGAAAATTCAGGGCATGTAAAAAAATTATTCTTACTTGGTTTAATTCCCAAAACTTGTTCTACATTCTTTTACAATCTAATTTCAAGACCCACTCACTTAATCATTCCTAAAAGTCAAACTATAAGCTCCTTACCTAGATATCCCAATATGATGTACATTTCATCAATACCCTCATTTTATTTTAATTTTCACTTGGAAAAAATATCACACTTAACTCTCAACCCATGTTTGATATCCTCACAACACTAATTGTAATAGTTATAATAAGATCAGAGGAAGATAAAAAGTGGGTTTTGTCCTTTCCAAGATACAAACCTTTTTTTATGGCACACAATAGTCAGATAACAGGTACACATGAATAGGTCAATTCGTTATAGTAATAAAATATATTGGAAGTGAAAAAAACATATGGATAAACTAATGATTTTTTACCTAACTTGAATGTACCTTCAATTGATTAGGAAATATTTCACAAGTCATGGTTCAGTAAAAAAATTGTGTGGAGAAATCAATGGCACAATTTACCATGGACAAATGTCAAAAATAATGATGTTAAAATCTAAAAGGTTTTATAATGACACAACCATTAATATCATCAACGACTTCAATTTTTATAAAAATAAACCCTTTATGATGAAATCATACTCACACCTATCATTCTACCAATGAATTTTGAAAACATTCATTTTCCATATGTTTCACATGAGAATGTTACATGATATATATATATATATATATATTATTTATATTTATGTTTTGTTTTTTGTTTTTTTTTGAAATTTTAACCCAAAACATAATAGAAAACACATAGAAAACACACAAATGAGAATCCTAAATATCTACCCCCAAATGTTGTCCCCTCCCCCACACTTAAAATAATGCATTGTCTTAAATGTGAACCTATGAGATGATATGTTCACATGAAAAGAATAATTTTAAATTGGAAAAATATTATAAAAGTGAAAGGGTTAGGAACAACCTGATATGCTCAAGTGATAATGGGGTCATGCAGTGTGATGAAATCCACTACATCAATAGAAAGTCCCTCAATGTATTTCTCCAAGCATTTCCCATTGACTATGAAGATCCGTCTAGTGTCCTCTTGTGTGATATCTATTGCAACATAAGGAAAAACATTAGATACAATATAAGGACCCAACCATCTGGAATGCAACATACCAGAAAACTGCTTTACCCATAAATTGTATAGAAAGAGTTTCTCTCTAACATGAAACTCGCTTTGTTGGATCAGTCTATCATGAGCTACCTTTGATATTTCCCTGTAGTGTGTTGAGTTCTCATATGAGGATAGTTGAATCTTCTCAATCTCTTGAATTTGCAGCTTCCTTTGAATTCCAGCTTGGGCCAAATCCATGTTGAATTTCTTTATAGCCCAATAAGACCAATGCTCGACTTCCACTGGGAAATGATAGGATTTCCCAAAAACAATCTGAAATGGGGACACACCTATGGGTGTCTTGTATGCTATCCTATAAGCCCAAAGCGCATCATCTAAGTGCTTTCTCCAATCCTTCCTATCTGTCTGCAAAGTTTTGTCCAAAATTTGTTTCAACTCATGATTTGAAACCTCAGCCAGGACATTTGTTTGGGGGTGGTATAGTGTTGATGTTTTGTGTGCCACCCCATACTTTTGAATAAGGTATGTAAGATTACGATTGTAGAATTGTGTCCCTTGGTCACTGATGATAGCCTTCGGTACTCCAAACCATCAAAAAAGATTCTCTTTGAAAAAGTACACAACACCACGAGAATCATTAGTTCTAGTGAACATAGCCTCCATCCATTTACTCAAACATTCAACGACATCCAAAAAATACAAAAAACCCAAGGAACTAGGAAGAGGAACCATAAAATCAATGCCCCAAACATAAAAAATCTCACAGAATAGTATGGGTTGTTGGGGCATCTCATGTCTCCTAGAAATGTTCCCAGTGTGTTGGCAACGAGAGCATGATTTACAAAACAAATGTGCATCATGGAATATAGTAGGCCAGTATAATTCAGAGTCCAAAACATTCCTACCTATCCATTTGTGTCTAAAGTGTCCACAACAAGAAAATGTTTGAAAAAAATTTAAAATAGACTCCAACTCATGATCAAGAACACACCTCCTAATAACATGGTTACTACACATGTGCCATAGGTATGGATCATCCCAAAAATAAAATCTTGACTCACTCTTTATCTTTTGGACTTGAGTTTTCTTTGAAGTTGCAAGGATTTAAGAGGCAACAAGGTAGTTAACTAAATCAGCATACAAAGGATGCGTACCAGAGATGGAATAAATATGATCATCCGGAAAATTTTACCGAATTGGTACTTGGTTAAAGGTGTAATTTTCTAGCGTGTGAGTAAGCCTACTCATGTTGTATGCCACTAAGTTTTCTGACCCCTTCTTGTCCTTTATCACTATATAAAATTCATGAAGAAAGAGCATCCATCAGATAAGTCTGGGCTTTGCATTTTGATTCTAAAAGAGGTACCTCAATGCTGCATGGTCATAGAAAAAAACTACTTTAGAGCCTAATAAATATGAATGGAATTTATCAAAAGAAAATATGATAGTAAGAAACTCCTTTTCTGTGGTTGTGTAATTTGATTGGAATCCAGTGCCCTTGATGCATATGAAATCACATGTTAACATCTCTCCACCCTTTGAGATAAGGCAGCTCCAACTGTAAAGTTGGAGGCATCACACATAAGCTCAAAAGGAATCTGCCACCATTGGGGGTTGTATAATCATTGCAGTGGTAAAACACTTCTTTATCTCATCAAAGGATGTCCTATAATAATCCTCAAAAACAGAATCAGAATCCTTTTGAAGTAATCGCGACAAAGGAAGAGTAATATTACTAAAATATTTGATGAAGTGCCAATAAAAGCATGCATGCCCTAGGAAAGATCTAATATCATGCACACATGAAGGATAAGGTAATGATGAAATGATATCTACCATAGATATATCAACCTCTATCCCATATTTTGACACCACATTCCCTAAGACAATGCCATTATCTACTATGAAATGACACTTTTCAAAGTTCAAGACCATATTCTTGTCAGCACAATGATTCAAAACCTTTCCCAAACTATTTAGACATTCATAAAATGAGGATCCATACAATGTAAAAGAATCCATAAATACCTCCACGGAGGTCTCAATAAAATCAGAAAAAATACTCACCATGCATCTCTGGAAGGTACCTGGGGCATTGCAAAGTCCAAATGACATCCTTGAGTAAAAAAACATACCGAATGAACAAGTGAATATTGTCTTCTCCTGATCCTCCTGACTAATAGGAAACTAAAAATATCCAAAAAATCCATCCAAGAAACAATAATTTGTCTTCCAAGGTAGTCTCTCAAGCATTTGACCAAAAAATGTGAGGGGAAAATGGTCCTTCAGGTGGACTGATTTAGTTTCCTATAATCAATACACACACACCAACTATTTTGTATCTTCATTGGAACTAACTCATCTTTCTCATTTTTATCAACATTAACACCAATTTTTTAGGAAAAACCTAAATAACCCATTTGGAATTTGAAATGGGATTGATTTTACCCGACTCGATCAAAATTTCATCCTCTTTTTTAAGAACCTCCAAAAGTGTTGGATTGAGTCTCCTTTGTGGTTTCCTAACTGGTTTAGCCCCATCCACCAGAATAATCCTATGCTTGAAAATGGAGGGGATAATACTTAATATGTTATCCAAGTTCCACCAAATTTCCTTGATGTTCTCCCTCAAAATATTAAAAATATATACATCATGTTCAAAAGAGAGATTGTTAGTAATGATAACAGGTAATTTCTCACCACTCAACAATTATGAGTATTTGAGATTTGGTAAAAATGGCTTGAGTTCCAATTTAGGGGGTGATGTATGGATGGAGACATTAAAGGAACTAAAATATGTGCACAAAGAGAATCAATATTAGAATATAAATCTTTACAATCAGATAATAAACATCAAATCCATCCACATACTCAACAACCATGTCATAATCAGAGTCCACTTGATCAAAATCAGATTATTAATCCATTTCAAAATCAAATCTAAGAGAGACTTTTTCATTATAAACAAGTGTGGAAGTGATCTTAGACATCAAAATAGAACCAATACTCCTAATATCCCAAAGAATAGGAAAATCAAATTCCATGGGGTCAAAATTGAGATAAAAAATGCAGAATGGTACTATGAGGGGTACTTCATGGAGCCTATAACGTTAAATATCACAACTTCATCCCCAAAATCCATGGAAAGTATACCCTAATTGACATTTATGATAGTTTTTTCTATTTTGGGGAAGTTTATACCTAATATAATGGTATCATGAGGACATACCTGATCTTCCTCCTTGTTAAGAACATAGAAATCTACTGGAAAGATCTTGTCTCTTACCCAGACAATTAAATCCTCAAGGACTCCCACTGGATATGTTGTAGCTAAATTTTCCAACTGTAACACTACTCTCATCAACTTCGACTCACCAAACTATAAATAAGAGAATACAGAGTGAGGCATCACATTTATGGAAGCTCCCAAATCACAAAGAGCACCAGAAAAGTGAAACTCCCCTATGGTGGATGGTATAGTGAATGTCCTAGGATCCTTGCACATTGTTGGCATTTCTAGAGTTGGTGTAATGAGTGCTGACACATTCATTCCAAGATGGATCCGCTCATTTCCCATGAGCCCTCTTCTATTGGTATAATGTTCTTTTAAAAATTTTTCATACCTTGGGGTTTTCTTGATGGCTTCATGTAGAGGAATGTTTACCTCCACACACTTTAATGTGTCCAAGAACTCCTTTTACATTGCCTCTTCAGCCATCTTCTTGGTTTGAAAAAACCTGTTTTGAAAAGGAACGGGTTTAGGAGGAACATCATTAATCTTTTTCTTTCCTTTATCTTTCTCCTTGGGTTTCTCATCAGCCGGTTTTTAATGGGGCTTCTCCGGAGTTGAGGTGAATCCTAGTGGAATGATATGTGTAGATATATCAGTTGTTTTCTTCCCACTTCACAATGTGATGGCACTGACATTCCCCTTTGGATTTGGAGTAGGTTGGGAAGGAATATTTTCGGAGTTCTGACTTACCCTTTCATGGAGGGCGGTGGCAATCTGGCTCTTTTTAGTCTTCAACTCCCTCAGCTCCGAACCTTGACTCATCAGATCATTCTGTTGATTAAGAAAAGTGTGCTTCAAAAGATCATCAGTGTTAGAATCTACCATTGGTTGAGAATTCCCTCATTGTTGACTTGTTGATTCTTGAGATTAAAATCACCTTTGTGGTTGTTGGAAACCTTGTTGGTAAGGTGGAGGCTGCTGGAAGTTTTGTTGGAAAGGGGGCCTTTGTTGTTGTCCAGAGCCATACATCATGTCCAATTGATCCTTACATCCTTGGTTGTATGTTATAGAAAAATAATCAAGATCTTTTGGGGATATGGTTGCTGTTTCTACTGATATGGTCTCCCAGGTAACACTGCTGCACAATCTTCTATTTCTTGTAGTTGGGGGAAACCGTTAGTTGGGTGTCTTATCTCAGTGCAAATGCCATAAGGACTTGAAGGAGATGGTTGAGATGTCTTTTGATACAAAGAAATTTTCCTCACCATAGTGGTCAATTATTATAACTTGGTATCAATAAAATGTCTCTCAAGAGAATAAGGACTTTCCTGATATACTCCCTTGACATGTGGTGTACCTCGATCACCAAATTTTTGGGATTTTTGGGCTATCTTGTAAATCAATGCACGTGCAGCTACTGGTGTTTTTTCCACCAATGCTCCTCGAGCTACGTATTCCACCATGCTTCTCTCCATATGTGTGAGTCCTTTAAAAAAGTATTGGATGATGAGTTTCTCACTGATTTGGTGATGTGGGGATCTTGCACACAACTTCTTGAATCACTCCCAGTTCACATAAATTGACTCCCCTTTTGTTTTCTTGATCCACAAGATCTCCTTAAAAATCCAAGTGATCCTTGATGTTGGAAAAAATATCTGCAAGAAAATACATTTAAAATCATTCCAACATGTCACATATTCATGTTTTAAATAATACATCCAATCCTTTGTAGCTCAATCAAGTGAGAATGGGAATGATATTAGTTTTATTTGATCATCAGATACATTTCTTGGTTTTAGGGTTGAGCAGACCACATTAAATTCTTTAAGGTGTTTATTGGGATCCTCACCAGATAATCCATGAAACTTTGGAACAAGATGAATTAACTTTGATTTCAATTCAATGTATGATTCAAGATTTCAATATGAAAAAAATTTGGTTGATAGTTAATGTCTGGTGAATCTACCTCACAAATAGTTTTATTAAGTTCATTTCTATTATTTTTAGCCATTGTTTCTTGTTTTATGGTTGCATTTTAATTTCTTCCAATTTCAATGTTCTGATATTGGAATAATTCTTCAACTGGTTGAATTTTGAGACTTATCGTAGACTGAGAATGTCTGATTTGAGCCTGAAGACTTCGTTTAATATCAGGATCCTGATATAGGAGATCTTCGGGATTAGTTCGTGTCATAAATCATAAAAAATAAAAATAAAAAAAGTGGTCCATAATAAATATAAAAATGAGAAGTTTGAGTTGATGGTCCAAAAATAAAAAGAAGAAGAAAAACAAAGAAGAAGGAAAATTCAGATTGGGTAAAGAAAGAATAAATAAGATAAGAAGAGAATAAAATGTAAAATAAAATAAATACCTCTAAATGGTTTAAATAATTACTTGCCTCCCTGGTAATGGTGCCAATTTGATGAATGTTGTCACACACACTCTTAAAAATATCTATTTGTGATTTTACTAAGTGCAACACAATATCCAACCTAGGTAATTATCCCAAGGAGGATGTCTATAGTGAACCAGCCATTTCTTACATTACTATTACATCATTTAAAAGATAAACAACATAACAGTATTACACATAGAGGATCCAACAGTTTAGTGTCTTTGGAAAACTAGGACCATACTTACCAAATTACAACATCAAGAAAAAACACATTTTTTTAATTTCTTCTTCTCTAGAATCTTATTAGCACTTGACCCCTCCTTAGTACATGTAGTCCCCATTGGATATACATCAAAATGGGTGAGCTAAAAGACCAGTAAGTGGATATATAATAAAAATATAACAATGGGTGAGCATAATCATAACATAGATAAAAGATAATGAACTTGAGGGGAATAATTAATAAAAGACTTTAAATGTGTCTATGCATAAAAACAAAACATCATGTCTTAGTGGTTAACTGGCACACATAATTGTGAAAAAATCTAGCATCGTGTTCACACATAATTTCACATTAACTCAGGAGATTCATCACTTTACCCAATGTATTGGAGTGCTGTATAATTCTGGGAGGACCTATCACAGCATAACATTATCATTTATCATGAATTCCACAATGAACATATATAAAAATGCACATAACTAACCCATCAAAAGGAATGATTTTCATCTCATAATAACTCATTAATAAACACTGGGTTCCTAAAAGAAAGAGGTAATAACATACATGTTACAAGAACTGTTAACCTTGAATGATAAGTAGAAGGTGTGTTCATAAAAGAATATTTCTTTTGTAAAACATTTTCCTTGACATAAATACCAGTGAAAAAAAATTTATATCTCGGAAAAGGTGAGACATAAATGAAAAAAATTATTTTTATGGAGTAACCATATCAAAGAATGGAGTGAAAGAGGGAGAACCTGAAGGATGATTGTTGGGTTCGATAATTTCCCCTTACTTTATATTCGAATGATTCATTCACTTTAATGTCCAATATAATGACATTATATTAATTAGATAGAAATTAAATAACCTTTTATACATTAATAGGGTTCATTTTTTGTTTCATTATGTTATTTTGTGGGCCATTTTATGAGTTACAGATTTTAAAAACATTGTTCGGGAATGTTCATTTTTATTGTTATCTTGAGCGGTTCACATGTATTCATAAATTAAAGTTCATGTAGAGCATGGATAAAAATACAGAACATATTTTCTATGTTATTAATGATATTAAAAAATTAAAAATGATCTTATAATGAATGATATTGTATACCATGTGGATGAATCATTAGATAAGAATTAAATGATGATTTTTTTGGGTTAATTTAGGCGGTTTTTTGACGATAATGAACTTGTTTTGTTTTCTCATTTAGTAATATGTGCATAAGTTAGTTCCCGAACATCAAATAGGACATAATACATATATAATATTCTATTTCAAAAATAAAAATGGTTTCATGACATGATCTGATGGTAGAAATGGAAAAAAGAAAACATGTCGTTCTTGAAGGTGATAAATTAACACCTCACGGACAACATTTTCTTTTATAAAATAGAAGGAAGAGAAGTAGGAGGTTGGAACGTATAATATCCCATTATTATCATAAATTTATCGTATATGTATGATACTATAGTTATAATAACATTTGGGAAAATATAGGTGGGGGAAGAATAAGAAAAGAACTTGAAATTGAAAGGGAATTAAAAGAAAGGACGGGGAGAAATTACCTCTTGAATACCCCTCTTGAGATCCTCCATAAGAGACCTAGGCTTGGTCTTTTGATGAGACCAGAAGATCTTGGATGTGGGGGAGGGGCTAGGGAAGAATCTTGGGCAGAGTTTAGATAGGGCTTGAAGCTTGAGAGGTGTGAATGGTGGTATTTATAGTGGAGGGGAGATATGTTTTCTCAATATAAAAATTATTAGTTTATTATTTCCCCACAAGTCAAGGAATACTGAGTCTTGCATGAAAAATAATAGTAATTTTATCATGTGATCCCAAAACAATTGGTATTACATCTGGAGATCATCATACATGACTCTATAATTAGCTTATTTAGCTTATTTTGTAAATTATGATATTTCACTATTCATAAAATTCCAATATTTCAGAAAAATACCAAAAATTCACCCCAACCATTTTTTGACATGTAGAATCCAGAAATGAAGTCCAGTTTTCAAAAATAAATTTCTAAATATGATTAATTTAATATTTAATTAAAATCATAATTTACTTGACGAAACAATTTTTTAAATTAAACCTGATTTTATAATGCTTTGAAAATTTACTCAAGGTATTATAAAATTATATTAAATCTAGAATACATAAATTTGTTAATTTATGAACACATTTTAAGAAAATAATTTTTTAAATTAATTAATTAATTATAATGAATTATTTGTGACTTACAAAAATAAAAATACTTTTACTATGTTCAAATTATCACTTATAAGATACCTTATTTTTTTTATTTATTCAAGGGAAAGGATACTATTATTTTGGATGATTTACTATTCATATGGGTCATACTACTATTCATAAGGGTAGGTTACTATTCATAAGGGTATGTTACTATTCTCTAAAAATTATTTATGTTTTATTAGACTCCAAATGTCATCTTGAACACAACTGTGTATGTCGGATTTTTGAAATTCAAAACATAGAAGTGGAAAAATTATGTTTAATGGTCACATAATATTTAGTATAATTATATTTTATTGTGGTTACTAATGTGATTATAATATTAGGAATAATTATAAGAAGGGAATTCCATTGATAAAACTTTGGGTCGTTACATTCTTCCCCTCTTATGAAATTTCGCCCTCGAAATTTCATTTTACCAAAAAAAGTGAGGGTACTTCTCCTTAATCACCTTTTCTGGTTCCCAAATAGATTCTTCAAACTTATGGTTCCTCGACAACATTTTGACAAGGTGGTTTGTCTTGTTGCGTAGAACCTTATCTCTCTAGTCTGGAATCTCTACGGACTACTCCTAATAGGAGAGATCATCTTACAGCTGTACCACCTCTAAGTTTAGAACATGTGAGGGGTATGGTATTTACTTCCTCAGGAGTGATACGTGAAAAACAACATGAACATGATCCATATTCAGTGGAAGTACAAGTCTATAGGCTATAAATCCTATGCGATCAAGGATCTCAAAGGGGCCAATGTACCTTGGGCTTAACGTCCCTTTCTTTCCAAATCTAATGACTCTCTTCCATGGTGATATTAGAAGGAAGACTTTATCCCCAAAATCGAACTCCAAGTCTCTTCGATGGTTGTCATCATAGATCTTTTTCCGACTCTGACCAGCTTTGATGTGTTTCTTGATGACTTGAACCTTCTCTATCATCTTTTGCACAGGATCGGGTCCAAGTAGCTTTCGTTCTCCAACATCATCCCAACAGGTTGGAGTTCTAAATCACTTTCCATACATAGCTTCATATAGAGCCATCTGAATACTCGAGTTGAAGCTATTGTTATATGCGAACTCAACCAATGGGAGATGCTGATTCTATACAACTTCGAATTCTAGAGAGAAGGCTCTTTGTATATCTTCAAGCCTCTGAATAGTCCTTTTAGATTGGCCATCAGTTTTGGGGTGATAGGCCGTGCTGAAATTTAATTCAGTACACAAATCATGTTGAAGGCTCCTATAGAATTTAGATGTGAACCTTGGATCTCGATTAGAGTCAATCTAGAGTGGAACACCATGAAATCTAACCACTTCTTTCACATATATCCTTGCAAGTTGTTCAAGTGAGAGATCTTATCTAATAGTGATAAAATGGGTAGTCTTGGTGAGTTGGTCAACAATAACCCATATTGCATTATTTCCCTTCGATGTCTTCAGGAGACCCATAACAAAGTCCATAGTAACATTCTCCTATTTCCACATGGGTATAGGCAAAGGCTGCATCAACCCTTTGGACCTTTTTCACTCTACTTTGAATTGCGGTCATACCATGCACCTTGATATATATTCATCAATCTCTTTATTCATGTTGTCCCACTAGATGTGTTCTTTGAGATCACAATACATCTTTGTAATCCCAATATGGATAGAGAATGTTGAGCTATGTGTATTGTACAATAGCTCCTTCTTTATCCAGGGTGATGAAGGCACACAAAGCCACATTCCAAACCAAATCACACCTTCATAGTTGATATAAAACTCTTGAAGCTTCCCTTACTTTTCTACATTCACCCTCTTTTGTATGTCCACATCATCCCTTTATGATTCCTTAATCTTCTCTTGGATGGATGGTTGCACAATCATTTGGGTAAGGTAGGATATATCCCCTACCCTTATGATTTCTATATACAGCCTTTTCATATCCATGAAGATAGGGTATTTCTCAATCCATAACATGGATAGAGTAGCATGTTCATTTTTTCTAAGATCATCAACTAACTTGTTCGCCTTTCTAGGATGATAGTGAATAGAGAAATTGTAATCCTTGATTAGCTCTAACCATCTCATTTGACACTTTTTGAGGTCCTTTTGTATAATTTATACTTTAGGCTCTTGTGATTGGTGTATATGTCACACTTATCTCCGTAAAGGTAGAGTCACCATATTTTCAAGGAAAAAAATCATGGCTTCCATCTCTAGATCATGCGTCAGGTAGTTCTGCTCATGGATATTCAACTACTATGTGGCGTAGGCTATCACATTATAATTTAACATTAGTACACAACCCATGAATTTCTTTGAAGAATCACTGTATATCACTTTGATTTCTCCACTTTCTGGTAGTGGGAGTATAGGTGCAGTGATCAGCCTTATCTTTAGCTCCTTGAAGCTTCCCTCACATTCTTCCATCTAGACATACTTTACCCCATTCCTTGTTAACTTAGTTAGTGGGATAGAAAATCATGAGATGTTTCTAAAAAAACGTCAGTAGTACCCAGTTAATCCAAGTAAACTACAGATTTCTGTGACACTAGAGGGCCGAGGCCATTCCTAGATTGCCTTTTTCTTAAGGATATATAGAAATTATGTCACTTGTGATCAAATATACCAAGAAAGTGACTTGTTTAATCCAAAGGTCACACATTCTGAACTTGATGTACAACTTATCTTTTCTCAATGTTGCCAACACAAGTCTTATATGTTCTTAATGTTCCTCCTTGCTCTTGGAGTAGAAGAGAATATCATCAAGAAACACTACCACAAATTTTATCGAGGTAATGTCTAAAGACTATATTCATCAAATCCATGAAGATTTCATGGGAATTAGTAAGTCCTAAGGGCATAAACAGAAACTCATAGTGCCCATACCTTGTACGGAAGGCTGTCTTTTGAATATCCTCCTTATTCACAATTAGTTGATGATATCCAGAATAAAGATACACCTTTGAGAAATATTGAGCTCCTCTTAACTGGTCGAATAAGTAATCAATCCTTGGAAGAGGATACTTGTTCTTTATGGTGATCATGTTGAGTTCTCTCAACCGAATTGTTCCATCCTTCTTCATCACAAAGAGCACTGGTGCACCCCAAGGTGATGCACTAGGGAATATAAACCCCTTTTCCATATGCTCTTGCAGATTCTTCTTTAACTCTTCCAGTTTGGTAGGAGCCATCCTATAGGGACACTTTTAGATAGGAGTAGCTCCAGGTATGAGTTCAATTGAGAAATCTACCTCATGATTTGGTGGAATTCAAGGAAACTCTTTAGAAAATACATCACAGTATTCCCTCACGACGGGAATTTCCACAATGTTGGAACTTTCCTTTGACCCAAACATTTGGGAGAGGTATGATTATTCATAGGGAGTCAACACCCAAACCATTGAAGGAATTTTCAAAGGATATTTATGATCTTCCTTGCATTTGTAGTGGTGGATGGGATGGTTTAGAATATGAAAAGATATTTTCTTTTCCCAAAAGCTGATATGTGCTCTATATAATGATAGCCAATCCATTCCCATTATAGTGACGAATTCCACCAAGGGAAGTATTTCCAGATTTGTCGGAAGAATATTCCCACATAAGACAATAGGAGAAGAGTCAAACACTTGGGTTGCAATGATTTCACCACTTGGTGTTTTTACAGATATCTCTACTTCAAGGTTTTGGGGCTTCGATTCAATAGTTCTCGCAAACTTGCAAGATATAAAAGAATTCGTAGAACCAGAATAAAATAAGACTTTTTCCATTATTGAGTGAATAAGAAGTGTACCTTGTATGACTTCATTATCATACCCCGCCTCCGCAGTAGTGATCAAATAAGACTTCCCTTGTTCATTTGGATTTGGTGGTTGTAGAAGTTGATTACCCTCGAGAACTTGAGGTTTAGTGACCTGGTTTGTATAGTGCCCTAGCTCCCTACAGTTGTGGCATTGAACCATGAGTTGATCTCTCCTCTCATCAGGTACATTATTCTTCCTTTTCGTTTCTTTTCGATACTATTGAGCATGGTGTCTTTATTTCCCATGCTTGAAACATTTCCCCATCCCTTTAAGTCAGTTCCCATGATGCAACTTCCCACATTTTTGGCATGTGGGTCATTGATTTGTCTTCCCACCTTTGTCATTAGATCCACCAGCTTGAAACTCCATCTTTATTTTCTTATCACCATAGACATGGGACCATTATCCAAACCCCATATCCACTTTGAGAGCACACTGAACAACTTCTTCATAACTCCCAAATCCTCGAATTGCAAGAGCCTTTTAAAGGTGTGGTTTTAATCCACTAAATAATCTATCAATTTTTCTATCATTGTTGATAACAAAACCCAAAGCGTACCTTGAAATCCTTGTGAAACTCGCTTCATAGGTTGTGATAGATTCTAATTCTTTTTTTTGAGCTCTATAAATTCTATCTCCATCTTCGTATGAAGAGTTTGTGGGAAATACAAATTAAGAAAACTTATCTTAAAGTCTTCCCTTTCAATCTATTTAATTTCAACCCCTGGCTTGGTGTTCTTAATCAAAGCCCACCATTGATTAACTTCTCCATCTAAAAGATAAACAGGTAGGTTCACCTTCCCTGTATTAGAATAGTGAAGAACAGAAAAGATATTCTCCATGGAGTTAACCCACTTTTCCACAACTAGTGGATCAGAAGATCCACTAAATGTCGGTGGTCGTTGCCGTATTAAATATTCGATATCTAGTTCCTCCCTCTTTGGTGAAGGAGGATGTTCACCATTATTAGAGTTATTGTTCCTAACCTGAGATAATTGGGTAAGCATCGCCATGATGTTCTGAACTCCACCTCCCAAATCATTGGGGATGTCATTCGGGCAATCGTTGCATTGTCCCTCGCACGAGTTGTTCGCATGATTTCTCTTTATTCCCACCATTTTCTAAAATAGAAAAGGTTATAAAAAAACATAAGTAAACAATTCATGAATGAATTATTCATTTAAACAATTTATACCAAAACCATAACATATGGTATCCGTATGTAAATATTCATGTGTGAATATTTGTACTTAGTCTCATGCTAGCGGTTTTCTCCAGCGTTTACTAATCCTAATTCCCAAATTAACTAAACATTTAATTTGATACCAACTATACCATACCAGTCTTTTCATAAATTACTATTACATAATTTTAAAGATAAAAAAATAATATTATTACACATAGATGATCCAATGGTTTAGTGTCTTGGGAAAACTAGGACCATACATAGCAATTACAACATCAAGCATAAACATTTATTTAATTTCTTCTTCTCTTGCTTCATATTGGCACTTGTCCTTTCCTTAGTAAATGTATCCACCTGAGGATATACATCAAAAGGGTGAGCTAAAAGCCCAGTATGAAGATAGATAAGAACAATATAGCATGGGGTGAAAATAATCATATCATTAGAAAAGAATTATGAACATGAGAGGAAGCATAAATATAAGACTTGAAATGTGGAAATGCATAAAAATGAAAGATCATATATTACTGGTCAACTACCACAAATACTTGTGACCAAAGATAGAATCTTGTTCGAAAATCATTTCCCATTTACTCATGAGTTTCATCACTTTACCCAATGCATTGGAGCACTGTATAATTCTGGGACACCCGTCACTTTGAAACATTCATATTGCGCTATATAATTCCGGGTGCACTATTCACCTCATAATATTATCATTATCATGAACGCCACATAGAACATATCAATAAAGAACATATCTGACCCATGGTATGGAATTTGTTTCATCTCATAATAATACATTCATAAGTGTTGGGTTCCCAAAAGAAAGAGGGAACAACATATTTGATACAAGAAACATCAACCATGATTGAGTGGTAAAAGTTGAGTTCCTAAAAGAAGATTTCTTTTATAAAACATTTGGATTGACATAAAATTAATTATAAAACATTTATATCCCAAAAAAATAAATAAAATTACGAACAAATGTTCTTTAAAGTGTGACCATATCAAAAATGGTGTGAAAGAGGGAGAACCTGAAGGATGAAAATTGGGTTCGTGAATTTCCCCTTACCTTGTATCTGAATGATTCATTCTATTTAATGTCATGTATAATGAAATTATATTCATTAATTAGAAATTCCAGAACATTTTATACACTAATAGGGTTCATTATGGTTTCATTATTTCATTTTATGTTCCTTTTGATGACTTATAGAGTTTAAAAACATTGTTCAGGGATGTTCGTTTTTATGGTTTTTGTTGGGTGGTTCACTTGTATTCATAAATTGAAATTCGGGTAGAACATGGTTAAAGATCCAGAACTAATATTAAATTTTATTAATTACATTAAATAATTTAAAATTATATTATAATGATTTATATCATATACCATGTGGATGAATCATTAGATAAAAATTAATGGAAGATTGCTTGGGTTAATTTGGGCGGTTTTTCAATCACGAAGAACTTGTTTTAATTTATCAGATAGTAATATGTTCATAAGTCAGTTCCAAAACATTAAATATGAAATAATACATATAACATAGTCTGGTTCAACCAGAAAAATGGTTTCATTACTAGATATGACGGTAGAAATGGAATAAGAAAGCATGTCATTCTTAAAGGTGATAAATTAACACCTCACGAACAACGTTCTCTTTAATAAAATAAAAGGAAGAGGGAAAGGGGTTTGGGTGATATAATATCCAATTATAATAATAAAATTACATTATATATATAATAATGGTTTTAAAATACAATTTGGATGAAGATTTGTGGAGAGAGACCAAAAAATGAACTTGAACATGAAAGGAAATTAAAGTAGAAGTGGGGGAGAAATTACCTCTTAAATCCTCCTCTTGAGTTCCTCTTTAAGAAAGCTATGCTTGGTCTTTGGATGAGACCAAAAGATCTTAGACATGGGAGAGGGGCTAGGGAAGATGTTTGGTCATAGTTTAGAGAAGGATTGGAGCATGAGAGGTGTGAGGAAATGAGGGTGTGAAGGGTGTTTTTTATAGTGGAGGGGAGAGGGGTTTCCTTAATATAAAATTCATTAGTTTATTAATTTCCCCTAATACAGGAATAGTTTGTCTTGAATGAAAAAGAATAGTAATTTTATCATGTGATCCCGAATCAAGTGGTCTTACATCAGAAGGACATCACACATGACTCTATAATTATCTTATTTATCTTATTTTTGTAAATTACGGTATTTCACTATTCATAAAAAATTCATGTATTTCAGAAAAATCCCAAAAAATTACCCCTACCATTTTTCAATATGCAGAATCCAAAAATGAAGTCCATTTTTCAAGAATAATTTTATAAATATTATTAATTTAACATTTAATTAAAATCATAATTTACTAAAAAAACAGTTTTTAAAAATTAAAACCGATTTTATAGTGCTTTCAAAAATTACGTAGGGTCTTATAAAATTTTATAAAAACTATAAGAAATTGATTTAATAATTTATGGATACATTTTAGGAAAATAAATTTTCTTCAAAATTAATTAATTAATTATAATTAATTATTTATGACTTACAAAATACCAAAACGTTTTCTAAGGTCAAATTGTCACTTTCTAAGATGTCTAAATTTTATTTAATTATTCAGGGGTAAGGTTAATCTTATTTTTGATGATTTACTATTCATAAGTTTCATAATACAATTCATTAGGGTATGTCCCTTTTCATAAGGGTTGGTTACTATTCATAAAATATTATTTTTGTTTTATTAGACACCAAAAATCATCTTGAACACAACTGTGTGTGTCAGATTTTCAAAATTCAAAACATAGAAGAGAAGAACTTATGTTTAAAGGTCACTTATCACTTAGTAGTTCAGTATGTTGTGTTTTCATGACATAAATATTAGAAGGGAATTTCTATTGAAAAATTTTGGGTCGTTACAACCCCCCATAGCCCTTGACATCCACCCACCCCTAGGGACACCCTCAACCCCTAGAAACCCCCACCCCCTGGACACCGACACCCCCATAGAAAACCACTCTACACCCCTGAATAGCCCCCCCTCCCCCCAACACCCTAAATTCATAATTGAATTATTTATGTATTTAATTAACTAATGAAATATCTATTATTGGTGAATGGGTATACTTGTGGTACGGGAATACTTTTTGTATGTGTATACTTGCTGCAATTACCTTATGAATTATCTGTTAATTTTTTATGGGTATACATGTGGAGATGCTGCTTTTTTTGCGGGTCCAGTTTGGGTGTATTACTGTAGAATTTTATATTACAGCTGGTAGGGAATTTATCAGCACATTTTTATCACTGATAAAGAATCCATTTATCAGTGCTTTTTAGAGCTGATAAAGGCTCCCTTTATCAGTGTGTGTTTAGCACTGATAAAGGATCCCTTTATCAGCGCTTTTTTATCCATGATAAAGGATCCCTTCAGATGCACTTTTTTAGCACTGATAAAGTCTACCTTTATCAGTGATTTTATAGACCTAATAAAAGGGACCCCCTATCAACGATGTGCTTTACATCGCTTTTTTAGCGCTATTATAGCCCATTTTGGGCGCTGATAAAGCCTATTTTTCTAATAGTGATCCATCTAGAATCGGTAATCTCTCGTCATTCTTCGTTCATCAAAGGAGAGTAGATTAGAGAAGAGGCTCATTAGAAAATATGACAATGATAGTATTTATCAAAAATGATAATTTATAACCCCAATATATATTTTGGGTGGCTAAAAATAAATGAATTAATTTATCTATTAATTCACTTAAAGAAATATGCCAACGAGATAAGGGTATGAAATCCCCATGTTGACTCATTATTTGTTTCTCCTAGGGTAAACACTACGTTCTGGACTAAAACATTATCAAGATTTCTGACCTAATTGACCTTTAATGAGTTTTCTCAATTTCATTAATTAACAACGTGTGCGTAATATAATATATATTTAATATTTTTATAAAATTAATTCCAGGAACACCAATCCTCGGAATCGCTTGTCACCTCAATTCATGGATCTAGAATAATATTTAGAAATCTTTCAATGAATTATTAAGAAAATCCTTTTTCTATACATCATTTCATCATTCATGATTTCCATCCCCATAAAAGTGAAACTAAATAAAAAATAATTGTATTGTGCCCACATATAATTCTCATGTTCCCATGAACACTCATAAATGTTTCTGTGCATCCACCAAACTTGAAATAGAGGGATGGTTCATCCTGACAAGGTTTGCTCCTGCCGGTCCTCGGTCACTAGTGGTTTCTCCTCAACGGCGGATCCATCCATGTTCTATTGCTTACCCTAGTCAGTAACATGCTTGTATTCATGCACATATCTCTACAGCGGTGAATTTTTAATGATTTTTTGAACCCACTCAAGGTGTAGGGTATGGAGATGAGGTAAGAAACTCGTTGTTACTCCACAAAATTATGTACGAATCGATGATCCTTGAGGATATCTTGCTTCCATATCCGAACCTCTCCATCCCAAGTCCTGGAGAGACTCTCAATAAGACATGGTCTCCCTGCTCAAACTCCACGAGCCTATGATAGTGTTTTAAGTAGACGTATGTCTACTCTGTGTTGTCTTCATCTACTCATGGATGAATTTCACCTTCTCTATACTTACCTATACCAACTCCAGGCCCATGGGAGAGGATACTCCAATCATCATCCAGCATATGGGTGATCTACATGGACTCCAAAATAGGGCCTAAAAAGTGACATTCTGATAGTGGATGGGTATTTTGTTTGTACATGAACTCCCCTAATGTAAGGTGATAATATCAGATCTAGTCTAAATCCAGCACACACACTCTCAGTAAATCATCTTGAACCTAGATAGTGTGCATGGTATATCCATCAGTCTGTAGGTGGAAGACTGTACACATCAACAACTAGGTCTCAATTTCCTCCTTTATGACCCTCCACAATTGTGATGTAAATCACAATCAGAGACAAAAATCTAGGGTACCCCATGAAGGTGGATGATCTCTCCCATGTACAAATACCCATAAACTCATTACCAAACTCTACTACATAGTAGAAAGGAAGTGTTCTGACTTCTTGCGTCAGTCAACTGCCACCCATATGGAATCATGGAACTTGTTTTTGTGTTGAAGGCATGTAATCAGGTCCATAGATATGTTGTCCCTTTTAAACTCCATGATATCAAGAGGATATAACAACCCAACCAGTACCTAGTGATATCTTTCACATGCTGATTGGAAAGACATCACGAGAAGAACTCAGCTACACTCTACCTCATGTTGGAACACCAAAAAAACCACTGAATATCATTCTACATCATCCCCAAATAGGGATATATATCTGAAGGAGACGTATGGAACTCTAACATCACATCCTCCCACAACACAACCAAATCAATTTTTCATACCTAGAATAAGATAACCTAATTTCTCTTTTGAATATCAATATAGTGTTCCTCCTTTGGAAATATATTCATGACAAACCTCATAGTCCAATTATCCTAGCTGAGACTCCTTCACATGCTTAAGGATCTTTGGAAACAACACCATCGACCGATGGAAAGTTGTAACATCCTTATTCATCAAGGTCAGCTATAGAGAATCCAGATTCTATGAAGTATCCTACACAAGGGGATCCTAGTACTTCAGGCTAATTAAACTGCTACAACAATTCTGTTCATATAGTATAAACAATATCCAAGTTGTAGTCATGTAGGAACTCCAACCAGTACCACTGTCTCAGGTACGGGTCTCTTAGAGTGAATACCTACCTGAGTCTTTGGTGTTCTGAGTAAACCAAAAAGTGATATCCTATAAGGTAGTGCCTCCACATACTCATAGAGGAAACTAATGCATCCAACTCCATATCATCAGTCACACAATTCTTCTCATGGGGTCTCAACTTCCATGACCCATACATGATGACCTCATGTGTTTTCATCAAAACCCAACTGAGCCCAGCTCCTGAGGCATCACAATAATCCATGAACTCAACTACCTCATCTGGTAGCCTCAAAACGGGATCAATATTTAGCATCTACCTCAGTTCCTCGAAGAACTTATGGCATGACTCAAACAAATTAATTGATTTCCCCTTTCACATCAAAGTGGACTATGGAGCTTTAATCCTAGAGAAATCTTCTACAAATCACTAGTAGTACCATGCGAAGACAAGAAAAGTTTTCCCCTCTGACACATTCTTCAGTGGATACCAAGAAAGAATTGTGGGGGGAATTTGTCACTCCGAAGGGAATATCTAGAAACTCATAATATCTTTAGGGACGTCAAAAGTACAAAATTGGGATATAGGTATCATGAACCAACAGATGGTGGTAGCTAGATCTAATGTCAATCATATAAAACCAACTCAAACCACATAGTCAATCGAAGAGGTTGTCAATTACCAACAAGGGGCTACTTTAACATTATTATGGGGTGATTAAGGAGATTTTAATAGGTACAATGACCAGATATCAGTTAGGTCTTCATTAGAAACAAAACTGGATCCCTCTTAATGGACACACTAGGTATGATGAATCCTTTTTCATGAATGTACTATAACTGCATCCTTAGATCGTGGATCTCAATGGGGTCCATCTTATAGGCTTCATAATATATAAGAGTAGTTCCTAGCTATAGTTTGATTCATATCTCCATCTTCTGCTTCAGAGGTAGGCCTAGAACATCTTCATGAAATATGTACATGTAATCCTCCAAAACAGAAGGGATCTATATTTTCTATGAATCTACTGCACCAATGTTCATAATCACCATCGGGTGGGTAATAGGCCATATCCTTTGTCCCACATAACCCACTAGTCCTACTATGAGACCTCAATCAATTGAAAAGAAGAACCTCATCCCCTCAGCCTGAAGGAATATGACTCACATGTGGTGATAGTCAATCTGGTTATAATGACTTTAAAGGATGACATCACAGGGTTCCACTATTAGGACCAATAGGTCCCACATAATCCACTCTCTTCTATGTGATAAATTGTACAATCGGTGGATGGATGATACACTGGAAGTGTTACCTCTAGAAACCTCAAGGTGTTCCTGAAATGTAGAGTCACAACTGGGAGCTCAAGCAATGACACAAATATCATAGAGATAAATGAGTGGCTAGCACATGTGTATAATAGTACAGAAGAAAGAGTAGTGTAAAATGAGATCGTACCTTGGATAATTTCATCAGTCACCGGGTCAATGATGTCTATATACTATATCAATCTATGAATCCTGCGACCAGCTACCTCAATCTAATGTGTTATTTCTAGTGGTGGTAGTGGGATAACCACATACCGTTGTACACCACCTACTGCTCCTCCCACACCTATTTAATCTCATCCTTCCTTGGGATCTCTATGTCCCCGCCTGGGAGACCACTGATCACGGAACATCGATTGCCATGGAAGTCCATCTGCTGACTACCATGAATGATTGGTATTTCTGATATAGAAGTCTCGGGCAATGTGACCATTAGTTTCATATGAATAGAATATCCCCCATGTTATCTCATTGATTTTTGATAACCATGTATTACATGTCCACGACCCATAGTCTGCTAACGAAAGGGTCTCCTACCATAAAATCTATAGTGTCTAACTGATACTGACGAAGAATCATCTTGTTTGTGCATTCTGCATGCTCCAGTCACCTAGCTTTCCTATTCTTGGAATCTCTATATCAGATGTGCCTACTCTGGCACCCCAGTATAGGTGGGGATGTATAGAGAATCTATGTCATCTCAGATCTTTCTATGAAGTCCCTTCTCAAACATCCATGCGTAGAAGTAGCCACCACTGATTATATTATGGGAGTATTGTGTAAGATCAGAAAAACTTGTGGCATACTCTACCTCCAAAAACCCTCCCTACTGAAACATCAGAAGCTCCTGGATTTAGATAGAGTTTAAAAATGAGGGGTTGTACTCCTCATTAATGAGATGCTAAAATTCTCCCCATGTGATCATTTCCTCATCATGTATATGGTTAACTAAGCTCCACCAATTCCCAGATGCGCTGCGAAGAAGGATAGCTACCAAATCAACCATCTAGTCCATCAGGGTGCTCAACACTCCGAACACATAGAACAATGACTCCATCCATTCCTCTTCTTCCTGAGGATCCATCTTTCTATAGAAATGAACAAGCCATTGTTGCAAAAAATAATGAAGTGAAACCAATCAATGCATGAACTCATCTTGTCTTGCATATATCAACTACTGCTAAATGGGTGGAGGTAATGCTACCTTTCCACCCAGAGAAATGGGGTTGCACAATGGGCCCTGATCTAAGGCCTCAACTCTAATCGATTCATCATCATTATCCAGAGAAATAATCTTGAAGGGATTCTATCACAGAGGCTTCATCAAAAGAGTCAGGGAATACTTCGATTAGATGAGAATATATATATATAAACATATATCAACAAAATTATGGGGGGATTACTCAATAGAGATAGTGAAAGAGTCAATCCAATATGATTCATGTATCATTTTCCCCATAACAATTGTTTCAGCATGTTGAGTTGAAAAGAAGGTAATCAGGGGCCTAGTGTGTCGCCACATCGGCCGCCACATTATCACCAGACTCCCTGCCCTGAGAGCTACTCTCGAGTCAATTCAAAACTGTTTCCCTTAACCCAAAAAATCCTCTGATGGGGAAACATCTTCAAAAATCACACAAAATGAACTTTAACCAATACCTATTTTCCATGACGTGACCGCATAAGGGCCTCGAGCAATAACTACCCCAAGCCCTCCTTCATAGACTAGGGGTCGATGACCAGCAATGAAGGAACAACTAAATCATGGAGGCTTTTCCTTAGAACACGTACACATTCACATTGCCAAATTGATGCAATAGTTTATTTGAAAATTAGATAAAATACGATACTATGGTAAATTAATGTAACCATGAAAGAACCTCTAAAAAGGACAAGGTACCATAGAGAAAAATACAATGTAAAGGGGGGAAAACACATTCTCAAATAAGAAATCAATCACAGCTAAAATACAACTGGAAAAGAGAGTTTTCTAAGAGAGCCCAGCTCTTGTATCCCAAGCATGAAAACCGTATGCGGTCCACACATCCTGTATCCCTATGTTCCTCAGTAGTTATGATCAGCATGTTCGCTGGAAGAATCTTCCTATAGCATCAAATTCGAACAAGGGAAGTATTATAATATTCGCTGGAAGAATCTTCCTACATACACCAACAGGAGAAGAGTCAAACACTTGGGTTGCAATTATTGTACCACTTGGTGTTTTTAAAGGTATCTCTACTTCAACATTTCAGGGATTTTATTCTATAGTTCTAGAAAACTTTCAAGATATAATTGAATGCATAGAACCTGAATCAAATAATACTTTTTCCATTCTTGAGTGAATTGGAAGTGTACCATGTAAGACTTAATTATCTTTCTCAACTTCTAATGTAGTGGTGGCATAAGAATTCCCTTGTTCTTTTCACTTTGGTGACTTATGACGCGGATTACCCTCGAGAACTCGAGGTTTATTGCACTGGATTGCATAGTGCCCTAGCTCCCTACAGCTGTATCGTTGAACCATGGGTGGTTCTCTCCTTTCTTCAGCTAAATTATTCTTTATTTTCATGTATTTTTGACACTCTTGAGAATGGTGTCTTTCTTTCCCACACTTGAAGCACTTCCCTATCCCTTTGAGGCATTTACCATGGTGCAACTTCCCATATTTTTGTCATGTGGGTTGTTGAGTTTTCTTCCCACCTTTCTCATTAGATCCTCTAGTTTGAAACTCCATATTACGTTTCTCATCACCATAGCCATGGGACCATTATAAAAAATCCATCTCCACTTTGAGAGCACACCGAACAACTTCTTCATTACTCCCAAAGTCTCGAATTGCAAGAGCCTTTCTAAGGTGTTGTTTTAATCCACTAATTAATCTATCAATTTTTCTCTAATTTTTTATAACAAAACCCACAACGTACCTTGAATGCTTTGTGAAATTCGCTTCATAGGTTGTGATAGATTATACTTTGTTTTTATTTAGCTCTATTCATTATTTCTCCATCATTGTCTGAAGATTTCATGGGAAATACTTATTGAGAAACATGATCATAAAGTCTTCCATTCCATTTCTTCAATTTCCTCCCTTGGCTTGGTGTTCTTAATCAATTCCCACCATTGATCAGCCTCTACATCTATATAATATGTAACGCCCCGACCCTAGTTACCCAGAGTCGGTGCATTATTACATAACATTGGTATGATCACACGAAAGATCAAATCTCGAAAGACCGATTGGTTTAGTAGTCTTGGAAACACTAAATATATTCATAAGTATTACATTACATCATAAATTGAAAAACTACTACAACAACATATTGTCTCCATAATCCACATTCATATCCCCACATAATATCCCTGCAGGTCATTCATAATTTACTTCTTCACTTCCTGGGAAAAATAAAACATAGAAAAGGGGTGAGCTCAAATTCCATGTAAGGATAACAATATAGCGGAAACTTTCATAAATAAGAATAAACATTTAAGGCAATGTATAACTAAAACAAAAGCCTTTTAAACATGAACTTTTAACATAGTATGGAATAAATAAAATGAGATAATGCCATTTACTTATTCACATGGTTATTCTACTAATCGAATAATCACATGAAAAATCAATAACCACTTTCATAATGATGGAATGCATAATGCCAGGCTATCATAACCACATAGCCAAGGCCTCGTGCCAAGACTAAAAATAAGATTTTGTCAAGACCTTGTGCCAAGACACTAGTTTGTCTCATGAGACCTACCGATGCATCGAGGAGCTATAGCGGGCTCCACCCGTCACATATTAAGTCCAATGCATTCCCATATGAAAAGGTTTAAACATAACATACAAATTCGTATTTAAACTAGCATAAGAAATGTCAATACTTTCACCATAAACTATGAATGGTATAAAAATAGCACATCCACATTCAAACATATCACAAAACCTTCAATACAATATAGAAGTTTTGTATAATAATAAATCAACTTCAAATAATCTTAAAATCCATCAAAGGATGTTGACATAGATGAAATCAAAATTCTTTTTAAAGAAATATCTCCTTTTATTTTGAAATCATTTAAGATCCATATAAAATAAAACATTTTCTTTGAAAATATTCTTATAAGCTTGTAAGGGAAGCTTTGAAGATTTTATAACGGCGGAAAATAGCCGCACCCGCCGTATAAGTTAAAAAAAACATTCTTATCTTAATTCTGTCGAAAAGGTTAAAAAGGACCTTATTTTGAAAACGACGGAAATATTCCTTTATAAACCTCTTATAAAAAGTCAAAAAAGGGTATAAAGGACATTAACCCATATTCTTGTAAATAATAAATATGTTTTGAAATACATTTCGAAGAAACATGGATGTGGATGATAAAGAAATCCCAGTAGATTATTACGTATAAACAACCTCGGATAATGAAGAGATTGTGAAATAACCCTTACCTTGTACTTTTCCGTGGTTGGGGTAGGTTAAACTTCTGTATAATGGTGAAATAATTGTTATTAAATTATACAAGAATCATATATATTAATATGATATCATATATGATCTTTTAACATTGATTTGTTAATAATATCTTAGAATTATCGTCGTTTCGGGTGTTAACTTACTCATTTTATTTTATATGTTTTGTTAAATAAGCCATGTTTTTTGTATCTTATTCATATCCAGAATTATATCAAGTCCCTAAACATCATTTTTAAATAATCAAATGATAATTATACTTGAATGGATACGATGGAGAATGAATCTCATCGCGTTCGTGGAGACGGTAGTCCGTACGTACGCACGAGCGACAATATCATTATTTTGATATTAAGATAATATATAAATGGATGGTATATCATATATAAAGAATCATTGACATGTTATATTTATTATTTACATGAGTTACACATCATTATTATACCCATCCAAATAATAATATATTGAATAACAATTACACCACGACGTGGAGACGGTAAGCCGTACGTACGCACGTATGGTAAAATGTTATTCAAAGGGTGGATAGAATACAGAATATGGTTGTACCATATTTATAATAACATCACAGTATATGTAAGATACTAGATTTATTATTTTAGAATGGTAAGAACAAAGAAAGAAGAAGTGGAAGAAGAAAGGAACTTGAAAAGGGGTGGTGAAAACATTACCTCTTCTTCGGGTTCTTCCTTTTGATTTGATCAAAAGGGCTCCATAGGTTGGCTTTCTGATCAAACTAAGGCCTCTAGGTTGTAGTGAGGGATATTGGGAGAGTATTTGGGTAGAGTTTTGCCGAACCAAAAGGCTTTGAAGGTGTGAAGAAATGATAAGGAGGAGTGCCCTTTTATAAGAGGGGTGAGGGGCACCTTTGGAAAAGCTAGAAATATTAATTTATAATAAATTCATATTCGATTTCTAATGGCTCCAAAGTTTATTATTCGAAGGTTAAGGTGGGGATAGGTCGAAAAAAACTCAACCAATAGAATTTAGAAAGGTTTGGGTACTTATATTAACCTTATCTTTAAGTATTAACTCTAAGTTAATTAGTTTCGCTTTTACAATGTCTCTTTGTATTTTTATATAATATGGTTAATAAACTTACTATATACATCCAATAGACCCCAAAGTGGTACATTAATGATTAACCTATCATGATATAAGTCTCTTGTCCGAACCTTAGATTTTTAGGAATTTAATATGAATTAATAATATAATATTTGTTTTAAGAACTCTTTTATGTCAATTTTGAAACTATTCAATAGTTGATTTTTGTGAAACTCATAACAGATTGATTACTTCGAAAAAAGTCAATTAAATCAATTCTAATATATCATATTATCCTATAAAATTAGTTTAATTCATTAAAAGTTTCATATTATATTTATTTGGGTGTTTATAATATAAATTATTTTAATTTTCCACTATTATAGTAATTACTGCATCATCATTGTGTCATAAATAAAATAAATTATTTAATGTCTAAAAATTATAAATAAAATATAATTATGTAGGAACTCTTTTTATCTTTCTAATGAATATTTATAATATAAAATCCAACATATATAACCCTATGTAAGAATTGTTTTTCTAAAAGATATATGCTTGTGTCATTTTTGTATTCATTTTAACTTAATTAAAATAAAGTGTCATTATCACTTACAAGTGGATCCATGGGGTCCCAAAATCGACCCAAAGATTCCCATGGTCGACCATGTTTCAAACAATAGGGTTAAGACACGTTTTAGGGTAATTTAGTATTATTATAATATTATTTTTTAACCCTTATTTACCGGATTTACCCTTAACCATGGTAAATAAAATATTTACCGCAATAATTATTCAAAATGTCTAAATATAAAAGTTACCTGTTTACACAATTTGAACATCCTGATTCCAAATATGGAATACATTTTCCTAAATTCAAAACATAGAAGTGGCAGAAATTAATTTAAAATTAATTCCCGTTGTCAAAACAAAAAGCGTGTTTTTAAGAGATAATAACTATCAAAAGATTGCCACTTGTTTATGTTCGGTTTAATTGTAAAATTATTTCCAATGACCAAACTTATATTAAATGGTAAAAATATATTCTAAATATACTTTAAAACTACTAAAATTCATAATTTATCACTATTAATTATTTTGATTGAAAAAGTTGTTTTTAATTAAAATTTAGTAATTTTCACTATTCATCAAAATATGAAAGTTATCCGAAAAGTACCAAAATTTCACCTTAGGCATAATTAGATATTCCTAATCCAAAAATGAAGTCCATTTTGAAATATAAAATATATATAATTTTAAAAAGTAGGTATTACTATTCATAACGGCTAGTTTGATTGGTTGTTAGAACTCGGTGTTGCGTACAACACACGCTATCACATTATTCAAAGAGAAGCGTACCGTAGAAGCTTGGGGGGTTACATGATAAACAAAGAGAGTCACCTTCTCTATCTCAGAACAGTGAAGAAAAGAAAATATCTTCTCCATGGAGTTGAACCAATGCTCTGAAACTAGTGGATCAGAATATCCACTAAACATCGGTGGTCGTTGCCTCATAAAACCTTCAATAGAAAGTTGCTCCCTCTTTGGAGAAGGAGGAAATTCCCCATTATTATGATCATTTTTCATAGCCTGAGATAATTGGGTAAGAATCTTCATCAAGTTCTGAACTCTACCTCTCAAATCATTGGGGATGTTGTTCAGGAAATCATTTCATTGGCCCTCGCACGAGTTTTTGGCTTGATTTCTCCTGGTTCCCACCATTTTCTAAAATAAAAAAGGTTAGAAAAAAAACCTAAGTCAAAAATTCATGAATAAATAAATTATTTATTTGAATAATTTATACTAAAAGTATAACATATGGGATCCCAATGTAAAGCTTCTTGTATGAATATTTGTACTTAGTATCATACTAGATGTTTTCTCCAAGTTTCACTAATCCTAATTCCCAAATAAACTAAACCTTGCCTCTAATACCAACTACAGAAACCCAGACTTTTCTAGAATTACTATGACATAATTTTAAAGATAAAACACATATTATTATTACACATAAAGGATCCAACTATTTAGTGTCTTGGGAAAACAGGTACCATACATAAAAAATTACAACATCGAGCAAGAACACAATTTTTTATTACTTCTTCTCTAGCTTCTTATTGGAACTTGACCCATACTTAGAACTTGTAGTCACATGAGGATATATATAAAAAGGAGTGATCTAAAATCCTAGTAAGAGGATATATAAGAAGAATATAACAATGAGTTAGAATAATTATTATATAGGCTAAAGATCATGAATGTAAGGAGAATCATTAATCAAAGACTTGAAATGTGGCAATGCATAAAAATGAAACATCATGTCTTAGTGGTTTACTACAACACATACTTTTAAAAAAAGATATAATATTATTCAAAAATAATTTCACATTAAATCATGAGACTCATCAATTTACCCAATTCATTAGAGAGTTGTATAATTCCGGGCGCACCTGTCACGTTGAAACATTCATATTTCCCTTTATAATTCTAGGTGCACCGGTCACATCATAAAATTATCATTTATCATGCATGACACAATGAGCATATAAAAAATTATCATTAATAAACCATGAAAATTAATCGTTTTATTATGATAATAACACATTCATAAACATTAGGTTCCAAATGGAAATAGGAAATAACATACACGTTACAAGAACCGTTAACCTTGAATGATAAGTAAAAGGTGTGTTCTTAAAAGAAGTGTTATTTTGAAAAACATTTTGTTTGAAATAAATACTAGTGATAAAAATTTATATCCCAGTAAAGGTGATAAAAATATGAACAAATTATTTTTTATGGAGTAACCATTTCCAAAAAAGGAGTGAAAGAAGGAGAACCCAGAGGATGAAAGTTGGGTTTGACAATTTCCCCTTACATTATATACGAATGATTCCTTCTCTTTAATGTCTTGTATAATGACATTATATTAATTAATTAGAAATTAAATAACCTTTTATACATGAATAGGGTTCATTTTTGTTTCATTATGTTATTTTATGGTCCTTTTGATGAGTTATAGACTTTAAAAACAATGTTCCGGAATGTTCATTTTTATGGTTGTCTTGTGCGGTTCACATATATTCATGTATTGATGTTCATGTAGAACATGGATAAACATACAGAACAAATATTACATGTTATTAATGATATTAAAAAATTTAAAATGATCTTATAAAAATTATATTGCATACCATGTGGATGAATCATTAGATAAGAATTAAATGATGATTGTTTGGGTTAATTTTGGCGGGTTTTTGACGACAACGAACTTGTTTTGTTTACTCATTTAGTAATATGTACATAAGTTAGTTTCAGAACATAAATAGGTCATAATACATATTTAATATTCTAGTTCGACCATAAAAATGGTTTCATGACCAGATCTGAAGGTAGAAATGGAAAAAGAAAGCATGTTGTTCTTGAAGGTGATAGATTAACACCTCACAAACAACGTTTTCTTTTATAAAATAAAAAGAATAGAAGAAGGGGGTTGGTTGTTATAATATCCCATTAGTATCATAAAATTCCATTATATGTATGATAATAGAGTTACCATACCATTTGGAAAAATATAGGTGTGGTGATAATAAGAAAAGAACTTGAAATTGAAAGATAATTAAAGGAAAATATGGAGAAAAATTACCTCTTGAATCCTCCTCTTGAGATCCTCCTTAAGATTTCAAGGATTGGTATTTTGATGAGACCAGAAGCTATTAGATGTGGGGGAAGGTCTAGGGATGATTCTTGGGCCTATTTTAGACAAGGCTTGAAGCTTGAGAGGTGTGAGGAAATGAGGGTGTGAAGGGTGGTATTTATATTGGAGGGGAGAGAGGTTTTCTCAATATAAAATTAATTAGTTTATTATTTTCCCAAAAGACAAGGAATAGTGAGTATTCCATGACCAAGAATAGTAATTTTTTCATGTGATACCGAACCAAGTGGGCTTACATCAGAAAAACATCATACATGACTCTATAATATACTTATTTAGCTTACTTTGAAAATTATGGTATTTCACTATTCATAAAAAATTCAAGTATTTTAGAAAAATACAAAAAATTAACACCAACCATTTTTGACATGCAGAATCCCGAAATGAATTCCATTTTTCAAAAATAAATTTCTAAATTTGATTTATTTAGTATTTAATTAAAATCATAATTTACTTGAAAAAAATTGTTTTTAAAATTAAAACTGATTTTATAATGATTTCAAAAATCACTTAAGGTATTATAAAATTATCTTAAATATAGATTACATAGATTTGTTAATTTATGAACACATTTTAAGAAAATAATTTTTTTAAAATTAATTAATTAATTATAATTAATTTTTTGTGGCTTACAAAAATTCTAATACTTTTACTATGTTCAAATTGTTACTTATAAGATACCTTAATTTTTTTTAATTACTCACGGTTAAGGTTACTATTATTTTGGATGATTTACTATTCATAACGGTAATATTAATATTCTTAACGGTTGGTTACTATTCATAAGGGTATGTTACTATTCACTGAAAATTATATTTGTTTTATTAGACTTAAAAATCATATTGAACACAACCGTGTATGTCAGATTTTTGAAATTCAAAACATAGAAGTTGTAAAGTTATGTTTAATGGTCACATAATATTTAGTATAATTATATTTCGTTGTGATTACTAATGTGATTACACTATAAGGAATAATTATAAGAATAGAATTCCATTGATAAAATTTTGGGTCGTTATAAAGTGAATTAAACAACTATTAATAGGCTTGATGTAAGTAAGAAAATAGTTCAAAAAAATGAAAATAAATATGAGGGGGGTTTGTTTTGTGGATTTTTGAATAGTAAACTAAACAAGAAAATAATAAGTAACAATCAAGATATAATTTCTTTAAAAACACTTAGATGAGAAGACATAGTTGATCTAATTTTCCCCCTTCATCATTAATTTACCCTTATCCCATATGATTATAATTCATTCAATTGTAATCCCCTAACCCTGTCAACCCCTAAACCCTATGAAAATTAACACAACCAAAAATATTGAAAAAATGAGACTTCAGTAAACTTCGGGACTTCCAATCCTAGCACTATTCCTTGATTGTGATCCAAAAGGCAACTTATGGTCAATGGTAAATTAGGGAAGTATATCCTCCATATATTTTCTAATTAATTTAGTTGGGGAAGAGAATTTAACCCTACAATTCAATCCCAAGTTGATTAGATTTTGAGATTGTGGTTTCACAGACACAGTTTACAGAAGACCGACCACGCGGTCAAGTACAAGTCGATCGAGTAAATTAGAAAATAAAACTCAATTAATTGATCACAATTTTCGAATTTCATTATGACTATGGATTCAAAATAAATAAATGAAGGGAGTATGGATTAGATCAGCTACAAAAGAAATCACTCTTCCATGGATGATGTTTTTCATCGTGGAGATGTTTTTCAGAAGAAATGGATTGAAAGGGGAACACCCAATATCATCTCTACTCTTAGATTCCAGCCCAAGAAAAAAATAAGAAGATGAAAAGAGAAGTACAAATTATATTTATTGAATAAAAGTCACCTTAAAAACATAAAAACAAAAAGAAAAAATAGAGGTGGGAGAGGAGAGCGTTTTTTGGAAGAGATGTTTTCACAAGGCATTATATAGTCCAAGAGTTGTGAGGGGTTACCAAGAGCCAACCATTCGGCCACACCTTCCCAAAACCTCTACCAGCCCTCCCAAAGAGTGAAAATATCCTTTAAATAGAGTTTGGGAGGGTTAGGGTTACCAATCTTTTTTAGATGTGAAAGGGAAATTCGGTCAAATATTTTACACCTTGTTTCTCCTCATAGTTGACATGAAAAACCCATGAATTGGTTGGACTTATACAAGGGCCATTTGGTTAGAATCATGCCCCTGATATTATCTCAAACTTGGGGCCCAATCCAAGTTCGTAAGAAGAAGATACGAACCAAATGGGGAAGTGATGTCCAATATCGATAGTTCAGTCCAAATTGTATTTATTATAAATTTACTCCAATAAAATGCACGATCCAGCACCCATGTCCAAAACAGAATTTATATCTCATTGAGTCAGGAACATAGTTACAAAATTTAAAGTTCAAATAATTTACAGAAAAATATTTATGCCCAATATACTACAGTGAAGTTTCGAAGGGTAAAACTAGAATTTCCATCAAATTTTCTAATGAATGATATAATCCCTATTATTCTATAAATTAACATTTTTAGAAAAATTTGAAGAAATTATTTCATTTATTATCAATAAAATTTTCAATAAAATTGTGTTTTATCAAAAAACTATTCTAGTCCTTTTTTGGTTTTATTGAAATAATTAATCCTTTTCTGCTTTAAAGACTCTTTCATATGTTTTCTTAAACCGCACTAAAGTGGCTCATTTAAAAAGACACTTTTTATATGTTTTCACATCAGTTTGATATCATTTATAACATTAATATAGTATATTTTTTTTCTTTCTATTTTCTTTTTTGAGATACATATTATTATATTCAAATTTTATACAAATGATTTTTCCAAAAATAACTCTTTATTCCCAAGGAAAAGGGTATCTCTCTTAAGAATTTATTAATGGGTTTATTTGAGTTTATTACATAAAATTATAAACATTTTTTGGATATTATGCCTGATTTAGGTTGATCTATTATAATACCATATACGATATTTTATGTAAGTTTTTATGATCTGTTTCACTGTGGATGTTATATTCATGGTTTGCAGAACAAGTATTTTCATTTCTTATGGTACTTTTTCAATACGAATGTTTATGTTCTGTTTCACCCTTTTTATATGTGGAATGAATTGAACTTAGTAAGTTTCATGTGGGGCCTTCTATTTACCCTAGATGCATCAGTAGGTCTCATGAGACAAAATAAAATGGGTATTGGAAAATATTATACCAATTTTTGGTGTCTCGGCACAAGCCTTGATGGTATGTTATGATGTATAACATTATACATTCTATAATTAAAATATTATTAATTGATAATCCATGTGATTATTTGAATAGTATAATATCCGTGCTTAATTTTACTTCTTATGTTATTATTTATTTAATTATTTTTTTTCATATATTATCCCATCCACATCCTTCTCATTTTATGTTTTAACGACAAGTGTTTTTAGTTATTAAACATTCCTTATTGTTAATTTTTATTCATGATAGATTATTATATATTTATTACCCTTAATGAGAATATTATATCACTCCTTTATTATGTTTTACTTTCCCCCATAATGTTAAGATGTATATTAGGAATGACTTGCAAGGATAATCTTAGAGGTTATGGATGTTTCTAATGGGGTTTCTATGTTGTTTTTTCCTTTCATGTTATACTGTAAAACTTATGTTTTAATATAGTTTTACAATGATAATAAACTTATATGTACTTTAAAATAATAATTCCTTGTTTATTATAACAATTTTATAAATTAAGGCACCAACATCGGGATAGTGGGTTTAGGGTATTTACCGTTGGTATCAGAGGAAGTTTATAAGAACCTTGGAAACTAGATTTAGAATACAAATATTAGAGAACATAACCCTAACAGAGACATTGAGGATAAGAATATAATAATATACATGAATTTTGGTATGGTAAATATTATGTGTGTATTACTAAAAATACTTCTCTATTTGGATACTATAATTGGGTGTGGTTATGGAACCAATTTACCTTGGGGTAACAACTCCGACAAGGTGAATCAGTCTTGACTTAGTGTAACCTGGTACATGAAACAAAGAATTAATACACACTAGGATTGAGACTCCCAAGGGATATTCTTAGGATAATTCATATTTTGTTTACAAACCATTGTGAAGGATTTAAAAGTTAATATGTCTCTGAACAAACCATGTTTGTGATTATGAGATTAGCTGTTCATAAATTTTTCAGTTTATGTTACGTGTTACTAGTTAAAAATTATTCATTAGGATTAATAATCTACTTTTTTTTTAATTCCATTATTTAGAAATGGTGTCTAGTGGGAGGAATAGAAATTGTATCAACACACGTATTCCATATTGGGATTTACAAACCATACAAGATAATGATGTGGGATCAAGATATGCAACTGAAACCTAAAAAGTTCTAACTTTTCTGTTAATATGACTCAGGTTATGAAAAGTAACCTTACCCGTATAGAGCATCCTGATCTATAATGTGGAGGAACAAGGTTAAACCACATCACGAGAAAATGACCTCCATCATTTATTAGGACTAAAAGACAATTTTTAGTAGATTAGTGGATATGTTTCTGATTGATGATATTTCTCACTTTAGGAAGTAATGAAAGAGAAAAGGTTATCATGATAGTTTATTGTCTACCAAGAGATGATAGTAAATTTTGGTCATCGATTCCAAATGAAAAGGAGGAGGAATAAATTTTAAATATGAAATGTAATTATTTTAATGAAATTTTCTTAGTAAAATATTTCCCTCATGAATAGTGAGTATATATGGAGTATAAATTCTAGAGTTTGAGGAAAAACAGGATGAACATATTAGAAATTATGAATCCAAATTTACATGTATTACATGTCAGGATATGGATTACATATATAATCAAAATAGAAATATTTATTGATTCATTTATGGGTTAAAACCATTGCCCCAAAGGGAGATGGTCTCCTAAAATTTCTCATCATGTGAGGACATAGGCTCATATCCTATCAAGAGAGATAAATAATTCATCAAGTCATATAACTTTAATGGAAGTAAGGGAATAAGAGAATATAAGATAAAGAGATAGATAAAGGGAAAAAAGAAAAGAAGGATTTTCCCAAATGTGATAATTATGGGAATAAACACCTTGGTACTACCCTAAAGGGAATGGGAGTTTGTTACAAGTGGGGAGAGAATGACCACTAGACCCATGAATGTAAGTGAAGGAAAGAGGTTATAAATGTTCAATGTTTCAACTATATTGAGATAGGGAACTACAAAAATTAATGTCCCTAGCATCAAAGAAATATATCACAAAATAAGAAAAGGGATAAAGGCCAAGATTATGCTATTACTACGTTCGAAGTGGAATAAATAATGTATTTGTGTATTTGGATTTAAGAATTTAGATATTATAGTTATAATAATCATGAGATATATAAGGATTATACTAAAACACTTATTATATATGGATTCATAAGCATTCATGTTTCCATTAAGGTTTTTAGGTGATCATTGTATTTATATGTTTGGTATGTGGGATTAAGAGATACATTATTTGGGGAATCTTATGTTATCTTTATTTAAGAAATTTAGTGACCTTCCATATAAATTTCACGGATATTGAATGTGGAAATAAATATTATAGACAAGTCTAAAGATTAACTAATTATGGAATATATGAAGTTAAAATTTAAAATTTTTTGTTCATTGATAACATATCATAAAATTATTAGTTTTAGTAAATATTTAATTGTTTAAGGAATGACATAAGAACCATATTATTTTTTATAAGTTATTTAGGTGTTAAAATTCATCTTAAACATTCATTTCCAAGTGTAAATGAAAATGTGAAAATAGATTGAATCATAGAAAAATGGTGAGATTATTCTTATGACAAAGAAATTAACCAAGTATGTTTATTTTCTCAAGTGCCTATCTAAATATTAAAATAATACCTCAACTCTGAGATAAAGATTTTGTAAAAAACCATTATCAATTTACTTTTCTTTTTGATAAGTAAACAGTATTTTAATAGTTCACAAGATTTATAATTTCATAATGGTTTCCTTCTAAATGACCATGTTATATATCACTCTCTATCAGACCATGATAGTTAGGTTTATCTTCCTTCACCATGTTATAAATTTCCAATAATGATTTGCTACAAAAAATCCTAGTTTTGTGATGACCTTCACATTTCCCATTCCCTCTTATTAAAATGATATTTTATTAAATTTATTTTTTATGTGGGTTTAACAAAAATGAATTTTCAAGTATTAACCTTTGACTTTTGAAGTTCAATTTCAAATTGAGAGAAAAAAATTTATTATAGGAGGGGAAATTTTAACACCCTATGTTTTTATGGTATGTCTCTTTTTAAATCTAATTTCTTTGACATCATTCTTTACACACTACCCAATTCTTAAAAGAACATTGATATACAATTAAAAATTATTATTTTAAAATGAATATTACAACATGAAATTTAAATCAAAGGGAGTAAATGACATTAAAAAAATTATGAGATATATATTTTATATAATTACTAAAATGTTTTGAAATTTATCCAAATTATTTTTTAGTCATAATATAAGAATGAATACAATTGCATACATTAAAAGGCAATAGTTTTCTAAAGGTAGTTTTACTTCCATTTAAAGGAATACTTGTTTGAAATCTAAATTTTGGCGCTTTTATAAATTCTATTGATCAAAATAAACTTCATTTTTAAAAGATAAATGTAAAAATTATCTTTGGGTGAAATTTTTGTATTTTTTTGAAAATATATATTTTCCAGCGGGTATTGGGAAATCACAATTTTTATAAATAATTAATTTTTGTTATAATTAATATTATATTTTTGATTTGAATAGTAAACTCACCTATTAAAGTGTATATAAAATTAAAGTATATTATTAATGAAAATATCATATATTTGTATAATGGAATTAGAAAATAAATTTTTTGAAAATGATAAATTAAGTATTGGATTTTTTATAAAACATAAATGTTTATTCATTATTTGAGAATAAAATCAACAATTTAAAAGAAAATTTATTTTCATAAAATAGATTCAAAAATTAAAATATTTTTTCCTTATAATTATAATATAATTTTATGATACCTCAATTAATTTTTGAAACTATTATAAAATCATTTATAATATCGAAATCAATATTTTTTGAGTAAATGATGACTTTATTTAAAAATTAAATTTCCCATATTTAGAAAATTAGTTTACAAAAATTGAGTTCATTTTTTTATTATAAACATTTATAAATGGTTAGGGCAATTCTTTGGTATTTTTATGGAATAGTTTATTTTTTGGTGAATAGTGAAATATAGTAATTTATGGTACGTATACATTATAAGTTAAACACACTATTTATGGATTAATAGATGATGTAATCAACATAATATAAAATAATAATTATATTATAAATATATTTAGTCATATAATCAAAACTATTCATAGTCTTGATCCAAAATAATAAATAAATCAATTAAATGATCAAAAAACACTCTTCTCCTCCAATATAAATACCACCCATCACCAACACTTCTCGTCACACCTACAAATCATTTAATATTTTCCAATTTATCAAAAATCCATATAAAAACATATACCCACGTTATAGTAATTCCAATCTCATCAAAAGACCATTTTAATGTTCATTTAGGAGGTTCTCAAGGAGAGGATTTCAGGAGGTAAAATCCCCCTTCATTCTTTTAATTTTCTTTTATTTTCTTTTCATTTCTTATCCTTTACATAAATACTCTACAAAAATATGAATAATAACTCCTGTATATTATATTTACTATAATGATATTATGATGATTAGATATCCACCATAAATTCATTTCTCTTTTCCTTTTGGTTCGAAAAATAAAAACATCTTATGGGAGGTGCCAATATCTTGTTTTCATGGAAGATTTGTTTTCATATTTCAATTACGCCTTAATGTCTGGTGATGAAAAAAAAATTTTGGTTAAAAAAAGTTAAAATATGTGTATTAAAACTTATTTAGTTTACTTGAATAATTATATATGTACAAATAATATTAATTAATAAAACAAAACTAGTGCCTAATGATTGAAAAAACACCAAAATAGTCCAAATAGTTATCATTAATGTTTTATCTAACGAATCATTCTCATATCCACAAAAAATTACATATAAAACCATTTAATATTCATTACTTTCACTAATAACATATAATTTCAATTGTATATAACTATTTATATTTTTATATGGTTTTTCATATATGTATACAAGTGAATCAATCATGAAAACCAATGAAACAAATACTCCCAAATGACAAATTTGAATCTTATAACTCATAATAAGGGTATAAATAAACTTAGTAAAATTATAATAAATCTAATAAAATGTTTAATATATTATAAATTTAATTATTAATTAATTTAATTTTATTATCTATGAAATTAAGTAGTAATGAACACTTTCGTATATAAGGTATGGATTTCTTCCTGAACCTCCATTTTTATTTCATGTTATGCTTTCTATATATTCACACAAATGCAATTTTTTTAATATAATTCTTATAAATTATATATATGTTCCAAAATCATGTCTCCAAATCAGTTTATCTTTCTTTGATGAGAAAAGACATGCCTTATAAGTTTCCCTTTTCAATTTCTCCAGATATAAAGCCCGATTAAATGGTACATCCCAATTTCTTACCCATTTTAAATTATAATCCATAGTATATTATATGGCCCAAATATTTTTATTACATAAAAACATATATTATGAATAAATATTTTAGTTATTTTTGGGTTTTATTCAAAAAATTATGCCTTGTCCTCTTTAGTGACTCTATTTTATTTTTTCTTAAATTACACTAAAGTTCCACATTTCAAAAGACTCTTTTTACAAGTTTTTAATTTTGAAGGACATGATTTATTAATAAAATATAATTTAATTATTTTTCATCCCCTATTATTTTTCGGGATAAACATGATTACAATATGATTTTATACCAAATTTTTTCTGATATAACTCTTCTTTTTAAAGTAAAAAAGGGTATTTATCTGATGAAATTTTTAATAGTATTATTAGAGTTTTTACATCTAATTCAACACCATTTGTCAGATATTATGACTAATAGAAGTTGATATCTTATGATACAATATTTCATATTTTATTAAGGTGTTTAATATTAGTTTTATTGTGGATGTTATATTCATGGTTTATTATTGAAGTATTCATATTTCGTATGCTATTTTTTCAATATGAATGTTTATGTTATATATCACCATTTTTATATGAGTAATGCCTTGGAGTTAGTAATTGATTTTTGGGTCCTAATATCATTCCTTTATTCATTGTTAGGTCTCATTAGGAAAACTAGTTTTATCATTGGCTGACATCTTACCCGTTTATGGTGTCTTTCCCAAAGCCTTGACAATATGTTATGATGTCCAACATTAAGAATTCCATCATTATGATATTATTAATTTATAATCCATGTAATTATTCTAATATAAGAATATATATGGTTAAGTTAAATTATCATGTAATTATTAATTGCATTATTTAATCATATTTTATCCCTTCCATATTATTCTAAACATTATGTTTTAATGGAATTTTTTTAGTTGGTCACTATGTCTTATTATTTATATTTATTTGTTATATATTCCAATTTATTTTTTACCCTTACCTATAATATGAGATCATTATTTTTAATGTTTTATTTTTCTCCATGATGTGAAGATGTATATTATGAATGACTTAGAGGGACAATCCAGGAGTTTATGGATTTTTACAATGGAGTTGCTATGTTGTTTTTCATTTCAAGTTGTAATGTAAAAATTATATTTTTATCTGGTTTTCCAAATCTAATAAACAATTTGGTCTATCCAGATGCGATATACTTGTTTATTATACTAATTTATTAATATATTGGAATGGAACTGGGATACTGGGTTTGGGGTCTTTACGTAAATCAATAAGGATTAGAATATGACGCCTAAGAAACACAACTAGGCATAAAAAATCAATAAGTAAGTTGGATCCTAGAAATTACCTCTGGGAATTTCCATGATAATTGTCATATCGTGTCAGGACAATCAACCAAAAACAAGGAAGCACATTTAGCTATAATTATTTCAACTATTTTAAAAAAGTGAATGAATATATAATAGAGTGATGGTGGCCAAATGCCCAAATACACCACTAATTCATTGCATCACAGTCATACAATTTTGATATGGGTCCTAAGGTGACACAAAAATAAATTTCTACACAAAAACAACATACTTTCTCTGGGTCAATAAAATATAACGATACCCACTAGGTACATATTTTCAAAACAAAGTAGAGGAACCCTAATTGGGATCCCCGAGGTTTATACATAAGAGAATTCATATTAGTCTGGGTCCACAATAGTGACAAAAAGATGATGAAACATTCATGGGGTCATTAATGGTAAGAAAATCGAGGCATCCAATGTGGGATCCTTAGAATAATATATAGGAATATGTGACCTACATATGTCCCTTAACAATGGTGTAATAAGTAGCAGCACACTACATGAAATCATTGTAAATAGTAGGAAGATAGATGCATCTTACTCGGTATTTCCAGGGTAAAAATGTAAATTGTGGAATCCTATAAGTAATCCCCATGAAATACTAACCTCACAACCCCTTATGTCAGAATGGGATATATCACAGGGGATACATCTTCAATGTAAGAGCTATGAATGAATAGTTCAATAGAGATAGCTCATGAATCATCTCATGTAAAGGATATTAGTCTTAGAAGCCAATTTGATTCAATTACATGAGGAAAAACATATCTTCTTATAAAAACACACAAAATGACACCCAGGATTCCTCAAATCAACCTAAGATTTTTACCGTCACGATCTATATGGAAAGATACTCAAAATGGATTAACCATTAGTAAAATTGTTACCCATGGGTTTAAAAACACATAAAAATTGGAAAACCCATTAAAAGGGATGCAATGGAGGAGTATACATTGTTTCAACAGTAGCACACTACCTTTACCCACATGACCCTACCTAGGTGTGTACTTAAGCTAGACATGGATTGTAAAATACCTTGTACATGGTATGCTAATAATGTACATAGTGAGTACCCCACATGGGGTACCTGACCATGTGCCTCACATGGCATAGGTATTTACTATGATTGGTTGTGTACCTCTACAAGGTGTGAAACCCACATGGTGTTTTCCCATGTACTCTACACGTCCATGTTCCCCTACATGGGCTATCTGGCAGGTACTCAGCTGTGAGGAAGAGTCATAGTACATGAAATATATACCCTATACATGAAGTGTACTTCTAAAAGATAATCTTCCCTAAAATGTAATACCACATGACATGTGTTTCTGAAACTACATGCCATGCGATTTGAAATCCGGAACAAGAAACCCCTTAAATCTGCCCAAAAACCCATTTTTTTATCACTGTAAGCTATAGATCAACAGATTATGGGTCTCGAAAACGAATATAAGGCGTTTAAAACAATAAAATTGTAAATATTAAAATATTTAAGTAAAATATTAAAAAAGGCCTACCTTTGGGCCAAATCCAATGAAGCTTAAACTATTTTAATAATCCACAACCACCACACAATGATCCATCTCATTTGGAGCTCAACCAAAATACCAATCCTCATATCTATATCATTCTATTTCTCTTTATCCGTTACCCTGTAGGTTGTTGTGAAGGATATCCCATGGGGGAATTTGTGTGAATCCAGTGAGGATAAAATCAATTGAGGAAAATAAAAGGAGAAAAAGAAAAGAAAAAGAAAAAGGGGGCTCATCCCAGCCTCAATACCTAACATGAGTTTATCTACCACAAAGAAAATCCCCATTCTGAACTTAATGTAAAAGTCATAATATCATTCTAATGATCTGTTCAAAAGATATATCCAAACAAACCTACAAGAATAATTTAATATTTAATTAATTTAATATTAAACAATAATCATTCTAATGAAACTCAAACGACTCAGAATTCGATGAAACTCCCACACACATGTAAAAAACTTATTCTAGAACTACCGAGGTGGTCATAAAAATTATCTAAAATCATATGATAGAAAAAATTGATTATTTTAACCCTTATAAAAATTTGATAGGAAAAAAATTAATTTTATTTTCAAAATTCCAGTATTACAAAACATGAGTCTTTACATTTCATGATTTTTTTTGATAAATTACCATAAAAAACCCCACTTCACTTTAATATTAAAATGTAAAATCATGAATTTTTTCTGAAATAAAAAGTTTAATATAGATATATTGGAAACTAATATGGATGACTATTAATTAATCTCTTAGTTTCTATAATTTCACAATGGATTAAATTAAAGGTAGGTATTAGTGTCAAATATGATAAAATGTGACCAAAAATTCCATATATAACTTTTAATCAATTAAAAATCATCATCTTTTAATAATAAATACAATAAAGTTCATATAGTTTCACACATCCCATGTTCTCAATGGAAAATGGTATGAGAAATAAACTGTCAAAAGTGGAGTGGAATCCTATTAAGAATGAAAATAACAAAAATAAAATAATAAATTTATGGAATAAACTACAAAAATTATTTTAAGAAATGTAACATTATATGAATCAATATAAATAATTAAGGTCGTATGTGAAATAATTTTTTTAAGAACTCATAATTGAAAAAACTATGTAAATTATAAATGTTTACTTGTATATATTACATCCCTTGGCATAAAAAATTAAAAAATTTCAAATAAGAAAAAATAGCACCAAGGTGAATATGTATCCTAGTTTATCTAATAAGGAAAAAAGTCCAAATATAGGGAATCCAAGTATCCCATCCCGCAACAGAAAAACTGACCATTTTCCTCAATGATTAACCAAAGTGTTGTGGGTGAATAAAAATTGTGAATTTTCCGTGTATTATAAATAAATATGAAAATAAATTAATGAAAAAATTAAACCTATTAAAGATGATTCTTTTACATGATTATTGGACTCATTGATTCAACATTGGAATCCTATAATTTGGTTTTTGGCCTTCTCCATGTAATCTTTCTTTTTTCATGGCTTGGAAACATTGTACTGATAAAAAAAATATTCTTGTACAAATATAGTTTCTATTTTATATTGTTCTAAAACAAATATTATTTAATTTGTACACAATGAGAAATGATAATACTAAAATTGAAATGATAATGAAAATTAATATGAAATACTAAAAAATAGAAAAATCCTGAGTTTCCTCATAAAATCACTATATTTTATGTCTTTAAGATTGAGTTTTTTCCTTTGATGTCACATAATTAGAGTATCAAATAATTTTACCCAATCTTAATATATAAATTTCTTGAAATTATGATCATTTATAGTGAATATTAATCTCTTCCTTATTGATTGCAGCTCGACATTCCCTTGGGTGGTAAGCCTGGATGTGGAAAGTCCCCATGAATTAACAATTAGCTCATGGGATGAACAAACCCTTTAGTAATACTCAGGTACCTATTCTCTTGGATACTCACGTATGATTTCCATAACATATCTCAAAGGTTAAATAGTTTCCTCTTAATTTTATCCATGTACATTAGGTTCATCTTAAAAAATTACAACAATCCTTGCATACTCTTACTTGGGAACCAATTTGGATTTTTCATCAAACTCAATAGATGATTCCTCAATTTCATTGGATCTAATTCATCATACCTTAATTTTGTGATCAAATAGGGAATTATAATATAATTTTCATCATTTTAAGTGTTATATATACTTAATCCATGATAATATCAGCCACATCATTTTTTCTAATTCCAATTTCTCCCCTTCATCCACTAACTCTTCGAGTGTTGTGGTGGGGAAATTAAGCTCAATAACCCATTACCCATTTCCATTGTTGTAAGTGCCTCATTTTCCCAAAAAATATAGGTTATACAATATATTTCATCTTAACTTAATGTTAGGGGATCTTTATTTCCTAAAATATATATAATACCCATTCACTCTTCCTCAATTTATTAAATGTTATGTTCTTATTTGAATTTTGTGATGAGTCTAGGAATTTTAGATCTAATTAACTTTGGTCTAGGTGTTTGAAGGGCTTCCACCACTTCAATCAATGTATGAATATCTATGATGTAAAATTATTCCTCCACTCCATACATTTTAATATCCTTATATATGGTTTTATTGGATCTGGAAAGCTTCTCTCTCTCAGACACTATCTCTTCAATGAGATTAATCATTGTAATTTCCTATTCTTCTTGTATGTGCATGTGGGAATCTCATTCTACTTTATATTTTATATTTTTTGTGACTAAAAATAGTTTTTTTGTTTCTAATCATATTCTATCTTCCAACCATATACAATTCCCCCATCATTACTTTCTCTAGGTTCCATATAGTAAAAGGTATAGATGGGTTAGTGATGAAGTAATCTAGAAAACATTATACATGGATTTGTTTGAATGATTCCACCCCTTGCTTTGTATTTATTACCTTATTTTTTTTGAAAATTTGCAGCTTCCTCGTAGGATTAGTAGTTGATAGAACTCCACTATATATTATAGTAAACATTATACATGGATTTGTTTGAATAATTCAACCACTTCTTTATTGTGGCCACTATATTGAATTTTATGATCTCTATGACACATAATCCACTTGAGAACAGATATCACCCATTGGTGTAGTGGATTGCTGAAACATATGGTTATACATATGAAAAAAACCGTGAATATACAATTTAGAAAAAGGGAAAAAACAAAATAAAAATGCTCAACTAAAATCAGGATACATAAATTAAAAAGAGAAAGACAAGACCAAATCAACTAGTTTATTGACCAACACTAGAATATATTGAATTCCATGATAATGAAACTAAAAACATGACACAATATTGAGTATATTTAATTCTCCTAGGAGGGCCACTGTTTAGTGTATATATTTTTTCATCCAAAAGAACACTAACTATAAAGAAATAACAAAGAAAAAATGTGGGGTTGATCCCACAAGGAAGCATGCAATCCCAGAGAAAATCTTCATTCCAATTTTCTGTTCATCATAATTTCTTTACTAATTTAAATAATTAAAATGTACTAAATTAATTCAATAAATTATACTATGAAAAAACGAATTACAACCTATAAATAAACTATATTTCAAAGGATTAAGAGAAGAGAATCTATTTCTAGGAATGGTTATTATTTATTAAATATCATTAAACAGTACTCATGAATTTAATCAAATTAATATTTTCAATGATGTATTAATTTAATAGCTATACATATAAGAGAAAACAAATTCAACCAACATGAGATGTTTCATTTGTCAAGGTTATATATAACTAAACTAAGTTCATTAGGTTATGTTACTAAATAGAAAGGCAGAGTCAAGTCATATCTCACCCACCACAATCCTCTATCATAATAGGGTTTCCCATAATCATCATCAATCTAGCCAAGCAGTTATGGTGTCCGATATTAATTGGTCACAATGTTATAATAATTAAATAATAAAATATAATGAGTAAAACAATGATTATACATGAGGTATGAATACCTATAAACCAATTCTAACCTCTTCTATAAATTTTTCTCCTCATAGTTGATTTTTCATTGACTATTTATGAACAATAAGTCATAGGAATATGGATAAAGATCTAAATTAGAAACAATGGTACCGTATAAAAAAATGAATTATTAATTTATTATCTAAAAATAAATCAAATATATTAAATCTATAATCACCAAATGAAAAGATAATGAGAATTTTTTTTATTTATGTGGCTCTTAAAGGTCGATATGAATCTTATTCTCTACTCTCACTTTGGAAGATGTGTAGTCAATCACGCTTTCCTATTCCTTCCACTCAAGGAAAGAATAAAAGAACTATTCTCTTGGTTACACATATATTCATGATGTATAACATATTATTGCACATAATACAACCAAAAATATTGATAAGTCAAGTATATTTAAGAATTAGTAAATTTACATTATAATTTAAAACATGAAATACACTATCTTTATGGAAAAATTACATAACATGATCGTACTTAAAACCACATGGGATAACATGGGTACATAAAAAGAAAGGGGTGAGATATAAACCCAATAATGGAATAAATATGCCATATATAAATAAATACATGTTATAAAATAATCATAAAAACGAGGAATAAATGGAGGGATAATCATATACATTAATAAGAGGAAATGATATAACATGATAACATTAAGGAAATAAGGGAAATGTGACAATAACTTAATACAATTTATCATGAACATAATTCATGGATAACTACCAAGATATAATAATGGAAAATGTCCCATAAATAAATCAGGTTTAATCCTCATTCCAACATTATGTCTCATGATACTAATCAATAACCAATTCATTATAATGATATATAATTACGAGAGATCCCATCACTTTCATTTCATTCTCATGTTTAACTACGCCACATAGATCATACAATATGGATTCATTAATTATGATATTTTATTCTAATATCAATGTGTGTGGAAAAAATACATGGAGGTACCAATTCAAAAATTGTTAAGTGTCTAAATCTGAACACCCTCGATAAAAAATGGGTTTGATATTCACTACAAACATAGGTTTTGGAATTGAGTGGGGAGGGAAGAGAAATGACGTGATCTATGAATTTTGAGTAATGATAATTGGGTGATTGAGTGGGTTTATATAGGAATTGAGTGGGTAATTATTTATTGCTTCTCAAACATAGGTTTTGGAATCTATATAATAATTAACGTACACCATAAACCTTTCCTTTGTTTTTTCCTATTCTTTTTCCAAACGGGGTTATTTTTATTATTTTATTAGTCCAACATCCAAACATATTAAAATATTACCCTTGGTGATGCAGCGGTGGGTCATACTCTTAAGGAAATGAGTTTAACACCTTAAAATAAATTAATAGTTCTTGGGGATTTATAATGGCTTTCTAAAATCAATAAAATAATAATATAATTTCATTTTTAATGTAAAAAAATATATTTGGTTATGAGTATAATTTATAGTAATTATTATATAAATTTTGGGTCATTATGATGTCATAATACATATCAAATATATATTTATATATACAAACACATGACAAATAAATTTTAACAAAAAATTCGACTATCTCAAAGGTAATCATTTATAAATTAAAAAATTAAGGAATAAATGTTATAATTATTTAAATTAATAGGAAATATAAATATTCATATTATTGGGGTTACTTTATTTATTGTCTTTGTTAACTTATTTTTACCCTTAATTACCATATTTTCTTTGTTACCATGATAATTAATATTTACCACATTTAATATTCATATTTTTAAATTAATAAATTAAAATTGTTTCCTAATATTATTATGATTATTCCCTATATGGAATAAATTTTATTAAAATCAATCCACAGTGGTGGAAGAATTTAATTTAATGTTAAACCTACAAGCACGATGAAAATTGGTTTTTTGAAAAATACATTTTTAAGGAGATGATGATTTTAGGTCAACTCTATAAATATGAGTCCTAATTATATGAATTTAGATTAATTAATATAAAAATATAGTCTAAAAATTTAATTTAAATCATTTTTCATTAGGTGTTATTTTAATTAATTATAATGGAGAAACATTATGCACTTTAAACAGTTTTCAGAAAAATGAATTTTGAATCTGAAAAATAAAATTATTCTAAAATATGGTATAAAGATGATTTAAATGTAATTAATTTAATTAAATATAACTAAATAATACTTATTTTTCCTCGAAATAAAAATAAAATTATAATTTTACTTTTAAATTAAATAATTTATCCAAAGAATTGACAAGTTTACATGAAAAGTTGTATTTTTCACTATTCCTTGAAAAATCTATATTTTACAAAAAAATCCAAAATATTCTCCTTAATTCAATTTTGACATGAAAATATAAGAAATGGTGGTGTTTTATCCAATAAATTTTATAATTTTTCTAGAAATAATAATAATTATTTTCCTAAAAAGAAATAAAAATCCTATTTGCAAAAAAATATTTCAAAGAACAAAAATGTATTATAAATAATTGGTTGAATATTTACTAAGAATTTATTTAAATATTTCTGACACACACACACACACAGACATATATATATATATATATAATAATGTAGATAACCCTTCTCATATTTGAAAATTTAATGGAATGGTTAAAATGATCATATTTAAATAATTGTTGTTTGTTTGTCATAAGTGTTGCATATCACATACACTATCAAACATAATTTTTTATTTAAAAAAATCAAGGTGTTTAATTTTTTCCTACATTAATAAATTTATTCGTCAAAATATAAACATGAACATGGTAAGAAGTTTTTTTTACTAGGAAATATATTTATTGAAAAACCACATCGTGAAAAGAGTTAATGATTAATCCACTTGAAAGGAGAGAAATACAAGTAAAAAGGGAATCACATAACTAAGTTTTCATGCATGAGATCATTAGTTGGAAGTGTAAAAAATAGAAATGGAAGATAAAACTAACAAAAAATAACTAATAGTATGTGATAGATATCAAGGTCCAGTGAAATCCAACAACTACAAAACCATAAATTCATGATGTGTGATAAGACCATTAGTTTATCAAAAATGATCATAAAAGGATAACATAAAAATAACATGTATTTTCTTAACATATGAATTTAGAGTTTTCAATCTATGTTATACATGATGTATTTTATAACATATACATTTATAGGAATTTTGGATCCCTTAAAAATGGTTTATAATGAACTGGTGAATTTACCAAATCATATCCCCCAGGAATGTCAAACAAGTTGTGGAACTAGGCCTGTTGTCCTGCACTAATTTCTGATTGAGTCTATCTCAATATAGTATTTTTGGGTTTTACCCTTAGGTATATATGTGCAAGAGTGAAATCCACTTTTAGTTTCAAGAAATGGATGTATTTGACATATAAACCACTTACTTTATACTTAAAAATAAATTTACGGAAATTTTTTATTCTAAGTCTTATCCATAAGGATTTTTTTAGAGTTTTCTTATCTTAATCCAAAAAATACCTAAACTATTCCTTTGATAATGACTATGAGAACCCTTATATTTATTACATATTAGTTCATGATTTATTACAAAATGTTACACGATAGTACTTCTTGTAATATTGATAATTCAGTGACTCTAAGAATTAGGAACATTGTATAACAATTTGAAATATAAACAATTTCATTCTTATTTAAAACTTCCTTAACATGCCCAGAATTAACAACGCTTTGGATAACCAAGGTACATATATAAGAAAGGGGTGAGATATAAATCATAGTAAGTTAATAAACATGGAATAACTTTAGGAATGAAATATATGTTATTCAATAGGAATATATATGGGGAATAAAAGGATTAATAATCATAAACATGAATAATAAGATATTATATAGAATTAAAAATAATGGAAATATGGGAAATGCGACAACTTAAATCAATTTATCATAAACATAGGTCAAGGATAACTATCATGAAATCATGATGGAAAAAGTAACATTAATGAATTAGGTTTACTCACTATCATAACATGACGTATCAGGAGAATAAACATTTCCCAATTAATTTGAGTAATATACAATTCCAAGCGCACCCATCACTTTCATATCTTTCTCATTCTTGAGTGTGCCACATAGATCATACAAGATGGATTCATTAATATTTATTTTTTTAATGAAAAATGAGTTTGAAATAAATTCATGTAGGTCCAAAGTCAAATTATTTTATGTTTATTAAGGTGTACACCCTTGATTGAATATGGGTATGGTATTCACTACATAATTATTTGGAATTGAAAATCATGGTGAAATTTCAAAAGCATAACGTCATCAATAAAAAAATTATAAAAAATATTTGATGATAGATAAATTGGTCTCTCTTCATTTTTACATAAAATAGGAAGTAATATGAACATGTAAATAAATATCCCAATATTATTAATTTGAAATAGGAGGCATAATATAATAAAGAAACTTTAATAAAGAAGAGACGGTGAGGATCCCTTACTTGAGCGTGTGACTCTAAATTCTTTGGAGAAGCTTGTTGAGAGAATGGGGGTACACTATAAGGACTATAGAGGGGGTATGGTAGATTAAGTAGGTGATCCATATATTTTTAATTAATAGAATTAGGATATTTTGTTCCTTTATAAAGGAAATGTCTAGGAAATTCTCTATTATTTTGGAATATTAGGTGTTAGACTCCATGTAATAATGTAATAAAAACACAAATAATAAACCGTTTTCCCAATGTTTCTACCAAAGAGGAGTGGATTTCAATATTTTTTTATTTAAAGGGCTTATGTTATTAAAATATTACCCTGGGTGATGTGGAGGTGGGTCATAATCTTAATGAAATGATTTAAAAACCTTAAAATATATTAATAGTTTGGGAGGATTGAAAAAAGCTTTATAAAATTAATAAAAATAAATATAAAATAATTTTTTAAAGTTAAAACTTATATTTTGTTGTGGATTCCATTTATAGTATTTATTATTTCACTTTTGGGTCATTAGTATGTCATAATACATACGATATATTCATATAATATATAATTTTTACCTGAAAATTCGATTGTCTTAGAAATTTATAAAAATTTAACTATTGGATAATTCATAATATAATATTAAAAATAATATTCATTTTATCAATATAATTTTATAAATATTTTTATTTTCACTTTTAAAATAATAATTGACATTTATTGATAAGTGCTGGGTTTTTTTTGACAATAATAGTTTTCCAACCCTTTTAAAATTTATATTTAGATTCATAAAAATCATATGATCAGTTATATTTAATAAGTTTTGTTTAATAGTTATTTTTTTAAAATTATATTTTTTTTTCAAAAATACCTTAATTAATTAAAATAAATTCCCTAATTGAAATTTCATATTACCCAAAAATACAATTTTTGTTTTATCATATCAAAATATATTGTTTATTAGACTAATTACTTAATCTTTTGTTATGTAAAAATAATAAGGAATAAATATAATCATTATTTTCATTAAAAGGATATATTAATATTCACAATTTCAGTATTACTTTATTTATAGTCTTTTTAAAATTATTTTTACCCTTAATTATCTTATTTTTATTTTACCATAATAATTAATATTTACTACAATTACTATTCATATTTTTCAAAAAATAATATGATATTATTGCATAATATTAATTATTATTATTACCAATATATAATAAATTTTATAAAAATTAATTCATAGAGGTGGAAGAATTTAATTTAATATAAAACATGTATCCATGATGAAAAACAGTTTTTTGAAAAATAATTTTTTATAGAAAATATGATTTAACTTTAACTCTATTACTGCTAAAATTAATTATGTGGATTTAAATTAATAAATATAGATATATAATACAAAAGTTTCGTATAAATTATTTATAATTAAGGGTTAGTTTAATTAATTCTAATGGAGGAACGATATGCATTTTATACTACTTTCGAAAAATACATTTTGAAGTAGAAAAATAAACTTATAATAAAATACGGTATAAATAAGATCTAAATTTAATTAATTGAATTAAAAAAAACTAAAAAATATTTATTTTACCATGAAATAAAATTTAAGAAATAATTGTATTATTAAATTAATTAATTTATTAAAATAAATGATTATTGTACAAAAAAACCAGTATTTCTCACTCTTCACTAAAAAATCAATTTTTTCTTAAAAATACCAAATTTTCATCTTAAGAAAATTTTTATAATTTTATATCAAAATTGAAGTTTTTTTTCAAATAAATTGTCTAAATTTTAAATAAAAAAATTATAGTATTTTTTCAAAAAAATAAATAATAATAATTTTTGAAGAAAACATATTTTAATGAAACAAAACGACATTACCAAAAATTGGTTGATTATTTACTAAAAATATAACAATATATAAATATGTATATATTTCATAAATTAGTTTTTCCAACTCATATATGAAAATTTAAAGGAAAGGTTAAAATGTTCATATTAGAATAATTATTGTTTGTTTATGTTTGGTGTTGCATATCACTTGTGCCATAGAACATAGTTTTCCATTTAAAAAATTGGGAATTTACAAAGATCCTTTAGGTTCTTTTAGTTTTTTATCCCTACTCCTACCCTCAATGATTCTCAATTGGCTGATCCCCAACCTTTTTTCTTGTTTTTACATTTTATTCCCATGTCTCTTCTTGGGGAAATTTTTTCCAGAAATTTCTTTCAAATTGGTGTCATGGTTCCCCCTTAAATATTTTTTAAACTCGTCAAAAATTTGATTTCAAAATTTGAATATATTTTATTATGGTCATATATGCAGCATAGAGAGACATAACAAGGTGCGTGGCTGTAATGCTCGACATGCACTTATTATTTTCGGAGTACTTCTTTGTTGTAATGAGAAATTCTATGATGTATAATCAGTCAGGTATAGATATTTAAAACCTATTTTAATCTTTCTAAAATATGACATTACATGTTGTTCTTTCCCAAAAATATCATCCTTTTAAATTAGTTATATTTTCTTCTTTAAACTTATTTTTTGCATATCAATGTATCTTCAACATGGGAACCTCGATATATTAAAGCCTCATTTAATTAAAATAAAGAATGTTTCTAATATAGGAGATCGATACAACAAAACCATTAACATGAATAAAAAAGATTGAGCCCACTATAATTTCAAAGGCCTATACATTATTTCAAGGATCTTTTTTATAGACTTGTATTCGTGAACATTTTTCTTGGAATGCACAAAATTCTATAATAAATAGTAAAATCCACACCAAATACTCATTAATTTTCATCATCCTCAGTCACCATAATAATATACAAGAATATATAGGGATGAAACAACTTATTCATCTCTTTCCCCATGACATGAAATTGGAACGACACAGTAGATCACTACAACCATCTTCTATTTTCTATTTCTTCTTCATCACAATGCATTGGTTCAAGGAACCTCATTAGTGATCATAGTGTACTACCCCAAGGTATATAGAGACTTTTAAGATCTCTAATTTTGGTTCTTTTAAGATTACATGATTGATTATGGTGATAATGAGCTTCTCTTGTGGTGGAGATTGTGTTTTTAATAAATATATGTAGTGGTTAGGCTTTGGGTATCAAGAAATGTAGTAATGTGATTTTCTGTGATGAAGGTAGAACATTCCATATTAAAAACTATAACAGTATAGTTAATATTCTAATAAATAAATTTCATTTATCAATTATATTTTATATATTCATATTCATTAAAAAAATATAATGTAATTTTTAAGGAAAAAATGAAATTTTTTTAATAAATTATTTTTCTTATAAATATTTTTTTGGAGATTAATTTATATATTTTATAATTTTAATTTTAAAAACTGAAATCCAACTTTTAAATCACCAAATTTAAAGTATGTAAGTTTAATGTTTTGGGATTTTTATGATTATATTGATTTTTTAGTGAACAATGAAAAATAAAGATTTTCTTAAAATAATCATTTATTTTCATTAAATAAAGAAACTTGAAAGTCCCATTTTCATTTAATTTTATTTCAAAGTAATATAAGTATTATTTAGTTAGATACAATCTAATTAATTAAATTCTAATCATCACTATATATTATTTTGGTATAAGATTGTCTTTATAGTTAAAAACAATTTTTTTATAAAAAAATAACTTTTTTACATTTTTCAGTTCAATATTTAATTAATTTAATCCATTATAAAAATTGAATATTTGAAAATAGATTCCATATTTTTTTTGAGAATGTACAAATTTTCTAAATAGGATCCATTTATTTTTGGTCAAAATTTATAATAATTATAATAAATATTTTTTACCTTGGTAAGGGTAAATCAAATAAATAAAGTTTCAAATTATATGATAAGGACTAAAAAATGAAACTAAAACATTAATGTATCCTATTTGAAGATTTAATTTCAGTCATTTCCATCTATTTTTTTTTTGAAAATATGGAATCTTGGTGCAATATTTATTTTATTTTAAAATTTATAATATTTAAGTAAAAGATAAAGTCAAAAATTTATCTTTCATTATTTTAACAAAAATAATATTTTTTGAAAGGTATAAAAACAAATTATATTATGTTATATATTATTATTTTTATAGAATTTTTTTCATGGAAATTTATTTATAATTTTTAGTGATGAATTAATTAAATTAAATAAGTACGCAACCCCTACACAATATTTTTTTCAATTAATAGAAAAATAAAATAAAGAATTCCAAAAATATTAAAATTGATATAATTTTTATGAAATATTATGTTCCTTGAATTTATTATAATAATATAGAATTATGGTGATATTGTGGGAGAAAATATTTGAATTAATTTTCTTTTAGGTTGGTTTTAATATCAAATTAAACGAATAGTTCAAAAAATGACCTAAATGATATTTTATATATAATAATAAATTATTAAATGATTTAAAATTTACAACACACTGTATTCAGAAATGTGATTGAGATATAGTTTAAAATATCAACCATGGTCTTTTGTGGGCGTATTTCTATTTTATAGTAAATATCTTTACCCCTAAAGAGTAAAAAAACACTGTTATTGTGGTGATCGTCAAAAAGGGTTAACATGGTTTAAAATAAAATGATGAGGGTAAAAAGATAATCTAAAAACGAAAAAAATTTGTTTTCAGAGTTTATTTTGAACCATAATATTTGCATCATTAAATTTTTATCATTTTGGTTCCATTGGACGTTGAAATTAATTTATAATAATTTTACAATTTAAGTAATTCTAAAAATTTCCCCTCTCTTATAAAAGGGAACCTCCTATCCTCTTTTCATCAAACATCAAAAGAATATTGGTCCATCCAATACCAACATAAATTCATTACTTACATCACTACCCATTTCCTATAGGACCTGTTTGATCAGAAAACAAATCTTGGGTGTCTTTAGGTGTGATCTTTAATATGTTTTCTTAAGAACATATATAGTTCTTAAGTTGTTGTTCTCATTTTGTTTATTCTTCTACCTACTAGAAATATTCTTTAAAAATTATGAAATAATAAAACCTTTATATTTCATATACTATTATGTTTTGATGTTAATGTAAAAACATATATCCATCCCCTCCTTTTGTGAAATGGGAAAGAAAGTCATTATTCTTATGTATGGTGTACTACAACCTCATGAACTGATGTAATTAATTTTCCATCAATATATCTCAGATACGGTTATAATGATGGATTTAATATGTATATATATATATATATGTTATTCATAAAATATTTATCATTTTAGTAAAGATATTATATCATCTACTTTATTACCTTTCCACCCATTAAAAAAATGACAATGTCATTCGTTCGTTATTTTGGATTACCACCTCCCAGAAGCGATGTTAATAATTTTCCATCCCCACATCACATGCATGGTATATATAAGTTTATTTATATTAATAATACAATGTTTATTATAATATCAAAATTATACAAGGTTAATATATTACTTTTATTATTTTCATTATAAAAGTTTATAAATGAAAATGTTACCCATGCGTACGTATGACCTACCATCTCCAGGATTGTAAAATAGTTCATTTTTGTCATAACCATCATTCATGGTTGATTTCAAATTTATAATTTTTATATAATTTTTTTAATTATTTCATTATTTTTATTATTATTAAGGTGATGAAATAATGATATCTTTTACCATAGTAAACTTACCTAAGTGATTTTAGATAAATGAGATGAATATCATTAAAACATCCAAGATGAACTTTTTTGATTAATTAATTATATATAATATGGTAATAAGTTAAATAAAATTATTAAAAATATTGTTAAAGCTTATTAAGAAAGTTAATAATTAACATAACTTTATTATTTAGGATGATATGGAATACATGTGATGAGTCAGGCGCTAGGTAAGAGAGACTTTAATTTAAAAACCTCATTTTGAATTTTTTTAAGGATTTATTTTTGAGATCAATATATTCCATGTTCATATTATTAACATTATTTTATGGATTCATTTTTATGGAATAAATTAGTTATAAATATAATTTAATGTTAATGTTTTTAGTTCAGTTAAAATTTTTGGAAAATTAATATTTTTATATTTTTGTACAAAACATTTTGACTTTCTTTATAAAATACATGAAGAAGATTTTATTCTAACAAATTTCACATCAATGGTTTTTCCATCAATTATTACCAGGATTTTATATTTTTATTGATTTATAGGGTACCAAATTTTCCTCAAGTATAAAACATCAATCATAATGATCTTTTATTTTCAAAAAGGGTTTTAACTTTGGAGAATTATTATTTTATGTTAGTTGATATTTTTTTAATGATGATGGGTGTATTAGTTATAAAAATGGATTATTGGTTTCAATATAAACCACAGATAGGTGGTAAGGTTATAAACCAAGGACTGATGGATCCATTATATCCCACAAATGCATTGGGATCTTTGGAGAATTATAATGGAAGTTGATGTTATTGAATATTCTTATTGTAAGTGTGTTTTGTGAAATGTTTCCCCAATTTTCCTACTTAATTTAATTTGTATTTCAATCAATTTTACATAAATCTTATGGTTTCACAATGTAAGATAACAAGCTTATGTAAAAATTAAAGTATTTTATACCTATTAAGGGGGAAAATTATAATTTAGTGTAAAAATTTTCACGAGTTTTTACTGATTTCAATAAGCATTTACAAGTTTTGTTTTTTCTATTAACATTTTTATTTTTTTTTTTTCATAAATTATTTTTGTTGGGTTGTTTATTTCCTCATTAATAAAATTTTAATTTTGAGTTGGAACATTAAATTTTTAGAAGGACAATTTTTATATGTATTAATAGACTAACATATTTATACAAATTTGTTATATTCACCCTTTTTATTTTTTGTGCTCATCCGACATGTTATTATTTTTTCACACGGTTTTAATTATTTGTAGGGACAAGGATGACATAAAGATGAAAATTGTTGAGATGTTTCATGAAAATAAAAAAATTTATATCTTATGAGTTTTATTTGGGAATAAAATTTTTACTAAGTGGAAGTTTCTAAATTCTAATGTAATATTTATTTTTAAAAGTGGGATGGATTAATTCTATAAAACTATAGACCATAATGATCCTAAAATGTAATAGATTTAATTTTTTACTTAAAACTAAATTTTATGTATTTTTTTCCTGGGTCCTTATATCTGTAATAATATGAAAAGTTTAGTTAATTTTTGAGGTTCTCATAATGAAATTAAATACCCTTAAGATATTATAGATTATGGTTATCATGATATATAATTTGAATATTACAATGTAACTTCATCTAAAATATGTTTTTTAAAAATATTTTTCTATTTTGGACGTATGTCAGATGAAATATAAAGTCACTAAGGGGATAGTGTCCTTCAAAACTGGAAACCTAATATTGGTGGAATTGGATGTGAACAATTTTTCACTATGATGTTTTTTTGAGGTTGGATATAAATGGTGGTTGTATCCTTGCTAAAGAGTATTGATCTCCACCATAGAGGAACATGTCGATTTTGGGGAATTTTATGAGACACCACTCTCCCTCCTTTAGTGGATCAAAAGACACAATAACAGCTATGATATTTATTAAATCCTATAAAAGGATATTTAATGTCATGGGGGTTTTAGATCATCAAAAGTTAATTGTTTTTATTTGTTTTTTTGAAGGTGAATCTGACCAATAGTGGTCAATGGTAAAGAAAATTAGATATATGGAAGAAATAAATGTCTTCAGATGGGATGAATTTAAAAATATTTTCTTATTGATGTTGGACATAGATTTGAAAAAATATTCATAGAATTGAGAAAAAAGGAGGCAGATTCAATGGCTGTATATGAGGAAAGCATCACCTAATTATAAAAGTATACATAAATTTTTATCTTGGATCATTATAGTAAAATTAATTAGTTTTTCTTAGGATTGAAGAAAATATATAGACGGGGATTGGATTATTATGAATTCAAATGTTTTGAAAAAACTGTTCAATGTACTTAGAATATATAAATGGAGTTGATCAATGATAATGTATTCTTTGAAAAAATGAAAAAGAAATGTTCTAGGTGGTATAAAATGGTTAATAATTCAATTAAACAAATATGAAGATAAGAAAACATAGTTTTCAGTTTGTGATAGGTTTGGAAAAAAGAACCTTGTAAAATGTATTAAAAAATATGGGAAGTGGTTTTGATTTGATAAGTTCGAGAATATGGATTGTGATTTAAAATAAAAATATCACGGTATTTGTAAGAATAATTTCTATTAATATGAATTGAGGTGTTTTAACTGTAATGATACAGATCATTACACTGATACATTTCCAAATAAGAGCATAAATTATGGGAATCAATAAGACCATAAGAAGAAGAATGTGGTGAATTCCTTTTCAATAACTCTAGTAGATTCTGGGACATAAAATAAAGTGGTAAAATTTATTTTACTTGTTTATTACGATTAATCTAATTACTTTTTGGTTTGGGGTCCATAAACTCTATTAATTCATCAGTATTTGTGGATCAAATGAAAAATTATTCTCAAGAAATGAAATTAGAACATTTTTTAAAAACACACTGGGGTAGTAATAAGGTAACATGAAATTACAAAGAACATATTATTAACATACATTGATGGGGTTTCCCAATTTTCTTAGAGATTACTATTATTGAATTTGGTGTTATTTTTTATATATATTTTCATTCTGTTTATCATGCTGAGACATATTGAAAGTCCAGTGGTGTTATTTTAAGAAATGAATTTGTTTTTTCATATAAAAATGAACTCATAACTTTGATAACATATCAAGAAGAAATAAAATCGTTATGAGATTTCAATGAAAGTAACCTTGTTCATATTTTCAGAAATAAATATATTAACTTTGATAAATGATGTGCATGTATTAAAATAATGACATTTTGTTTTTCTTAATTAGAATACCAATTTTATACATAATAAATAAGATGAATTTAATATTGAAATATTTTTGATGCTAATCCAATTTCAAAACCCCCATATAGAATGACACAAGTTAAATTTTTGGAATTGAAATGGAAGTTTCATGAATTATTTCATAAAGGAATCATTCATCCTATCACTTCATAATGGGGTGCTCTTATTTTGTTTTTTAAAAATAAATATGGGTTTATGAGGATTTTCATTGATTATATATCACTGAATTACATTAATATTAAAAATACATATTCATTTCCTCAAATGGATGTATTTTTAGTTTAGATCTGGGGATATCTATATTTTTCAACGGTTGATCTAAGGTCCAGGAAGCATCATATGAATATTAAAAAGGATTACATTACAAAAAAAACATTTTGTACTAGGTATTTGAATTATGGTTATGCCCTTTGGGTTGACATATGATCTATATATATGTATGGGTCTTATAAATAATTTTTTAACTAATATATGGATATGTCTATGGTTTTTTTATTGACTATATTTTGGTTTATTGAAATATTTATGAGGATCATGAAAAACATATATGGATTGTTTGGAAAACACAAAAATAAAATAAGTTGCATAGAAAATTTAGAAAATGTGATTTTTGGTTCCAAAATTTTATTTCAATGTAATATAATAAAAAAATATTTCATATCTATTGATCCCACTAAAAATAAAGTAGTTAACGAATGAAAAAGGCATATATATATATATGACTAATATTCATAGTTATCTTTGGTTAGTAAGATATTACCGTTAGTTTTTTTCAAACTCAATATGGTCATATATCACACTAAGTAAAATGAAAAATGATTTAGGTTTATCTAGACAAAGGAATGTAGATAATGCTTATAGGATTTGAAAAGTAGATTAGTGAACTTTCTAGTTTGTGTCTTTACATCTAGAAATGGTGAATTTATTATCTATAATGATTCCTCATTGAAGGGATTGTTTTTTTAATTTATAATTATTGAGTAACTTCTTAGTTTTCATGTTAAATAAAATACTAGGAGAAAAATTATCCTTTACATGACCTTGATATAAAGGCAATAGTGTTTCCTTAAAAAAATTTGATACACCATTTATACAAAGTAAATATTTAAATATATAATGATTATAATAGTTTGGAATATTTATATTAATTAGAAAGAGTTGGAAATGATATATTGGAGATGGATAAAATTTATAAAGTATTACAGTAACACAATTTATTATCATCCTGGTATAGAAAACATTGTAATTAATGATTTATATCATAATGACATTGAATAATTTACTATGATATATCTAGAATAAATTTCTTTGATTAATGATTTGATGAATATTATATTATAAATTGTTAATATAAGAACTAAATTTGCTTTGTTTCAGTTATCAATATAATCATATCTCTTATATAGAATTAATAAAGATTATAAAGAGGAGCACGAGATATAAAAAATAAATAAATTGGGTTAATAAAGGTAAGTTTCCCAAATTTAATGTTAATAATTAAGGTGTTTTGAGATTCATAAATGATTTATATATTTCTTGCGACCTCCACTAAAGAAATAGTTATTGGGTGAGGATCAAATTTCTTTTTTTTTGATTCATCATGATGGTACAAATATATATGAATACCTTCAGAAACATTTCTGAGGGGAAGGAACGAAGGAAGATATTATTGATTTAACTATGAGTTATTTAACTTATAAATAGGTTACACCTGAATGAAAATAAATGAAGGGGTTTCTTCAAACCATTCTAGTTTCATAATGTAAATGGGGAAATATATCTATGGATTTCATGGTATGATTACCAACAACAACTTAGAGTGGAAATACAATTTGTATAATGGTTCATCCATTTTTTAAATCATCTCATTATCTTCACATTAGAGATAATATGTCTTTGGATAAACATTACCAATACTATGTTCAAGAGAAAATATTATTACATAGTGTCCCGATCTTCATTGTATATAAAAGGGATACCATGTTTAACTCTATTTTTCTGAAAATTATTTAGTTGTTTTTTGGTATTGAATTAAATTATAGTAAAATTTTTCATCCTCAATGTGATGGAAAATCCTATAAAACGATCTAGATTTTGGTGAAAACACTTAATGATTATTCTATGGATTTCTAGGGAATTCAGGATCAATATTTGACTTTCATTTTTTTCTTATAATAAATGTTTTCATTATAGTATACAGATGGAACCTTTTGAGGAATATAAGGGAAGCATTGTCAAAATGTAGTTTTTTGGGATATAATTAGGTAAATGAGGTTATTTGGAACATATTTGGTAGAATATATGCTTAATAAATTTTAGATGATATATTAGAACATGAGAAATACTCAAAATATGAAGAATATTTTTACAGATAATAGTAGAAAAGATATTTGTTTTGAGGTAGGACATCTATTTTTTGAAAGTATATCTATGGAATATTTTTATGCATTTTGGTAAAATGGAAAAGTTATGTTTATGGTTCATCAAAAAATATAATGTTATGAAGAAATTTGGCTCTGTTTTCTATCGATTTTCCTTTCCTCAAAGTTTATATTAGGACACAACATATTTCATGTTTTGTTGTTATAAATATATGTGTCGAATGAATCTCATGTTTTGAGTCATAATGTAGTATAGTTATAGAAGAACCTTTATTATAAAGAAATACATATTTGTATTATTGAACATAGAGATAATGTGTTTCATTATTAGTTAATTAATAATGTTAATGTTTTTTTGAATAATCATTTGATTGAAGAAGCAACATGGGAATCATAAAATGTTTTGAAAGAAATATATCTACACTTTTTTAAATATTGGATAAATTTTTTAGGACTAAATTTATAAAAGGGTGATGAATTTATAAACCTAGTTAATGATAGAATAAATCATTCCCATTTATGAATTATATTTTATATACTTATATTCCTTTAAAAAATATTAATGAATTTTAAATGAAAAAAGAAATAGTTCAATTGAAATATTTTTCATACAAGGTTTAATAAAAAATATTAATTTATATATTTTTGAAATTGAACTTGAAAAAATTAAATTCATTTTTGAAATAAAAATATATAAAATTATCTTACAGTGAAATTTTGGTATTTTGCTGAAAATACTTATTTATCATTAAATTGTGAAAAATATTGATTTTCATGAAAAATTAAATTCATTTCATTAAATTAGGTAATTTAAAAGACTCAATGTGATTTTATTTTGATTTATAAGTTACACAAGTCTCTTTAGTTATATTTAATCTAATTAATTACATTTAAATAATCAATATACCTTTTTTGGAATAGGTTAATCTTTATTCTTGAAAATTCTTTTATAAAAAATTGGTTTTAATTTTGTTTTTCATTTAAATATATAATTAATTTGTCTAACATTTATAAATTATATGATGAAAAATGGATTAAATTTTTTAATTTAAGAGGTAAAATATTTGTAAATATGACCCTTTTATTTTTTTCATTATGAATAGTAATCGAAGTAATTATTTTTGACCTTAAAAACGGATAATCTGGTATATAATGTTATAAATAAAATGAAAAAGACTAATAAATTACCATAAAACGTGAATTTATCATATTGGTTCGGTGAATTTTGTCCTTGTTCATCGAAGATCGTAAAATATGGAAGCTTGGTGGAATATTTCAATGATTTGACCTTTATAATAGTTAAGTAAATGATATTGTCAAAAAAAAAAACAATTTGATTCTTCAAATATCTTAATATTTTTTATGGGGATACATTTTTTGAGTGAAATATAATTTTTTATTTTTATCTTGGTAATTTATTTCTAATTTTTAGGGATAAATTAATTCCCTTAAATTCTTATGCAACACTATTATAATATTTATTGAGTTAATATAAAAATAAAAAATGATTATAAAAATATTAAAAGAAACATAATTTTAATTAATTATAGTATCATGACATTTTCTTTGAAAAAATATAAAACTGTGGATACATGTGAATGTATTATGTTTGAATTAATTTTCTATATTTTTTTTATTCAAATTCAAATCAAATGAATAGTTCCAAAAATAACATTAATGAAATTTTGTAATAAATAATATTTTATTAAATAACTAAAAAATTTATAAAAAATATGTATTCAATGAATTGATTTATATATAGTTGAATATATCAATCAAGGTCAATTTATGGGCCAATTTCCCTTTTACAGTTACTATCTTGCGACCTAAATTATAAAAGAATTTGTTATCATGGTAATTGTCAAAAAGGGTTAACATGGGTAAAAAAAAAGATAAGAGTAAAAGAATAATATAAAGATGTAAAAAAAATTTGGGTTAGAGGATATAGACACATATTCATCCTATTTTTTAGTTATATCATTTTTGAGAAATTTTTCTTTGAAAAATAATTTTTTTTATTTAATACATTTTGTAATTCCAAAAGTGCCACCATCCTCACTTATAAAAGTGAACATCCGATCCTTTTTTCCTCACACTAAAATGGACTTTTTTTATCAATAAATGGAATAAATTTTACTTATATTCCCCATAATTTCATTAAGTCCCTGGTTTGATCAGAAAACCAATATAGCATGAATTCTGGTATAATCATAGAGTGGTTGTCTGAAGAAGAGGTATAGTTTTTAACTGAGAATTTTTGTTTTATTTTTTCTTCTTACTCCAAGAAATATTATTCAAACATTATGAAATAATAATAAAATTATATTATATATGATTATATATCTTTATGTTAATGTAACAATGAATATCTATCTCATTCTCCTATCAAATGGGAAATGAAACAATTATTCGTGTGTATAGAGTACTACCACCTCACTAACTTATTTATTTCGCTCTCTATAACCGCCTCCCAAAGATAGTTATAATTATCTAATTTTTTTATATATATGATATTCATGACATATTTATCTTTTTTGAAAGATAATATATTGTATAATTCCAAACATTTCTAACCAATAAAATAATAATAATGATCTTCGTGTGTGTGTGGATTAAAACCTCCATGTGGCGATGTGATTTAGTTTTCATCACCTCATTTTAGTAATGGTATATAAAAGTATATTTAATGATATAATATGATATTAAATATATAATTATTATTATTTAATGATAAACTAATACATTCCTTATTTCCATCATGATTTCTGAAAAATTAAAATGTTATTCAATCATATGCACGACTGACCATCCCCATGATAGTAACATAGTTCACTGTTCATATCCATATTTTATGTTTGATTTTAAAATTACAATTTATGCATAAATTTTTCCATTTTATAATTATTATTTTTCTAGATATGATGGAATTATGGTTACTTTGATCATATTTAACTAACCAAATTGATTTTGGACATATGAAAAAAATATTTTCAAAATGTTCAAAATGAAGTTTGTTTATTAAGTAATTGTATATAATTTGGTAATACGTTACATAAAATGAATAAAAACAATAAAATGATTCTTCAAAAATTAAACAATTTACATAAGTTTATTATTTAAGAATATAAGTAATGCACTTGATGAGTTAGGCTCAATGTAAGAGATATTTTTCCTTAATAACATCATTTTAAATTTTCTAATGTTTTATTTTATAAATATTTCTCTTCCATATATATATTGCTCAAATTATTTTACAAATGTTTTTTATGGAATAAATTACATTATAATATACGTTTTATGACTCTATTTATTTTCTTTTAAAGGATAAAAAATGAATCTTTTTTACATATTTTATTTGCAACATCACTATAACATATTCATTGTTTAGCGGCCGTTTACTAAAATGATGCTAAAAAATAAGTAACTTATTTTTTTGGTTTGTTTTTATAAACAGACGTTAATTTTTCTATTAAAAAAACAACTTCTTCCTCCCAAGAACCTTTTTCCCCTCCTAATTTCTCCTTCTCCCTCGTCCTAACCTAGCATGTCGGTGCTCCCAATCCTTTCCCCTCACCCCTCCTTAACCCCTAAGATACCATCCCCACAAGACTCTGAACACTAGAGCCACCCCCTTGCCCACGCTCCCAAGACCTCTACCACCCCTGACCTCAATCTCGAGCACCCCATTACTAACACTCTTGATCCCTCCACTACACCCACTATTCTCTCTCTAGAACCCCTTACCTGCTATCCCTGAACCCTTGCACCACAACGCTTCCCACATTGATAGAAGTTTGGAATCTTATGATCCCTCTGATACTATTCCACATGATCCTTTAATGAAACTATGGTCACAACACCATGCTCCCATGACTTTTCTAGCACTGCGATCTCCACCTCGTTTTCCCCGATCACTTTCTAAGGGTGGTTGTAGTAGATAAAGAAATGATGGAGCCGAGAAATGACATTATCGAAGGAAAACATTAGTGTATGTGTAGTCATCCATTCATTTGTCAACAACTTATGTTATTTTTGTAGCATTTCATTATCATAGATATGTTAATTTTGTTTGTTAGTATTGTGCATATTTGTTCATTTCTATTTTTTTATGAATTATTATTTTTTGAAATATATGTTATGATGTTAATTTTATTTGACTAATGATAGGAATTCCATGAAGGAAAAATTTTATGGATCCTAGTCCAATTTCAGTGGATGTTCCATTGACCATAATAAAAGATGTTGATCTATAAGTCTCCATCCCTAGAGCATTTGGGACACCCTCTTCTTTTCACCCCAACACTGTCTATCACACCCTCCATTCCATCATCTTCTGGAATAGCCTTTATCAGCATCTCATTAGTAGCTCAGACAACATGTCCCCATTTAGTAGCCTCAGTAGCAAGGGAGCAGGCTGTCACTCCTTTTTCTTTGTGGGGATATTAATGGGTGATAGCTATAGATACAAATTTTAATATGAATAATGGTGTTTCTCTTTTTTATAGCAGTAACTATTTTTTTCAAAAATTTGGATACAATGATACTATAGAGAGACATATAAAAAGTTAAAATGTTTATAATATGAAGGGACTAATGTTATTTGTCCCATTTGGCTCCTATGGGGTCCCTACAGATGACACCGTAGGATTATTTGGCCCGATTCTAGGCCAGCTGGCAGCAGAGATGATTACCCTTCCAATTATGTATACAGTTTAGAGGCATATTCCTCCAGCATAAAAAAAATTCTGTTTTTGATTCACTCATTAAGGAAATTTTAATACACTATGTTTTATTTCCATTTCATTATGTTATTAAATTATAATATTTTAAAAATGAATCTATTAGTACAAATTTTTTCCATATCTCTATTTCTCATCTTAAAGTAAGAAAGTGGAAATTGAAAAATTTATTTAAGAAAGAGAAGGATTTTAAATAGAGATTATGGAAAAAATTCAATTATACTTCATTGATCGCATAACAACTGTATGACGAGGCCCTCAATAGGGAACCTAGAGAGCAAGGCAAATTTTTTTTATAGTCATTTTGATGAGAAGCAGATGGTATTTAAATATATATTATTATATTAATTTCATTTTACATTTATACATACATATGAAAAAGATATGACATTTCATACATTACTATTAAATTACATTTTATTAATTTCTGGATTTTCAATAATTAATGCATCAATTCGAGCTATGAAAATCATCCCTCACACTGCTGGGTCAAATTGTTTTTCCTGAAACTGATAGAATATAGTAATATTTTGATTAATTTAAATATTTATTAAAAAATATTTTCTATTTCAAATTTTTATTTTGATTTATCTTTGTTTAATACAGTCATAGAATTTAAGAAACCAACATTCTTGAACAAAACAATGGTTAAACTTTCATAAAAAATCTCATAAGAGTTATATTACTAATCTTTCCAAATAAGTTGTGGTATGAATTTATTTTCAATATAATAACTTATTGTCAATTTTCACTTTGTTAATATATAATGCATCAAATTTGAATGATATTTGATTTAAAGGTAATAATTTATAAATGATGGGATGCCAATCCCACACAATCCTTCTTAGTCTCCCAGGATTACCTAGTTGGTAAAGTCCGTATGAAGGAGAATCCTAGTCGATAGTGTGGGATGAGTTTTAGACCATTACAATATGAGAGATTTGAAAACCCATTAGGGATTACAACTTCATCTACTCCAGGTTTTAGTCACTCTCTACAACTATATTCTCATTGGGAGTTTGTTTCTATGAAAATCCTCATTCAGGGATAGGGGGATCAGATATCCACTTTCAGAATGTGTTGGTTGATTTATATTAGAAGATGACCAGATCTTTCCCAAATGATATTACATCGATGAATGGTGGTGTAAAGGTTAATAAAAAAATTTCCAAATCATTTAGTTTACATAATTTTATTATATTTAAGTTTAAATATCTATAAAAAAACTTTTTAATTTTCAATATAATTGTCTTGAAAGTTCTTGTAGTAGAAAGTATAGATGAAGATGGATAGGGTGATGATCACTGTTCATCATTGGGTAGTGATTGGTTGTCTCATTGATCTCTTGGTAAAATGGGGAAAAACTTTTTTACCCAATTATTTTCAATTTACATCTTTTTAAACTAATAATCCACGGTAAAAACGTTTTTTTCACGTTAATGATAAAAAATAAATTAAAATATGACTTATTTTTTAATAAGGTTTCAACAAATGAAGATTATACTTATGACATATAATATAGATTTTAGGGTACATTTGATTTATTTAATCCTTTTTATGGAATTCTCAGGTTCATATAAAATCTCAAGGTTTAAATATTTTCTATTCCCTTCTTAGAATGTTCAATGTTTTTTTTCCAAGGTTATTCTGTGGCTGAAGATTCATCAATTTTCTTTTTTTTTTGAAAATCTCCATTTACAGGCAGTTTGAACCACCACTATATTTTCCAAAAAAATTTCATCATTTTAAAACACCTATATATAATGATGTTTTTTTTTCATGAAATTTTTAAACACCTCAAAATATGATAAATTGTTATTTAGAAGTGGGTTATTTCACTTTTACGATGGTTTTTGGGGTCTAAAAATCTTTGGATTTAGTGGTGGTTGAAACCACCACTAAATCCTCAACATATTTTTTGATCAAAAATCACTGCTAAAATTAAAAATGAATCCACTAAATATAAATTCTATAAAGCTTACATGAATTTACTACTAAATTTATGTAACCCCCACTTGTTGGACGTCAACACCAACATTAACTGTGGTTTTCTGAATCAGTCGTAGAAACACTTAGAAAACTTATAAACCGGCGCAAAAAAACCCACCATGAATAGGAAATTTTCTTATAATGTATTTCTACATTATTGATGAAATATACAAATAATTTTATATTTTATAAAATTCATCATCAATGGGATTTTATACTGCCATAGCCATTATTTAATATTTATATACTTTTATAGGATTCGTCTTTTTCTTAAATGAAAACCCCTCCTTCCCTATTTTTTGGTTATTTTTATAATGTGTTGCAAATGGAATTTATATTTAGACCTCTTAAAATGTTTTTCCTATAGGTGGTGGGAATATTTTATATGTATGAAAAAATTTATGTGATAATTTTATGTTATTTTTCTTGGGAATTATTTATAAATATAGGTTGTTTCATTATAAAGAAAGGATGAGTGGTTCTGTTATAAACCAATCAAAAGTGTTTAGATTATAATCCATGTATGTTTGGGTCCATTATATCCCTCTAATGAATTCGGTTCTTAGAATAATTATGATGCAAGTCGACTTTATTTTTTATTACATTTTAAATATTTATATTAAAAATGTTTTACCGATATACCTATATGATTTATTTACACTTTATGTATAGTCCTATACTTAAAATATTACATAATATTAAGTTAATTCATGAATTTTACTTTGTATCAAATTGAGAATATTTTCTAATTTAGAGTTTCAGAGAATTAGGCTATAACTTGTACATAGGAAAACCATAACAATATAATGTGGATACTTCTTAACTGTATCCATTTTTCAATAATCTAAAATAAATCATGATAACTATTATGAAAACTCTTCATGATATTCAACTTGGAATATCCACATGCTTAGTCATCCTTAAGTAACATGAACAACATTAAAAATCATTGGATGAGTATAAAAATATCAGAAAGGAATATAAAAAGAAGGTATATGTTATTCAAATGGTAAATATTAAAACCTATAAAAACATAATCATAAAGCCATAATTTTCACCATTAATAAGTAGTAAATAATTTTTGTAGTCACAAGATTACCAAAAACCCACTACAAGAATTGAAAATACAGAAGTATAACTTGGGACATAATTACACTTATAACTTTTATAAATTGAATATCAATGTGACTGACTTCTATACAGGTTACTCTTATAAATAGAATATGCATAAAACTGACATCCATACCGAATGCATTATAGGTTTTGATGTAATCACCCATACTTGGTTAATCATAGAACCTCTCATCCTTTTTTATCACATAACCACCAATGAAATGTCTAAGTAGTATTATATAATCATAATACATAAAATAACTCAATTTTAAACAAGTAAAAATTAAAATATCATTTGCACTCATAAGAAAACATTTGATGTTATTGAAATAATAAATCCGTTTTAGAAAACCATTTCAATACCAAATTATCCATAAAAAGGAAATAGAGTTCTTTTTTTATAAAAAATAAAAATACTTGTAGATTAAATATTGGTCATTGAATTAGATAGGTTTTTACAACTATATATTTTAAAAATAATTTTCCTTTTATCTTTATAAAAGTAGTCAAATGTTCGATAGAGAAAAAATAAAAATATTAATTTTTTAAAAACCATTGAATGATATTCCAAATGGACATAATTTTTTTTATTATACATTTATTACATAAAAACGTACAATAATATCAATAATAAAAATTGGAATTTTTTTGATAATTGAATCTTTAAACATTTAAGGTTCCCCAAACCAATTTGAACATTTAAATCAAAAATCCCATGAAAGAATAATATTTAATAAGACATTAAATGACATTATAATAAATACATTCATGATATTATATGCCAATGTGGCTTTATATACATCTCATAAAAGAAGGTGGGCGTATAACAATAAGAAAATTTTCAATGAAAGGAGATTGAGATGAAGTCCCTTACATTGAGTTTTATTCATCATGTATGTTATTTATCTTCATGAATAATAAAAATATGTAAATTATTTAATTATTTTAGAAACATTTAAATTTTATTGTTCCTTTTATATCCTTTATTACCATGCAATAATAATTAATTATTTATTTATGTTTACATTGTAGGCTTTGAAGATATTCAATACTTGAGTCCAAAATGAATTTGGTATGATGTGAATAGTCAAATTGGTCAAAAGTCCATCATATAAAGAATAATATTCATAACTTAATAATTAATTTTATTAAAAATTTCTTATTTTATATCAAACCATTTATTTATGGTGACGAAAAATGAAAAATGTTATATTTATGGAGACGATAGGCCATACAAACACATTAATAATGTTTCCACTTTTCAATGATCACTATAGAAAGAAGGTATGTATTAATTTATCATTAAATAATGATGTTAATATTACTATTATACTATTATTCATTGAAAAATACTAATATATATCATCCATGTGGTGTGGTGATGAAAAATGAATCAAATTACATCATGGAGGTGATAGTTCACCTGTACACATGAACAATGTTATCATTTTTATGTTCATGGAAGGGTAAAAATTTAAATGATACATTATTAGTTAATAATGATAAATATGTAAAAAAAATCATATATAAACCATAATTCCATAATTATAACATGTATTAAGATATGGTGATGGAAAACAAATTGTATCGATTCATGAGGTGGTAGTTCCCCATTGACATGAATGATAATTATTTCAACATTTGATGGACGTGGGGATGCAATTTTGGTGGTGATATTTACATAATAACATGTTTTTGTATTTATTATAATAAATTTTTTATTTCATCTTGGTTTAAGAATATTTTTTGGAAGTGGAGTAAGAAATAAAATAGAAATTCTTAATTAAAAATAATACATCTTCTTCAAACGATCTCCTTTGATTAACACCTTATCACCTCTGAGGAGGGTTTTCTACCAAAACATAGGCATATATAATGTTTGTAGGGATTAAATACTGATATTTTGAAGGATATTGGTTGATCTAAACATGATTTTAAGTATGAAGAATGAAGAATAAAGGGTACCCTTTTAGAGGAGAAGGGAGGGGAACGCTTGGAATTCTTCAAATTATTATGTTAATATAAATTAGTTTTATATTTATAATGGATCCATAATGAATTAGTTAGAATATATAATTATTCTGGGTCAAAATAACATAATACAATGAAAATTAGACTAGTTTGGACTATTTTTTTAATCCTTATCTCTTTATTTTTACCCTTATATAACCTTTTTAATTATTAATGCGATTTCATGTAATTTATATTTTGAGAGATAATATAATTTATATAAAATAAAAACTACCAATAAATGTTTTATTTATAATATTCTAACACATAGAATAATTATATAACCTAATTTTATATTTTTATGAATTTTATGTCATTTAAAAAAATATTATTTATTTTAAAATATCATTTATGTCAATTTTAAAACTATTCATTACTTGACTTTTTTACAAATTTCATGATAAAATGATGGTTTATAAGCAATTATTTTAACTCATCACTATCTGATCAAATTCATCCATAAAATTCATTGATAACATTAATTCTATCAAATTATATTCATTTTAATATTTTTAATATAATTTATTTGATATTTTTTGTAATTAAACAATTACTGCATCATCATTGTTTAAGCCTTTAATTTAATTTTTTGTTTCATAAAATTTTAAAATAAATTACCATGATGATGATAATAATTTTATCTTTCAAATGACTACTTATAGTTAGACATATTTCTAATATAAACCAATATTAAAAACATTTTACTTTTTAAAAACAAGTGTGTGACAAAATTAACATTCATTTGAATCTCTAGAATAATATTGAAGACATGATAATTACTTTTAAACTTCCATTATACTTTTAAATCAAATTTTTTTGTATGGTTAGGAAAAATGAACAACGTTATAATCATGGAGATGATATGCCGTACTTACACATGAGTAACTTGTCAATTTTTCAATGATCATTATGGAAAGAAAGTAATTATTTTTTTATCATTAAATAATTATAATTAAATAATAAATATCATATTATTAATTTAAATATACTTATATATAACATCCATGTGATGTGGTGATGAAAAATGAATCACATCACTTCATGGATGCGATAGTTCACACGTATGCACGTATGGTGTTTTAATTTTTTTTGTGCGTGGAAAGGTAAGAAATAATATGATATATTATTCATTTTTAATGATAAATATTTCATGAATATCCTATGTAAACATTAAATCCATCATTATAACTAGTCTTGAGAGATGGTGATGGAAATAATTTATATCAGTTTACAAAGTGGTAGTTCACCGTACACACGAATGATAATTATTTTCACATTTGATGGACGGGTAGATAGATTTAGGTGATTATTTTAACATAATAAAATATAATTATATTAATTATATTTTAGTTATTATTTAATCATGGTTTATGAATATTTGGAGGAAGTGGAAGAAGAAGTAAAATAGAAATACTTAATTAAAAAAGATTCCACTTCCTCAAATGATCTCCTTTGATTAAAAGCATAACACCTATAAAGAGGGTTTTATACCTAAAATAAGGAAAATAAGAAGTGGGGAGGGATTATAATAAGGAATTTGGATATATATGGACCAAATCAAATAGGTTTTTATTTGGAAAGAAAAAGAGAAGAATGAGTTCCCTTTTATAGGATAGGGAAGGGGACCTCTTGGATTTTTTCAAATTTTTAAATTAATATCAATTAATTATCTTTAATAAATGGATCCTAAATGATTAATTTAGAATATAGGAAAATTCAGAGACTATTTTAATTCACCCAATTATAATTATATATTTTTTTAATATTATTTGATCCTTATATTTTTTACCCTTATTTAATATTTTTAATTCTTTCATGGATGTCATGTAATTTTCACATTCAGGTTTAATCTAGTGAATATAAAATAAGAAAAAGACCAATATATGAGTTATTTTGAAAAATTTATGAATTTAACTAATTATTCAATCAAATTTTATATCTTTTAACAAAATATTTTTTATTTTAAAGTATCATTTAGTTGCATTTTGACACTATTCAACTCTTGAGGTTTTAAAAATATCATAACATGATATATCCAAAAAACTTTTTTTAACTCATCAATAATAAATAAAATTCATCCATAAAATTAGTGGATGAAATGAATTATTTAAAAGTTTATTTATATTAATATTTTAAATAACATTTATTTAATGATTCCCATAATTAAACAATTACTCCATCATCATTGTTTTTCCATTTATGGTAATAATTTTATCGCCAAAAAATATAAATAAATTACCATAATGTATATAAAAATTTTATCTTTATAAATAATATTTAAAGAAAACAATTCTCTTATATATCCCCAAACTAAAAATATTTCTCTTGTTAAAAACAAAAGTCTGACAAAATTGACTTCCCCTTGAATATAATATTGTAAAGGTACTATTATCATCATTAATGAAATAAATTTTCTCATAACCCATAATTTAATGTCTACTTATGAAAAACACCAATCAAATAAAATTACATCAAGTGTTATAATAATTTTATAACAATTTTTATATTTTTTTTACACTTTATGACTCGATTTACCCTTAATGGTGGTAATATTTTTTTTATGAATGTCCCTATTAGTATTGTCCAAAAATTAAATAGACGTATTTACTAAATTTGGAACTTTTTATTCCGAATATGGAATCCATTTCTTCAAAATTATAGAAACATAAATTATATAAATTAATTATAATTTAGTCCTATTTATTGAACTAGAAAATTAGTTTTAAACTAAAATTGTACAAAAGATTGAAATGGTTTTATATCCAAATTAAATGTGAAATTGATACCAATGAACTTAATTTTATAAATTGATAAAATATTTATCTAAATGTAATTTAAAATAGTCTTAAATATAATATAACGTTATAAATAAATTAAATGAAAAAGCTGTTTCAAATTAAAGTACTATATTTTTTCACTTTTCATCCAAAAATGAATCATATAAGAAAAATACAAAAAATTCAACCAGAGTGAATTATGATACTATGATTTAAAATAATATTTTTTTTCAAATATAATTTTTAAAATTTTCAAAATTTATATTTAAAATATATGTTCCATCAAAAGGTGGGAAAACTATATTTTTTGAAAAATACTTCTTTTACGCGCAAAATTGAATTTGTTCTTATTTAATGTGTAGAAAATATATAAGATGAATGTTAAAAAATAGACTGAATTTATTATATGTATACATATATATATATTCATTTCAATAATATAGAATAACATGATTAATTTTATAATTTCTTAGTATAAAAAACACTTGTGCAGGTTTAAATAGTTTTTTTAGAGAAACATAACCTTTAATTTTAAAAAAGGTTTTATTTTCATTTCCAATTAACTATTCATTAAATAATTAATTATATGTACATGTTTAAACCATATTTTCAAAATTTATTCAATATCTTTCATTCTCTCCATTCTAACAGCTATGCGATAACTACCGTAATAAAAAATATTTTTTGTGGTTAATTTAAGATCGATGTGGTTTATCATGTACACTATCAAAACTAGTGTATCCTTCAAAAAAACCCTGGATGTTACAATTTAAATTATTTTTATATAGATATTATGATTTCATTAGGTATTATAATTATTTTTTATTTAATTTATAGTATTTTTTACTTCATATGGGTGATAGGTATGTATTTTTAAAAAGCAATTCATAATATTTTCATGATTGAAAATAAACAATTATGGGTTTTATTTTGCCTTTAATATTTTTAATTAATTATTTTATGAAAATAATTGGAGGAATAAGTTTATTTATTGAGTAAGAAAATAGTTATTTTTGTCCCAAATATTATTTTTAAAACAATAAACTTTTATAAGTATTCGTGGAATAATGAGTTTATTTATTTTTATATGTCCCTTACTAAGATTGTTGAGATCATAACTCATTTTAAAATGTTTTGAAAAATGTTTTTAAGGATATGTGGGGGAAAGGATGAGTTCATGATGAAAATTGTGAATATGTGTCATGAAAAATATATTTTTATATCTTTATTCTATAGTTTTGGAAAAAAAATAGATACTAAGTAGAAGTTTCTATGCTGTGATGTAATATTTATTTTTATTTGGGTGATGGAATAATTCACTAAAACAATAAATTATAATGATTATAAAATGTATGATAATTAATTTTGGTTTTAACCCTAAATATTATGAAAATTTTAAGGCTATGCCCAGAAAAAATAGCCATATTTTGGTTAATGATGAACATTGTCTGACCATATATTTGTCCAAAATCAGATCTATGGAGGAGAGAAATCTTGTTAGTAATAGTTTACACGTACTTATATATGGAAAATAAATCATATTCCCTCCCCATTCTATGGATTATTTTTATTTTTCATTCCCCATATATTCTAGGTTCCTACATGCATTAGGAAATCGACCATCTGTTCCTCCAAAGTGTTTTTCCAAATTTATCAATAAAAACAGATCACCAAACTATAATATTTTAATTGATTAATCATCATTTCACCTAAAAGGCTATCAATAAATAACTTGATTATTTTTTCCAAAAAATAATGAAAACTATTATAAAAAAGACTTTATTGGAATATATATGAATAAAATCAACAGGTAATATATATATATATATATATAATAGGGTCATAGTCTTCTAAAAAATATCTTTATTGTTAATATAACCAATAAAGACAATTAATCCCACTTAATAAATAATTTTTTTATTTCAAAATAAATATCGAAAATTTTTAAAAGATAAAATTTCAATGGAATATTTTAATGAAATTTATAGAATTATAGATTTTCATTAAATTGAAATTCTAGAAGCTTTTCAATATACCCCTAAAAGATATACTTCACTTAACATCATTATGGTTAATCTCCTTAACATGTAATATTTAAGAGATAAAATGTTGAGATCACTTCCAAGATATTAACTTCTTATCTATAGTTTAGTTTTAACATCATTCTCATCTATTATGTTCTCCCTCTAATCACATGCATCAACTTTAATTCCCAACATATAATATCTAGGGGAATATGGTGTAACTATTTTTCTATTTAGTGAGATAAAATAGGTTGATAATTTATTCTCAACCAAGATAAATATTTCTTTTGAGCTCTATATTTGGAACAATTATTCATCTTTTCATTTCTTAATATATCAATACGACTCAATATAGGCATCTTAGACATCTTGGTGAAAATTTGTAATATCCAAGAAAATTATGTTAATGGATAAATTTAATTACTTATAAATATTCTCTAATTAGATTTAATAGATTTATATTCAATGTATTAATATTAATTAATTGTATAATAAAATCAGAAATTGTTTTATTCACACTAAATTCATTTACTTTTATTAAATAGTTTTATATAAAATGTTGTATTTATAAATTATATAATTTCAATTTTAAAAATAGGATATCATTTTAGATATCATAAATACCAAATTATCAAAAATTGATGTTTTGGTAATTTTTTTTGAAAAAGTTGATTTTTTTAAATAGTATAAAATAATGATTTTTAAGAAAATGACATTTACATTTCAAGTATTTACATAGTCTCATTTATTTAAAAAAGTTTTATTTTTTTATTTTATTTTTATTAAATTTCATCTAACCAAATTAATTTTAATCAACTTTATACATTAATTTTGTATAAACCCACCTTTATACTAAAAAAGGATTTTTTTGTAGAATTATTTTCCATCGTGTTTTGTGGGTTTATTTTCAGAGTAATTTATAACACCTATAGTAATTAAACTTGATAAAAATTGAATCTATATTTTTATCCATAAATATAATTTTTCTAATAACAATACATTCATTTTTGGGCACAATGAGTATTAACATTGGTAAAAAAGTTAGTTACCATTATAAGCGATAAAATAGGTCAAATGGTTAAAATTAAATTGATACGGGTTAGATTTATCAATACAAATTTCTAAATCATATTTAATTGTTATATTTTGACCATATGTAATATCAAAATTTAATATGATTCATTTTGGATCCATTTATCTATAGTAACACATTAATAAATTTAATTATTTTGAAAACATTCGATGTGCGTCTTGTCCCTCACTTAAAAAGGGAAAAGCTAGCTGATATTATTAAACAATAAAGAGATAAATATGTTATCCAATACCTACTTTAGAAATTTTTTAGAATCCATCAACACATCCTAGAGATCCTTTATTGATCATAAAAAAATCGTAGGAAGGATTTAGGTATAAACTTAAATAAGTTTTCCAAATAAGAGGTATAATTATTTATCTTGTGTTTTAATTTTATTTCTTATTTTAAATACTTAAAAATATCTTAAAATGATCATATAAAAACATAATCATGTAAGATATACTTTTAATATATTATTTTAAAGGAATTACCCTTCATTATCTATGTAACCATTATAATAAAAATAAAAACATTACTCTCGTGTACATGTATAGTACCACCTCGTGTGATGATGTATTTAATTTTCCATCACTACCTGATTTTTTGTCCATAATAATTGATAAATATAAAATAATAATACATATATGATTTAAATTAAATTATATGACGAAAAATTAATATTCAAATTATTTCTTTACCCTTCAATGATAAATAAAAACATCACTCCCGTGGGCGTGTGGACTACCACCTTATGAACCAATGTGTTTTATTTTTCATAACTATATCACATGGATCCTATATAGGTGTATATAAATAGATAATATTATATTTAAGATATAATTATCTTTCTATAACGTTAAAATAATACTTAAAATCTTTTTCTTGTGTTTTTTGAAAGATGGAAATGTTAATCATGTGTAGGTACATACTACCATCTAAATGTTGTAATGAAATTAATTTATCATAAACAAATAACATGGATGGTTTTAAAATTGTAATTATTTTATAATAATAATAATATTATTATTATTAAGACACTATAAATTATTTAATCATTATCTATTTGACCATATTTAACCTACTGAATCCATTTTGGACTTGTAAGCTGGATGTTCTCAAAATCATCTGATGTGAACTTAATCGATTTGGTATTTAGGTATATAGGAATTTAATTTAAATATAAATTTCAATAAAATATAATAATATTATTAATAAAATAACTAATTAATATATGTTTACGTTTAAGGAATATGAAAAATGTATATGACAATTCAGACTTAAGGTAAGAGAACACTTAACCATAAAACCTCATTTCAAATTTTATAAAGATTTATTATATATATATTTTCACTATATGACCATATTATAAAAATTATATTATATATATATATATATTAATATTTAAATAAATAAATTATAAATGAAATTTTAGGGCTCTTATTATTTTCTTTCTTTGGGTTTTAAATGGAATATTTTAACATATTTTATAATTGATGTTTTTTAATTTGTTTACAAAAGAGAAAAATGAACATTCTATATTAACATATAAAATGTAAAATTATTTTCATGAAATACCAACTGTTATTTTATATTTGGAAGCCTTTACAATATTCCATTTATTATTCCATAAAAAATTCTTCTTCTCTTTTATTTGGTCATTTTTGTATTGAAAATGGGAATTTTAAATTAAAAGTATATATGAATATCCAAAAATGATTTTCTTATCAGTTTAAAAATTTATATTTTTTGAGTTTGATTATTTAAATCAAAGATATTATTGGATTCATTTATATTATAGTAAATTTAATTTGATTATGAAATTCAGTTTGCCAAATATAATTGTCAAATGCATTGGGTAATGATTATGTTCTCTAGAGGATTATGTTTGAGTTAACTGATTAGGTTATGCTATTTGTAAGGGTTATTGTAATTGTTATTATAAGGGTAATATAAAGTTGATTCCTTAAGCCACCTAACTTATTTTTATTTTCTCGATAATGGGTTTTAATGGAAATATTTTAATATCATAAGGTAAGCTAATAAAACTTTTTTTAAAGGAATTATCATCCCCTTTAGGGGTTAAAAGTTATTTTTTGGGATTTTTTTAATGTTTTCTCAACTTTTTATGAAACCCTCATTATTTTAATTTCAATTGTATATTTTTTATATGGTGTTTTATGAAAATACTTAGTTATCAAATCTTATTTCTTGTTTAAGTAAATGATTATTTGAACTCAATGATTATTTTGATAAAGGAAAACTATATTATACGATCTCATGGTTTTGAAATAGAATGATAAGGTTCTTTATTAATTTTTATATGTCTATTATTGAGGTTAATATTCTTATATTATTTATTAACTCTTTAGGGTTTAAAGATGAGTTGATATAATTAATAAGTCATGTTAAAAATTGTAATGGATTTTTATGAAAAGAAAATATGTTTTATTTTAAAGTATTGTCTTATGGAAAAAATGTACACTGATATTAGGTTTATATTTTTAATGTATATGTTTGTTATATAAGTTTTATGAAATTATTCTATTAAAATTTAAACTTCACATGGTATTCTGGAATGTAAGAAAATGAATTCTTTATTTCATTCTCATGATAATGGGTTGAATAAGGGTCTGGTCCTTATAGTTGGTATCAGAGTATAATTCATATAATTTAATAGGTTATTGTAATCCATGTATGTTTTCTTAAGTGATTCTAATTTAATTTTATCCTTAAAAATAGTTATAATAATTCAATGTTGAATCATCTTTGTTATTTCTATTTAGAATGGTTTTCCATCGAGGAAATATGGAAGCTAATGTAGGAATGTATGAAAAAGACAATATCTGTCAAAATCAATATCCTGTAATGTTTGGAAAGTATATAGATTATTTTGTTACCATGATGGATCATTTTAGGTGTTCTATAAATGGTGGTACTATCCAAGTCAGATAGAAACCTTATTCACTATAGAAGAACATGTTCACTATAGATAATTTCATGGAACAACTCCCTCTAACATTGAAAGTATCATAAGACCCTATGATGGATCAGTTAAATCCTTAAAAAAGATATTTTTAGTGATGGATTTTAAAAAAAAACAAAATTTAACATTTTTTAGATGCAATTTTGAAGGTGAAGCTGAAAAATGATGTCAAATTATAGAAACTATTTGAGAAAGAGGTGATTTTGATGCCATGTAATATGATTAATTTAATAATATTTTCCTTGATAAGTATTTTCTAAATGATATTTTAATTATAATGGAAATGAAAATGTTGGAATTAAGGTAGAAGTATGATGTTTTGGTAGCCACGTATGAAGACAACTTCACCTGATTGGAAAGGTACGCACCAAATTATGTCCAAGATATTTATAGCAAAATCAGTTGTTTTTTAATTAGGATTAAATCCCTCATATCTATGGGAATTTAATCCTCATTAATTTAAACAATTATGTTTATTTTTTATTTTATTATAATGTTGAAACAAAAATTTCTAAAGACCATGTGTTCTTTTAAAAATAAGAAAAGTGGTCCAGATATATGGTAATGAGGAAAAATCCATTGATGAAATATGAAGGTAGGGAAAAAATGTTTTCTTTATATGATAAATGTGTTTGAAATCACCTGGGTAAATTTATGTTAAATACTAGAATGTGTTTTTTATATAGTATGTTTGGGTATGTGGCTCAAGTCTATAAAAATATTGTTCATAACAATTCTCAGAAAAATAATGAAATGATTGAAGTAAGATGTTTTAATTATAATTATATTGATTATTATGTGAGTACTTTACTGAAGATAATAATGATGGATGAAATTCATGAATATCATAAGAAAAATGATGTGAAAAAATCTGTTGTGACTACTTTAGCAAATGTTAGTCTATCCAATGATGTGTTGTTATGTACATTACATATTTATTCAGATTATATAAATTTATTTTTCTGATTTAGCATCAAAAAATTATTTCAACTCTGAGATATTTGTTGATAAATTATAATTTTTGTTTCACTAAATAAATACGAATATTTTGGTAAATAATAAGTGATTATTAATGTAAAAAGAATTCATAAGAATGGTCATTTTATTTTCTCTGGAAGGGTATTACATGAAAAATTTGTGGTATTACATCATATAGAGTTTCTATTATTTAAGGTATGGAATAGGTTACTGATTATCACTATAAGTTATATTTTAGAGATAAATAGTTTTTCTTCAGAATGTGTTTACATTTTTATAAAAGAATAAATTGAAAAATATTATAACATATCATTATTTTGAGAAATTTATTAAATATTGAAATGGGGATTCTCTTGAAAAAAAAAATTTAAAGATGGAAAATTTTTAAATTGTTGAAATTTGTATAGTAAATTAATATCATTATATCATTTTGGATTAATTTTATTTTATTAATCCCAATAAAGAGATTATATTGTACATTTAATTACTGTATGATGCTAATCCAATATCGAAACCTCCTTATCAAATAGTTCTAGAGGAAATTTTGAAATCGAAAAAGAAGTTATAGGATTTTCTTGATAAATTTTTTATTCATTCTATATATTCACCTTGGGGTGCCCCTATTTTTTTTGTTTAAAAAAATGTGGGTTCCACGAGGGTTTTCATTGATTATAGAGTTTTCAATAGGATAATATTTGACAATATATATTCGTTTTCTCATATCAATAAATTGTTCAATCAACTCCAGAGTGATTGATATTTTTTATGTTTGATATCAGGTTTAGGTACCATCAGGAAAATTTTTAAGAGGATCAAATTTTGAAGAAGGAATTTCGTACTTGGTAAGAGCATTATGGTTTTGTGGTTATTCCATTTAGGTGGATAGATTATTTAACTGTATTGATGGAACTGATTAATATAGTCTTCTATATGATTTTGGATAACTTTTTGGTTATAATCCTTGATGATATTTTGGTTTATATGAAAAATTATGAGGATTTTGAAAAAAAACGTGTTGTTTTTTTGAAAATCATGAAAGAAAAAAATTTAGATGGAAAATTTAGTAAATGTGAATTTTTGTTGTGAAAAATATCATTCCATGGAAATATTAAAAATAAATATAGAATAGTTTTTAATTAATTAAAAAATATTGTGTTCTTTGAGTGTCAAACACATATAAATTCCAAAAATATTCATAGTATTCTTGGATTAGTGAGATACTATAAACTATTTATTAAAAAGTTTTCTTGGTTTCGAATCCCACTAACCAAGTTATCTCAAAAGGGAGATAAATTCACCTCAATATAATTATGTGATTAATATTTATATGAATTGAAAATAATATATTTTTAATTTTTTAGTTTTTCCCCTAGCATCTAGAAAACGAGAGTTTTTTATTTACAAAAATGATTCATTGAAGTGTCTTGGTTGGGTTCTAATGCTAAATAATTAGATAATTACTGATAAATCACATCAATTGGACCCTCATAAACTAAATTATCCTACACATTAACATGAAGTATGAAATATGGTTTTTACATGAAATATATAGAGACATCATTTATATATACTATATTATGAAATATATAATAATCATAATTGTTTAAAGTATATATTCACTAAACAATATTTCATATTGAGATATAGAAGAAGACTGGAAGTAATTAAATATTACAAAGACACAATTCATTACCATCCTTAAGAAGAAAATAGTGCATATTATTCTTTAAGTAAAAAATATAATGGTATATTAACTATAATAAATTTGATACATTATCCTTTGGTAAAATATTTGTTGAACGTCGGCTGAAAAATGGCATATGGGGGAACTCCCTCTATTTTGTTTCAAGTATCCGTGGAGTTTTATTTGTTATAAAAAATTAAAGAGTCCCTGTTGAAGGAATTCCTTTTATATGAAAAGGTATACTTTTTCAGGTAGGTATTGTTTCATAAAGTTCACAATTAAAAATAATGTGTTTTGAGATTCAAAGAAAAGATTATTTATTCCTTGTGATTCCTATTTGAGGATAGAATTATTGATTGAAACACATTTTTTCCATTTTTGGGTCATCCTGAAAGCACTAGGGTGTGTAAATACTTTGAGAATCATTTTTTTTGGCAAGGAACAATGAAAGTGTTTTTTAAATTTACCCAAAAATATTTTAATTATCAACAGGTTAAGGTGGAATTAGCATTACTGAAGAGTATTATTTAACCTTTTCATGTATAGGAATGAAAATTAGAGTATATATCCATAGATTTAAAGGTCAAATTATCTACTAAATCTTAATGTAATAATGTGATATGATTTATTATTGAACATTTAACTAAATAGACACATTTTCTTCCAATTAAATATAATATATATTTCTATTATCTTTGTAGGCATTACATTAAAGAGATAATAATATTATATGGAGTTTGTATTTTTGTTTTATCTAATCTTGATCCCCTGTTTAATTTTAAATTTTTAAAAATCCCTCTGATGTGTTTTTATACTTAATTAAATTTATCTAAAAATTTTAATCCTCAATATGATGGGAAATCAGAGACAATGATTCAAAAATTAAAGGATATGTTTTGATATTATTCATTGAATAACTAGGTTTATTGGGATCGATATAATCTACTAGAATAATTTTTATATAATTATAGTTTTTATTCTACTATACAATTAAAACCAATTGTGTCATTATTTAAAAAATGGTGGAATACTCTATCTTATTGGGATTAATCCAATGGAAGATTTTTTTTGGGAATTTAATTGTTATATGAAATGGTTGAAAAATGTGAAGCTTATTTAATAACATAATAGGATGTCTCAGAGTTGGGAGAAAAGTTATTCATATAACTATAAGAAAGGTCTTTATTTCGAGGAAAGAAATATTGTTTGTTGTAATATATCTCCATGGAAATTTTTTATTCATTTTTAAATGAGGGGAATGTTAAGTCCATAGTTAATTATACCAAATGAAATTCTAGAGAATTTTTTTTTGTTATCGAGTGGTTTTCCTCTTGAGTTTACCTAATATAGATTATTCATTTCTTGTTTCATTATTATGAATATATATATAAGATTCATCTCATGTGTTTATCCCAAAGTAGTTTATATAGAAGAAAAATTTTCTAATGAGAAACAACATATTAAAATTATTGAAATTAGAGGGAAAGTGTTATAGAATAATGTGATTCCCCGGGTTTAATGTTTTTTGATAACCTATATGATTAATGAAGCAACATGGTATTTTGAAAATGTTATAAAAGGTAAATATCCCAAATTTTAAGTAATGAATAAAATTGTGAGGGTGAAATTTCCAAAAGGTGGAATAATTTAAAAACTTATTTGTTACAATTAAAATTAAAATATAATTCTTTATTAATATTCATTTTTAAGTTTTATAGAGTTATATTCACAATATAAATATTTAGTAAATTTCCAATCGAAAAGGAAATTATTTTGTTCAGATTAAATTCATTTACAAGTATTTCAGTATTTTATATAAGAAGTTTTATTTACAAATAATATAATTTTAAATTTATAAAAATTATATCAATTTTTATATCAGTATTTAAAAAATTTCTTCAATTATTATTTTTTGATATTTTAGAAGAAGTTGTTTTTTTGATGAACTGTAGAAAATACAAATTTTTAAGAAATCTACCTTTACATTTCAAGTATTTACATAGTATTAATTTTTTGGGATAGTTTTAAAATTTAATTAATTTATTTTTTTAAACAAAATCCAATCAATGTCATTTGAATCAACACTAGAAATGAATTTGGAATGAAAGTATTTTTATACTTAAAAAATAATTTCTCTAGAATACAATTTTCATCCCGTTTTGTAGGTTTATTTTTAAATTAATTCATACAAATTATAGTAATTTAATTTGATAAAATTGAAACCATTTTTGGAATCATCATGTTAATATTTTCTGATAAGTTTATTTTTATTTTGGATCATTATTAATGGTTACTTTGGAAAAATATTCATTTACCATGGTATGATTTAATATCGGTTTAAAGGATTAAAAAGAAATTGATAATGATTAAATTGAAAAAAATGTCCAAATACTATTTTATAGACAAATTTTAACACTATATTAATAGGGGTCATTTTGGAATCATTTGTATTGACTAAGACATTATTATATTTTAATATTTTTAAATATTCTATGTCTGTCATATCCCTCACTTATAAAAGGACATTACATGTTTATTACATTTAAAGATCACCTTATCTCAAACATTAACCAACCTAATACATTCCTAAAACCCCTATCCACATCCTATAGTTCTTGGTTTGATTATAATATCATCTTATAAAGGATTTAGTTATAAACCATAGGAAGTTTTCTAAAGAAAAGGTATAGTTTTTTAGTGAGTGTTTTCATTTTATTTCATATTTTACCTCATTTATAATTTCCTTACCTAGTTTCAGATAATAAATTCAATTTCATTATTATACTAATTTTTTTTATAGTATAACACTTTTTCACATAGTTATACATCTAAGAAAAAAACATTACTCGTGTATACGTGCGGACTACGACCTCGTGAGATGGAGACTCTCAAGGCTGGTTATAACGATGGATCCAAATGTAAAAACATGATATAAAGAAAATTAATTTTATTTTGGAATGGTAAATAAAAATTTTAATTATTTATTTATGATTTAATTGAAAATAAAAACATTCTTCATGTATAATTGTGGCCACCTCACGAACCAAGGTATATTATTTATCATCACTACCACACATGGATGATATATACAGGTGGATTTAAATAAATAATATGAAATTTATAGTATATTTATCATTCTAGGAAATATTAAAAAATTAAAATATTATTTCCCTGAGGATTATTGAAAAATGGGAATGTAACACATGTGTATGTACAAAATATCATCTCCATATTGTAACATAATTAATTTTTAATAAAAACATAATATATATGATTCTAAAAGTATAAATAATGTAAAAAAGGATAATTATATCATTATATAGACTTTTAAATGATATAAGCATGATCCAATTTATAATATTCAACCAACCAAATCCATTTATGAAATATAAAATGAACAATCTCAAATTTTTTTACCTGAACATAATAAATTAAGTAATAATGTATAACATAGATATAAGTGAAATAGAAGGAAATATAAATTGTAATAAGTTATTATGAAAATATCTAATTAACATAATATTATTATTTTGGATGATAAATATATACATGACAAGTCAGACTTAAGGGAAGAGACACTTTACCTTAAAAAGTCGTTTTAAATGTCTTTATGGTTTATTTTTCAAATATTTTAACTTCATGTCAATATTCATAAAATTGATTTTTGAATGTATTTATGTTGAGAAAAATGAATTATATGGTATATTTTATGTCTATTTTTACTTATTTATAATGTTGTTTAAGAAGTATATTTTTTTACATATTTTATATAGAACATTTTGAATTTCATTAAAAATGGAATATTGAATGTTCTATTTTAAAATATATGACTTCAATGACTTTTAATTCTTCTGAAACAATTATAAAATATTTTTATTCCTTTACAAAGTTACATTTTTATTCAAATACAAACACATTTCTCCTTTATTGTGTATTTTAGTTCTAAAAATGGGGTTTTTAAAGAAAAATGATACATTAATATCTGAAAATGTTTTTTATAGTTTCAAACTTATATATTTTTTAGTTTTATAAAGTAAATATATGATTTTATTTACATATATGTTATAGTTCTTAGAAATGTTTTATTATGAATGTAGAGCCTAATATATCTCTCTAGTGTTTTGGGTGATGATTATATTCTCCAGAGAATAATGTGGCAATTAAATGAGTAGGTTAGTCAATTTATAAGTGTTCTTATAGGGAATATATGAATATGATATCCTAAGGAACCAATATGACTTTTATATTTTTTCAAAATAGATTTCATTGAATTAGTTTGAATTGATAAAGAAATATAATGATATTTTGATTAATATAATGATTGTTTCCTTTATGTTTAAAAGGTATGTATTTAAGGAAATGTTTTTTGGGATTCTTATGTTTAATAAGAAACCCTCATAATTATTATTTTTTTGTTTTATTTTTTTATGAAGTGTTTTATGAAAAACATTGGGTAGTAAAATTGTTTTTCTATGTATGTAAATGATTATTGCAACTCAGAATATATTATGCTAAAATAAAACTATCTTATTTGATCTCATGGTTTTGAAAGGGATAATGAGTTTATTTGTTTCTTTTTAAATCCACCATACTGATATTTTTTTTCATAAATTTTTTCTAAATATTATTCACGTGGTTTAAGGATGAGTAGGAACAATGAGGAAATTCAATTAAAAAATCATGAAGATTTATGAGGAATAGAAAATATTTTTCATTTTAAATTTTTTATATTGTGTAAAAAATGTCTAATCAGTGGAAGTTTCAACTTTATAACTTATGATTTTGTTATGTAAAATTAATTAACTAATTATCTAGAAAAATAAACAGGATAAGGCCTTTGGTACGAAAATAAAATGAGTTTTTTTATGTAAACATGAGGATTATGGGTTGATATGTATCAAGTTCTTATAATGGTTCATCATCTTTAGTTTATCCACTATGTCTGGTAGTTTGATTAAAAAATCCTTTGAAATATTTCAAGGATATCTACAGTCCCACACATATAGAATGAATTTATTTTGTAATAATTTATTGGAAACCTTTCATGAAATTCTATTTCTTCATAGGGAATTACTTCTTTACCATTAGAACATTATATTTTTCAAATTTATTTTTTTTCAGTTTTCATTTGTGCTGGAAACATTTATATACACACACTTGAGGTATGAATAAATTTCTTATAACTTTTAGGGTTTCCTAGAAATTCTTTCCAATGTCAATAATTTTTTTCATGAATGTGATTATTTATTTTTTCTTTTACATGCCTATAAAAACATTGAAACATATTTCCTATTTTCAAAATCCCATGGTCTATCATTTTCTATAATAGTATAAGTAGATCCTTCCCCAAAACATGTCATCCATCATGGTCTTCTCAGGTATGATTTGAGAAACATTTTCTTCTTCTGAATTTCCCATGGTAAAGCCTTTTTTCTTTACCATAAGATTCATGGTTTCTTCTCATAAATATATTTTTTTTGATTTTAGAATATGTACATTTTTTGAGAAGAATTCATCATCACAATGACCAATTTTATTTCATTTTCCTAAAAAATCTCTAGGATTTTAATTCTCTTTAAGATAAAAATATTTTAATCTGTATTTTTTGTACTTTTGTTCACACCATTTTTACTACCCCATGTTGTAATATTCCTTCTATTTCCTAGGGTTGAAATATTTCTATAATAACTAAGTCTCTTATGATTAATTGTTTTTATAGATCCACATTTAGACAATGTACAATGTTATTTTCCTTTGATAAATATAACAGAAATATTTTTGCTATGTTAGTTTTTACACATTTTCACGACCTGTCATGATTATGCTGTAGAAAAACTATTATTATTAATTTCACTTACTACGCCCTTAGTAGTGGGTTTCTCATGATTTAACTAACTCCATTTTTTCGAAAATATTGAATTAAATTTTATATTATAAATATTAATTGATTTATTTTATTTTTTAAGAGTACATGGTTTCTTTAGGTTGGAGTTTTCTTTAGAATGATCATTAGATGATATACACTTCTTCTTTCTATAATGCAAAGGTATTTTGAACTAAATATATTTCATAGAAATTCTTATAGAAATGGATTAATTCCCCACAACATGTTTATATTCAACTTGTGTCACTTTAACATTTTCTAATTTGACATCCGTCACTAATCCCTTCATGTTTATTATATTTCCCCCATAATCATATGAAATCACATTTTCTTCAAACTCTTATTTTTTTCCCAACATCATCCTAATTAATTTTGTTATTTTATTGAAATATGTTGTTATGATCTTTTACATTTTTTAATTTGATTAAATGTTAATCACTTTTGACAATATTTAGTTCTGTTTCCTTGTGTTTCTTTTCCTTAAAACATTTTTATATTTCATCCTTCTCTTAGAATAAATTCATTCAATAATTCTCAAAAATGGAGAAACTTTTTTGAAGATTCACATTCATAGATCTAATGGATAAAAATTTCTTAGTGGGTTTTAGACGTGTAAATGAAATTTGATCCAATAACTTCTCCATCATTTCATAATTATCTTCATGATTTGTGATCAACTCAAAATTAATTTTTAATGATCAATAAATCAAAGTGTATATTTTTTAGATAAAAATGCACTAATTCATTTAATAAATAATTAATACTTGTTATAAATACTTAAATATGTGATCATATACACTTATGTCTAGTTATTCATCATCAATTATAGATGAAATTTCACCATGTCCATTGAATGTGAAAGTAATGTTTTATCCCTCTTTACTCACAAGGGATGCATTCTCATAAAAATTTCTTTAAATAGAAAAATTACAAAAATATATAATTGAATAAATTGAACATTCATAACCTTCAAATAATATAGATTCATTTTTTTATTCTTTATTTGATGAAGAATTTTTGAAATTATTTTCATATTTTTTTTTTCATATTCCACAACTTCATGGTCGATATTTCTTCCACGGTTTCTTGGATAGGAATATCATTTTATTTTTCTAATATTCATTTCATAAATCCATTGGGAAAAAACAGAAAATATCATACATTTAAATAGTTAAATATTTAAGAATCTAATCTAAAGTTGAACTGAATCTCCATCACTTGTTGTTGAGACACCAGGATTAGTAAAACCACACTAAGATGGGTTGGGGATGAATTAGTGTGATCTAATTTTTTTTAATTAAAACATTTCCCCTTTCATACCATTAATACTATTCAATGAATGAATCTCACACTCCTTTTTCAATTCTATCTTTTTCAAACATGTAATAAAACATGGAGGGTAAATAAAAAAGTCACACAATGATTTGTTAATGATGTTCCCATATAAGATGGATGACTAAGTCCTTAGTTCCCTATATTTTTCATTTCATAAGAACACTACTTCTCTTTTATTATATATATAATTCTCATGAAAATGACTAAACTTTAATCTGTATAATTATTGGAACCAACCTAAATTACATGAAATCACCAAATTTCAGTTTTCAGGCTCTAGGACCTACTATGATTCCTTCTGCAGAATATAAAATATTGACTGATCCTCTTGAAAATAATCTATAGTATTAATTGGGTCTCCACTAGTTTCAATGAATCTGATATATTTTATTATATATTAATAAATATTCAATGATTCATCACATAAAAATAAAATGGATGTCTAAAAAATATTTTAATCTAGGGATTTCTCTAAATTTATGATATGATATATTCATAAGATACAATCCTTGCGATAGAGATATCGAGGGATATATTTAACTCAATTATTCTTCTTTATCGAGATTGATAATCAAAAGAATCAAGGAAAGTCTCTCTCTCTCTCTCTGCCTTATTTTATTCTTCATTGAAAAATGATCAAATTATCCCACATTATATTTTAAATCATCTTCTCTTAAATACAATATATATCTAGGATTGACAAATTGACTTTATAACTTTTCTCCTTTGAAAATAGTGAATGTATAATAGTTTTTTCAATGAGTATCTTTCTCTTTCGTCTATATTAAATATAATTTCTACAAAACCATATAATTTTCTCTTACATTTTTGTATATTATAATCATATTATTTATTTTATTTAATAAATCAAGATAATATTATTTTTTTAAAAATAAATATATAAGTGTCCCTTAATCTTAGACAACCTTATTAAAATTTTTAAATAGTTAGAAATATCTTCAATTAAACATCATTTAATAATTGGTATTTAATCTCCATAAGATATTTATAATTATAATGAATTCCTATTTCTAAAATAAAAACATGTACTTTTTATCGATTTCTACATGAAAACATTTAGAGATATTGTCACCCTTTGATTATCTCCCAAAACATTTTCTTCTTTATACAATATGACTTGGATTAATTCTCGTGTTTTGATTGAATGACTAATGATATAACTAAATTTGAATTATATTTAATCATTAATCTACTTCAAGGAATGATCTTTTCCCTTATAGTTCATCAATATTATATCTTTTTATTTTATTATCAATGATACCGGTTTATTGGAACATGAATTATTATCCAAAATCATGTTGTTCATAAGTTAAGGGAGAGAAAATAATCTTCTATTTTGGTTTCTAGAAATATTGAATTTTCTAGTATTTAACATACTACTACTACACAAGATATTGTGTTTCATGTGTAATTTTATAAATTGAGAGTACTTTGTTAACTTTTACTCATAATTATAGGTCAATAATTTACTAGATTTTTGATTATACAAAATACTCACAAATCACTAGGAGCTTCAATAAAATTTTTAATTTAAAAGTTCTGTAATCTCTAATAATTCATCCGATGATGCATAAGATATTAACTATAATGTTTTTTTCATAGCTACCTTTTATATTTTTTTTGACATTACATATCACAATGATCTGCCTAAGAATTTTACAAATATTTATAATTATAGACTCTTATATATCATAGTATGACTAAAAACTTTTAACATATTCTTATATGTAAGTTATAAACTACCCATATGTATTCAATGCATTTTTCACGTTCTATTATGTAATTTTGATAACACTTTCACAATATCATATAAGTTTGTTTTTCATTTTTATATTTTTTATAAAATGAAAACATCTAAAACATCCATTATTGTTCTCAGAATTTATTCAAATCTACTCAGGAATCTCTAACCACTAAATCTTATCTAGAAACTTCTTTAATGACTCTATGATTTTTTTTATATCACCTTTTATTTCATTAGTATTGTTACCAAATAATATTATATAATTTATATAATTTCTCCGATACATTTAATGAAAATTTAATTATTTAACAATTTTAGATTCTAATTTATAATTATATAATAATAAGTATGTGTGTTAACCAAAATTTATTCTATAACCATAAAGATAATTAACATAGGTATATATTTTCATTCTCATAATGAATTATGAAATTCTTCAACCAGCTTCATTCACTAACAACATCTCAAAACATCATAAATATATTATAGATATTTCCCCCATTATTCACAATCTCAAGTGATTTTTTCATTTCAAGAATAATTCTATAAACATAAGATATTAATTCTTTCTTCCTTAAATCAATTTATAAAATTAATAGAAGATGCAATATACCATTTTTATTTTCAAGGGTAATATCTCTACCATTATTATAATTTTCAACCATTAAAAAAAATAAAATTTTCACCCAATGGTGTAAAAAAATCAAAAAAATTTAAATATATTATTGGATCTGCATGAACATTTCCAAAGGAAACAAATTAGTTATTTCTTATTTTCCAATTTTAGTTTATTTATATTTTGTAAATAAATAGTGGGAGTAAATCACATCAAATATCCTAGGTTTTTATTCTATTCTCATTAAATTTTCACAACTAAACATAAAATCAGTTATTTATTCGGAACTTCCCTGATCATATTTTGGTACACAAAAATTATTCAATTATTCCTTTAACAACACATATTTACATCATTATTAAATTAAAAAAATAAATAAAACTCCATGTCAGTTAATAAATCTCACCCATTGGATTTGTTGTCGTTAAATATTTACAAAATGCATGTTAAAATGTTTTATTATATTTTTCTCTATCCTAATTGTTGATATTAAATACAATGAAAAATGATATAATCTAGTATCAATTAACTTAAAACAATGTGTTATCAATCATTCCACTCGATTTTGTGTGAAAATTTATTCATATAGAAAACAAGTGGGATGAAACATTACAATAATTTGTCTATAATAAATTCAAAATTTGATACAGACCAAAAAATATTTTTTGAGGGATGTTTATTAATATTTTTAATCTGATCTAATTTTTGAATATATTCACATGTCGATTTCAACATAAAATCTTTCACCAATTAAAAAAATATATAAAATACATTAAAAATTTATATAAGGGTTAGTTTTTTAAATATACCATTAAAAATTCTAAAAAACTCTTCTTTCTTAATTTAATTGATAAAAACATTCCTTCCCATTAATAATACAATTTGATATTTAAAAATAAGGGTGATATAATATTCAAAAATAAAATTCTGGTGGCATATTTTTAACCACTTTCATGAATTTTAAATTTTTATGAAATTATAATTATATAAGATTCTCTAACTAATCCTTATAAATGGATATAACCATATTCATTTCATCTAGGTTGATTATTAAATCAATCAATCATTAATATATCAAATATTTAGATCAATTTAAACATATAGAGTACTTATATTTTTTATAGTCATGATAACATGCTCATATCCTTGTTTCACAGCTCGAACCTCTAGATCACCAACACTTTCCTATATTAAAAGAACAAACACAATATGTATGTGAATAATGTAGAAAAAATTTCCCTTAATGAGTGAAACAAGTTTTATAATTTCTACTGAACCAGGAGACACCTTTATTTTTATAACATTAATTAGAAAAAATCAACAGGATTTATATAATGAATTTATTGATAAGTGTTTTCCTGGGAATAATAACCATAATGGTTTTCTAAACTCTCCCCTTGTATGGTATCTCCTTCTAAACAAGAGACAAAAAATGAAATCCATTTACAAGTTGAATCATCATATTCTATATTCTCTCAACTTAAGAAGACTACATTTTTAATTAATAAAATTAAATATATCCATCTGGATTACACCTCCCACATAGCTTCTCTAACGTTTTTATATAACCATTTCTTAACAAAATCTTTATAAATTCAATTTTTTCATGTGATATTACCTCTATCACTTTAGATGTTTTATTTTATTATTATCATTTCATTTACTTTTCCATTTTTACTTGATATTGACAAAAGATCACTTACTCTTAAAAACAATGGGCATATTTCTTGGAACATTAAGATGGATTCTTAGAAATATTTCCCACCAATTCAATCATTTTATTCCATTCACAGATTGAATAAGTTCTTTATTTTGTATTCTTACCTAGATCGAAATCAAAAGATATTTTCTTTTATCCAAAGCGCATAACATATCCTCTTCTACCATGTAAAAATAAACACATTATCATTGGTATGAAATTTATCTTTGTCTTATTTGGTATTCTTTAAACAATTTTATCCTTTCATTCATGGACTAAGGTAACCTCACATTTCCTTATCATAAAATTATAATATTGTGTTCCACTTTATTTATATGTTCTTGGAACATTGTTTGTTGTTTTTAAAAATAATCCTTCCTCACATTGACCACATTTATTTCATTTTCAATATATTTTCTCTATGATTCCAAATTTTCTTGAGATAAATAGATTTTTACCAAAATTTTATGTACTTTTCTTCCACCCAGATTTACTATCATATTGTTTTGGTTTCATTTCAACTCCATATGTTGAAATATTATTCTAAAAAAGGAATCAATAAATAAACTCATTTAAAACACTAATAATTTTTAAAAAAACATACTTCATTCAATTTTACTATATTCTTGGATGTATATTTTAACTTTATTTTTTTATGAATTTTATCCTCCATATGGATTTATTTTGGATAAAATCTTCTCTTGCACTTACTTTCTTCTTCCATAGTGGTATTGGCTGGGGGGTTATCATTATCTTTGACCATCAATATTTACATTAGTTTTGAATTAATCCCACCACAATAAATTTAAATTGAATTAGTATAAAAAGAATTTTCTAGAATGGAAAGGTACTTTTTGGTTGTTGGTTACTTTATACGTGCCATTAAATGATCCCAGTCTCTTCTTCCATTGGATATATTAATTTAATAATTATTATCCCTTCTAAAACTATTGATAATAAAAATTATATTATCAATAGATAATGAATATTAATCTAGTTTCAATTCCATGTTTTCTCTTTTGACTTATAGTAGTAAACACTTCATGTTAATAACAATTTTCTAATCCTTAGATGGCCACATGTTTTTCTCAACCTGTCTTCTTATTTCATTGTCATTATGCTCATGTATATTTTTATTTTCTTGGAAAATTGTATTGAGATATTTTATGTTATTTAAATTTATTCCATGTTGAAAAGTTTTGACACCAATTTCTCGTTCTAAAATTCAGATGTCTTCCTCATGAAATTCCATAAATTCTTTCTTCTACTATACTTTATTAGTCCCTTTATTCAAAAATATAGAGTAACTTTATTCAAGAACCATATTCCTGGAAAAAAGGGATCAAAATTTCTTATAGAACTCTACACATTTATAATCCTTTTTCATAACCTTCTCAATCCTTTCACTAATATATTCTTATTGGGTGATCTCATCCTATATACTACTGAAAGATAAAAAAATGAAAGTTACTATTTATTTTCTAAAATTTTAAATGATATCTTTTAAAAACATAGTTGATTTATCTTTTCAATCCTTATATATGTGATCTTCCCTTATTGTTCATTGTTTTCCCCTTTCATGATGGATATAATTTCATCTTCTTCTCAGAATATTGAAGTAGCATTTTTACCCTCTTTAATTAGAAGGGATGTCTTCTCGTCACATGTTCTTAAAAAAATAACAAATAGATATAACAAATTGAAATATACTGTTATTACATTTAATTAGTAGAGAGTCATTGTTTTATTCATTATTTGATAATAGCTTTGTAAATTTATAGGGAACTCACTGTTATTCTATGGTTTTTTGATAGGGAACTCACATAATTATTTAATTTTCTACTTCACAAATTATTTGGGAAAGAATATTAAGGCATGGAATATAAAAATGTTTAGAATATTGAGAATCAAATCAATAGTGGAACCATATCTCTAATATAATTTTTTTACAATTAGGATTTATTCAATAAAACTAAGGGATGTGTTTTAATCAGTGTTATGTTCTTTTGTAAAATTACATCTTTTCCCTTATATTTCCTCTATAATTATTAGATGAAAAAATATCACCCAATTTTTCCTTATTATCCTTTGATTTGTAAGAACATAAAAAATCAAGAATGAAATGAAACAAGGAACATCAAAGTTTGTTAATGATGTTTTTCTTTTAAGGTGGTGGAGTACATCACTAGTTTCTAGCGGTTGTTATACAACTCACACAAAACTTTTTTTTATTATCAATATTAAGAAGAGGAAATGGAATATATTGAAGTAGTTTAATTTTTAAAACTAATCAGTCTTATATAAATGAAAAACATAAAATTGTATAGATCTGGAATAGAATTATCCCCTCTCTATATAATACAATAAATTACTAGATCCTTTTGGTATTGATCTGAGGAAATTCTCAAGTCTCAACTAGAGTGAATAAATTTTACCTACTTACATATAAATATTCAAATATTTAAGGATACCTTGGATAAAAATCATAGGTATTTCACACCTATATAGTATTCTGAGGCTTTCTCAAACCATAAGATATGAGGTTATCATAGTCTATAAGCATTTTCATTGAGATATAAAAGTATTTATTTATCTCTATTATGCCTTATTTTACTAAATGATAATCAACACAATAAATAATGATATCTCTCTATTTTTCATCAATTAACAAGGATACCCTTGTTGATATTTTCAATTAATCTCCACATAATTTAAATTTAAAGGTTACATCATCAAACTTACCAATTTTTTATTCTATCATATTTTAAAAATGTTACGAAAGGGATTGTGAAGTCCTCTAATATGATTCAATATAAGCCCTCATTATTGGTTTGTTGATAGGGACATCAACGATATCCTTAAAATATTTGAGAATATTGGGGAAAGGTATTATTCTATGATGACCATACATGAATTAAATATCTTCCTATATTATATTATCTTGAGGAGAATGGGTTTAATAGGTGAAAAGTTTACTTGGTGAAATAATAAATAAGGTTGCTATAGGATTTAGAGTTTAATGAATAGGTTTCTAGATAATCTTTAATCTATCTTAGGTTATCTAAAATATTTAGTCACCCATCAAAATATAACTCTCTCTCACAATTTTTCTATTTTACTTAACATGGAATTAACTATTGGGGATAGTAATAGATTTTACTTTTCTATATACTAGATTCAAAAAGATTATTTCCTATCTACAATGCATCATTCTTGGAACAATCTTACAGTTGGACATTATTAAGATAGTTTTAAATGGAAATTATTGAACTTGCAATCCACCCTTCATATTGTTCATTCTAGAAAGACTTAATAATTACTGGCAGAAAATATTTCCATAAAAAACTCCTTGAATGATGAAACCTTAATACTTATTATTGATTAATAAGAGGAAGTTATATATATTATTAATGAGGTAGAAAGAATTTATCATGAATGACCACATATTTTTTGGCATAATTAATGAAATAAAAAAATTCTTATTTTAATTTATGTATTAAATAATGGATGTTTTTAAGTAATCAGAACTTGTAAATAGACGATACCTCTAGTACTAGTGATCTTAATATCCCTTTCCTGATGACATTTTATCACTTCCTTAATATCCTAGATTTCCATGGTAATTGAGGAGGATACCCAATAGATGAGCCCAATAATTCCATTTTTAGTTGGATTCCATGTCCTACTAATAACTGTTCTGATTCCTAGATTGAGACTCCGCCTGATGAGGATAAAATTTTCAAATTTATTAGATATATTAATATTAAATTACCCATATAATAGTTTGTTTCCATATCTCAATTTTATGATATATTTCCACTTATAATAAAGAAGATATCATTAAATCTATTTAAGAGTATTTCTTAGGTGGCCAACTTCCCAGAGCTACCTAAAATACCACTCTTGTTCTTTTCCAAAAAATTGAAGCATTCTATGATATTTGATAAGTACCATCCCACCATGTCTTACTAGTTCAATTGTAAATCTATAAAAATAATAATAAAATATAGAATCTCTTTTTAGCCTCCCGGATTTTTTTAGAAGAAAACTTTTATTATTCAAGAATCAGTGTATTCAAAGTTCGAATAAATTGGATTTAGAAATGATTTATGATATTGCAAAAAGTAATTAGGTAAAAACTTGTGTTAATGGTGGATATTGTGAAATATAATAATAAAATGGATTTGAGTATCATCATAAAGGTATTGTTTTTTCAAATATTCTAATAATAGAATTTTGTTTTATACATTTGATGTTTTTTCTCTCCTTGGATTTCTGTTTAATTGGTATCTATAAATTTTTACTTATTTAAATAAAATAGAGGTATTTTTCAAGGATATCAAATTTATCACAATTTACATGTCATTACTCAAGATTCACTTAGTAGAAATATCAATTATACTATATCATACATGCTTATTCATCCTTATATATGCTGGTATGGATCTCCCGATATTTCTCATTTAATATTTATTAACAAAATAAATTTTTTCTTGAATGAAATTTTAAATTTAATTCAAGTATTGATAATTATTTTGAATTAATATAAAAAACAGAGAAGAAAAAGGGCTTGTAGATGCATGACTAATGTGTATATATCAACATATGTTTTGGCTATACATGCCACTTTGATTGAAAATTGGATTGATTTATCTCATAAATATTTTTCTATAGATTAATTTAGTGATTTTATTTCTCAATGATGAATTATAATTTAAAATCCTGAAAATATGGTTTATATAATTTTAGGGATGATTAATAAATGTAAGAGGTAGAACATCTTTTTTGGTGATAAAATAACCCTTATTAATTCTATCCTCACATCCATTCCCATACATATTTTCTCTATCATAAATTTTTCAAATTCTATTCCCCACATCATTGAAAATTCTATTAACAACTTTCTATGGGACCCCTATAATTTTTTTAATTCATTGGTACACTTATATATATATATATATATATATATATTTAAACCATCAATAAAGCTATATCAGGAACTAAGAGACTGGATGTCTCCATGCAAGCTGTGCATTATAATATTGTATTAAAATTTATAAGGGAAACTCCCTTTCATCCTTTTTTTGTGATATTTAAATATGAAATATTTTCAAATATGACTAGGTGTATTCATGCATAATCATATACACCAAAAAAATTCATTTAATCCCCTCTTCACAACTTACTAAGACACTCCCCATGGGTTATCGGACATAAAGAGATTTATTTATTAAAAGATAATTAATTACGGTATTCCATTTTCATTCATTATTCCCCCAATCCATATATCAGGTTCAAAGTGTCTAAAATATTTCTAAACATTACTAATAATTTTTACACTAAATTTCAAACAAACCTATTCAAATATATATCCTTTTTGTGCGAGGATGACGAATCCTATTATAGTTTTTTATGATTAGGCCTCTTGAGTACCATTGAATAAAATTTTTTATTCATTATATCCATTAGATGGATCCGTAGGGTTTAATTTATTAGGACCAGGTCATCGAGAAAATAATTAGTTTACTTACATGGAATACCCAATATCGTGAAATATCCTCTAATATTGGAATCTAATGTTGATATATTTATCTTGAATCAAGCATTCACTACTGATCATAAAAATAATTGAAAAAATTACAAATATTTTTAACTAGTGATTGGTCATCTATTATTTTTTACTCTCTTGGTGATATTGTGGGTAACTATTTTCCTTTCAGATCATTTTCTCTATCTTTTTCATATTTATTTAATATCGCTAATATATCTTCAATCTTTGGCTGCATTTGAAAGGGTGTGATTGTCATAGGTTTCTCATCTATTTGGGATTATCAGAATGAATATAAGAATTATGGAAAGTGATTCCCTCCCCAATATTGGATATATATGTTTATTTTTTTATTAAATATTTTTTGATAATTTTTAATAGAATTTACCTATGTAATGTTTTTACATTATAGTTATTTATCAAGATGGAATTAGTAGTCTTGGAAATTGGGTCTAGTTTTCCCATCCTATCCTAGTAATAAAACTTAATATTAATGGATCCAATGATGATTATATTCATCATGGAGGAGGTATTTCTCAAAATAGTCTAGGCTCATTTATTTTTTCCTATAGTTATTTATAAAGTTAAAGAGTCACACTTCAAGTGTAAGAATATGCCTTACTTGGTGGTCTTTCAATCTATTGAGATAAGAGTATTTATCTTTCAATGGTGGAATAAAAATAAAATTTAATCATCATCATTTTAAATATTTTTTATCACATAGGTCAATTTTTTGTACCATTAGGTAGAGAAAAATTTCATTAATCAATTTTTTAGTCCTTTATAACAGGCAGAATGGAAACAAGGCAAGGGATATGATGTCATCATGAGAAAATGAATCCACTCCACACATCATTTTATCTTCATTGTACTATTTTATAAAGGATTATAATTTTTTTTTGGTTAAGGAGGAAATTATCTTCCACCACATTAAACTGTCTTCACCTTTTTTGGTCTTTATCTTCTTGATTTTATATATAATCAATAAAAATTCATTTTCCGGTTATTCATGTTTTACGAATTTGATCTTCATTGATAGTGATTTCATAATTTTTTTAGGTCTTTGGATTTATTTAATTCTGAAGATATTCTCTAGATAGTTATATTTGCTTCTTATAATATTTTTAGACATTCTGTTCTTATTATTTATTTTATTCATACAACAAATGATCGTTATATCCAAAAAAATAAATATGGAAATTCCCCTTTAATTTCTCATAGCCTTATTCTATATTTTGTACTGGTGAAAATATGTTCATTTAAACATCATTAAATACTTTGTCATTAATCACTGTATGATATGTAGAATCACCACAAACTTGTCATTTCATAGTAAATGTGGTCCTTTTATCTCTCTTTATACATGAAAACATGGTCTAATAATTTCACAACATGAAGATATGACAAAATATTATCTTCATAAAACACCACATCATTTCATACTTCTCATGAAATTAATATGACTCAAATAATATAACTATATTCAGCTTGAATTTAGTTTTTATACAGCTTCATAACAAGTTCTTATTCTTCACGATACATATATAGTTTATCTTTTTCTTTATTTATCATCGTGTCCAATTGATTAGATGATGAATTATCTTTAAACATCATGTTGATTTTGAATTTAGGGATAAAAAAGGATCATTTGACTTGGTTTCTTATAATATCTAAATTTCCCACTATTAATAGACTATTATTTCATATCATGTAGTGTTTCTTATGCAATTTTCCAAATTTAAAGTCCTTTGTTAACTATTAATTATCAATGTGTATTTTGTACTTTTCCCAATATCATGATTTACTAGGAATCTTAAACATCTCACCAAATCTTATTAATTTTATTGATTCTCAATAAGATAAGTCATCATATATCATAGGTAAGTTCCATGCATCAAAATTTTTAGTTTCATAAACCTGACTACAATGTACATATGTGTTGAATCAGCAATAAATATCACATCACATGTTTGTACTTTTATAAATTTTAATTCTATAAAATCTATACCTCTCTTAGTGAGATTCCATATTTTCGACTATTTCTTAATTCTATAAATATCAAATATCATCAGTGGATTCCTTATATATGATATATAGTTTTTTCCATTCCACATTTCAGATTTTCAGAAGACATTACAAATCTAGGGGAGCTCTTGAGGACTTTTCCCAATCATTAGAATGTGATAATATTTTATATCACAATATTCATTATAACTTTTCCAATATTACAATATATATGTTCTAGGATCCCTAATTTTATTCCATGACTTTGTAAAATTATAACCTTTAATCTAGATATACCTTGCATAGTATCTTGTTACCACCTTATTCTATTTCCTATTTTTCAAAAATATGAATCATCTAGAACTTTTTCTAATATATTGAAGGATTCATTAAATATACTAAATGGTGATATCTCAATTCCATCACACATAAAAATAAATTAAATGACTCTATGAATTTATTAAATATTAATAGGTATCTTAAACATAATTCCCAAAGTATTTTGTAGTATATATGAACTATTCTTAAGTCATTAAATGAAGCATAAAATCCTTAACAATTCTAGATTTAAAATCATTATTATCCACCCATCATCCTGATGTGGTAATCAATATATATCCAAGATCCTTCACACTATATAACACTTGGTTGTATTCGTAATCTTCATCTCGTTGTAGTATTCATAAATAATATTCAATCACAACGAGTTTGTCAAACTCCTCATATCTGATATAATGTTTTCTCTCAACATACATAAATACTTTTCACTGATTCATCATAAGAACAATTATATAATCATTACATGTATTCTACTTCTTACATGAATATATTTATGTATCTACTCTAAGAAGAAACCGAACATTCCCATTTTCAAGGGTAGTATCTCACTCTTAATGATCTTTTACAACCAACAAAAAAGATAATCTCTATAAATTGGTTCCAAAAACTCAAATACATTTCCATATATGAATGAATTTAAAATAATATATACAATTAAATATTTTAAGTTATTTCTTCTTTTATTTATTAGTTTCATAGTCAAATTTATATACATAGTAGAAAAACCCACTTTTAAGGTCTTAATTGTTTTTTATTTATCATGAAATTTTCACACCTCAACTTATTGTCACAACAACCTTGGGAACGTGAAAATTATTCTATGATTACCTTCAAAAAAAATATTGACATCGTTATCATTGAATAAAATACAATAATCACCATGTAGATAAAAAATAACCCCTCCTAGATTTGTTCTCAATATTTATATATAAAATGTATGTCAATATGTTTTATTCAATTTTATTCTCTCTACCACTTATTGAAAATCCAAAAAATAATAAACATTAGATAGGGCGGTCTTAATTTACTTAATGAAATGTGCATCAATCTTTCCACTTAATCGTTACATAAGAAATGATCAATTTGGAAAAAACGGATTAACCATGAATAAAAAGAAATGTATAACCATTCACAATTTTTATAATATATTAATATTATTTTTTAAAACTTTTAAAGTATATTTTTAGGAAAATACAATTATTGAATATATTCACATGATATTTTAAACATGAACACCTTAAAAAATTCCCAAAATTGATTAAAATTATTCAAAAAAAACCATTAGTTTTAGCTTTTGAATTCATTATTTAAAATTATCAAAAATAAATTAATATTTTAGAAATTGATCAAAATAATTCATCGCCATTAAAAAAATTTCATCTTTTAAAAATACAATGATAGAATATTCAAAAATTTGCATCCAATTAAATATTTTCAATAAAAATCAAGAATTTCATATTTTCATGAAATGATAATTCTATAAGTCCTAAAAAACAATCTTTTTCAAGGGATATACTCCACTTTACTTGATCAACAATTATTGCTTCATCATGTATGATTTTAGATATAAAATATTAAGAACACTGTGAATTTGGTGTCTTTATATCTATTGAATATTTTTGATAGAATTATGACTTTTTTTATCCCACTAAACATGTGAGTCACATTGTTTTCCCAATATATAAAGAAAAAACAAAATATTCATGTGAGTAAGGTGCAACTTACTTTATCCTCAATCATGGAAACACTATTAAGAATTTATTCACCAACAAGATATGCCTTTATTTTTAGAAAATACTTGGAAGAACACTTCATGATTTTAATTATGAATTTTATGACTTGAATGTCTATATAAACCATGGTTATCTTGATTTTCAAAATTATATTGTTTTATTCATTATCTTTATTAACATGATCCATAAAATATCATGAAGATATAGGAATAATTTTGAGACCCAAGTATAAAATTAATAAACATTTCATCATTTTATATTATTAATCAACACATTCCCCAATATTATAAGACCCTAAAGAAAAAAGTTTTTGAATTTTTTAAAAATATAAACACAATAATATTATTTCATGAGGAATAATCAACACCACCCACAAAAGTATTCTCCCAATGTAACCTTATTAGACATATAATGCCTATAAACATTATTTATGGCATGGGGAAAATAAAAACAGTATAATGGGTGAGCTCAGATAGTTAGTAAGGTTAGACATGGGAGATATCAATAGATGGTCCTATTCAAGAATAAGGGTACTAGATAATTATTATAACATAATATGTTCATACCCAATTAGGTATATATCGTAATTAATGAATTTTGACATGAAACTTATTGTTTTTCAATAAATGATTCATTAGAGCAAGGAATCATTATTAAAAATTCATGATCTATAAGATAGAGTATATCATAAGCATAAGAACATTTAATAGGAATTATGTAAAGATCATTCGTTGGGTTTACCCCCTTATTCCATTAAAAGGGGGTTTTATCAATATAATAAAATTGGAGGCCATTGGGCCATTGGATGGATGTAAAAACAATTAGCATTGAAAATCATTCCAGTTCTAAAGTCTTGCTTACAATGCTACTAATATATACTGAAAAAACTCTCATAATAGATTGTGTTCACTCCCCATACTCTTTTAGATTATCTCATGATATATCAAACATTAAAAAATTAATTAGAGGGATATATAGTTCTTATAACACCTAAAAGTTAATTAAAACCATATGTATATGCACCATGAGATCATATAAACATTCAACATTCCATCATATCATTACACATGGAAAATAAATGGGTATCATAAAGATTTTCTCATCACATATTTATAATCCCTCAAAATACTGAACATGGTTTATAATATTATATCGTATACCTAGTGAAGCATAAAAAAAATGAGAGGATATTGACATAGAAAAAAATACCTTTAAAATAAATTTAAACATTTTTTGAAAATAGGATAAAAATATCAGTTTCTATTGATAAAATTTTAAAGAAATAGTCCCAACATATTTAGAAATATTTTCCTTTAAAAACAAGTGTGGATACATTTAAATTAATCCCGAAGTTAGATACTTATAATAAATGTGGGCGAATCCATTTTTGTGGAAAATTTTAAAATAGAGACTCATTTCAAAATTCATTTTAATAATTCAAAAATAACATGTTTGCAAAACATTAAAAAACAACATTTATTAATATAAAATAAATTCAATTTTTTTAGAAACTTTATTTCAATAATCCTCATATAATAGAAAATTACATTTTTAAAAACATTTTAATGAGAATAGACATGGTAGGAAAAGTTCATCAGCCAAAGAATAAATAAGGATGACTTTTATTGAAAAGAAAATTTCTTGGTAATTTTAAATACTAAGGGATGATAATGAATTAAAAAATCAAAAAACCAAGAAATGAAATGAGAAGAATAAATTAGTTGGGGATTAAGAGATAAATATAATATGATCCCTCTTAATTATACTGAAGGATAAACAATCCGGATTAAAAATGATACTTCAATATAAACCCTTACTCTAGGTATGTAATTTCTTATATTTCACTATTAAGATAATTTAGTATAAATTTATATTTATTATAAATATATAAAATACCCATATTCATAATTATCTCATAATTTAACATTCACCATTAATTTAAAATTTCCTACTTGTGAAAGATTGTTAATAAAATAAACATTTGGGTAAAAATTTCCCATTTCCCAGAAATTTTTTTGTTTGATGTTTCTAATAAATACACATTAATCCCATATTCATCATTTTGATAATATTAATCATTTTATTAGGAAATTTTATATTATAATATTTTAAAGAGTTTATGAAAGAAATAATCTCTAAACGTAATTAAAAATGAAATTACCTTCTCTGTGAGAAACCTCCTTTGTCTTACATCGTAATACTTATTTGTTTTTCCTTAAGGTAAGGGAAGAATCTCTAGGATGTGGGGAAATAAGACCGGAAGGTATTTTACAAATAATTTATTTATCTCGAGTGATCAAATTTTTATGACTAAGTGAACATATGAGGTTCCTTTATATGTGACGTGGGTGGAAAAATTGTAAATACTTAAATAAATAAAATATAATAAATTCATATTCATGTTGAACTAGAATAAAATAAAAAAAAGAGATCATTTATGTATGGTTCGAATTAACCTAAATAAATAGGATTGAGATAAGTTCTTAGTTTATTTTGACATTTTTTATTTAGTTAATCCCCTCATTAACCTTTACCATAGTATTCAATTTTTTTCTCAGTTATAATTCATTATGACAAAAATGAAATTAACATACCAAATTATTTCAACATGATGATTTAAAATACCTAAATAATTTTATGAAATTAAATTCCAATAATTGGAATAAATTAATCTTAATGCAAACATAAAAAAATCTAATTTGTTATGAGTAAAATAAATTTTAATGTAAAAAAATTAATTAATTATCATTATATTCCTTATAAAAACTAATTATTGAGTTTAAAAATATTTTATATAATACATGATATACACATTTAATTAAAATAATTCATTAATAGGGATTAATTGAATTTATTAATAGATAAATACATTGCACACATAAACATAATTTTTAGAAAAACATATCTTTTTAACTTCATATGCTTTTATTTTCATTTATAATCAAATAATAACCAATGAATATTTTTTATTCAAGTTATGAAATTAATTCATAAAATATTAAATAGTTTAATTAAATAATAAATAAACCATATATGAATAATATAATTCTCATAAATAATATTTTTAAAAATAGTTCATTTGGATCAATAACATTTCCTATATGAATTAGAGATTAGTTTAATCAAATATATTTCATTTTAATACCATATAATGTTATTCATTTTATAATTTATAGGAAATAATTATAAAATTTTAGTGATGTGTTTTTTACATTCTATTAAACACAATTATTTTTCAATAATAATTATTATATTTTTAAAATTCTAAAATTAATTACATCACTTCATGTTGGAGTTTTAATGATTTTCTCTATCTATATTTTTTAATTTTTTTAAAGAGATCTTGTAATAATAATGAAAACGAATTTAGTAAATAAATAATGTTTTCAAGGGATGGTGACTTTTGGTTGGAGATTTTTTTATATTGATCATAATATGATCTAAATATATAATTTATTTATAATATAAGTATTTTATCTTAAGTATCCTTATTATTTTTTCAAGTAGGAGTAATTTTTTTACAAATATTTCATGAAGATTCATCTTGTTTCACTTCCATAATTAGTTATTGGACTACCAGCTTTAGACACTTCATATTGAGAATATTTTTCTCATCCTAAACTAATATCAATTTTTCTATAAAATATTGTACTTATTTTCTCAAACTTATTCCCATGAAAATTTTTATTATTTTTAAAATATTTTGAAGCACTTTTACCTTATTAGATTTTATGTCATGTTCAATTTTTTTAGAAAATTACTTATTTTAATACATTGATCTTCTAATCAATATATTTCTTAAATTAATCTTTCTCTTATATTGTACTGATCTAATAATTCTCAAAAATAGAGAACCATTATTAATTCTACATATTTATGGAACTAATATATCCGTAATTATTAAATAATTTTATATTTGTAAACACCTTTTGTTTAAAAATTATCTCCATCCTTTAATAATTATATAGGACATGGGTGATTTCCTCATACATTATTTTGAAAGGTCCACAAATTTAAGTTACTATTTCTTTGGGAAAATTATAAAGGATATCCTATAAAATAAAAATTGACTTATTTTATGAATCCTCATATATATAATCTTCCCCACTTCTACTTGGTTATTCTTAATCTATGCTAGATGTAATTTCTCCCAACCATTCATGTGAATATGTTTTTTTCTTCATATTTACTCAGTAGGTATGTATTCTAATTAGAATTTACTTTTAGATAAAAAGTAATAATAGATATAATAAAATGAAATCTAATTTAACCATATTAAATTAACATAGATTAATTTTTTTATCTTTTCTCTATTATGAGGGCATTCTCAATTTAATTGAATCATTTTTCTTTCTATTCATCAACGTCTTTGGGAATAATTCTTCTAGTGTTTCTTTTTAAGAGAACTCACAAAATTTTTTAAATATGTACTTCATAAATTCTTTTGGGAGAAAAAATGAAAAAATAAATTCTTAAAATCTTAAAAATATTTAGAATTTAATAACAGGTGATAGAAATGGTTTGATATCAAATATTTTTCCACTAGGATCTGTTAAACCACACTACGATGGGGGTGGGGGGTGAATTTGTGTTATATTATTTGTATCAATTTAAAAATTTCCAATATTTTATCATTTAACCTATTTTATGAATAGATTTAACACTTTTTTATATTTTCCGTTGTTTTTCTGGAAAGATACAATAGAATGAATAGAATGAAATGAGACATATAAGGATTTGTCAACAAGGTTCTGCGATAAGATGGATGGATACATCTCTAATGTATAGTGTTTATTATCCCATTCACACACAACATCTCTCGTATTATCAAGACATTCATTTGAAAATGTATTGTAATTGAACATGTATAATTTTCTCATAAAAATTAAACTTACATGAAAAAACCACTTTGTGATTATTATGAATTTAATCCCTCTAGGATTCCCTAAAAAAATAGGATTCATATTACTCTTCTCAAAGATGATCAACAGTAATTGTTAGAAATAAAAAAGAAACAATTAATCTAATATCCTTCCTTATATGTGTATAAAACATCAAGGATTTATCACTCATCAATCACTAAGTGATCTCAAAATTGAAGAGTCATGATTTGATGAATCATAATTATGTAAGCGAATAATATGGATCAGTCTTTATGGTAGGGATAACAAATGATCTATTTATTTATTGTTTAGTTTTTTATCCTCAATTATAATGTGAAAAACTCAGGCCAACTTCTCTCTTTCTCAACCTCCCTGTCTATTCTTTTTATTCTTCTCCTACAACTTCTTTAACACACAGGAATCAAATTTTCTCCAAAAATATTAGAAATATAGTTCTTATAAACATAATGGATATTCATAATAGTCACATCAAAACATTAATATTAGTCTTTGATTATGTTATATATATATAATTTAATTATGTTTCGGTCTATATATTTCTTCAAAATTACAACTATTCTACAGAATATTATATCTTGTTCTTCTCACATTTTTGAACATTCAAATTTTATTCTTTCTATTATTCATGGAATCATGGAAATATTGTTGACTGGATATTTATTATTGAAAATTTCCCTTTAATTTTCGGTACCCTTAATCTATATTTTATACTGGTAAAAACTCATAATTTAAATCTCCATTAATTCCATGTTTTTAAACTCCACATCATATCAATGATTATTGTGGGTTTCTGTTTATATAATAATTGTAAACAATTTTTATTTATGTGAACATGATAAAAAATATATATATTATACTTATTTTGAGGTCCCCTATAATATTCTCTTAATGATACACCAAAATGTGGAATTCTCATCATTTTATGACTTCATCTCAAGGAATAAAACATATTTAGCTTTTACATCATCCTAAAACTACTTCATGGTGTTATTTTTTATGAAAGAGATATATTTCATGTTCTTTATTATTATTCATTGATACCATTTGATTGCATCACAAATTATCATCAATCATCATGATGTTTATTACTCAAGAGATAATAAAAATATATATACTTCCATTTCTATAAATCTCCAATTTATCTCACTATTTGAACAACTAATCTTACATAGTATATAATGTGTATTTAGTACTTTTACAAGTCTTGAGTAATTTACCATACAGTACACATCATAAATCCTTGAGTACCTTTTCAAATATCATGTTTTATTTGGACTCTTACATATCTCAATGGAGCTCAATATTTTTCTAGATTCTCAACTAGATTAATTTTTATATACCAGATGTAAATTAAAAACATTGTTTAATCTTTGATATATAAAATTTATTACCTAATATATTTGAGTTCGTGTACCTATACAGATCTCTATGAACCTCAATTACATTTTTAATTTCTTAGTTGGGGAAAATATTATGTACTATCCCATGAAATCATGAAAATGATCTATAAGCTTTTTTATTATAACATTTTAGAGTTTTTAAAGACATTACATATCATAGTGGGCTCTATAAAAATTTACAAAATCTTTATAATTTGAGGATATTATGCACTACAATGATCCTAAACACCTTTTAAATATTATAGTATGTAGGTAATTGACTACCCATAAGTATTCAAATCCTTTATAAAATTTAGTCTATAATATGGAAAACCCTAACATAGTATCCTAAAGGTCTTTATTCCCTTTAGATATTTTGTTCAAAATATACCACTTAGAGACCATCATTAATGATTCTTATAACTTATTAAAATCAAATAATTACTTCTTGAACTACTTCATATCATCTAGAGAAAACGTAAATGGATCTGGTGTTTGATCAATTCTTCATAGAAAACTTCATCAAAATTATAAAATAACATTATATCATATATATATATATATATATTATTGAGTTTTTGAATGAAAATTTTGAACCTAAATGATCATCTATTTGATTTTATCATTCAACATCCATTATTGAAATTTTTTAATCAATATATATGCAATGTGCATCAATTTTAATAACATAATGATGAATTATCACTCTTACAACAAGCTGTGATTTTTATCAATCAGCTTTAATTAAAACCATCATATAAAAATCCATGAATATATTATAAAAAATGAACTCATTGTAAATTGGCGCATAACCATGATTCTTTGAAATTTCAGTTCTACAGTATTATGATGCACACTACTACATCATTGAATTTTATATCTATGTACTCAAATAAGTATAAAACCATATTCATTGTTGGCAGTTGTATCTAATTTTTTATCCTCATAAAAAAACTCAAAAAAATAGAATATTCATCCTTTTAAGGAAACAAATAAAATAATTTTCCATGTTTGACCGGATCTCCAATAATATTTCAAAAATTAGTAGCTCAGTTTTTTCTTATTTTACATTTTACTTATGTCTTCTTGACCATATAAATAGTTGTAATAACTCCCTTCTTAGCCCCATGATGTTTCTTCTATGCTCATAAAATGTATACAACTAAGTATATTATCTCATATCTCTTAGAAAATTTATCCAATCTAGTTGGTTAACATAAATTCCTTCATGTATTTCCTTCACAGTAGAAATTGAAATCATTATCATTGAAAAAATAAACAAACACCGTGTGGTTTCATAAATCTCCCATTTGATTTACTGTCAATAATCAGATAGAAAATGAATGTAAATACATTTTATTGAATTTTCATCTATCTCCCACATGTTGATACTAAATATAAGGAAACATGACAGCAGGTGTTATCAATTAAGTTAATGTAATTATCCATCAATCATTACACTCTTTGTCTACATGATAAAATGATGGTGTTTATAATAAGAGGGACTTGGCTAGAAAAAAAGCTTACCATAATCAAAATAAAACTTGATACCAATTAAAAACTAAATTTTTTGGGCTGATTGTATAGATTTTCAGGATTGTCCAATTATTGAAAATATTCATACGATATTTTTAACCCAGATTATTTAACTCATGAAATCAATAGTGTAAAAAAATTCAAAATTACAACCAATTATTCTTTTAGAAATCAAAACTTTATATTTTAATAAATCACTTAATTATTTGAACCGTTATTAAAAACAAATCCAATCCTTTCACAATGTAATTTCTAATTTCAAATGAAGTATCAAAAAATATTCAACAATATATTTTCAATGTAATATTTAAGCACATTATAAAGTTATATATTTTTTTTATACAATTATTTTATAAGACTGTAAAACTACTCCCCTTCAAGGGATATACTGTACATTACCTATTCAAGGTTAATCCATTCATCATGAATGATTTGAGATATCAAATTAGGAGATAATTTCCAAGATGGAGACTTCTTATCTACTATGTAGTTTTGTAAGCAGGCTCATATCATTGGTTCTCCCCTAAAATACAAGTTCCACCTTTAATTTCATTCATTGAATGATAAAAATAATATGTATGTGAATACAGTGAAACCCTTTTTGATTTTATTTATAGAATCATGTTGATAATGTATCCTCAACAAAAAATAATCCTCTATTTTTTCTTTATAATTAATAGTTCATGATTTATTTACATGATTCTCCATAAGAACCATGTACATCTTGATTTACTTAAATTTATCCTCTAATCGAATCTCCTTATTATAATTATACATCAAATAACAAAAATACCAAGGTATAAGATTCGACATATCTATTATCTCTACATGGGTTGGCATTATAATTAAATAATCCTTTGAAATAGGTTGAATCAACTAACTCCTTCCACACTACTCCTCTAAAATTCATGGGTTGAAATTTTTTTAGAACCTCTCATAAAAGTCTAATTCTTCATAACAAATTACTTTTTCACTATATCAATTGGTTTTTTATGATACATTTTATATTATGTTTATAATATATTAGGATAAAAGTCCATAATGTATTTAGAAGAATGGAAATCTACCTATGAATTTTGACATGGTTTCTCAGGAATGTATTACATCAAGTATATCAATTTCATTATTTTAGAGATATACTTATTACTTTTTTTATTAGAAATCTGTCCCTCAACATTAGGACACATGGATTATTTGTAACATTATATATTGTGTCCACTTATACCACAATAGAAGAACATATTTTTCATCAAAACTTTCCCCAGGATAATAATTAACAATAGAAATAATATAATGAATACTACTTTTATTCCATTCAATTAATAGAGTGTTATTGGCCTGTTATTTTTTTTATGAACCCCTTTAAAATTTTAGTGAATCTTTTTTATTCCTAATATTCAATTTGTTAAGAGATGTTTCTTTGGTTACCATGAACATATTCATTGAATAATAATGATCACTAAAAAAAATTCTATTTCTATTTATTCACCTGATAGAAGAAAATTACTTATAAATATAGTAGAGTTTTATAAAATCTCAAGAATCTTTTCTAGAATTGATAATTGAAATTAATATCTATAAATAAATAATGGAATATATTACTACATTTATAAAAAAAATCAGCTATATATAGTCATAAGAAACATTACATTGATATAAAATATTGAAATTCATGGATGGACTTGACTATGTCAACCTATCAATGATCATTCATATAATATCATAACCCTCTAAAAATAATCATGAATGACAAATCATTATATAATATTTATTCCATATTTCTCATACTATAGTATAATAAATAGATGTTTCATAATATTGTCCAAAAAAATTCATTTATCCTTCAATTGAAAATTTATAAGTAATTAAACTAATAGTATGGTGACATTAAATATACCCACTCGACAATGTTTTCTCTAAAACATTATGTATATCCTCAAAATAATCTGATTACAATTCAATAAAAAATATTTAAACATACCCAAATATATTGTTTCTTATATGGATAAAATTATAAATTAAGTGTATGGTAGAACATCACACTCCACACATTTTATAATACACCATAATTTGATTCACATTAAAACATGTGATCATAAAATTACTAACGATCAATGTATTCTTATTGAGTCTTATAAACTCAACGAATAAGCACAAAAGTCATTGAAAATGACCTCAATCACTGAGCATATTTATCATATATTATATGTAGTTTTTTAATTTCCAAATATTACTTCATTTATATACTAGTTTTGAAACCATAATCATAATTATAATAATTTACCTACATATTCAATCATCACTATGTTTTGAATTTTTAATAATATGTATAAATTATTTATTAGATGTTATATTTTTTGTGGAATAGAAATTATCCAACATCATATTTAGAACAGTTCCATATTGGAAATTAGATGCTTATAAAATTTTGTTAATAATGTAATTTAATCACGAATAATAATGATAACATACTTTCTACGAAAATCATAGTTCTTTATAAATTTAATTTTATGGGGATCATATTAGTGATGCTAACACTGGACATGAAAGAAATCAACAAACCATGTTCTTGAACAATAATTACCTTCCATGATTATATTTAGGATTATATATGTATTTATAACTCAACCCTAAATAATTTGTTAATTATATTCCTATTAATCCAGGAGATTTATATTTCTTAAAATATTCTTATTTTCATAATGGTGTAGTCATTATAGCTGCTAATATAGAAGATTCTATAGTAGTGGTTATATAACTGATTTAATGAGAAATTATTTAGCACATAACACTATACCCTCATATTATTTTCCTATACAAATGGGAAATGACTTTTTGTGGACCCATACCATCACTTCATAGAATATTAACCTATTTACAACTATGCAACAAACATTGTCTATCTCATGCATCAAGATTACACCAGTGGTTTGAGTGACTCTAATGAAAATATTAATAAATTATATTTTCTCTCCATTTTAATGAAACAACACAACACTAATGGTTTCCCTTAATGAGAAAATTATATATTAATAAATTATTATCAATGATTAAATTTTACACTATAGAATATTTCATTACATCAAAATAACTATACATGAATATATTATGGGAACCTTTATCTTAGATAGTTAAATAGGTTTTCCTAAATTTACTCTATAAAAATTTACCATCACTTTTACAAATACACTATAAATCATTTATTATTTATAAGAATTTGTAATTATTCATATTGAAAAAAAATTCTTCATGAATTTCAATCATGCATAATAAACTACGACTACCATAAAATGATAGTGATATCCCCATAAATGAATCACTAAATCATGAAATAAAAACAAAATTCACAACTCAAATCAAATTAATTCATGTTATAACTATAATTCTCTTGAAGATAATATTTTAATTAAATTTTTCTTAGTATCATCATAATATATATTAATTAATGTATACAATGATATCTAGTAGACCCTGATGTTTCAGAAGTAACCAAAAATAAATTCTGTTTGTCTTAAGTGTAAATTCACCACATTATGTCTTCCCATTTGGTTTATTGATAATGTTTTCAATGTGTTAGCCTAAAATTATCATGAAATTCAAGCTTCAATTTTTTAAACACTTATTTTTATGATAATACTATATAAGATTCCCTAAAATTATGATATCCAATAGTGATTCTCATGAATTATTTGTTTGGATTTCAAACAATTCAATATTTTTAATGGATCCATTTTCCAAAAAACCATCCAAATGGATATTAATTCATTTTATCCAAACCTTACTATAAAAACATTGTATTTTATATTATGTTTTCTATAAATAGGTTGTAATTTTATAACATCACTAGCCTAGTGCCACTAAAACGGTGCCCTGATCCATTTCACCACATGACCTCAAGCGCATATCCCCGTATGTCGAAGGATACTGTCTAGTAGTGAGGGTATATTAGAACACATGGAGAGACTATATCCCCATTATCAGGGTAATCCAAAAAACATAAAATATTTAATAAATGAAAAAATAAACCATGATCATGAATCACAAATACATTTCCTAAAACCGGTTACATGACCATGACTAAAAAGTATATAGAAAATATCTTGTCATACAGTTCAATATATAAAGAAATCCCAGAATAAGGACAAGATGAAGAAACCCCAAAAAGGGTCTTGACTCCACGGATGGATCCCTCATCCATGAACATAACTTACCCATATCATCTTTCTAGTATAAAGACAATTACATTTTCCTAATTACCAACCATGAAGTCTTCTTATGTACCCAAGGACAACACAAATAAGGGTGTGAGTACAACTCAGTTGTCTATCACCAATGGTGTCTTCAAAATATCTAGTCTAAATAGATAGTGTATAATGGTACATGATGAATAATAAGAGAAACATAAGAGAAACTGGGTTACATTATTTATTAAGGATCACATTTTTCACAGTATTCATTTTTTCCATGGGTTAAGCATTTTCATCAAATACACTTCAGCCAACGCTGATCCTCTAAACCATATATAAGGGGAAATTATAATTCCATACATCACATGGGAAAACATCACATAATACACTACATAACAGTTACCATCGATCCTCAGTCCATGAAATCATAAAACATACATTGGATCCTAAGTTTAGGTACTCATAAAACTTACCTTGGAGCCTTAGTCTAGCTATTCATATCCAATGATTCTGTTGGGGGAATAGATCCTTATTCCAACTCTAAACTGTATGCATTATAATGGTGTGGTTTAAATCCTAACTCCATCCTGAACCCTGGGTTTAGAACCTCAATTTAATACCCAAAATACCACCAAGCCATGTGAAAATTATTCTTTATCCATTCAACAGATATACCATGTCCAATCCACCCATCATAGAACACATTTACCATATACAAGATATGATTCATTCAACACATATACCATCTTTATGCCTTAACCCATTAACACATTTATCATTTTCATGCCACATCCCTTTTAAAAAAATACTTCATTCATAATTTAAAACTCATTTACACATATACCATTTATGTTGTTTAACCCATTATCACACACATTCCCCATTTACACGATTTAATCCATTTAAAACATATTTCATGTATGCGTTGTGCCTTTGCACATCAAAAAATTTACCATCTAAACCCCATAATTATTTTAACAGTTATATTATTGTAGAAAACAACTCATTAATCCTTTCCATTTACTAAACACAATTACCATTATTTCCAATTCATAATTTGGGATAAAATGTAAACATATCTATCGTGGGATCTCTCTAATAGCAATTAAATTGTACACTTAACAACTAAATTCATTGTTCAAGTAAGTGGAACATGCCCAAGGTGTCATTTAACACGGTCTAATCATCCTCAATGCATCCCTTGGGAACCATGAGGGATTCAAATCATAAATTAACCAACTAATTCATTATTTCTACCATATAAATCCAAAGTTACTGAACAATGACACAAGTACACAACCACATACATATGAATTTAACATCAAGACAATTGGATATAGCTTTTAGACCACCTACAATGATTTATAAGATTAATTAACTCTTAACATTAGCCTTGGAATTAGAATAAAATAACCCTTAATGATCCAAACTAGAAACTACTGAAAAAATATATTTTTAGATATTTAAAAGAATAATAATGATTCCACAAGCCCTATTACAGAACAATCATGGAAGAGAAGTGTTAGAATCACCCAAATCTTTGATCTTAACCTAAAAATGCACCAAATGGATTTGAAATGAGGGATATTAATCCTTGTGATGTTTGGGAGGAAGGTTTCAGAACCCTTGGCTGTTGTAGGAAGAATGGAAAGGAAATTTGGGTAAGAAATATTAAATATCAAGGTGAGTAAATAGTAAATTTCCTTATTTTTAATGTTTTATATAGTTTGGATACATAGTTAGCTAAACCATGTTCTAACCATGAACCAACCCTATCCAAGAGGGTGTCCGGGTCACATAGATTCTTGGTGTGCCCACATAGTTTGAAAAACTATACGGTAACCATGTGGGATATCCATGTACAATAGCACATGGTTTCACCACTTACTTCACGTAGTTTCATTGAATCTGCACCCCTCCCTCGGTCAAGCATGATTAGGGAACACAATCAGTACTAGCCTTGAGACAACTATGCAACATACATTAGATAGAAACTTTTTTCCCATTACTTTCCTGAACCCCTGGGGCTTCCATGATCTTCCAAATAAACTCGAAAAACCATTCATTATCTAACATTAAGGGATTTAAACAAAAACATAAACAAGAAAATAAATCCTTCGAATTTCAAGATTTTAAAATCTCACCACCTTATAGTGGCTCATCATTGATCCATAGTCCCAAGAATCAGATAGATTCTATGGTAAAAAGATGCATCCACTGGGGCAGTATATATGTTTACCTCTCCCATGATTATTCCAGAATGTTACCATGCTTCCATAACACTCTAACAAAAAATAATGTCTTTCCAGAAAATAATTTCTCACTACGATTCACAATATGAACCAGATGCTCCTCAAAGTACGCATCAAATAAATATCAACACCATGAATAATAATCATTTCAGATGGGTTGGGGTGATACTACTAATGCCTTAACACATGAAAAACATCCTCCATTACACTATACCACTCTAGAAGAGCCAATCGATATGCCAGTGGTATGATTTTCTCCACAATTTCAAACAAACCTATATACATGGCACAAATATACCCTATTTCCAAATCCATAAGTGAACCACCATTGGAAACACCCTAAGGAACACATGACCACTCACCATAAACTGAAGATGTAGAAAAAATTTTATCAACATATGCCTTATTTATACATTGACCCATAGACTCAAGTTTCTGAGTTAACTGAACTAGTGCTGACATCTTTTATACAAGACTCAATCCCAACAATATTGATTCCTCATTACCCATCCAACATAACAAAGATCTACATATAAAATTTTAGAGTGCCTCGTATAGTGACATATGTATAGTTTCATAGTAGAGTTTATTATTTGAGAACACAGAAGTGGGAAGTTTCTCTCCCAAGACCCCTAATGTCTCTTACAAATGACTTCAAAATTTTCTACAAAACCTGAATCGTAAACTCTAAATGCATGTCCATCTATGGCTTGGAAGCAATTCTAAAAAATACATGGATACCAAGAAAATTCTATAATCCCTTCTAGAATCATGATTTAATATGTGGATCATTATCCAAAAAAATAGTAGATGGAACCCTATAAAAGTGTACTATCTCTAGAACATATAGATTATCCAACTTATCTATAGTGATGGTCTCTCAATTCTCTAGGAAATGTGCCACTGTGGTCAACCGATCCACAACCAACCATATTCTATAATTATTCCATTGTGTCCTTGGAAGAGCTACCATAAAATCCATCATGAAGTAGTCGAAATTCAATTCTAAAATAGGAAATAGTTAAGAAAACCCCTATCACTGATGACAACATTGACTTACAAATAGGTGTAGAATTGCTTCATGAAACCATCAACCTCATTCTTTATCCATAGACAAGAAATATATCATAGAAGATAACTAATCCTTTTGTTTTATAATGATTTAATGCCCACCTCAAAGCATAAAACTCACAAAGAAACTCTTTATGAATATAAGTAGGAAAAAAATATGGCCACATACATAAATGATCCCATCATAATCGAAAATCCAATCATAAGGTGACATCCCACGTTAATGTTTTTTCCTTAGATACTAACACTCCACATATTTATACTTCCTATGCTTGATCAAACATAGAAGAAAAACTCAATATCCAAGGATGAAAGGGTTATATACCCTTTTACAGCTTGAAACTCTTGATGCATCTTAGTAAACAAAATCATCAAACTCTACACCAAACTAGAATGCTAAACCTCATGATTCTGAGTCTTTCAACTCAAAGCTTTTGTTACACTATTTCCATTTCATGGCTTGTAGACCGACTCAGAATCAAATTATTTCACACAATCAACCCATATTAACTTTCAAATATTCAAATAATGATGGAAGAATATATATTTAAGGATTATATGACTGGTATATACATTAAAACTTTTCCCCATCATGTAATATTTCCAAAACATTAATGAGTAAACTACCATAACCAGCTCAAGATCATGCATAGGGTAATTTAATTCATGATTCCCTAACTCTTGTGACTCATGTGCTGAAAAATGATCATCTTGAATCCACATTTCCCTAATCCCAACACAAAAGGAATCCGAATTCAAATTATACTATCTTCACGGATTAGGTATGATCACAATTGGTACGATATTCAACCTCTTATTTAACTCTTGAATGAAATTCTCACATGCTTTAGACTATTAATAATAGATGAAATTTTTGGTCAATCTCAAAAGACGTGAAACAAAATTTTAAAAGGCTTTAATGAACCTTCAATAAAATTATTCTAAAACTAGAAATATTTGGATATCAATAAAATTATTTGGATTATCTCGTGATATAACTTCTCATACTTTCCCTGAGACCATTAACACACCTTCCTTAGAGATGATGTGTGCCAAGAAATGCACCCTGTGATCCAGAAAAGTCATTTAAATATCCTTTTGTATATCCTATTATCTCTTAGTGTTCTCATTATGTTGTCAAGATTTTCTTATGGTTGTCATGAGTCTTAGAGTATACCACGATGTCATCCACAATGACAACTACAAAATGATCTAGATACATGTGTATGATTCATTTCATTAGATCCATAAAAACTACTCATGCATTGGTAAACATGAATGAAATCATAGAAAACTAAAACAAACCACATATCATCATCAACATTTTCCATGATATATGATAAGGTCTCACCCTGAACTGATGATACCTAGATCATAGATCATTTTTAGAGAACAATGAAGCACCTCTAAACTGTTTAAGTAGATCATTGATTCACAGAAGAGGGTATTGATTCTTAACCATCACCTAATTTATCTTTTGATAATCGAAAAAAGATGAGAAGCACCACCAGTGTTAGTTGAAAATAAAACAAGGTATCCCCAAGTTGTTTTACGTGGATTAATAAACCCTTTATTTTCCAACTCCACCAATTGAGTGTTATGTTCTTGATGTTCTATTGGTTTCATTTAATATGATGATATAGAAACAGTTTTTTCTCTTGGAAGTAATTCAATCATTAAAAAACATATCTATTAGGTAGAAACCATGATATGTTCTCAAGAAAAACTTCTTGAAAAAGATCCTATGAAAGAGGAAAGAAAAATTTGGACACTCCCCTATCATCATACACAAGACATGCCCCTTGGGATTTGATATCACCCAACTACTAAAAAACTGGCCAAGAATGGCCTAATTAGATGTACCATTATCCATGGTGAATACATGTATCCCCCATAAGTTATGTGAAGGTTACCCTATTGAGGTAACAATAAATATGGTTCTGGTACAACACTGGCAATTCGATCCCCAATATTGTATCAGAATCTAACACCTAGAGTATAAACAAGTTCTAAAGGAAATGGTACCCGCCAAAACCAAGGGTATACTCCTTACATTGCTAGATATTTGTTTCTATTTAACATAATGGTGTATCAATCGATATAACCAAACACATATATTCCACCATCAGATCCAACACATTCAAATACTGAGTAAATATAAAAGGATGTGAGGAACCTGTATCAAATAAAGCACTAGTAAGTGTCAAAACTTCAAGAATTATACTTTAAACAATCGATGGTCTATCCTATCCACCTATAGGTTTAGGATAAACTCTATGAATGTTACTTGTTCTCACACCCTAGGTCTTTGTATAAGTCCCTGGTGGTATACTACATTGTTGATAAGGAAGACCATATCCTATATTACCCTCTTCACCACCCTGATTGATGCATCTAGTATAACTCCAACTACCGGCCCGGTATAGGGTTGTCGACCCCCTACCTGTAATCTACTTTAGTCTAGATCCACCATCACATCCCATATAACAATTATTCCAATGAACCTATGCACATGACCCATCATACCACACACTTAACAATCAACTAGGGGTTGGGGACACTGATCACACATGTTTCCTGGCCTGCAACCTTGATCGAAGAAACACAAATCACTACCCCGAGAGGATGGTACTACTATGTGAATACTTTGACCACCACCTCCATGGTGTAACCACTTCAAAAATAAGCTTCCTACTATCAAAATTCACACCAATAAATTTTAACAAGGGAACCTCATGTGCACCATTAGAAGAATCATTGAGGTTTCCTTGTGAAAGAAGGTCACAGTCCAATACCTCATTAAACATTTTTAAATAAAAGGTCTTCACCTGGGACTTGATCTCATGTGTAATCCCATTGTAAAAACACCTCTCGGAAGCTACCTCATCCCCTTATAACATAAGTACAATGAGTTTTAAATTGGTGAAGTGTACAGCATAACACTTCACAATCATAATCCCTTGGGTCAACCTCATAAACTCTAAAACATTCTCCTTCATCAAAAAACTATTGATAGAAATGTTTTAGAAAATTTTCTTAAAAATATTCCACTATATACCCTATACCTACATATTATGAACCATAAAATTCCACTAGTGATTTGCTGGTCCCAAAAACATATAATCCACCAACTTTTCTCTCTTCATAAGAAAAGTCTCTAAGTGATCCAAAATCATCTAGATGGACTATATACATAACTAAAATGACTATGGATAACCCTATCTAGAAAAATACCAAGTGTTACATAGTTGAAACTCTCTATAAAAGTAAAAAATACCCGACATCACCTGCTCTGGGTCCCATTCAATCATTTTCCTAAAATTAGAAACATTATCATGGAACTTATACTCCCCTTTATTATCCTAAATCATTGGGATCTTCTAATCCAATACCGGAGGAGAGTTCTCGATGATATAATCATTTATCCCAACTAGAACCAATTGTCGTGGTGGAATATCTCTACAATTCCAAAAAAATGTCTAAAAACAAAAACCATAAATCTTATAGAGTTTTAAAAAATAATAATTCTATATAAATTTTATAAAGAACACATTTTTATACACTATCATGATAGATATAGTCACATATCTATCAATATCCTCAACCTTCTCTACCTAAGGCGATGGTCAGTATGGGGCAATCCAAATTACAGAATCACATGTCCATTATTAGACACCATTTGTAACTATTCCACTTCCATAGTATAAATACTTATCATTTAGGAACCTTTTCCATCTTTCCCATTTTTCATAACGATATTTTAAACCATTTATTGATATTCATAAGAACTATTATTTATCCATTACGTTACATTCTTTATAGATAATCGTTTCCATCATCTTTTTAGACACACCATATTTAAATTTTAATTGAAATAAAAATATATTTATCCCTCACATCACACAATTATTTGTCATGTGTGCCTACCATACTTCATTTCACATTTATCCATAAGTTCCTAAAATGATGAATGTTTGAAAATACTCACACCATTCTAGCTTCATGAAAAAATTAAAAAAATCATCACATCACACAAAAATTGAACCACTCATGGTGAAATATCTTCCAACCAAAATAACAAACCTCTATAACGAAAATACCCCCTAGGTACTTGGTTTTACATCATAAAAGGGTTAAATAATCCCATGAATTTTCTCATTTACAAGGAATGACACATAATATCCTCCCATATAGGACTCCCAAATTGTAAGATAATTGGAAAGAAAAACTCTTCTGATACAAATTTGTAACGTCCTTATCCTGGTGCCACTAAACCAGTCCAACGAGATGAGACACCATATAAAATAATGTTTTATTTTCTAGATTCAAGTGGCTTCTTACTAGTAGTGGGGGTATTTTATAACTCATTGGGTGACTATACCCTCTTTATAATAGTAATCCACAACATATAAAATTTGAAATAACGGAAACAAATAAAAAATAAACATGTATCACAAGTCCATTTCACAAAAAATGGTTTCTAGCCAACAACTAAATGAAAATTATGCCATTTAAATCCATAAAATTACAATTGTGAAGATAACCCAATATTAAAAAAACTAAAGAATCCCCCAAATGGGCCCTGACTCAAAGTACAGATCCCTTATCCATGCACATCCCATTCTAATATCAATTATCTTGCATAGTTCCCTTTCTCTTATCCTAACCTACAACCTAATAGTCTACATAGGTACCAAAAACGGCCCAAGAAGGGTGTGAGTACAACTTAGTAGGCCACTAATAATGGTGTATCAAAAATATCAACTCAAAATATATAATTTATGGAGGTATTTAATGAATAACAAGATAAAAAGAGGATAAAATGTTTTCTGTTAATTTACAAAGTTCAATTTGACCAATTTCATCCTTTGTTTCATGGGATACAAATTTCCATCAAATACAAATCATCCTATTCAAATCCTATAAACTATGCATGGGTGGGGGGAAGTCCATACATAACTTGGGAAACAAATCACATAATAATACAAAACAATTACATTGGATCCTCAGACTTGGTGATCCTAAAACATACCATGAAGCCAAATTCCAGGTACTCATAAAACATACCTTGGATCCTCAGTAGATGTTTTCGTATACCATGCATTAGTTTTGGGTCATAGAGCCTCAATATAACTTATTAACCCATTCAATATATGGGTGCATTTTAGATCCATAGTCAACATAACCGTTAGACATATAACCTCAATTAAATACCCCAGATGCCATCAATCCATGTGCACATGCTTATTTATCCATTAAACACATATATGATGTTGAAAACATCAATCATTGAACACATTGACCATTTAAAAACTATGGTTCCATCAAAACATATACAATATTAATTACTTAATCTATTAAAACATTTAACATTTTCATGGATTATCCGATTTAAAACATACATCATTCATAATTCTTAACTCATTTACCCATATACCGATAATGTGTTTTAACCGATTATCAAAAAAAAATTCCCATATACATTCTTTAATAAATTTAACACATTGTGAAGTACATTCTTTATCCCATCAATACATTTACCATTTAAAACCCTTAATTCATTTAACACCAATACCTTAGTAGCAAATCCCCCTTTAGGCCATTCCATATGCTAGACACAATTTCTATTAATTATAGATCATTAATCATGATAACATTTCAACATATATACCATGGATTTTATCTCATAACAATTAAATTATACAATTAACAACTCAATTCAATGTTCAAGGATGTGGAGCACCCCATGGGTGGCTGTTAACCTAGTTAAATTATCCTCAAGGCATCCCACATAGACTATAAGAGGTTCAAATAATCAATAATCCCATTGATTCATAATTTATACCATATAAGACAACACTAACAGTAAAAAAACACATACTCAAAACCACATACACATTAATTTAACCAAAATACTATTATATAACTTGTAGAACACCTTTCCTAATTCTGAACATGAACATTCACTTAACATTATCATTTTAGTTAGAAACAAACAACCCATGAATCCCCAACATAGAAACCTCTGAAAAAGAGGGTTTACATATTTGGAAGAAAAATAATTATTCCACAAGTCCTAATTAAGAAAAAGGAAGAAATAGGAGTGTTATAATCACCACAAACCTTGATTTGCACCAAAAGTGATTTAAATGTATAATGAATGGGGGAGATCAATCCTTGGGATGTTTGGGAGGAAGGGTTCATCACCCTTGGATATTTTAGGAGAAATTGGATGGAAATTTGAGAAATAAAGAATAAATATTTAGGGTGAAAATTAGAAAATTTACCCTTTATCAATGAGGTGCTCTCTTTGGCCATATCATTGTCCAAACCTTGTGCCAATATGGTACCACCCTCTATCTAAGAGGGGGACAAGGTTACATGGTTTCTTGGGGAGCCCACATGGTTTTAAACACCATGTGTAACTTTGAGAGATGAATATTTCCAATATAAAATGGTTAAACCACACCATTTTAAAGGGATCATCAACTATGCACCCCTCATTCTAGAAAACCTGGTTAGGGTACACAGTTACTACAATCCATGTTCTAATAGTGCAATCTTCACTTGATGGAAACTTTTACCCTCTTTCATGTCTTGAACACCTGAGACACCACTATGCCTCCTTATAAACTCACTAAAAATTTCATTAACTAACTTTAAGGGATTTAAACCAAAAATTAAAAATAATTATAACTCCTAAAATGTCCTGGTTCTTACAAATATGTTTATAAATTTTTAAAGAAGATCATTTTGACTATGAACATCTGTTAAAAGTTATTAGGATCTCATTCAAATAACCATGAGACAATTGTTAAAACTATGTGATAAATATTCAATAACATTATTATATACAATATAATTAATGCGATTTTTCAATTATACCTTCACGATTTGGAAAAGAATCTTAAAAAATTCATGATAAAGTGTTAATGAAAACACACATCATGCCATGTAATAGATAAATTAATAAATTTAAAAAAATATCTAAATGTTTCAAATGAATTATAAAACATATTTCAACAAGAATTATATAAATAAACATTTGTGATTTATTCCCAATTTTTAACAGTGAAAGTATTATAACCAATGTTTCTTTAGAATGACCATCATGTGATAAATTTTTAGGTGTAAGAATGTTTTCATAAACCAATGGATGAACATGTGTAAATTAAATTATTTCACTCATCATTATTGACCCTATATTTCCCCAATGACAATTCCATATTACAAATGTCTCATAGTAGGTAAAATTTTTGTTTACCTTATTTAATTTAATTGTATATACATTTACAAAGTACCATTCAAAGGTAAATCCTTAATGTTTCTCTCAAGTATACTTATAGTCATTATTTATTATTTTTATCTTATAGTTTTCAAATGGGTTTTAATCTATTTACTATAAGTAGAAAAACCAACCCCAGAAGCCTAGTAGTAGTGTCTACTACCATTAAATTGTCAAAGATACAAGATTTTAATCTCAATAGACCTATTAGTTTTGTAGTTTTTGAAACTAGATTACATATATGATACCATTTTATATTATAAATAGAAAATAAATAATAATATAAAACTAAATTAAATTCTCAGAATCCTTGAAAACTCATTCAAAGGATTCCTCTTTATAACCTTTTAAAAGGAAATAAATTAAGAGTGAGATCAAATTCTCAGTAAGTGATAATTACTAACAACTCTATCAGGAATCAATAATGAATTATAAATATGTAAAGGTAAATATATAAACACACATTCCATTTAAATAATAGGATAATTTTTAAACAATCTATAAAGGAAAATAACTATATACACATTACATTTATATAACTGGATATGGAATAATCCATATGGAAAGGTAAATAACTGAATACACATGACAATGAATCAATAATCTGAGAGTAAAATCCATCCATAGATGTTATCATAGTGAAAATATTATGGGTAATAATAACTTAAATGTGAATAATGGAAATGCTTAATTATTTGACACAATGTTTCCTAGGGACATAAAAACTTTAGCGTCAAGATAGAGTCTCGGGAAAATTTAGAACCACTGGGTAAAACCTATCTATTTTTGACAACTAATTCATTTCATGAGACAGGTGATACATCCCCAGGATATCATTAACTAGGATTTAAATATGTATTTAGGTCCAAATAATTACTCAAATATAAAATACTCAAATTAATAATGTTCCCTATCATCAAATATCTTTATATATTGAAGAATGAGGATTTATTAATATTTCCACAATTAATAAAATAAGTGTTAAAGTAAACCCCGCAAGTAAAAATATTTTATGGTTTAGGAAATAATATTATCTTTCAAACAAGAACATGGATATTTCAGATAAATTTAATTTATAATGAAGAATGATCATAATTATGTTTTTGTTTTAAGAGAAAGTCAACAATCAAAGAAGAATGTGTGATTAGAAATAAAACTTTTACTATTTGGAAATTTTAATGTCAAATACCCATGTATGAAATGATTCAATGTGAACATTTAAAATACCATGAATTATGAGTGAATAATGATTTTAAATTACAAAGCGGATTATATACACCACATTAAAGTGAGTTTGTGCGTAATAAAAAACAATTCTAAATGGAATGTAAATTGAGATGAAACCCCTTACCATACACTTATTTTTGGTAGAACACTCTTTAACCACATGTATATGGGTTTTAAGGATGTAATTAAATTTCACCAGATCAATAATAATATTTATAATACCATTTTTTATCATTTAATGATATCTTTTCACCCATTTGTTAATAATATTTCATTATTGTAAAGACCCAAAAATTTCAAGGAATTTTTTTTCTTAATTTATTTAAAATTTTATGAGTGCGTGGTTTCTGACGGCACCTAATTCCGAGGCCCAGTGTGTCCAGAATCAATTTCTAATGTTCATCTTGGGTACATTCAGTAAACGAATGACCTGAATTTTCTATCTTTTGAACTGGTACTCGGAATTGAAATCTGAGGGCATCGATGGACTCGTAACGCCGGTAATTGCTTAAGGGGACCTTAACCGCAATTGTGTTTGTGTGGGTGGAGAAGTTAAAAATTGTGGATTAAATGGGGAATGAATAAAATTGTGAAACAATTTTATTTTTAAGTCTAAGCAGGTTTTATCCTACATAGGGAAGTTGGGGTGGCACCTAACTACCCATGTGAGGATAAATATGGTGATAAATGTGAGGTGGGTCCCACACGAGCCCCATCTATTCACATTCATATAACTCACTTTAACTCTCATAAACTTCCACCTTTAATTATGAAACAAATCCACTTCCTTATTAAATTTTCCAACCTACATTTAATTAATTAAGAGGATTTGTTTTTCAAAATTTTAATGGCATGGAAAGTTCAATTAAAATAAAGTTGAAGCTTATTTTAATTTAGTTGGCACTTGTGTTGGGAAAATATTTTGGAGAGAAAGCTCCAAAGCATTGAAGAACTTCTTCCTCCCATGAAGAACGACATCTCTTCTTCGAAGAATACTGAGGTTCCATCTTCTTCGATGAGACACCGACGAATGAGCATGGATCGGTAGCGTGGTGTAGGCGCAACGAACTATGTTGACTCCGAAGTCTTCCTCACGTCAGATTTGAAGAATGACGAATGATACGAGGTAGGGTTTATTTCCTTTGTTCAAGTCTTATCATTGTCCTTCGTTGTTTAAGATTTGGCCAAATGTTGTCATCGCATTGGTAGGAGATCGGACCGAACAAACACAGCCGATTCTCCTCCCCTCCACTTTGTCAATTTCATTGATGTTTGAGGCAAAGGCGGCGCAGTGCCGTTGAACCATGCAGGGACTAAGGGGACCATGGCCGGAGTGGGCAGCGGCGGCGGTGGGGGTGCGCGGTGCCGTCGTGTCGCGCTGGAGAGGCTGTGGAGGGATGCAGAGTAAAATTCGGACAGTGAGGGAGGGGAACGAAACCGTCGCGCTGCACCGGAGCTTCAAGGGGCCGCGACCGGGGTGGGCTGTGGTGCCGTCACGCTGCACCTGTTAAACAAGAGCCACGGCCGAAGGCCGCCACAGTCTTCAAAGGGGAATCCGGCTGTGTCGGCCGTCGGCGCCACCGGGATGCAGGACCCGAGGGGGTCCCGTGGTTACACAAATGCATGCCAGTACAGCCCACCGTTTTGAGGAATTCTGGGGGTGGGGGGGCGTAACCCCCCTGACTAGTTTTGAGGGTGGACCCCACCGGGTCCGCCATTTCCACAAATAGTGGGCGGTGCCCCCTTTGCATCCCGCTCGGCAGTGCCGAGCCACGACCGGCTTCCGAGCCGGGCCGCAGGCCACATGGGCTGGGCCGGCCGCACCCAGCCAGGCCAGGCCGCCAGCGCCAGGCCGGGCCGCCCGCACCGGGCCCGGCCACGCCAGCCTGTCCAGGCCACGCCCAATCAGGCCAGACCCGAACCCGGGTCAGGTCGACCCGGTTCGGGCCGACCTAGGGGGTATTGGCCCAGGTCGGACCGGGCCCAGACCCCCTATTTTCAAACTAGGTTCGTTCGAACACTCATATCATGGGATACAAACCTTAAATCGATGCACAGTTAGTTTCATAGGGATCCTTGGATTGAGACGGTCGTTTCAGTATATTACACTCATGCTTTTGGCAAATATTAGGTATGGTAGGGTTGGTTCGAACCCGAAACCAACCGGGTCCTCAGAGCAGAAATGCTTATAACATGAGCTACGGACATCCGATTGACGTGTTGTCGACTTATTAGATTCATCTTGATTAGATGGATATTTTGGCATACTTCAAATGAGGTTTGGATTCCGTTGCAACATGATAGGGTTGGTTTTACCTTTGAAACCAACCAGGCCCCTGGAACGGAAAAGTCGATAACTTTCAGACCAGACGTCCGTTTGATGAACCGTTAGTAGCGTCGGTAATCTCATTGAGAAACGGTGCCTTTGAGTATACCCTATTAATGTTCGGGGTACAGATGAGATATGGTTGGGTTGGTTTGTACACGAAACCAACCGGGCCCCCGGGATGAAAAGGCTAATAACTCACAGACCGGGCGTCCGATTGATGCGCTGTCTGTTGCATTAAGACCCCTGTGATGAGGCGGTCCTTTGTGATACTTATTCATGGGACTTTGTGACACTTGGAGTGTCGACCAGTAGCTCATGGAGTGGATCCTCTCGGAGACGAGCGTACGGAGTACGGTGACCTTGTAGCTGGCTGAGACCTAATGAATGCTTGTCCGATTCGATTTGGAGTGACTGGTATAGCTTAGTGGGGAGCACTACTATGTGTGGTGGTAGACCCATGGCGAGGGAGCACTAATTTTCGAGGTGGAAGACCCACGGTACTTGACAGGAGGAGTACCTTTGTAGGCTACGAGGGGGAGCACTACTGTGTGAGGTGGATGACCCATGGAGGGGAGTACTAATTTCTGAGGTTGCAGACTCGCGGTACTCGATAGGAGGAGTACCTCAGCAGTCTAAGGTTAGTGAGTGGCACCTCGGCGTCATGACAGGACTACTGTGCTCGATAGAGGAGGAGTTCTCCAGCATCTGCATTTTCGTCATTGTAAATAAAAATCCTAGTTTGATCTAAGTTAATAACCTTTATGTTACCTCTTGATTGAGATGTGTCACTAGATAACATTGGTATATGAACGGGCATATACCTTAGTAGGGGTTATTCGTTGATTTCATACCTGTGTGTTTACCACATGATTGTGATGGGTTACTTGATAACTTAGGTATATATATGGGCATATACCTAAGTAAGGGTTATCTATTGAGATCCTTCTTTGTGGTTATCTTTGTTGGATTTAGTGAGACCTTGAGGGTCTCAGGGTCCCTACTGAGTATCGTTATACTCACCCCTTCATGGGCTATGCCTGCACCTTGTTGTGTTGGATGTAGATGATGGACAACGCTGACGGAGGCTGAGTGTATGAGGACTGGATGACACCTGGAGGTGGACCTCATGATGAGTCGGTACTCGGAGGTGGACCTCACGACGATTTGGTACCCGGAGGAGGTTGACGGACGAGGGGGATGAGGAGGCTATTTGTACCTACCCTTCAGTTAGGATCTATGGTGGACGATCTAGGAGATGTGCTATCTGTACCTACCATTCAGGTAGGATCCATGGTGGATGATTCAGGAGCTTCTTGTCATTGTCTAGCTGTTTTGTCTTTTACCTTGTACTTTACAGTTGGGTTTTTTTTCCAGCCCCTTACTTTCAGCACAACTTTTTTTTTTCTTCAGTTTTACATAGTGTTTGCTTCTTCTTGTACTTTGGTTGAATTGGTTTACGTTTTTTAAAGGAAATTCCTTCCCATTTATTGGGATTTACGCATTTAGTGATAGTTTCCATCCCTTGGCCTATGGAAGGCGGGCTTCGGGTAGTCACGGAACGGGCCCCGAGGACGGGTCGGGACAAATTGGTATCAGAGGAGTCAGTTCTACCGCAGAACTTAGGAATATGATATTTTATTTCTGTTAATTAATATTGTTAAGGGTACTAAGTGTGGTTTTTGGTTTAGGGAGTAAAATGTTGGTGCGGGCGGCCAATGTATCCTTACACCAGGACCCTGACTTCAGATTTCCGAATCAGTGCATGAAAACACTAATTCCATGTATGTTTTCAAAAAGTTCCATAAAGTCATCTCAAACCAGGTCAGCTCACCAGGTATATTCTTTTGACTGTGTCACATCTGTTCTTTTAGGATACCTCCCCACAGACGACTAGCTAGAGCCCCGAGAGTTGTACGTACTGACAGGCCGCCCAGTGACGAGGCCTCAGTACAAGGCTCTCATCAAGTTGAGGCACCATCGAAGGCACTAGCGGTACTACCACCCGTTGGGCCACCGAAACCACTAGCCCCATCATCAAGCGATGCACACCTCTTGAGCACACTGCACGAGTTCCAGAGACAGAGGCCACCTAGGTTTCGGGGAGAGACAGACCCACAGGAGGCTGAGGATTGGTTGGAGGCTGTGATGAGAATCTTCAGGCTAGTAGGAACACCAACGGACTTCATGGTGATTCTTGCTGCCAGTCTCCTTCAGAATGCAGCAGGCAGATGGTGGAACCTGATGCTCCAGATGCATGATGAGATGCCACTTATATGGGTAGACTTCAAGAGCCTGTTCTGTTAGTTGTTGTACCAGCCACCCTTCGAGCGGTGTGGATACAAGAGATACTTCATCTGCAGCAGGGCAGCAAGAGTGTATCTCAGTACTCAACGAGGTTTACAGACCTCTCGCGCTACTCTATAGACATGGTACATGACCCTTTGTTAAGCGCCTAGACATTCGAGCAGGGACTGAGGCACGAGATCAGAGCTTCGACGATTCCTCTCAGCATCCCGACTCAGAAAGGGGTGTTGGAGCGAGCCCTCTTAGTGGAGAGTTTCCTTGCGAAGCAGACTCCAGCAGCATGACCCACCACTAGTCGACTTGCAGTAGAGTCTTCTGTAGCTGGTAGTAGACATATGATGCAGAGGTCCAGGAGGGAAAGACCTAAAGGTGGTCGACCGCATGACTCAGGCTTTGTAGTGCGAGGCACCAATGGTAGAGACAGAGCCAGACCTGCCATGCTGTGTTACACATGCGGCAGACAGAGTCACAAGGCTCGTGACGGTTTGACCGACCACTCCGACGATCATCAGATAGATGAAGGACCTCCCAGGAAGATTCAAAGGTTCGATCGTGACGGACCGTAAGGAGTAGGAGGCAGAGGCAGGGAGCTGGCCATGCAGATGGATGTGGACGACGCTTCGAGGTGTTGCCACCACCATTACCTTGAGGGCCACCCCGACCGTAGGGAATGGGTGGATATGAGGGAGCTCAGCTTCAGGTAGCTGAAGCATACGACTATGGAGCTCCGGAAGTGGTTGGACAAAAGCGGGACTAGGCACGGAGGCCTTTATTCTTGGTGTTTTTAGTCTCCATGATATCGATGTTGTGTTTGCCTTGTGTCTTTGTGCTACGAGCTGTAGTAATAAAAGACACTTATCTTGGTGACGATTACTTTCCTGTCCACTTCGTATGGTTAATACTAAGAGGTTCCAGTTTAAAACTGTTGAATTGATCCTCACTTTCGAGAAACCTACTGGAGGTGACCTAGTGACCACACACTACTGCCAACAGTGTGACTCAACCCTTGGAGGCGAGAGTAATGGTTGGATCTCTTGGTAGTAGCATCAAGACCTTACGGCGTTGTCAATGGCATGAAATAGTACTGTTCATGTCAGGATTTACAGTATTAGTGTAACACCACAAGCTTCTACGGTACGCTTCTCTTTGAATAATGTGATAGCGTGTGTTGTACACAACACCGAGTTCTAAAACACCATAACCAATCAAACTAGCCGTTATGAATAGTAATACCTAATTTTTGAAATTATATATATTTTATATTTCAAAATGGACTTTATTTTTGGATTCATAATATCAAATTTAGCCTAAGGTGAAATTTTGGTACTTTTCGGATAACTTTAATATTTTGATGAATAGTGAAAATTAATAAATTTTAATTAAAAACAACTTTTTTAATCAAAATAATTAATAGTGATAAATTATGAATTTGAGAGATTTTAAAGTATATTTATAATATATTTTTACCATTTAATACAATTTTGGTCATTGGACATTATTTTACAATTAAACCAGACATAAACAAGTGTCAATCTTTGGATAATTATTATCTCTTAAAAACACGCTTTTTGTTTTAGCAACGAGAATTAATTTTAAATTAATTTCTGACAATTATGTGTTTTGAATTTGGAAAAATGGATTCCATATTTGTAATCAGGATGTTCAAAATGTGTAAATAGGTAACTTTTATTTTTAGACATTTTGAATAATTATTTCGGTAAATATTTTATTTACCATGGTTAAGGGTAAATCTGGTAAATAAGGGTCAAAAAAATAATATTATAATAATACTAAATTACCCTAAAACATGTCCTAACCTTATTGGTTGATACCTGTTCGACCATAGGCATCTTTGGGTCGATTTTGGGACCCCATGGAGCCACTTGTAGGTGATATGGACACTTTATTTTAATTAAGTTAAAATGAGTACAAATATGACATAAGCATATATCTTTTAGAAAAACAATTTTTAAAAAGGGTTATATATATTGGATTTTCAACAATAAATTTTCATTAGAAAGATAAAAAGGTTTCCTACATAATTATATTTTATTTATAATTTTTAGAGATTATAATATTTAATTTATTTATGACACAATGATGATGCAGTAATTACCATAATAGTAAAAATTTAAAATAATTGTTATTATAAATACCCAAATAAATATAATATGATACTTTTAAAGAATTAAAATAATTTTATAGGATAATATGACATATTAGGATTGATTTAATTAACTTTTTTAGAAGTAATAATGCTTTTATGAGTTTCACAAAAATCAACTATTGAATAGTGTCAAAATTGACATAAAAGAGTTTTTAAAACAAATATTATATTATTAATTGATATTAAATTACTAAAAATCTAAGGATGATCCAAGAGACTTATATAATAATAGGTGTACCACTTTTGGGTCTCTTGGATGTTTATAGTAAGTTTATTAACCATATAATATAAAAATACAAAGAGACATTGTAAAAGTGAAACTAATTAATTTAGAGTTAATATTTAAAGATAAGGTTAATATAGTAACCCAAACCTGTCTAAATTCTATTGGTTGAATGTTTTTAGACCTATCTCCACCTTAACATTTAAATAATCAACTTTTGAGCCATTAGAAACCGGATATGAATTTATTATAAATTAATATTTCTAGCTTTTCCAAAGGTGCCCCTCACCCCTCTTATAAAAGGGCACTCCTCCTTCTCATTTCTTCACACCTTCAAAGCCTTTTGGTTTGGCCAAACTCTGCCCAACTACTCTCCCAACTTAACTAAATACAACCTAGAGGCCTTAGTTTGATCAGAAATCCAACCTAAGGATCCCTTTTGATCAAATCAAAAGGAAGAACCCGAAGAAGAGGTATTGATTTCACCACCCTTTTCCAAGTTCCTTTCTTCTTCCACTTCTTCTTCCTTTGTTATTACCATTCTAAAATAATAACTCCAGTATCATATATTTACTGTGATGTTATTATGAATATGGTACAACCATATTCAGTATTCTATCCACCCTTTGAATAACATGTCACCATACGTGCGTACGTACAGCTTACCGTCTCCACATCGTGGTGTAATTGTTATTCAATATATTATTATTTGGATGGGTATAATAATGATGTATAACTCATGTAAATAATATATATAACATGTTAATGATTCTTTATATATGATATACCATCCATTTATATATTATTTTAATATCAAAAGAATGATATTGTCGCTCGTGCGTATGTACGAACTACCGTCTCCACGAACGCGATGAGAATCATTCTCCATCGTATCCATTCAAGTATAATTCTCATTTTATGATTAATAATAGTATCTAAGGACTTGATATCATTCTGGATATGATTAAGATACAACCTATACATTACAAACATTGCTTATGTAACAAAACATATAAAAGAATACGAGTAAGTTAACACCCGAAACAACGATAATACTAAGATATTATTAACAAATCAATGTTAAAAGATCATATATGATATCATATTAATGTATATGATTATTGTATAATTTAATAACAATTATCTCACCATTATACAGGAGGTTAACCTACCCCAACCAAGGAAAAGTACAAGGTAAGGGTTATTTCACTATCTCTTCATTATCCGTGGTTGTTTATATGTAATAATCTACTGGGATCTCTTTATCATCCACATTCATGTTTCTTAAAAATGTATTTCAAAAAAAATTTACTATTTAAAGTAATATGGGTTAAAGTCATATATACCCTTATTTGACTTTTTATAAGAGTTTTATAAAGTAATCATTCCATCGTTTTCCAAACAAGGTGCTTTTTAAGCTTCTCGACAGAATTAAGGTAAGAATGTTTTTTTTAACTTATACAGCGGGTGCAGTTATTTTCCGCCATTATAAAATCGTCGAAGCTTCCCTTAAAATCTTATAAGAATATTTTCAAAGAAAATGTTTTATTTTAATGTATGAATCTTAAATGATTTCAAAATAGAAATAGATATTTCTCTAAAAAGAGTTTTGATTTCATCTATATCAACATCCTTTGATGGATTTTACACTTATTTGAAGTTGATTTATTGTGATACAAAGCTTCTATATTGTATTGAAGGTTTTGTGATATGTTTGACTGTGGATGTGCTATTTTTATACCATTCATAGTTTATGGTGAAAGTATTGACATTTCTTATTCTAGTTTTAGTACGAATGTTTATGTTATGTTTAAACCTTTTCATATGGAAATGAATTGGACTTAATATGTGACGGTTGGAGCCCGCTATAGCTCCTCGATGCATCGGTAGGTCTCATGAGACAAACTAGTGTCTTGGCACAAGGCCTTGGAAAAATCTTATTTGTAGTCTTGGCCTGAGGCCTTGGCTATGTGGTTATGATAGTCTGGCATTATGCATTCCATCATTATGAAAGTGATTATTGATATTGCATGTGATTATTCGATTAGTAAAATATCCATGTGAATAAGTAAATGTAATAATTTCATTTTACTTTTTCCATACTATGTTGAAGTTCAAGTTTAAATGGCTTTTGTTTTAGTTATACATTGCCTTAAATGTTTATGCTTATTTTTGAATGTTTCCGCTATATTGTTATCCTTACTGGGCATTTGAGCTCACCCCTTTTCGGTGTTTTATTTTTCCTAGGATGTGAAGAAGTAAGTTATGAATGACCTGCAGGGATTTTATGAGGGGATAATAGTGTGGACTATGGAGACATTATGTTGTTGTAGTAGTTTTTTACATTATGATGTAACGTAAAACTTTATGAATATATCTAGTGTTTCCAAGGCTACTAAACCAATCGGTCTTTCGAGATTTGAAATTTCTTGTGATCATGCCAATGTTTTGTAATAATGAACCGACTCTGGGTAACTAGGGTCAGGGTGTTATAGTTGGTATCAGATTAATTTTAGTACAAACCTTGGAAGCTAGATTTAGACAAACTCAGATTAGAGCATGTACACCTAAGATAAACATTGAGGATTAGTATAGAAGAACTTCCTAGAATTTTGGTATTGTAGAGATTTTATGAGTTTTACGAGCAATACATCCCTGTCTGGATATGATCAGGTAGAGGCAGCTCTGGAACAGATGTACCTAGGGGTAAAACCCGAAAACACCGCTTTGATCTAGACTCGAACGGGAACTGGTGCACGAAAACAGGCCTTGCTGTACTCTTGGTTACGACACTCCCGGGGGGATATGCTTAGGATAACTATCATTTTCTTTACAAATCATTATGAAGGGTTTATGAGTATACACTTCCTCCAAGAAAACATTCTTATGATTATGGATTATTTCCATAAATATTTCAATTTAAGTTAAGTGTTTTATAAGTATGGTATTATGTATTTTGATTCATAAAATGATCTAGTTTATGCCATTGTTTAGAAATGGATCCTAGTGGAAGAAATGGAAACTATATCAATGAACACACTCCATGTAGAGATTTCCCTCCTGCTCAAGATAATTATAGTGGAACTGGTGATGCAACTGGTGCTGATCAGCTAATCACCATATAGGGACAACTCACTCAGGTTATGAATAATAACCTTACTCGTATGGAGCACCCAGATCCGGAGTGTAGAGGATCAATATTAGATCGATTCATGAGGAAACAGCCACCAATGCTCAATGGGAGTACAAATACCTTAGTAGCTGAGCAATGGATAAATTCCCTAGAGAAAATATTTCAGGCTTTGTGGAGTAGTGAAAGGGAAAAAGTTATCATGACAGTTTACTGCCTCACTGGAGATGCTGATGAATGGTGGTCATTGATTCAAAACACGGAGGAAGATGATGAAGTATAAAATATGGAATGAAGGGAGTTCAAAGATCTGTTTTTGGAAAAAATACTTTCCTCGCGACCACCGAGCAGATATGGAAAGGCAGTTTCTGAGTCTGAGACAAAAGGAGGATGAGAATGTCACAAAGTATGAGGCTAAATTTACAAGGTTAACAAGGTATGCTAGAGATTATATATGTAACCCAAGAAGTAAGATTGATCATTTCTTTGATGGGTTAAAACCATTTCTCCGTCGAGCATTAGTCTCAAAATCCTTTTCATCGTACGAAGACATTGTCTCATGTGCTATCAAGACCGAAAAGGAATTCCCTAAGTCTTATGACTTTAAAGAAATGCAAGAGAAGAAGAGACCTACTGATCAATCTGGGAATGGATATAAGGGGAAGAAGGGAAAGGTTTAATATCCATCCTGTGGTAAATGTGGGAAGAAACCCCCTGGTACTTGCTTGAAGGGAACAAGAGTCTGTTACAAGTGTGGTGAAAAAGGCTACCATGCTCGGGATTGCAAAGGGAAGAAGGAAGCTTCAAATGTTCAGTGCTACAATTGCAGGGAGATGGGGAATTATGAAAATGAATGTCCTAAGCGTCCAGAGAACTTACCTTAGAAAAGGCCAAGGGATCAAGGCCAAGCTTATGCTATCGCTGCTGCTGAGGTAGAAGCTCCGAAAGACGTGGTGGCAGGTAATTTAATGGTTTCCTCAAGTTTAGAAAATGCATTATTTGTTTCTGGATCATTGCATTGTTTCATATCTTCCCAGTTTTCTAAGAAAATTAGATATTTACAATCTGAATTAACAAGGGAGTTTTCAGTTAAAACTCCTAAGGGAAGTATCATTACAATGAAGTACTGTGAATCAGTCCCCATTAGAGCACATAAATGTTCTTTATCTGCTGATCTCGTCGTCATACCTATGATTGAGTTTGATATAATCCTCGGTATGGACTAGATTTCTAACTATGATGTGAAGTTTTATTGTAAGAAGAAAGAGGTTACAATTCTTGATGATGATGATGATAAGGAACACCTTATCTTTAGAGTAGAATCGTCACCACCTAATTCTTATCTAGATCCACCCCCAGTAGCTCAACTAAATCCAATTATTGGGGAAGAAGAGAATGAAATAACTATGGGTGAGGAAAGGAATGTTCAAATGTAGGATGTACCTGTTGTGAAAGAATTTGTAGATGTATTTCCAGAAGATTTACCTAGACATCCTCTAGAACGAGAAGTTGAGTTTTCCATTGTTTTAATTCCTAGATCAAGGCCTATATCGAAGACCCCTTATAGAATGGACACTGTGGAATTTTTAGAACTAAATAAACAACGAGAGGAATTGAGTAATAAAGGATTTATTCGCCCTAGAGTTTCTCCATGGGGAGCCCCTGTTCTTTTTGTTAAAAAGAAAGATGGATCTATGAGGTTATGAATCGACTACAGGGAGATCAATGCTATAAAAATAAAGAAAAAGTATCCCCTACCTAGAATTGATGATTTATTTGACCAACTGCATGGAGCTCAATACTTTTCAAAGATTGACCTTCGATCTGGATACCATCAGTTGTGTGTAAAGAAGGAAGACATTCCAAAGACAACATTTCGAACCAGGTACGGGCATTAAGAGTTTACTGTAATGCCTTTTGGATTGACTAATGCACCCTCTATACTCATGATTCTGATGAATAAAGTTTTCAAGGAGTATCTCGATGAATTTGTGGTGGTATTCATTAATTATATCTTGGTATACTCCAAAAGCTATGAATATCATGAAAATAACTTGCGCATTATCCTGAAGACTCTGAGAATACATGAATTATACGGGAAGTTTAGCAAGTGTGAATTCTGGCTACAAGAGATTTATTTTCATGACTATATTGTCTCTAAAGATGGAATCTCTGCTGATCCTTCTAAGACCAAGGCTATCCAAGAATGGACAGAACCGATGAGTATAACTGAGGTACGTAGTTTAATTGGTTTAGCAGTTTATTATCGACATTTTGTCCAGAGTTTTGCCCGATTGGCTAACCCCTTAATGAAGCTCACACGTAATGGGGTTAAATTTGTTTGGAAAAAATAGTGCGAAGAATGTTTCGAGGAACTGAAGAGAAGATTAGACAATGCTCCTATATTGACTCTACTATCGGGGAATGATGGGTTCGTTATTTATAGTGGTGCATCGAAGAAAGGACTTGGTTGTGTCCTTATGCAGAATGATGGGGTTATTGCCTATGCATCACAACAGTTGAAAATTCATGAACAAAACTATCCTACTCATGATCTCGAGTTAGCAGCTGTGATCTTTTCTTTGAAGATATAGAGGCACTACCTCTATGGTGAAAAAATGTGAGATTTATACTGATCACAACAGTTTAAAGTATATTTTCTCACAAAAAGAACTCAACATGAGGCAAAGGAGATGGCTTGAATTACTCAAGGATTATGATTGTACGATACACTACCACCCAGGGAAAGCAAACAATGTGGCAGATTCTTTGACCAGAAAAGACCATGGAGTTTTGAATGTGATGAGAATTGAAAGGGATCCAATTTTGATGGATCTAGTGAAGATGGACATGGGAATTACCAGGGAAGGTGAAACATCAATGCTTTTTCAACTGGTTGCCAAACCATATTTACTATAAAGGATTAAGTGTTCTCAGACCGATGATGAAGAATTTAAAAAGAAGATTAAAGCTGTGAATGATGGGAGATTTATAGACTTTGTGTATGAAGATTGAATTTTGAAATTCGGGAAGAGACTTTGTGTTCCTGATACACCTGATCTAAAAGGGGAATTGCTGGATGATGCACATAGTTCCAATTTCTCTATACACCCTGGGAGAACCAAAATGTATAGAGATTTGAAGGAACATTTTTTGTGGGACAACATGAAGAGGGAGATTATTGATTTTTTGTCAAGATATATGGTTTGCCAACAAGTGAAAGCTGGAAGGCAACACCCTGGAGGAGTCATGCAACCTCTTCCAATACCGGAGTGGAAATGGGACAATATTACGATGGACTTTGTCATGGGGCTACCAAATACTCCTAGAAGGAACGATGCAATATGGGTTGTTGTTGATCTTCATACCAAGTCAGCACATTTTCCTGCTATAAGAGAAGATCTACCACTGGAATGTCTAGAAAGACTGTATATTAATGAAGTTTTGAGACTTCATGGAGTACCCCTATCGATTGTTTCTGATCGTGATCCCCGTTTTACTTCAAGATTATAGAAAAGTATTCAGAAATCCCTAGATATTGAACATCATTTGAGCACTGCCTACCACCCTCAAACGGATGGACAATTAGAACGAACAATTCAAACTTTAGAAGACATGTTGAGATCCTGCTCACTTGACTTTCAGGGTATGTGGGATTAGTATTTACCTCTGGTAGAATTTTCCTATAACAATAGCTTCCATTCGAGTATTCAGATGGAACCATATGAAGTGTTATACGGAAAGAGATGTCGTACACCAACCTGTTGGGATGACATTGGTGAAAGAAAACTTGTAGGTCTAGAACTGGGGGAGGAAACGATGGAAAAGGTGAAGGTAATCCAAAATCACATCATAGCAGCTCAAAGTAGACAGAAGAGTTATGCCGATAATCGAAGGAAGGATTTGGAATTCCAAGGTGGTGATCATGTTTTCCTGAAGGTATCTCCATGGAAGGGAGTCATACGTTTTGGTAAGAAAGGTAAATTGAGTCCCAGGTACATCGGACCTTTCGAAATTCTTGAAAAAATTGGGGTTGTAGCTTTCCGATTGGCAATGCCGCCAAGTCTCTCCAAAGTTCACGATGTGTTCCACGTATCTCTGTTGAGGAAATACATGCCTGACCCAACGCATGTACTCACATACGAGGAATTAGAACCAGAACCCGATCTGTCTTATTGTGAAGAGCCCGTCATGATTCTTGATACGAGAGAACAAGTACTGAGAAACTAAATGACACGTCTAGTAAAAGTTTTGTGGAGAAACCATAAGATGGAAGAGGCAACGTGGGAACCCGAGGAACTTATGATGAAGAACCACCCAAGTATTTTCATCCGATAATATCCTAGAAATTTTGAAGATGAAATTATTTGAAGGAGGGGAGAATGTAACACCCCAAGCTTCTACAGTACGCTTCTCTTTGAATAATGTGATAGCGTGTGTTGTACGCAACACCGAGTTCTAACACACCATAACAAATCAAACTAGCCATTATGAATAGTAATACCTAATTTTTGAAATTATATATATTTTATATTTCAAAATGGACTTTATTTTTGGATTCATAATATTGAATTTAGCCTAAGGGGAAATTTTGGTACTTTTCGGATAACTTTAATATTTTGATGAATAGTGAAAATTACTAAATTTTAATTAAAAAAAACTTTTTTAATCAAAATAATTAATAGTGATAAATTATGAATTTGAGAGGTTTTAAAGTATATTTAGAATATATTTTTACCATTTAATACAATGTTGGTCATTGGACATAATTTTACAATTAAACCAGACATAAACAAGTGTCAATCTTTTGATAGTTATTATCTCTTAAAAACACGTTTTTTGTTTTAACAATGGGAATTAATTTTAAATTAATTTCTGCCACTTCTGTGTTTTGAATTTGGAAAAATGGATTCAATATTTGGAATCAGGATGTTCAAAATGTGTAAATAGATAAATTTTATTTTTAGACATTTTGAATAATTACTTCGGTAAATATTTTATTTACCATGGTTAAGGGTAAATCCGGTAAATAAGGGTTAAAAAATTAAATTATAATAATATTAAATTAACCTAAAACGTGTCCTAACCTTATTGGTTGATACATGTTCGACCATAGGCATCTTTGGGTCGATTTTGGGACCCCATGGAGCCATTTGTAGGTGATAGGGACACTTTATTTTAATTAAGTTCAAATGAGTACAAAAATGACATAAGCATATATCTTTTAGCAAAACAATTTTTAAATAGGGTCATATATGTTGGAATTTCTACTATAAATATTAATTACAAAGATAAAACGATTTCATACCTAATTATATTTTATTTATTATTTTTATAGATTACATAATTTAATTTATTTATGACACAATGATGATGCAGTAATTACCATAATAGTGAAAATTTAAAATAATTGTTATTATAAATACCCAAATAAATATAATTTGAGAATTTTAATGAATTACAATAATTTTATAGCATAATATGACATATTAGGATTGATTTAATTAACTTTGTTTGAAGTAATAATTCTGTTATGAGTTTCAAAAAAATCAACTATTAAATAGTGTCAAAATTGACATAAAAGAGTTTTAAAAAAAATATTATATTATTAATTGATATTAAATTCCTAAAAATCTATGGTTTTGCAAAGAGACTTATATTATGATATGTGTATCACTTGGGGGTATTTTGGATGTATATAGTATGTTTATTAACCATATAATATAAAAATACAAAGAGACATTGTAAAAGTGAAACTAATTAATTTAGAGTTAATATTTAAAGATAAGGTTAATATAGTAACCCAAACCTGTCTAAATTCTGTTGGTTGAATGTTTTTCGACCTATCCACACCTCAACATCTAAATAATCAACTTTTGAGCCATTAGAAACCGGATATGAATTTATTATAAATTAATATTTCTAGCTTTTCCAAAGGTGCCCCTCACCCCTCTTATAAAAGGGCACTCCTCCTTCTCATTTATTCACACCTTCAAAGCCTTTTGGTTCGGCCAAACACTTCCCAAATACTCTTAAAAATTTCCTAAATACAACCTAGAGTCCTTAGTTTGATCATAAAGCCAATCAAAGATCCCTTTTGATCAAATCAAAAGGAAGAACCCGAAGAAGAGGTAATGATATCACCACCCCTTTCCAAGTTACTTTCTTATTCCACTTCTTCTTCCTTTGTTATTACCATTCTAAAATAATAACTCCAGTATCATATATTTACTGTGATGTTATTATAAATATGGTACAACCATATTCATTATTCTATCCACCCTTTGAATAACATGTCACCATACGTGCGTACGTACGGCTTACCGTCTCCACGTCGTGGTGTAATTGTTATTCGATATATTATTATTTGGATGGGTATGATAATGATGTGTAACTCATGTAAATAATAAATATAACATGTTAATCATTCTGTATATATGATATACCATCCATTTATATATTATTTTAATATCAAAAGAATGATATTGTCACTCATGCATACGTACGGACTACCGTCACCATGAACGTGATGAGATTCATTCCGCATCATATCCATTCAAGTATAATTCTCATTTGATGATTAATAATAGAATCTAAGGACTTTATATCATTCTAGATATGATTAAGATACAAACTATCCATTAAAATCATGGCTTACATAGCAAAACATATAAAAGCAAACGAGTAAGTTAACACCCGAAACAACGATAATACTAAGATATTATTACCAAATCAATGTTAAAAGATAATATATGATATCATATTAATGTATATGATTCTTGTATAATTTAATAACAATTATTTCACCATTATACAGGAGGTTAACCTACCCCAACCAAGGAAAAGTACAAGGTAAGGTTTATTTCACAATCTCTTCATTATCCGAGGTTGTTTATACGTAATAATCTACTGGGATCTCTTTATCATCCACATCCATGTTTCTTAAAAATGTATTTCAAAACATTTTTACTATTTAAAGTAATATGGTTTAAATCCATTTATACCCTTTTTTTACTTTTTATAAGAGTTTTATAAAGGAATCATTCCGCCGTTTTCCAAACAAGGTGCTTTTTAACCTTTTCGACTGAATTAAGGTAAGAATGTTTTTCTTAACTCATACGGCGGGTGCGGTTATTTTCTGCCATTATAAAATCTTCGAAGCTTCCCTTACAAGCTTATAAGAATATTTTCAAGGAATTTTTTTTATTTTAATGTATGACACTTAAATGATTTCAAAATAGAAAGAGATATTTCTCTAAAAAGAGTTTTGATTTCATCTATGTCAACATCCTTTGATGGATTTTACACTTATTTGAAGTTGATTTATTATGATACAAAACTTATATATTGTATTGATGGTTTTGTTATATGTTTGACTATGGATGTGCTATTTTTATACCATTCATAGCTTATGGTGAAAGTATTGACATTTCATATGCTAGTTTTAAAACGAATGTTAATGTTATGTTTAAACCTTTTCATATGGGAGTGCATTAGACTCAATATGTGATGGGTGGAGCCCGCTATAGCTCCTCGATTCATCGATAGGTATCATGAGACAAACTAGTGTCCTAGCACAAGGCCTTGGCAAAATCTTATATGTTGTCTTGGCACGAGGACTTGGCTATGTGGTTATGATAGTCTGGCATTATGCATTCCATCATTATGAAAGTGGTTATTGATATTGCATGTGATTATTCGATTAGTAAAATATCCATGTGAATAAGTAAATGGAATTATTTCATTTTACTTTTTCCATACTATGTTGAAGTTCAAGTTTAATAGGCTTTTGTTTTAGTTATACATTGCCTTAAATGTTTATGCTTATTTTTGAATGTTTCCTCTATATTGTTATCTTTACTGGGCATTTGAGCTCACCCCTTTTCTATGTTTTATTTTTCCCAGGATGTGAAGAAGTAAGTTATGAGTGACCTACAGGGATTTTATGAGGGGATAATAGTGTGGACTATGGAGACATTATGTTGTTGTTGTAGTTTTTCACTTTATGATGTAATGTAAAACTTTATGAATATATCTAGTGTTTCCAAGGCTACTAAACCAATCGGTCTTTCGAGATTTGATCTTTCTTGTGATCATGCCAATGTTAGGTAATAATACACCGACTCTGGGTAACTAGGGTCGGGGCGTTACAATTTGGAGAAGAACGTGGTTAATCTAGGGGTTGAGACCAGGTTTCTCATTTCAATAGAGGAGAAATCCCAGCTCCTCTTGGGTGGAACGGAGATGCAAAAGGGTGGAGATGAGTTCTTACAAGTGTCTTGTCTCACCCATTGTTCGTTGAGCGAACGATTTACGATTATCTCCATCTCAAATAGTCTCAAGTGTATCTACTCTCAGAAGGACAAGAACCTGAGACATCAGTGATGCCTTGAATTCCTCCAGGACTGTGAATTAGAGATAGTTTATACTCGTGGGGAGGGGAACGTTATAGCAGATGCTCTTAGTAAGAGATCAGGCGTTTAGCTGCTAGTAGTGCTGAGACAGCAGCTGGCCGCGTTTCAGATATCCTTTCTGGATAGTGATTTTGTCTGCATGTGTAGAGCTAGAGATGGTTCATGATATGATGAAAAAGGTGCAAACCATCCAAGGGCGGATAAAGACTATACAGAGCAGAAAAAATTCCTATGCTGATAGGAGACAAGACCACTAGAGAACGAGGGTGGTGACCACGTCTTTTTACGGGTCTCACCTCGATGAGGTCTAAGGAGATTTGGCCAAGGTAGAAAGTAATCTCTGAGGTTCATCGGACCTTTCGAGTTCCTCAGTTGGGTTGGTGAGGTGGCATACCGTCTGTCCCTTCCACCTTAGTTGCACCGGGTGCACGACGTCATTCAGGAATCTCAGCTGAGGAGATGTGTGCACGACCTATCCATCATCATCGACCACAGATATATGGACACCAATGATGGGGAGACTTTCACGAGGTTCCATTAGAGGTTGAGGATCGATGTGAGCGGGTCTTATGAGGATAGTAGATTCCTGTTGTGGGCTTTCTTTGGCAGCACAGGAACCTCCAGGAGGGCACATGGGAGCTGGAGGCTCAGATGCATGCTCTGTACCTCCTATATTTTCTCCAGTTTGTTATGTAGATTTACGGGGATGTGAATACATGAGGTGGGAGTAATGTAATGACCCAAAAAATTCAATGAATTTTTTTTCTTAATTTATTTTGAATTTTATGAGTGTGCAGTTTCTGACAACACATGATTCCAAGGCCCGGTTTGTCCGGAAACAATTTCCGAAGTTCAGCTTGGGTATGTTCAATAAACGAACGAGCAGGATTTTCTATCTTTTGAACCGGTGCTTGGAATTGAAATCTGAGGGCACTGATGAACTCGCAACGCCGGTAATTGCTTAAGGGGACCTTTACCGCAATTACGTTTGTGCGGGTGGAGAAGTTAAAAATTGTGGATTAAATGGCGAATGAATAAAATTGTGAAAAAATTTTATTTTTAATTGTAAGGTGGTTTTATCCTACATGGAGAAGTTGGGGTGGAACTTAACTACCCATGTGAGGATAAATGTTAGGTGGGGCCCACACGATCCCCAAACTTTTACATTCACATAACTCACTTTAACTCTCATATACTCCCACCTTTAATTTTGAAACAAATACACTTCCTTATTAAATTTTCCAACCTACATTTAATTAATTAAGAGGATTTGTATTTTAAAATTTTAATGGCTTGGAAAGTTCAATTAAAATAATGTGGAAACTTATTTTAATTTGGTTGGAAATTGTGTTGGGAAAATATTTTGGAGAGAAAGCTCCAAAGATTTGAAGAACTTCTTCCTCCCGCGAAGAACGGTGTCTCTTCTTCGAAGAATACCGAGGTTCAATCTTCTCCGATGAGACACCGATGAACGAGCATGGATCGGTAGTGTGGTGCGGGTGCAACGAACTACGTTTACTCTGACATCTTCCTTGCATCAGATCTGATGAACGATGCGTGACACGAGGTAGGGGTTATTTCCTTTGTTCAAGTCCTATCATCGTCCTTAATTGTTTAAGATTTGGCCGAATGTAATCATTGAAACGGGAGGAGATCAGACCGCAAGAACACGGCCGATTCTCCTCTCCTCCACTTAGTTAATTTCATTGATGTTTGAGGTAAATGTGGCGCGGTGCAATGGCACCGCGTGGGGACGAAGGGGACCACAACCGAAGTGGGCCGCGGCAGCAGTGGGGGTATGCAGATCCATCGTGCCACACCGGAGAGGATGAGGAGGGCTGCAGAGTAAAATTTGGACCGCGGCGGAGGGGCGCGACACTATCGCGCTACACCCGAGCTTCAATGGGCCGCGGCCGCAGCGGGCCGCGGTGCAGTCGCGCCGCGCCGGTCGAACAAGAGCCGCGGACTAAGGCCACGATAGTCTTCAAAGGGGCAGCCATCAATGTCGGTCGCCGGCGCCACCTGGAGGCGGGACCCGAGGGGGTCCCTCGGTTACATAAAGGAAGGCCATTACGGCTGGCCGTTTCGAGGAATCTGGGGGAGTGTAACCCCCCCCTTCGACCAGTTTTGAGGGCGGACCCCACCAGGTCCACCATTTCTACAAATTGGGGGCGACGGCCCCTTTGCGTCCTGCTCGGCAGCGCTGAGCCGCGGCCGGCTTCCGAGCGAAGCCGCAGGCTGCACGGGCTGGGCCGGCCGCGCCCAGCCGTGCCAGGCCGCCAGCGTTGGGCCGGGCCACCCGGGTCGGGTTGGGCCACCAGCACCGGGCCGGGCCGCACCAGCCGGGCCGGGCCGCGCCCCATCGGGTCGGACCCAGACCCGGGTCGGTTCGACCCGCTTCGGGCCGACCCAGGGGGTATGGGGTCGGGTGGGACCAGGCCCAAACCCCCTATTTTCGGACCAGGTTCATTCAAACGTCCATATGTTGGGATACATATTTCTAATCGATGCACCATTAGTTGAATAGGGATCCATGGATCGATACGGTCATTTTGGTATATTACACTAAAGCTTTCTGCAAATATTGGGTATGGCCAGGTTGGTTCGAACCCGAAACCAATCGGGTCCTCGGAGCGGAAACACTTATAACTTGAGCTCCGGACGTCAGATTTATGTGCCATCGACTTTATTGGATTCCTCTTAATGAGATAGTTCTTTTGGCATACTTCACCTAAGGTTTGGACACCGTTGGAGTACGGTCGGGTTCGTTTTAGCATTGAAACCAACAGGGCCCCTGGAACGGAAAAGCCAATAACTTTTAGACAGGACGTCCATTTGAAAAACCATCAGCGGTGTTGGTAATCTCATTGAGAAATGGTCCCTTTGAGTATACCCTATTACAGTGTTCGGTACAGTTGAGATACGGTCGGTATGGTTTGTACATGAAACCAACCGGGCCCTCAGGACGAAAAGGCTAATAACTCACAGACCGGGCGTCCGATTGACGTGCTGTCTGTTGCGTTAAGACCCCTGTGACGAGGTGGTCAATTGTGAGACTTATTTGTTGGAATTAGTGACACTTGGAATGTCGACCAGTAGCTCGTGGAGAGGAACCTCTCAGAGACAAGCGTACGGAGTACGGTGACCTTTTAGTTGGATAAGACCAGATGACTGCTTGTCCGATTCGATTCGGAGTGACTAGTATAGACTAGTGGGGAGCACTACTATGTGAGGTGATATACCCATGTCTTAGGGGCACTAGTTTGTGAGGTGGCAGAAAAGCGGTACTCGACAGGAGGAGTACCTCTGTAGGCTTTGAGGGGGATCACTACTATGTGAGGTGGTAGACCCATGGCAGGGAGCACTACTTTGTGAGGTGGCAGACCTACGGTACTCGACAGGAGGAGTACCTCAGCAGTCTAATGTTAGTGAGTGGTTCCTCGGAGTCATGATAAGACTACTGTGCTCGATAGATGAGGAGTTCTCTAGAAGCCGTGTTTTCGTCATCGTGAATAAAAATCCTGGTTTTAGGTGAGTTAAAAACCTTTATGTTACCTCTTGATTGAGATGGGTCACTAGAAAACTTTGGTATATATATGGGAATATTCTTAAGTAGTGTTTATCCATTGATTTCATACCTATGTGTTTACCTCATGATTGAGATCAGTTACTTGATAACTTAGGTATACGTATGGGAATATACCTAAGTAAGGGTTATCTGTTGAAATCCTTCTTTGTGGTTATCCTTGTTGGATTTAGTGAGACCTTGAGGGTCTCGGGGTCCCTAGTGAGTATCGTTATATTCACCCCTACATGGTTTATGCCCGAACTTTGTTGTGTTGGATGCAGAAGACAGACAGCGCTGACGGAGGCCGAGTGGACGAGGACTCGAAGGCACCTGGAGGTAGACCTCACGACAAGTCGGTACGCGGAGGTGGACCTCCCGACGAGTCGGTACCCGGAGGAGGTTGACGGACGAGGGTGCTGAGGAGGCTATCTGTACCTACCATTCAGGTAGGATACGTGGTGGACGATCTAGGAGCTGTGCTATCTATACCTACCCTTCAGGTAGGATCTATGATTGATGATCCGAGAGCTGCTTGTCAGCTTCCAGCTATTTTGTCTTTTACCTTGTACTTTACAGTTGGGTTTGTATTTCCAGCCCCTTACTTTCAGCACTACTTTTGTTTTCAGTTTTACTTAGTGTTTTCTTCTGCTTGTACTCTGGTTGAATGTGTTTACATATTATAAATGAAATACCTTCCTAGTTATAAGGATTTACGCCTTTGGTGCTATCACCATCCCCTAGCCTATGGAAGGCGGGCTTCGGGTAGTCATGACACGGGCCCCGAGGACAGGTTGTGACAATTATTTCCATTGTTATGAGTGTAAATTGCATTGTTTTTTAGTATATTTTGACTGGCTATTTTTTCCACGCACATAGATCATGATTTCAACATTTACCAAATGAAATCCATGGTGTATATATAATACATATTTAATTTGTATATTTATTTAATGTAATCTAAAAAAATTAGTTATAGGAAATGTGATACGCTCTTTATAGAGATGGTAGGCCATATGTATGTAGGAACGTTATTTCCATTTTCATGTCATATTGAATGAAATAAAAATAAATTATATTCATATATTACCATTATTATATCATATTTAGGTCATATATATCACATATATTTATTAAAACCATCCTTAAAACATTCAATGTAAATCCGGAACAAATCAAATCGCTTCACGAGGCAGTAGTCTACCGTATAAGTCGATGATGTTATTACATTCCCACATAGTGAAAATCAAGAAGATTTATGTTATATAATAATTAAAGAAGCATGAATACAAAATAAATATAATAAATATAATATATAAACAATAAATACATCGTTATTTTTAACCTTGAAAGGTGGTAATGGAAGAACAAATGACATCGATTTGTGTGGCGATAGTCCTCCGTACACCCGAATAACGATTTCATATCCCTTTTTATAGAAGTATGTGAAGTTTTTGGTCATAAAATTAACATAAAAACATCTCATTATGTTATATATACTTATTTTATTATATAATCCTGATAAAAAATGAAATGATGGTTTGAGGGAGAAAATAACATAAAAATCCTTTTACAAAAACATTAGCACTTATTTAGTTATTATAATGAAACAATAGTTATTTGTAAGTTTTTCTTAAATAAATGTTTTTTGTATTATATTATATTATACAAATAAAAAATATAGAAAAATAACAAATTTTTTGTTAATAAATATTATTACACTAATTAAAAATGAAACCAATTAAAATTCCAAACACTAAAACTAGAAAAAAAATATAAAATATAAAATATAAAATGGTAAAAAATGGATCATGACAATATACTAGAATTATTTCCCCCACTGTAAACACTATAGAAAAGAAAAAAAATTAGGAAAAAAAATAAAAATTATATAAAATGGAAATATAAAACATTGAGAGGAATTGAGTTGAATATGGAGTGAAAGAGTAAAGTGGAATTTATTGGACGTAAAGAAGCCATTAAAATAGTAAAGTGACCATTGTAATAGTAAACAAACTTTTGTGAATAGTAACCTAGCCTTTAAGGAATATAAACCCAAATGTTGGAGTTGTAATTTTAAATAAAAATAATAAATGTTTATATAGATAATATTTATCATGATTAATTTTTCTAAATATAAATTTTATACTTCCATGAAAATGAATATAATGATTAAAAATATCAATGAAAATAGAATCACATTTAAAAGAAATTATATTTATCAATATTTTATAAAAATAGTTTTTTATATAAAATTCATAATTACATATTTTCTAAAATTATTTTTTGAAAAATTAATATAATTTTTTAAATTTGAACATCATAAATTTTGCAATGGTTATTTTTTGGTAATTTTCTGATATACTTCATTTTTAGGTGAATAGTTCAAGTATAGTTTTTTCACATAATCAACATATCTTAAAATACATAATTTTAAATTTAATAATGATGTAGTACTTTATAGATATTGAGTTTTGGCCATGATATATTTAATTTCAAAAATTTTCATTATAATATAAAAAAAATTAAATTACAAACCTAAAAAGAACTTTCCAAAACCTAAAGTGAAAAGTTATTTCTTAAAATAACCATTTTTATTTGTTTCTACTTTACTCTTTAATAAACTAATTAGTTAGAATTATAAATAGTATTTTAAGACTGAAACCAATTATATTATATTGATATATTATTTTTATTTTAAAAAATTCACTATTATATGTTTTACCTTTGATATTATATTTTATTCAATATTTTATTATAAAAATACCCTTCTCTTCAAGTATAGATAACCCTTCTCCCATTCCTTGGAAAGCACCCATACCACCTATTAAAAAGAATAAAACTTTTCCAAATCCTCTCTAATAATCACCTTAGTATAATTAGGGACATTCTGGAGAAATCCTCCTACAATCACTAGTGGAGTTATAGTGTCGTACAAGAGAAGCTACACCGAGGAGAGAGTAAGTCTTTATTAACTCTTCCCTCTTTTATTATTTTCTTTATTCCAATTCACAATTTCTTTCATAACTATATATTTTAAATTTAATTATTAAAGGAGTTAATAATAAATTAATTATGTTAAACTACTCTAATTATGATATTTATGAAATATATAAATTTCATATTTCCATTTCCTACTATTTTGATACCATCCCATTAAAGCTCAATTAACCACATAAAGAGACATTTCTAATAAACTTTTTATAACCACTGTAGAGAATCAACCCAAGATAGCCAAAATTTAGTGTCTAATACCATTACTTTGGGTTGTTTAAAAGGAATCAAATCCTTGAGGATGAACTATTTTAGTAGTGTTGGTAAACCAGACAAATAACCGAGTCTTATATTAAAAATAGATACACTAATTAGAACATAATTTGTTTTTCTCTTTAAATAAATAAAATCAAGTATAAATTTAATCTATCTAAGAAATAAATTCATATATATCATAGTATGATTCTTGGATTCTTGCGGGAAAAAACAAAATAAGGGTGATCTCAAATGATCAGTAAGGGAAGAATATACCAGAAGCAATAATGAATCAATGAGAGTAATAATTATAGAATGGAAAATAATGAAACACATATACCATGTAATCAAAAAAATGAGTAGGAAGTGCATAAACAATATGGAAAGGTAATAACTAGAAACAGATGCCATTTAAATAACCATATAAGTTAAAATAAATACAAAAACGGTAAGAAACTGAAATACAATTCATTTAATCAATGAACAAAAATGAAATATTTCCATACACATATCGATGTCGAATTATAGGGAAGAATAATGACTAAAACATGGCGAGTGAAATGCTTAATAATTGGTAATTATGTATAAGGAACATGAAAACATATACCATAAATACATTTCAAGAGATGGTTTAAAACCACAGATAGAACCCCATTTAATTTGAACAAATTGTTTGTCTCATGATAACCTACTAATGCATTACGGGGCTATATAAAATCTAGGGCCACCCATCATTTCCAGTCCAAATAATTCCACAAATCAATTAATCAAAACAAACAAATGTTTTATCACATATCCATATTGAATAAAAATACACAATTATTAATATTTCTGCAAAAAATAAAATAAATATCAATGTAAACACTGTATTTAAAATGGAATATAGTTCAGGATTTAGTAATATCCATGATAAATAAAATGGATAATTATGGTAAAATTCAAAGTTCAATGATCATAGGATATTGAATATTTAAAGGGGACTAAAAAATAAATCAGGTAATTGAATTTGAATACCATCCTTATCCAAATAAATAATAAACCATCCATAAGAATAATATATATGGAATTAATACAACCAATCCTATGTGGAGTAAAAATAAAGGGTTGTTATTATTGAAGAATAGAAATACTATAAAAAGATCTTTTAAAAACATTATTCGAGAAAATATAATTTCATTATGATTTTATTTTTGAAAAACGTTTCTTTGAAAATAAATTTTGAATAAAAATTCTTCCCAAATTACCTTTTAAACATGCAAAGGAATCTTCTTGGAAATGACGACGATTAAATGCGAACTTGCCGAATGAGGTAAAAGGAAATTATTTTTTGCATGGTAAAAGATTTGGAAAATAACTTGTTTGGAAAGAGACAAAAATTTTCCTTCTAAAACATTATTAAAAGACACTTTAGGTAAAAATGTCTTAAAAAATCTGGTTAAAAGACTTTTGGAAAACATTTTAATAAACATGGTTTCTAGAGGAAGATAAATCATCTAACTAAAGAGAGAAATGAAGTTGTGTTTTAAAAAACATTTTGAGTACCATAGAATATAAAAATTGTACCAATACTAGAAAATGACCATGATTACGAGAGGATAATGTAATTGTTTATTTAACAATGGTCATATTATTTCCTCTAATGGAAATACCATTGAAAGATAATTATATTAGTCTTGAGGAAAATAATCTTTAAACAACCCAAAGTGTCCCTTACCAGTTTGAAACTTTTTAAATCATAATCCTCATGAGGGAATAATATTTAATTAATGTTTTCAATAACATTATGATTAAATTTTTCATTATATAATATATCAAAATGGTCAGTAGATACACCACAAAAAACAAGTTAATGGTGAACACGACATTTATCCCACGAATGTCAAAAGTGAGATGAAAATCCCTTATTTTTGTATGACTTGTCTCGCGTGTCTTTATATTTTTGAATTTCCATATTATGTTAATTATTTACATGAATTAAAACCATTTTCATGTTTATCTCAACTTATATTTTACTTATTACCATGTTTTATAAAACTGCTAAAACAATTAGGTATATGTTGGGTGTTTTGACCAAATTCGGTTTATGTGTCCAAAAAAACATTGGTAGATAAAATACGGTCAATGTGTTAATTATTTAATATATAAAAAATAATAATAATGAAATAATTACTAAATTTATAAATATATTATATTTTTAAAACTAATAATTAAATATGGTTATAAAAAATAAACTAACATTACACTCATGGAGACTGTAGGTCGTACGTACGTGTAACACCCTGAGATTTTATGAAAAATATTATTTTTAATTTTATTAATGTCTTGTGTTTTACGCTACACCAAAAGGATCTTGCACAACACACATCCTTGACTTGACTTGCATTACACGCAATCGCGACCTTCCTCGATAGCGTGTGTAGTACGCAATACCGAGTTTCACTAAACAACGATATGCTATTAAAATATTATTAAAACTAGCCGTTATGAATAGTAATAACCACTTTTTGAAATTTTGAATTTTTTTTTCAAAATGGACTTCATTTATGGATTTGGAATATCGAAAGTAGCTTATGGTGATATTTTGGTACTTTTCGGATAACTTTCATTTTCTGATGAATAGTGAAAATTACTAAATTTTAATTAAAAACAACCTTTTTAATAGAAATAATTAATAGTGATAAATTATTAATTTTATTGGTTTCAAAGTATATTTAGAATATATTTTTACAATTTAATACAATGTTGGTTATTGGATGTAATTTCACATTTAAACCAGACATAAACAACTGTCAATCTTTTTATAGTTATTATCTCTTAAGAACACGCTATTTGTTTTGACGACGGGAATTAATTTTTAAATTAATTAATGCAACTGATATGTTTTGAATTTGGTAAAATAGACATCATTTTTGAATTCATAATATCAAATATATCTTAGGCCTAATTTTTGGTATTTTTCTGAAAACTTTCGATTTTTGATGAATAGTGAAACCACTAAGTGGTAGTTAAAAAAAACTGAATTTTTCATAAAACTTAATTTTACCGCTTCTGTGAGTGGAATTTCGAAAATCCAAGAGACACGGTTAATATCAAAAAATAAAATTTGGTTCAATGAGATGAAAATAATTTTTGGTGAATAGTAAATTTTTACTTTTTTTACCATGGTTAAAAGTAAATAGGATAATTAAGGGTAAAAATGATATTATTATTACCCTAAAAAATGTCCTAATTATATTGGACAACTGTAATTAGAACAAAAACAACCATAGGAATAAAATATGACCATTTAGGCCCACTTGAATTAGATTAGAACATTTATTATTAATTTCTTTAAAGAAGGGTTAAAATAGTTAAAATCAAAGTTTAATAAGTAAATCATTTTTAATATGGGGTTATACATAAGATAAATTCGGCTATAAATATTCATTAGAAAGCTAAAACGATTTCCTACATAATGATATTTTATTTTTAATTTTTAGACTTTATATTAGTTAATTTATTTATGACACAATGATGATCCAGTAATTATCTTATTAATGAAATATTGACATAATTGATGTTATAAATACCCAAATAAATGTAATTTGAGACTTTTTATGAACTAAACTAATTTTATAGGTTAATATGACATGCAAGTATTGATTTAATAAACTTTTTTCTAACTAATCATTCTTTTATGATTTTCACAAAAATCAATTACTAAAGAGTGTTGAAATTTACATAAAATAGTTTTTAAAACAAATATTATATTAGTAATTGTTATTTTATTCTTAAAAATATATAGTTCAGAAAAATTACTTAGATAAGGTTATATATATTAATAATAAACAACTTGAGGTTCTTTGGGCTGCTTAGAGTAAGTTCATTAACCTTATAGTATTAGAACACAATAAGACACGGTAAAAGTAAAATTATTTAATTTAATGTTAAATCTAAATGATAAGGTTAAAATAGGAACCTAAACTTGTCTAAATTATATTTGATGAAAGTATTTCGACCCATACCTACCTTTTCTTCTAAATAAATCAATTTTGAGCTATTTAAACCCGAATTTTGATTTGTAATAAAATAATATTTTTAGTTATTCCAAAGGTGCCCCTCTCCTCCCTTATAAAAGGGCACATCCTCCCTCTCTTCCTCACACCACTTTGAGCCTTCAAGCACGGACAAACCCAGCCATATTCTCTTCTCTACTTCCCTAGAAACATCCTAGAGTTTCTGGTTTTCCTCAATGACCAATTTTAGTGCCCTAAAATGAGGTCTCAAAGAGGCGCTTCAAAGAAGAGCTAATGCCTGTTACCGATTCTTTCATCTTTATTTCTTCTTCCACTTATTCTTATTTAGTAGTTTAATCATGAAGTAATAACATCAGTCTCAATCATAAACTGATATGTTATTATATGTATGAAACAACCCTATTTCACCATCTATCCATCTTACGGAAAATGAAATCACCGCCCATTTGTACGTACGGAATAACGTCTCCACGTCGTGGTGTAATCTATTTTCCCCCACCACCTTACTTGGATGGGTATAATGATATAAATAATTACTATATATAATTATTGTAAAGTGATATTGATTCTGAAATAGTATAAATACACTCCAATACAATTCCACGATCAGGATAACGATATCATCGCTCGTGCGTATGTACGGGCTACCGTCTCCACGACGCGATGAGATTCAATCTCCACGTTAACCATTCATTAATGATTATAAAGTATATATAATAATTAATAATGAAATATATGACATAATAATGATTCTGGATTTATGTGTATATATATGTTTGTTATCTACTTAATTCCATTCAACTCAATAAGGAAAAGAAAACAGCGTTCATGCATACGTACGGTCTACCGTCTCCATGAACGGTGTATTTCTTTCCATTTACTGATCTATTATATATATATACATATTCTGAATATATATTATATATAAATCATGTTTTATATTCTGGAATTAAGTAATCATGATCTAAGTAATCATATGAATAATTAGAAGTCAAAACACGGACGACAAATGGAACGATTTTACCCAAAACGCTCTTTAACATGGAATTTACAAAAGAATGGGTAATATAAAGTCATAAGTGAACCATATATGGTATCATAACAATGCTTATGATTCTGGAATAAGTCAATGAAATTATTTAAATCATTATAAAGGAGGTTCAGACACATACGAAGCAAATCGGACCTAAGGTAAGGGAAATATCACAATCTCATTTTTATCCGAGATTGTTTATAGTTTGGCATTTACTGGGGTGTATTTTATCATCCACATCCATGTTTCCTCAATATGTAATATTATTTCCATTCACATACAATTTTTTAAATCCTATTTTACCCTTTGTTGAGTTTTTAGTAAAAGATATGAAAGTAATCTTTTGTCATTTTTTGTATGAGGTACTTTTTGACTCTTTCGACAAAAGTACGAGAAGAATGTTTTTTTAACTTATACGGCATGAATGGATTTTTAAAACATTATTTCCAAGAAGCTTCATTTACAAGTTTTCAAGTTGATTTTTAATCAAATTATTTTAGTTTATAATTTTATGACATTTTATGATGGGAAAAGTGTTTTTGAAGTAGAAAGGATATTTTCCTCAAGAATGGAGTTCAAGTGTTTTATCAAAATTATTTTCCATCTAAGATAATATAGGGTTCTGTTTCCATATCTATTATTACATTGATTTGATTATTTTGTGATGGAATTATTTTATGAATCCCTTTATCTTATATGAATTATTTTATGATGTCATGTTGTTTAAGAATCCCATTTTTATTACATAGGTTATGCAATGATGTATGATTTATGATTTTGTGGAACACATAAGAATGGTATCATTATGAGATGGGTGGGACCTATATCTCCCTACAATGCATTGGGTAAAGATTTTATATCTCATGAGATAGACATGGCTGGAATGGTAGGTTATACCGGTTCAGTGAAGCTGGACTGAAACGAGGATTGAACTCGGCTCAGAAAGGGACTTTGTCCACTAAGATAATCTTGGAAATGAGTCTTGACTAATAAGAAATGATTCTCTATGATTATGTGTGTATGACACAAAGTCTCATGTTTTAAGTTATGATTATTGGGATTACATTTCACTACTATGATTTATCCCATGTTATGAAATTATGATCTCTTTTGTAGGTTAATATTTCCCAAAGATATGTTCTTATGAATATGACGTGGTTGATATTTTCTTTTGTTTACCCTTACTGAGAATTTGAGCTCACCCTTTTATGTTTTCTTTTCCCCAGGACATAAAGAAAGGATTTAGGTTTTAAAAAAATAATATCTTTATGGGAGATGTTGAAGGTCTTTCACCACGATTAGAAGATTATATTCTGAGTTTCCAAAGACACTAAACTATTACGGTCCTTGTGTGTGTGTTTTTGTTATGTACTAAGTATTCCTCAAAAGTAATGTAATGCCCATGTACGTTAAGCTTCGGGTCTCTACAGTTGGTATCCGAGGAAAAGTTTAGTCAACCTTTGGAAATTAGGATGCGAAAACGTTAGTAAGATCTCTAGAGATATTTCTAAGGTATGTCTAGGGATGTACCTAAGGATAAGTATACGTATAGGATTTAGTCCTAGAACTATGGTAACGATATTAGATTAAACCAAAGATGTTAGATATTGAAGTTACTGCCCCTTTATTATGATGTTTTCCTCTCACACTATTCTTTTTTGGTTTTAGATGATGGCTGGAACCCGAAGGAACCGTGTTGATCAATGCAATGGACAATGCAACGATTTTCCTCCTGAACAAACAAATTTTATGGGAGATGGAGTACAAAATATTATTGCTATACTTACACAAGCTATGAATCATTATGTACTTCCAAATGAGAAGAGAAGGGAACAATATTCTATTGGGTCCTTCATGAGGCAACATCCACCTTCTTTCAGTGGGTCTTCTGATCCACTTGTTGCTGAACAATGGATTAGTACTACTGAAAAGATATTTTCAGTTTTTCAATGTTCTGAACATGATAAAGTAATCTTAGCAGTGTATTATTTGAAAGGTGATTCTGATCAATGGTGGAATGTTATCAAGAATATGAGGCCAAGAGATTAAATTGAGTCCATGGAATGGGACGAGTTCAAGAACTTATTTTTCAATAAGTACTTCCCTCGTATTCTTCGAACAAAGATGGAGAAGGAGTTTCTTGAAATAAAGAAAAAGTATGATGAATCTTTTGGTATATACGAAGCGAATTTTACAAGGCTTTCAAGGTATGAATCTGGATTTATCATCCAACCTGAATGTAAAGTTGATCGATTCTTCAGTGGCTTAAAACCAAATCATCGAAGGGAATTAGCTATAAGAGACTTCAGTAGCTATGAAGAAATTGTGCGTTGTGCTATCAAGGTAGAAATGGATGTTGGTTTTACTTATCCATATCATTGTTTTGACAAGAAACGAAATATGGAGTTCGAGGAGAAATATCAGAATAATGGTGAAAAGAAGATGAATGTTCCCTTATGCTCAAATTGTGGAAAGAAGCTTAGTGGAGATTGTCTTAAAGGGACTAGAATATGTTTTAAGTGTGGAAAAGAAGTTCATCGAGTAGCTGAGTGTCGAAGTAATGGAAAAAGGGTTTCTAATGATGTGAATAAAGAAAAGTCTATAGAGAATGCACCAACAACACTTCAATGCTTCAAGTGAAAGGAAATGGGGATTATGCTAATAAATGCCCTAATCCAAGGGTTAGTGATGATCGACATGAGCAACCACTTAAGGAAAAGGACAAAGGGAGGTCACATGCGATCACTATTGGCGATGTTGAATATGAAAATGATGTGGTGGAATGATTAAGTGTTTATGTAATGAGATTCTAGAATAATGTTGTATATAGTATCGTGGAATATTGGAATATTTATGTTTTGGTCTATTATGGTTTTCAATAATTTTATGGCATCGGTAACCATGAAAAGTGATTGAAATATTTTTGGAAAGAAGATGATATGCACATAATGAAGGGATAAAGAGAATCTAATATGTTTGATAGTATTCATGAGCTCATGATTGATATAAGGACTAAGTGATATCATGGTTTGAGGATATAGAATTTTGAGGATTTTGGTATGTGGAAAGTGTTAACTTTTAACTGCATTCATGTTTTCACTAAGGTTCAATAGAATATATGATCAAGGTATTCACATGTTTGTAATTTGACCAACAAGATATATCTTATGATATATGGGGGATAAAGGATGGCATTCACGTGATCATTTTCTTTATACTATGAGCTTGGACCGAAGTAGTTTAGATAAGCCTAAATATTGGAATGGATTATGTTGGACATAAGTTAGTATTGTTTAAGGATAAAACTTTTTTGATATTGTTGATGGGATGTTATAGTAATATAGCTTTAGAAAAAGGACAACCTGCAGGATGGGCGACAACCCATGGCGTCGGACAAGGCTGTGGGAATCGAACCCACAACCGAAGTGCGACTGGCCTTTATCGCCTACCACTGGCCTACAGGAAGTCCCTGTTTAGTAGAAACTAGTTTTATTATACTAAGCAGTATGATATATGAAGTATAAGTCCATTTTAGGAACCATATATGATTAATCTCACTATAGATGGACTTATGTATTTTATGATAACTTTTCTAACCTTTTGTTTGAGACAGATGCAATGACCCATCATTCTATCACATGATTTGCCAACACATCACGAATAACAAATTCAACATCATTTATTTAAGAGATGAAGTGGAAATTGTCCAAAGAACGACAAACTGTGAGACTATACGAAAATCACGAAAGTATTTCTTCTAATTCCAATTTCATAAACTTTAGGGAAATGATCTTGAAAACCAAAATGTTGTCCTAGTGCTCTTATATATAATGAATCAGATGATACCTTAGATCGTCACAAATTTATGGCTTTGTGATTGCTGGCTTTTCCATAGCCATGTTCTCTACCACTCTCCATCAGAACATGATGGTTAGATTTCTCTTCCATATCCATATTGTCACCTATGTGGAAACCCAGTGATTAGTTTATTTGGGTAACTGTTACGTTTCATACTTTTGTTTTTAAAGATTGGTTTTGGTATTCTTTTTTACGATGTGGGATTCTATTAAAGAAACTTTCGAATAGTAAAGCATTTATAACCCCGATGAATTTCGAGGGCGAAATTCATTTTAAGGGGGGTAGAATGTAACACCCCGAGATTTTATGAAAAATATTCTTTTTAATTTTATTAATGTCTTGTGTTGTACGCTACACCAAAAGGATCTTGCACAACACGCATCCTTGACTTGGCTTACATTACACGCAATCACGACCTTCCTCGATAGCGTGTGTAGTACGCAATACCGAGTTTCACTAAACAACGATATGCTATTAAAATATTATTAAAACTAGCCGTTATGAATAGTAATAACCAATTTTTGAAATTTTTTAATTTTTATTTTTCAAAATGGACTTCATTTCTGGATTCAGAATATCAAAATTAGCTTAGGGTGAAATTTTGGTACTTTTCGGATAACTTTCATTTTCTGATGAGTAGTGAAAATTACTAAATTTTAATTAAAAACATCCTTTTTAATAGAAATAATTAATAGTGATAAATTATTAATTTAATTTGTTTTAAAGTATATTTAGAATATATTTTTACAATTTAATAAAATTTTGGTTATTGGATGTAATTTCACATTTAAACCAGACATAAACAACTGTCAATCTTTTGATAGTTATTATCTCTTAAAAACACGCTATTTGTTTTGACGACGGGAATTAATTTTAAATTAATTAATGCAACTGATATGTTTTGAATTTGGTAAAATAGACATCATTTTTGAATTCATAATATCAAATATAGTATAGGCCTAATTTTTGGTATTTTTCTGAAAACTTTCAATTTTTGATGAATAGTGAAACCACTAAGTGGTAGTTAAAAAAACTGAATTTTTCATAAAAGGTAATTTTACCGTTTCTGTGAGTGTAATTTCGAAAATCCGAGAGACACGGTTAATATCAAGTACTAAAATGTGGTTCAATGAGCTGAAAATAATTTTTGGTGAATAGTAACTTTTTACTTTTTTTTACCATGGTTAAAAGTAAATAGGGTAATTAAGGGTAAAAATGATATTATTATTACCTTAACACATGTCCTAATTCTATTGGACAAGTGTAATTCGAACAAAAATAACCTTAGGAATAAAATATGACCATTTAGGCCCACTTGGATTAGATTAGGACATTTATTATTAATTTATTTAAAGAAGGGTTAAAATAGTTAAATCAATGTTTAATAAGTAAATCATTTTTAATATGGGGTTATACATAAGATAAATTCTGTTATAAATATTAATTAGAAATCTAAAAAGATTTCCTATATAATCATATTTTATTTTTAATTTTTAGACATTATATAATTTAATTTATTTATGACACAATGATGATGCAGTAATTATCTTATTAATGAAATATTGACATAATTGATGTTATAAATACCCAAATAAATGTAATTTGAGACTTTTTATGAACGCCACTAATTTTATAGGTTAATATAACATGTTATTATTTATTTAATTATCTTTGTTCAAAGTAATCGTTCTGTTATGATTTTCACAAAAGTCAATTACTAAATAGTGTCAAAATTGACATAAAATAGTTTTTAAAACAAATATTATATTAGTAATTGTTATTTTATTCCTAAAAATCTAAGGTTCGGCAAAATGAGTTAAATAAGGTTATATATATTAATAATAAACAACTTTGGGTTCGTTTGGCTGCTTATAGTATTTTTATTAACCTTATAGTATAAGAACACAAGAAGACACGGTAAAAGTAAAATTATTTAATTTAATATTAAATCTAAATGATAAGGTTAAAATAGGAACCTAAATTTGTCTAAATTATATTGGATGCGAGGATTTAGACCCATCCCCACCTTATATTCGAAATAAATCAATTTGTATCTATTTAAAACCGAATTTGTATTTATAATAAAATAATATTTTTAGTTATTCCAAAGGTGCCCCTCTCCTCCCTTATAAAAGGGCACCTCCTCCCTCTCTTCCTCACACCACTTTGAGCCTTCCAGATCAGCCAACCCCTGCCAAATTTCCTTCTACACTTCCCAAGAAACATCCTAGAGGTTCTGTGATTCCTCAAAGACCAATTTTAGTGCCCTAAAAGGAGGTCTCAAAGAGGCGCTTCAAAGAAGAGGTAATGCCCGTTATCGATTCTTTCATCTTTATTTCTTCTTCCACTTATCCTTCTTTAGTTGTTTCATCATGAAGTAATAACATAAGTATCAATCATATACTTATATGTTATTATAAGTATGAAACAACCCTATTTCACCATCTATCCATCCTACAGAAAATGAAATCACCGCGCGTGCATACGTACGGAATACTGTCTCCACGCCGTGGTGTAATCTATTTTCCCCCACAACCTTACTTGGATGGGTATAATGATGTAAATAATTACTATATATAATTATTGTAAAGTTATATTGATTCTGAAATAGTATACATACACTCCAATACAATTCCACGATCATGATAACGATATCATCGCTCGTGCGTATGTATGGACTACCGTCTCCACGACGCGATGAGATTCATTCTCCACGTTAACCATTCATGAATGATTATAAATTATATATAATAATTAATAATGAAATATATGACATAATAATGATTCTGGATTTATGTGTATATATATGTATGTCATCTACTTAATTCCATTCAACTCAATAAGGAAAAGAAAACAACGTTCATGCGTACGTACGGTCTACCGTCTCCATGAACGGTGTATTTCTTTCCATGTACTGATCTATTATATATATATATATTCTGAATATATATTATATATAAATCATGTTTTATATTCTGGAATTAAGTAATCATGATCTATGTAATCATATGAATAATTACAAGTTAAAACACGGACGACAAATGAAACGATTTTACCCAAAACACTCTTTAACATGGAATTTACAAAAGAACGGGTAATGTAAAGCCATTAGTGAACCATATATGATATCATAACAATGAGTATGATTCTAGAATAAGTCAATGAAATAATTTAAATCATTATACAGGAGGTTCGGACACATATGAAGCAAATCGGACCTAAGGTAAGGGAAATATCACAATCTCATTTTTATCCGAGATTGTTTATACTTTGGCATTTACTGGGGTGTATTTTATCATCCACATCCATGTTTTCTCAATATGTAATATTATTTCCATTCACCTACAATTTTTTAAATCCTATTTTACCCTTAGGTGAGTTTTTAGTAAAAGATATGAAAGGAATCTTTTGTCGTTTTTCGTACGAGGTACTTTTTGACTTTTCTGAAAAAAGTACGAGAATAATGTTTTTTTAACTTATACGGCTTGAATGGATTCTTAAAAAATTATTTCCAAGAAGCTTCCTTTACAAGTTTTCAAGTTTATTTTTAATCAAATTCTTTTAGTTTAGAATTTTATGACATGTTATGAAAGGAAAAGTGTTTTTAAGTAGAAAGGATATTTTCCTCAAGAATGGAGTTCAAGTGTTTTATCAAAATTATTTTCCATCTAAGATAATATAGGGTTCTGTTTACATCTCTATTATTACATTGATTTGATTATGTTGTGATGGAATTATTTTATGAATCCCTTTATCTTATATGAATTGTTTTATGATGTCATGTTGTTTAAGAATCCCATTTTTATTACATGGGTTATGCAATGATGTATGATTTATGATTTTGTGGTACACATGATAATGGTATCGTTATGAGATGGGTGGGACCTATATCTCCCTCCAATGCATTGGGTAAAGATTTTATATCTCATGAGATAGACATGGCTGGAACGGTAGGTTATACCGGTTCAGTGAAACAGGACTGAAACGAGGAGTGAACTCGGCTCAGAAAGAGACTTTGTCCATTAAGATAGTCTTGGAAATGAGTCTTGACTAATAAGAAATGATTCTCTATGATTATGTGTGTATGCCACAATGTTTTAAGGTTTAAGTTATGATTATTTGGATTACATTTCACTACTATGATTTATCCCATGTTATGAAATTATGATCTCTTTTACAGGTTAAGATTTCCAAAAGATATGTTCTTATGAATATGACTTGATTGATATTTCTTTTGTTTACCCTTACTGAGCATTTGAGATCACCCTTTTATGTTTTATTTTCCCCAGGACATAAAGAAAGGATTTAGGTTAAAAAAGAAGATCTTTATGGGAGATGTTGAAGATCTTTCACCACGATTAGAAGATTATATTTCGAGTTTCCAAAGACACTAAACTACTATGGTCCTTTTGTGTGTGTTTTTGTTATGTACCGAGTATTCCGTAAAAGTAATGTAATGTCCATGTACGTTAAGCTTCAGGTCTTTACAGTAGGCATGAGTAACGTTCCCATTTTTTAATGATTATTATGGAAAGAAGGTAATTAATACCATATATTTCAATAATTATATATATATAATATATAAAATAATATTTAATAATTTATACTTATATATATAATTTTTGTGATGTAAAAGGAATCACATCGTGTCGTAGAGGTGGTAGTCAACACATCCATGAATTACGTTATCACTTTGTGTGTGAAAGGGGAATAAAGAATATGATATAAATATATATATAGAAAGGTAATTATGTCATGAATATAAAATATTTGTTTCTTATATCCCATATTTTTAATTAAAACCATCTTATATACATTCCAGGGATCATGTGAATGAATCACATCGCTTTGAGGGGGAGGTGGTCAATTCTTCCACAAACAATGCTATCAATTTTACATAAAAAAGAAAATTATAAATATATGTTAATAAAAATAATTCAATAAGATTAAATAAATAATAAATATAATTTATAAAATATATAAATAGAGTATACATTATAATGGACACTATTTGAGGCGGTAAATAAAAAATGAACAATCATCATTTTGTGAGATGGTAGATCACCATACACATAAACAGTATGTTTGTAACCCATTAGATGGTGGTGTGTGTATATTTTGATATAAATATTAGTCTAAAAACTTACTATTATATTTATGATGATATATGGTTTTTATTAACATTGAATAATAATAGTTGATGGGGTAGAGAATCAAAATAAAACTAAAGAGCTTAAGAAAAGATGTTACATCTCAATCGGGTAATTTCTGTTGGTTTGATCCAAATGGATTACTTGGATTGATTAATCCCTAAGGTGGGGATTTTAGTTTTAGGGGATTTAGTTTTAGGAGATATATTTCCATATCATGGTCTATCCAATGTGTATTGAGAGTTGTGAGGAAGCGGGAGGAGAGGAGACCTTGTTATAGTGGAGGAGGAGTGACACTCTAGTAATAGTTTTACACAAGAATTCCATACCCATTTTTTACATTAAAAGTGGATCAAATAATAAACTTAATTAATTAAAATGGAGTATAAGGTTTAAATATGAGGTTAAAATGTCGTTTTTACAGGTTTCTCAGTCATTTGGGCTATTAAGGTTGAGGTTTTGTCCCTTATTAAGCTTAAGTTATCCATAATAATTCGAATTAATTATAATAACACTGAGTAACATTTCTGGTCAAAAACTAAGTTGAACATATAATAAATTATAAAATATGATTATTAAAAATATAGAATTAATTTTTTCAAATTCCAATAATATATGTGGTAGAAAATAACTTAAATTTAATTCACAGACAAGACGATAATGCAGGTTTTAAGGTAAAAACAACCAAATATTTACAATGTTTTTTATTAGTTAATTTCAAATTGAAATTTATTAAAATGAACTATAATGGATTAATTGAAAAAATATTATCAAATTAAACTTTTAACCAATCAAAATTAAAGTTTATACTTACCAAAAATTTTTATGAAAAAACAGTTTTTAATAAAATTTCAGTAACTTTCACTATTCATTAAAAAACGAAACTTCACAGAAAAATAACAAAAATTTTCCCTAAGAATATTTTTATGTTTCTATTACCGGAATAATTTTTATTTTGACATATTAAATTTATAAATGGTTAAAAAATTAAATTTAAAATTAGGTTTCAATCAAAATGTGGCAAAACTACCTTTATAAAAATATGGTATTTCATGTGTAATATTTAGTTCATTAATATCTTATACTTATCAAATATTTTTGATGAATATGAAAAATATTTAATATTATATATAACATATATATTTCATTAATATCAATAACTAATTGTAATTAATAAAAAGTATTAAGAAAAAATGCCTTTTGCAGCCTAATAATAACAATATTTTTTTTATATTCAAATAGTTTATATTTTCATTTATAATTAACTGGTAACCTATAAATTAATTTAATATTTTTGTAAACCATATATTTTTATAATTTATTTTATACTATTCATAACCTCTCACACAACTTCTAGGTTATGTATTTTTAAAATAAAGAATAACATTTTAATAATATATTATTATTCGGTAAAACTCAGTCTTGCATGTAAGAAAAGCTATTGGAGGGACTCATTGTTGTGGGAGACATACGATAAATCAGTGTCACATTAATTGAAAGCTATAAAATATAATAAATTAATTTAAAAGATTAAATATTTTATAAATTCTTGGGATATTATATTTCCTTACGCACATAGTGTTGCATGTCACACACACTATGAAATACAATGTTCCTACTTCAGATTTTTGGGCATTTACAACCACCTTCATAGATAGATAATATTAATTATAAAAAATATTTAAATAATAAATTACATGTATTATAATCATATAAAGTTAATAATATTTTTCTTTTAATTAATTTGAATAAAAAATGAAAAACCAAAGAAAAACGAGAAAGGTTTAGGAAGAACATGATATCAAAACGATTCAATTTTTTCAACGGAAATTAAGATGTACAATAAAATTGTTATAACTGATAAATAGTTGTATAAATGAAAATAATTAAATTTTGGGTAATTTTTTTGTTAAATATATATTTATTATTTAAGGGGTATAAAAGCAATAAAATAGTGCATAAATTTTGTTAAAGGGATTATCGATCCCAACTTATTTTTATTGGGTTATCCCTCCTTAAAAACTTATTTGGTATAAATACTTATCTGTTGTTAATTAATTATAATTTAATCATTATCAACTTTAATTTTAAGGATATACATGTTTCTTACTTGAAATTCTGTCATATAAAAAGATTTTAAAAAATAAAACTTGTTTCCAAAAAATATCTATAACCCCAATTGAGTTGTTTCTTATTCCATATAATAGATGATTCTTATACCAAATAGTTTTTTTTTCATTCAGGGGAAAAAAATTTATTTATAAAATAATGATTTATGAAAACCATATAAAACCCATTTATTTCCCGGGATTAATTCATGACTTTGATTTTAATTTGTTGTAAGTGAATTGCTTGATTATATAAATGTTATGATGTGATAGGTGGGACCAGAATTATATTTCCCTCCAATGCATTGGGTAATGTGATTTATCTCATGAGATATTGTGAATTATATTTGAACATGATGATAAATTTTTTAATGACAATGATTTAATTATCATGATCATATGATATGCTTGAACATGATTCTAACTTTATTCAGAACTTTGGGTGGCACTTGATCACTACAAAATGATGTTTCATTTTTATTCATTTCCACATTCCATGAACTTAGAAGATGATTACCTTATGTAATTTTTGATAATACTATTCTTATGATTTGATGATGATTATAATTCTATTCCATGTTATATTGATTCATTTCCCTTATTCATTATCTTACTGGAATTTTAGCTCACCCATTTCTTTTATGTATATCATGATGTGACTACTTTTATGTAAAAGAACATGAGGGCCATGATGAAGATATAGAATAAGAAATTAAATAATGTTTACATTTTTTATGTAATTTTTTTATATGAGCCTAATTTCCCAAGATAGTAAACCTTTTGATATTAGATTTTTATCACTACTATGTTGTTTCTCTTAAAAATGATGCAATAGACATGTATGAAAACCTGGGTCGCATAGGTTGGTATTAGAGCATGGTTTAGTTAATTTGGGAATTAAGATTATAAAATATTAGGTATAATCTATAGGATAATAATAAGTATATATAAATATATAATAAACATTTTTTAGAAAACTTATAAACATAGGGATCCGATAAGATATGAATTTATTGTAAATTGTGTATAATAATACATTACTTATTTTTTTTTGACTTACATTTTTCTCAAACCATTTCTATATTATAAAATGGTGGGAACTAGGAAAAACTAGTCCAAAAACTCGTGTGAGGGACAACAAAACTATTGTCTGAACGATATACCCAATTCCATGGGTGGTCGAGTTCAAAAATTCATGGAAATTCTTACCCTGTTGAATCCGGATATGAATAATAACCTCAACCACGTGGAACATACTCATTAACCAAAGAAGGACCAATTAGAAATTGACTCCATTATACAGAAATTACCACCACCATTTAGTGGAACTTCCAATACACTTTTCATGGAATGGTTGTAAAGCCTCATAAATTTAAAGGATAATTTTTTCTTAAATACATTAGAATTTTACAAGTACGCAGTATCTGATGGCACCTGATTTCGAGGGATGGTGTGCCCAGAATAATTTTCTAATGTTTTTTTTCAGGTACGTTTAGTGAACATATGAGATGGTTTTTCTATCTCTTGAACTGGTGATTGGAATTGAAATCAGAGGGCATCGATGAACTCACAGCACCGATATTCGGGTAAGGGGACCTTTACAGCAGTTGCGTTTTAAGTGGGCTGAGAGTTAATATTTGGGGAATTAGAATAAAATAAATAAAATTTTTGGATCACAATTTTATTTATCTATGTTATTTATTTTCTCCCAAGGGGAGTTAGAGGTGGGGTCCATACCCATATTACCTCACACGAGAGGATATTTGTGTGGTGGGGCCCACACGAACCCCTAACCTTTCATTTCCCTTTATGTCCCCTTAAACCCCCATTAACACTCCCCTTCATTAAGTTGACAACTCCCCCTAATTTATTATATGTATCCTCTCCACCTTCCACCAATTGATTGTGCCACCCCACCCAATGAAATAATTAATCTCTTAATTAATTAATATATGTGGCAACAATTCATTTTTTAATTGTTTTGAATTTGTTTTCAATTATTTTAAAAAGAGGGAAAGGCTTTTTTTTGGTTGGCAAATATTTGTTAGGAATTGAGAGGATTTAGAGATTAGTGTTCTTCTCTCAACGAAGAACACCATCCTTCCAACAAAGAACCGTCGAGGGATGTCATTTACCTCCATCGATCTTTGGCCAAGCCAAAGGAGAAGGAGCTACCCACATGGAACGCCGAGGTCATGACATCCACGGTTCCTTCATCCCCGAAGTCAATGAGTTGATGCAGCCTCTCCGCGACGCCCGACCACCGTAACGCTCGTCTTCCACGGCTCGTCTACGAGTGAACCTTTTTTCGAGGTAGGGGGTTTTTTTGTATAATTTTATATAAGTGTACTATACCTTTGTACTTGGGCATTCTTTTATGATGAATTATGGTTTGAGCCTCTAATATGGAGGGCACGAGCTAACAAACAAGTCCGGACCCTCTATGGGTTGTTCGTTTATGCATGGATTGACGGGCGATGACGAAACAGGACTGCAATGTCAATTTGGAGAATTTGCAGTGGAGTTTGGGTCCCAAGATGAACATAAGAAAATAAGGTGGGTGAAAAGGACCACCGGAGCGCGTCCAGTGGTCCGTGAAAGGAGGCGACGCACCACTGGAACAGTCTGTCATGGCAGAGCTGCACCAGTGGGTGGAACGGGAACGGCTTTGCCGTTTCGGTATTAAAGAGGCACGACAGGGACACTGTAATCGATAGAGGAGGAGATCTCCAGCAGTTGTGGTTTCGTTAATGAAAATCATAGTTTGAGCTGAGTCAAAGACCTTTGTGTTTTCCTCATGATTGAGATGGGTTACTTGATAACTTAGGTATATTTATGGGCATATACCTAAGTAAAGGTTATATATTGAGATCTTTATTTGTGGTTTATCCTTGTTGGATTTAATGACACCTTGAGGGTCTCAGGGTCCCTACTGAGTGACGTTATACTCACCCCTACACAGGATATACCCTCGCCTCATTGGATTGGATGTAGACGATGGAAAACGCTGACCGAGGCAGAGTGTACGAGGACTGGACGGTACCCGGAGGTGGACACTCGGTGTGATGGCATATAGAGCATACCGATAGACGCACAGTGCTAAGGAAGAAATTTGTACCTACCCTTTAGGTAGGAAACCAGAGGATGATCCATGAGCTACTTCACCATTCAGCTATTTTTCGTTTCAGTTGTACTTTCTTTTAGTTGTAGCTGTACCTTTCTATTGAACTTGTATTTTCAGCACCTTTGTACTTTCCGCACACTTGTTATACTACTTTAATTAGTGTTTTCTTCTACTTGTTCTTTGTTTGTGTGTGTTTACATTTTATAAAGTTAATTCCTTCCTAGTTCTAGGGAATTACGTCTTTGGTGCTAGTCGCCAGCCCCTGGCCTATAGAAGGTGGGCTTGGGGTAGTCACGATGCGGGCCTCGGGGGACGGGTCGTGACAATGGTTGGATAACTCAATGGAGTAGATCTTCTAATTGATCCATTGTTATAAAAAGAAGATGATGACACTAAAAGTTTTTCTTTTAGATGGAGAAACTGATCAATGGTGGGATTTTCTAAAAAACACCCAACATAAGGAAGAAATGGAAGAGATAGGGTGGTTAGGATTTCAGAAAATAATTCTTACCAAGTATTTCCCTCAAAATCATCAAATAAATATAGAAAGAGAATTCATTGAGGTGAACAAAAAAGAATTTGAATTTATCACATATTGTGAGGAAATTTTTTAAATGAATTAAAGATATTAAACAATTTTTTTATCAATAATGATAGAAAAATAGAATGATTTATTAGCAGATTAAAGCCAAACCTTTAAATAGAGGAAGAAATTCAAGCCTTTGGGAGTTAGGAAGAAGTGCTCCAATTTGATCTCAATGAAAAGATGGAGTTTGTAGAATTGTAATATGGTTATGAAGATAAGAGGAATATAATGGAGTTTCAAGATACTTGTTTTAATGAAAAAATAGAGAAAAGGATCAAACTAAACATATATGAGAATTTTGGGATGATTTATTATGTCAATTGTCTCAGATGAATGGGGAAATGCTATATGTGAAAGAGATAATTCCATGAGGCTCCTGAATTTTCAATAGGGATAAAGAATCTGGCCGACAAGATAGCGAAAGGGAGTATTCTAATAATGCGCCACCCATTGTTCAATGCTTCAACTATAGAGCTTAGGGGAACTTTGAAGGCTAATTTACTAAACCATTGGTCTTTGAGGTTAATCTGTGTCAGTAACCACCAAAGGTAAATTAGTAATGGAAATTATATTCCATTTCTATTTCTAAAGTGGATCATGAAAATGAAGTCTTATAAGGAAAAATTATATTTCAATCAATAATGTAAAAATTTTTCTTTGATTTTGGTTATACAAATTCCTTTAAATCCAATATATTGTATAGAGTTGTTGAATTTAATCCATGATACCTTGAAGTAGAAATATATGTAAATATACCTAGTGGTTTAATTATTCCAACCCATGTGTTGGAATCTTCTAATATAATTTTATATGGTAAGTTTGTTCCAGTGAATATCATAATACTTTCCTTGGTTTAATTAAATTCTATACTTGGCATGGATTGGATCTCATTATATGGAGAACACATCAACATTCAAGAAAACGAAAATTTCTTTTATATTATATACCATCAAATTCTCCTCTCCAAATATTTGGAAGATCAAAAATCACAATTGGAAAATCTCTTAATGGCATGGGTGTTCGTACACTATGAATAAACATACCCTTAAAAAATGTTTGAGTCAAAGGAAGTTATCTAACTAGAGAAAATTCTTGTTATTATGGAATACACTGATGTATTTCATGATGATTTACCCAAACTTTCTTTATATTATGATGTCAAGATCTCAATAGATATTATACCCAAATCCGACCTTATCTTAAAATTCCCTTAATGGATGGACTCGATCAAACTAGAAGAGCTAATAAACTAATTACAAGAGAATTTTGAGAAAGGTTTCACACTCCCTTGTGGATCACCTTAGGGTGAAATAGTTCTCTTTTTCATGATATGGGAAGTTAGAGTTCGTAGTGATTCTATTTGGACATCATAATTCCCAAATTAGTCATGGACTTGATGAGTAGAGTATTTAGATACTACCTCAAAAAATTTCTAGTAGTGTTTATCATTGATATTATCATTTACACCACGAGTAACGTGGAACATGAATAGAATATCATAATGGTATCTGAAATATTAACGAAGTATAAAATGTATGATAAGTTCAGAAACATTGAATTTTGGATGCAGTAGGTCACATTTTTGGGGAACATGTTCAGAAGTGAGGGAATTTATGTGTTTGCTTCAGAGATGAAAGAAATTTAAGAATTGCCCAGACCAACTAGTGTCATGGAAATATGTAGTTTTCTTGGATTAGATGGGCACTAAAAAAGTTATGTGATAAATTTCTCATTAGTTTATAATCATATAACAATGTTAATATTGAAAGGGGTAATTTATTTATGGATATATAAATGTGAGGAAATCCTCATGTAGCTCAACAAGAATGCTAATCCCTAAATGTGTACTCATAATAGAAACAAGTGAAGAAGGTTTCGTGATATACATTGATTTTCTAAAGGATGGATTGGGGTGTGTACTCATACATAATGATAAAGTTATACCTATTCCTCATGAAAATTAAAGATCCCTGATAAGAACTATACGACCTATAATATAGAGTTATCATCTATAATATTTACTCTTAATATTTGGTGTCACTATCTATGCGGTGACAAGTGTGACATATATACTGGTTATAAGAGTGTAAAGTTAATATTCACACTTAAGGATCTCAACATGAATAAAATAGGATGGATAGATCTAATAAAAAACTTGGATTTCTATGTTTACTCCCATCCTTGATTGGTGAACAATGTAGATAATTCCCATAATAGAAAAGAACCGTATACCATTCATGATTAAGATTGTTAAAGATTGTATATTCAAGGGTGTGGAAATGACGGATTTGGAAATCATAATGGCAAGGAATAAATAAAATATTTCTCAAATTATTTCAGAACCATCTATACATGTGAATATCATTGAGGCACAAAGGGATGATCTAGAGTTACAAAATAAGGCGAATGTAGTAAAGAATGAATAGATACATGAGTTACATATCAATGATGATTGTGTCACATGGTATTGAATGCGGGTTAGTGTGCCTACATCACCAATGATTAATAAAGAGTTATTAGATAATGGAAATATAACATATTTTTATATCAATTCTAGAAGTACCTTGATGTATTGAGATCTTCAAGAACACTTCTAGTGGGACTATTTGAAAAAGGAGTTTGAGTATTATATATCATAGTGTTAGGTATGTTATAAAGTTAATGAAAAGTAACAGACATCCAAATGCATGATAAAACCATTTCTTATAAGAATGTTGAAATGTGAGAGTGTGACTATGTACTTTGTCACTAGCCTTGAAAGGACATCCAAATGAAACCATATATTAATGGTTTTGGTGGAACATCTCACTAAGACTACGCAGTTCCTTAATTTTGGGGAAGATTTATCATTTGAACAACTTTATAACATATATTTGTGGGATGTAGTCATCCTTCATGGGGTCCATCATTCAATCATCTCTGATCATGATCCAAGGTTCATACCTAAATTTTGGAGAAGTATTCAACATGATCTAAGTATTTAACTGATTTACAACATGACCTATCACCCAAAAACTAATGAAAAAACTGAGAGGACTATTCAAACGCTTGAGGACATGCTAATAGCCTATTCAATGGAATTTAAAGGACTATAGGATCAAAATATTTCATTAGCTGAGCTCTGATAAAATAATAAATTCAACTCAAGTATTCAAAAGGATATATATGATGCTTTGTATGAGAAATAATGTGTAACTCAAAATTTTTGGGATGAAGTTGGGGAGTAAAAGAAACTTGGACCTGATCATGTAAAAGGGATTATACAGATGGTTCAATCCATCCAAAAACATATTAAGGTTTCTCAGAATCGGTAAAAGAGATTTGGTGATAACTATCAATGGGAATTGGACTTCGATGTTAGAAATAAGGTTTTTCTACGAAATAACCATGGACGAGAGTCATACATCTTGAAATAAATAGAATCTTATCCCAATGTACATTTTCCCATTTGAGAACATCAATTTTCTAGGAGAACCGATCTATCATCTTGCACTTCACTATGTATGGCTCATGATCATGACATGTTATTCATATCTATCATGAGGAAGTATATACCTAAGCCCTCAGATGTGATGATTCGAGATGTGGTAAAATTATAGAATGACCTCTCATATGTAGGATAACCAATGAAGATATTAGACCTTAGAGGAAAATTTATACACGATAAGATAACACACCTTGTAAAAGTGTTATGGAGGAACCAAAAATATAAAGAGGTGATAGGGGAACTATATGAAAAAATGAAATAGAAGTGACCTCATTTATTTTCCACTAAGAATATGAGTTTAAATTTTGGGGATGAATTATCTAAAGGGGATATGAATTTATTGATCCACTATTTATTAGTAATATTTATTTCATGAATAAATGTGTGTTGTAATATATTATATTATACCCATAAAAAATATAGAAAAACACAAAAAATTTATTAACAAATACTGTTACATTAAATAGTAATGAATGAAATTAAAATACCAAAAATTAAAACTAGAAAAAAAATATAAAATATAAAATATAAATGAAAAAATATGGATCACGTAGACCTACAAGAATCACCACCACCACTGCCATGACGTTTGAAAAGAAAAAAAATATTTGTAAACCTACCAACATTATAAAAATTGAAAATAAAGAACCTTCATAGGGAATGAGTTGAATATTATCTAAAATAATAAAGTTGTTTTTATAGGAGGTAAAGTGTTTTTTGTAATAGTAATGAATCTATTGGAATAGTAACATGATTTTTGGGAATAATAACATGACCATTGGGAATAGTAACATGAACATTGGAATTCTAATTTTACAAAAAGTAATAATAAACTAATATAAAAATAATATTTATTATGATTAATTTATTTAAATATTTTTTTTTAATTCCATGAAAATAATTATCTTAATTAAAAAAATCAAATAAAATATAACCACATTTTTAATAAACTCTATTTTAATGTATACTGTAAAAATTATTATTTTTATATTAAAATTAAGAATTAACTAATTTAGAAATTTATTTCAATTAAATTAATATAATTTTTTAAATCAACACATAAAAATTTCCAGAGGGTGTTTTTTTAATTTTCTAAAATACTTATATTTTTTGATGAATAGTAAAAATATAGCTTTTTCAAGTAACCTATGTATATTAAATGACATCATTAATTATGTAATAATGAAATAATAATTTATAGAACATGAGGTTCCTCTAGGATATATTTAATTTTATTAATTATTCCTTAAATTAAAATAAACTTAAATTCCAATCATAAAAATAACATTCCAAAACCTAAAGTCAAAAGTATTTCATTAGAATATTTTCTTGTTCGTTCCTGTCACTTTAAATTTTAATAAAATAATGAATTAGAATTATAAAGGGGTTTTAAAAACATAAAAACATTATATTATATTTATATATGATTTATATTTTTATAAATTATCTATTACATGTTTTCCTTTAACATAATATTTTATTCAATGTTTTATTCTAAAAATACTCATCTCTATAAGTATAAATTACCCCTCTACCTCCCCTTAGAAAAGCCTACTCTAACCATTATAAAAGCCATGATTTTCCAAATACTCCTTATAAATCCCCATAGATTACTTAGGGACATTACGAGGAAATAAAACAGTAATCGACAAGGGATTTTTTGTGTCATAGAAGAGAAGCTACACTGAGGAGAGAGTTTGTATCTTTTAACCCTTCCCTATTTCCCTCTTCTATTTATATGTTTATAATATTTATGTCAAAACCATATAATATAAAATTAATTATCAATTAACTTAAAATTATATTAATTAAATTAACCTAATTTAATCTTCATATTTATTACAAATATATATTTTATACTTCCCTTTCTAGTTATTTCGACAAAGTCCCATTAAAGGTCAGTGAACCACCTAAAGATACATTTCAAAGAAAATTATTATAACCATATTTATTTATTTATATCATTAATTATATATCATATATAAAAATTTAATTACATATATTATAATATTTTCGAGTTAATCAAAATTTTCTACTAATGAAATTGATTGAAAATTGATAAATAAAATAGAAAACGGAAACTTATAAGAAAAACATGATATCAAAATGATTTTTTTCTAAAATAGGAATTAAGAAATATAATCTAATTATTATAATTGATTAATATTTTATTAAATTACTTTAATTCATTTTTGTATCGACTTTTTATTCAATCTATTTTTTTTTCAGGATGCATAAAAGCAACGAAATAAACATGGAGTTAAGCTAAGGGGATTCTTGAACCGAAGTAATTTTCATTGGGTTATCCCAATTTGAATAATTAATTTGTATATATACTCTTACAATGTTACATAAAAATAATTTCAGTAGTGTTCCCTTTTCCCTTAGGGTATATACATATTCCCTACCCGATTTTATGATAGATGCAACTATTTTCCAAAGGAACTATTATTTTCAAAAGACATCAAAGATTCCTCTCGATTGGTTTCTTCTTTTCTCAAAAAATAATGATTCTTATAGCAAATATATTTTTTCATTTTTAATATGGGAACCAGAAGTTTATTTAGGAAATAAATATTGATGAAATACTGATGAAATACATTCCTTTGAATTGGTTAATTCAAGACTATTATTATTATACATTATATGTGGTATTCATGTTTATGTAAATCTTATGATGTGATGGTTGGTTATAGAATTAAATATACCTTGAATTAATTGTTTTATATGATGTATTTCATGAGATAATGTGAATTATGAATGGACCTGATTCTATATTTATTCAAAACATTGATGTTATGATTGTGCGGATATGTTATAAGGGAACAAGATATAAGATTTGTTCAAAAAAATGTGTGGTACTTGACCACTATGACATGATGTTTCATTTTTTGTATTTCCACATTCCATGAATTTATCACATGTTTTAATTATGTTTTTATGGTGATCGTATGATTATAATTTTATGATGATTATTAATATTACCCATGTTATATCGATTCATTTATTTTATTAAACTATTACATGGATTTTATCTCACCAATTTCATTGATTTATATCTTCCGGTGATTAATTGTAATAAGTTAATGAATCAGGCATGCAGCGGAAGCCCTAAATAGGCGTGTTTTGAAACATTTCCACCAATAATCGATGTTATCTAGTCGACGTCATCGAAAAGATGCCCGATTAAAGTCAAGGATCAAACATGAAGGGGTTTAAGCATAAAATAAAACTGTAAAAATACATTGTTTAGATTTGAAGCCACGCACGTCCTCTTTTCATCGTTAGCGTTCACTACTCCAAGAATCCAAAGATGAATTCTTCTAGATTGTCCACACTCGCTTAAAAAAATATATGGGAGGACTGATCATCTTAATCCTAGTCCTAGCGTGGAGATACAACGACTCCTCTAAAACTATGGTGACCACCACATCTCTCTACTTGTGATTCATGAGAGAGATCTCCATCCAAACTCTTTACTTCCAGATCCTCTCTCTCTAAGATGTTGGAGTGTGATGAGGAGGGAGGGAGGAAATGAATAGAATATGGAAAACTCCTCTCCACCTCTATTTATAGAGTGTTAAGAAATTATCTCATATTTCTACTCAGCCACCCTAATATGGAACAAAATAATGAATAATATTTTTACCACTAAACTAAGTAATAAATATTATTCATTTTAATATCACTTAATTGTAGAAAATATATTACATGATATTACCTGATACATTAACTCGGATCGTACTCCTACAAATATTAACTGAACCTTGAATATATTAATATTATTTCAAATAATATTTTTCCTGTATTTACGTAAGACATGTAAATACAATTAACAACTAAATTAAATACTCATTATTCATAACTTGAATGAATTTATTTATTGCATTGGTGTTCATTTAACCTTGGACAAATCCTGGACCCCAGTAGTGGGGACCTCTATTCCTAAATCTCTTATTCAACTAAATATGGATGATTATAGATTACACTATTTTGTGTGACCCTCTAGGCCATTATCTTGACAGTAGTGAATTGTATTCACAGACCAAGAGCGACAACTATTAACCCGACAGGGCCCCTGAAGAGATATGGATTTTTATAGCCGTAAGAACCAACCCACTGACACGTATTATGTAATATAATTATTTGTCATTAACATCTCATAAAGCAGGATGTACTCATGATTCATCACTATTTTTTCATGCTTTATTTTTTTGGACCTAACTGGACAGACTTAACCTCAACTATGATGGCCATGGTCTTTTGAAGGTACTAATATCCTTATCAACATGGCCTGAGATATATTACTTCCATAACCTAGATGTGAAAAATTATTTTTTGACCATTCTACCAATGTCATTCCGTTAATGAAGCACCCAACACAAACTACCTCCCCATTATTTCAACATCATGGTTTTCAACTTGCATCAGAGTACATGATCAATTGACATAAAATGGAAATGATCTAAATTTTGGAGACCATTTAAATTATATTAGATATGAACATCTAATGACACTCAAAACATGTGGTGATCTTATGGGAGGTACTATCCAAATGATCTCACTAAAAGAGATCACCAAGTGCAAACATCATGAGGAGAAGTCCCAAAGCTTATGAGCCCCCAGAACCTGATAGTCAAACATCTACTGTATCTGATCCTCAAGATGTATCTGGACTAAAGAACATATATTTAAGATTAATGTCATATTATCTATAGGTTCTCATTATATCATGGGAACTGCTATATCCTTTCGATACGACGATTAATCTTTGAACATTACAATTTCAATAGTGTACGTAGAAAAGTATACACTATAATGGTAAGATGACATCATGTATTGATAATTGTATACACGACAGGGTAATCAAAAGTACTGAATAGTTGGGTCTAGGGAACCCACTCTTTTAACACTCCCACATGCACTAGAGCCAACCTTCTAACCAAACATGATAGCTACTCACATGATGACCATTATGTTTTTTCTTATTAACATCTTTAGCTACTTGGTCCACCACGGTTATTCAATGTTGTTATTTAGCTATTGCAACCTTGTCTCGTTGAATAATACATACTAAGATATGGTATATTGATTATATCTCACTTGTGCACTTCCATAACTTGAAATCTTAGATAGTAAGAATATCATAATTTACATTATGATAAGCTTTTCTTTACCAAGTTCAATTCAAAAAACTGGAAAAACTCATTTCATTTAACTTCTTCTTAACCCCCTCATAGGCTCCAACATACTATATCTTTATAGGAATGAATACCACTGGCTTATATGAGATAGACTTTCTCATCGTATTTAGCCTAACTACGATAGTAGATCACATTGATCTATTGAAGATTAGTTTTTGTCCATGAAAACTAGTATAATTTCTTATCCACTTACTAGTTAAATGTCATTTTTATGTTCCAAATTACCATTAGATAGTTCGGACGACATCTCTTGCAGTGCTCTTAGATATAAATGATATTTTCGTATAGTAAATTATAACTTGGAAATATTATTTCTTGTACATATCATTGAATATATGATTGATCCATCACTTTGACGTTTGAATTTCACTCATCATTTTTACCTCCTCCTACATCTTAGACATTTCAACCTAGAGAGATTATGCCTTGTGAAATAGTCTAAAATTTATCTCTTGAATTATTTATACTTGTATTTTTTTAATACTATATTACTATATATACAATTGAATAGGTCTATGTAACCTTTAGATCTAACACAGTAGATCCAGTTCTTTATAACATAGGTTACTACTTTAACTGAATCACAGGAGAATAAATTTCATATTGGTCTTAACTAAGTGAAATATCAATACATTTTTTCTATATGTCGTTGAACATAATTTTCTTGGAAAACCATGGTTCTCCCACTAACATTTGTCTGACACATGGAATTTTTTTTGGAAGTATTTATTCTATGATATTCTCTCTTAATTTAATCCTAAACCAAATTTCAGTAACATGCAACCTTTATTTGTATTTTGTGACATGACCATCCCTTTTTGGTTGCATCATATAGACACCATCCTCGATTGGTGGTCATGACAGCCAATGCTGAATAATATGATCATAAAAATTAGTTGTGAGAAGTAAAATTATAATGGATTTAGGCATAAAAACACAGTGAAAAAAATCAAACCTTATGGGCACTACACTTGTTTCATCCATGTATTAACTCACTTGAATAACCACTGCTATATTCCAAATAATAACCCCCTTTTTACTTTGATACATAGAATCCATTAATTGAATTTTTTGTTTTTCTTATCATTTTTCTTAGTTTTCATAAACTACTTTTTGGAAATATTATTCACATTGGATAATAGATCACCGACCATGGTGAATACAAAAACCATCACCATGGTTTAATCCTTCATACGCAGCATGTGTCTCTGGAACATACTATGTTTCACATTCTCTTGTAGAACTAGTTCATATTCCCACCATTTGGGCATCTTGAGCATTGATTAAAAGCATGTAAATCTTTCTCCCACTATCCCCAAGGGAGAATTGTACCCTTTTATTAAACCATAGTCTATCATTTGAATACATATTCTCTATGTTAGGGATTTATAAAATATCCTACGAAACTATTACGATAATTATAATAGTTTCACATAATGATTGTCCCTTTTGTAATTTTGTTTACATCCTAACAAACTATTTGCATCAAAACACATGTCTATATAATTGATTTATCATCACACTTTGACTCGTATGATATTTATTTTTCATTTCAGTTGGCATATTATTATGTTATTACACCGTTATTTTTAAAGAATGTCGTGAAATAAAATGGAAGTTTCTGTATGTCGCAACAATGATATTACTTACATCAATAATCTGATGTATAAAATATGTGTTTTGGAATTAATCCATACAACATTTTTTTGATCAGTGTTAACATGTAAGACTTCGTTATAGATCCTCCTCATTATCATCATTGTCGTGATGTGGATATTGTAATGTGTGTTTAGTAATTACTCCACACTACATTATCATGATCGATGACTACACAATCAAGATATTATATGGCATTCCGACTCAAAGCAGCTCATATCTTCAGACCATGCATATACTTCACATTATTATTCCTTAATTACTTAAAGGAATCTTATGAAGTAAATTTATACATCTATTTTACCCTTGGAATAGTTCACTTTCACTTGTTGAACTATTTCCAAAATCTGTGTGACATACCCTTATTTCTAGAGGTTTCTTTGCCCAAACTAAATAGATCAATAATCCCAATAGTATTCTATTGTACCAAGCCTAAATACCATATTGGTTATATTATTGACATCCAATTTTAGTATTACATGACTAACAATTATCTTTTCCCAACTAATTATAAGTCTTAAATTTATATTCATCACTCATTGCGTATGATTCATGTATAATTAAACTAGTTATTGAGTTTTAAATACCAAAAATGGAATTCATTACAAAACATGGAAGAATGTATTCTTGTGTCCAAGGAAACCTAAGATTAATGTTTGTAGTTATACTGAATAATATTTCATTGTGAATCTTTCACTTGGAAAATAAGAAGTTGTGTACATCTCACCACTGGCCTAGGTATCACCCTTTCATAGAAACTTGGAGAATACACCAAACTTTTAGTAAGGTTTATATACTTACATGGTTACCATATTATAATACACATATATTAATAGAATATATTATTTTATATCCAAGTAGCTAAACTAAAACATTACAAATGATGAATTTTTTTAGGAAGAAGTGGGTAACTTGATTCATTACTTTAGTTTATTGATTTCAAAATTCCATTGTTTTATTTTATAATATGGAATGAGAATAACCATTTTTAACACGTCATTGATTGAAGGATGTTGCAAATGTTTTATTAGAATTACTTGCCTTTTGGCCTTTTCATCTTGTCTTTCAATTTATTTCTATAAGAATTAAAGATACAAACTATCTGTGATATTCTTATTCACATGGTGAACCTCACCTAGATAGGTAATGAAACATTTACTAAATACCTGTTTGTTTAATAACATAAAAAAACATGATTAATTGAGTGAAAATGTTATGAGAAAAAGATACATTTAAAGATCATGATCCATATTTCAATTTACATATACTGGTGTAACTATCACCTTATTCATATCATTGCTTCTCTTTCTCTCTGCAAACTTTGTAGAGACGAGACTTCATGTTATATCAACTGTGTCCTTGTGTAGCGACCAAAACTGACACCAGACGTTCTTGAAAAAATAATGATATAAAAATCATATTCTTTATACGTTAGTCTCATATAAGAAATATCATCCTCACTTATTTAGTTAGTTTAACAGTGTTGGGGACACTGGCACCTTGAGTTTATTATTTCATAACACAATGGGAAAGCAACCGTATTATTTTTGGATACTCATTTTAGTGTGGAAATTTAATTATTCCAATATAATATTTTAGCTTTTAAACTTGTTGTATAACTTTCAATTTTTCAAAAAAATTGAATTTTAGTAAATTATTTCTTTTATCATTATTTCGAGTTAAGACATTTTCATTAATTAGTTAAATCATATATTGTCTCCCAATATTATTTTGGATTCAAGGAATCCTCTATGCTAGAATCATAATACTATATTTCATGAGAATTTTAATGGAAATGATCCCCGAACCACCCCTCATAGTCTACAATCTATGGATACAACGTTAATTGGAGGGTTCAAGGTAGGATTTTGGCTAGCCAACCGCATAAACTCACTGTTCCTTGATCTGTTGGGTGAAGTCCCAGCTTTTAAAATCAGAACATGATTTACTCAATGCTTCCCTCTAAAATGATAAAAAGTTATATATGACTAATCCTTACTAGAAATTTAGTTAAATCGTCCCATCACACTTATAAGGACTCCCCTGTAATAAGAGACACCCTTAGATATGGCATGACCAGCACCTCAAACACCCGGTTTTGTCCAAATTCAAATGATGAAAGGTGGTTATAACTTAATAATAATTTGAGGTATTTATGTGTGACTAAAGAAATAATTTTCTAATTTGATAAGCACATACTATGTGATCACACTCAAAACTGACCATGCATGAAATAGAAAAATATTTCAGGTCACAATTTCATTTTATCATGCATGGTTGTTTATTATTATTCAACGTGATTGCGCATGAACTACACATTCTCAAAAAATAATACACCATGAAAAACAAAATAACAACCTGATCATGGTCCAATACTAATGGTTGATCCGTTGAGTGAATAATAGACCAACCTAGACCAGAGGGGATATACCTTGAGTTGCATAGCCTATAACTCAAAATGTAGTCTATGCCACTCCAATGCATGATATCTCTTGTCCGGTATGTCACCATGACATGTCATGAACTATGTCACTCGTCTCGTCATTATACAACATTACTCACACATAGGTGAGGGGTTCTCAGTGTATGAAAATACAACTCTGAGAATGGGCGTTTAGGACCTTGTACATATAATGATTTTGAGACGACACACATATCCTATTTTAATTAAGATTATTATTAAAAAAATATTGTAGTAAATAAATAATTAAAAAATTAATCATCAGACATTCATTGGTCGGTATCTAGCTCAGGATTAGCATACACATTAACTTGAATATATAAACTAAATTCAGAATAAAAATTAAACTTGCATTAAATAATTCAATGGAATTATTTTATTGAATTAAAATTAAACTCTAATTTTAGTTCAATATAAATACATTGTTTAGCCCGAATTAATTAATATAATTTTAAATATAAAAATTAATTAATAAATAAATTTAAATAATAACCCAATTAAATTAATTATGCCGATTTTTTTTATAAACCAAAAATAAATATTTAATTAATTTAATTATCAAGTGAAATTAAATAAATTAAATAAATTAATTTTTGATTGAATTGAAATTATCTGAGCCCCTAAAAACCCAGGCAGGGCCTTTGCAGGTCTAAGCGAACTCGCACAGGCCCAGTCCGGGTTGTGTCGACCCCGTGCATGGGCGTTATGGGATAAGGAGGCCCTCTAAAGACTGTTCCGAGATGAGAAGACCTGGTCGGTCATGTTTTGGATCAATCAAATTCCAAACTACATGAGGGATATCCTCATAGAGACTTGAACTGGTTGCCCTTGAGCTATGATCGCACGGAAGCACCTATAAGGTGTCTTCTATGGATCTAGAGGCCATGGAGAGTGGCCATGAGGGAAATCCATAGTGGCGGTGACCAAGATAGGGAAGGGAGGTCTTACGTAGTGGGCTTGGGGCTACATGGAACTGCCAGAGGGAGTGGGTGGCCTGTAAATCAAGAAAGGGGTCGTCTGGAGGGGTGTCGGTCTGCAGGCGGTTTGACCAGGGGGAACCTGGCTAGCTGGGAGCAGGTGGGTTGGCTTGGTGCCACCATTGGGAGGATTCGGCCGAGTGTGGCCGACACTATCCGGCTTGATGTGGGAGGGTGCACCGCAGAGGGGGGTGGGGGGGGGGCGAGTGAGGCTAAAGGTGGCCGATGGGCCAATGGTCTCTATGACCGTAGTAGGGAGGATCCGGGATGGGGGACCAAGGGTGGAGGCCAGAGGGTGGGGAAGAGTGGTGGATGACCTGGAAAGGGAGGAGTGCTGGAGCCGTAGGGATCCACTATGGGATGGAGGTCAGATCCGGACCGATGTGTGGCGGTGCGGTGCCGACGTGCTCTTAGTGTGGGAGGGAGAGCCGTACAGGGCGACTCTGTGGGGAAGATGAATCCAGACTGGGGGGGGGGGGCTTAGTCCCCCTAATTTTTTTAATTTCTAATGTCCTAAAAGCAGGTCCTCCTTTTTTCATTATTCCACCAAAATGTCACCCCCAATCAATATTTTTTCCTTTTTTTATCAAAAGAGACCTTCTTTACGGGTCTCCCCTTTTTTGAACACCCTTCCTAGTAGGTCTTCCTTTATAATTTTCTAAATATTATTTAGGATTTAGAAGAATAATAATAATACTACTATAATATTTAAATTGTTATAATAACGTTGCTGATCTTGCGTGAAGGGTTCTATGAACCAAATAAAACCATACAATAGCTAGTTTATATCTGAAGTGGTGTTTGACATTTGCTCATTATTGGGGATCACTACTCAAATAAACCAAAGCCGAATTCCTATAGATCTTCCATACGTGCTTCAAGAAATCTATGGGAGCACCTATCATCATAATTCGGGTGCTAGCGTGTAGATGTGACAACTCCTTTGACACACTGATGACCACCCCATCTCTCTTCTTGCGATGCATGAGAGAGAGCTTCATCAGAGATCCTTACATCTAGAGCCTCTCTCTAATATGTTGGAGTGATAGGAGGTGAGATAGTGGTAGTGAATAATATATAGAAAACTCCTCTCCTCCATTATTTATAGAGTATTAAGAAAATATCAACTATTGCCAACCGGCCACCTGAATACGTGACACACTATTAAATAATATTTTATCTACTTAACTGAATCATAAATGTTATTCATTTATTATCACCTAACTATAACAAATATATTATGTGATAATAACCATGCCATTAACTCAAATTGTACGCCCACTAATATTAATTGAACCTTGAACATATTAATATTCATTCATTTAATATTTTTCATGTATTTACTTAAAACATTTAATCAATGTTAATTAGTAAATTCAATACTCATTATTCCTAACATGAATGAATTTATTTATTGCATTAGTGATCATTTAACTTTGGAAAAATCTCAGACCCTAGTGGTGGGGCCCAAAATGAACAAATATCATATTCAACGGAATAACAATTATTATCGAATATGATATAACATATGAACCTTTAGGTCCTTATCATAACATTAGTGAATAGTATTTACAGGCCAAGATCGGGATCTAGAAACCTGTTATGTACCCTGAAGAGATAAGGATTGTCATAACATTGACAACCAACCTATGAACACGTACTGTGTAATATAATATCTTTTTCATTAATATCTCATAAAGAAGGACAAACTCACCTGTCATTTCCCTTTTTTCTTACTATATTATTTGTTGAACTAACTAGACAAACTTACCCTCATCTTCCATGCCCATGGTATTATGAAGTTACTTCCATCCTTATCAACATGGAATGATTTATATTACTTCCATAAACGGGAGGCAAGAAATCCTTCCATGTCCATTCAACCATTGTCATTCCATTAATGGCATACCCAACACAGACTACCTCTCCACAATTTCAACATCTTGGTTTTCCTAATACATCAATGTACATGATCAATTGAAAAAACTGGAAATGATCTCAATTCAGAAGACCATTACACATGATCAAAGATAGGAACATCCAATGACACCCGAAACCCGTGGTGTTCCTATTGTTAGTTCAGTCCTCTTGATCTCACTACAGAAGATCACCATATGTGAACTTTAGGAGAAGGTATCTCAATTCTAAAGACCCCCCAGCACCTTATAACCAAACATATACTATGTCTGATTATTAATATGTATCTAGATCATAGAAAATATATTTAATATTAATGTCACAGTATCTAGAGTTTCTAATTATAGTTTAGGAACTACTATAACCTTTGATAAGATATTTAATCTTTTCACATTACAAATTCAATATTGAACGTAGAAAAGTCTACACTATAATGGTGAGATGAAATCATGTATAGCTAACTTTATACATGATATATTAATCCAAATCACTAAATAGTTGGGTCTAGGTCACCTACTATTTTTTCAATAAGGATAACATGAGAGATATTATGAGTATTTTAAATAATTAATTAAAAAATTTTTATGTTTGATTATGTAAAATTTATGTATGAGCATTATATTACAAAGACACTAAACCTTTTAATCAGGTATTTTTATCTCTATTTTTTTTTCAAAAGATGATGTAATAGTCATATAAGAAAAGTAGTGTCTCTTTTGGTACCCTCATTAGGTTTTCACTAAAACCTTCAGTGGTCTGATTTCTTCCCAAACTAAGGCCTCTAGGATGATGATAGGTATGTTGGAAAGCGAATTGTGTAGGTTTTTTATGAGCCAAATGGCTTGAGAGATGTAAATAACTGAGGGGAGTGAGTGCCATTTTATAGTCGAGGATGAGAATTCTTTTAAATAACAAAAATTAAACAATATTGGGAAGTCTACCTTAACCCATTTCCCCCCAATAATTATCCCTTTTCATTCCGAGTGGGGATATGAACTAAATATGGAAATCCAATATGTTTTGGGCAAGTGTTTGGTTATTTACACACCTTATCCTATAAGATTAAACACTAAGTAAAAATATTTCTCTAATCACTTTGGTAAAAAATTATGTTGACCTTAATAGTCATTATAAATTAATCTTATTTAAATATGGATTCCATTTTTTCAAATTCAACTCACAGAGGTGAAGAAATTTAATTTAAAATTTATCCAAAAAATGTGATGAAATAGAGGATTTTTAATTTGAAAATGTTAAAATGTTTTAAATGTTTTGTTAATACAATTTTACATTGAAATTGATTAAAATGAACTAAATTGGATTATTAGAATCATAATTGATATAATGTAACTGTGAAAAAATTTATAATGAAATTTTTATTATAAATTATTTTGACGAGAAGTCAATTTTCAATTAAATTTAGTATTTTACATTATTCTTCAAAAAAATAACCTTTTGAGGAAAAAAATGACCATAGGTTAATTTGAAAATTTAGATTTAAAATTATTATTTAATTTGTTCCAATAAAATTTATAAAAGTTTCAATGTATAGTTTTCAGAAAACTGGGCCATTAAAAGGCAGAAAAAATGGTTTTATAAAGATACACCTCTTTATTAGTAAAATTGGATTTGCTATTATCTCATGAATATAAAATATATTTTATGAATGTAATTTTTTTTATTTAATATATAATATAAAAAATTTCTTCAATATCAATCATTTATTAAATTTAACACATTATGATTGTATGCATTCAGTGCATATTTTTTTAATGAAAACATTTTATTTATATTCTAATGTTTTTTATATTCATTACTAATTAATTGGTAACTAATGAATTCAACTATATATTTTTCTATCATAGTTACTAGTATTCATAATCACCAATTTTTTAGTCATTTTAAATAAGAATATAAAAAATATTTGATAAAAAATGGTCTTTCATTCAGTGAAAGTCATCTGATAAAGTCATTGTTTCATGTAATCCTAGCTATAAAGAAAATTCAATTTATTTTAAAATTAAAATTATGTAATGTATTGTAGAATTACATACATCCTTATTAAAATATTTATTCCCACAATTTTTGTGGATATTACCTTCAAAATAGATGATTGTAGTTCTTCTTCATAATATCCTCTAGTTCCCATGTAGCTTCCCCAAATTTTTGATTCCTCCTGAGTACCATTACATGATGAGCCATATGATTCTACATTAATTTCCTTTTGTTATCAAGAATCAAGATGGGATCTCAACAATATGATAGAGCATTTTCCTAATCTATTTCATCAGAGGTGAGAACATGTGTTGGGATAGCCATGTACATCATTATCAATGATATGTGGTACATAACATGTACATTTTAGAGGTTTGAAAGCATTAACAAATGAAATTAATTGTATTAAATTATTTAAATAATTTTAAAGGGTTTTATGTACTTGGGGCTTAGTTTCCATTTTATAACGATCGTTATAGCACCCTTACATTAAGATACTTTCAAGGAAATATGACACCTCCTTGAAATTCGAAATCATTCATATTATTATATACACAAAACATTTTTCAACATTGAGCTTCCTTAATGTGATCCAGAATATCCATTACCTTTATTGTTTTCTTTTAAAAATGTTTTGGGCCTATAAGTTTCCTTTCACTAACTTTATCACAATAAGTTTTACTACAAAATCACTTTCCATATAATGCTTCATATAGTTCCATTTGAATACACGAATATAAAATATTTCAATAGGAAAACTCTATGAAAGATAAATACTAATAGCACATACCTTCAAAGTTAATGGACAATGTCTTTAACATTTATTCCATTTTTCTAATCATTATTTTAGATATTCCGTCATTTTAAGGATGGAAGGAAGTAATCAAATAAAGCTTAGTACCAAAAGCCTTCCGAAGACTCTTCCATAATTTTGGTGTAAAGAAGTGATATCAATCAGAAAAATTTGATAGAGGTGCACAAATAAGTCTCATGACATCTTTATATAGATCCGTCTGAGGATCTCCAGAGGTAAGTCTTCTACTATACTAGGGATATGTGAATATTTGGTTTTGTTTTGAATGATAAACCATATTGTATCATTCTTTCTACTATTATTTCGTTATCCCATGAAAAATACCTTATTAATTTCATCCCATTTATAAACAGGAATAGGAATAGGTTGCATGACTCTTCTTGGATTCTTCCACATAGCTTTGACTTGCTGAAAAATTAAACATTTGTATATATAATCAACAATATCCTACTTCGTGTTATCCCACTAAAATTTCCCATCATATCACTGTACATATTCATGATACTAGGGTGTATCATGAAATTTGAGTTATAAGAATCATCCAGAAATTCTATTATTTGATCAGGTATAGAAGGAACACATAGTCTATTTTATAATTTCTTAACAACATCTTTACAAATGATGTTATCTAATTTCCACCATTCACTACTTTAATTTTATTCTTAATATTCTCATCATCTTATTGATAATTTTTTATCTTCTTTATTAATGATTGTTTTTCAATCATTTGAAAATTGATTATTGTCTTAACATCATTATATATTCCCATATACATATTTACTAGATCCTTTATCATATGGTCTTTCTCAATCCTCATTTAGGTTATAAATCCATGATCCTTCGTACTCATTGCATATGCTACCTTATTTTATTTTCATGGGTGGTAGTGTATGGATAAATTATAATGTCCTAACCCTGATGCTAGTAGAACAGTTCTCAGAGTTGTTGGGTTATGGGGCCTCAAGCACGCCTCCCATTATGCCAAAGGATTCCTACTAGAATCAAGGGCCTAGGGAGTGATAGTGGGGAAACTACGACTTTATATAAGAGTAAGAAACAACGTATCCAACGCAGTATAAAGTAAAAAAGGTGCAAAATTAGAAAACAAATGAAATACGAAACACTGTAATAATAAAATTATACAAAAATCCTGAATATATCTATATTAAAATACAACACTAGTCACCCACTGGACTGACCATAAATATATAAGAGTAAAAAAGATGTTGAGAGTAAAATTATAGGGCTCTACTAATAACACCAATCCAGACCCTGTACCATGTCCCCAAAACTATCAAACTGTACCATCCTGATTAAATGTACAACACAAGAAGCTTCGTTAGATCATGTAACACTAGGCCTCATACCTATCCACCATGCAACTCATTCTCAACTTGAAAAGAAAACATAATGTCCACATGTACATCAAGGTTCCTCTTCATGGTGAGAAAGATTCTTGGTAGGAAAACTTGGAAAGAAACCTTTAATTATGATTCTATTTGTGTATGTGAAAACAATGTGCCTAGCCCAGCTAAAGCGCAACCAGAAGGTAAGAAAAACCAACATGATCCCACTGTTAAATCCTATGTCCATAAACCCTGTAAACTCGGAAAGTTCCACCATGGGTGTCCATAACTATATATGTACACATGTATAGTCACATACCAATAAATTTATATATAGATATGAATATTCATTGGTATGTGAATCAAATAACATGAAACAAAATCAGCAGTTCATTGTTGGTCTACAATCCCAATTTCCTGGACATCCTGTGAAAGGGAATTGAGCTGAATGGAATGCCACTGAAGTCGTGTATTATGAATTTAATCTATGGGTAAGTAATACCAATTGACATATACTTGCTTTGGTGAAAGACCTATAATTCATTGAGCAAGGTAAATCACCATTTGATGATTCTCGTCCTACCATGGGTTCTCACGTAATCACCTTCAATCACCAAAATAAGGATTCCATATACCAATGATCAATCCTATCATGAAAGATTCTGGAAGAACCATCTAAACTTCCACGGAGATGCCATGCTACCACTTGAGTCATGTAACTGATCTAGAAGATCATCTTAATTTTGATCAAATAACATCCAACCTGTGAGTTTATCCAAGGCATCCTTCAACTAGATCCAAGTATCACCCTTGTAGTGTAATTCAACATCCCACTGATCTCGTCCAAGGAATCCATCATATAGATACAAGTATCACTCATATCACATTAGTTATCACCCACTTATCCCTTTCAAGGAATCCCTCAACTAGATCAAAGTACCACTCTGGGTATAACTATAATCATCCAGTAAGCCCATCCATGGCATCCATTAACTGGATCGATGATTTTCCTAAGGGTTAAACAGAACCAACCATTGATTTCATCCCTATATTCTTGAGATTGTATCCAAGTATCACCCAAGGTTCATAAAAAATAACCCCTTGAGTCCATCTAAGTAATCCATCAACTAGATCTAGGTATCGCTCAGTTTACATAAGTATAAAACCCATTGAGTATGTACAAGTAATCCTTCAACTGGATCCATGTATCACTCTGGGTGTTAACATATCTAACCATTGAGTCTATCCAAAGAATCCCTCAACTATATACATGGTTCACTCAAGGTTTAATTAAACTGCCCAGTGATCCAGTCCCAGGCATTCCACAAACTATAATCCATGTATTGCTTAGGGAATACAATAAAAAAGTAACACTCAATATCCCATGGTTTGTAATCGCCTCTCAAAATCCAAAATAATATATATCACAATATATATATAATTAAGATCAACAACCAACTACCAATTAATACCACTGGGTACCAGTGAAATATTAGAAATAACATGGCTCAAAAGACAAATCCTAGGAAAGCATGCCTACGCATCCTAATAAGAAAAACAGATCCCAGTGAGAACATAGAGGCATCTGAAGGGAAATAAAGACGCCTCATGTGAGGCTCAACATCCAACAACCAAGGATCACCTCTGGTAAACCCTAATGCATTAGAAAAACCAATCCACAGAAAAAACAAAATGAGTGAGGGTGGACTGAATCCTCCAACCAACACTCTACCCAATCCCCATAGGCGTATAAGTTCGGCACGAGTTTTAAGTGACACCTAAACACCATCTCAACCTGAAATTAATGTAACATAGTAGATTTGGTCAATCAATGGGCACCTACTGGGTCCCTCAACCATGAAATTGATATGAATCATACTCAGGATCCTCTAGGTAAACACAAGTGAAGGAATCCTACTAGGGATCCTTAGATGTAAAGGTAAATGAGGAATTGTACATAGGATCCTCGTATGATAAACCAGAGGGACGTCTTACAACAAGTATCCTCTAAATAATATAGAAGAGAGGGATCCTACTGGGGACTAAACAGATCAGCATATAAGAAAAGACACCTCTTAGGGGATCCTTAGATGCAATGGGTCTCACTACCTCATAGGCGATAAGAGAAGATCTCACAAGGGTAACAACCTTAACAGAAAAACATCATGGGATATAGTTAATTTCTCATCTCAGATCAAAGGTCTCTACTAGGTTGGTCCAAACACCCATCCTATCATTCTTGTTCAAGTCTCCCTTTTAGGATACAATTTGATTCACTAACTGGAGAAAGAACCTATCCATTTAGATAGAAGCTCCAAAACACACATTAAGAATCATCCAACCACACCACGGGTTTCACCATCACAATATACGTGGAAATACTCATAATGGACTACTAACATGGAAAAATCCGACACATAGAAACTAAATAAGAAAATACACTCAAAGTGTACTAAGAGAGGGGGTACATGGTTTATAGAGACCATACATGGAAATTACCCTTGAGATCCTACATGGGCGTGTAGGTTCACTGGTCTGGGCTTGTGAAAACCCTAGGTACAAGGCGTCTGAAAAGGGTATGCGACATGTACCCGACATGGGGTACAAGATCCTGTACCTCAACCATATTGGCCAAGCCATGTACTTTTTCATAGTTTGATACACACACATGGTCTGGCTATGTACACTACCCAACCATGTACCCTACACAGGTATCCATGCATGGGTTCTCGGAAACACATCCATGTAAAACTACAATGCGTGTATACCCCATACATGATGTGTACACCTTAAAATTTAATCTTCCCCAAAAAAAGAAGAACACACTATGCAATCCCATGAACCAAACATCGTGTAACATTGTTTTCGCTGATAGAAAACCCTCAGATCACCCAAAACCCCCATTTTTTCCCCGAACCCACATATCAAGCCACTATGGACCTCATACAAGCATAAAAAATCATTAAATTTAGAAAACAGAAAATATATGGGGATCTACGAAGAAAATTTAATACCATCGAGTGGAAACTGCTAAAAATTATATTTATTTCATGATCCACAGTCTCCAAACACCGACTTAGTGTGTCAGGGGCTTAAAAATGGTACAACCCTCTCTTTAACTCTTCATATTTTCTCTGTTACACCTTTTCCACATCATTTGAATGGTGCAGAAGGATCCATATGATAGGCATGCAAGTGAAGTAGGAGGAATGAATAGGAATTAAATAAAATGAATGAAATGAAAAAGAAAAATGAAAAAGAAGAAAAAGGGGTATCAGCCGGCCCTAGTGCCCAACTTGAGTTTTTGCCTCGCCAATGAAAAAGTCTCCATTCTGGGATCAACGATGGAGGCTGAATCTCAATCAAAATATCCGTTCAAATTTTATGTAAAATAGAACCTATGGTAATAAATTAATATTTAATTTAATAAATCTTAAATAGAAAATTATTCTTGAAAAATTCAAATGACTTGGATTTCTACCAAAAATCTTTCTTAGGGTGAACACCCTATTCCAAGACCAACAATGTTTTCAAAAAAATTTATAAGATCATCTTTTATAGAAAAAATAATAATATTTTACCCCACTACAAGCATCTAAAAAAAAATTAAATTTTTTCTCAAAACTGTTGTCTCAACAAACCTAAGTTCTTACAAAATTTCCACTATAAACTTCCTATTTTTTGAGAAGCCTATTACAGGGACCAACATCCACGCTCTGAACCCAAGAATCTTCACAACAGAGCTATATAGACTGTCCATTGACCAGTATTATAGTTCTAACAACCTTATTCTACATGGAAGACATTTTACTATAACTGATCTGGTACTCCACATGATATGATTACCATTATCATCTTCCCAATGGAAACCTATGATCCCAAAGGCCCACCAAAAACACAAAAATTTCAACTGATAATGAGATTCACCACCCATAAATGGCCAATGATGCACTCCCCATCAAATGGAATACCTTACACTGATCTTAGAGAGAAGCCACAACAGGTTTGTTCCCCCATAGGGAAGAATATTTAGAATGAAAAGTATTTCAACATAGGGATGATGATCTCTTATCTCACTCAAGATAAATCAAGATATCACATGGTCACCTATAAGAGGAGTACAATAAGATTCCACCAAATGCACGTATAGATCCATCCGAGCTATGTTCACATCCTATTAAATCTTAATCAGGATTCAGCCATGGGTCAACCGTCTCATGGTACCCCCAGCATTTTAGGATGTCACCTCTACCACATAGGTACATTCCAACACAACTTATGGGGACCAAGACCATGAAAAGTCTTGAAACATTGATCGAAAGCTCGTACATGACCACTCACTGATTTAAATTCAAACAATACCACATGTACCCAGCATGTATCTTTATCACCCGACCCATACATGTGAAGTAGTTCTAGTCACAAGCATCTACCCATGATCTGACTATATTTGAAATAATGGAAACACTGGTCAAATGGGCTTGGACCCTTAACTATTTGCTCACTACACTAGTATTGAAAAATAATCAAGGAAGGTTCTTCATTAAAACTGAAGGTATCAACATTCCTGTAATGATAAATTGAGCACATACCACTATATGATCACAAGATGAGTTTAAAACCAAGATCACTTCCAAAAAGGCACCAGAAAAACACTAGAGAACCTCTCACACACGTTTCCATCAACCAAAATAAATATCAAACTACAATGGTCTGAGTCGAACAAAGGGCCTCTAGGTCTTCCACCTATCCCTATAGATAAATCCTCACAACCAGGTAAACAAAATCCAACCACCTATCCCAAAATATCCAAATGATTAAAATCATGTAAATATCATAACTACCAACAAAGGTCAAAATTGAAAACATGACCTACGATGGCCCAAGATCATCGCCGATAATGCTTAGAAGGAACTGCTCACATGATGTCACAAAAACAACATTGAATAAAAACTGAACCAACACTCACAGGGCATCCGCCTATTTTAATACCACATAGAGGTCCAGTTCAAAATAAAAGTTCTAGTATATTTTGACATCATACTCAACAATTAGATTAGATAACCACAAACCTTATAAAAAGACCAAAAATGTAGAGACTCATAGCTTGACGTACTTAGAAATTACATTACTTTTGCAAAATGCTTAATACAGGACAAAAAAAATCGCCCAAAGACTGTATTAGTTTAGTGTCTTTGGAAACTCGGATCATAATCTTCTAATCATGGTGAAAGATCTTAAAAATATACCATAAAGATCTTCCCATTTGGTTTTCTTTCCTAAAACATTTCTTTTATATCCTTGGGAAAAGAAAACATAAAAAGGGTTATCTCAAATGCTGAGTAAGGGTAAACATGGAGAACGTAAAAGAACCCCTAAACATTTGAACGAAAGAACATAAACATAAAACAGCAAAATCATGAGTAATGATATAAATCTTTACAGTGCATAGGGAATAGATCATAAAGGAACATTAACCATGATAAAATATCATGGTAATAAAACATGCAATTATTGAAAACATTAATCACATGTTATGATTTCCATAGTAGCCAAGGTATTTCTTCCAAGACCATCATAGTGGACAAAGTCCATTACTAAGCCGAGTTTACTTGCCATTCCAGCCTTGTATTATTGAACCAGATTCACTTGTCGTTCTATCCATGTCTATATTAGGAGATATAAATCTTTACCCAATGAATTTGAGGGAGATATAGGTGTCACCGATCTCATAATTAAATCATTATTTTGTGTGACACAAAATAAACCTAAATCATTCATCATAACCCAAGGAATAATATGGGTTTCATAAACACTATCCCATCATAACATAATCCATATGAAATAAGTAGATATCATTTCATCATAAGAAAAATAAAACCATGAAAATAATAGAGAAATTATACTTGAAATATAAACATATTAAATAATGTTAACCTAGATGGAAAACGGTTTTGATAAAACACTTGAAATGAATTTTTTAGGAAAATATAATTTTTCTTCAAAATCATTCTCTTTTCACAAAATTCCATTCAATTTTGAAAGAAAATGATTTTCTTGAAAATAATAATGAAATATTGTAGAGTAAGTGCAATAAATATAAGGTTTTATGAAACTATAAAAATCTGTTCATGCCATATAAGTCAAAAAAAAACATTCTCCTCGTACTTTTAACGGAAAAGTCAAAAAGTACCACCTATGGTAAACAAAAGAAAGATTTATTCCATAACACAAAGAAAAAGTAAAAGAAGGGTAAACATGACTTTAATCATTCATGGAAGAATATTAAAAACTATATGAAAAACATTTTATGGACATGGATGAAAAATATAACCCCAGTAAATACTTATATATAAGCAATCTCAGATAAAAATGAGATTGAAAAATTATCCCTTACCTTAGGTCCAATTTCTCTCGTATGTGTCCAAAACTCCTGTATAGTGGGTTTAAACATATTATTAACTTGTAACAAAAACATAATAATAATTATGATAACATATATGATTCACTTATGACTTTATATTACCCGTTCTTTCGTCAATTCCATTCTAATGCAGCGTTTTAGGTAAACTCGTTTCATTTATAATGCGTGTTTCGACTTGTTGTTCTTGATATTATAACTTATATGACGCTTTACTTAATTACATAATGTAAAAAATTATTTATATATAATATATATTTAACATATAAATATATATGATAGATCGATAAATGAAATGAAATACACTCTTCATGGTGGTGGTGGGTCATACGTACTCATGAATGCTGTTTTCATTTCCTTATTAAATTGAATGGAATTAAGTAAATGAAACATATATTTACATAAATCAATTATAATTATTATGTCATATATTTCATGATTATTTATTCTATATACTTTATAATCATACTTGAATGTTTAATCATAGAGAATGAATCTCATCGCTTCGTGGAGACGGTAATCCGTACGTACGCACGAGCGATGATATCATTCCCATAATTATTGAATGGAATTTGAGTGGATGATAAAATTTATCAGAATAAGTATGATTTTAAAATAATCATATATAGATATTATTTATACCATTATACCCATCCAATTAAGGTGGAGGTGGAAAACAGATTACACCACGGTGTGGAGATGATATTCTGTACGTACACACGCGTGGTAATTTCGTTTTCCATAGGATGGATAGAAGGTGAAATAGAGTTGTTTAATATTTATAATAACATATAAGTATATTAGTGATACTTATGTTATTACATTATAATGAAACAAATAAATAATAGTAAGTAGAAGAAGAAATAAATATGAAATAATCGGTAAAGGATATTACCTCTTCTTCAACGCGCCTCTTCTAAACCTCCTCTTAGGGCACTACATTTAGTATTTGAAGAACAAAAGGAACTCTAGTATGTTTCTAGGGAAGTGGAGAAGATAAATTGGTTGCTGTTGTCTGAGATTGAATGCTCAAAATGGTGTGAGGAGGAGAGGGAGGAGGTGCCCTTTTAAAAGGGAGGAGAGGGGCACTTTTGGAAGCCTCTAAAATATTAATTTATAATAAACTCAAAACACAATTAAAAACATCCAAAAATTACTCAAATACTAATATTAGATGTTATAAGGTTGTAATATCATCAAAAAATAAAATTTATACTTGTTGGGAATTTATTTTAAACCTTATAAACTTGATTTATCCTTATTTAATCCATATAATTTAATTTTTGGTAATAATATTCTAAATTTTAAATTGTTATAAATAATTATTTATGTGTTGTGAATTGTCCATAATTAGATAATTTATGACATTTTAGAAAATATAAATATAAATTTATAATTTTTAAATATTTTTTTAAATTTTTAAATAATTTTATAATATGTTATTTTTATAAAATAACAATAGTGTCAATTTTGACACTATTTATTTATTTGAATATAAATAAAATCCACACAGAGGAAATATTCGAACAAAAATATTTAATAGATTCATAATATGTAATATTCACCTAGAAATTTTTTTAGAACATTAATAGTTCATATTATATTTATTTTAATATTTTTAAAACCATTTATTTGATATTTCAATGAATAAAATAATTTCTACATCCCTATTATGTCATGATTAATGATAATTATTCAATATCTAAAAATTATAAATAAATTATGATGATGTATATAATTTTATTATATTTATGGATACTATTTATATTCTATGTTTTATGAGGTTTATCACTAAATTAAAATTATTACACTTATAATATATAAGAGAGTGACATGTTGTCACTTTCTTTGGTTTTAATAATAATTATATCATTTTCATGGTCAAAAGTCCATGAAATGAATCTATTCCGACCCTTTTCTGATATGTGTCGACTATTATTCACACAATAGAATTTTGGAAGGTGTTAGGGTAATTTTATAATCCTATTTTTACTCTAAATTACCCGATTTACATTTAAGTGTAGTAAATAAAAATCACAGCAGTTAATATTCATAATGTCAAAAAAACAAAAGTAACCTATTTACATAATTTTGACCCACTGAATTCAAATATTTAATCCATTTTTCAAAATTCAAAACACATAAGTTGCAGTAATTAATTTAAAATTAATACCGTAGTTAAGAAAACGTGTTTTTAAAAGTTAAAACATTGTCAACGATTGAAATGTTTTTACCTATGAATTCAATATAAACTTAATGGTAGTGACATAAATTATATTATATGGTAAAAATATAATCTATTTATACTTTAAATCAATTAAATTTTATCATTTAAAAAAAAATTTAGAAAAATTTTGCATATTTTTACTATTCATCAAAATATGAAAGTTATCAGAAAAGTATCAACAATTTATCCAATGTAAATTTTTATATCCTAACTCAAAATAACAAGTTTAATTTTTCAAATTTAACTTATAAACTTGTCAAAATTACATTTAAAATGGGTGTGCCATCAAATGGCAGTAAACCTGTTTTTTTTAATACTTATTTTTTCAAAAAATTAAATTTGTTTTCATATCTCGTCCTATAAAATTTGTAAGATGAATTATAATATTATAACATTCAAAATTCAGTTAATACTATTGAAAACGGCTAGTTTATAATATTATAATAATAAATCATTGTTTAGTGAAACTCGATATTGCGTACAACACACGCTGTCGAGGAAGGTCTCTCTTGCATGCAACACAAGCCAAGAATAGTGTTTGCGTATAATACAAGATAATACGGTGTTGTGTATAGCATAATATAATCTTGTTGTAGCATAGAACACAAGACATCAATGAAATTAAAAATAATTTTTCTCATAAAATCCTGTGGTTTACATTCTACCCCCCTTAAATAGAAATTCGCCCTCCAAATTGATTGGGATTATAAATGGTTTACTACTTGAATGTTTCTTTCATAGAAACCCACATCATAAAAATTAATAGTAAAACCTAATTTTAAAAAAGGAATGTTAGAAACATAATAGTCACCAAAAGTAAGGAAACATTAGTTTTCCACATAAGAGAATATAGGTTAAAATATGGATATGAAAGATAAATATAACCATCATGTTCTGACATAGATTGATAGAGAACATGGCTATGAAAAATCCAACAATCACAAAGACATAAATTTTTGATGATCTAAGGTACGATCTGATTCATCAGATATGAGGGTAATATGACAACATTTTTGGTTTTCAAGATCATTTCCCTAAAGTTTATGAACTTTTTCATAAAGAGAAATACTTACCTGATTTAAGTGTAAAATCATTATTGGTCATTCAATGAACAATTTATAATTCATCTCTTATTTAAAGAAATGAATTTGAAGTTTTCATTCTTGAAGTATTAGCAGATCAAGGGATATAATAATAGGTCATTCCATATCTCTTTATCACAAAACTTTTATCACAATTTATTAAATCTACATAAGTCCATCTATGGTGTATATGATTCCAAAAATGGACTTATAATTTATCTATCATACCACTTAATAGAATAAAACTAATTTCTACTAACCAGGGACATCATGTAGGCCAGTGGTTGGGGATAAAGGCCTGTCTCACTTTGGTTGTGGGTTCTATTCCCACATCCTTGTCCGACGCGACGGGTTGTCACCTTTCCTATGGGTTATCCTTTTTCTAAAACTATACTATTACAACATTCTAGAAATAATATAAAAAATTTCTAGCCTTAAAAAATACTATCTGATGTCTAACTTAATTAATTCCAACCTTTAGGATTATCTAATGTACTTCTATCCAATATCACAGTATAAAGAAAACGACTACTAGAAATGTCATCTACCAAGAATGTGAAAACCGTCATTTATCGACCATATAAGATATATTTTTTTGGTCACATTCCATACATTTTAATTCCTTAATCATGTATTATATTGAAACATGAATTACCATAGAATCTTTGTGAAAACATGAATGCTGTCAAAAGTCAACTCTTTCCACATACCAAAATCCCAAAATTTCTATATACTCAAACCATGATATCACTTTGTCCTTATATCAGTCATAAGCTCATTAGTACCATCAGACATTTCATTATCTCTTTATTCCTTCATTATGTGCATATCATCTACTTTACAAAAATATTTCAATCACTTTTCATGGTTACCAGTACCATACAATTATTTAAAACCATAATAAACCAATACATAGATATTACAATATTCCACGATACTAAAAATGAGATTCCACAACACTATCTTGGTATCTCGTTACTTAAACACTTAATCATTCCACCACTTCATTGTCGTATTCAACTTCTCCAATAGTGATCGCATGTGAATTCCATTTTTTCCTTTTCCTTAAGAGGTTGTTGACGCCAATAATCATTAAACCTTGGACTAGGGCATTGGTTATAATAATGCCTCAGTTCCCAACACTTGTAGCATTGAAGTGTTGGTTGTGCGTTCTCTATAGTCTTTTCCTTATTCACATAATTAGATAACTTTTACCCATTACTTCAGCACTCAGCTTCTTGATAACCTTCTTTTCCACACTTAAAACATTTTCTAGTCCCTTTAAAATAATCTCCACCATGATTATTTACACACTTTGAGCATAACGAACCAGTTGTCTTTTTTTCACCATAGTTTTGAGATTGTTCCTTGATCTCCATCTCTCATTTTTGTCAAAACCATGATATGGATATGTAACACCGACTTCTAGTTCTGCCTTGATAACACAACACATGTTTCTTGGGGCCTTGTATTTTTAAATAGATTCAACCACTGGTCTGCTTCACCTTCTAACCAGTAATCAACCAAAATGACTTTTTCATGCTCTGAACAACGATGTCTGGAAAATATCTTTTCAATGATACTGATCTATTTTCAGCAACATGTGAATTAGACGACCCACTGAAATAAGGTGGATGTTTCCTCATGAAGGACTCAATAGAATATTGTTCCTTTATCTGCTCATTCGGAAGTCCAGAATGATTCATTCCTTGCGTAAGTATAGAAATAATATTTTTCACTCCATCTCCCATAATGTTGGTTTTTTCAGGAGGACAATCATTTCATTGTCCATTACATTGATCAAAACGGTTCCTTCAGGTTCCAGCAATCATCTAAAACTCAAACAGAATAGTGTCAGATGAAAAAAATCATGCTAGGAAAACAACATAATAAAGGGGGAGAAACATCAATATATAACATCTTAGGATTAATTCTAAGATCGTTACTGTAATTCTAGTTTTCAATGGTTAACTAAACCTTCACTCTGATACCAACTGTAGAGACCCATATTTTGACGTAAATAGACATTACATTACTTTTTTGGAATACATAATATATGACAAAAATAGACGCCCAATGACCGTATTAGTTTAGTGTCTTTGGAAACACGGAACATAATCTTCTAATTATGGTGAAAGATTTTCAAAATCTCACATAAATATCTTCCCCTTTGGTTTTCTTACCTAAAAACTTTCTTTATATCCTTGGGAAAAGAAAAAATAAAAAGGGTGAGATCAAATGCATAGTAAGGGTAAACATGGAGAACATAAAACAATCCCTAAACATTTGAATGTAAGAACATGAACATAAAACATCAAAATCATGAGTAATGACATAAATCTTGGCAGTACATTGGGAATAGGTCATAAAGGTACATTAACCATGGTTAAATAACATGGGAATAAAACATGTAATTGTGTAAACCATTAATAACTTGTTATGATTTCCATAGTATCCAAGGAATTGCTGCCAATACCATCATAGTGGACAAAGTCCCTTACTGAACTGTGTTTACTTGTCGTTCCAGCCCTGTTTTATAGAACCAGATTCACTTGCAGTTCCAACCATGTCTATCTCATGAGTTATAAATCTTTACCCAATGCATTGGATGGAGATATAGGTCCCACCAATCTCATAATGAAATCATTCTTTCGTGTGCCACAAAATAAAATTAAATAATTCATCATAACCCAAAGAATAATATGGGTTTCAGAAACACCATCCCATAATAACATAATTCATATAAAATAAATGGATATCATTTCACCATAAGAAAAATGAAACCATGTAAATAAACAAAATTTTACTTTAAATATAAACATATTAAATAATTTCATCCTAGATGGAAAATTGTTTTGATAAAACACTTGAAATGAATTCCTAAGGAAAATATCCTTTCTTCTTTAAAATAATAATCTTTTCACAAAATTACATGTAATTTTAAAAGAAAATAATTTTGTTGAAAATAATCATGAAATATTTTAGATAAATCTTCTTGAAAATAAGGTGTTATTAAAACATAAAAATCCGTTCATCTCGTATAAGTTAAAAAAACATTCTCCTCGTACTTTTAACGGAAAAGTAAAAAAGTACCACGTATGGTAAACAAAATAATGATTCCTTCCATAACACAATGTATAATTCAAAAAGGGGTAAAAATGACTTTTAATATACTTGAAAGAATATTAAACACATTATGAAAAACATTTTTTAGATATGGATGAAAAATATAACCCCACTAAATACTTACGTATAAACAATCTCAGATAAAAATGAGATTGCAAAATTATCCCTTACCTTAAGACCAATTTCTTCCGTACGTGTCCAAAAAATATGTATATTGGATTTAAACATATTATTAACTTTCAAAAAAACCATAATAATATATATTATATCATATATGATTCACTTGGGACTTTATATTACCCCTTCTTTTGTCAATTCCATGTTAAAGCAGCATTTTGGGTAAAATCGTTTCATTTATCGTACGTGTTTCGACTTTTTGTTTTTGATATTATTACATATATCTTGATTTTATTAATTAAATAATGTAAAACATTATTTATATATAATATGTATTCAACATATAAATATTTATATTATAGATCGATAAATGGAATGAAATATACCGTTCATGGAGACGATGGGTCGTACGTACGCATGAATGCTGTTTTCGTTTCCTTATTGAATTGAATGAAATTAAGTAAATAAAACATATATGTACATAAATATAGTGTCATTATTATTTCATATATTTCTTGATTATTTATTATATATACTTTATAATCATACATGAATGGTTAATCATGGAAAATGAATCTCATCGCGTTGTGGAGACTGTAATCCTTACGTACACATGAGGGATGATATCATTCCTATAATTATTGAATGGAATTTTAGTGGATGATATAATTTATCAAAATCCGTATGATTTTATAATAATAATATATAGTAATTATTTCTACCATTATACCCATCCATGTAAGGTGGTGGTAGAAAACAGATTACACCATGGTGTGGAGATGGTATTCCGCACGTACGCACGCGCGATGATTTCATTTTCCATAGGATGGATAGAAGGTGAAATAAGTTTGTTTCATATTTATAATAACATATTAGTATATAGTGATACTGATTTTATTAATTTATAATTAAACAGATAAATAAGAGTAAGTATAAGAAAAAATAAATTTGAAAGAATTGGTAAAGGATGTTACCTCTTCTTCAACGTACCTCTTCTAAACCTCCTCTTAGGGCACTAAAGTCGGTCTTCAAAGAAGACCAGGAACTCTAGTATGTTTCTAGGGAAGTGTAGAAGAGATATTTTCTGGGGTTGGCCGAGCTTGAAGGTTCAAAATGGTGTGAGGAGGTGAGGGGGGAGGTGACCTTTTATAAGGGAGGAGAGATGCACTTTTGGAAGCCTCTAAAATATTAATTTATAATAAACTCAAACCCCACTTGAAAACCACTAGAAATGACTCAAATCATAATATTAGATGCGATAGGGTGTTATTATAATCAACCAATAAAATTTAGACATGTTTTTATTTTATTTTAAACCTTATCAACATGATTTATCCTAATATAATCTATTTAATTTTTTGTGTGGTAATAATATTCTAAATTTTAAATTGTTATAAATAATTACTAACGTGTTGTGAATTGTCCATAATTTTATTATTTATGATATTTTAGACAATATAAATTTCAATTTATAATTTTTAAATATTTTTGTGATTTTTAATCATTTTTATGATGTGTTATTTTTATAAAATAACAAAAGTGTCAATTTTAACACTATTCAATTATTTGAATTTAAATAAAATCAACACAGAAGATATATTCGAACCAAAATATTTAATAGATTCATAACATGTCATATTCTTTTATAAAATTTGTGGATAACATTAATTAGTTCATATTATATTTATTTTAATATTTTTAAAACCATTTATTTGATATTTCAATTCAGTAAAATAATTTCTACATCACTATTGTGTCATCATTAATGATTATTATTTAATCCATAAAAATTCTAAATAAAATCTCATGATGTATATAAATTTCTTAGATTTCTGGAGGCTATTTATATTCTAAGTTTTATGGGGTGTATCACTAAATTAAAATTATTACACTTATAAGATATAAGAGAGTGACAAGTTGTCAATTTCTTTGGTTTTAATAATAATAATATCATATTCATGGTCAAAATTCCATGAAATGAATCTCTTCAGACCGTCAAGTGATATGGGTCGACTTTTATTCATCCAATATAATTTTTTAAGGTGTTAGGGTAATTTTATAATCTTATGTTTACCCCAATTTACCTTTAACTGTAGTAAATAAAAATTACCGTAGTTACTATTCATAATGTCAAAAAAATAAAAGTAACCTATTAACATAATATTTACCCACTTAATCCAAATATGGAATCCATTTTTCTAAATTAAAAAGACAGAAGATTCAGTAATTAATTTAAAATTAATCTCGTTTTTAATAAAACGGGTTTTTAAAACTTAAAACATTGTCAAAGTTTGAAATGTTTTTAACTATGAATTGAATGTAAAATTAATGGTAATAACATAAATTATATTAAACGATAAAAGTATATTATATTTATACTTTAAAACCATTAAATTTTATAATTTGATGAAAAAAAAGTTTTTTATGAAAAATATAGCGTATTTTTAATATTCATCGAAATATGAAAGTTATCAGAAAAGGATCAAAATTTTATCCAATGTAAATTTTTATATCCTGATTCAAAAGAAGAAGTTTAATATGTAAAATTTAACTTATAAACTTGTCAAAAATTAGATTTAAAATGGTTTCTCCATCAAAAGGTGGTAAATATGCATTTCTTGAAAAGTACTTCTTTTATCGAAAAAATGATTTTTTTCATATCTCATTCTAGAAAATGTGTAAGATGAATTATAATGTCATAAAATATAAAATCCAATTAATACTATTCATAACGGCTAGTTCATAATATTATAATAATATATCATTGTCTAGTGAAACTCGATATTGCATACAACACACGCTATCGAGGAAGGTCGCTCTTGCGTGCAACACAAGCCAGGAATAGTGTTTGCATATACCACAAGATAATACGGTGTAGTGTATTGAGAAAGATAATCTTGGTGGAGCGTACAACACAAGACATCAAAGAAATTAAAAATTATATTTCTGATAACATCTCAGGGTTTTAGAAAAGAAATAATCACATAAAAATGGAATTACTAGTAATATCGACCAATTGGGGTCACTGCACCTCCCTTGCACGAGGACTAAGTCATCAACATAACACCAAATTCCTCAACATAGATCCAAATAAGTTTCCATCAGAGTGAAATATATATTTAAATAGGACCAAAATACTTAGTCATCAGTAAAATCAGAAACTATAAGGCCTATATGTTGTGAACCTTACATGCCAAAAATGATGTATGGGACACCTCTTGCCTTTTCTGGCGAAGATTCAAAATCCATCTATAGCCTCTTTACATTGTTCATGAGACAAATATATACAATGAATCATAACATCCACAAAAAACATGTGAGTATCTCATGAACAAAATCATATTCAACTATTACATCACTAAAAAGAACAACAGTCCAATACTTGAGTAACCAGGAATGACTACAAGAACAAGTGTTCTCGAAGAACTATCCTGATATCCATCATAGGTTCCAAAAAATTCATAATAATCATATCTACCATATCCCAATTATCAAAGATGAGGAAAATAACCCCCTATAATAACACCTTGTAATGTCCTGACTAGGATGCCACTAAACCAGTTCTCCAAGAAGGTGGATTACTAGGCCTCAAGTGCACCTCCGCGTATTCCAGAGGCTGTCAAATTTCATTGAGGGACTAGGGTGTGATAGTGGAGAGACTATTACCTCATATCATAGTAATTAAAAATGGGTAAAATAGCTATGTATCATACACATTGGAAGATAAACAGAGCTCAAAAGAAGTAAACAATAGAAATTGAAAAAAGATGTGATAATAAAATGATTTAAATATCCATAACAACTATACAATACAATACAACACCGGTCATCCACTGGTCCGAACATACATATATAGGAGTATAAAATAATCTGAATGTAGAAGTATATGCCTATATTACTAACTCTAAGCCAGACCACATACCTAGTCTCCAAACACTGTTGAACTACACCAACCCGATCAGAAGTACCACACGAGCAGCTCCGCTTGATCATGAAACACAAAGCCTCAACCATATCCACCACACAACTCATGATCAAACTCAAAATTAGACATATGGTTTACACTTACACTGAGGTGCATGTGCGGGGGTGAGAATGAATCTTTGTAGGCCTCCCTAAAAAGAAACCTATAATTGTGATATTATAAGTGTATGTGAAAACAATGAACACATCTTATCTTAAGCACAACCAAAAGTTAAGAAAAACCAATGTGAGCCCACAATCAAACCTTGGGACTGTAAAGCCTATCAACTGGGCAAGTGAAACCATGTATTTCCATAACCATATATGTACACATGTATATTACCATACCTATATATATACATAGAAATCAATATTCATTAGTATGGGAATAAAATAACACGAAGCCCCATCAGCAGTTGATCCATGGGTTCATAATCCTGATCATTTGGACATCCTGTTTAGAGGAATTGAGTTTGATGTCATGTCAATCAAGCCATGTATCACTAATTAAATCTTGGGCCCATAATCCCAATCAACATCTACCTGCTTTGGACAGCGCCAGAAATGTATCTAACCAAGGTACGCCACCACAAGTGGATACACTTTATTCCATGTGTTCTCACATACTCACATACAATAACCAATACAAGAATTCCATATACAGACGGTCAATCCTATCAAGAAAGATTCTTCAAGAACAGTCCAGACATTCAAGGAGACGCCATGCTATCCCTCGAGTCATGTCACTGATCTAGAAGAGCATCATCATTCTGATCATAGAACATCTAGCATGTGATTATCTCCAAGGAATACCCCAAGAAGATCAAAGTATCACTCTATACATGGAAGTTATATTCCTTTTCATCTCATCCAAGGAATCCCTTATTTGGTTCCAAGTACCACTCAGACCACATCATTTATCACCCACTGAGACCATCCAAGGCATCCTTCAACTGGATCCCTGTATCTCTCATTGTTTATCTATAATCATCCAATGATCCCATCTATGGAATCCCTCAACTGGATTCATGATTCTCCCAAGGATAAAACATAGACAATAATTGATCCCATCCATGGAATCCCTAGACTGAATCAAGGTATGACACATGGTTTGTAGAACAATAACCCACTGTACCCGTCCCAGGCATCCCTGAACTGGATCCATGTAACATTCAAGTTACCTTGGTCTACAATCCACTAAGCCCACCTAAGGAATCCCTCAATTGGTTCCATATTTCACTCAGGGTATAAAAATATCAAACTATTGAGTCCATTAAAAGTATCCCTTTACTGGATCAATAGTTCACTCAAGGAATAATTAAGCTAAACACTGATTCCATCCAAGTCATTCCCCCAAATAGAATGCAAATACCACTTAGTACACACAATAAACATGTAAGTCTCAATAACCGGATTCCATGAATCACCTCTAGACATACGAAAAAATATACCTCATAATATATATATATATATATATATATATATTTGTATCAATATTCAAATACCAAGTAATACCTATGCTTAATTGTAAAATATCATAAATAACATATCCTAGAAGTCAGATCCTAGTAAATCCTGTTTGAGTATCCCAATAAGATATACAGATCCGAGGAAGAACATCAAGGAATCCCATGAGAAAGAAATACACCTTGTGCCAGGCTCAACAACCACCAAACAATAGGAACCTCTAGTCAACACTACTACATCAACAAAACTAGGCCACATACCTAAAAAACAAGTGAGGGTGGACTGAATGGTCAACAGAACACCCCATACATATCCCCACAGTCATATCAGTTCGTAACTGGTTCTAGGTGAAACTTAGACACCATCTCTACCCTAACCTAAAATAACAGCTCAGGGTCAGTGAAACAATGGGAACCCACTAGGCTGCTCAAGAAAATAACTAAAAAGAATTATACTCGGGATCCTCCTGGTAAACATGAGGGATGCCATCACTCTAGGGATAATTATATGTAAAGGTAATGGAGAAATCCTAAAAGGGATCCAAAAACGATAAACCACAAAGACATCCTACAACATAGATCCTATAAACGATACAAAAATTAAGGATCCTACAAGGGACTCCTCATATCAACATGTAAGAAAAGAAAACTATTATAGGATCCTTAGAAGAAACATGTCTCATGGTCTCACAGTCTAAAAGGGAATGTATTACAAGGGTAATCTCCTCAAAATAAAAACAACGTGAGAAATACCTCATAGATTATATTAGAACATAGGTCTTCACTAGGTTGGTCGGAATACCCAACCTATCACTCAAGTTCAGGTCTTTTTTTAAAGAGAGAATTGAGTTTGACAACTAGAGGAAGAACCTATCCATTTATATAGAAGCCCCCAAAAAACCAATCAAGAGTCCTCAATCCACTCCACAAGCTCAACATCATGATCTAAATAGAAAAATACTTAGAATGGAGTAATCATACTTTCAAACCTAACACCGAGGCATGAAATAGGAAAATACCTACAAAGGGTACCAAGAGAGGAGTATACGACATATAGAGGCAATACGCAATATGTATCCTCGAGCTCCCATATGGGCATGCACTTCCAACGGAATGGGTATGTTAAAACCCTAGGTACACGACATGTGAAATGGGTACATAGAGTGTACTCGACATGGGGTACAGGCCCATGTCCCTCAACCATATTATCCATATACTTGGATAAAATATTTAATTTTACATGGCGTATTACCCACATGGGGTCTAGCTTTTTACTCTATATGGCTATGTACCCTACACGGGTAGCCATTCCCAGGTACTTGGCCACATGGTCAAGTAGTAGTACACGATTTTTATACCCAATGAAAGTCTTGTAGACCTTAAAAACACATCATCCTCAAATAGTAGTAACACACAGCCTGTTCTTCTGAACAACATGTCGTGTAACCTAGTTTTGCCAAACAGAAAACCCTTAGATCGCCCAAAACCCACATTTTCTCCCAAAATACCAAAGATCTGACCACTAAGGGACTCATAAAAGCCCAAACAAGATTTATATTTAGAAAATGAAAAATATATAGGGATATATGGTGTATTATTAAATGGGCCTACCTTCAGATATAAATCATTAAATATTCACTTGATTTCATAGTCCACAATCGCCATACGCCGATCATCGCGTTGAGGGCTTCATGACGGTACAACACTCTCCTTACCACTCCATATTTTCCCCATTACCCATTTTCTCCCTAAATTGAATGGTATAGGATGATATTAAAGATATTCATTAGTGATAAGGAGGAGGAAATAAAAGAAAATAATGAAAAGTAATGAAAAGAAAAAAAATGGCAAAAAGAAGAAAAAGGGGTTCAGCTCGGCCCCAACACACAACTCGAGTTTATGCATCCACTTGAAAAAACTTCCCGTTATAGACTCGATGGCGAAGAAATAATATCATCCGGAAACTCTTTTAAATATTTATGGATGAATGAACCTGCACGAATAAAGTAATATTTAATTTATTAAAAATTAATTATTCCCCCAAAATTCGAGTGGCTTGAATTTATATCAAAATATTTCCCTAGGGTAAACACCCTATTCTAGGACAAAAAGAGTTGTCAAAAAAATTATCAACGATCATATTCTAGGGGAAAATAAAATTTTACTCGTTTAGAAGCATCCAAAAGAAAACATTCAAATTTCTTCTGAAGACTAAAGCTCAGAAAAACACAGGTTCTTACAGAAATAATAATCAACGAGTAGCCTGAGACATATCCTTTGCATAATATTGGTAAAATTATATGAAAATATGTATTTATTGTTTTTATGATCCATTTATATACCTCATATTTCACAATAAATATAATCTCTCCACATCTTTAAAGGAAATACCAAAGGTTCCTAATCAAGAAAATGGTTTGGGTAGTTCTGTATGTGAATATTCAATTTACATGATGCATCTAGAATGAATTTATCAGTTTCCATTAAGAAACAACCATGTAACTTCCTTAGTGCATGACTATATACCACAATCACATCACTTCAAGATAGTAGATTAAAAGTTTGACAATAAAAATTCTTCATTAGTTCTTAAAAACATTATTCACATTACTTTTTCTAAACGGACTTAACCCCTTTACATATATTCTTCATCAATGGTTTATCCATTCCAGAAAAATTATTAATGAATAGCTGGTAGTAACCTACAACTACATTTTTTTGTGCTTGCACATCATATTTGGTGATTACATAAGCGTGTCCTTTTCTTACCATCTTCTGTAGTGGTCTACCTTAACACTTGGGGAATTGGTGTGAGTAATGAACCATTTATATATAGAGGAATCAATAAAAATAATTTTTTTTTTCACCTTGATTTATTTTTCACAATAACCCTTATCCCAACACTTTTAACTTACTTCAAATCCCTTCAATCATTTCTCGAGGTGATTCCATCAAGAGTTATAACATAGTGAAAATCTATTCATTTTCTTATTCTTTTTTGATGCATTCCCATTATATTTGTTCACATATAAACACTTATTCTATTATTTTCCCTTGAATTTGTGAGATCTATAAACTTATTTATTCATTTTTATGGAGAATAACACTATTTAATTATATAATGATTTTTTTGGAGACTAGTGCCCTTCGAAGACTAAGCTTAAACCCATCAAATAAATGGTCAATCATTCACTCTGTGTTTTATATGTAATCCATAACATACATGGGTAAAAATGTAAGGGTATCTTTATAATCCAAAATAATTTCCGCATCATTTTTAAATATGCTATGAAACATTATCTTCATATTTATTTTTTTCTCATGGGGGAAATATTTATCAAATATTGTATCCTTATAAGATTTATATTCTTTGAGTTCATTTTTCTATTCCTCAATATTAGTTTGGATCAATGACCACAATTAATTAGAATCACCAATGATACAATACACCGCAAGTGTAATTTTTTTTTACAATACGCAAATTCTATAAATATTTTCTCTAAATATGTAATTCATTTTTTATCTACAATTAGATTATTATTCCCAATAAATGGTTCATGATTATGTTTCATAAAGTGATATATCTTATGATAATCTTGTTGTAGAATACATTTATCTATATGGGAAAGGTTATTTGTCAAAAAATTATTAATCTTCCCTAATATAGCCATAATTTTCTATATTCCAATACAATCTGTATTGGTTTCCTAAGTAGGGAAATATATACATTTTCCATGATTATAGATACCATTCTTCCTTCTATGATCTATTTTTAAACAATTTCATATAATGAGTAAGATAATTTAATTATGAAATATAATTTAATATCCCCAAATAGTGAAATACATAACAAAAAATTGAAATTTATGCATATCTAATCTCGTTACCATAAACATGGTTTCTTTGGAGATTTTATCAATAATTACCCTCAAAGTATATAATAATTTAATTTTACCTAATTAATGTTTTCCTAAATCATGTTTCCATGTAAACTATGAAACTTCTTTTAATACCAACTATATTGACCCAAACCATAGCATCCCAGAGCTGTTTCTTAATACTATTACATTAGAATAGACACAAGATTCAAATCCAAAAGAATTTTTTTATAGAATTTTTAGAAACTATATTAAATATAAGATTACCTATTTTACATTTTAAATATAAAATTAAACATAATATATATAAAAAATAAGATTCCTTACATCCTTTTAAACACATTCAATGGTTTCCTCGTAATAATCTTGGGAATGGAAACACAATAATGCTGAGATCCAATGACTGGTAAGGGTTAAGTACAAAAGATTCTATCATGATTTAGTAATGGACAATCAATATGGAGAGGTAAATAACCGAACACAAAATCCATTAAAAAATGGATAAGGTATGATCCATATAGAAAGGTAAAAAGATGAACAGAAATTCCATTTAATCAATAAGATATGAATGTTATGCATCCATATATTTTGTCAGAGTGAAAATACCATAGATAATAATAACAAAAATATAAATGTATTCAATGTTTAATTATTGGATTCCATGTTTTCTAGGAACCTGGAACCTTTACCATAAAGATCTATTCTAAAGATAATTTATAACTACTAGGTAAAAGCCTATCTGATATGTCCAACTGATTTGTCTAATGAGACTACCGATGCATCAAGTGGATGACATTAACTTATACCGACACATGTATTTATTTCCAAATCATTACTAAAATATCAAATAATCTATTTAATAATGTTCCTTATCATCAAATATCGATATTGAGTAAAAAATATGAAATTATGAAAATTATCCCTATTAATCAAATAACTATCAATGTATAAACCATATGTAAAAATGGTACGAATTTTAGGAAATAATATCATCCCTCACATAAGAACATGGATATTATATATAAATGTATTTTAAAATATAAAATTATAATAGGGAAGTGATTTTTGTTTCAAGAAAAAGTTTAAAATAAAAAAAGAAACTGAGAATACAAATATAACTTGTACCACTTGGTAATTTTCAAGTCAAATCCCCTTAGAAGAAACGAATTAAAGTGAATAACTAGAATTTCATGAATTATGAGTGAATCAGGATATTAAATTTCAAATTGTTATAATACACACCTAATTATAGAGAATTGGTTTATAATAACAAATAAGTCTCAATAGAATGAAAATTGAGATGAAATACCTTACCGTATGCTTTCTTTTCATTCAACAATCATTAAAATATTGTAAAGTGGTTGTAAACATGTTATTAAATATCACAAGAATCATTTTAATATTTATAATATCATATATTATCTTCTATAACATATTGTCACATGTTTGTCAACTATATTACATTATTCTCATTGTTTTGGCTGTCAAATTCCTTGGTTTTTGAGTGTGTTTTGACTTGTTATTTTTAGGTTATTATTAATTAGATAAAGATTTAAACATCTTAAAAATTTAAAACATTATTTTAATATCATATATATATATATATTATATTTTTATTTATAGTAATCCATAAAATATTTTATTATAAAATGAAATTCAATGTTCATGGAGATGATAGTCTATACGTACGAATGAATATTGTTTCCATTTCCTTACCGTATTGAGCGAAAGAAAATTGAATGATATATATATATATTATCATTCTAGTATCATATTTATTCCATATATATAAAATATATATATTAAAACTACTCTTAATACATTCTATTTAATGCGTGAAGAATCAAATCGTTTTGTGAGATTGTAGTCCTTCGTACACACAAACAACGTTATCATATTCCCAAAAAATAGAAATCATGAACGTAAGTATTATATAATAAATAATGAATAATAAATAGTTTATAAATATCATAAATATCATATATAAACTATTAATAAATAATTATTACCATCTTTAAATGTGGTAATAGAAGAACGAACGCCATCGGTTCACGACATGGTAGTTCACTCTACACTCGAACGATGATTGTATATACCTTTTGATGTAAGTGTGTGAATGTGTATGGAATTACCATAACTGAAACAAATATCCATATATTTTAGATTCTATGTTTATTATTTAATCCTGATATGAAAATAATTTAGGGGGGTGGATGGGGAAAATAAAATAAAAAATATATAGAAAACACATTACCTCTTTTCCTGGTATCCTCTTTAGGATTGCACTAAAAACCTACAATAATTTTATTTCTACCCCAAATAAATCTTCTAGGATTATTTTAGTGAAGTTTATATGTGAATTGGTCATGGATTGGATGAGTAAAATGGCTTTGTAGGTGTGAATAAGTAAGGTCAGTGAGTTCCCTTTTATAGCAGAGGATGAGTGACATTATTGCAAATACCAAAATGTAAACACTATTGGGAAGTATCCTTTACCTCATTTTCCCCCAATAATAAATTTTGTTTCTATAAAACAGTGTATATGGTCAAAATATGGACCCAAAATGGGTTTTTACAAGTTTTGGGTCATTTCAACACCTTATCATTTAATATTAACAACTATGTAAACTTATTTTTAACGTAATCAGTGTGATTAACATTAACTATATTCACTAATAACATATGTAAAAAATTATGTTTACCATATTATACATTATAAATTATTTAAATTCAAAATATTTATTTTTTTACAAATTCAACTCACATATATGACATAATTTAGTTAGAAAAGTTTTCCATAGGCACGATGACAAAACATGTTTTTAAAGTGAAAATGATTATAATTTTGAAATGTTTTTATATAAAACATCAATATAATATTTATTAAAAGTACATAAATTGGAATAATATTTTCATAATTGATCAAATTTATCTTTAAAAACAATATAAAATATAATTTAATAATATAAATTATTTAGAGGAAAGGTAGTTTCCAATTAAATTCCATATTTTCCTCTATTCGTCAAAAAATTAACTTATCTGAAAGATACCAAAAAAACCCCCTATGAAAATTTATACATTAATATTTAAAAAATAAAGATTATTTTTTCAAATAAAATTTATAAAAATATTACAATTTCATTTTAAAACAAGTTTTCCATTAGAAGTGGCAAAACTGCCTTTAGAAAAATAAGACTTTTTATGCATAAAATTATATTCGTTCTTATCTCGTGCCTATAAAATATTTTTAATGAATTTAAAAACATATTATTGAATATATAAGATATAATTTTTTTAATATGATCCACTAATTAATTAAATTTGTTAATATTATACACATTTGGTGGACAACCCTTTTTTAAAAAATAATTCATTTATATTCAATTGGTTTTTATATTCATTTATAATTAATTGGTAACCATTGAATTCAAAAATATATATTCCAATGATATATAATCATATTCAAAACCACCAATTTATTATTCATGTTAAATAATAATATTTATATTATATGATGAGACTCAGTCTTGTGTGTAGTGAAAATCATTGAAGAAAGTCATTATTGAGTGTATTGAAAGATATAAATAAATTTAAATGTATAATAAAAGGAAAATATTTTATTATTTTATGATGTTATAGGTAGGTATATTTTTTGTTTGGGTTGTATTTTTTTAACAATAGATCAATATATAGTAATGCTGTTGAAAGTGAGTAAATAAGTAAACAACGTACCCGGTGAGAATGTGATGGAAGTTCAGAAGAAAGAAATGTGTTTGATAAGTTGACAATTAAAACCACATATCAGACATAGTCAATCGACATGAGTCATTGAATATGATTTATTGGATTGGTTTTTTGATATAATGTAAGAATATTCTAAAAATAAAATTGAGTCTGGAATGAAATTTTTTTATTTTAATGATATGTTGTATTAGAGTCTGTATTTGATGCAAAATTTGAAGCTTATTTTATGATCATTGAGTTCACATAAATCATGAAGAAGTCATTATACAAGAAGGTGATTGTGGAAGATAGAAGAATAGTATGTGAAGTATTCTGGCAGCTTCTCATCAGTGTGAGGAACACCTGACACAAAAGGATGTAGATCATCGGTTTGAGGATCATCAGCTTGACAATAATAGAAATCTATGCAAAAGACCTTCTTTTAAAAAAAGTTACATACAATTAATTTTATAGTTTTAATATCTTTAAAATAAATAATAACAATGTATAATCATGTCATGGAGATCACAGGTGCATTAGTGGATTGTTCGGATCTTGGATCTCTGAAAATGGAAAAACAGACTGGGCTGCAAAGTTTGTCTACATCCGTGCAACCTAGGGTCCACCACCATGTGTCTGAATACTGAAATGAGATAGATAAATTCTGAATAAGTTTCCCATGGTTAGTCAAACCATGTGCCTAACCAGGAATTGTGCCCTAATCAGTAGTGAACCAAGCACATTTTTTGCATGGTTTGTCCAAACCATGAAACCAAACCATGCCGCTTGATATTTTGGGGTGAAATGACCATTCCCCCTACACGTAACTCAAAACCTAATTCGACTATTCTTATCCTCTATCTAGTTTCCAGCCTTGGATTTCATTATCCTTTGAGGTAAATAACACCCTAATCATGGAATTTATGTTACTCTTCTGACCAGTGTCCGTACCTCGATCCGTTGGAAGCATTTGATCCATCTTGGAAAGATCCCCTAGTCTCTCAACTCATATAAAAGGTAATCTTCAAATCTATTCACTATTTAGGTGTAGGATCACTTAACCTATTTTAAGGGCACTGGAACATATGTCAAATCTCTTACAACATACACCTATTCTGAGGCCAATATTGAGTGAGGCGTTATTTACGACCTTAAGGTAGGTGGTCACATCATTTTCCCTTTGTGTTTTTTTTTGTTTCGTAATTATTCCATTGTATTTAATTAGATGTTTTTCCAAGCATCTTTATTATATTGATTCCATTATGTCTAATTGAACCTCACACCATAATACTTGTTTGTTAATATTTTTTGGTTATTTAGAAGTTTTACATAACTTATATACTCTCCCAGGGGTATGCCAAGTGAAAATGACTATTTTGGTCAATTGGATTAAACGAATGGTACTCCTAAATAGTTTCCAACGTAAATTTTAAATGATTTTTTCCTTATTTATATATGTCTTAAATGACCTCAATCCCCTTTTAGGTGATTGGATCATTTATTATTAGAATTTTCAAAGTAATCAATTAGATTACTGCCCAAGTCACCCTCTAAGTGACTCCATTGATCTTTTAAATTGAGTTTCCATGTATTAATTTGTTGAATGAATTGGATATGGTCAATGGATTGAATAGGATTGATTATGAAAGGGTATAATCCTTTAAATTAATTGACCATGAAACCTTCAAAATAAAGAATATAATTTGGCTAATGACATTGGTTAAAATAAATATATAGGATTGGAAACAAATTTCATGAGAGGTTTTAATTCATGTATTATACTATAAATGAATAAACCTTTATAGAGGATCTGTAAGATGGCATTGGGCATTGAGAATGAGGGATAATCACACTCCCTTACATCAGGTTTTGAGTATGGAATATCACATCAGTGATACTATTGGGGTGTAGGAATGAGGTGCCAGGTTCCATGTTTATGGTGTTTCAATGGAAGCTCTATCTCACCATCTCGAGTGTTATAACCTAACGTCTCTCACTCTATTGGGTAGTAGGGAATGTACCCTATAGAATTAACTTATATTCTTATTAGAATAGTCATGGATATCTGGGTTACACCCTGATCCATCCAGAACTGGTATTCCATTTATAATAAAATGATCGAAAATAAATTCTATCCATGAAATTAAGTTGGTAGACCATCTAGGTGTCCTATAGGAACATGAGTGGGCAGGTTATTTATTTTAGATTTATTTTACTATACTTCTTAAAACTTCAAACTCTTAAATAATGAGATCTACTTGGAATAAATGTATAAACCATTGGTGGTGGCATACTAGGATTTTTATCTCACACCCTACTCGGGATACCATTATTAATCAAGAAGACTAAAAATCTTGTAGATATTATTAAGGTAAAGGGGCATGCTACTGGTTGTTTTTCTGGTTTTTCTTAGATGAATCATAGAACACAAGAACATGCTTTAGATCATGATACTTATGTAGTTTTTTTTTCATGTTTTATTTTTTGTATTGTATATCATTATTTTATCACACTCTTCAATTTTTCAATTACAAAATTCCTTGCATCCATGTGTTAGATAGTTCCTCATATGATTTCGATATTACTATTAGATGTTCAATTAGCTATTTATTTTTCTACTTACCTAATTAGTTATCTATTAATGCTTCTTCATTAGTTTATTTATTCTATAAGTTTATATATGCTTCAACTATTGTTTATTATTGGTTATATCCACCATGCTACTCTGAAATGGGGGAATAGTCTCCCCAATATACCCCCTTACACCCTTACTGCTTGTCAACGACCTTTGGCATACAAGGAGGTGAAATTGAAGCCACATGACCCACCATATCAGGGAACAAGTTTCGTGGATCCTAGGTAGGGAAATTACAATGTGGTATGAGAGGAGTCTCCATTCCCAATTAACCATTTGAATATAGTTGATTGGAGATTGGGAAACACTTGGAACTTAGTCATAAGCTGTACATGGGTGTTATAAACCCATATTTGGGGAAATGGATGAGTTTTCTAAATTATCATTGTTGTTATAATTTTTCATATTACTATTGATATCATTTCACGTTTGGGTGATGCACATGATGTGCTGTGGTTATTATTATCACTAATAAAAAATTGGCCTTTAATAGTGATAAAAATGGCCATTATTAGTGCTGGAGAAGCACCGGAAACCAGTTCGAGATAAAAAAACTCATGTAATTTATCAGTGCTAAAAAATCACTTATAATGGGACCCTTTATCAACCCTTTTAAAATAATTGATAAATTAACCCTTAAATGGTTCTTTCAAATGTTCTGATAAAGGATCAATTTATCAGCGGATTCAAAAGTGCTGATAAAGGGGCACACTTTAGTGTTATGTCACAACACACTACTGATCTAATGCAATGTGTATCCCAACACATCGTAGATCCATTAAAAATAATATATATCAACAGAATAAATTTTCAACATAGAAGTTAAATTAAATAAAATTTATAACACAAATACAAAAAACACAATATTATAGGAATTTTCAACATTGTTTTATAAAATTACCGTAGTAAAAAGTATTACATACATTCAAAAAAATCAATGTTTCTTTTTTATTTTGACCCTAACCCTGATTCATAGTATTTAAAATAAAAAAACATTTTCAAGGAAAATAATTCACTTTTATAAGAAAAAAATATTATTTTAACAATAATATGAAGAAAAAAATTAAAAAAACAACTTTAAACTAAACACTTAGCCAAACCAGGATCACTATGTATCAAATTGAATTGTGGTTGATTATTCAAAGTCACACGATTTATTATTTGTTTTCAAGAATAATATGGGGGGAAATTACTTAAAAAAATACAAGATAAATCCCAAACACATTTGATTTCTTTTTTATGAGTGACACTTTTTGAAAGAAAATGTTGATTTTAAAATGATAGTGGAAATTTTGAGTCATAATGGGAACATCGTGTATCAAGATTGAGGTGTGTCTGATTTATACACCTCAAAAATTAATTATGAATCATTTTCATGAAGTATCAAAACAATATGAACTATTTTTATTAGTTTTGAGTAGGTGTGTTTTCTATTTTACAAAAAAACATATCATTTTTTCTAAAAAAGAAGCACTTTAGGTCATACCAATCACACCATGCATATCATTAAGGTGCCTTTAGAACCTAAAAGTTTAAAATGTCTTATGGATTGCTTTCCTAAATTATCAAAATAATCCAAATAGATTTTATCGGTTTTGAGTATGTCACTTTTCCTTTTTACTAAAATGTCATTTTAATTTGGAAACATGCAATTTGAATCATTTTGATCATATTGTGGATCAGTTTTATGTGAAACTAATTACTAAACATAAATAAAATGAATTATGGATCATTTTTACTAAATTATTAAGAGAATATAATCATTTTTTGATCTATTTTCAGTGGATAACACTTTTTAAACTAAAATTTAGATTTTAAATTGATTAAATCCACCTTTTGTAATACTAGGAACATTATGCATCGGATTAAGGTAAGGCTAGTTCCTACAAATAAAAAATGACTTATGTATCAATTTACTAATATATAAAAACATTCTAAATTCATTTTATTTGTTTTGAGTAGGAACATTTTCCATTTTACAAAAGTTGATGTCAATTTTAAATAAAAAACATACCTGGAGTTGTACCGGTCACACTATGTGTTAGATTATAGTGCGATTGACTTCTATCCATCTAAAATGACATATGGATCATTGTCATAAATTATAAAACAATCGGAATGTGTTTTCTATGACTTGAATACATCACTTTTACTTTTTACCAAAATGTCATTTTATACTGGAAACACACACTTTAAATCATTCCAATCACATCATGTATCAGTTTGAACTAAAACCAATTTCTATACATCTAAAATAACATATGATTCATTTTACTAAATTATCTAGAATTTTTGAGTTCATTTTATAAGTTTTTAATGAGTAATACTTTTTGAAATAAAATATTGATTTTAAACTAATAATGGAAACTTTGAGTCATAATAGTGAAAAGTTGTATCAAATTAAGGTGTGTCTAATTCATACATGTCAAAAAAATGACTTATGGATCGTTTTACTAATGTAGGAAAGAAAATCTGAATGTGTTTGCTGTGTTTTGAGTAGGTTAGTTATCCATTTTATAAAAAATAAGCTGAATTTTAAATAAATAGATGTAATAGTAGTCATACCAGTCACAGTATGCCTTATATTGAGGTTAATATGATTTCTACTTGTCTAGAATGAAATTTTGATCATTTTACAAATGTATCAAAACTATATGATTGTGTTTCCTCTTTTTTTAGTACGTCACTTTTCCTTTTTACTAAAATGTCATTTTAAACTTGAAAAACAAACTTTGACTCATTCGTATCACATTGGGCATCAATTTAATGTGAAATTGATTCCTACATATCAAAAATGAATTATGAATCATTATGCCAAATTATTAATAAAATCTATGAGTGTTTGATTGGATTTCATTGAGTAACACTTTTTGGACTAATTTCTTTTTATAAATGGTTGAGGTGCCAAGGACCCTTTATTGAATGTAAAATTTCGAAAGCATATGAAAAGAGGAATCATTCAAAAACAATACACAAAATAGATATCAATGCATTTGAGAACGAGTGCTCATACTATAATGTGAGATTTAACCACCCCTGCCATGAGGATTTCGTCCTCTTCTTGAATATTTGGCTTGCATCCCAGGTCCACCTCCATCATCTGGGATCTTAGAAATCTTAATAGCTTGCTCAGTTTTATATCCAGCCCCACCATCATTTGACTTTCCATCATCGTCACTGCAAGTAGATGCAAGTAATTCAAATGAGTTATGAGTACTTACCTTCCTAGTGCATTTCTTACTGTGACTCAGTGATGAAGCACATATTAAATCTGGAGATGTCCCTACTGCTGTAGAATTTTTAAATCCACCATGATCAGCAACCTTGGAATCTTTTACTATTATCATTAGATTAGAGGGAATGCTCGTCTTCTAAGCTGCCACATTTAGTAGGGATGGGGCTGCCATAACTAATGCAGGAGGGGTACCAACTTGAGTAAAAGCTCCATGCCCCTTATCAGGTGTTTCAAAATTCTATACAACACCTAGAAAAGATGCCGCAGTAGGGGAAAATACAGCCTGAGTAATCTGTCCTTGCACCTTAGTAGGTGTTTTAGAAAGTCAACCAGCATTTGGAAAAGATGCAGCGATTGGTGGGAATCTAGCATGAGCAGCCTGACCGTGCTCCTTAGCAGGTGCATCAAAACTACATCCAGAAGTTGGATGCAATGCCGGGAGAGGCTGCATATCCACAGTGTCTTCACAACGGCGAGTTCAAGTTGGGGTTTCCTTTCACGGTGCTTTCTTAGGGTGATTGAGTCCCCTCCCATAATTTACATTAGAATGATCATCCTTTTAGTGGTACATGAAAATCCATCAACCTTATTAGTAGGAGTAGATCTGAAATGTTCATGTAAGTGAGTCCTCCTTGTTTTAAACATTTTTGAAGTAGTAGCATCTTCCTTAGCCTTTCCATTGCGATTTTTAGAAGAAATCATGAGCTGCTCTTGCCAAAAACTTTAGTCAATAGTAGTTTGAGCTTCTAACTCAATTGACTCTTGACTATCTACTAAATTATCCTCAAATATATCTTTATCAATGCCTCTAGATAGATCATCTTTGAAAGAAACTCCAACCTCAATCAGGTGTTCATCAACCAGGTATGCCCATGATTGGGTCTTAGCATGAACCTCTATGTTGTCTGTTAATGGGCCATTAGGGTGAAAAACATGGACATCCATACCAGGTTCAATTATTTCATTCACAACATCTAGTGTATCAAGTCCTTTGGTATCATTAACATTATTCTTAGTAGGGGGAACAATGGGTGGAGCATTACTATCAATCATGACCTTCTTTCTATAGAATTGAGACACGTGGCCTTTGAGATTACAATTTGAACATATTAAATGTCTCCTGCATGTAGAAATGTCATGCCCAATTGTTTTACAAGAAGCACAAAACATATGGAATTTCTCAAACTCAATGCGAAGGTTTCTCTCATCATGTGGTGTGGAGAAGACCAATCTATCAATTAGGGTACATCTTTAATCCATTTCAACTAAAACTCTTGCATAGTTACCAAAAGAGACTGATTCAGTATCACTATCATGTCTAATCAGTGTACATATCCCCGAAGCTATGTCAAACAATATCTCTGGGTGCCATAAGTCCCAATTAAGGCCATGAATTTTGAACCATACATGGACAAAAGTATCCCTAAAGTCATTAAGGTTAATGTTTAGACTCCATTCATGGGGCCACAAAATTTCAGGATTGAGGTTGACAGACCCAGCACTCCATGCTTGCTATTTCATTTCTGTAGATGTAAATAACATATGGAAAAAACCACGTCCTAAATAAATTAATTTGAAATCCAAAAAACCCCAAATAAAATCTAGGTGAGGACAAGATCAATAATTTTCCAGGTTTTCATAACTTTTAACAAGAAGATTCGAGCAATAACTGAGTGTTTTCATAACTGAAATATTTCGTAAAAAACTTCATCTGATGTTGACACATGGGATAACGAGCCTGTTCTAATGATCCTTTGAGAAGAACGCTTACAAACAGCTCTGAAAAAAGCACACGAGAATCCACTAAATGACAAAAAACTTTTTAAATCGCCATCCATGGACCCTTTGATCTTCTTTGGAGATGATAGACCTTGTCGATTCACGACTAGATTCAAGGAATAACAGTGTAAATTCAGGCTTTGCGAGTGGTTTAGGGCAACCCAGATGTCGGAGTGCGGGATTTTTTGGACTAAAATGTTGATTCTAAACACATTAAAAAACATTGAGGCATACCAAACACATCATGTATTAGATTCTGGTTCGAAAAATTCCTACAAATCAAAAATGGTATAAGGATTGTTTTTATAATATATAAAAATAATCCAAATCCATTTGATTGGTTTTGAGTTTTCCACATGTCCATTTTACAAAAATTGATGTCAATTTTAATTTAAAAGATGCACTTGGAGTCATACTAGTCACACTATATATCAGATGTAGGTTTGGATAATTATTACACATCTCAAAGGACATATGGATCATTTTATTAAAGTATCAAGATAATATAAATGTGTTTTCTTAGTTTTGACAACATCACTTTTAATTTTTACTAAAATGTAATTTTGATCTAGAAACATAGACTTTGACTCATTCAGATCACATTGTGTATTAGTTTGATGTGAAATTGATTTATACATCTCAAAAATAAATTATGAACTTTTTCCTAAATTATTAGAAAAATACAATCATAATGGATTGGTTTCTAGTGAGTGACACTTTTTGATCTAAAATTCCAATTTTAAACTGATTAGAAAATCATTGAGTCATATCTGGTACATTGTGTATTGGATTTTGGTGAGGCTGATTCCTATATGTCAAAAATGACATATGGATCATTTTCGTAATGTATCAAAACAAAACAAATGTTTTTGAATGGGTTTGAATTGGTCTATTATACTTTTTACTAAAATTCATGTCAATTATAAATAAAAATATGAATTTAAAGTTATACTGATCAAATCATGCTTCAGATTTATTTTTGGATGATTCCTAAAAATTAAAAATGACATAGGGATCATTTTTTTAAAGTATAAAAAAATATGAATTCGTTTTCGTGTTTTTTAGTTGGTCAGTTGTCCATTTTACTAATATTGGTATGAATTTTAAATAGAAAGATTCACATAGAATCTTATGGATCAAAATTTTCATTAGATTGAGGTATGTATGATTCTTACACATCTTAAAAGGAATATAAATCATTTTCATAATGTATCAAAACAATAAAAATGTGTTTTATTAGTTTTTTGTATATCACTTGTATTTTTATAATAAATGTAATTTGAAATGGGAAACATGCACTTTTACTAATTCCAGTCACACCATGTGTCGATTTTCTGTGAAACTACTTTTTAATCATCAAAAACGACTAATGAATATTTGTACAAAATTTTCTATAAAATCCGATAATGTTTGACTCGTTTTAAATAAGTGACACTTATTGAACTAAAATTCCAATTTTAAAATGAGAATAAACACTTTGAGTCATACCGAGCAAATCAGGTATCTGGTTGAGGTACGTCTAATTCCTACATGTCAAAAATGTCATATAACTCATTTTCGTAATGTATAAATACAATATGAATGCATTATCTCAGTTTTGAGTAGGTAAGTCGTATATTTTACTGAAATTGATGTTAATTTTTAATAAAATGATGAACATGGAGTCATACTGGTCACACCATTCATCACAATGAGTTTGGGATGATTCTTTTATGTATTATATGACTAATAGAACATTTTTTAAAGTATCAAATCAATAAAAATCCATTTTCTTGATTTTGAGTAGGTCAGATGTCCATTTCACTAATTTTGTTTTCATTTTTAAATAAATAGTGACACTTGGGGTCATGCCAGTCACACTACACATCATATTTAGGTGAGGATGATTCTTATATGTCTCAAATTACTTATGGATCATTTTCATAAAGTATCAAAACAATCCTAATGAATTTTCTCAATTTTGATTAGATCACATGCATTTTTTAATATAAAGTCATTTTAATCTAGAAACACACATTGGCTTATTTTGATCACATCATGTATTAGTCTGAAGGCAAAAAAATTCATACACTTAAAAAATTTCTTATGAAAATTTTCCTCAAATTATAAATAAAATCAAAGCGTGTTTGATTAGTTTCTAGCGAGTGACAGTTTTTGAAATAAAATATTGATTTCAAACTCATAATAGACACTTTGAGCCATATTAGGCCCATCATGTATCAGATTCATGTGAACCATATTCCTTTATATAAAAAATGTCATATATATAATTTTAATAAAGTATCAAAACATTATGAATGATTTGGTCTATTTTGAGTAGGACAGTTTTCCATTTTACTAAAATTACCATCATTTTTATATAAAAATATGCACTTAGAGTCATATCAGTCAGACTGTGAATCTGATTAAGGTGAGGATGGTTCCAACATGTCTTAAAATCTCCAAACAATCATAATGAAAAATTATATAATTATTTGTATTTCATTTCATTTTATAACTACAAACATTATATATATACATGAAATTATTAGCCAAAAAACCATACTCATTGTTGAAAGGAAGAAGAGTAGAGAAATATATTGTACCCATTATATCACGAGAAGTCACCAAAATGACCACTTGAGATTACTATACTCTTCTAGATTTCAATGGGAGTGGGTTTTATTGTAAAAACATTGAATCAATCTGATTTTCCAAAAAATCCATGTAAAAACTAAATAACTATTAGATAAAAATGATATGGAAATTAGCTCACAAATAGTTGATAAAATAATGAAAAAATTAATTAAATTAGTATCATGGATTCAACTTTTCATGATTGTTGTATGCATTGTTTATGATTTTCCTTGTTGTCATTATCTTATTTGCAGGCTGGAAGTCCAATCTCTCATGATCATGAGCAACTTCGAATAAACCACCACAACTCGAACAAAAGAATCCAACTGTGTAAAAAACAATTATTATATAAGTAATACTAAAAATAAATATAATAAACTTAAATAAGAAACATTAAATTAACTCTATAAATAATTATTTTACTATAAAAAAAACATGATTACATTTGTGATTTAGTTGTGGAGGGAATTTGAAGGGAAGTGATAAATTCAGACATTGTAGTGGTGAAAATGTTTGTAATTTTGAAGAAATAGTAACATAATCATGTACAGAAGAAATTGTCTGCGTAGTAGGAAAAAATTTAATTTAGTGTATGTTTTTGTAGTAGAGGACATATAATATTAGGATAAAAATTTAGTATATTAAAAAAATACTTCTCATTAAACATTATTTTTTTGATGTTTTTATAGATTTTGTTCCTCTATAGAGAATAAAAATACACTATTTTTGGTCCCCTCAAATATAGTAATAATTTTCCATATTGGGACTGAAATGAACTATTTCACAAATCACAATGTAAGGGTAACCTCAATTAAATGTTCATCTTACCCAACATTTGATTTAGTCCCCAATAGGACTATCGATTTTTTTTGTTGGATCTGACACATAAAATTATTTCACTACTTTTGATGTTATTATGAACAAATCCTATTTTCCCCCATATACACTAAAATTGACCTTCCCAAATACCATTTCATCAAAATTAATTACACTCATATTGTCAAACCATTTTCTATTGACAATTGACACATGAAATGTCACATAATCCAACTCGTATAATTTTTCGATAATGCCAAAATATGACGTATTTTCAATAATTGTATTTTTATCCTTAGAACCAGATGTGTGTGTCACTTTACCTATAATCATAACACCACTAATTTTTCACTGTACTATACTCATCATGTTATTTTCTATAGAACATATAACCATTTATTGAAAACCAGCGTAAGATATAATATATTCCTTTAGTCCCCTGGATAGACATTGAAGTCATTTGACAATTGAATTTTGATTTATTAATAACTCATAATAAATTTGACATTTGAACAATCCAATAAACTATTCATTATTTGTATTTGATAAACATCCTTCATCCCTTGATGGATTCAAATATCTAATAATTTTTGGTGGTATACAACTTATGGATAAAAATCTTCCCTCTTATGTAAAACATAATTTTGTACATTCTCCTGCTATATGAAGGCAATTTTAACCAAATGTATTCTTTAAATACATTATCCCATAAGGTTTTCACTATATTGAAAATTTGGGAGACCGATTTTATCAACATATAATAGGTAATATTTAAATAATTAAATATTTTCTTTAGTAATATTTATTTCTTCAATAAAACCTTCTGGATGACTTCGATTCTTAATGTACCCTATCAAAATCTTCATATACAATTAAATATAGTACATCCATCTATAATGTATAGGACAACATTTTTGAACCTCTTTATTAAATTGAACCATCAAGAAGACCATTATACGAAATAATGATGGTAGGATGAACACAGTCAATTCAAAAAATATGACTTCAACCTCTTTATTCCTGATTGGAAACATTAAATAGTCCATAACTTTAATGCATATGGATTTGAAAAATAAGTATAGAAAAGTAAATATGTCATATAAATTTTGAGGTATAATATAATAAAAAGAAATATAAAATAGATCTTTCATCAAAATAAGTAAATATTGTGATTTTAGTCCTTATAACTTCAAATTAGTCATTGAAAAAAAATTCTCAATATTTGATTAATACCCCTCTAAAAATTTTATACTATTAAGTTAAATGTAAAATTATAATTTTTCCAATCTAGATAATATGTAGTCTTTTTGAGGATGAATAAAATTCTTTTTACCATTCCCCATGCCAAAAATTCTCTTATCCCCATTTCATCAAGTCCAACATAGCATTGATTCTATATTTCATTTTTCCAGGAATAATTAGTAAAATTCTAATAAAAATATATTTTTTTTCTACATGCATGAAATCAAGAAAATGTATAGCATACAAACAATTTAAATCTTATAAATCAAAGAGAACTGATCTGTTCTTCCAACTTGATTTCATAAGGTTTTTGGATCATTGTGTACGAAAAACAATGTCAATATCTTTTACTTTATTGAACAATTGATCACTTATTATTGAAGATGGTGTTGTACCATTTTTGATGTTTCCATCGAATGTTGTAATACCAGATTGATATTTATATCATCAAGGTAAAAATATTGATTACCTAAAATCTATGTCTTTGAGGAATGTTTCAACCAAACTAATTATGTTCTTTTTTCAAAAATAGAAGACCCCAACATTACATTAATTCTATACCTTGATAAATTTACCTAAGCTGGGAAATATTTTACCAAACTATACAAAATTACTCTTAATGTGAATTGTTGACTTCTATGAGAATTATACATTATAGTACCTATATCCAACATAAATTTTAGTTATTTGATCAATGTATCCAAATGGGCATCAATATCATTACTAAGATTCTTTAGTCCAAATATAATGAGAGAAAACATAATGTATTTGAGCTTCATGCATAAACATGGTGGAAGGGTATAATTTAACAATATGACAGGACAAATACTATGATTACTACTCTGTACACCAAAAGGATTTATGCTATCTGTTTATAAAAAAAGAATAATGTTTCTCGGCTCATTTCCAAATCTAGTATACCCGCAATCAATTTTATTCCACGTAGGTGAATACGATGGATGTCATAGGTTCCGAAATTCAATAATTGCATTTGCATTCCATGTAAATTGTCTCATGGTTTCCTGATATCAATATATTCTTATAAACGAATGAATGATAGGAAAGTACAATACAGATTCAGAAGCACTGGATTCATTTTTCTTGTATCAAAGTGTTCCCCAATTAGGGAATTTTATCAATGATTCATGCTCATTGAGAAACAATATGAAACCATTTTGAAAAGATTGTATTTTTTAGGGAGTATTCCCATCGAACATAGCATTCGTTTAGCATCATATTTTTGAAATGGTGGTTAATTTTCTTCTGGTAGAATATCATTTATGACACCAATTTTTTCTGTAAAGTTGGTCTCAATCCATACACTTCTATATTTTAAATTATATAACTTATATATAGCTGAAAATTTTGTTTATTTTGTAAAAAAGGTATAAAATGGTCTCTTGGAAGAACTATTTAACTTTTCATACAACTTTGAACAATCAATAAGGTTATATTCAATTTCCATTTTCATTTCATCGATGTGATTTCCATCATCATTTAAAATTTCATTCATATAAAATGATTCATAAACCACAGAATCATTCCAAATAGTTTGGACATTCTATTTTTCAATGGTTTAGTTAAACATTTATAACTTTTATCTACTCCATCAAAAGTAAAATGTTCTTCTATATCTTCTAGACTGATTTTTATTGAATAACAACAATATAAACCCAGAAAAATGATTTGATAAGGGTTGTATGCATGCACTCTTGGAAACAAGATGATCACTTCAACTCCAAATTTATACTTTTATATCAAAATATTAGTGTGAATCCATTTTAAGTTCATATAAATCTTATTGAATTAATAAAAATAATAATTTCAAAAAATTGAAAATTTAATACACATAATATATTCATTTTTAATGGTGAATGTTCTAGAAAATTATATTAAGGAAAACATAATATTTGATTATTTCAAATAATTTAGGTATGCATTGAAGAAAATCAGTAATTGAATTTATGAGATGAATTAGTCCACTATGGTAGGTGTTATCATTTTAATTCATTCAATGGTTAAATTTATAGATAACTATCATGCTCATTAGTTCGTCTACTAAAAATTTATCATTTTATTTTTTTGTTTTATACACATACTCTATCTCTTGCAGACATGCCCATATTTTTCATGAAGTACTCTATGAAGTATTCATCCATGCGATGGTTGTTACTAAAATCATTACAAGAAACCTGAAAATAATGGGGACAATTCCTACGAAACCAAATGAAATATATATTCAAGAGATGAAACCAATTAGAATGATAGTTTTCTATAAAAGATATGGGAGAAGAGTCTCAAAAAAAATTCTAATATAAACTATTGTTTGAAACACATAAAGACTTTGTTAAATACCCTAATCAAATTAAATTATAATATAGGAAATTAATAAGTAATAAGAAAACAAAATATGATAAACATGAATAATAAACTCTCATTCAATAAACTAGAATATATAAAAATGTATTGATGAAAAATTTTAATAAATAAAGGGTTATTTAATATACATTTATATTAATCAATGATTCCTTGGGGTGGAACCAATACATTTTACCTAAAATGATAAATAACAGAAAATAATTTCTAAAATACTGAAGTCAATAACCTGCATTCTATTTTTTTGGAACATGTGTTGTACCGACCTAAGGAATTATTACATTTAATATTAATGGTATATCAAATATTTTAAAACATATAGAGACTCTTGCGATTCCATATCACCACACTAACTGATCCCAAGTATTTAAAGGAGGTCATCACATCAAATCTTCCCATAATTAAGTTTCTAGGGAGGCTATGTAATACACATTGACCCGTCCTTGAGATTTTTGGGAGGTCTGTAAAGAAGATGGCATAAGGAGGTAATACAAATAAAAATGATTTATCATAAACAAGGGAGAAAACACACCAAACCTTGCAACATCTATACAGTAAACACTATCCTCTACCGAGATGGAATGACACTTTCGTGAAGTCACATTTCCTAAGTGGACTACCATTACTCCACTTAAAAATCTAAGAAGAATAAAAAAATTAACATATCTATAAAACAAAACTCCCAATATAATGTATCTAGTGCACAAATATAAAAATATATAGTCAGTTTAATATGATATGAAGCAGTCTCATAGGCCACCCAAACACCATCATGAAAATTGATACATACAAATATAGATGATGTATAATGTCATGTTACTTCTAACATAAGGTTAATTACACTATTTATCTAGGGAAAATAAAGAATGATTCATCCATACTTTCAAATAAATAAAAGAGTGGCTCACCGATACCCTATATTTACTCACAACTACAATTAATAAGGAAGGAAATGCTCGTATGTCATGGGGGAGAAGCTGAGAAGGGTCACAATATAGGTGTTTCACACTCTCAAAATTCCAAGATTCAAAATGAACTATCTCTGCTGCCAAATATCCAAAATGGATAACTCACCACACTCAAAATTGCAAAATAGCCTCTAAAACTCCCAAAATAATTGATATTTTACACCTCGCGTTCCCCACGAAAAAGTAGATAAATGCTTAAATTCAATTGAATTTAGTGAAAGGATTACATTAGGGCCTTGGATTCATTTGTACCTTGAATAGTTTAATCCAGGGATTTGATAATTGGATTTGTTTGTGTCTTGATTGAATCTTCAATTCACTAAGGAGGAGCACCGATAGAGGGTGTATTCCCAAGAACATTTTGAATATCGCATAGTCTCTCGATGGGTTAGGGTTGTTTAAATAGAATGAGACACTTTTATCATCACTTCCAAAAAAGTACTGATAAAGATTCCTTTTATCAGCGTTTAAGTAATACGAAATCTTAAATGGAAACTTTATCAGTGCTAATAAAGCATGGTTAAATATTAATTTTATCCGTGCTTATTACATAAGCATTTATAAATATTCTTTTCTATCAATGATTATTACTTATGGGCTGAGATTTATAATTATAATTATAAAAAGGGTATATATATAAATATATATAATTATATATATTGAATATATATATATATATATATAAATATTATAAATATATTCTTTATTTAGTTATATTTATATAATTTATTAATTATATAAATATATAATTGTTAATTCAGAAGTATTTAAATATTTAAAAAATATATTTATATTTTAATATGTAATTATAATTATATATTTAATTATATATATGTTTATAATAAATATAAATAAATATAAATATTATAATTATATTCATTTTTTAACTAATTTTTTTTATAAATTTAATGATTATTTAAATGTGTATAATTATTTTCTTAATTGTATAAATACTTTTTTAAAAAAATAAATGTATTTATTTATAATTATAAATATTTAAATGTATAAATTTTTTAAATATAAATTTATAAATAAATTTATTTGTAAATATTTTTAAAAAAATATTTTTTTACATTTTTAATGAACATATTATCTTAAGAGAATACATGTTAAAAATGAGGGGAATTGAAAAAAATTAAAAATATGTACACTAAGAAAAAAAGATATTTTTTTTGTGTGTGAGTTGTATATTAAAATGAATTAATTGAATATATATGAAATTTATATAAGACATGTTTGATCTATATTAAATTGAAAAGTCAAATGGAATTCAATTATGTCCATTATAATATGAAATTAGTCAGTATTTTTTATTCACATTAATTTGTAATTATAAACCATTATTCATTAAATATATGGCTATTTAATGTAATGAAATATTTTTTATTATACAAATAATATTTATATACATTCATATATATTTATATATTTAATATATAATATTTATTAACATTATTAGTAATTATATAATTAATAAAATGTCTCATATTTTTCTCAATTTACTTTTTTATAATTTTTATTTGTTTAATTTCTATTAGATTAATTTTTGTTTAGAATATATTTATTTATTTAATGTATTATCTTTATTTGTGTTTATAATTTATATATAGTATAATCAACTAATTTATTTTTTCCCAAAATTATTTATTAAATGATTTTTAATATTTTTTAATAAAATCAATTTTTTATTTTTTATGTATTTAATTATTTCAAATTATTTAGACCTTTATTATCACTAATAATGCACTGATAAAGGATCCCTTTATGAGTGAAATAATTGAAGCTCTGATAATGTGTACCCTTTATGATCGCAAAAAATAAAATGATGATAAAGGTTACATTTTAGTATCACTAAAAAATGCATTGATAAAGGGTACACTTTATTAGTGCTAAATATAATGCTCTGATAAATTTTACCCTTTATCAGTGCTAAAAAAATGCTGATAAAATGAATGATTTATTAGTACTTTTGTCAATCACTAATAAAGGACAAAGCTATTAAAGGTATGTTTTGTAGTCGTGTATTATTTTGATTAAGGATTTATCTCATCCTTAGCTTGATGATATGAGGGAAATTAGTATTGCTATATGCATCGTTATTAGGTACAATTGAATAATATTCCATGCATTTTTTCCATGTCATGCCTCTTTTCAACATGCATTTTCTTGTTTCATATTTATAGTGCCTTGTATATATACTGAATTGTGTTGACACTTCTTGTAGGGATTGGAAAAACATAATTTATAATTGAAGTTCCAACCTTACTCTAAAAACATTTTTCTAAATATGTTAATGTAGACACCGTAAGCAGTCAATTATGGCTTGTTGATCTATGGAGCATCAGTCTTAGTAGATGGAACATGTTATGGGGTGGGTTATGTGGATGCTTTATTTTTTTCTAAGGTGTATGTGAGATTATGGACCAGATGTGGTAATCCACTGAATTCATCCATTTGAAGATGTTTAAATATGTTTAAACAAGCACCAATTCAAAACGAGTGTGACTTTAAAATTGAAAACAACCATATTATTTTTGTCAGATGTAGATACTTGTACCCAATCCCAACTTTATTAATGACTAGTAGGTTATCTATTTATGTTCTTGTGGCTTGTTATGGTTTCTTCTACCATCTAGGTCCCGCTTTTGAAGCAGGAAGAGAGGTGTGGTTATTTCTATAGGAATACTTTATTCCTATCCTAGTTTCTTAAATGCAGTCAACTAAACTACTTAAATCTATTTGGGGGGCATGTGTTTGGAATTTTAGTGCATGCCTCTATGATTCCCTACTATTGTACGCCCTGAAGGAGGTGATGACCATGCTTCTAAGGTGACCGACGTTGAGGTTCTTGTGATTCCTCCTATAGTGACACCTATATAACCTCTTTATTTTCCTGATGTGGTCACAAATGGAAATTTCAGACAGGGTTTCCTTCATATGTTATAGTCTAGGAAAGGTGTTGTTCAACCAAACCTGATCATGGCAGTGATTACTCACGAGTTCCAATAGTAGCATCCTCACAAATTTTCGGGGGTTGGAGGACAACATCCTATATATTCTAAGATCAAGGCAATCCAATCTATATTTGAGCATCAATAAATGCCTCTAGAGTAGAGAGTTAAGATGGAATCTTATATGCTCCTAGATTGAACCAAGATTTAGTGGTGAATTATCATTTAGGTGGATTAGAATCATGATATGGTTTGGGAAGAATTCTAGATGATCTTATACAATTATTTATTTTCCAAGAATCTGAGGGATGATAGAGGTAGAGAGTTCATGTATCTTAAATAGGGGATTATGTCAATTATGGAATAATCTTCTTGTTTCATAGAGTTTCGATGATTCACTTATACTCTTACTACTGATGATATTATGACCTCCAGAAGATTTGAAGATTGGATGGTTTATGACATCTGATCACTGGTCAATGTGTTTAGGTTGATGACTATTAATGAAATTTTCCAACATTCTCTAATTAGAGAATTGAATCTAAGGAAGGATGATGGTGTGACTTAGGGTGGTTTGGACCATAAATCTAGAAGTGGTTCATATTTGAGGGACAAGCATCACTTCATGGTTTCTCATGGGGGTAGCCGCATCAAGGATCCTCCCAATTGTAGCTTCTTGATTTGTCACCAGTGCCAGAAGAAATGAGATATGATGATTCAGGGTATGTGGGATCTATTGGTGTATAAAGGTTATAATAGGATTGTTCATATCTATCATTTCTATAGTAATTTACCTCTAGTGCCTATTTAGTGGTTATTTTCACATACTTCATGGTCAGCTGGAGGTCCAATAGGATCATGATAAGAATTCAGATAGAATACCCCTAGTCAATCAAGCCGAGGTGGTGGTCGAGTTAGAGTAATTCAGACTTATTTTTCTTAGCTCCAATAGATAGATCTTACTTATCATAGTTAGGTAGTGATTATAGGCCATGTTATAGGCCAGTAACTTGTCATCCAACCTATGCCTATGGGTAAGAGCACCAGAACTTCTACTATATGAGGTAATATTCTAGTAGCCTATAGTGTAGTGCCTTCTTTATTTGACACATGTGTGTCCCAATATTTTATATATTATTAAATCTCTAAAATTATAGGCCTCAAAATAAAGCACTACTATGGATTTATTATTCTACAAAAAACATTATGTATCTATTATGAGGGAATACTCCATTGTACGTATTATCCTCTTGAGATAGGCAGTTTCATATTTGTGTGGAATCTTTATGTCTTTGACATGATGGAATTTGATGTAATCATTGGAATTGACTGGTTAGTTCCCTATTAGTACTATATTGTTAAATATAATTGTATATTTATGTTTATGTTACCATAGAAAATTAGTAACATGAATAAAGGAGAATGGGATGTTAGTCTGACACGAGCAAGACTTGAGCAGGGGAGGCTGGGTAGTGTGGATGCTCAGATTGCCAGTGTTTTCTATGATGATTAAGAGTATCGACCCACTATCTTTTCTCCTGTACTGAATTATTTTAGAGAAATAATTCCATAAGACATTTTTATTATACCTATGTCGAGAGAGTTAGAGTTTTCTATTGAGATTATTACATTCGCAGCACAATTGACTATTCCTCCTTATAGTTCTTCACATGAGGAGCTTCAGGAGATGAAAAGCAATGCGAGGATCTTGAAGCTAAAGGATTTATATGACAATAAATTATACCTGGGGTTCACTGGTCCTTTTTTCCAACAAATAATTTGAAACCATAATGATCTATATAGATTACCATCATTTGAATGATTACATGATTGTGAATCAGTATCCACTACCAAGAATAAAATAAAACCTTGATCAACTTGAAGGAGTGAAAGTTATTTGAAAGAAATATTTGTGTTTAGGCTATCATCCTGTGTATTTCAAGAAATCATACATACCTCACAGAACTAAAAATTGTAGGTATGTTCTTTACATGTAACTGTTTATGATGTTCGGACTCACACACCCACCAATGATATTAATGGATCTTATGAATCAAGTCTATGACAACCATGCTTTTATTACAAACTTAAACATGATTTATTACGTTAAAATTCACTTGATAAAACAAAGGAGATCGAGAGGTTTAATGTCTTTGGGGATTAGGATCATTACATAAAAACATAAAACAAGAAATACAACATCTTTATTGAAAACATCCTTTACATGACCACCACATTCTCTCGTACATAGCATTGCATGGGGTAACCTGATGACATGCATAAGAAAAGGGTGAGCTATAAAGCCCAGTAAGGGAGTACACATGGAATAACATGAGGAGTAAAATACATGTTAGACAATTGGAATATCAATAGATCATAAAAGAAACATGAACATAAAGGAATGATAAAGCATGATAATCATAACATGGAAATTTTGCAACAACACTTAACATGGAATTAGCATGAGCCAAGGCTCATTGCACAAAGAGCATGAGTAAATCCTCATTGCACATGAAGAACAAGTAAACCCTCGTTGCACTTGAATTATCATGAGTCAACACTCGTTGCACTTGATGTATCATGATACTATACTTTACCCAATGCATTGGAGCTCTATAAGGGCATACCCTTCTTAAACATTTCATTTCATGCATAAGTGTGCCACATGGATCATAAAACATTGATTAATAAAACATAATCCTTTATTCCACGATAAAGGAATGTGGAATTAATACATGAAACTTTGAAATCAATAAGTAAATGAGAATAAAGTTGACTACCCTTGATAGAGAAATGAGCATGGTATCCACTACACAATGGCATTGGCATAGAAAATCAATACGATTTCGGTAGCATAACGACGTGACATAAGAATTCATAATAAAATTGTTGATGAGAGAGAAAGGGGTTCCTCATCATATTTTCATGTAATGGACAGTAAGGAGGTCATATAGATACATGTCCCAAATATTGTAATGGAATTTAGATTCATGACACAAAATTATTGCTTGAATGTAAAAGAAGAGAGAGAAGTTCCTTTCGGAATTTCGACATAGTAACGGGTGTACATGGGAGGCATTTAATGAGAGAGAAAGGGGTATCCCATCATTAAAACAATAATAAGAAAGTATGGTGGAGGTGAGAAACCATACCCCAACATTCATAATTGAAATTAAAAGGGAAATAAAACTTAAATAAAATTGACAAAAATGAAAAAGGAAGAAAAAATCATTACTTGGAAGTATGCTTCCAAAGGCTAGAGAGAGGCTTGTGAGAGGATTCTTGGGATATTAGGGCACCTTTGGAGGATTCTAGAGAGAGTAGGGCAGAGTTTGGACAAACTCCAAGGTCTTTGAGTGAGGAGGAAGTGGGAGCTTGGGTGGGTTTATATAGGAAAGGTGAGGGAATTATTTATTATTTAGGTTTGGGTCCCCTTACATTAAATTAACCCAAACCACAAACCAACCCATGGTTTTTGCCCATGGATTTTAGAAAAGGGAATAGGAAAACAATATTTTATAAGGCCAAATTCCGAACTTCTTAAAATATTAGGGTTCTTTATGTGGAGGTGAGTCACACACCCATGAAAATTAATTTAAAAGGGCAAGGTGTTGAATATGTCTTGAGGGGTCCATTAATGCATTGAAAAGTATGTAAAACAAACCCAAAATTACATTATTTTGATGGTAAAACATATATTGGCCAAACATAAAGATTATAGTATTTTATTACATCACTATTGGGTCATTATGATGTCATAAAACACATTATATATTTAAACGGTATTTAATTTTTACCCAAAAATTTGACTATCTCAGAAAATTATGAAAAATTCACCGTTGGATAATTTCGACCTTGAGGGAACATTGGACACTCTCCTCATAGATTTCGAAGTCATGGATCACTAATGAATTCTGTAGGCTAGGCTTAAGTCGACCAAAGAAGCGGTAAACTTTGCATTCGGGGGTAACGACAAAGCCGGTAGCGTATCGTGCAAGCCTCGTGAAGTATGCCTCGTACGATCCAACAGATTCATCATCTTTTTGCATGAGGGAAAGGAAGTCCCTCTCTATCTTAAGATGGAGGGTGTGTGGAAAATATTTATCAAAAAACATCTTCCTGAAATCCTTCCATTCCAACGCCTTGTTCTCCTCCTCAGGATTCAAATTTTTTATCAACGTCCACCATTGATCAGCTTCACCCTCCATATGATAAGCAGCCAGGAGAACCTTCTCTTGTTCAGAACATTAAAGGATGGAGAAGATCTTTTAAATGGAGTTGATCCATTGTTCAGCGATCGTGAGATCAGATGATCCACTAAAATTAGGAGGCCTTTGTCTCATGAAGCTCTCGATAGCGACTTGTTCTTTCTTAGGGGGGGTTGAACGTTCCTCTTGACCCGTGTTTCTATTTAATACTTGAGTTAGCTGAGAGAGAAGCGTGAAAAAGTTCGTGATTCCTGCTCCCATTGGATTTGGCATCTCATTAGTACAGTCATCACACTGATCGTCACAATGGTTGTTAGCCCGAGTCCTCCTATTACCAGCCATTGGCTGGAATAAAAGGAATGTTAGGGGTAACACATAAAGGGTAATCAAAGAAAAAAGATGATGAATTATAAATAAACTTTTATTTCCTTACTCATGAGTCTAAAGGCTTCAATATAGGATTTTCATGATCTACTTTCTAACATATAATTGTAGGGGATTTTTTTTAATTCCCTTAATAAGGGTTCATACTATGCTTGTGAATTTATCAAAACATATCCCCTGGGAGTGTCGTAACCAAGAGTGCATCAAGGCCCGTTATCGTGCACTAGTTCCCATTCAAGTCTAGCTCAAAGCGGTGTTTTCGGGTTTTACCCCTCGGATACATCTGTGCCAGAGCCACCTCTACCTGCTCGTATCCAGACAGAGATATATTTTTTGATAAACCACTTATTCTGTATTTACCAAAACTTAGGGATGTTTTTATTATACCTAGTCTTGTATCTAAAGCTTTACTAGGGTTTCCTAATCCCAAAAATAACTAAACCTATCCTCTGATATCAACTATGACAACCCTGCTTTTATTACAAACATAAACATGATTTATTACATTAAACTTCACTTGATACAACAAAAGAGATCGATAGGTTTAGTGTCTTTGGGGCATAGTATCATTACAAAAAAACTTAAAACATGAAATACAACATCTTTATTGTAAAATTCCTTTACATGACCACTACATTCCCTCGTACTTAGCATTGAATGGGGTAACCAGAGGACATGCATTAGAAAAGGGTGAGCTATAAAGCCCAGTAAGGGAGTACACATGGAATAACATGAGGAGTACAATACATGTTAGACAATAGGCATATCAATAGATCATAAAAGAAACATGAACATAAAGGCATGATAAATCATGATAATCATAACATGGAAATGTGGAAACAACACTTAACATGGAATTAGCATGAGCCAAGGCTCATTGCACATAGAGAAGAGTATATCCTCATTGCACATGAAGAACGAGTAAACCCTCATTGCAATTGAATTATCATGGGTCAAAACTCATTGCATATGATGTATCATGATACTATACTTTACCCAATGCATTGGAGCGCTATAAGGGCGCACCCTTCTTAAACATTTCATTTCATTCATAAGTGTGCCACATGGATCATAAAACATGGATTCATAAAACATAATCATTTATTCCACAATAAAGGAATGTGGAATTCATACATGAAACTTTTTAATCAATAAGTAAATGTGCGTAAAGGTGAATACCCTTGATGGATAAATGAGCATGGTATCCACTACACAATGACATTGGCTTAGAAAATCGGTGCAATTTCGGTAGCGTAATGATGTGACATAAGAATTCATAAAAAAATGGTTGATGAGATAGGAAGGGGTTATACATCATATTTACATGTAATGGACAGTAAGGAGGTCATATAGATACATGTACCAACTATTGTAATGGAATTTAGATTCATGATACAAAATTATTTCTTGAATGTAAAAGAAGAGAGAGAAGTTCCTTTCGGAATTTCGGCATAGTAACGGGTCCACATGGGAGGCATTTAATGAAAGATAAAGGGGTCTCCCATTATTAAAACAATAATAGGGAAGTATGGGGGAGGTTAGAAACCATACCCCAACATTCATAATTGAAATTAAAAGGGAAATAAAACTAAAAGAAAATTGAAAAAAATGAGAAAGGAAGAAAAAAACACTTACTTGGAAGTGTGCTTCCAAAGGCTAGAGAGAGGCTTGTGAGAGGCTTCTTGGGAGCTTGGGGCACCATGGTATGATTCTAGATAGAGTAGGGAAGAGTTTGGATTAACTCCAAGGGCTTTGAGTGCGGAGGAAGTGGGAGATTTGGTGGGTTTATATAGGAAAGGTGAGTTAATTATTTATTATTTAGGTTTGGGTCCCCTTACATTAAATTAACCCAAACCACAAACCATACCATGGTTTTTGCCCATGGTTTTTGGAAAAGGGAAGAGGAAAACAATATTTTATAAGGCCCAAGTTCTAAATTCTTAAAATATTAGAGTTTCTTATGTGGATGTGAGTCACACTCCCATGAAAATTAATTTAAAAAGGCAAGGTGTTGAATATGTCTTGAGGGGTCCATTAATGCTTTGAAAAGTATGTCAAAAAAACCCAAAATCACATTATTTTAATGGTAAAACATATATTGTCCGAACATAAAGATTATAGTATTTTATTACATCACTATTGGGTCATTATGATATCATAAAACACATTATATATTTAAACGGTTTTTAATTTTTACCCAAACATTTGACTGTCTCATAAAATTTTGAAAAATTCACCGTTGGATAATTTCGACATCCTAATTCCAGAAATGACATTTATTTTATCTAAAAATTTTCTTAAATATCTTAATTTTTAATTTTAAAATAAATACTGACATTTATCAAAAATTCACGGGTTTTGACAGAAATGGATTTCAAACCTTAATAAAAAAATTTAATTGCATTCATAAAATTATAAGATCATTTATATTTAATAAAAATTAATTTAATAATAATAATAATATTTTATTAAAATACTATTTAATTCAAAAATCCCTTAATTTAATAAAATAGATTTCTTAATTAAATAATAACTAAAAACACCATTTGTACTTTAAAAACAGTTTACAATGTATCAAAAATGACTAGAAATTATATTCATCTTTATATAAAAAAATAATGTACATGAACATAGTACTACTGATTTGTTACATAACCCCTTAAAACAGCTGCATAAGACCTAAGGGTAAGGTGTGCGATGGTGACAGACTCTTTGGGTGGCTCGGATAACATCACTCGAGTGGTAATTTCAATCAACTTCCACTTTTCCCGTATAAGGTCACGTTCGAGCTTGACATGATGAAGCTCAGCTTGGGCTTGGTCAAGGGCGAAGCCCAAAGATGCCACCTCTTTTCCGAGCTCTGACAAATGGTCTTCGTATGGGGCAATTCTACTAGATGTGGCCATCGCTTCCTTTGTTTGAGTAAATTGGATTTGTTAAAGTCCTATATTTATACTAATCATGTGATTACTGTTCAATGGCTATATTAGCAACGGTCAAAATTCTTAAAATAAAATCAAAGAAGTTAGCATCTTATAAAAATATTTTTCATAAAGAAACATTTAACTGTATCAAGAGGGATTTTACATTAATGAAACTTTGGGTCGTTACAAAGTCTTCCTCCCATATCTAGATTAATATTTTTTTTCCTTATTGAAAATATCCTAGTGTATTCACGCTCCATACACGACCATGAAACCCATATTGAGATAATTCTGAAAACAATGAGAAAGAATCAAATCTATGATAAGATTAGTAATTTACACTTATGGATCGAAAAAACTATACTTTATGGGTCATATTATTTTGGAACCAAGAGTTTTAGTAGACCCAATGAAAGTGAGATCTCCAGTATCCTAGGCTCATCCCTAGAATATATTTGGTATTCTGAGTTTCTTGGGCTGATTTTAATATTATAAAAATTTCATCTAGTATTTCTAATTCCTTTAAGTGCCACTTAGGGGCTTGAAAAATTAGGGATTGAAATTGACATGATAAGTAGATTATGAAGAATCCATTTAGGAGTTGAGGGGTAATTTCACTTAAAGGATGATACTAATTAAGATTCAGTGATTTTGGAGCTATACCATAATCTGTGAAAAATCTAGTATTGTGATTGGAGCTATTTTGATACATGATGGGTGAGTTGTTGTGTACAAGCCTTATTAGTTGAGGCCACATGAGAAAAATTACCGGACGTATAAGCTTGAGCATGCTACTATAGTTCATGATTTACTATATTGAAGAGACTATTAACAAGGAGTGATTTGTGGTATTCACAGCTCACAAGAGCCTCAAGTATGTACTTACATAGTGGGATCTCAATTTCTGAGAATGTAAGTGGGTGGAGAACCTGTAGAAATTTTATTTTGAGATTCACTACATGCTTGTAAAAGGAAATTTTCTAGTAAATTCTTTGACTCAAAGAACATGGAAAATGGTTTTTCAGGTTTCTAGTGGAGAATGGAAGCTTATGGACTTATTCTTATAGTTTCATGTTGAACTTCATGATGACTATGGTTTGAATATCATCTTTACCTTGGTAATGACATCTACTCTTTTAAAATGGGAGAGAGTGAGATAACTATCTGATCCTGAAGTCCTTCTCCATAAAGACAGAGTATTGGATTATGATATATCTTCACATTGGACCATGGATGGACATTATACCTTATTGTTCCATGGAGTTGTATGGGTCATGGAAAGCATCATTAGGAGATAATGTGAGACTTCCATGCTTTATTATGGGAACTTCAACCTGGTGTCTTAAAAATGCATCAGGATCTTCGATTCCTGTATTGATGGACTTGTATGAAACATGAAATAGCTTGATTCATCCCTTAGTTTTCCTCCTATAAGAAGATTAATGTGTAAACTAAATGACTGGTAGGGAAACTACAACCATTTTCTAATCTCAAGTGGAAATGGGATTCTGTTTCAAAGGATTTCATGACTAGTTATCCTGGGTCACCTTAAGGCAATGATATAGTGTGGGGTTCCATTGATCATTTTACAATGTTTTCACACTTCATTCTAATGAAAGAGGCATTCTAAATGGAATATATAGGAAATAAGTACATTATATAGGTTTTACGTCTTCATGTAGGTTATCATTCAATTATTTTTGATAGAGATGATCATTTCATGTCCCATATCTTGAATTAGTTACATAAGGCCATGGTTATAAAGGTATTTCTGAGGAAAAACTATCATGCATAGATCGATAAACAAATAAGGAATACTATAATATTTTTAGAGGACATTATCTTTGCTTGTGTCATTTAATTTGGTGGTTCTTAGGAAAAACACATTCCCCTCATCAGGTTTTCCTATAATAATTTCTTTCAGGCCACAATCTTGATGGATCCCTAATAATACTTGTATGTTAGTCCTTTTTGCTTACCACTATACTGGATAGAGCTCGGAAATATACTATGCTTGGACCATGTCTTATATAGGATACTATATAGTAAGGACAACTGATCAGAAATCACATGTTGACATCATAGTCTAGAGATTAGTCATATTCTAACAGACACTAGAAACCTATTCAATTCATGTTCAGAGAGAGGGTTATCTTAGGATTCTCTTCCAGGTTAGGGAAAAAATGTATTCAAAATCAGGGTAATCTCCCAACAAGGATTGTTGGACCATTTGAGGTCATGAAATGGATTAAACCATTGGCATACTATTTAGAAATTACTCAGAGATACCGAACCAAGCATTATGTCTTTTAGGTGTCTCAACATTTCCAATACTATCCAGACCCATCACATATGTTTCAACCGGTTGAGGTCGAGTTGGATGTAGATACTTCCTTTGAGGATTATCCAGTGAGTATAGAGGATTAGAGTGTAAATAAACTCTGGGGAAGATATATCCCATTGGTATGGGAGATATGGGAGCAAGACCAAATAAATGAGAAGGCCTAATAGTAGGAAGATGATATATGTGCTCAGTGGATGGTGATATTATCAAAAGATACCTCTTTACCCTTAGAAGGCCTACTTGGGGGGCGATTTTCTTTTAGGAGGGGTGGATCTAATGACCAGTATTTTCAATGAACATATGAATCAATAGTTTTTAAATTTCAATATCAGAAATGTCCATAATAATGATGTCTAATCATGTATCGAAGGTCATAGGTGCATCCAGGACTCATTTAGATGCTAGAGGTATAGAAAGGGAAAAATTGGCTGGGCCACATGATTTTTTTTGCAACCATGTAACCCAGGGTACATTGTTGGGTATCCAGTTTTATATACAATAATGACCCTTCTTCATGGTTTGTTCATGATTAGTCAAAAAATGTGCCTAATCGTGTGGAGTTCCCCAAGGAAAAGTGAATTGGGCTTGGTGTTCACATGGTTTGTCCAAATTATGCAGTGAAACCATGTACCTTTATATTTTGGGATGAAATAAGCATTTCCCATTAAATTACTTAAAATATTTTCTATTTTTCATATACTCCCTCCAATGACCATCATTGGGATTTCTTCTCCCTCGAGCTCAAGGAAACCCTAATCTAGGTATTGAAGTAACTCTTACCATTGATGTCCATTCCTCAATCTTTCAAAAGCATTTGATTTTTCTCTTTAAGCTCCCATAGTCTCTAAACACCTATAAAATTTAATCTCCAAATCCATTATGCTATTTAGGTGTAGGATCATTTGACATATTTTATAGTGAATTGATAATTTTCTAAGATATCTTCCCACCTACTCCAAATATGAGGCTGATATTGAAGGATGTTTTATCTACAACCACGAGGTAGGTGGTCACATTTGTTTCCCATTGAGTTTTTCGTTTCATAATTATGGAGTTTTTCCACACAAAAAGTTTTTCCAAGAAGCTCTATTATATTGATTCTATCATGTTTAATTGACCAGCACACCTTAATACATGTCTATTTATCTTTCCATAGTTGTTTAAAGGATGTACTTACCTTATATGGTTACCCTATTGGCGTTCCAAGTGAAAATGACCAATTTGATCAATTAGATCAAATGAAAGGAACTCCTAAATAGTTTCCATCATATATTTTTTTATGAATTTTCCATCAGATATATATGTTTTAAATAATTCCAATCCCATCTTAAGTGTTTGTCCCTTTTATAGTTAGAATTTCCAAAGTAGGAAATTGGATTGATGCATATGTCACCCTATAAGTGACCCTTTTTATCTTATAAATGGATATTCCATGTCTTAATGAGTTGAATGAATTGGTAGTGGTGAATTTATTTTATAAGATAGATTATGAAATATGGTTTTATCATTTAAATGAATTGACCATGAGACCTTCAAATTGAAAATTATGTATTATGAGTGGATTTTTCATGTTTTGTTAAATTTAATGGGTTGATTTAAATGTAATGGATAATGAATTATGGGATTCCGTTCATTAAATAGACCAGCTGGTTCTAAATGGAATGAATTCAGGGGATGGTAAGGTCATACCCTTTGTCCATGATTTATAAAATTGTTCATATGAATTGTAATGACTTAAATGGAATGAAGCACTGATAATTATATGAAAAATAGGTTATAACTTATGTATAAATTTATAAATATTATTATTCCTTTATTAGATATATATGGGAATGATAATATGTTTCATGATGGGTTCTTCATCATGACTTATACTATAAATTAATACACCATTATAGAGGTTATGTTTGATTGTAAAGGGTGTTGAGTATGATGGATAAACAGACTCCCATACATTGGGTGTTGAGAATGGCATCTCACACCAATGATACTATATCGGAATTTGGATGAGGTGACACATTCCATGAAAAGAGAAATATCGTGGAGGCTCACTCACCATCCTGAGTGTTTTAGAATGACGTCTCTCACTCAACTGGGATTTAAGGAATATAGGGAATGTACTATATAGTATGTTCTTATAAGCTCATAAGACTGGGCAAGCATGTCTTAGTTTCACCTTTTTCCATCCAGTAATAGTATTTCGGGTATATGGACACTTACATACAAATGTACCTGGTTCATATAAATAAATGAAATATATAGTTAAACTATATATATAATTAATACTATATATATAGTGACATGATCAGACACACAATCCATCCATGTTAAGAAGCAAATAGACCATCCTGGTGTCCTATAGGAACCCGAGTGAGCTAGTTATTTATTTCATCTTTGTTTTACTATTCATTTTAAAACTACACATTGTTTGGTTATGAGAACTACTCAGATTACATTTTTATACCATTGGTGATGGCCTTATAAGATTTTAATCCCACACTTTACTCATGATTCCTCTGGTACACAAGAATACTATCAGTCCACAAGTACTGATAAGGTAAAGCACCTAGCTACAAGTGGTTGAGATGATTTTTATTTGACGAAGCATGAAGTAGAGGGATATGTTTTGGCTCATAATTTTCATGGGGAAGTTTTTGTTTATTTTCTATTTTGTTCTATTTTATACTGTTCTTGTATCTACCTATTCTCTTTTTGTATTACATCATTCCATGAATCCATCATTCACACACTGCCTTAGAGGATTCAGATATTATTATTATATGTTCAGTTATCTATTTCTTCCACGTCTTACCTATTCAGTTATCTATTTATTCTTACAGACAGGTTTAATATTTTTTCTATTTATATATGCTTGCTATATTGTTTATTATGGGTTTAGTCTATATTGATACTCTGACATGAGGGTATAGACTCTATAATATACCACCTTTAAACCCTCACCGCTAGTTAGTAGCCTATTTCATATGGGGTGGAATTCGTGAGGCCATATGACACACCATATTAAGGCACATGTTAAGTGGATCCAAGTTTTGGATGTTACAGGCTAGAAGATTGAACCATATGATGTAAAAAAGTCATGATAGACACTAGTCCATTGATCGCGGTATGCCACCAATTCATCTTAATGGATTATGACATCATTTCATTTTATAAATTGTTGGTATCATTAAGAAATCAGACATAGAGATATATTAGAAGAAGAATTTAGTGGTTAAGTTGTTGAGACAAATCAACCAGATTAAAATAAATAGTGTAGTCAATCATAGTCATCAGATTGAATTCTATTTTAGTTGGGTCAAGAGAAAAAAGTATTGATTGTTTTACAAAAGAGAGGTGTAGACCCATTGGAATAGCACTCAAAATGTTTTATCATAGTGAAGTAGATAGTGATCCATCAGACACATTCTAACTCCAATAAATTAATAAGGTACAAGATCATCGGTCTAGGTAATTGAAGAAATGGGTAAATACATTAAATAAATTTCAGATATGTTCTTGTTGCAAAATAATTTATACGGATGTTTTAATTTTGTATAATGTTTTCAATGTATTGACAAGTGTTTTTCAATTGATATATAACATATGAATCAAAATAATTTTAATGTTTATAAGAGGTCATCATAATAAATAGTAATCAGTATTGAATATTTTTTCATCATAAGGATGAATCAGAATAAAAATAGAATTGAACAATTAGACTTAAGATATGTTTGTAAACATGAATAATTAAGAATTTTTTGATACTTTTTAAGAAGACACAAGGAGCTACCAGAAGTATTAAGATGATTTTAAAAATTGAAATATGATTAATTAATTTAATGAGGGATTCAGAATTTGTGGATTTATTCTAGTGGGAAATGGAATTTGTTTCCCCACATTTTCTATAATGGGATCCCTATAATGAGAAAGAATAATAAATTCATATTTTTTTAGATTGTTGAACAATTTACATGCGCTAGACATCCGAAATTTGTTGAATACTTATTGTGTTTCCAAATATAGTTTATTATTTGGTGTAAAGCTAAAGAATATTTACCGAAGTGAGGTTCATTCCAATCGTCAGAGAATTCTCCAAAAGATGATGCTTCATTAGAGTAAGTATATCGGAGTGAGCCCATCACAACAGCATCCATCAACGTATGGATTATCAGACCATGACCCATCATATGATGGAATTGTGATTCGTTGATTGAGTTTATACTCAATTAAATTAGAAGATGAAGAATTATAATTGGATGGAGACCATCAGAGAGAGGATACCAGACCAAGGCTAATTAGACTAAATTTTAATTATGATGTTTTCCAGATAGAGTTTCCCTATGATGTTTCAAGACCAAAAAGTTCCTTAATAAATAGTTTAATTTCTTGACGATTCTATATAGTTAATGTTTGATTCATCTTACTTGTGTAGGAAGTGAATAAATTTCAAAATGTATATCATAAAAGAAGAAGGATATTGGAGCTTATAACATTAGATACTTACCAGTTGCTGAAAAGGCTCATGTGTTTGTTGTGGTGTATTACCAGCTATGGGGATGTGAACATAGAAATTTTAGTTGGGGGGGTATAACCATCACTATAAGGAATGTTTATACTAGGATTTTAGAATTTTTCACTTCTTGTGCCTTTGTATTCAAGAAATAATATAATGAAAGAATCTATATTTGTGGGACTATCAATCATGGAATGTATTATGTTGACATACCGATCCCTGTAAATATTGTATGCTTCCTTCTCTTAATATTTTTTTCTTCATATGATAAGTATGATTCAAAATTTATATTTGAGTGGATTGTATAGTTAACAGGTTTCATAAGTTAATAATATTTACTAAATAATTAATGAAAATTTATTATAAAATAAAAATAAACTATAGATTCACTCCTCTCTCAGTGGTCCCTATCATATTTGGGAACAAAAATTAGTACTAGTGCATAGGTTTCCTCTGGAATATCCATCTTTAGAAATATATAATTTCAATTCAGTGAACAATCGGTATGCTCCTATTTTTAATGGAAACAAAATTTAAAATTGGATGAATTGGATATTACACTATCTTCTTTCACTTGGACATGAAGTTATAGGTGCAACAATAGCGTTATTTGTTCTCATTAATTAAGCCTTTATGAAAACCATTAATAATAGAAGTATATAAGTTGTTAGAAAATATCAGAATTATTTTTTGATAGTTCTTACTATTGATGTTTATAAAACTTTTATGGGGTTTCCAACAACCAATAAAATGTGGGATATGTTGAGAAGAAAAAATTAAGGGAATGAGAAAGGTAAGGAATCCAATTTACAAATATGGAGAAATAGATTTGGGGATTTAAAAATGGATAATGTTTATAGTATTGATATGGTTAAATGAGAGTATAAGTAACATCAGAAGTATTGGTGAGATTATAGAAGATTATATAATTATTTAGAAACTTATGACAAACTTCCAATATGTATTTTATGTTAAATTACCATCATTAGAAGTTCTTGAATATTTTTTATTAGATGAACTTTAGAATTTCCTTCTGGCATATAGGATGAGAAAATATCACTCTTTAAAGAAAAATAATAATATAGAAATGCATTTCATAGCTTTGCTGAAAGGAAAAAAAATATATAGAAGTTAAAGAGTAATCAAGTTATTCAGAAGTAGTGGAAGAAGATGGAGATTTCAATACTATTGTTTTCCTCCTTTCTAAGAAGTGTAATAAGGGAAAATAGAAAGTTAGAACTATCAAATGTAAGAATTATGAAGGGAAAGGACATTGCTCACAGAATTTTCAAAGGAATAATGTTTAAGAGTATGATTATGAAGAAGATTATGGGAAAGCTTAGAAACAAAACTAAAAGAAATAGAAGTAACCATTTCATTCGGAAACAATGATGAAAAGTTATCTGAGCGGAATAAAGAGGAATGATTCTTCATTTGGTGATGAATTTCACCTTTATCTCAACTTCATTTCTAAACATAGAAATGGATTTAATTCTCTGGAGATTGATAATGATGATGAAGAGATTATAGAAATAAAGTGGAATATTAATTTTTTTTGGAAAAAAAAATTTAGAAGAATAATCAACTTAATAAAGAATGATAAATTTATAGATAGACGTTAAAGATATATCTTTTGAGAATGATGATGAAATAAATAAAGGGGAGACAAATATAAATTTTATTAGATGACATAATATGAAAATTTATGAGCTTAAAATAAAAAAAATCTGCAAATAAAGATCACCCAGTAATGATAATATCAACATTAATGAATCAACAATTGTTGAAGAAAGTAAAAAATAAAATTTGAAGATAAATGGATCAAAAAAATTGACTGATGTTATAAAATAGAGGTTAGCATAAAAATAAGGGGAGTTGTGTGGAATAAAATCAATTCTTCTTACAATATAATGTCAGATGATAATGATGGGATATACTTTTATGGAGGAAATTTATGTAAACAATGAAACATATAAATAAATTAAAAATAATGGTTTACAACAATAGGTTTGTGAGGGAAAATATTTATCCAAGAATCAAAGAAATTATTCAAAAAAATTATGATGCTGAGAAAACTGTTCCATGATTTAAAATGGATAAAATACAACAATATTTTTAACAAGTTCACTATAAGTATGAAAAAACAAGATTTTGAGGTCATTATTGGTGTTGAGGAGTTTTTATTCATGGAGAATATTCATGATGGTATAACATGTCTCTACCCAGAAACATGTATGAATCATGGTGGAGTTATGATGAGAAATGAAGTTCAAATTTTAATTGTTGATTTGTGGAATTAGAAAATAATACTCAAAATGTAAAGACTATTTTAGTCTTAACAAAGAAAAATGGGAATATTATGAAAGTTCAGTATGTTAAGAATGCAGATAATAACATAAATTCTCTGTCCGAAAGGAAATAATGCTTAGTTATTTGTCCCAAATAATTTGACATGGCTATAAAGGTATAATAATCCCAATAATATACTAAAGAAAAAGGGAAGAAAAATGTTTTTAATTACATGAGAAAAGTTGAAAAAAATATATCGATAGATTGTAGTATGAATATTTAAATAATATGTAAGATATTTTTGAAAGAAGGGAATGTTTCTAAAATTTGTTTGAATATACTACCAAAACAAGGGGATAAATTTATAGAGTTGTTATAATCATATGTAAAAAAAATTAAATCCTTTTTAGAATAGTCAATAGAATAAAAATAACATGTGAAAAAATCTAAGAAGGACGAAAAAAAGTAATAAAATAAATCCAAGATGAAGAAGAAAAAGGAAAGATTTAAAGCATAATCTCAGTATGATTGTTTTTTCTAAAAAAGTTTAAGGTTCCTCCTTATTTAAATTTTTTTGTACAAACTTATTGGGAGTTAATGTTGTCGAAATAAGAAAAATATCTTAATGAGTCCCTCACTATTCTTGAAAAATAATGTATTGAGGTTAAAAATATGGTTTTTTGGTTAGATGTGTTTACAAACCGAAACATTATGATACATTTGTTGAGATGGGTGTAAGATATTTTTATCCTAAACAAATCCTTTCAACATTTCCAAATAATTTAGAACACTGAAAGAAATATGAAAATGTATTACATAAAAGTTGTATTATGGACAATATTTATAACCATGATTATACACTCTGGTTTTATACACTAGGATCACCCCCAAAAATTCAGAGTTGTTTAGATAAACACTCATTTTTAATAAAATGTTGTTATTCATATGTTCCTCTAAAAAGTAATTCCTATATTTGCAGATGAAAAGTTCTAACCCTTGTAAATGATATTATTTTTCAAATAATGGTGGAAAATTATCATGATGGCCCATTTACATTTGATTGTCAATAATGGGGATAGAAAATTAATTAGTGATAAATAAAGAATTGGGGGAGAAAGAAAATAATGGGGTAATAAAGACACGAAGAATACATGTATGTAGGGGAAGAGGAAAACACAAGTAAAGAAAAACATATATGGTGATATTTTTTATGTTGATATTGAAAACAAACACAAAGGTGATATTGTTAGTCCCATGTTGTGTTTTGGTTGTCATTTTTTCAATATATCAATATATGTAAAATGATGAAAAAATTGAGTAATGTATGTAAAAAGCATACATGGTGAGAAGCTGATGCAAATATTGAGAAAAGTAGGGTCTCTTCTAAGTTTAAAATCTAGACTACCCATCAGACTCATTCCATTAATGCGAGTCATTGAATAGATTAATCAAATTGGGGTTTTGATAAAAATTTATAAGAAACTTAAAATCATATTGAGTATAGAAAGAAAATTTTGGATCATAATGAAAAGATTTATCCAAGTCTACTTTTGATACTAAATATGATGATATTTGGATGACCATGGAGTTCTCTTAAATCATGACGAATTCATGGTACAAGACGTAATATGTGGAAGAGGGGAGAATACGATGTGAAGTATTATGCCACCTACTCATGGGTTTGAAGAACACCATACACAGAAGGATAAAATCATATGTATGATGATTATTTGCATGATGATAAAAAATGGATTGAATGTTGATCTCTCTAAAATAAATAAGTCACTGCTGACCCCAACACATTTGATGTGGTATGCCACCAATTCATTATAATGAATTTTGATATCGATTCATTTCATTAATAGTTGGTATCTTTAAGTCATAATATAAAGTGTGACATTAGAGGAATAATTGAATAGTATTTTTGAAACTAATCAACCAGAAGAAAATCAACAATGTATTAAACCATTTACATCAGGTTTAATTATATTCTGGTAGGGTCAAGAAGAAATGAAAAAAATATATATTGTTTCTCAAAGAGAGGTGAAAAATCATTAGACTTTTGTTGATAATGTTCCATCATAGTAAAGAAGAGATAGATCTATTAGATGAGTTGAGATATGTGCTTGTGGAAAAAATATTTTCAAAGGAGGATTTGAATGATATATATTGTCCTTGATGTCTGAAAAAGTGTTTCTCAATTGGTGGGAAACATTTTTATGAGAGGTCATTCATTTTTTACAAGATTTCACCGTAATGAGTAGTCTTTAGTCTTGTATATGTCTTTATCGTAATGAAGAATCAGAAATTAGAATCATACTGAAGAATTAAAATGGAGAAATTTTTGTAAACATGAAGAATTCTGATGTTTTAATAATATTTAAGGAGCTCCCAATATTATTGGGAAGAGTTTAAGATGTCAAAGATAAATACATAAATGGATGAGAAATTTGGGATTTTAGAATTTTGTTAAGCATGAAAAGTAATTTATTTTCCCTCATTCGGCATTATAGGAGACCTATAAAAAGCTATCTTAATAAATTCATATTTTTCAAGAGAGTTGAACTATCCACATGTGAAAGAGATCCGAAAATTTCCGGATAGGTACTAATTTTCCAGAGATAGATATTTTCAGGTTGAATTTGTGTGAGATAAACCAGAGTGAGGTTCAATCTGATCATCAAAGAGAGTTCAAATAGATGAAATTTTATCAAATATAGTCTATTAGAGTGAACCCACTAGAAATACATCCATTAGAGGATTGATCATTAGTCCAATATTCATCATACAAAGGTAGTCTGAGTTCATGACTCTGTTTATACTTAATTATAAAAGAAGTAGTAGATGTAGAATTGAATGGAGTATAATTAGATGGAGACCATCAAATAAAGGTTACTGGACGGAGGCTAACTAGAAATACTTTTTCTGAGGATGTTTTCCAGATAGAGTTTTTAAATAATGTTTCTTGAGAAACAAGTTCCTTAAATAATTATTTAAAACATGGATATTATACACATGTAAATTCTGATTCATCTTATTTTTGTAGGAAGTTAATAACTTTCTAAAGTGGATCAGAAAATAAGAAGGAAAGTGAAACTCGAAATTGTGGATACATACATGTTTCTGAAAAGTGTTATATTTTTACTAGGGGGTATAACTAGTTGTGGGGAAGTGAATGAAAAAAATAATTTTGGGGTTATAACAAACTACAAAAGTAATGTTTCTATTGGGATTTTATAATTGTTCTCTGGATGTGACTTTGAATTATTGAATGAAGATAGTGAAAGAATCCATGATGGTTGGAATATCCAACATATCAAGGAGTTGGTCTTTGTATCAATCCTTGTAAATATCATTTTTTTCCTTCTCTATATATTTCATGAATTTGAAATTTAAGGTTGAGAAGTTATATTTGAGTGTATCGTAATTTTAACACATTTCATTGGTTAATAATGTTCACTAAAGAAGCTAAAAACATTATTATAAAAGAAAAAAGAACCAATGAATCACCCCCTCTAAATGGTCTTGAGCATATTTGTGAACAACATTTACATGATATAAGATATGTATTTTTAGGAATATAATTAATGTGTGATAAATTTTTTTAAGTAATTAGTATAAAACAAATAATTATTTAGTAATGGTTTTATGACCAAATTATCTTCTTTTATTTTAATATTTTCCACAACTTCCAAAACCATATTTATGAATAGTTAAATTTACTTTTGGGAATCAATTTGTACCAATGTTTTTGTGATTTATAATATTATATTAATATTTTGTGATTTTTTTTCATAATAATATGGTCTGCCTGAAATTTGAAATATTTTATAATTAATTTTTCCTAGTATTGTCTCTATAGAATAAAATGTGAGGCATGAAATGTTGAAAAGGCATTCTCAAGAAAATAAGTTTTATAAATGTTTTATTTATATTAAATTTTTCAATGATGTTATTTTTAAAATTATAGTTTTATATCCACTTATAAAATTATAATCATTATAATTTATGTTTATTCATATCATGATTCTAGTAATATTACCAATCATTTTTTATCATACCACTCTATGTTGATTTGATATAATTCTACTCAATCATTTATTATTCAATAGTCTTTTTTCAAAATCTCATTGAGGTGATGGAATAGGATTATCATTGATTAAGAATGAGTTTATGTGTAATATTAATCACAAATGTTTATTATATTTTCAAGTTAGTTTACATTTAAATGTATTTCAACATAAAAAATCTAGAAAATGTCATTCTTTATAGAAAATTGAAGTGACAGAAAACAATGCTATAATATTTTTTCCCTACAAAATTTGAATTAACATTTTATTAATATATTTTATTAAAAGATAAATAAAATTTACATAATGTATTGATTAAAAAATTCAATGTAGTTTGAAACCATTTGGAATTTCAAAACCCTAAATTTTTGATTGGTCAAAGGTTAAGTGTAACAATAATGAAATGAGGCGTCAAATAGTTTTAGGGATTTTTTAAATGGATAATATAATATTTTTATAAATGATATACTTTTAGAGGGAATAAGGTTCATTATTACATAACATATGTGATATTGTAATCAAAATTCTAAATCAGTCCCTACCATCCAAAAGAAATCGAATGGCTTGAACACCAAGCGCTATGGAAAATAACTGGTTGAACATATCAAAGGTTTATTTTGAATGGGTACCAACTATAATATTTTTTTAATTTTTATATGTACATTAATAATTTATAACATATTGACATATAAATCAAAAATTAATTAGAATCTTTCGTAATTTCAAAATAAATATGTGTGATTGATCATAAGTGATGTGACTCATTGATGAAACATTGAGTAAAATATATATAAGGGTAATTGTTAATGAATTATAAAAAATAATTTGATAAAATAGAAATATATTGGGTCAAAATTTCATTTTTTCATCAACATTTAAATCATTAGGAATAATTAATTTTTCATTAATACTCCAAAAAACATCCCTATGGATGTTATAGAGTCATTGAATATTATATAATATTCCCTCCAAAAACCATGAGGGAACAAAGTGAAGATAAAGTAATAGAATTAAAAGAAAATACTATGATACCATATTAAAAATATTATCCATAAAATATGGTGTAAAATATACTACCCTTATTACCTTAATTTTGAGAAAACTGGTGTGTTGTATACCTCAAGTGTGCCTCTCAAAATATGAGAGACTACCGACTAGTGGAAATGGTTGAATAATAACACATGGGGAGACTATAAAATATATACTATATAACTATAATCAAAAGTATAAGACTTATCAATAACTTATTCTCATGGTTCATAATTTTATTGTGAATATTTCAGCAAAAAAAACCACAAATAAAAAGAAAATTAATTTTTTTTAAAAAAATTATTATAATATCACATAATTCAACAAAAATAAAAAATATTTTCCATAGGCTCATAATATGAATTTTTTTTAAAAAAATAAACAAAATATTAAAGATATCTAAAAAATAGGTCTGAGGTCCCCGCCCAGACCCATCTCTCTTCTCCTACCTAGAATCACCAGCTTAACCAATCATTGTATGTACTTTTCTCATACTCATATCATCGACCATAAAATATGATCAGGTTTTAAGGCCCCCATGTTGGGTGTGATTACAACATAATTGGACGCCACCAAATATTTCCCTAAACAAATACATAAAATATGAGTTCATGACTACTTTACATAGAAAGAATCAAATTATTACATCATAAAAAAAATCATTTCCATAATCTCTATCATGACACTCGAGATTATCCCTACCCACTTTTTCTAGTTTCATTGTTTAGTATGAACGTGTATGTAAACAAAACAAAGGGTCTACATGAAGATATATTATAATATAATCTCATAAATTATGTGAATACTAGTTTTGAATACACCAAATGTAAGAAAAATTGAAATATTCTTTGAAGAAAACCCTAATCACACCCCAAAACCCCATAGTTTCATATCCACCAAACCATATCATAATATGGTTTATGTTTGGAATTACACCCCAAAAATATCTCGACCAAGTCCATGGTTATTATTTTCCCCATCCAATATGTTAACAAGGCCCAAAATTTGAAATAAAGCTTAACCATGTCTCAAAAATATATATTGTTTTAATTACACTGAACCCATATCACATGAATATCAAAGGATAACATTGTACCCAACGCCACAATAATGTAAAACCCCATGATAACATCACAACAACTTCTATGTCAATTATATCCTCATGATATTATTACAGAAAATCAATCCCTAATAAAATCTCCCAAGATGGAATTACACGAACCACATTATTATTTATGCTTAGTTGGAATTACGTCAAACCTCAAATCAAAATTATAGGTATCTAACAAATACAGTATAAATGACATTATTGAATAAATTAATCTTTTAATACAATTGAAATTATAAATAAACCAGTCCATATAAACATCCAACCATCACATAGGTCAAAATGGGATGGAAACACACCCAACTCGAGTATAGATTTTATGTTATATTAGTTATTTACATAGGACATATTACCCAATTACCACAATCATTTAATGATTCCATCATATTTGAAAAATATCATCATACCTTTCATTATTATGGAGTAATATATTGTACCAATATTATGCCACAAGGTTATAATAAATATTAGGACAACAAGGATGAGTTCATTTATACACTTCAATAACACATTGGTAAAAGGAATGTTCATTTTTTGGACATAAAAAAATAAAACTTAAAATAACTACAATTAATGATTTATTCATTATTAATTTGCTAACTAGGATTAATGAAACCTCATGTGGTTTCATCAGAGGGAATTTAAACATTCTAAATGAATCACAATATCACAATAAACGTGACACACACTTAATATAATAAGAAAATATTGGGACCTTCTACCTTAGTTTAGTCTATCAATTCTCATTGAAGATAATTACAAAATATTTCCTTAGAGAGATGAAATTGATGAACTAGACCTAAATATGTGTATTATGGCATAATAAATGGATACCTGTAAAACAAAAAGCGAAACTATGGATAAAAAATATGTGTGATAGGCTTATTGTCAAGAACCAACCCAGGTAAACACTGAACCGGTCTCCAGAGCCAATCCACGGCATGGCCTGAGGGTCATTCCTAATTCACACAGGTGGGAAACTAATGTCGGGCATCAAAACATACTCAATGAAACCATGGCCAAAATTATAACCAAATAAAACCGAAAATGTAGAAAAATGAATGACTGAATTTAAATAACTCAAATTGCTGATCCAAATACAAATTAAGACTGAATGGATACCAAACTGAAACAAGACCCTGATACCACGGTCTCCATGTGACCCATCAGTAATCTCCAACCACAAGAACAAGAATGCTCCAAAATGAGCATCGACTAAGGAGAACCTGAGCAACACTAAACCTGCAACTGAATTAGTAATGGATCAACATGAGAACAAAATTCTCATTAGGGATTCCAAAATTAAACAAATAAATCCAATAATTTCCTTTCCTAAATTATTTCAATGACACAATTTTGAAAATACATCTATAAAAATAGGGGTTTCCATGGTTTACAAGAAAACACACAACCCATTTCATTTTCTTATTCTAAGTCCATTTTAAAATTAGAATTCCATCGCACAGAAAGAAAAACCAAGGTGGTTCTAACAAAGAGAGATAAGAAATACATTAATAGAAACTATTAAAAATAAAAAAAAAACAAGTAGTAAGAAAAATAACCATGAGTGATCCTAAACATCCCTAGACAACCCATGGATTCTCTCGGTTTGGAACCTCCAGCTGTTGTATGGTAAATCCCCTATGTCTATAACCAATGGTACACCCTATGGAAGACAACCAGCAGAACAACCCTCATGACCTATCTACAACTCTAGAGGGTACCAACCCATCTAATCAGGGATGATAAGAAATCCTCACTCGATCATCTATAATTTGACCAAGAACCCATCGTGGTAATCTAAACACTGTGTAAGTAGGAGTCCAATGCACACGTGACTCAGCTCAGTTGTCGCAATCGCACTTGCCTACCCCAAACACGGACACCAATATTTGATAACCCATGAAGGGAAATCCCGAATATAAAGGTGCCCCAAATCGATTTAAATACTATTCATGTCGACAAGGTTCCAACTGGGATGCCAAATCATGTCAATATTAATACCATTTTGTAAGACACTTAAATCATCAACGGGGCACACACAAAATTTCCAAACCACATAATTTTCTAAAAAAATTATAAAAACAACACCTTTGAGTTAAATATTCCAAACATTCCCTTATTCTTTCAACAAAAACACCAAAATATATTTCAAAGACAGAAGAACAAAAACCTTGAGGAATAAAATTAAAATCATGCTTTGAAAATTCACAAAAGAACCCCCCATCCATTTGAATCCAATAACCCTTTTATGAGACCAAGGGTTTTTAGAAATACCCAATTTAAGGTGAAATCATCATTTGAGGGCACATCCATGTTTGTATCTAGTGAAACCATGGACATTCCAACATCCAATGGCACAGAAACCATCCAAGTAGGTATTTCAAAACCATCTCTAAAAATACCCATTTCTTTGAAACCAAAACAAACCCTTTACATCATTAAAAGAACAAAAACCTTAACATTGGAGCCATTTAACCCTTTTCAAGGGGGTTTATCACAATAATCTAGCCATAACATAACCAAATAATACACACCAAACCCAATTCACTATAAAAAAATAACATTTCAACATAATAAAGGCTATACATTTCATAAAAACCACCAATTTCATTTAAAATGATCAATGAATGTAGGACGAACACTCTAGGTGCCATTAACCTAGACATGAGAGACAAATATAATTGAAATCACATTTTTAGAAAATCAACCCAACTCCAAAATACAATAATAAACAAATCCTGGGTTACATAGATGTGCGATTCAATTTTAAAAAATTTATTGGAAATCCACGCATCAATAAAAATTCCATAAAAAAAACACATTGAATCCACTATTGAAAACATATTTAGATGATGAAGAACTCCATGAAAAGAAATATATGAGACTTACTAACAATCCAAATGCCCAAGACACAAGAAAAAGGAATAAAAGGTTTTCTAACCCTAAACCTAGGGTTTGGGTAGGAAGAAATCACCCAACGAAAACCATGAAAAGGAGGGTAAGAGAAAGATGAAGAAAAATGACTCCTAAACCCTAAAAAATACCTTAGATCCAAAGGGGGAGAACCATGGAGGAAGGGAGATACAAGTATGAGGGGTTTGGGGACTCTTTGGTGTTCAAAAAATAGAGGGAGGGGATAGATCCCTTCCTAGGGTAAAAAGGGAGGAAAGAGAAAAAAGAAAAACAAGATTTCAAAAATCTAGCCAACAAGCACGGTTTTGACATACGCTCTGCCAAACTATGTCATAACCGTGTGGGCCTCTCATTATATGGGAGATCTACTGAATAGTTTCTTAGAACCTACCATACAGCCATGTGTAGGCCACGTGGTCAGTTGTTTCTATCCTATAATGGTCGTATGGTGTCTGCACGATTACTATATATCGCACGACAACTCTGCTCCCCTCAAAGAAATCCCCAAAACATATAAATCTCAAAATATTGGTTGGCAATCAAACCTGAACCTCGAACCAAAAATATAAGACAAAGAGAAGGATAAAAAATAAGGGGGTTCCATGGTTTGGGGGTGGCAATTATACAGTATCATAGACACTTTATTCCCCCATAATGTCCCAAAGCCACCTGACCACTAAAACCTGAGTCCTTGACAAAACAAAATGAAAAAAACTGAGGATACTTATTTGACCTCACTTTACATAGGTCACACTGGACTAATCAAAGAAAAACCTCTGAAAAATAGGGGACAGACATGAGAGGGTTCTCACCACCACAAGAATTCCTATAACATGAAAATTAAAATTCAAACACACCACCCGGGGGGTTATGTGGGAACTACCAATATAAAATTACCAAAAATTTAATATGAACAAAATAAATCCACCAACGAAACCAAAATAGAGAACCCTCTATGAAGAAACCCAGGACACTAGGGTTCCATAATGAGTTACTTCCCACAAGAACCTGAAACCCTTCGAACAAGGGAAAACAATGACACCACCAGAACATAAAACAATTCTCTAAACTAGCCAATTTTTTCCAACACCAGGAAATATTACAAGAATTGAACAAACTAAAATTAAATAGTGGACTGAACCTACCTGTGACCCCTTCAAAAAAATGGATCTCTTTCCAAAATAGCACCAAGGAAACAAAATCCACAGCCAAAAAGAACCAATTTATCCATTGGCCAAACACCCTTAAGGGAAAAAATGATTCCAAGAACCACATTTACGATAAAAGAAGATGATAAACTATAGTATAACATGTACATAACTCCATTACAATAATATATTAACATAAAAAATATAATAGTAAATGTTTAGAAATAGGAGGCTAGGTCTGGGCTTCTCGTACCCCACACAAATTCTAACAATGTGAGAGCTTCACGTCAAGACCTATGGATTGGGATATGATAGCCAAAGAATATCCTACCTCATAGTTAGGCTCCACATCCTCTGATCAAGGATTCATTTTTTAAAAAAAATCCTTAAAAACCTCTATATATGACCTAAATGGCCACATCGATGATATTCCTTTAGTGGAATGTGACATGATGACTTTGACTGACCAAACTGGCCACACTAGAAACATATAATGGAACGTTATGATGATATAGAAGCTGAAACCAACTAAGGAGGTTTTTTAGAAATAGGTTCCTCTCACATACACCACTCTCCAAATGCGGAACATTCATAAGAGAAAACTCCCATCAGATACACCCTGAAAAACATCTTATCCATGAACGCCTCATTCACCAGCTTCTCGAAGAAGGTTTCACCAGATGACATCACTTTCTATTCAATTTTAGGATGGAGACCCCATAAAAAACAGGGTATTTTATCTAATCCTTCAATGATACTTCCAAAGATAATGAAACCTAGTATTTGAAATGTTAAACATAAGAATTTACTGACTCCTGACCCTGCTGAACACCCCACAACTCTGCCTCCTTCCTCCACTTGACCTCCTCTGACCTGAACTATTAGATTAAAGTTTCCTTAATCACCTCACAAGACATCTCTCCCTGCCTTGATGAAGGGAAAAAATACTCACATTGGTTCAATTTTGGGCCCTTAAACAACTTCTTAACTACACAAACTCTAATAGCTTGAGGAGTTCCAAACAACTAGAAAACAGGCTTGACATCCTCATGACACTCCATAGGGTTAAGCAAACCTCAATCACTATGAAAAATAATAAATTCCTGGGAAGGTCCAAAAATTAGGAATGACTCATTAGAAGCCTTGTGGACCTTTTTGGGTGGCGTCTCTTGAGTAATATGAAAAATAGAAGCCAAATCTGACATAAATCAATGGTATAATCACTAAGAACACCTCCAGAAAAAAAAACTGTCTTGGGGCCAACCAAACATAACCACCTAAAAAATATTATTTTTCAAAAGCCATAATTTTCATTTTAAAATTAAAAACTACCTTCTTCTATGGCCAATTCCCAACCATTGAAACCCATTTTCCATGGATGAAAAAAATTCTGAAATCATTTTCTCATTTGAATCCACTTTATAAATTTCATGCCAACCATTTAACTCCCAAACCTAACCCATGGTTTCATATGAACATTTACATGTGTTACCTTCTATTTCTCATCCATGTGTACCCACAAGTACTACCCAAACATACCCACAAAGATTCCAATGTCCCTGGGGATTACCAAGGGTTATATCTAATCCTTGTTATCAAAACAAAACACTTTCAATGTTTCAATACCAAATTTACCTTTTTAAAACCATTTGATGGATAACACTTCTATTTTTAAATACATATTAATTTCAAAATTCACTCTCAGTTTCTACATACACATATGCCCACCCAAACTAAAATGAAACAAAACCAACAATGAGCTACTAGAATGAGGGACCAGTGTCCATACCTAACTCTAAGACTTGGTGGTGGTCCATACCCAATTCAAGGAATATCACTAAGTAGACATTGAGCCGAGAACTTGGACTCCACCTAAAAAACCGAAACATGTGTGGCCACAGAATGACAATTTTTCCTCTGTATTGTCTTCCCTCAATCCAAATCAACCCATGACCAATTTCTCAAAACCCGGACTACCCTGGTAAATCATGCATCAGTGTGAGTAAGAGTTTGAGATGTGCTTACCACACATACCTCACGAGTCCTAATAGTCCTAATATCCTTCTATCAGACACCCCAGATATCAAGAGCCTCCTTTGATACCATTTTTTTAGGAACCATCCTAGGTCGACCCTGAACTATTCACCCGATCCATTCCGCAGCATGGACCAAAGGGTGTTCCTAATCTCCACCTGCTGGAAATATGTAATGGGCATCAATACATACACATTGGGAATTATTTCATCCCAAAATAAAAACAATAAGGACTAGATATGTTACCAAAAAAATCTGAAAACATAGAAAAATTGAATGTCTAAATGTAAATAACTAAAATAGCTGATCCATATACAAATTAAATCTTAAAGGAAACCAAACTAAAAGAAAGACCCTTGTACCACCATGTCCGTGTGACCCATAGTCCACCTACAACCACAAGACCAATCATTCTCTAAGGAGAGCATCCTTTAAAGTGATTCTAAGAGACACTGAACCTACAATAGGAATGGTAAAGGATAAGAGTTAGAAAAAAATGATTAGTAGGGATGTCAAATATAAACCACTAAATCCATGTGTTTCCTTACCCAAATAATTCTAATGAAACAGGTATGAATATACAACTATAAAAATAGGGGTTTTTTATGTTTTACCAAACAACACATAAACCATATCATTTTCCAAAGCAAATTTCCATTTTAAAATAAGAATTCCAAAGCAAGGAAATAAAAACCAAGACTGTGCTAAAAGGAAGAGATAAGATATACATGCATTGAAACATTTATATAGAAAACAAAAAAGTTGTACAAATAATGACCCTAGGTGATCCTAAACATCCCTATACAACCCCTAGACACACTCAGTTCAAAACCACTTATCATCTTATGGTGAATCCCCTATGTCAATAACCGACTTGGTGCCATATCCTGGCCAATGAGTGTCACAACCCTCATGGAATTTCTAAAACTCCAGAGGGTACCCACCTATCTAATAGGACCAGGTTAGCTAACAACACTCAATCATATATGAGACAACTAGGAACCCTTGGTGGTAATCTCAATACTGTGTAAGTAGGATTCTAACACACACAATACTCAACTCGGATGTCTCCACTACACATGCCTACCCCAAACACAGACACCAATATACAATAACCCATGAAGGGGAATCCCTAATATAATGTTTCCCCATATATTTGTATAGACCATTAATATCAACAATGTTCCAACCAAGAATCCACATCATTTCAATATTATAACCATTTTATAAAACACTTAAATCACTATCTAGGAACTCACAGAATTTACAAACCACATCCATTACTAATGATTGAGGCAACAAACACCTTTGAGTTTAATGTGTCCAATGGGCCCATAATATTTCCACACACACACACACAAACACTCAAAAAATCTTTTTCAAGGGAAAACATACTAAAAACCATGGAGAACATATTTAAAATAATCCTTTGAAAATGCACAAAACAACCCCCATCCATTAAAATCCAAGAACAATGTTATGGGACCATGATTTTTAAAGAAACACCATTTTAAGGATCTATAATCATTTGAGGGAACTTCCATGTGTGCACCTAGTGCACCCATGGATGTTACAACATAAAATGTCCCACCAACCGACCAAGGAGACATTTCAAAACATTTTCCAAAAAATACCCATTAAATTGAAACAAAAATCACACCTTTACCTCATTAAAAGAACATCCATCCACACAATGGCCCGACAAACTTCATTTTTTTTTATTTTTTATAATCCACCTTTCAAGGGGTAAGGTGGAATCGTTACAAGGCCTGTAGGCGGAAGTATTAAATGGCCCATAGGCCTTAGAGGAATTCATTTCCCGTAAGCTCCAAACATTAGATATAACCCAGACTAAGTACGTGGAACTCTCCTCCCCAGCATCTTCATTGTGAAATCAGCTCTCCACCTTCATATGGCTGTTCGTCTAGGCTATCCCGTGCATGAAAACGCTTGTACTGATGGTAGGTGCCATAACCTCTCATTCTTGCAATCAGTGTAACTTCTATTGTGGTTTAATCTCTTTCTTCATCCTCCATATATAGCTTGTTCCTTGTAGGGTGGCTGGTTTTCATCTTCACAAAAGGTGTCTCAAAGTCCTTGAGGTGGCCCGAAGGCCTTAAAGGACTCTGGGACCAAATCAGTGCCCTGAAGGCCCAAACAGGGGCAAATTTTTGGCTAATACAGTGCCAAATAGTGTCTACTATAGTAACTGCTACAATACTGGACATTTCCTACTACATTACTTCTACAGTACCTACTACAGTACTGCTACAATACCCCTTGAATATTGTGCCTCCGCCTGGATTTGATCCCGGGTCTCCTGGATGCACTTAAGAGTCCTCACCAACTGGGCTAAGGCTCATGTGCCATCTTTAAAAGTACACAAAAAATAACATCAGAGCCATTAAACCCTTTACATGGTGTTTTAACATAATAATAAATCCATAACATTACCAAATCATACAGAAAAAACACAATTCGTTAACACAAAAAAATATGATTGTGTTATAGTAATGGCTATACATTTCATAAAACCCCGAATGTCATGTAAAAGGATCAATGGAAACAGAACGAACACTCTAGGTGTGATAATCCATGACATTGAAAACAAATATCCTTGAAATCACTTTTTTAGAAAATGAAACCAACTAACAAATACTATAATAAACTAATAATGGGTTCCAAAGAGGTGAAAATCATTTCTATAAATTTATTTGGAAATCCAAGCATCAAATGAAATTTTGTATAAATGAGACCCATGTTTACACCTACCAAAAACATGTGCGGATGCGCCAGAACACCACAAAAAGGACTATCCAATCATAAACAACAATCCACATGACCTAGAAATAAGAAAAATGAAACAAAGGAAAGACAACCCTAAACCTAGGCTTGTTCCAAGAAGAAATCACACAATTAAAATCATGAAAATGAAGGTGGAAAGAGAAATAGGAAGCAAAATGGATCAAAACCCTAAAAATTACCTAATACACAAAAGGGGTGAACCATGGAAGAGTGGTGATTCATATTGGAGGGGTTTTGGTCCCCTTTGGTGCACCAAAACTAAAGGGAAGGGATGGATCCAGACCTAGGATATAAAGGGCGGAGAGAGAAGAAAGGGAAAAAATTTAATAACCTGGCAAACCCGAAAGGTATGGCCTAATGGTTGGAAAAACCATGTGGTAGCCGTGCGGACCTCACTGCTTATAGGAGAGCTACGACACAATTTCCTAGAACCAACTGCATGGCTGCGTGTAGGATATGCAGTCAGTTCTATCTTGCCAGTAACAACATCATGGTGTCCGCACGGCTACTACTAACCATGTGATCACCAGGATCCCATTGGAAAACATACTAAAAACTTCTAAAACGATTTTTTGGACCAGGACTAATACATGAACCTTAACCAAAGAATCTAGGAAAAATAAGAGGATAAAAACAAGTATTTGTTGAGGTTAGGGTGTTAAAAGTATCCCCACCATAGAAAAATTCTTCCCCCACAAAGTCACCAAACTGATGGACAACTAAAACCCAAGTCTCTGACCAATCAAAATAGCATAAAAATAAGGATACAAAATTGGCCACAATTCCCATAGGTTGCACATGACCAATCTGAGAAAAACCATAGAAATAACAAGGGGAGGGCATGATATGTTTCTCCCCACCATAAGGATTTCTCTAGCATGATAATTTGAAATTCAAACACACTACCTGGGGGGGGGGTAACATGAGAACACCCAACTTGATTTTAAAAAACTTTTATCTCAAAAAAAATAACTCCACCCAAATAACCAAAACTGAGAACCCACTATGAAGGAAACCACCAAACTGTGGTTCTATAGAGGGACTCTTCTAACAATAATAAGCAACCCTCTAAACAAGGGATAACAATGACCCCTCCAAAACTTAAACAAATTATCAACAGTGACCAATTTTTCCCAACACCAGTACATCTTAAAAGAACAAACCAAACTAAAATTAAATAGAGGATTAAATCTACCTGTCACCCCTTAAAATAACTGGATATATTTACAAAATTTCACCGAGGAATCCAATTCCAATGCTGAAAAGAACACATTTATCCATATGCCAAACACCCCATAAGGAGAATAAATAATTCAAAGAACCATATTTTGGATAAACGAAGACACTACATTGCAGTAGAACATGTCCATCACACTATTTCAATAATATATTAACATAAAACAATATAACAAATAATGTTATGAAATAGAAGGAAAGGAATGGGTTTCTCATAACCCACACAACTCCTTACTGTATGCACTCTTCACTGAGAGACCTGTGGCTGGGGATCTGATGGTTGAAGCATCTACTGCCACAGAGTAAGGCTCTGCATCCTATGATCAAGACTTCCTTTTTAGAAAAAATTTCCAAATATAACTACTAAAGATGAACTAAATGGAAACAACAATGATAATCCTTTGATGGAATGTGATAGGATGACTTCGATTGACCAAACCAAATGCACTAGAAACATACATGTGAATGTCCTGACGAACTAGAAGCCACAAGAGACCAATGACGTATTTTAGAAACAGGTTCCCATAGAAAACGCCACTCACTAGATGGTGAACCTTCACGAGAACCAACTCCCACTAGAGGAACCCCAAAATGTAGCTCATCCATGACTGTCTCATCCACTATCTTCTCAATTAATGTTTCACTATATGAGACCACTTTCTCTGTAATTTCAAGATTGAGACCCCAAACAATGAGATGTGATTTCATTTGAACCTTAGATGTTACTTCCAAATAGAATGAAACTAGCTATTTGAAATAGTCAACATAAGACTATACTTACTTTTAGCCCTTCTGAACACCCCACAACTCTACCACCTTCCTTGAAATCATCTCATTTGTCATGAACTATTTGATGAGAGTGGTCTTAAGAACCTCCCACGTCACCTCAACCAGCCTCGACGAAGGGTAAAATGACTCCCTCATGTCCAAGGTTGGACCTTTAGGCAACTTCTAAACTACATGAAATCTAATAGCATCAGGAGTTCCAAATGACCAGAAAACATGCTCGACCTCCTCAATCCACTCCATATCCTCAAGCATAACTCGATCATTATGAAAGATAGGAAAACAAATAGGAAGGACAAAAAATTGGGCATGAATCATTAGAAGACTTGGAGAAATTTTTGGGTATAATTTCCTGAGAAAAAATACGAAAAAATCCATATCGATCATCAAAATAAGGCATAATCACAAAGAACACCTCAAACCAAAAAAAAACTATCTCTATGGCCAACTAACAATAAACAAAAAAAATACTTTTTCAAAAACCAACTTTTTTCCTTTTATAATTAAAATACAGCTTATTCTAGGGCGAATTCCTAACCACCGAAACCCATTTTCCATAGAAGACCAGTATCTAAAATAATTTTCTCAATCAAATCCACTTTAGAAAATCCATCCCAACAATTTAACATCAGAACCCAACCCATGGTATCTTATAAACAGCTACATTTTTGTCCTTCCATTTCTCATCCATGCATTCCCACACACATGAAAACATCCATGAGGAATACCAAGGGACACATAAAATCCATGTTCTAAAACCATAACACTTTCAAAGTTTCAAAACCCACTTTACCATTTGAAAACCATTTGATGGAAAACACTTCCATTTTTAAATACATTTTCAGTTCAAAATTCACTCTGACATTCAACATACACTTATACCCTCCCAACCCAAAATGAAACATGTCCAATGGTGATAAAATAGAATAAGGTACTAGTTTCCATGGATAAATCAAAGAAATGGTGGTGGGTAGTTCCCCAAGTAAGGTATAACATTAGGAGGACCTTGAAACGAGCACCTAGACCCCACATGCATCCCCACCCCATGTTTGGATAAAACATTACATCTGTTCACATCAACTTTCATACATTGATGCAAAATAACTAAAGTCAAAAGTCTAAAACCCGGTACTACCCATTGTAACTCAAGGATCAATGTGAGAAAGAGTTCACAATACTCTTCCCACACCTACCTTACGAGTTCCAATAATCCTAATCCCCATCTACCAGACTCCCCAATTATCAAGAGCATCCTATGATACCATGGTTTCATGAACTAAACTGGGTTGAGCCAGAATCGGTTACATGAGCTAGTCTACGACATGTCTCAAGGGGATTTCCTAATCCCCTCAGGTTGGAGACTAGTGATAAGAATAAAAACATACACTTTGGGAATGATTTAATCCGTAGAGAAATACGACCAAGACTAGAGAAAAAATGAGCCTAAATATGATATGTTAAAGGATAGGAGTGAGAACAAAATTCTCAGTAGGAATTCCAAAAGTAAAATGCAGAATCCATGAATTTCCATACCCAAAGAAGTCCAATGACAAAGTATTGAAAATACAACTATAATAATAGGTTTTTCCATATTTTACAAAGAATGACACAAAACATCTCATTTTCCAAATACAAGTTTCATTTTAAAAATAAAATCCAAAGAATGGAAATAAAAACCATGGAGGTTCTAATAGGAATAGATAATAAATACATACATATAAAATGGTACACAAAAAACAAAAAAAAAATTCAAATAATAACCATGGGTGATCTTAAACATCCCTAGACTACCCATGGATACACTCAGTACGGAACCACCTACCAACGTACGGTGAATCCCCTAAGTATATAACCAACTAGATACCCTATCATATCCAACACGTGGAACAACCCTAAGGGCCTATATACAACTCCAGAGGGTACCAATCAGTCTAATTGGGAATATTAATATAATGTCACTAAATCATCTATAAGGTACCCAGGAACCCATGGTGGAAATCTCAATACAGTTTAAGTATGATTCTATTGCACACATGACACATCTCGGTTATCACCACTGCACTTTCCCACCCCAAACATGGAAACCATTATACGATAACCCATGAAGGGAAATACATAAAATATGGGTTCCCCATATAGATATACATACCATTTATATAAACAAGGTCTCAATTGGGCCACCACATCATGTAAATATTAAAAAAATTTATAAAACACTTAAATAAAAAACATAGAAAACACACAATTTACAAATCAAATCCTTTACTGAAAATTTAGACAAACAACACCATTGAGTTCAAAGTTCCATATGAGACCTTATCCTTTCTAGACGCACAATTTTTTTTTTCAAGGCTAAAGAAACAAAAAACCATGAGTAAAGAATATAAAATCATCCTATAAAAATGAAAAAAATAGCCCACTTCTATTATAATCCAATAACCCTTTTATAAGACAAAGGTTTTTATGGAAACACCATTTTAATGTTCCATCATCATTTGAGGGCACATCCAAGTGTGCACCTAGTGCACCCATGGATGTTCCAACATACAATGGATCAAAAACCAACCAAGGGGAAATTTCAAAACCATTTCCATGAAATAACTAATTATTTGAAACCAAGACCACCCATTTACATCATTAAAAGAAAAAAAACATAAACTTTTATCCATTAAACCTGTTCCAAAATGTTTTAACAAAAAAATAAAGCTATGAAATAACCAAATCATGCACATAAAACCCAATTCATTGTTAAAAAAATACCAAGGAGACATAATAATGGCTATACATTTCATAAAACCCACAATTTCATTTAAATGGATAAATGTAAATAGAATGAACACCCTAGGTCTCATAAACCTAGACATTGTACCCAAATATCCTTCAAATCACATTTTAGAAAATAAAAAAACTCCAAAATATTATAATAAACTAATAATTGGTTCCATATAGGTGGGAATAAATTTTATAAATTTATTTGGAAATCCAAAAATCAAAGGAAATGCCTTTGAAAGTGAAAAAGGGAAACTCTTACCAAAAACATGTACAGATGAGGAAAAACTCCATGAAAAGGATGATCTGAGCCTTACTGACGATATTCATGCCCTATACATAAGAATAAAGAAAAAAAAGGATACCCAAACCTAACCCTAGGGTTCGTCCACAATGAAATACAACAATTATAAACAAGGGAAAAAGTTGGAAAGAGAATGATAAAGAAAAATGACTCAAAACCCTACAAATTAACTTGTATCCAATGGGGGAGTACCATGGAAGAAGGGATATCCAAGGAGGAGGGTTTCGGGGGAACTTTGGGGAAAAATGAGAGGGAAGGGATGGACCCTAATCTAGGGTAAAAAGGGAGGTGATATAAAAAAAACAAGTTTTTAATGACCAAGTGAACCAGCACGGTTTGGCCGCACGGTCCGAAAACTCTGTGGTAACCATGTGGGCCTATCTTCCTAACAGAGAGATACCATATGATTTCATAGATCATACCACATACCCATGTGCATTCCAGGTAGTCAGTTATGTTATACTAGAAATGGTTTCATGATGTCCCCATGGTTTCAAAAAATTGTGCGACAATCGTGCTCCCCTTGGGAGACTACCCAAAAACATCCAAAATGAAAAATTTGGTTGGGAATCATACCCACAACTCAAACCAATTATCTAAGACAAATATATGGATAAAAATAATATTTTTTAAAGTTCGGGGTGTGACACTAACTATAAATAACTATGAATAGATGGTATGTAAATCTATGTAAAAATTATGGGGAAATCATAGTTGTAGAGAGGAATCACCCAGGTGCTCGGTAGTCAGTTATATGAATACTTATAAAATTAATGGAAAACAAATAAACATTTTTTAAAATTTTAATTCATTTAATTATAATTTTTTTGAAAACTTTTTTAAAGGTGAATTGTGGTATAACATAAAACATCACATTCTAGTTACCATTCCTCAAGACACATTGTGGTATGACCCTTTGAGTCCTGACATAGTATAATGAACTTAGGAAAATATATGAAACCCAATATGAAGATACCTTATTTCATTTACACCACATCATGGTTCAATGACTTTTTCTAGTGTTGTATAGATTACACTATAAACAAGGGCCTTAATGTGTATAGTGGATCATGTTGGAACACTTAGTGGGGGAGGGGTGAATTTGTGTTAAACTATTTTAGTGAAGTTAGTTTTATCTTTTAATTATTACCCATTATTTTCATAACTCTATCTTAGACATTATGTTTTTTTCTACATATGTTATCTAAACAACCACCACCTTCTAAAATATTGAAATTAAATATTATACATCATCACTAAATATTTTTAGTAGGTTCATTCTAAATATGGGTTTTTAATCGTTAATGGGTTTCGACGTGTTTCAAGAATCACACATTCACTCAATGAAACTTGTGAATATAATATCATATGGTAAATATTTTATTCAACTCCTAATGTATTTCTAAGACATTATAAGATATAAGAAGTTTATATCTTTGATTCTTTTTAATGAAAATATATGTATTTCACAACACCTATTTAGTATCCTGAATGTTTTGTCTTGGATTATACAGGTAGTCACCAATGTATAATGGTCCTCCATGAAATATTGAAAAGTACCTTCATTTAAACTTTAGATTTCACTATTTCAATTGTAATAAGATCTTTCTCCTAGAAGATTAGGTCTATGAAATCTACAATGTAATCAGAAACAGAATATGCTCATCAACCTTCTTCTTAATATTAATATCACAATGGTTAGTGCAAATAGATATCTAGATACTCCAATCCATCTTCCTCATATTCCTCCATTATTTTCAATACAAAAAGGTATGCTGAATTGTATCACCAGTTTCAACTTCCTCAATCTATTGAATCATCTAATACAATATTGGTTTTTCATAACACTAATTTTTTATCTTCCATCTTCTTTAAAAGACAAGATCATCCCCCATGGATTTCATCGACATATTATATATTTTATAAAAAGTGTTATTCTCAAAGATTGTATTATTAAATAACTCTTATCTCTCTACGATGTCTCACAAAATATACAAGATAATATCAATTTTTAATCTCATTTATTATTTTACTTATTTTTCTTCATATATGTTCAATTTACCAATTTAATATTATATTTAAAATAATTTATTAATTTAATATTAAAAAATTCTAGTGTTTAAGATCATTTAACAATTATTTTATATCTTTATATATTATATCCTAAATACGAATTTCATTTAAACTCATACGGTATCATAATAATCATGGATGGATTTTCATTAAAAAATACACATATGAATAAATAATAATATATATGAAGAAGATGCAGTGAATCATCTTAAGAAATATCACATTTTTCAAATGTATTAAAACATATTTAAAATTTTAAAATTTTAACGTATCATAATATAAGATTAACATATATTATGAATTTATTGAAATATATTTTACATTATTCAAGTATCTAATTTAACAACATTCACACTTTCATTAAATAAATATCATGCATATATAACGGACCGACCCATGATTCACTAAACTGGTGCTCCAAGATGGAGGCTCACATGGAATCAAGCACACCTGATCATATTTTAGAGGCTACCAACTAGAAGCAACAATCCAAGGTGATTTAGTGGAGATACTATTACCTCATATCAGAGTAGCACAAGGTTAATGATAAATAAACAGACAACAATGGAAGCATAACATAAAAAATAGAACATCTGAAATAGATATAATAAAAAAATACCGAAGAATAAAAAAAGGAAATGTCAATAGTAATTCAAATCCCAGAGTTTGAGTCATATAATTGATGATGACACAGAATGATGATTTATGAAAAAAGAAACATGGGATACAAGGGATAGGCATATAAAACATTCTATATAAAAACTAGAATTTCCAAAATTCTTCTCCACTAGAATAACATGCATATGTTCCTTACATTTCTCCCATGATTCAAGATATAATTAAAATAGATCAAAAATCTATAGAATATCACTTTCCCTTTTCGATATATACAACCATAAGGTCTACTAAATTACCAAATATGGGCCGTATAGGGTGTGTGATAAACTCGTTATCCCACCACCAATGGAATCTGGAAAAAATCCAACTAGTGTACATTGCAATGATGTGTTTGTGTATAAATGAATGATAAAAAATAATGAATAATAGAAACCAAAAGAATCATGTTCCTATAGGACACCTCAATGAACATCCTGATTCAGCGTAGTCTTGTGTATTATTATGATCATTAACCATATATATATTGTATATATTTATATATAATATTTATACATGTATATTCACACTATACGTAAGGAATTTTAGATGCAAATACATGGATACTAGGTCCTAGATAGACCTCAGGCATAACTCTGGAATCCTAACTAATTTAAAATGTCAAAAGATATAAAATGGTTATAATACCATAATATCATATAAATATGAGACATATTTCCCATCACTTGAGATAGTGGGGTGAGTCTTCTTTCCCATCACCTGGATAAAGGAAATGTGGTGAAAAATTCTCATCATAAAAATAAATTAATAACTATATAAGCCATCGTTCCCATCACCAACGTAAGGGATTATGAAACTTTATGCGCCAAAAACCATTAACCATTACTCAATATCCAATAGAAACATTTTATTATTAATAATAATAGTAAGCATTAGGGTTCACCTCTAATGACTTCATAGTCACATAGAACAAATAACTAGTTGTTAAATATTCATATAACTGAAATTTAAAAATATATAATATGTGGCATGGCCATTACACCTAATATCATTCATTTAGGTTAAGAAATTTAATTATTTAGTCATGGAAAATATATCTTGGAGATAAGAAAAACAATAATATAGTGTTTTTTGTCAACTGAAAAATTATATAAATGGGGAAATCAATCGGTACACCCAAAGGGGTAGAAAAGAAGAGGTAGGAAAAATATAATAATGTAACAGGGCTATATAAGTGTGTTTAAAATTTGAATAATTAAATTAAGAGGAAAAACAGATTTTATGGAAACATGAAGAAATGTACAACATCGGGGACATTGGTAAAATCTATGAGAACACCAAAATATTGAAATAAAATTACTTGAAAACCTACATTAGGTATTTGGATAACCACTCATCCAGTGTCATCCATTCATTTAAAGAAGAAGATAAGAAATTTGAGACATGGTCTAAGGCCCTAAAAATAGGGCATATTATCTTGAAAAAAATATCACAAGTGACATGAATATAAACCGTGGAAGGAAGAAAGAGGATAAAGGAGAATAACATTATACATCAAAGGCTTCCAATGATGATAAAATCAGACTTTAGATCTAGGAGACATTTTTATCCATATGTGAGGATAAGGGAGAGGTCACAAGAGAGGATAATGATGACCATTAGATGGAGACAATATGAGGATAATAGGGGCGGGGGATTCGTGATCATTAAGCATAAAATGGTAAAATCACCCATTAAAAAAGGTTGAATAGTTTAGACACACAATTGGCCAAACCATGTGCCAATCTTGCAAAAGCCACCACCCATGAACCCCTACCACACAAGATAGGCCCACAATGTTCCTAACCATGCGTAATCCAGGGGAAATTCATATGTCCCAAAAGAATACTATTCTCCATGGGCATGCGACCTCGCTTCCACAATAACAGGAAAACTATGTACCATATCAGGTTCAACCAGTTACTCATGCGGTTTAGTTTTATGGTTAGCATTAATAGTGTGTGAATCATGAAACACACTCTTTTTATCATATTTTTTTGTCTCCATGTTCTGAATAAGCCCCAAATGCTCCAAAAACCTTCATTAAGACATAAGGAATATTTATTAAGACAAACAAGGAATTTTTTATGAAAAAAAAATTTCTTGTACCATTAAGATAATATGGTTCATTAGAACACAATCCTAATGAATTATTTTGTATCTTATAGAAAATTTTACTTATTCAGTAAATTCCTCAAGACCTTTTGAAATATTTTCCCTTGAGAGAATATTACACATGAAATAGATTTTCCATATTTTTGGTTGATCTTTGACCAAAACTTATGATACATCAAAAAATTTTACATATCAATGTGACTCATTAAATTTACCATACATGAACACATGATGGAAAATATATTACACATCACTGAAATCTATTTTTCAAAAGATTCTATTTTTTATTTCCATATTCAAATCTAAGGAAAATAGTATAACTCATTTTGGGATAATGATAAATTTATGGAAGCTGAAAAATATATCAATTATTCTATTTTGAAATATTTTATTATATATTATGGATGAATCCATAATTCTTTATAATTTACTAGAACCTCTTAAATCTATGTTAGGGATGCCTTAATAACTTCAAGGCAGATAAAATGTCATTGAAAACCTTCAGAATTGGAAAAAACATTTCAAAAACATTTTATTTTAATTTCATAAAGGTTTCACCATTTAAATAATAAAATTTAAGTATTTCAGAAACATTTCAATTAGTATTTAATTCCATACCAAAAGAAAAATTATTCAATACTTTTTATAAGTGTAATTATTTATTAAATAAAATTACATTTATGTTCAAATCTACATTGATGTATTTTCAATATTACATAAATAATTAGACATTATTAATCCCAAAACTCTTATTATTTCAATATAAAACATTATCTATTCACTTAAAAAACATTTTATATAGTTATTCTTTCAATAATTATCACAAGATATTGATTCCTTTCAGGAAAAATTCCTTAATCATGAACAATTTTATGGTTTCACTACTGCCTAAGATAATCAATGATCTCAAATATATCATAGCATTTCCTATTTCTAATAGAATAATCCTGATCTGCATTCCTAATATATGAGTGAAGCTGTACATTATAATTGATGTAAAATTCTTTAAAATCTAAATATCAAAATTATTTTTTCCATTAATTTATAGTTATAATCCTCTAAATTTTAATTACAATTTTCTTCTAACTCCCAAATATTACATCTTCTATGTATTGTTTATTGGGATCTTCTTCTATTACCCAATATCAATAAATTAAACTAAAGAACCTTTCATCATCACAATCCAATAGTGATAATAAATTTTATTTATTTTTAATAACAATTTTATTTAGAGTAAATATTATTCCCCCAAAATTTACAAAAATGTAAATTTAATAATTCGTGGTATTGTTTCCTCATTCTCAACTTTCTTTGATGATTCTAAAATATATACAACCCTTTTTCATCCTCCTCTATTGGGAGATAATTTCATAATTATTTAAGAGACGTGTTTCATCGCATTGTTCTTCGAAAAAAGTCTTTAATTAATAAAATATAACTTTATATGAGATAAATCATGATAGAAATAATTTGTGATTAACCTAAATAGTAATTATTTCGCGGAAAAAATAAAATATATAGTACCAAATGTAATATTTCTAATCAAGGGATAATAAAATATATTTTTAGGAAATGTAAAACATGGAATTATCATCAATAAAGAAATAAACAATATTCAAGTGAATGATTTTTTCATCCCCTTTCTTTCTTGATTTATTTTAATCTTACCCCCCTTAATAATTATAATTTATATAATAAAAAAAGTTGAAAAAAGTGATCATATAGCTTATTTTCATCTTTGAGTAAGTAATATAAAAATATTAAAGATTATAAATGAAATAATAAAACTTGTTTAGGATTATCCATTTTATTATTATCTATCAATTAATGGATAAATTCCAGTAAACATGGTCATTATTTTTTTATTTAAAATGATCTCCAAGCTGAATTTGTATCTCCTTGAAATGTTATATGGAATAATTAAAAACACCCTGATAGATTTTACATATCCTATAATATAGTAAACAATTAACTAGTCCATTTATCCCCTTTTATACATCACCAAAAATTATTTAAATGAAAAACAAATCTATCAAATATATAGGAACATTTTTTCTTACATTTCTTCTTAACGATATAAGCATGGTTACAATTTATTTCTCCACCAAAAAACATATTTTTTTCACATCATTTTTTCATAACTCCATATACTTGATCATCCATTTACTTTCTAGGAATTATTTTATTTATTAAATAAAGTGTTATTATCAATACAAGATTTATCCTTACATGGAATAACCATTATTACCATATTTAATAAGGAAAGTATATTTTCTTGTACTTGATGCAACTTTTTTCAATTTCTAATAAGGCTTTAAAAATAGTCATGCATTCTTTAGTGATAGAGGCTACTTATATGGATTTGTCACATGAATTCAACGACGATTCTATTTTTTATTTAATCAATGATTTATATATAAATATAATTTTTATACACTTATTAGGAGTGTTTGTTTCCTAAATTCATCTACCCCATTATTACATAGAAAACTTCAAGTTACCCTTATTTTGAAACTTCTCTTAAACTTATTATAGGATTTATTCAACTAAAAAATGATTTAATTTCTCTATATTTTTTCTAAATGTTTGTTCAACATGAATCTTATATATTTTATATTTATGGCCTATTTTCAAATCTTTTTGATGTTCCCTTTTCCCCCTTATAGAAATATATATTTTCTAGTGTAAAATGTTTCTTATAAATCTTATTGGATATGATTTGTTTAGAATTATCATTTATTTACATCCCAAGGTTGACTTAATAAAATATACATTGATATTTATTTCCCTTTTTTGGTCTCCTTACATTCAAATTCCAGGAGGAATTATTTTACTCATAGACCATCATTCATAGCCATTGTATAACCATTTTTAGTAATTATTATAGATATATTCAAGGTATTAAAATATTTACTTTTTGAAAATATTTATATTCATATTGAAAAACATATTACTTATTAAGGAATTATTCTTAAATTTAGATTAAATTCCCTTAATTTATCCATTATATAATCTCTGGATATAGGAAAAATATTCCCAAATTCCATGGCCCTATTTTTTAATATTCGATAATAGAAACAAGGACAAATGATGTTTATTATATTACATTGTACACTAATATAGATAGTATGAAAAAATTAATATTTTTAGATAAAATTTATCTTCTTTTAATATTATCTTATTTAGAAGTAATTATTTATGATACACGCTTTTACCCTTATAAATGTGGTGGGATCACCATTGTTCTTATTCACTTAAATATTACCAGAATATGTTTTGGAACAGATACTATCAATCAAAGTAGCACTAGTACATATAGAAATTCCAAGACTTAGTGTTTCTTATTTTCAATCAGCTTTTAATAGATTTATTTCTTGATATACGCAAGAACTTATTTTTACAAACATGAGTTTTTCTTATACTAAATTTACATATAAGAAGAATCCAGGATGAAACCTCTTCTCTAAGCTTTTCATGAATACACAACTTGGATAACCATGAGATTTTTCGATTTAAAAAAATATTAAAACATTTCCTATGGATGAAATTCCTATAATACTCAACCATCATTATTTTTCATTCATAATAATTTTTTAACATTACAACTTGACCATCATGCGTTTTATTAATCTTTTCTAGAGGTTTATTAATCTCATTATTCTAATTTTTGTAGACTTCAAATCGAGCGTATTTTACGTTCATAGAGTCCTATCGTATTATTTTATTTTATAGAATTTTTATTTTTTTATCTTCTTTATCCGTTCTTTCTCGCCATCTATTCTTTAAAATTTTTCTTTAGTAAAGGGTGAATTTTATTTACAATGTAATAATGAATGTTTATTTTCATCAACCAGTTGATTGTATGTTTTAGTATTTTAAAACCTTTTCATCAATTATTTATATTTATTACTAAATTCTATAAATATATGTTCTATAAAATAATATTTTCCTATGATGATCCCAAAAATATTAGTAACTAATTAAATGTGAAATTTTCTCTTGTAAAAGTTAACTTCTTTGTAGAGTTCTTCTAATGTTTTAATGTACTCATAATCTACAAACTTTCCACAATTAGAACATGATTGTTCGAGGGGTTCATAATCAATAAATATTATAAATATAATATATATTTGATTACCTTTAAGTATCTATGATATTCATTTCACCCTTAAAGTCATTCACAACATATTAGCATTTATTTTATTAATTTTTTAGTGTTTTTGGTCAGATACTCCATTTCTTCTTTAATAGTGATAGAAATAATGTTATACATCAATGGAAATTCTATGTATTTCTAAAATAATCAATTAAAATTTCTTTGATGATTATGTACTAACGAAATTAGATCGAATTGTAGGGAAACTATTTTTTCTTTAATAAAAATTAAAGTTCCAATCATATCATGTGGGAACACTATGTATTGGTGAGGGTTAACCAGGGTAAACATATTTTAATAAATTTTTTACAATCTTTTAGTAATCCCCTATTTATATTCAAACCAATATCTAAGTTGATATGTATATATCTGCTTATGATATCTCAATATCTGAAACAATAGAAAATAAATATATTATATAAGATACAACATCATGTATGATTTGTACATGGTTTTGTCTGAATAGTGGTACCTATTCACTATATATGGAGGTATTATTATGAGATATATATATTAATAACATGATACTAGTTAAAACATAAATATCTTATCATTGTTAATCTGTAACTATTGTAAAGCTATATGGCTAATTAAAATTTAAGGCATGTGTTTATCCATGCATCTTTATAACGGGACACCAAATATCACAAAAAATATTTTCATTTTCCCCATTGGTTGGGTTTGGATTATATATTATGCGTCTAGTATTCAATGAGCCTCCTAAAACAAATCTATAAAATATTCCATTATACTCAAAATGTTAGTACATCTACTGGGATATTTCATTTCTCCTTAATTAATTTGTTTACGACTATTATATTGTTATCCACAACACTTCATGCTCATTGAACTTTCTCTACAACTCAATATTAAAATTATTAGTGCATATACATGTCAAAATAATATATTTCTCCATCCTCATCAATATTATTTATGTTCTTGACACATATGTGTTGAGAAAAATTTCAGCAGTATAGGATTCTATAATGTTCTGAAGAATTATTTATGATATAATGTTATCAAAAATAATATTTAATTTTCTTCTTTATTCCTCTATGCATAAGATATTTTCTCTTGGATGTCCTCAGATTCTTATCCCTTAACAATGTTATTCTCATTGAACATATTATTGGAGTACTCTTTTTGTTATTCGTTATCTCCCAAAATATACATGATATCAAATCATTAAATCCAATATATTCATTTTCTTCTTTTCTAAATATATATTTATGGTAACATGTAATTGTTATCTCAATAATAATTATTAAATTAATTATTTTACATTTTTATTTTTAAAATCATTTAATATAGATATTTTATCTCCATATTATATATTCTAAAGAACTGGTTAATTTATACTCATGCTATATCATAATTGTTATTGATATATTTTCTTAAAAAAATCTATATATTAATAAATTGACATATTCATGGACAATGTGTAGTGAATCATCATGTCATGAAAATATCTTTTGTAGTGTGAGACTCTTTTAGAAACTTTTAATCATCATGAACCCTAATTTATAGTTATTTTTGCGTTATAAATTTTTATCATTCACATATTAGTCATTATCTTAATCATTATATCAGTAATGTTGTTAGTTGTTGTCAACTTTTTCACTGCATAGAACCAATTATTATTCTTGAAACACTCCAAGAAAAAAACTCTATGATTGTATTGTTTAATATACTAAATAAAAAAATATCAGTGGTTGATTTTAAAATGTTGCATTATATTCAAGAATTTATCAATATTTAGAAACATCACATTTTTTTGTATGTATAAAAATATACATACTATTTAAAAAAATTTATGTATCATGTAGTGTCTTTCATATATATTACTCATGATAAAAAATATCTTATCCATCTTGTATGTTTACTCAAATAATATTAATATCTCTTTATATGGAAAAATATCTTATATACACATGAGAATTTATTATATACAATATAATTTTTGTTATTAATTGTTTGGACATCCATGTACATTTAAAAAAAATTCTAATAGAATGTTATGCATGAAATTCCAATGTATTATGTCTATAAGGTATTTATGTATAAGTTATTAAACATTAGGAAACATTTCATATCACTTTGATCTTTTCCTTTTTCATATTTGAATACTTTTTTTGGAGATATATTATTCCTCACTAAAATATCTGAAGTACAAAAAATTCTATTTTCTAATTTTAGTATGAATCACAACAAACAATTTTATATATCATTCAGATAGAATGTTACAAATATAATAAATCTCCATACATGTACAAGTTTAATAATTTGAGATGGACTCAAATTACACAAGAATTTAAACTTCTTCAAAAATTGTCCCAACCAATATAATATTTTATTGGTAATATTTAATCACTTTAATACACCTTAAATGACATTAGATAACCTCTGAAATAGGTAAATTGTTTTTTGACATCCAAGTAATAAATTCTAAGATGTTTTATAATATTTAATAAATAAAATATTTGAATTTCAAAAACCCTTTATAGTGACTTTAATTACAACAATAAACATTGCTTCTTAAAACCTTCATACAAGAGATATAATTCCGTAAATACAATAATCTTATTTCTAAAAACACTTTGGATAGATTCTAAATATTTAATCCATTTTTTGTCTCTTTTCTTATCTAATATCAAATGGATTTATAATTCAAATTTCTCCCAAGTCTTAATAAAGAATTTTATATATGAATTTTTCCAACACATAGAAAATTTCAATAATTCCATTCAATAACACTCACCAATCATTAGATTTTTAGTCTGATCTTTTGTATCTATTAATCCATATTTTCATTGTATTTGGATTTTAACTGTTAATAATAAAATCATGATCCTGATTTTAGTTATATTAGTGGAAACCCAAAATACAATGGTTGACATCGCCTTCAAAGATACATCTTAATCATTTATTCCCATTAATTTATGGACAAAACCATTGATATATTCTGGGGAATATTTCTCTACCACCCAAATAAAACATATTTAGACTTTGTTACATTCGGATATTTTGACATTAAATATAACTAATTCTCTTTTCTTCATCAAAATCCTATCGATACCTACAATGTTTCTGAGAAAACTTGCCATGTTAAGGAATGATCTCCTCTTGAAATTATAATTCTATTTTAATAGAGCACACATCAGTTCATAAATAAAATTTTTGTGCTGTGATAATTAACACACTAAAAAATTTCATCTTGAACCCTAGTCTGATTATTGAAAAACCTTCACCGAGCCTCTAAAAACAGAACAAAAACCACATAACTATTTATTTTCAAATGGTTTATTAATTAATTTAATGAAATTTATACATGATGATACAATTGGTTTTATAAACTCACCACTATATATATGATCATCCACAAGTTTTACCACTAAGCATCACAACAAAGAAACTACCAACACTACACTCTGCTATCATCCTACCACTACCACATATTCTCATGGAAATAGTCATTATTCCACTACATATATAGTAGAGTTTCAATATTCATATAGATTATCATTTAACTATGATCTATTATTGGAAGGTATCTATCCTCGAATAAATCATCAACATATCACTTAATTCTGTGGACACTGATCAAAGGATAAGGGTCATGATGGTATCACTGAAGCTAATACACATAGAATATGTTAGGAATAAAATTTTATCTTATAATAATAACTAATTTGTTTTCAACATGAACAATCATCTTGGGAAATTATAATGGGCTCAAAAACCTAGGAATCGACTTCCCCTACCACTTAATTCGCTGGTTTTCTAATTGAGATAACACTCTTAGAAAATCACAGTCACCCACCTCAATCCCTAAAGGAAAAAAATCATTGGTTTGAATATAATCAGTAAATTATTTTTTATATACCTAAATAATTCCTTATTTATTGAATAATATATGTAATATACTTCTAGAAAATTGAAACATCAATAGATAACTCCACTACCTTTAACTAGGAAAAAGGTTATAAGCACAATATATTAAATTTTTCCTCAAAATGTTCCTTCTAAATCATTGATGGATAAATTTTATTCCTAAAAAATGAACATGTATGAGATGGATATCCGGTGAACTACGAAAATCAATGAACCATTCCCAATGCATTAATTTCAATCTTTTATCAAATTACCGAAACATATGTTATCCTGAGGATGATAGGGTGTTTCTATACCCTTCTAGAAGATATATGTGAATTGGGTTTATCAGTAAAATGTGAAAATATTAGGAACCATTTTAATATCTAAAATATCCTAAAATAGAATTTATTACCTATCTCATCAATTAAATTGTTCTCCATAATATTTAGTGTTTTTATTACCTTGGTCAAGAATTCGATAATAACATATAATGAATCACTAGAAAAAAGATAATTTAAGACCCCCCATTAAGAAAAACATCAAAACACCATACAATTTCTTCTCTCAAATGGATAAAAGATTTAAAATTCCTTAAATTAACTAAATATCAACCATCATATGCTGATCGGTGAATCATCATAAGACAAACCCCATTATTTCCTTCCTCATATTGAGCCTCCAAAACATCATACAGAAAATAAGGATATATCTTTGTAAGAAATTGAAAAATAACCCTTGTAATTACATGTAAATCCCATGTTATCTCCTTACACATGGTAATAGGGACCCCTACACAACCTCATACATATTTAATAACATTATCATATTAGGTCCAATTAGGTTGTGTCTCCCCTAGATAGATATTTTCCCACCAAACCTAATAATTCTAGTCAGATATCATGATCTCCATCACCCTATTTAGGATTGATGAGATAATAATTTATGATATTAGGGTCACCCTTTCCTGATACTCCAGGATATTGAGGTTAATCTCAGTATGTTGGAATATCTACTTCCACTCACTATAGGCCTTTGACACCACTAATGCCTATGTCCTCATTATTAATGCATCATCCATGGAATTTCCCTTACTAGGTTAATATACCAGGTCAAAATTAAAATAAATGAAGATAGTTTACCCAACTTCTATGAATAATGTAAATTTATCATAAGAAAAGATATAATTCAAGATCTTATGATCCATATATAACATGAGTATCTAAACCAATACAACATAACATTCACGTCTTATAAAGTGAACCACTACTACTAAATCTAAATCACGAGTCAGCTAATGGCCCTTGTGAAACATCAAATTCCTAGATCCATTTGAAATTTCTAAAATTTCATGCATCAAAAAATATTTAATACTATCACATAATTTAGGAAAATTCATTGTATTCTACTTACTAAGATATTGTGTGGTCATAATTTATTTTGAGGTAAACCCATCTTTAATCTCCTAGAAGACTCTCTCCCTAGGATCCAACTACTTAAATATCAGACACTTCTTTGTTAGGATTATAATAAAGAATTTAAAGTGGATATGATTCAAAATGAATATCAAATACTAGTCTTTTAATCCAAGGAAGTAATTTATATTGAAGAAATTATTGGGTTCCTCCCTAAAAATATTTTACACAACCTTCTAAATGTCAACTAATATACCGGCCTCTGATAACATATTCCCTAAGAATCATGTATCACGAATCAAGAATTAATACTTTTAAGGCTTGGAATAAGTAGTACTATATCTCTATGTGATTTTTATGGTCTCATGACACCAATATTGGTCATCATAGAACTGGGAGTAGAAAAAATGGAATCTATATAGACACCCAAACAAAATATAGATATAGATGAAAAAATAGAATCATATGGTCCATAAACACTATCAATGGGTTTATAAATCACATCTAAATCATATTATACTCATATATTCCATATTGGCACCTAAAATAATTATAAGGAATTCCAAAAGGCCTCACTCAAAACATATGGAAAACGAACCTCATGTCAATTTTAAAGAAACACAATATACCACTAAACTGGTCAAATATGAAATCAATATAAGAAGGAGGATACATGTTTTTGATCATCACATGGTTTAATATATATTAATCGATATACAACCAAAAAATACAATATATATTATTGGATAATAACACTAGATCACAATAATTGGATATTACAAGTTGAATTAATCCCACTACCTAAAGGTCCTATAACTATTAATTTATCTATCTTGGATCAGAATGATGCATCCTATAATGAAGAATGGATATGGGATATATATGTAACATCATCATAAACATGTAATTTATTTATTTTTTGGTGGAAATATAAAAATATTACACAAATACATATTATATTTTGTCTATAGTATGAAGAAAAAAAATGATATTTCATTTCATCATCTCCGATAATAATTCTAGAAAACTAGGAAAAACCTATACCTATTTAACTATGGGTTTGTCCCAAATGATCTACCAATAAATTTAATTCCCTATAAATTGAATAAAAATTTACCTTCCATATATGTGAATGGTACCCTTAAATTATTATAGTTAATGATCACTTGACACTTAGTCAATAAATCTATCCAAATGATTATAATAATGTTTCTAATAAATATCAAAAATAAATCCTAAATAATCCCATATCCATTTATCATGATAATTAACTTAGAATATCAATGATTTTTTTTAAATCACACCCTTAAGGGAATATTTTTAAACATTACATCAGATAAATACACTCTGATCAACTATGAAATGGGCCAATTTAATAGTTATCAAGAGTCAAATGAATATAATGTAAATGGGATAAGATTAAACATTGAGATATTGTATACTGATTCCCTTATGAGGTATCACCCTGACGACATTACTTCCCTCACCCCTGGGTACCATGTCTTCTACTAAGACACAAACATCTATAAAAATTCATACCACTACTCTTATATAGTACTTTTTGAACTACTCTAGAGCATTGAGTCTACACCAAACATCTACCACCAGTTGATGATGCTCTTTTACCATATCAAGATAGGTTTTTTACCCTCCAACATAATTAGGGATTTTTTTTCTACCAGAGGCACTATGATCTCACATGAACAGTTCTTTAATATAAGCAACACTCAATAGATCGTGTTCCCTAAATCAGAAGAGGTGAACCCCTTCTCTAGAAAATCATCTAGTTGCCTCCTTAGTGATAAACCTCAAGACATCACTTTCTGACACCCAATTACTTGATATTGTCCACTGTTATTTAGATTCCACTCATCTATAAGAGATTTAATGGAAAAAATTTAAAAAAATTCTATTGAAAAATATTAACCTACTCCTAAATAAGACCCCTTAACCAATATTCAATCACCAGCCTGTATATGAATAATCCCAAAAAAATGGAGAAAGATATTGGATATCATTGAAAAATTCTTTTTAATCAATATAATATATAGCATTCTGTGTGAGATTCAAGATATTTTTCCCCTGATATCCCCTTAATATAGCATAGAAGTAATTCTCATAGAAATAGACCTAGAAATCCATCAAAGATAACCTGACATGTTGGTGTACCTACAAATATATATTCATTCAAGGTTTTTCTTATCCTCATTGAATGTAGTTATATATTTTTACCCTTCTCTTATGGGGTGTCACAATATGATAAAAAATAACTAACTTAGACACCTTCTAGAACACACCATCTTACGATCCACCCCTACCCATAAAGAGAGGTGGGTTATATATCTAAACAAAAACAAAAGAACAGACATAAATATCCTAATTCATTGAAACTATATTTCTATAAAATATATTATATTCACATAATCCATTGTAAAATTTCTTATAGATTTGGTGCTTGTGAAGATGGGGTTCCGAGTCAACTATCAATAGGGAATGATCTTACATAATCTCCCAATACTCCATTGGATTCCATCATGGTTAAATATTAGTGCAATTACAAATCCAAATTATATAACAATTATAAATATTACACTTTAGTTTAAATTAGTAAAAGTAATAACATCTCATTAATCTATGTGAACACACATAGACACACAGATAAATAAGGTTCTTTACAACCTGGGCACCCTCTATATCCTCATCTTACAATTATTTTAGTCAACATTGTATATAAGATCCCTATAATCATATATTAATTACTCATAATACAAAATGAACCATATGTTTTTCAAGAATATTTAAAATATCATTTTATTTAGGAAAACACTGTATAAAATTCAGTTAACACTTTAAAAAACTAAACCCTATATGAAAATTATGGTTCTCAATCACAGTTTAGCACATGAATGTTTGGTGAATCCTTGTTACTAAATTTTATTCATGAATACACAAACTTTGACTATCCTTGGAGAAGATTAAAATAATCAATTTTAAATCATACATAATATTCATTTAAATCATGAAATTATGATAATAAAAAATGAAGTAACATAATATTATCTTTGGTAACATTGATATTTCCAATATATAGGTGAGATACTCCCCGAAATAAGGTCAATTCTAATATCTAATAACATCATAGATTCATACACCATTCTAAAATAGTAATACAAAATGAAAAAATGCTTCAATACAATTTTTTTAGTTTCACAAGCCAGATTTACCAACAAAGTGAATGAATTAGAGTGTTAAATTCCTAAAGAGACCCTCCATATACCCCAAAGGCTACTGACTAGTGACAATGGTCTAATTATAAAACCAGAGAATACTATAACCTCATGATCCGCTAAATATAAATAATAGTGTAATTAAAATAATAATAATCAGTGGCCTTAATATAGTATAGTATCATGTATTTAATATTTTGGATAAAAACACAAATAAATAACATATCGCAAACTTTAACAAACATAATATATTATAATGTCACATGATCTATGAATATATAAAATATAACACATTTGACAATAATTTACTAAATGTTCCATAAAATAAAAAATTGGTATTAAATCCATTTAAACTTATCTCGAGTCCTTATTTTTTCCTTTATTCCAAAATTTGTATAACATATCCTAATTAATCATTAAATATAAAAACTTTTCCCATAAATGTGTTACAAAACCATGATATATACATTGGCCTGAGGGCACCTGACTAGGGTGTGAGTATAACTTAGTAGGATACCACTAATTTTATTCCAAACGAAATATATAAATTATAAGTGCATACATATATAGAATTTAAATAATCACAATATAATTTTAATAAAAAAACACATTGTATCCTCAGTTTCTATTGATACACATTAGAGGAACCAAACATTATTTAACCATTAATGACATCATGTTCAAATATATTTTATAATAATACCACGGGTCAATATGATGTTCTCTAATAATATCACATAATCTATCAGGATCAGTAGTTGGAAATACACCTATCTTAGGTATTAAGTATAACATAGTTAGTAGTAAAAAAACTCCCACCACTAAAACATACTGGATAGAAGTATACCAAAAATGTACATAAAAAAGGTTTATGGTTGGAATAAAACCGAACCAATATCTTAACCAAACCCATAGTTGGAACTACACCCAACCCATATCTCAATAAGGTACTTGGTGGCCATTAAATCCAACCCCAAATCTCAAGAAGGTTTATATTTAGTGATACTATTAACCAATATCAGAAAAATAATCAAGGTTGGGAGTTAACCCACCCCCTCCCCAATAAACACCCTTGATTTGGAGTTAAATACAAAATTATGTTAATTATATTCTCATGTTTTCATTACACCCAAGTACACCTCCAAAATTTTCCCATGTTGTGAATTACACCTAACTATATAATAACACATTCTTGACTGGAATTAAGCCCAACCTCATATCAAAATCATTTTTACCTAAAAAACAAAGTATAAAAAGCCACATGATAATAATTACCCTTTAACATAATAACAATAATGAAAGAAAAATTTCATATAAATATATAAAAATAAAAATAGTCAAAATGGGTTTAAAACTCAACCAATGTCGATATACACATTATGTTAGGTTAGTTACTCACAATTTTTTTACTTAATTTTCTATATCATTATATACTTAAAAACCTTTATCCTAATATCATTACTTTTTTCATTATTAATACATAATAAAGGGAAACTATAATGGTATTTGAGGTTATAACACAACCATGGGTACCCCTTTCATGTTCTTTTATTTACTACCTTACCAATTTTTTCAAAGTCATGTTTTTTAATGACCAAGGGGGTAAGAACCACTAAAAAAATAAATTTCAATGATTATTCTCTATTAATTAATTTATTATAATCATGAAAACCCAATATTTTTTATTCCTAGACAATTTGTACAAACCTATTGGGTTAAACATATAAAATCACACATACCACACACTTAATTTATAGGGAATATATTAAGACCACACACCTTATCTTAGTAGTTCAATTTTTATTGAATAAAACATCGTGAATAAACCATGGATGAATGAAATTCATAAACCTATATAAATACCTATATTAGAGCATAAACATCAATAAATAGTGAAAAATCAAGAGAAACTAATTAGGAATGTAATAGGATCATTAAAAATACCTATAACAATCTCCAACGGTTTATGTCACATAATCCTAAGAACAAATGGGGGAGAAAACACAAAATCGGAGTGGTAAGTTCATGGAGGTGGGGGTTCTACCATATTAGTTATAAGAAAAATATGGGGACACAATTTTACAAGATTAAAAATTTTAATAATTCTAATTATAATATTTAAAATTAAATAAAATGATGTGCTTCATGTCGTGACTATATAGAACATCATGAAATTTCCCTACTTAAGGCCACATTACACCATGACCATTCTAGTCAAGATGTAATTCCCTCCTCCAAAGACAGACTCAGAAACCTAAAACCCAAATACCTCATGGAATAAATAACCTCCTCATTGGACAATGATCTATTTCAATAACACAAAAAAAACTTATTATCTACACATTGATCTATGTTTGAGTGATGGTCATGAAAACCTTACTTATTTTGGGGTGATCCCAAAATTAAATTAAAAATATATTATAATGCAACTCTATAATTTCACAGTTACTTAAACTGAAGCATGAACCTCTACCTATTATAATATTTCATCTTGAACAATTGGATGATTTCTCACACCCCAATCCCCGACCTCCACTAAAATGGTAGACATCCTAGATCCATCATAACACACATGGTTTGATAAATAATTTAAACAAATTTTAACCTTAGAAAATGATTGTTATCACAAACATTGGGAAAAAATTGATAAAGGGAAAAAAAGAAAAAAAATTCCCATGCCACTTATAAAATCAGGATATAAATTGTGGTTTTTTATTCCCTATTCCTAAATCAACTTCTCAAAATTTATAGTTAGTAATTCCATTGTAAATAAATTTTCAAGATTACTTCATAACCTTAATTTTTGTATTTGAATCTCAAATTGTTTTGAAATTCATGATTTAATTTGTTCTACTGTGATATATTTTATTCAATCACTTTTGATATTTACACCCTTATGTTACACTATCAAATTATTATCAATTTTTTATAATTTTGTTTAATTATTATTAATAATATATAATCCAAAATTATTTCATTAAATAATGAAAAACTGATATCAATGAGATATGTTCTTGAATTTGTTCTTGAATAAAAATCAACTCAATATGATTAGAGGAAGTCATAGAAATGATTTAATTTTTCTAACACCTTGAATTTTTTTCCTTCATAAGTGAATAAATTTCTAGTTTTAGATATATTTTTATGTCTATAATATAAAAATCTATCATTGGTATAAAAAAATTTCTTTGGTTCAAAACATTTTGAAATAAAAAATCGCAATTGAATATCCTTTAATGTATAGAAAATATGTTTTTTAACTAAAATGTTTATGTTATTTATAAAATTGTATGTTAGAAATATATTTTTGGAAATGATATATCTATCAATATATTATTTTCACTGTAAATTAGCACTCATGTTGTACTCAATAATGCTACATATGGAATTATATGTTATTCATTATTTTTTAGGGTCTAAAATGTCCTTCATATCAAATAAAAGATTTTACAACCAATGTCATTATTAATGTATTTTATTTCACCATATAAAAGCATTTTAATTATTTTTTAGTATTCTAAAATTCATGATGAAACAATAGACATTTAAGATGTTCAATTTTTAATCAAAGTTCTAACATTGGATTTATAGATTTTATCATTTAAAATTATTTCATTAGATATTTTAATATGTTGAATGTGTAACGCCCTGACCCTAGATACGAAGAGTCGGTGCATTATTACATAACATTGGCCTGACCACAAAGGATCAAGTCTCGAAAGGCCAATTAGTTTAGTTGTCTTGGAAACACTAGATATATTCATAAGTCTTACATTACATCATAAGGTAAAAAAAACTACAACAATAACTTGTCTTCATATCCCCTCATACTATCCCTACAGTTCATTCATAAATTACTTATTCATAATCCTGGGAAAAATAAAACATTGAAAGGGGTGAGCTCAGATGCCCAGTAAGGATAACATTATTACAGAAGCTTTCATAGATAAGCGTAAACACTTAAGGCAGTTTATAACTAAAACGAAAGCCTTTTGAACTTCAACTTCAGCATAAAATGGCAATGATAAAATAATATAATTCCATTTACTTACTCACATGGATATTATACTAGTCGAATGATCACATGCAATAACAATAACCACTTTTATAATGATGGAATGCATAATTCCAGACTATCATAACCACATAGCCAAGGCCTCATGCCAAGACTACAAATAAGATTTTTCCAAGGCCTTGTGCCAAGACACTAGTTTGTCTCATGAGACTTACCGATGCATCTAGGATCTATAGCGGGCTCCACCCGTCACATACTAAGTCCAATGCATTCCTCATATGAACAGGTTTAAAAATAACATAAACATTCGTTTTAAAACTAGCATACGAAATGTCAATACTTTATCCACAAACCATGAATGGTATAAAAATATCACATCCACAGTCAAACATAACTCATTAGATACAATATGGAAGATTGAATTGTATCATATTCACCTCAATAAAGAATAATGAAGGATATTGACATAGATGAAAATAATCATCAAAACTATGTGAGAGAAATATCCCCCTTTTTCTTGAAATCATTTAAAGTCACACTATTTTTCAAGAAGCTATTTAAAAATAGATTTTTTAATCAAAGTGTCCCATACCACTTTGAAAATTTTAAAAGGAGTTTTAATTTTAAAACATTAATGTCCATATAAATAAATCCTTAAAACCATTTTTAAAACATGGACATTAATAAGCAAGATTTAGAAGAATAAGTCTTTAAAACATTTAAAAATGGTATTTTAGTTAGAGTTTCTAACCAAAAGAGAGACACTTGAATTCAAATAATTGAGGTAATAAAAACTTTGTAATATCATGAGAATAAATGGATTCATGATATACTATGTCAAAGTACATTATGTGCACCATATAAAAGTGATTTGGTGTATAACAACAAAGAAGTCTCAATGGAATGTAAATTGAGATGAAATCTCTCATAAAGGCTGTATCCTTAGGTTAAGGATAAATCAAAGACATAATTATGTGTGACAAATATAAATACACTAAATATGATTTGATATTCAGTGTAAAACAATCAATGGACATTCACACAAATTCTAGTAAAAACAACACCAATGAATTGGATGTTTAACTCAACAAATTGAGATTGAGTAAAAATTAATCTTATCAAGTTCATACCGATGACTTGAGAATTTATCAATGGAGTGATTATGTGTATAAAATGTATATCCACGGAAAGGGGAGTTGAAATTATTACATAATAAAATTAATAGTGATTCCACACATAATCTTGGAGTAAAAATAATCAATGAAGTATGTGTAAAGCCGAATAAATGGAAATTGAAATTTCAAATTCCCTTATCGATTAGGTAACTTATGAAACATACACCCATGAATGAAGGACAATACAATTATGATGTAAATACCGATACATTATAGTATATTACACAATTAATAAAATCATGGGCAGTACACATACACCACATGCAATAAATAAGTGGTGAACAATGGAATTCTCACGAAATTAAGAGTGAGATAAGAAACCCCTTACCTTGTACTTTTCCTTGGTTGGGGGTAGGTTAACCTCCTGTATAATTTTGAAATAATTGTTATTAAATTATTCATGAATCATATACATTAATATGATATCATATATGATCTTTTAACATTGCTTTGTTAATAATATCTTATAATTATCGTCGTTTCAGGTGTTAACTTACTCGTTTTCTTTTATATGTTTTGTTATGTAAGCCATGTTTTTCATGGATAGGTTGTATCTTATTCATATCCAGAATGATATCAAGTCCTTAAAAATTATTTTTAAATCATCCAATGATAATTATACTTGAATGGATACGATAGAGAATGAATCTCATCGCGTTCATGGAGACGGTAGTCCGTACGTACGCACGAGCGACAATATCATTCTTTTGATATTAAAATAATATATAATTGGATGGTATATCATATATAAAGAATCATTATCAGGTCATATTTATTATTTTCATGAGTTACACATCATTATTATACCCACCCAAATAATAATATATTGAATAACAACTACACCACGACGTGGAGACGGTAAGCCATACGTAAGCACGTATGGTGACATGTTATTCAAAGGGTGGATAGAATACTGAATATGGTTGTACCATATTTATAATAACATAATAGTATATATAAGATACTGGATTTATTATTTTATAATGGTAATAACAATGAATGAATAAGTGGAAGAAGAAAGGAACTTGAAAAGGGGTGGCGAAAACATTACCTCTTCTTCGGGTTCTTCCTTTTGATTTGATCAAAAGGGATACTTTGGTTGGAATAATGATCAAACTAAGGCCTCTAGGTTGTGGTGAGGGATGTTTATAGAGTATTTGGGCAGGGGTTGGCCCATCCAAAAGGCTTTGAAGGTGTGAAGAAATGAGAAGGAGGACTTCCCTTTTATAAGAGGGGCGAGGGGCACCTTTGGAAAAGCTAAAAATATTAATTTATAATAAATTCATATTCGGTTTCTAATGGCTCCAAAGTTGATTATTCAAAGGTTAAGTTGGGGATAGGTCGAAAAACATTCAACCAATCTAATTTAGACAGTTTTGGGTCACTATATTAACCTTATCTTATAGTTTTAACTCTTAGTTAATTAGTTTGACATTTACCGTGTCACTTTGTATTTTTATATTATATAGTTAAACAACATACTATATACATTTAACCGACCCCCAAGTGGTCCATTAATGATATAACTATCATGATATAAGTCTCTTGGCCTATCCTTAGATTTTTAGGAATTTAATATCAATTAATAATATAATATTTGTTTTAAAAACTCGTTTATGTCAATTTTGACACTATTCAATAGTTGATTTTTGTGAAACTCATAACAGAATGATTACTTCAAACAAAGTCAATTAAATCAATCCTAATATGTCATATTATACTGAAAATTAGTTTAATTCATTAAAAGTGTTAAATTATATTTATTTGAGTATTTATAATATCAATTATTTTAATTTTTTACTATTATGGTAATTTACTTCATCATTATTGTGTCATAAATATATTAATTTATTTAATGTCTAAAAATTATAAATAAAATATCATTATGTAGGAACTCCTATTAGATTTCTAATTAATATTTACAATCGAATTTATCTTATGTATAACCCTATATTAAAAAAGTTTTAGTAAATAGACTTTGATTTTAACTCTTTTAACTCTTCTTTGAATTAAATAACAATAAATGTCCTAATCTAATAAAAGTGGACCTAAATGATAATATTTTATTCCTAAGGTTGTTTTTGGTCGATATAAACTTGTCCAATAGAATTAGGACATGTGTTAGGGTAATATTAATATCATTTTTACCCTTAATTACCCTATTTACTTTTAACCGTGGTAAATAAAAGTAAAAAAGTTACTATTCACCCAAAAAAATTTCATCTCATTGAACCAAATTTTACTTCTTGATATTAACCGTGTCTCTCGGATTTTCAAAATTCCATTCACATAAGCGGTAAAATTAATTTTTATGAAAAATTCAGTTTTTTAACTACCACTTAGTAGTTTCACTATTCATATAAAATTGAAGTTTTTCAGAACAATGCCAAAATTTCACCCTAAGATATAATTGATATCTTGAATTCAAAAATGATGTCTATTTTAAAAAATTCGAAACATATAAGTTGAATTAATTAATTTTATAATTAATTCCCGCTGTCACAACAAATAGCGTGTTTTTAAGAAACAATATATATCAAAAGATTGACAATTGTTTAGGTCAAATTTCAAAGTGAAATTAATTATATTGAACACCATTTGATAATATGGTAAAAATATATTCTAATTATACTTTAAAACCACTCAATAATATAATTTATCACTATAAATTATTTTGATTTAAGAAGTTGTTTTTAATTAAAATATAGTAATTTTCACTATTCATCAAAATATAAGTGTTATCCGAAAAGATCAAAAATTTCACCCTAGGATAAATTCGATATTCCGAATCCAAAAATGAAGTCCATTTTGAGAGATATATTTTATAAAATTTTAAAAAGTAGGTATTAATCTTCATAACGACTAGTTTGATTAGTTGTGGTGTGTTAGAATCTCGAAGTTGCGTACAATGCACGCCATTGCATTATTCGAAGGGAAACGTACCGTGGAAGCTTGGGGCGTTACATTCTCCCATCCTTAAATAAATTTCGTCCTCGCAATTTTTAAAATGGTGCTTGGGAATATAATGGAAAGTCCCACATCAGAAAAAGAGTCAATAAAACTCTCGCTTTTAAAGAAAGAAAGAGAGGTATAAAGGTCAACCAAGATAACCCATACTCGGATTCCATGTAGGAAAACATGGATATGGATGATAAAATAAGTGTCATGTTCTGATGGAGATGGATATAAATCATGATCATGAGAAAGTTAACAATAAGAAAACCACAAACTTGTGTTGGGACAAACTGGCATTAGTCTCCTAGTAAGAAAGTAAACGAACAACATTTTTTTTGTTTAAGTTACATTACATAAGGATGAGGAATTCATTTATGATATTGACTAAGAATATAAAGATATATACTTAAATTTTAAGTTGAGTTTCATTCTTTAATAAATTACCACCACTAACTCATTTTTTTAAACGATGAGTATTCAAGAAGACTTGGTCACACTGGAAGAACTAGAATAAACTTCTATAGAATAACATGATCCATGCAGGTTGAACTATATATTTACACTGTCTTTAGTGATTAATCAAAACCAAAATGGTTAGTACAAGATCTAATGATCCCCCAAAATGATATTCCTTGAGAGAAATAAACACTAATCTTAATTTCCAAAATTAAACCAACAATACCCCAAATTAAATAAATACCATTCAATAATCAATTGTCCTTAAAATATTTCAATATAATCAAAAAATAATATTGAAAACCAAAACTTATTAAGAATGTAGACTTCCATGTTAAATTGTATCTCCAAATGACATTAATTACTCTTAAAGTCACATACTTAAATGTAATTAACCTAATCATTTCCATAAATAACCCAAATGATTATAAATCCACAATAAAAACATAGATAAAAATCCACCGTTACTCCTCAAATGAAATACCATACTACTCTATTTTCCTTTGGCATATAGTGTTCTCAACAAAGAAAACAACTTCCAAAATAACATTTATCACTTAATCACCAAATCATTTTCCTATACTAATGGTATTCATTTGATAAGACATAAGATCCCAAATCAAATTATTATTGATCAATAAAATCATTTAACTAAAATTAATAGTCACACTAACTAGGGACTTCATGTAGTCCAGTGGTAGGCGATAAATCCCAATTGCACTTTGGTTGTGGGTTCGATTCCCACACCTTTGTCCAAAGTGACGGGTTGTCACACGGTCTATGTGTTTTCCTTTTTCAAAAACTATATTTTATAACATTACCAAACTGAGATAAATTCCTCAAAATAACCATAACATAATTTAACCACAAATGTTCTCTCATACCTTTCATTTTCATTCCAAATTATAAAAATTTGTAATTGCCTCAAACCCAATGATCATATAAAACCAAATAGTTATTTATAACTACATCCACAAGAGAAAAGATAATTTTTTCCAGAAATATCATTCTCACATGGCAAACATTAGGGTTACAGATACAAGAGAAAATAATTCCAATGTAATCCCTTCAACAAGGATCACTAATAATTTTTAAACATTTATCCAACCATTTATTTCCACATAGCTTCTTCTCTGACCAAGAAAATATCCTATAGAATAGGACATTCACTCGGGTAATGGCCAGGTCCCCTACATTTACAGGAAATGACTGTAAATGGATTCTTGGGACCATTTTTATCTTCTTCCATAGTATTATTCATTTTTCTTCAGAAATTATTCACTTTATGTCCTTCCTTCCCGCACATAAAGCATTTATTTGTCCCATTGAGACACTTTCCTGGGTGTCTCCTTCCACATTTCCTACATGATGGAAATTGAGCATTTCATTCTCCATGGTCTCCACTACTGGAGCTCTTATCATTCATCACCTTTCTCTTCTTTGTTGAGTCCAGTAATTGGTTAATATATATATTGTTGATCATATTTTTGGAAAATTGATTTGGCATAAAGACGATATCTTTTACACCTATCAACATTCCATTTTTTTGCTCATTGCCACCACCATTCCCACCTTGTACATCATTCTCAAATTCCCTATGACTTCCTTGGAATCTATCCATTTACTAAAACCAGAATGCATTGTGTGAGTAATAGTAGTCATAAAATCATTTAGAGATTAACATGTCACCATATTCTCAATTTGAAACACATTAGGATTAACCAAGGTCATTTTCTCTCATCTTATATATATAATACTTTAAATCAGCTTGTAAAGAAAATGTAAATTATCCTAAGAATATCCCCCTGGAGTGTCGTAACCAAGAGTGCAGCAAGGCCCGTTGTCGTGTACTAGTTCCCATTCGAGTCTAGCTCAAAGCGGTGTTTTCGGGTTTTACCCCTAGGTACATCTATGCCCGAGCCGCCTCTACCTGCTCGTATCCAGACAGGGATATATTGCTCAGAAAACTCACAAAATCTCTACAATACCAAAATTCTAGGAAGTTATTCTATACTAATCCTCAAAGTTCATCTTAGGTCTATGTGCTCTAATGAGAGTTTATCTAAATCTAGCTCCCAAGGTTTGTACTAAACGTCCTCTGATACCAACTGTAACGCCCTGACCCTAGAAACCCAGAGTCAGTGCATTATTACATAACATTGGCATGATCACAAAGGATCAAGTCTCGAAAGGCCGAGTAGTTTATTAGTCTTGGAAGCACTAGATATATTCATTAGTCTTACATTACATCATAAGGTAAAAAAAACTACAACAATATCTTGTCTTAATATCCCCTCATACTATCCATGTAGGTCATTCATAAATTACTTCTTCATAATCCTGGGAAAAATAAAACATTGAAAGGGGTGAGCTCAGATGCTCAGTAAGGATAACATTATAGCAGAAGCTTTCATAGATAAACATAAACACTTAAGGCAGTTTATAACTAAAACTAAAGCTTTTTAAACTTCAACTTCAGCATAAAATGGAAAAGATAAAATAAAATAATGCCATTTACTTACTCACATGGATATTCTACTAGTCGAATGATCACATGCAATATCAATAACCACTTTCATAATGATGGAATGAATAATTCCAGACTATTATAACCACATAGCCAAGGCCTCATGCAAAGACTACAAATAAGATTTTTCCAAGGGTTTGTGCCAAGACACTAGTTTGTCTCAGGAGACCTACCGATGCATCGAGGAGCTATAGCGGGCTCCAACTTTCACATACTAAGTCCAATGCATTCCTCATATGAAAAGGTTTAAACATAACTTAAATATTCGTATTAAAACTAGCATACGAAATGTCAATACATTATCCACAAACCATGAATAGTATAAAAATAGCACATCCACAGTCAAACATAACTCATTCGATACAATATGGAAGATTGTATTGTATCATATTCACCTCAATCGAGAATAATGAAGGATATTGACATAGATGAAAATAATCATCAAAACTATTTGAGAGAAATATCCCCCTTTTTCTTGAAATCTTTTAAAGTCACACTATTTTTCAAGAAGCTATTTAAAAATAGATTTTTTAATCGAAGTGTCCCATAACACTTTGAAACTTTTAAAAGGAGTTTTTATTTTAAAACATTAATGTCCATATAAATAAATCCTTAAAACCATTTTTAAACCATGGAAATTAATGAGCAAGATTTAGAAGAATAAGTCTTTAAAACATTTAAAATGGGTATTTTAGTTAGTGTTCCTATCCAAAAGAGAGACACTTGAATTCAAATAATTGAGGTAATCAAAAAATTGTAATATCATGAGAATAAAGGGATTCATGATATAATATGTCAAAGTACATTATGTACACCATATAAAAGTGATTTGGTGTATAACAACAAAGAAGTCTCAATGGAATGTAAATTGAGTTGAAATATCTCAAAAAGGCCGTATCCATAGGTTAAGGATAAATCAACGACATAATTATGTGTGACAAATATAAATACATTGAATATTATTGGATATTAAGTGTAAAACAATCAAAGGACATTAACAAAAATTCTATAAAAAACAACACCAATGAATTGGATGTTTACCTCAACAAATCGAGATTGAGTAAAAATTAATCTTATCAAGTTCATACCGATGACTTGAGAATTTATCAATGGAGTGATTATGTGTATAAAAAGTATATCCAAAGAACGGGGAACGAAAATTATGACATAATTAAATGACTGGTGATTCCACTCATAATATTGAAGTAAAAATAATCAATGAAGTATGTGTAAAGCCGAATAAATGGAAATTGAAATTTCAAATTCCCTTATCGATTAGGCAAATTATGAAATATACACCAATAAAAGAAGGATCATAAAATGATGATGTAAATACCGATAAATTATAGTGTATTACACAATTAATACAATCATGGGCAGTACACATACACCACATGCAATAAATAAGTGGTGAACAATGGAATTCTCACGAAAATAAGAGTGAGATAAGAAACCCCTTACCTTGCACTTTTCCTTGGTTGGGCGTAGGTTAACATCCTGTATAATGTTTAAATAATGGTTATTAAATTATTCATGAATCATATACATTAATATGATATCATATATGATCTTTTAACATTACTTTGTTAAAAAAATTTAGAATTATCATCGTTTCATGTGTTAACTTACTCGTTTTCTTTTATATGTTTTGTTACGTAAGCCATGTTTGTCATGGATAGGTTTTATCTTATTCAAATAAAGAATGATATCAAGTCCTTAAACATTATTTTTAAATCATAAAATGATAATTATACTTGAATGGATACGATAGAGAATGAATCCCATCGCGTTCGTGGAGATGGTAGTCCGTACGAACGCACGAGCGACAATATCATTCTTTTGATATTAAAATAATATATAATTGGATGGTATATCATATATACATAATCATTATCATGTTATATTTATTATTTTCATGAGTTACGCATCATTATTATACCCACCCAAATAATAATATATTGAATAACAATTACACCACGACGTGGAGACAGTAAGCCTTACGTACGCACGTATGGTGACATGTTATTCAAAAGGTGGATAGAATACTGAATATGGTTTTACCATATTTATAATAAGATAATAGTATATATAAGATACTGGATTTATTATTTTAGAATGGTAATAACAAAGAAAGAAGAAGTGGAATAAGAAAGGAACTTGAAAAGGGTTGGTGAAAACATTACCTCTTCTTCGGGTTCTTCCTTTCGATTTGATCAAAAGGGATCTTTAGGTTGGATTTATGATCAAACTAATTAATCTAGGTTGTAGTGAGGGAATTTGAGAGAGTATTTGGGCAGTGGTTGGCCGAACCAAAAGGCTTTGAAGGTGTAAAGAAATGAGAAGGAGGAGTTCCCTTTTATAAGAGGGGTGGGGTCACCTTTGGAAAAGCTAAAAATATTAATTTATAATAAATTCATATTCAGCTTATAATGGCTCAAAAGTTTATTATTAAAAGGTTAAGGTGGGGATAGTTCTAAAACCATTAAACCAATAGAATTTAGATAGGTTTGGGTTACTATATTAACATTATCTTATAGTTTTAACTCATAGTTAATTAGTTTGACATTTACCATTTCACTTTCTATTTTTATATTATATAGTTAATAAACTTACTATATACATCCCAGAGACCCCCCAAGTTGTCCATTAATGATATACCTATCATTATATAAGTCTATTTGAATATCCTTATATTTTTAGGAATTTAATGTCAATTAATAATATAATATTTGTTTTAAAAACACTTTTATGTCAATTTTGACACTATTCAATAGTTGATTTTTGTGAAACTCATAACAGAATGATTACTTTGAAAACAGTCAATTAAATAGATCATAATATGTCATATTATCCTAGAAAATTAGTTTAATTCATTAAAAGTCTTATATTATATTTATTTGGGTATTTATAATATCAATTATTTTAATTTTTCACTATTATGGTAATTTACTGCATCATCATTGTGTCATAAATATATTAAATTATTTAATTTCTAAAATTTATAAATAAACTATCATTATGTAGGAACTCTTATTATCTTTCTAATGAATATTTACAATCGAATTTATCTTGTTTATAAACCTATATTAAAAATGTTTTAGAAAATAAACTTTGATTTTAACTCTTTTAACTCTTCTTTGAATTAAATAATAATAAATGTCCTAATCTAATCCAAGTGGACCTAAATGAGAATATTTTATTCCTAAGGTTTTTTATGGTTGAGATAAACTTGTACAATAGAATTAGGAAATGTGTTAGGGTAATATTAATATCATTTTTTCCCTTAATTATACTATTTACTTTTAACCGTTGTAAATAAAAGTAACAAGTTACTATTCAAAAGATTGACAATTGTTTAGGTCCAATTTCAAAGTGGAATAAATTTTAATGAACATCATTGGATAAAATGGTAAAAATATATTCTAATTATACTTTAAAACCACTCAATAATATAATTTATCACTATAAATTATTTCGATTTAAAAAGTTGTTTTTAATTAAAATTTAGTAATTTTTACTATTCATCAAAATATAAGTGTTATCCGAAAAGTTCCAAAATTTCACCCTAGGATAAATTCAATATTGCAAATCCAAAAATGAAGTCCATTTTGAGAGATATAATTTTTAGAATTTTAAAAAGTAGGTATTACTATCCATAATGGCTAGTTTGATTGGTTGTGGTGTGTTAGAATCTCGAAGTTGCATATAATGCACGCCATTGCATTATTCGAAGGGAAACGTACCGTGGAAGCTTGGGGTGTTATAGAATGGGTTTTTATGTTTTCTAATAACATTAAAACTAGCTAAATATACTAAAATGATGAAAAAATAATATCCAATCCTCTAAATGAAGGTTCTTGGAAATGTAGATCATTTTTATAACCCCTTTTCATCAAATACTCACTCAGACATTTTTATTACCTTATTGGTATTCCATCCAAAAATCCATTAAGAAATTTCATAAAATCCACGTTCGGAAAATGTTATGAGATAAGTAATGTATATTATATCCATTAAAACATATCATGTTTAATTAAAATAAATTATTGTTATTTATAAGAAACCTTGAGAATATTGTTATACAATATTTTAAAAAAAATTATTATTTTATTTCACATTCCCAAAAATATATATTTATGAAAAAAGGTTATTTCCCTTTTGGATTTTCATAATCAACCAGAAAATATGATGTTTATAAAGTGAGTATTATTTAAATTAGAATAAAACATTCCAAAATTCCTAATATTGTCTATCATGGAATTCATAAATCATTTTGGGTTCATAATCCTAATCAATAATATTATTTTCCATAATGTGTGAAACATTTCATCAATAATTATCATTGCTTGATTCAAGAATCTTCTAGTGGTAATAAAATTATTAGTAACATCTTATTAATCATGCTCATGTGATTTTGGTTATTTTTTTTGAATATAATGATGATAATGTTTTCATTCTCCCATTTTTAATTATTATTCAACTAACATTGATTATTTCACTTTACTTTGATGATGATTTTAATTTTTTTCTCCACACGGTCTTCCAAAATTTGTACATGGATCCAAATAATTATTGATTAAAATCATATATAATTATTCTAGGACACATATTTTCACTAGTGAAATTTTAGTTTTTGTATATTAGTTTATAAAAAATATTGAAATATTGTATTCACTATGTAATTTATTTTCACAATTTTAAAAAATATGGATAATTTAAAATTGTAGTCCACTAATATTTTTATGATGAGTTTGAGTTACTAATGAATTTATTTTCTATGATATTTATTTTTTTGTGAATTTATTTCCCCCGTTAATGTATAAGAATGTTTCTCATTGAAATGATAGTAAAGAATCTTTTTTTAAAAAACTTCCCTTTCCACAATATCATGTTTATTTATTATCAGGGTATATTAAAATCTATTTTAAATCACCTATATTTTTTGGGACAAATTTTTATATAATATAGGGGTGTATTGGTAGATATAGAAGACAAAAATATTTTGTTAACTCTGAATTACGATGTGCATTATGAAATTATAATTTAATATTGGAATATTTATGATAAATTGATTGGATTATTTAAATTTTTGTTGCTCTAGTAAATTTTCATATCCCATATCAGACTAGGAAATTCTATTTTAAAACTAACATTTGTAGTGATAAGTTTTAATCACTTTATAAATTATTCAACTAGGATATTTTTCATTTTTAGATGTGTTGGTTGATGTTCAACACTTATTCAAATGGGAATAAAATAATTATTATTTATGTGTGATGAATATTCAATAGTTTTAAAAATTTAGGTACATGTGATGTTATAATATGTGAATTGTCTGATTAACATTAATATTTATACCATTAAAATTTAAATGTCATGATTTTTTGTTGATATAATCACACAAAATAATGACTAGTGGACACAAAAATCATGATTATAAAATATTAAAATAGTCTATATAGGTAATGAATCAGACCAAATATTCCACCATGATTTCCTTTATAATACATGGGGAATTAAATAAAAATTTACATTAGAAATGGTTTCATAGTCAATTTGTCTTTATTAGAAGTAGTTCAAAACAAATTATTAAATGTAAGATCCATTTTCTCACCAAATGGATAACCATGAGTATATTTAATTTTTTTCTTCAACATTAATGATCACAGATGATCGAAATAGTAATGAGAAATAATAAATATATCACATTAAATATAAGTTAAACTCACCGGATTTTATATAATTAAAAATATATTTATATAGTACAATTCACGGGGTATCAGGAATTTTTCAATCAAATAATCTAGTATTAATTAGTAAGCCTTGTTATATAAAGGCTTTAATATATAATTCACCCACCATCCCAATGCTATACTCATTATCATAGAAGCATTTGATTTTTTTCACTATTTATTAATGTACATATATGAGCACATCTGATTTTATTATTTTAGAATACTTCCCTATTTATGAATTCTATGAATCATGGAACTATAAATGAGACAAATATTCCAATCATATAGATTAATTGCAATGGAATTATTCCAAATATACTATTCTATTAAAAATGAAATAAACTACATATATAATAAACTAAAAAAAAGTAAATAAAAAAACCTTTAAAATTATTTAAAAACAACCTACAAATAAATGTACATATTCATTAAAAGAATTTAATCATTATCCTCATACTCAATACCAATCGATGTTAAAAAATAATCAAATATGTTATCATTAATAATATCATCATCATATTTTCAAGTTCGGTTTAGAATTTTTCTTATTCAACACAATTTTTAATCCCTTTTAATATCTATTGATAACTATAAAAATAATTATTTAGAATATAATATGAATTAAATAGGTTCACATTCATAAAAACTAAAATCATTCACATTAAAATCCCCCATTTAGTTTGGTTGTGGTTCTTAATTATTTAGCTACTTCTGGAGATTTCTTTTCCATACCCTTCTGCATGTTTTACCTCATTATGATTTTTTTTCTTGAACTTAATGAAATATATTGACTCAAGAATCATTATTTTTAGTAGTAACATTAACTTATAGGAATAGAGTTTAAGTAGTTGGTCTTTATTTATGGTACCCCATTAATAGTTCATTTTTTCTATAATAAGAAAGGAAGAGTGTGATTTAGTATTTTCTAATGTTTTTTATATAATATCATATTATAAAATAATACTTGAGGAAAAATTATTATAATAATTAATTTATATAATATCGAGATTGTTATTATTCTCTACTTATAATTATAATTATGATAAAATTTTAATAATTAATGAGTTATATTCAGTTAATGGTTTATAATATTGTAACCATATGTGAGTATATTCATATAATAATTTTTATAATATTAAATGTCATTGGTGATCATACATATATTTTAGGATTTTTAGTAAACTTAGAGGATACTTCAATATAAAGTACTCATTCATTAAATTCTCCTCGATGTTATGCTCAATGAATATTATGGATTGTGAATTATTTTGAGTGGAATCTATATTGTTATTATTTATTTTATCTCCATGGTTATTAAAATTAAAATTCACATTGGAATTTAAAATTGATGAAAAATATTTATTTCCTACTATTTCAAGTGGGACAAACCCAATATTTTTAGTTTTTTCCATGTGAAAATAAAACATTACCCTTTATTACTAAACTACTTAAATGGATTAATCTTATCTTCATAAAATCTAGAAAAATAGATTTACTATTGAATAAATATAGGAGGGATTTTGAATCATAAAAAGATTAATTGAACACTTCTTAGGTGTATTGTTGAATAAATATAGATTTAGATATTTTAAAACATGATATATAATTTATAATAGAATAAAATTATGTAAGAGAGAATTATGGAAGGGTAAATGTTTATTATTAAATTAACATATTATCCTACATATAGCTTATAAGAGACTATAATAAATGGTTTATATTAATCACTATCTTCCATATCGGATCTGATGGTTGGAATTCCAATGGTTGGAAAAAATAAAAGTCTGGTTATGAGATACATTTTTAGTGATTGTGACCACATATAATTATTATAATTATGAAATTCAGAAGAATAATTCAGCACATGTTGATAACCATATCAAACACCGATCACAATTCTAATGAATTTTTGAAACTATAAATTCATTATCAAATATAGATGAAGTGTATCACTGATGTAACTTTATGTAAAGTATTTATAAAGATATTGTAAAATTAATATTCTATAATAAGTATAAAATAGAGAAGTGTGTAAGGGTAAAATATTATTCTTTCCTTAATATATTGAAACATAAAGATATATAGTCTAAAAAAGATTATAATAAAAGGTATAAATTAGAACCCATATTACATGTCAAATCCACTCTTGAATTTCAATCAAATTTAAGGATATATCATTAGAAACAATATTGCGAAAACCTATGGGGGAAAACCCAATAATGGAAAAAAAATATTATTGTTCATTGTGTTAAAATCTATATTATTTTTATATAAAATTATTTACTTGATATCAATCCCAACATTTTTTTGATGATACAGAGAGAAATTATTTATTGTGAGATATGTTTTTTTTATAATCAATGATATACCCACTATTAAATTTAACAATAAAATAATAATTATATTGATGTTATATTATGGGAATAAAATTATATATATCAAATCAATAAATATTTATATTTTGATTAATGATAGATCTCAATTGAACACATTACCATCATACCTCATGAATCACAGTCAAATCAACAACACTAGAGGAATCTATATAAATGTCCTTTCTTATTTAATAAAAAGAAATCAATGTTATATATAATTTGAATAAATATCCATTTTGATATATATCATTTTGTGGATTAGATAAATATCCACCACTGGTATGACTTACCAATTTTGGTTGTAAAAAACTAAAATTAAACAATACCTAATAAATAGTTCTTTGATGGTATCAAAATATTTATTTAATAACATTGAAATATTGATAAGTATGGGAAGAATAATACCTGGATATTTAATTGATGAAAAATATTATATGGACTTATAGTATTTATAATTTAAATTATTACTTTTATAACACTTAAATATGAAACATTAAGACTAATAAGATTTTTCATTTTCCTCTTGTAATATTAAGGGATCACAATCTATTTTAGATATTTACAACCATAGAAAGAAAAAATGAATATGATTTTTATATATAAAACCTTTTTAGGACTCTTAAAATATACATATATATAATTACATAAAATATATCTTCAAAATTTTCTATTTCTAATCCATGGTCAAACAATTGTTTTGAAGTATTCGATTCAAAATTCCTTCATAAAATGTTACACTACATGTAATGTTCATATAGGGTTTTGATAACCTTAAAATAATAAAAATTGATTGACATGTTGAAAATTTGATATAAAAACAGTTAATTAATTCACATAGGATAATTGATCATTTTTATATCACTATTTCATCAAATATTTACTCATATGGTCATAACAAAAACGCCTTGTATGCTTTCTTCCAAATAATGATTTATTAAATAGAATATATTAATGAAATTTAGATCTCAAAAATTTTATTATAAAATTGAAACCTTATGTGGTTTTCATATATGAATCATTATAAATATTACCATATAACTATGTAGTCCAAAAATCCACAGTGTAAATCATGATGTTTATGAATAATTTTTTTTATTTTGAGACATCAAAATATTACAACATCTAATATATGATATTATATATTATCATAATAAATCCTATGACTTTTTGAAGAACCTTGAGATACTTCTTATTCATAATATCTAATAAAATATTTATGTTTTTGATTATAATTATCACAAAAACCTTCTTATAATTAATAGATTTTATCCATATAAATATTCTCACAAGCATATAAATTTACTAACATTTATTAATTGATTATAATTCATAATGGATTTTTAATTTCGATTTTTTCAAATATAATCTATCAAAAAAATCATCATCTTTTTCATTCTTTTTATCATTATCAATAATTTTAAGTTCCATATTAAATGAAAATATGTCTTATAAAATTGTTACCAACACTTAAATAAATTTACTTTTAATCATGATCATGCAGTTTAAGTGTATTGTTTTCATGGTTAATTTCCTAAAAAATTATATTTCATTTGTTCCCTACTTCATTAATTTCTTTATCCAACATGGTGTGTTTCCCTTTCAATTAATAGAATTTTTTAAATTTTTAACCATGCAGTCTTCCATTTGTCATACAAGGATTAGATTAATTCTTGATTACCCTATAAGATTATAATTTTGTTTATCTATTCATACTTTTAAATATCTAATGGTTATGTATGATTTTTTATTTATTTGAATAATTGTAGTCATCAAATAATTAATTTACTAAAATATTCAAAATATTTATCTTTCAATGTTGTAGTTCATCCCTATTTATATGCATATAAAAATATAATAATGAATTCAATTTCAATTATATTTCATTAAAATTTGATTGATTTCACCATTTCAAACGATGAATTTTTTTAGTTAAAATGAAAATTTAAAAATATTTCTGTTAATAAATCTCCAATAATTATCTCAAGAAATATTATAATGAATGGAGATATAAATCTAATATAAATATTCATTATTCATGGGGGTCTCAATTAAGTTAGTTGGGTAAGTTCTATTTCTATATATATAGTTGAAAAAAAATTTATTAAATGTGAAATATTTTTTTCATAAACTCATGCTAATTTTTAATTGAATTATGCTGGATAATTTGATGGTCTTATTTTAATTAGTTATGCTACATGAGAAATCATATATCCCAACTGTCAATAGGGTAATTTTTTATAAGTGTTGGTCTAGTTATAAGATATAATTTCATTATAAATGGTTCTTGTTGACTATATTATGTGTCAAGATGAGAAACATGATATTGAACACTTATTCAAGAGAAAATTAAATAATTATTTAAAATATTTGGTGAATATTAACTATCATTATCAGTATGAATATTTTATAATGAAAAATAAAATAATTTTTTCCTTAACCAAATTATTTTTGAATGAGACTTTGGAAATACATGGTTTTTATTTTATTATAAGGAAAAATTATACAATCACATTTACAAATACATTATGATTATAAAATATATAAATGGTATCAATTTTAGATGAATCAGAACATATATGTCACATGGGATTATTTATAAAAATATAGGGTTCAGTTTCCAATTTTTGGAAAGTGATGTTCTTTTTAATGATATTCCTATATAATAAGAAGTGCATGAAAAATCATTAGTTGCATGACCATTTTTATTAACCAATTTATGACAATGAATAAATTTAATTATTTTCTTAATTTTTATTTATACTAGATGTCCTAAATGGAATGTTATATAATAAATATATTATGGTAAATAAAATGTTTTTTTACTATATTTGATTCAATTATAAATATACATACATATTATAATATAGATATAAAACATTATAATTTATCTTTATTATATTTATTCTCAATAGTTATTCTTTTTATGTAGTGGTATTCACCACCACCTTTATCTACATTCTCAATACAACACCCATAGGTATGAATGTCCTTAAAAATTAATAAATATCATTACGACATTGGATAAATAAAATAATAATTTTAAAAAATATATATACCACTTAGTAGGTTATATTTTTATTAATTGAGAAATTAATTAATATTTCATAATATATTAATTCACCTACATTTTGACCTCTCATCTTATGGTTTTGAAGATATTTATTTTTTTAATAATTGTTTTATGAAAACCGATATCTTTAAATAAATTTATTTGATGGTTTATTACATAATGGTACACATAATAAAACCTTATAAGATAATTATAACTAGTGTCTTTGAAAAATAAGGTATATGAAATAATAACTTAACATATGAGTAAATATCATTATTAAAAAACACTAAAACATGACCTTACATTTTTTGTATCTTCTAAAACATAATGGGATAACTCGAACATGTAAAAAAGAATGGAATGAGATATAAATAAAATTAATTGAATAATAAAAGAATAAAATTTTACATGTTAATCAATATTAATATCAACAAGACATAAATGGGTTGAAAATAATAAACATGAACATCAAATAATGATATATGATAATAACATGAAGGTAATAGGGGAACGTGGAAACTATATAAAACATGAAATTATAAAAAAACATCAAGGATAAATACCAAAACCTAAGTAAATAGTGTTGTTAAGATATCTTATCATATAGAAGACTTATAATCTCATGAGAAAAAAACATTACCCGATTCACTGGAGGACTATATAGTTTTGAGCCACCCATTTGTTTTATATAATTTACATGCATATGTGTGTCACAAGGATCATATAATATAGGGATATATTTCATTAAATTTGACACCATTATAGAGGATTATTGGTTATATACATTTATATATCCAATCAACATAGGATAGTTGAAAACATGTGAACAAATTTGATTGGAAATGGGAATGGGTGTTCACTATAAAAAAGTTTATCATGGAAAATCACATGTTTATTTGGAAAAAATAACGAGGGTATATAAAAATTAATGGAAGGGTTAAATGAGGGTGAAGGGGGTCTATCATCACATGTAAATATTAATTATAAAGGGTAAAATGTGTTAAAATATATCCTAATATGAAAAATTGGAAGACAAAAGTGTCAATTTAAATAAGGTTCCTCCACAAGTGGGAGATAGAGATGATACAATATCATAAGAGGGGGCTTATAAAATGATGGGAGGAGATTATTAAGTTGTTGAAAACACCATGGTAGGGTAAAAGATAGGTAATTAAAGTAAAACTTCATGATCAAATCCATTTTAGTTATGAATAATGGGAGGAGGAGTGGATTTATAGAGGACAATAGAATAAAATTCATTATTAAATTCCAAACATAGGTTTTGAACACTTTATGATAAATTAATCCAAAACACAAACCATATCTTGATTTTAACCCCTGTTATCAATCATAAAAGTGTGGATATGATTATTTTATATGTATATGAAATTAATGACTTATAATAGTAACTTTGGTGATGTGGAAGTGTGTCATGTATATAATGAATTTATTTTAAAACCATAAAATATAATATAGGTTTTGGAGGATTCATTAAGGGTTAATTAAATTAACAAAATATATTTAAAGAATTACTTTAATAGTAAAACATAATTATGGTTCTGGGATGACTTTATAGAATTTATTACAACACTTTTTGGGTTTTATGATGACATAATACATATAGTATAATTATAATGTATATAATTTTTATATATAAATAAAAGTATCTTAAAAAATTAAGAAAAAATGACCATTGGATAATATTTACGTATTGATTCTAAAAATAATATTTATCTTAACCAAATAATTCTCTAAATATAATGATTTTAAATAATAAATAAAAAATCCCCATTTATTGAAAAATGATGGTTATTTCTTGAATACCAATTTATACCCTTATAAATATTATATATGACATTGTAAAGTTATATAGTCATTTAATTTTAATAATTACAATATAATAATAAAACTTATTTTGAATATAATTTATTCTAACAATACTTGAGTTCATCAAAAAAATGGGTCTTGATTTACTCTATATATTTCCCCAAAAAAAATCATGTTTCACAATATCATAAAAAAACATATAATTTTATCATTATTAAGTAATAATAAATGACAATCTTAATCATTAACTTATAAAAACAAATATATAAATTAATACTATTTTGGTCAAGATATATTTCCCATTATTACACAAGTGAATGAACTAAGGGTAAGGTGACTAACAATAAAATTTTCTTATGGTGGTTCAATTAACTTGGATTGGGTCATAATCTTGATTAACTTGACTTATCCTATAAATAGCTTCACTCATGATTTAGTTAATAAATATTATCTTGGTACTCGTGAAGGGGAAATCATAATGATGCTATCTCAATTTTAATCTTTAACAAATGGGATTTATAGGGTATGAACCCAGAGTTTGAGGAAAGCACTTCCTTTGTATGTGTTAAATGCATTTATCATAAACCATAATATATAAAAAATTATAATGGTAACTATAAAATAGCTATATTTACAGTGGTTATGATGATTAAAAATATTTTAAATATGAAGAACCAAATAATGGTCCAAAACAACCCCAGTAGTGTTTTCATGTTATATAAGTACATTACATAATAATGAATTTATTCATTCAAATATTTAATTTAGTTTATAAAAGTTCATTTTGTAATATTACTACCCCATTTTGAGAATTTGTCCCTCAAATTTTTCATTTCATACAATAAAATAGATGACAGTAATTTTGATTCATCATCCCTTCTAGTTCCCATGATGCTTCCAAAAAACATGTTGTTCTTCCACAACACATTAAACAAATGTGTTTTCTTATTTTATTGAAATTTCTAACTATGATCCAATATATTCAAATGCAATTCCTTATATAAAATATCATTATCCAATGGTACCACCTTAGGATTCAGTACCAGTTAGATTTTTGTATATAGTCCCTAAATAGGGATTCCAGGAAGACATCATGAATTTGAGATAGGTTTGATTGGTGTTTAAGTCAATAGGCCACTAATATTATGTGATCAAGGATATAAAATGGGTTAATTAACTTGAACTAATATTTCACTTATTTTTATACATCAGTAATTTATTCTGTAGAAATATATAAATAAACACTTTATCTCTAAACTGAAACATCAGGTCTCATTGAAAATTATCTATCTTGATTTTCTATTGAATCTTCATGGATTTCATATGTCATTGAATGGTTCGAACATTTTATATTATCTCTTAGACAAAATCAGTTCCCATTAGGTTCCTCTCTCCAACACCATCCAAACAAGTTAAATTAAGAATCCTCTTCCAATACAAATCCCCATAAGGTTCCATTTGAATTATAGAATATAAACTATTTTTATATGGGCACCCCACTATGGGAGGGGTTTGATCCCAACATACTTGGAAATCCATTGAACATGAGATAAACATATCCTTTATAGTTCAAATGGTTCTTTCAAATTGAACATCCCTATGAGGGTGATAAGTAACACTAAATCCTAGTTCTATATCACATAATTTTTTATGGGTTCTATAAAACCATGATGAAAACCAAATATCTCAATATGATACAATGGAGAGTGAAACCCCATGAAGTCTTAACAATTATCTTGTGTATGTCTTGGAATTTTTGTTAAGAGAGAGATATTGTGTGATAACTATGAAATTTGTTGTCTTTGTAAGGTGATCGACAAGCACCCTGATGGAGTTATTAAATTTAGATGATGTGGGGAGCCCTACATTTTAATACACGGTTATTTTTACCCATTTCTATATTGATATGTGAAATTGATTAATCATGCCCTTATACATTTTCTACTATTTGTTTACTTGTTGGAATACCATGAATCAGGATACAAAACCCTACAACATCCCTCTTGATTTTATCCCACCATAATTGTTTCTCCAAATATATATACATTTTAGTACATTCAAGAAGAATTTAGAATAATGATCTATGAAAATAATTTAGAAGTTCCCTCAATAGTTATGTTTTTTGATGGGACACATATCAATCATTTAATCCATCTTACACTATCTTTAGAAATGTGAACTCTAGAATATTTGCTACTTTTTTTGTATAACCTCTTTATCTTTTTAGATCACCTTGATCCTATCAAGAATATATGGATTATTATTTATTTGATATAGGTAGTATAAATATTCATTTATTATTCTCATATCCACACTTTTCATATCCAAGAGGATTGAATCAATTTTAATCCCCATTAGGGATAGGGTTATGAGATCCTTTCAACCCATAGAATCATCCACCTTGTTCACCTTCCACACATGGTAATTGAATGAACAATATTAATCCTTTATTTTCAAAAAACACCATCATTTAAAAATACATTGATAATTTGGAGTGAATATATAATTGTATCCTTTATGATCCATATATGTGTCACACATTTCTCTATAGATATAATGTTTCCACATCTTTAATGCAAAGATCACTACATCCAATTCTAGATCATTATTTGGATAGTTCTAATTATCTATCATTAATTAGATGGAGGTATATTTTATAAATTTTCTTCCTTCATGTGTACATAACCCAATCCCTTTTTAGATGTGTCATTGTAAATCATAAATCCTCACCTACTAGTGGGTAATGTGAGACAAGTGTAGCGATTAACCTCTTCTCACACTCTTTAAGACGATCATTCCATTCATCATTCTGGAAAAACATTACTCCCATTGTATTTGGATTTCTTAGTAGGACTTCCAATTAAGATACATTTATAAAAAATTAACAATAATAACCATCTATCCCATGGAATCTTTGGATTTAAATCATATATGTTGGACTTGGAAATCTTTCAAGTGACTCAGTTTTTTAAAGATCCAAAGATATCCTATTGCCACTGATAACACATCCTATGAAAGTAGCTTTCACAATCCGGAACTCACATTTACATTACATCACAAATAACATTTTTTATAAATAATTCAATATAGAATTCAAATTATCCTCATGTTACTCCATTAATTTTGTGTAGGTAAAAATATTTTCTATAAAGACCATGAAAATTTTTTCAAGGTAATAACTAAGTACTCTATTCATCATGTCTATAATGATTTTAGAGAATTAGTGAGTCCAAATGGAATGACTATGAACTAATAGTTACCATATATTGTATGAAAATCAGACTTGGAGATATCTTCTTTCCCTATTACATGATATTATCTAAACTAAATAACCACCTTAGACAATTTTTAGGAACCTATTAAATGATCGAACAAGTAATAAATCATTGGAATATGAACCTTTTTAATTATTTTTATCTTCTTGAGATCAGGATGATCAATAAAGAGTCTCATTGACCCATCATGGTTATTGATGAAGTGGTCTGGTTCACCCAACATTGAAGTATTTTTGTTTATTAATCATTTTTAAGATTAATTAATAGATTCTTCTTTATCTATTCATATTTATTAGTTCACATTATCTATGTATTATTGGATATTATAAATGATAAAAATATATGACTGATTGAGAAATCAAACTCTTAACTTAGTGGAAGACTATGAAATTTTTTGGGAAACACATTAGTGAATTCCCTCACAAGGGGAATGTATTTGAGGATGATCTTTTCCTTAGTATCAATCTTATGAGATGGATACTCTTTCTCATAGGGAAACAATATCCATACATGAGATTATGATACCAAGGGAGATTCATACTCCTCCTTGAACTTATATAGAATTGGAGGATGAGTCACAATATGAAGGGTGATTTCCTTATATCATAAATTTATGTTGTAACTATATAAGGGAAGAAAATCCATGCCCATAATAAAATCAAATTCTTCATCGACTTTGGATTGATGGGATTTACAAAAAACAATTACGTAATTTTGAGGTATTCTGGCATGCTCTGCTTCCAGGATAGATCTAAGTGAATGTTGATAGTGCCTCCAAAGGAAATACAGGTCCCACAAGTTATAGAACTATTTTTATAGTCCATCTTGGTCAATTTCATGGATGCTTCTTTGTAATTTTTGGTACCGCCTTGTCTTTGGAAGCTGAAATGATGGGTGTGATTCACACAATTAATTTTTCCACGAAAAAGGGATGGTGAAATGTTTGGATTCAAAGTGATTAGACCACTTCCGTCCATGATATTTGTGAGGGGGTGGTTTATCTCCCATGGCCTTTGACTACCCGTTGGATAAGCTGCCATGCTTTGCTTCAGGAGACCAACCACATTGTGTCTCATGCTTTTCCTGAAGCGAACACAGTTACTAATGGTCTTGCTAATAAGGGAATCAGTAGTGTCTTAACATGGATGGCTAACCTGCCTTCTACCTTTTTATGAAAATGATTGTAATAAGATTCGTTACTTCAAACTCATGTAATTTTGTTGTTCCTTTTATTTTAAATAAATTGTGGCTCAGACATTGTCTGAGGCACTACCTATTAAAAAAAGAAGAAGCATAAAGTACGTTCACTATCCTTGAAATAATAACTATCATACCTATCACCACCATATTGTCAGGATCCTTCCCAATAGTAGGGATGGGATAAATACACACTTTATCTCTAGACCTTATAGGTTGTTGTTTCCGGTTTTCGTAAAAAACCCACAGTAAAGTGTATTGATCTACATAGTTTACATATAACTTTTTGTTTAATATTTGGAAAAAAGAATAAAATTTTATTGAATAATTCCTTCCTTCCATCAAATTAGTGGGTTTCTCCCATCCACAATCATAATCTAAAATCCCTTTACTCAAACAAAAAATTAATTTCTTCATCCAAATGATGAAATTTATAGATGGTTTTTTCCACACTTTTGACAAGTGGGATGTTTGAATTTGTTTCCACCATTATATTTCTCAATCATCCCACCAATATGAAGGTTCATTTTACACTTCATATACCTATGATAAATTTGATATTATTTGATCTCTATATTGAATTTGAGGACACCTCAGACAATTTTCTCATATATTTTAAAATAATGACTGGCTAAGGCTTTTTGTAGACTCAGATTTAGAACACAGAAGAAGCACTCAACTTTTCTTGGGGGGGGGGGTGGTGAATAAAAAAGGAATGTTATTAAGGTCATATGTCATTTACATTGTACCCCACAACAGTTTCATCTTTTTTTTAAATGTATCTGAAAAAAAAAAATATTTTTAGTTTTAGAGTGTGAGGAAAACAATTTTTAATAAAACATTCATTAATTATTTCCACTCCAAAATATTTATTTTCTCCTCATGCTTCATATTATTGATAAAAATACACCATTGATCAGATTCTCTATTCATAGGATAAACAAAAATCTTGAACTTATATTTATTTGAAGATTTTAGGATGGAGTATATATTTTCAATTTATTTTATCCATTATTCTATGATTAAAGGATCCGAATATCCACTAAAATCCATAAGCCTTTGTCACATAATGTTCTTAATTATAACATTCTATTATTTGGGGGGATAAGGGTATTATTACTTATTTATGATTTAATAAAAATATATGATAACTAAAAATATATTATGATTATGTTCCCAATTCTCTCTTACATTTGTTTGGGAATATCATTTGGGTATTTATGACATTGCCCCTCTAATATTTTGACCTTGTTTTTCCAATTTACAAACATTTACTAAATATACTCCAAAAATATGGGTGAGTATATTTTATTGAATTATCCCCAGAAATAAGAAATTATGAAAATTGAACGAGTAACTCGTAAATCATATATAATCATAAACCGATGAATGTATAGGTTTCAATATCATTTATCGATCACCTATTTCCTAATATAAAATAATATTGGAATATTTTACTCTTTATAATGGTTTGAAAATATATTATGAAATCAAAAAATCATATCCCCCATGTTTTTCATACCAAGAGTGAAACAAGTTTCATTTTTATACATCTGGAGATGACCGAGTGTTGCTCAATGAACCCTTTTCGGTGGTTTCACCAATATTATAAATGTTCAAAAGGCACATCCCCTTGTTGTATCCATACATGGTTGTATTTTATTGGAAGCCACCTTCTATAATATTTTCAATAGCATAGGAAGGTATTAATATGTTTAGTCTTATCCCAAATCCATTCACTAGAGTTTTAAAATATTAATCCCCAAAAATAACTAAACCCCCCTCTGATACAAACTATGAATACCCATATCTTTAATAAAATTTATTTTATGATTCATTACATAAAGGAACACTTAATGAAAACCCATAAGATGATTAGGCCTTGTGAATTTAAAAATTTAGGTTAATTAAAGAATAATATAAAATTTGATTACAAAATAATCATCTAAGAACTCTGAAACATGCCCTTATATTCCATGGATCTCCTAAAAATACATGGGATAGTCATTGATGTACTAAAGAAAGGGGTGAGCATTAAATCCTAATTAAGGAAGAATAAAAGTATAAAATGATACATATGAATCAATAGGCATATAAATAATACAAAAAAGGTGTGGTTATTCTAAACATGAACATAAAATCATGATAAAAGATGATAACATGAAAACAACATAGAAATTTGGAAACAATATTGTAGAGACCCAAAGCTTGATGTACATGGACATTACATTAATTTAGCAGAATACTTAATACATAACAAAAACAGACACACAAGGACCATAATAATTTAGTGTCTTTGGAAACTTGGAACGTAATCTTCTAATCGTGGTGAAAGATCTTCAACATCTCCCATAAAGATATTTCCCTTTTTTTCTTACCGAAAACCTTTCTTTATATCCTGGGGAAAAGAAAACATAAAAAGGGTGAGCTCAAATGCTCAGTAAGGGTAAGCATGGATAAAATAAAACATACCATATACATTTGAACTTAAAAACATGAACATAATGTTTAAACATAAAAAGCTTGAGAAATGACATAAAGCATGGAAGTACGTAAGGCATAGATCATAAGGAAACATTAAGAATGACAAAATAGCATGGGAATAAAACATGTAATTGTGGTATCCATTAAGCACATGTAATAATTTCCATAGTAGCCAAGACATTACTGCCAAGACCATCTTAGTGGACAAAGTCCCTTTCTGAATCGAGTTCACTCCTCGTTTCTATCCTGTTTTACTGAACCGGTTTAACCTGCCGTTCCAACCATGTCTATCTCAGGAGATATAAAATCTTTACCCAATTTATTGGAGGGAGATATAGGTCCCACCCATATCATAATGAAATCATTCTTACTTGTGCCACAAAATAAACATACATCATTCATAAAAAACCCAATAAATAAAATGGGTTTCATAAACATCATCCCATCATCACATAATCCATATAAAAGAAATGGATATAATTTCATAATAAAAACGTGAAACCATGTAAATAATAGAGACATTATACTTGAAACATACACATATGAAAAAATGTCATCTTAGATGGAAAATGGTTTTGATAAAACACTTGAAATGAATTCTTGAGGAAAATATTATTTCTTCTTCAAAATCAATTTATTTTCACAAAAAATCATGAAATTTTAAAAGAAAAAGATTTTGTTTAAAATAGACATGAAATATTTTGGAGGAAGATTCATGAAAATAAGGCTTTATAAAATCGTAAAAATTCGTTCGTGCCGTATAAGTTAAAAAAAATTCTTTTCGTACTTTTGCCAGAAAAGTCAAAAAGTACCTCGTAACGTAAACAAAAGAACGATTCCTTACATACCATGTAGTAAAAGCAAAAAATGGGTAAATAGGACATTAAACATACATGAAAAAACTTTTATAAAACATGGACATGGATGATAGAAATAACCCTAGTAAATAATTACAAATATGCAATCTCGGATAAAAATGAGATTTGCAAAATTATCCCTTACCTTAGGTCTGATATGCTTCGTACGTATCCAAACCTCCTGTATAATGATTTAAATAATGTTATTTACATATTACAGAATCATATTAATTGTTATGATATCATATATGGTTCACTTATGATTTTATATTACACGTTCTTTTGTAAATTCCATGTTAAAGAGTGTTTTGGGTAAAATCGTTTCATTTGTCGTCCGTGTTTTGACTTGTAATTAATCATATGATTACTTAGATCATGATTACTTACATCCAGAATGTAAAAAATGATTTATATATAATATATATTCATAATATACATATATCTAATAGATCGATAAATGGAAAGAAATACACAGTTCATGGAGACGGTAGGCCGTACGTACGCATGAACGTTGTTTTCGTTTCCTCATTGAATTGAATGGAATTAATTGGATGACATATATATATATATAAATAAATCCAGTATCATTATTATGCCATATATTTTATGATTACTTATTATATATACTTTATAATCATTTATGAATGGTTAATCATTGAGAATGAATCTCATCGAGTCGTGGAGACGGTATTCCATACGTACGCACGAGCGATGATATCGTTCCCATGATCGTGGAATATTATTGGAGTCTATGTATACTATTACAGAATCATTATCACTTTACAATAATCATATATAGTTATTATTTACACCATTATACCCATCCAAGTAAGGTGGTGGTGGAAAATAGATTACACCATGGCGTGGAGACGGTATTCCATACGTACGCACGCGCGATGATTTCGTTTTCCATAGGATGGATAGATGGTGAAATAGGGTTGTTTCATACTTATAATAACATATTAGTATATGAGTGATACTTATGTTATTACTTCATAATGAAACAACCTAATAAGAAGAAGTGGAAGAAGAAATAAAGGTGAAAGAATCGGTAACGGAAATTACCTCTTATTTGAAGCGCCTCTTTGAGACCTCCTCTTAGGGCACTAAAATTGGTCTTTGAAAAAGACCAGGACCTCTAGGATGCTTCTAGGGAAGTGGATAAGACAATTGGGCAGGGGTTTGCCGAGCATGAAAGCTCAAAGTGGTGTGTGGAAGAGACGGCGGAGGTGCTCGTTTATAAGGGAGAAGAGGGGCACCTTTGGAATTTTTAAAAATATTAATTTATAATAAATCTAACCCCACTTGAAAACCTCCAAAAATGACTCATATTCGAATATTAGATGAGATAGAGTTGTAGTATCATCAACCAATTAAATTTAGACATGTTTGGATCTTATTTTAAACCTTATCATTTTGATTTATCCTTATTTTATCTATTTGAAATTAAATAAAATATATACAGAAGATATGTTCAAAATAAAAGCTTTAATAGATTCATAAAAGGTCATATGTATCTATAAAATTAGTGGAGAACATTAAATAGTTCATATAATATTTATTTTATTATTTTTAAAACCATTTATTTGGTTTATCGCTTAATAAAATAATTACTACACCATTTTTGTATAGTTATTTAATATACATATATGTTGCATAAAAATTAAAAATAAAATCCTATGATGAAGATAAATCTATTAAATTTCACAATAATACTTCTATTAGAATTTATCATCTTAAAATCACAATAGTTAAATTGTTATATTTATTAAATTATGAAGGTGACAACTTTGGAATCATTTAAAATAAAATAATATAAGTGTCATAATTGCTTGTATAAGTCTACAAATGGTCAAATATTAGACCATTGAATGATTATAGTTTAACTATACATGAAAAATATGTTTTTTTCAGGGTTTTGTGCCTTTTACGGTCACTATTAGTTTATAAAAACAATATTCTTGATTTTTCACTAGATAAGTAATTTCTGCATCACTATTGTGTCACAATTAATGATAATTATTTAATCCCAAAAAATTCAAAATAAATTCTCATGATGTAGATAATTGTGTTATATTTCTGTAGAATATTAATTTTCTATGTTTCATGAAGTTTATCACTAACTTAAAATTATTATACTTATAGTATTTAAGAGAGTGACATGTTGTCACTTTCTTTGGTTTTAATACTAATTAAATTATTTTCATGGACAAAAGTCCATTAAATGAATATAATCCGACCCTTAGGTGATATGGGTCGACTTTTAGTCATCCAATAGGATTTTTCCAAGTGTTAGGGTAATTTTATAATCTTATATTTACCCTTAATTACCCGATTTACCTTTAACTATAGTAAATAAAATTTACCGTAGTTACTATTCACAATGCCCAAAAATAAAAAGTAGCTTACTAACATAATTTGGACCCAATGATTCCAAATATGGAATCCATTTTTCCAAATTCAATACACAATAGTTTCAGAAATTAAATTAAAATTAATCCTGTTGTCGAAAGAAAACAGGTTTTTCTTTAAAACATTGCAAAAGATTGAATTAATTTAACTTACGAATTCAAAGAAAAATAAATGATAATGACATACATTATATTAAATGTTAAAAATATATTCTATTTATAATTTAAAACCATACAATATTATAATTTAACCACATAATATATTATCATGAAAAAAGTTGTTTTTAATTAAAATATAGCGTGTTTTTACTATTCATTAAAATATGAAAGTCATCAGAATAAAATGAAAAATTTATCCAAAGTAAATTTTTATTTATTGGTTCCAAAGAATAATTTTATTTTGTCAAATGGAACTTATAAACATTTCAAAAACTATATTTAATGTGGGCATGCCATCAAAAGGCGGCAAAACTGTATTTTTTGAAAAATACTTATTTTACCCGAAAAATTTATTTTGTTCTTATAACATGTTCTAGAAAATGTGTAAGAGGAATAATAATTTTATAAAATTCAAAATTTAGTTAATACTATTCATAACGGCTAGTTCATAATAATATTATAGTAATATATCGTTATTTAGTAACACCCGGTATTGCGTACAACACACGCTATCGAGGAAGGTCGCGATTGCGTGTAATGCAAGCCAAGTCAGGGTTGCGTGTTGTGAAAGAATCCTTCATTGTTTCATATAACATTATCCAACCATATTTCATTTATACATTCAATATATATATATATATATACACACGCAATGTTGTGTAGAATAACTATTATCAAAATTGTGTGTAACACGATCCAAAAATAGTGTTGCGTATACTGCAAGCTAATACGGTGTTGGGTATAGTGCAAGGTAATCTTGGTGTAGCATACAACACAAGACATTAATGAAATTAAAAGAATATTTTTCATAAAATCTCGGGGTGTTACAAATATAAAACACGACACAACAAAGATAAGTAAAATATGACCACCAAGACATTATAACAATTAATGATTTGGATAACCTACCAAAAAACATACATGGTATCTCATGATACAAAAAATATTAACCAATGCATTGGGGGGATATATAATTATGGGCACACCTGTCACATTCATATCTTGTAAATAAAAACATGATCCACATTGATCAAACAATTTAAGGATGTATTTTATAATTTTATACACCAATAATAATTAATATTGTTTCAAAACTAGGAAATAGACCATCAAGGAAGGATATTTGAAACTAGGTGAATTCATTTTAGTGGGAATTTGAATGGGTATTGACAATAAAAATGTTTAGCATGGGAAATCAAAGCACCATTTCAACATCTTATTAGGTATATAGAAAGAATCATGGAAGTTTTAAATGGGATTGAAATAGTTATCTCATCACATTTACATATTAATGATAGTTATATGGATTTGAGAAAAATATCCCACCTTGAAAAACTGAACAAATGTATAATTTAAAAAAGGTGCTTGAATCAAGAATAGAGGATCCCTAACCCTAATATGGAACTTCTAAAATCAATGAAGGATCCTATTAGAAGATTGGGGAACCATGGGATGGATCTATAAATAAAATGACTAACATCATTATACATGGTTTTTGTTTGAAGAGGAATGGTAGGTTGAGTGGGGGTAATTTAGTAAAAGAGGGGAGAAATATTTTTTAATTTATAAGAGTAGGGTTTGGAATCTATATGAAAAAGTAATCCAAACAACAAACCATCCAATGATGTTTCCATGGTTTCATTCAAATATAATTTAATTCCTTTATTTAATAAGTCTAATAACCAAAATCCTTAAAATAATATTCATGGAGATGTGGAAGTGACTCATATTGATAATGAATATTTTTTAAAACATTAAATATATAATATGTTTTGTAGGATTCATTAATGGTTTATAATATATTCAAAAAACAAAAAAACGCGTTATATTAAAGGGGAAACAAAAGTTGTTTCATGTTTAATATTTTTAGTATTTATTAATTCACTTTTAGGCTTTTATGATGTAATAATACATACAATTTAATTATACTATTTTTAATTTTGAACCAAAAATTTGAGTGACTTAGAAAATTATGAAAACATAAAAATTGGATAATTATTATTTTAGTATTCCAAATAAAATAATTATATATTAATAATAATTCTACCAGTAGGAAGATTTCCATCTCTAAAGAAACACTATTTATTTAATTTTTTGTGTGACTATAAATGTTTTCTAGCCATTATATAAAATACATCTAACATCATAAAATTTTATTATCAATTAAATTTAATAAATATTATTTAATAAAAATATTTGTCTTAAATATTACTTATTTTAATAATTCTAGAGGTCATCAAAATGGTCACCTTGAATGAAATTATATATTTCCCAAAAATACAATTTTTGTTTCATCGTGTCAAAATATTATTTTTATCAAACTTATTCTTTAATCATTATGAAGTAATAATAATGGATAACTATAATCATTAATTTATAAAAATAAATATTTAAATTGATACTTTCAGGTTCTAGATACTTATCCATTTACAATATAAGTAAATTCAAAATTGGTAAGGTGTGTAATGGTGATTTTTTCTTGGGGTGGTTCGACAAACATGGTTGGGGTGTGATATCAATGAGCTTAAACACCACCTATAAATAGTTTCTATTGTGATTTAGTTATGAATCTCGGGTTAGTCTGCAAAAAGGGAAAAAACCATTGATGTTATCTCCCTTGAATGTGCTGACAAATTGGCTTCATAGGGTTTGATGCTTCTGGTCAAGGGCATCACTTCCTTTGTCAGTGTCTATTGAGTTTATCATGACCCTTAATATACACTAATCTTAATATCACTTTATGTTGACTATATTATCAATAGTTATGATTATTAATGGTATTTTGAATATGAAATTCCATATAATTGTCCAAAATAACCAAATTAGTACATTATTTTCAATACCTAGATTACTTAATAATGTATCTAATCATTATAAAAGGTAATTTCATTTATGAAAATTTGGATCTCTACATGTGAGTATCATGGCAAAATCAATGAATAAAATATCCTCATTATAAGGATTAATCTAGATAAAGTGATCCATAACATATTTTTATGTTAATAAGAAAAAATCTCATATATATAATAAATAAAATCAAAGTATACTATATTGAATTTTCAATATACATTAAAAACATTGAAAAAAATAGAAGGTACATACCCATAATGATAATTTACATTGAATCACTATGATAGATACATATTGAGGTTATAAAATAATCAGATATATAAAAATTCATAATATTTATGAAACTTCAAGACTTTATTATTAATTTATTTTAAAATACATTCAATCTCTTCCATTTCATTCTATGTAGACAACACTGGGTTTAAACGAAACACATTACTCAATTAAAATATAATTTTTGCATTACCATCATGACATATCTGTTAAATTGTAGGTTACTAATAATAATAATGATGTTAATAAAATTTTATATTTTATACAATTTCATTCAATATCTATTGATTATAATAAAAAATAGTCATCATTTGAAAGTAAATGAAATTTTTTCTATAAAAATGGTTCTTTAAAGAAAATAGTTTGATACACTTTGGAAAACATATGATAAAATTATTTTTCGAAAAAATTAGAATCATTATTGATAAAAGGAAACTACATTTTTGAAGTAATCGTATAATAATTATATTAGGGTGAATTTTTGTGATATTTATTTTAAAAAGTTTCACTTTTTTCGATGAATAGTGAGAAATAATGATTTTGTTTAAAAAATGATTTTTCATTTAAATTATTTACAAAGTTAAATTATCTTTTAAATTTTATTTAATGTAAAATTAGTTCAATTATATTATAATAAATAAAATTTATATTAGTGGAATCATTTTCATATTTAATTTTTATATTAACTCCTTTTATATTTATGAGAATTTTATCATTGGAGACAATCTTTATTGCAGTGTTTGTGAGTGTAGATTTTAATTAAATGCCACAACTTATAAAATTTTCATTTTTTAACATGGGTTATATATTTTAAAACATCAAAGTTTCTATTATCTAAAAAATTCACCATAATTTTTTTCCATCACGAATAATAAAATAAATAAAAAATAACTACCATGGTTAAGGTAAAAACTGATTTACCTAAGGGTAAAATAAATATATAAGGGATAAAATGACAAAAGAACTTGTCAAAAAATTATTTTATATCTGTATATAGACCTTACAAACTTATGGGGGAATAATTACCCATTTGATATTCTTTTTTCATTATAAAATAGTTTGTGTAACAGATTCCTTTCAAAAATGTAATGTGTGTCATCTCTCCTACTTAAGAAAGCCCTACCCTATTTTCATATATTCACAATATCAAATCCATTTGATTTATCCAATACCTACCTAATTCACATATTTACCCCCCTTATAAAAATTATAGATTCCTTTTTTGATAATAATTCAATACTACAAAGACTTTTGGTTCAAAACAAAGAAGTTCCATGAGAAAGAGATGACGTTCTTAAATGAGTGTCTCTATTTTATTTCTTCTTCCACAACACATAAATATTATTTAATATTTAGAATATAATAACACCAGTATATACTACATTCATATTTGTTATTATATTAATGGATTCACCTATAGATACATATATATATATATATATATATATATATATCTTATTCCATCAAATGGGAAACAAACCCATCAGTTGGGTTGTTTGGTGGACTTCCACCTCATGAAGAGATGTAATTCATTTTCCATAATCAGATTTATAGGATGAATATAATGATTGATCTTATACATTTTTATGATATTTATATCATTATTATAGTTATCTAATTATAATTTTAGATATGACTTCTTACATTCAATTTGTTTTAAAATATGATAATGTTGCATGTGTGCACAATGAACTACATCCCCACAAAGAGATGCGATTATATTTTAACTAACAATTTACATGGAATGTGATAAAGATAAATTTAATTAATATATATGAAATATATGTACTTACATACATTAATAAATATTAATATATCACGCACTCCCTTACACTTTCTCTAGTTAAGGGAATGACATCATCACTTATGCATACGTATGACCTACCCTATCAAAAAATCGACGCTTTTTGTTTTCCCTAACCAACATTCAAGAATAGTTATGAGAATGTATCTACTGAGAAAATATTATATTTAAAACATTATTATCATTATAGAAATTATTTATTTATATCCTATATACAATAATAAAAACATTCATGACAAAACTTATGTAAGAAAGTATAGCAACCAATGATTAATATACATGGATATTACACTATTTTAGATTAATATACAGTATATTACAAAAATATGTGCTTGAGGACCATAATAGTTTTTTATATTTGGAAACGTGGAAACAAAATATCTATCCTTGTGAAGTGTCTTCAAAATCTCCTATAATGATCTCCACCTTTAGTACTTTACCCTAAAAGTTTTCTTCAAAACCAGGTGAGAGGAAAAATAATAAGTAGTGAGATCAAAATCATAGAAAGGTAATCAACGAAAATTCATAATCATTACAGTAACAAAAAGTTATTGAACATGAGAATAAATCTTAGTGATCATGCCCTGTATACTAGTGATCATAATAAATTTGGTAAATTCTTAAGACACAGATCATAATATAAGTAATAGAATAAGTAATGATAGAACAACATAGGAATAAAAACATGAATTATATAAGGCACATAAGCATATATTTTTATTTTAATGTTATTAAAGGAATTGATTATAAGACCATCTGGTTAGTATGGGCTCACTCCTCATACCATCTTGGTAGTCATGCTTCACTCCCATGACTGTCTTAGTAGAATGATTTAACTCCGTATACCATCTTGGTAGTCATGGTTCACTCCCATGGACATCTTAGTAGTCAAGGACTACTCCCAAGACTATCTTAGTCTATCTCATGATATATAAATCCTTACCCAAATGCATTAGGAGGAGATATAGGTCCCACCTATATCAACAAAAATCAAACATACATGTGCCTATAGATCATAAATAATCATATCATAACCCATGAAAAGAAATTTTTATCATAAATATGTAATCATATCATAACCTGGGAAAAAAGACAGATTTTAAAATCATTTTGTAAAAAACATAACCAGTAAAAGAGAAATGTATTTCATAAACATATAACCCATGAAATAGATATATATTTCATAAACAAGTATCCCAAAAAAAGAGAGATTAGATTAAAAAAACCCTGAAATTATGCATAACCCATTCATAGATAAAATATGAATGGAACCTTTATATTATTACCTAGAAGGGCACATGTAAGATCAAAGGATGCCATCATAGATGAAAACTAATTTTGAAATATCTTTCAAAATATTTTATTATGGAAAATATAATTTATTATTTCGAAAATTATTTTTAATACATAAAAATATTGAAAAATAATTTTCATAAAAAATGAAATCCTATAAGTAGTACTTGAAATCATTTTGAAAAATGTTTTCCTTGAAAAATTATAAGACAATATTGAAAACATTTTGAAAACTAATTTCATTGAAAACATTTAAAAGGATCTTGAAAACGTTTTAAAAAATAGTTTCCATGTGAATATATTGTAAAAATATTGTTTTTAAAATTTATCCTTTAAACATTAAAATAAATCTTCATTATATTGAAATCGAATAAATATGTACATGTCATACGAGGAAAAAATTACTTTCCTTTTTCATGGTATAAAGTGTTGTAAATATTCTTTTTTAGGAAAGAGACAAGAATATTCCTTTGAAATAATTGGTTAGAGACAAAGGGGTGAACATTTATTTTAAATATTAGGGAACAATGGTACAATAATCTTGGACCCATTTTATGAAACATTGTTTTTAAGGAACATACATTTCAGACTGAAGATAATGTAATGCTTGGATTCCATAAAACAATTATTAACTATTTTTTATACCAATGAGTACAAAATGGTAAAAAATATAAAGATATCAAAAATAACCATAGGATAAGAAAATTCATGAATTTTCTTGAGAGATGGGTCAAAATAATTCTGCCATTGAAGCATAAACATAAACAATCTTGAAAAGAGACAAGATTATTTCAATAAACTCCTATCACTTAGTAACATGGCATCATGCTCTATATTAATGAAAATAAATTAAATAAAGCTTATAGTACCATTAAAATATTTATATTCATTATATATCATGTAAAATTGATGTATATATACCTCAAAATGAATTGAGTCACATAATAAAACATGACTCTCAATGAAGGAAAATTGAGAGAAAATGGTTTTATAAATTTGGAAACTTTTGAAACCTAAAACCTATAAAAAAGTGGTCATAGAATTATTATTCAAAAATCCATAAATTTATCAACAAGAAACATTGAATATTTCCATGTTCAGTGTACAAACCACACAAAAGAATTGGGTGGTGATTAAATCATGTATCACACGAAAATAAAAAGTGAGATGAGATCCCCATACCTAGTGTCTTGAGTCTCCTTGAACTCATTAAAAACATTTATATAATAAATATATATGTATTATACAATTTTAGAGAACCATATTATTATATCTAATACCATATATATTTGTATTATGACATCATATTACGTACTGTTTAACAATACTATGTTAAGATATCACTTCTCATAATATTCGCTTTGTTCTTCACAACAATCTTAATCTTTTATATAGATGGTTCTTATACATATATAGTGATTACAGAATGTAAAACATGATATAAATATCATTTATATCCAGTATATTTTTATTATAATTAACTATATAATATATAAGTAAAAATGGAATACACCGTTCATGGAGATGGTAAGCTTTACGTACGCATCACTGTTGTCTCTATTTTTATTCCCGCATTGAAAGAATGAACAAATATGATATATTTGTATATATTTATATAATATAATTATATTATAGTTATGTATATATATATATATATGTCATATAAGTTTACTTAACTCGTCATAAATAAATTCTATTTAGTGTGTGAACAAATCACATCTCTTTGTGGGGTGGTAGTCCACATTTCCTTAAACGAAATAATCATATTTACACCAAATAGAAAGTGGAAATGATTAGTGTTTTAAAAGGAATACTGAAGAATAAATAAATAATAAAAATTATATACAATATTTATAAATATATTTTCTATCATAATTTCCACCGTGATAGGTGACAATGAAAATTGAACAATCATCATTTTGTGAGGTGGAAGTTCGCCGTACACATAAACTGAATGTTCATTACCCATGAAATAGAGGAATGTGTCAGTTTATGTTGAAAAAAATCATTAAAAAATCCATGTATTTTTAGGATATGGGTTCTGTTATAAATTTTTGTAATAAATATAGTTTATGGGGTGGATAATGAAAAATAAAAGAAAGGAGTTTGAGAATATGCGTTACCTATTAATCAGGAAACTCCTTTTTCTTTGTGCCATAAGGAATCATTGGAAGACTTTATTCCAAAAGGAAGGATTAAAAGAAGAATGGTGGGATGTTGGGAAATGTATTGGGAAGATCTTGTATGATCTTAAGTTGTTTTAGAGGTGTGAAGAATAGGGATAGGTGGTTGACTTTAATAGGGAAGGAGGACTTGCACTGTTGTAAATATTTGAAGAGAGAATTACACCAAAATTTTTCATGCTATAAGTGAATAAACTATTAATTCCATTTTGAGAAAATGGTAGATAGGGTGTATAGATTTCCAAAATATGGGTTCTAGATAATTTTATAGGTCATTTTGGGTCTTAAATTTAAGGTTTTGTCTTTTTTTAAGTTTAAGTTTACCTTAATCGATGTAATTAATTTTAATTAGTTTCACTAATATGTTTTTTCAAAAAATAAGTTGAACATAATAGAAATTATAAATTTTTATTACTAAAAATATGGAATCCATTTCTCCATATTATAATCATTTAATTTGTAGAAATTAATTTTAAATTAATCTCACTGACGGGAGGACATTAAAAGGTTGTAATGTAAAAAACAATTATCATAAGGTTCCTAGGTTTTTAATTCCAATTTCAATGTGGAATTGGTTCCATTGTCATAAATTGGATTAATTAAAAAAAGTATTATGTAATTAAATATTGAAACAAATTTACAATATAATATATTCTTATAAATAAATTAGATGACAAATCATTTTTACATTGAAATCGAGTATTTTTAACTATTAATTAAAAAATGAATCCTTATAGAAAAATACCAAAAAATTATCCAAACCGAATTTTTATGTTTCAATTCAAGATATAATGTTTAGTTTGAGATATTAAATCTATAAAATAGAAACAAATTGAATTTAAAATTAGTTCATCATTAAAAGTCATTAAAACTACCTTTAATAAAATATAGATTTTTATGCATAAAATTATGTTTATCTATCTTATATCAATAAAATATATTGGAGGAATAACAAAAATATTTTCTTGAATATATAACATGAATAATAAATTAATATCAATCAATAATTGTAATTAATTTAATTTTTAGGTTAAAAAAACATTGTGACCATAAGAATATTAATATATTCTTTTATCTTCAACCGGTTTTCATATTCATTTCTTGCTAGTTGAACTCTGATGAATTCATCATATATTTTTGTAATCAATATATGATTGTAAATTAGTTAATATTGTTCATAGCTGCTAATTTTATTACTAGGTTATATCTTATTATATCAAATAATAATATTTTAACAATATATTATGGTTTGGTAAAACGCTGTTATGCGTATTATGTAAGCTGTCGAGGAAATTCATCAATGTGTGTAATGAAATGTACCTTCAGTTTTATATAGAGATAAAGGTAAAATTTATATTGTGTGTAGTGCACAATTATCTTGATGTTGCATATAACTCATTCCAAAAATAGTTTTTTAATTTAAAATATATTATTTTCAGTGTTACGTGAGATGAAAAATGTTGCAATGATTAATTAATTCGAAAAAAACACAAAATGTCCAAGAGTTGTATTAAGCAAGGAAATTGACTGTAATAAAAATGAAAATAATGAAATATTATTAAAAATAGGGTGGTAAATTTATATATTAAGATAATATATGATATTATAAATATGATTATCATTATGATATAAATTTAGTACATGGTGAAAACCATTATTCAGTTGGTTAAATCATTTTCCACTAGAGGATTGCATGAGGTTAGATATTTGAACTTAATTTCAATTTCATTGATACATATTTGTTAATATAAACTTATTCTATTTTATATGGTATATATACTATCCGTTTTATATATTTAAAATTAAAAACTATTTATTTATTTTTATTAATGATTCATTTCATGTTTATTATTCATGGTGTTACAATGAAAATGTAACCAAAGAGGTGAAACATTATTGTACAATCTTACCTTCTTTTATGATTGTTTATTTTTTCTTGAAACTATCACTTTATTGTGATCATTTTTCATTAGATAGAAATTTTCTCTCAAATATACATATTCTTAAATGACTGATACGATTATTTACTAAACTGTATACCTTTTTTATATATAGTGTTTACTATGAAATTCATTTGATTTATGGTAGAAATATTGATAAATATATATCCTTTTCTAAATACACAAATTTGATGATAAAGAAATTTTATTCATGATTTAAATAAATTATTTTATATATGAAGAATAATTTGGATATGAAATTTTAGGTTGGGCCGGGTTATAGATATCTACTTGATGCATTGACAGTTCTCATTATAAAAGTCTGTTGAAAAAATTAGATGGGTTATTAATCATAGTTTTAAAAATATCTTGTGAAATTTCTCGACTATTGAGGTTTTCTCGATTCTTGATATGATGATGTCCAGTAATTAATTATTTAACTCATTGAGAATTAAGATATTATTATTATCCATGATATTTTCTCAATGATATTTATATTTAGATTCATTTCATTGTTAGTTTTTTGATTAAATGAAATGTAGGTTCTCTTATTTATATTTCTATATTGATTATGATGTATTGATTCATGAAAACATCCACTATATGTATACCTTATTTAGAATTTGACCCCAGAAATATTATTTACTTTCCCCAAATTATCATGTTAAATAATTTTAAAGAGCTTAATGGATTACAATCATTTTAGTTTGGTATATTTTATTTTTGATTCCCAATGTAAAATGGGTATCATGTATGTATATAGTTATCCAAAACTAGTAAACTGACTAGTCTATTGGAATTTGGCCTTTTTATCTATTCCAATGAAATCAAGTAGTCACCAAATCTATGTTAATGGAGTCAAGGTCACTACAATTGCTGTTTGAGTAGGTTTTGTAGAACCCTTAGTATCTAGATTAAGGAAAACAAGGATAATGGAACATAACACTATGATATAATTTCAGGATAAATATAGAATAACCTCTTAATGGTTTAGTATGAATGATATTATATTTTTTTTTCAATAAATAATTAACTTTATGGAAACTACAGGTGGACATAGTTAAGGAATAGTGGTATCTAGTGGTAGTTACATTGAAAAAGGCATATTAGGCTTGACCCTATCATCACATAGGGCATGGAAATATGCCATAATATGGAATTAGTTTGACATTACTAGGGTATATTCTTATGATGATTCATATTTTTTATACAAACCATTAAAAAATATTTCAAAATTAGGATTTCTCAAAAAAAACATGTTTATTATTCTGATTTTAACAATGCATATTATTTTCTCAATTTATGTTAGGTGTTAGACAATATTTATAATTATATATTATGATTCAAAATTCAAAATATTATGAGATAATAGAGTATATACCAATTTTTATATATAGAGGCTAGATGGAATAAGGGTATCAATACTCATGGACAATGTAGATATTTCCCTAATGGGAAATATAATACAGAGGGTATTTGAATAGATCATATCGTGACAATATTATGGAAAATTAATTATGTTATGAAAATAATCATTCTTTTATGGAGAAACATATCGTTCTATAGTTTGGTTATCCTTTTTTGGGTCACCCTATAAGACATAAGACCCCATATTTTTTGGTACTAATAATCCAATGGTAGATAAAAAATGGATTGAGTATTTAGAGAACATATTTATGGTCTTTTCATGCGATGAAATGGAAAATAATTACCTTGTGAGTATTTTACCAAAAGTGATGCATATCAACGGTTCTTATTGATCTATAATATGAATGAGGAATAAAAAAATTATATATTTAATGGAATTATTTTATAGATAAATTATTTGAAAAACATTTTCATTGTGATTTCTAAAATGAAATTAAGGGCACATTCCTCATCTAAAAGAGGGATAATAAATTATCGCTGATTATGAGGGTAACTTTAAAATGTTTTCTATATATAAAACAGATTACATAGGAAAAAAAATAGAAATACTTAAAATTTATTATAAGGGAATAATCCATGTCTCTAAAGGGTGCTTCTATGTAAAATTGTGTCATGATCTAATAAAATAGTCTTATGTTCCATTGAAATTAGTAGGAATTCATTAGATCAATTTTTTTCAGAGGAATCATGAAAATTAGAGGTCAAATGAGAACCACGAAAAAGGGAGATTATCCAAGAAGAAGAATAAAATGAACAAATTTCCATCTTGTGAAAATTGGGGAAAGGTTTATCTTGGAAAATATTAAAGGTCATTGGTCATTTATAAGTGTTGAGATAAAGTAGATTAGGAAAAATAATGATAATGGAAGAAATAATACATTGTTATTCAGTTTTTAAGTACAGGTAAATGGGGTACAAAAAAAACTAATTCCCCAATCATCCAGGGAATATACATTAGAAGTGTACAAGGAGAGAATCACATTCTTATGATCACTATAGCTAACGTAGAAGTATATAATGAAGTGAGGGTATGAACATTAATCATATCCTAAAATTTAGAAAAATAATATTTTGATTCTGGATCCTCACATTATTTTATATATTTTTTTCTACAAATATTATATTTTTCCCAACAAATTAAATAAGTTATTTTTCAGTCAAAAATAATAGTGGTAGTCTCCCTACAACATTTATGTTTCATGTTTTCCCCATTACTACACATAAACATGATATATTTACTGATTTCACTATCATTCTTGAAGTTGAGTTTGATATATTCCTTCGTATAGAATATATTTCAAATGATAATGGAAGAATTTATGATAAAAATATATAAATTAAAATTAATGATGAAGAAGTATAATTCCTTATCATTAGAGAAGATACATAATCATCAGATACAAATCTAGATCCACCCCCAATAGCTCTACTAAAATAAATTCATTTAGAATAAGTGTAACCACAATATTGGGATGTAGGAGGTAATATCAAAATTGGGGATGAACCTATTATATAAAAATATATTGATTTATTTCATGAGAAATTAACTTTAAATCACGTAGATAATAAAGTTGAGTTTCCATTGATTTAATACCAGATGCAAGACCAATATCAAAAATTGCATACTGAATGGCCACTATGTAATGATTGGAGTTGAATAAAGAACAATATGAGTTGTGTAATATGGGGTCCATTCTCCCAAGAGTTTGGTCATGGGGAGGACGAACTCTATTTGTTATGGAGAAGGATGGATCCATGAGTTTGTGAAATGATTATTGGCAAATTCATGCTATTATGATAAAAATAATTTATCATTTACCTCACTTTAATGCCTTATTTCATTGACTTCACAAAGCCCAATATTTTACAAATATTGAACTTTTATTTTGGGTATCATCAATTAAAAGTAAAGAATGAAAAATTTACAAAGATATCATTCTGAATGAGGTATAGACATTACAAGTTTATAATAATTCCATTTGGATTGACTAATCCATCATATATTTTTGTGTATTTAATGAAAACATTATTCAAAGTATATTTTGATTATATTTTTGGTATTCGATGGTGATATCATGGTATATTATTAAATCTATGAGGACGATGAGAATTTCTTTAGATTTTTTTTGAGACACGTTAAAGGAACATGTTATATGGGAAATTTAGTAAGTGTTGTTTTTTTCCTTCAAGAAGATTATTTTCATGGACATATTGTCTCCAATTATGGAATCTCAGTAGATTAAGAGAAGGCACAGGCCATTAATGATTGGATTACATTGATTAATATGTGTATGATACATATATTCCTTGGGTTGGAAGGTTATATTCAATGATTCATTTATAAATTTTCCCAATTGGCTAACAAATTAACCATGTTTACATATAAAGTGGTTATGTTTGTTTGAATTATGGGAAGTGTCGAATGTTTTGATGAGCTAAATAGTATATTAATCAATACCCATATTTTGACTCTACCATTTTCAAATGAAATGTTTGTGGTATGTAGTATTTATTTGATAAATGGTCTTGGTAGTTTCTTAATAAAAAATTCTAACGCTATTGTATTCAATCAAGGAAATTATAGGCTCAAGAACATAAATATCCAACCCATGATCTTGAGTTGGAATCTATCATCTTTTCATTGAATAAATAAAGAAATTATACCTACGGTGAGTGGTTTGAGTTATATATAGAACATAAAATCATAAAAACATGTTCTTATAAAAATATATCGTCATGATAAAAACGAAATGGAACATGCTACTCAACAATTAGGATTTTTCAATACACTACCACCTATGGGAAGAAAAATATGGAATTAGATGCCTTGATTAAGAAGGATCATGGAGTCCTGAACCAAATGATTATTGAGAGGATTATTATTGTTATAGATATATTAAATATGGATATGGTAATTAATGGGTAAGGAGAGACACAAATATTTTTTTAAATTATTATGAAGCACTATTTATTAGAAATGATAAAATGTTTTCAACCTGATGGTGAGATCTTTCAGAAGATGATTAATGCAATTAATTATGGTAATTTAGATAAATTCGTATGTGAATATGGTGTTCTAAAATTTGGAATGCGATTTGGTGTTCCATACATACCTGTGATAAAAAGGGAACTGTTTGGATGATTCCCATTTTCCAAATTTCCATATACACCACAGTATCACAAAAATGTATATCGAATTATGGGAAAATTTTGTGGTATAACATGAAATAAAATTTTTTTTCTAGTTATTTGGTTTTTTAAAAGGTGAAATATGTTAGATAATATCTTAGAGGAGTCGTGAAACCTATTCTTATTCATGTGAGGAAATTTTAAGATGTTACTATGGAATTTATCAGATGACAACCAGATAGTCTAGGGAATAATGATGAAATACAGATTATTGCTGATCGCCTAACCAAATATATATATTTTCTCACAATAAGGGAAAATTTACCTCTTGATCACATCTCAAGGATATTTATTAATGATGTTTTATAACCTCATGGAACACCTCTTTTGATCATGTATTATTGTGATCCCTATTTTACATCGAATGTCTAGAATTGTCTTAAGAGGGTTCTTGATACTGAGATTCATTTTAGTACTTCCTAGATTTATCACACTGAAAGATAGTATAAACGTATTATTTATACAATAAAATAAAATTTTACGTCATTATTACTTGAATTTTAAGGAATGTTGGATCATTATTTAGCTTTGGTAGAGTTTTCCTATAATAATAGTTTTCAATGAAGTATTCAAATGGTTCCATATAAGGAATTATATGGAAATATGTCTCATAAAAAACTATTTGGGGTCATGTTGGTGGATGGAACTTGTTTCCATAGAATGTTTTGAAGAGAAAACACAAAAGATAAAGACTATTCAAGTTCATATTAAACATCTCAAAGTAGGAGAAATTATTATGTCAATAATTAGAGGAATGTTTTTTAAAATCAAATAAGAGATCATATTTTCATTAACATATCTACAAGGAAGGATATCATATATTTCAGTAGGAATAGAGAATTTATCCCTAGTTAAGTCATAACCCTTTAAATTCTAGATTGAATTGGATTTTTTTCTTGTCAATAATCAATGCCACTAAGTGTCCTAAAAGTAATGACGTGTTTCATAAATCATAGTTATGGAAGTAAAATTCGTAAAAAATGTATGTGCTCAACTCTGATGAAATATAATCACAACATAATATATCATAATGTGAATAAAAAAATAGATTCATTATAATATAGAGAATTTATCGAGGAATCACATTACTTTACTGGTAAATTTTCCTTGAAGAAAACACAAAATGGGGGAAGATACATGGGAACTAGAGGATGTTATAAACAAGAAAAACCATTATATATTTAAAAGGTAATATCCAAAATAAGTTGAGGTTGAATTTTTCGTAGGAGGGAATAATGTGAAACCCTATAACATTATTGTTTCTCCCTTTTAAAAAATCGAACCTCATCGATAACTTTTGATGCACATAACACTAGATTTTAAAAAAAAGATACTGTATAATAATATTATTTAAACACGATCATTTTAACATAGTTATTAAATCAATGTATATGAATAATAATATATAAATATTAAAAAATATATTATTTACACACATTCATTAGTTATCTATTTATTATAAATAAAAGTATAATCATTTTAAAGTAAAGGAAATGTCTTTTAAAGAGAATTATTTTTTAAAATAAATTGGTTTCACCGATTTTTGAAAACCTATGACAAAAAAATTTGTAAATCATTTAGGAAATTAATTTATAAAATTAGTTTTTTTATTAATAATTTCAGAAGTTGTCTTTTATTTTTTGGGGTCTTACCTAAAAAAATCATTATTTTAATGAATCGTGAAAAATAAGGTTTTTAATTGAAAAATTATTTCCTATTTAAATTATTTATAAAAATAAGATATATTATAATTTTTTTAAGTAAAAATCATTTTAGATAAGTAAAAAAAATTAAATTTAGTTAAGTGTATTGTATTTCATATTTAATTTTGTTAATAAAACATTGTCTATTTTTGAGAATTTTGCCTTTGGAAACTCTCTTTTCATCGAGTATTTGTGTATAATATAGAATTAAATTATTCCACTTCTTTAAATTGAATTTTGAAAATTATATTTCATATTTTCGCTCATCAAAATTTATATTATATAAAAGGGTCAACTTAATTTTTTTCCATTATGAAATGTAAAATCAGTAAAAATCAGCTTCTATGGTTAAGGTAAAAAATAATTTATAGGGGGTAAACTAAAAATATTGTTGTTGAAATGAAATATTGTAATTCAAAGAACAATTTTATGTCCATATTATTACCATATCACCTATAATTATCTTAATTGACCAATTTTGGTGGATTTTTCTTCGATAAAAATATGGTTTTAATTGATTCTTTTATAAAATTCCATGCGTGTCCTCTCCCACTATTATAAAACGCCGCCTACTATTCTATAATTTTAATGCTTCCAAAGCCATTTGTATTAATAAATATCTTCAAAACCCACATAATTACATCCATAAAAACATCCCAATGAACTTTTTTGATAAAAATACGTCCTAGGAAGTTGTTTGATTCAAACCTAAAGAAGTTCCTCGAAAAAGATGTAACATTCTAAAGAAATAATTTTCAATTAATTTCATCTTAAAAATACAATAAATGTTATTTAATAATGATAATATTATAAAAATAGTATCTCCATTATACTTATATGTTATTATTATAATCTAATGACCAATTTTAATCCTCTCTTCCATCAATTGGTAAACGAAATCATTGATTGTGTGTACGACAAACTTCCGCCTCACGAACAGAGGTAATTAATTTTCCATTACCACCTTTAATGGATGGAAATGAAGATATTATTAAAACATTTATATGATATTTATGATATTTTTATACTTTTTAATTTATAATATTACATATAATATTTTACTTTCAATTCATTTTGAAAATTTATATCGTCACATGTGTGTACCATGAACTACCACCTCGGGAAGCGATGTGATTTTTTTTCACATACACTTCACATGGAATAAAATAAGGAAATAATTGATGAGTATCTATGATATAGAGGAAATGATCACCCAAAAAAAATATTTTTCATTTTAAACATTAGTTTATTCCATTTACACTTGTAATTGCATATATGAACACCCAAAAAAGTTATTTTCCTTGAAATTAATGTCTTGTTGGGTTTACTTAACCATGATTATGATTAGTCACATTCACCCCTATGAATGGATCTATACCTGTTGAAATTTATTCATTTCCCCTCCTCAATAGGGGATGTTTTTCCTGTAACAAGAAAACAATTATTTCATTCCAAATATTTTTCACATAATCATTGTTGATATTTATAGTATTGAATAACATTAATTGAATGAGATATTGAAAATTTATTTTCATGTGTATTAGTAATAACAATATTTTCTTCATAAAATTTTAAATTATGATGTTATTTTAATCATTTTAGTGTTATATTAAATTACATATTTATAAAATAAGAATATTATGTGTCTCAATTTATATCATAATTTTGATAATTTTTCTATTCATAGGTGATTATATTTCTGATTGAGTTTCTTTCATTATACTAAAGTATCCTTAACAATGATGTATATGTTCTTTAACTCCTCATGGAAGTGATAGTGTATTATTATCTAGGATTAAACATAGTCCCTAGAGAAATCATTATTTTTTTGAAGGCTAGTTGTATTAAATTGCATATCTGTATAAAAAACCCTGAAAAGTGGTTTTATTGAATTTTTAAAGGATTAAAATAGAGATTTTAAATTCTTTATATAGAAAATTTTACTGACTAATTTATTAAAAACATCTCTAAATGGATGAATCATATGATAATTCTATGAAAACAAATAGATCAAACACATAATTGGAACTTTTAGAAATTAAAAAAACTAAAATGTGTAATCCATCATTGATAAAATATAATTTTTATAAAATTCAGGGCCAAATATATTATAGGATGATGGTGAAAAAGTTATGTAAAATATACAAGAGATACATTTTGAGGGATTAAATTTAATTATTTAATTAACTTATTGACAAATATAAATGGTGTATGATATTTTAATCAATGGTCTAAATCAATATCTATATTCATTTGTAAATTAAATGGTTGGATTACCAGGAATTTAAAAAAATTAATGGTTTGAAATTTGGATGTTTTATTTGTAATGGGTAGTTGTTTCAATTATTTGAATTATGAATTCCATGATTGATTAGTGGAGAACATTTCATTGGTGAAACATAGAGACAAGTATTTTTAAGTATGATGGTGAATAAATTGTTTAAATGTCATATATTATAGATATGTACAAATGGAAAAAGAATATTTATCCTTTATCATTTTGTCAAATATATATTTTATATTCGTTTTAATCAATGTTTTTAATATATCATTATATTATTTACTAAATTAAATAGTTTAAACACCTAGTGTGGGAGAAAATTAAATATTTTCACTATAGAGGTTTTTTTGGTAAATGGGTAGCAGTTATAATTCCAAAAATTAAGACTAACACATTAATAATATATAACACTTCACTCTAGATTCCATTACATATTGTAATAATTTATAATATTTACATCTGAGACCCCTGAGGAATGAAAGTTATTTCAATGTTTTTGAAATAAATTTCAATTTTGTGCTAGCTCATTTAAAACACTATAAAAATGTTCGGAAACTTTCATGACCCCAACATATAGGGATTGAACCAAAACTACCCCAAGCACTCCTCCCTAGTCAAGGGGTGGTGAAAAGCACTGAAAGACACTACTAAAACGAGATGGATTTTCTTAAGTTATTTCTACACATACACCTGAAAATCTCCATTCAGAAGTCAAATGAAATGGAAATAAAAGATAAACATCTAGAAAATAAACCTCGCATGTGAAACCCATAGGGAGTATACGATTTTGATAGTGTAAATTGAAATGAACTTGGGGAAAAATAAAATTCCAACAAATAATTTTTCCAAACCTGATAAAACCAGAAAAGAAAATTACTGAGAGATAAGGGCTCTAGATCCCTAGGGTCTTACCACCGTACTTTGTATAGTGCACTGGGGTATCCCTATGATCACCTGTAATCTCTACCAGCATGCCTATCATTTTCATAAGACATTACATGTGCGGGAAACACCTATGTAGAGGTGAGTATATACATACCCTGTAGGATTCCCTAAATGTTGAAGGGGGAGTAGTAAGATATAAGATAAGAAATAGATAGCTCAACCCAAATAAACTATGTAATAATAACCAACAACATTAATATTGATATATATGTATATGCTCAATAAAAGAATCCCAAACAATATAGAAAGGGGATCTCTATATCACAACCCATCCTTGGGGAATGACTTCCAACTGTTCCAAGGGTGCATTATTGATTCCAAAAATATCTCATGTCTCTCAATAAGAATAACAATGAGGAGATACCACAACTCTCAACTATTCCACATAATCCAGGGGGAGAAATATCGATGAAAAAACCCACACCCGAGTGCATCTACAGGGTTCATTTAGTGTAAGGAGGACCTATTCCCAATATGATAGGGGTTCAACTCAGTATATAGATGAATAATACTCTATCAATCATGGGGGGTACCACTAAACTTAAAAGGGATACACACCCTAATGAGACCGAGGTGTACCACTCAGTAGATAAAGGACCCATACCCTAATTTAATAAGGGGTACCACTCATTGTAAAGGGAAATCTTACCCAAATTCCGTGGTAGGGTAGGGTTGGGGTGGTGGTAGTGGTACCAATCAGTATACAGAGGACCCACACCCTGATTCCATAGGGGGGTATCTCTCAGTGTTAGGAGGACACACTCCCTAACTCCATAGGGGGAACCCCTTAGTAAGTAGAGGTCCCAAGACCTATCCATCATGGGGTTACACTTAGTGTAAGGATGATCTTCACTGTAATGACAAAACCACATAGGTGCTACATGGCATGTGTTTATCCCAGTACATGTATTGTATTCATTATTTTTCAGAAATAGAAATCTATGCCTATGTGTAATTGAACCGCCTATGCTACTTTGAATCTCACATTTAGGCCAACCAAAATCTATGATGTAGACTATGTTCGTCATTTAAGGACATCTAGTGGGTGGAAATTGATTTCCATTGATCCTTAAAAATCCTACATGAGGTCACCTCAAGCTGCTGTTTCTTTATGTATCTCCTATAAACTCATCAGTATTCCTTTACTTTGTGGAATCACCTATATTCAACAATTCATAAGAATCCACCCCTTATTTTTCAACCCATTTGTTTCATGTGAATATTCCATGAATATAGGGATGGATTAGGATCTATCCTTCCTAAAAATATCAAACTGAGACCCTATAGGCCAATAAAGGAATTATGAGAAGAATGAAGGGAAGAAACACATAAAAATATGTGAATTAAAACTTTTCCAAGTGTTCTTTTCAATAAAATACAAATTTGGAAAACTAAGATGATTAAAACTAAATAAAAAAATTAAAATTTTTTATTGGGTTTATGTGAAGGATAAATTTAAACAAAGATCAATGAAATACTATGACCATCCTCATTCATTTAATAAATTGGGTAAGCATCCAAAAATTGAATTATTTTATATCAATTTGGATAGTTCATCTATGAAGAACTCATTCACCAATGAATGAGAAAATTCTTTACGACTGTGGATCCTTTATTCCCTTGGATCAAGAGTTTAATTATTGTCTGATTCTCATTCTCTAATAAAGCTGGGAGAATATCTCCTCTCAATGATCAAAGGGTTATGTGGATATATCTATATGTCCCCATAAATTTATTAAATTTATAGAATTTTGTTTTAGGGGTTAATTTAATTAATTTAATATTTGATAAATTAATCTACCGAACACACATTCCAATTTATATTTTATCTAAATCCACTATACTGACCTATATTAGGATGCACCTAGGGAAAACCTTACATTTAAAACTCAACTGTTGTATTTTATTTTAAATATATGAAATTTTGTATTATTTATCAATTTTATTTAATAAAATATTCATGCTTAACATACAATTTATTTAATATTTTATAAAATTAATTCTAAGAACACATGGTTTCAGAATCGCAGGTAGCCTCAGCGGCTAGCTCTAAAATATTCATAGATATATTTAATAATATTGTGAATAAATAAAATATTTTAAAAATTATTCCCTCCTTTTATATTCTTGTCCATGAAAAGTAAAAACTAAGAATAATGATCGAGATACTAATCCCACGTATAGTTCTTACAATCCCAGGAGCTCTCCGACATGATCTTGTGATGCCACAATGAAAAATCCAAAGGGATGGTCAACCCATGCATGGTACCCTCCTACCGATCCTTGGTTTCCTCAAATTGTGCTACAAAAGGGATACATTGTCAATAATCAGATCACTCCCTCCAATAATGTGTTTGCGATCATGCATGTATCTCCTCAATATTAACACATGTAAGACGTTATGAACCCACTTTAAATTTGGGGGTATGGAGAGAATGTTAGAAACCTTTCTAATCCTATTCATGTTCTCGAAGAGCCTGATGAGAATCTAGGGTAGCATTACACCACAAAAGAGTCTTGAAAATCCTCATCATGGGGAGACTCTGATGAAATCGTTGTCTCCATATCAAAATCCAAGGGCCTATGACATCTATTAGTATGACATTTCTACCTACTATGGAATGTTCTCATCCACTCATAGATGACCTGTACCATGTCCTTCACTGCCTAAACTATCTATTTCCCAATAAGAGTTTACTCACAAATCTCAGTCCAACATATGGGTGGCCTATAGGGTTATCCATATAGGGTATCAAAAGGTTCTATACTATTAGTAGATTGGTAGCTATTATTATATGAAAACTCTACCAATGTAATGTGATCCTTCATGCACCTGGTGATGTCTAAAACACAATCCGTAAACACATCCTCTATTATATGAATTGTGTGCTAGGTATTCCCATATTTATGAGGGTTAAAGTTTGTACTCATACTCATATGAGTCTCAAATGACTCATGTTAGACTGTCCTCAATTATGATGTGAATTGAATATAATATCCTAAGATAATAGTTGAGGGAACCCCATTAAGGGAAGAAAATCTATCATACATAAAAATTCCCCAACCTATCCCCTATGATCGGATTACTAATAGAAAGGTAGTGTTTCAACTTCATTAGTTAGTCATGTATCAACAAAATGGTTTTATTTCCTCCCACTATTTGTGGAATACCTATAACAATGTCAATGGATATGTCATCTCATTTCCACTCTGTAACATCATGATGCAATAGAAAACCTTCTAGAACGTGTTGGTCATCCTTCGCCTACTAATAGGTTTGTCTTGAAGAGGTGACCTCAACTACACTCTATATCATGCCAACCCAACAAAACTATATCTGAAGGTATCCATTCATCATCCAAATAACACGATGTACAAAAAATGGAGAAGTCTGATAATATATCATCACCACCTTCAACATTGGGACTGAGACTACCATTCATCAACATAGAAGGATTAAGTAATTCCATCTTTAAAAATATCCATCTATTCATTATCATTAGGATATCTGGTCACTCAATACGTTAATTTTGATATCTCCCAACTGGGAATGTCCCACATATTAGAGAAGTGGCGGATTCAATACCATCAACTGACTAAAATCAGAACCCGCCCACTCAAATAGGTTTAGTTAAACGGAATCCAACTATTCCAACTCCTCCTACCCCAAACAATCTTCTGAATTTATACTAAGGGAATATAGGACAACATTTCAATTTCCAAAATTATATACTATCTCAAAGCCATAGACCTATAGGAACTCTAACCAGAACTTCTTTCTTAGGTTCAAGTCTCTCTATATGGAGAAACATTAGAGACTCTGATGATCTGAAAAAACAAAATAGTGCTTTCCCAGAAGACAATTCTTCCACAAGCTCATAGAAAAGTCTACTAGATCCATATATAGGTCATTTCTCATGTATTTATACTCTAGGGGTCTCAACTACATAAATCCTCATGTGATAACTACCATTTTTTTCCTAAATAAAAAATTAAACCTTACTCCCGAGGAATAAAAATTCACTACATACGCCATTCCCTCCTCTAGTAGTCTCAAAATTGGGGGCACTCATCATCCTCACCCTCAACTCCTTGAAGAACCATTGTAATTTATATATCCTAGTAAATAAATTCCATTTCTATATTAATGTGGTCAAAGGGGGTGTAATCCTAGACAGTTATACCACAATCATCTGGGAGTACCCTGCCATCCCTTGAAAAATCTGCACCCTTAAACACGATTTGATGGATCTCAGGAATGTAATTCATCAAGATTCTCCAAGTCTGTATCTAATCCATGATCAGAAATTATATTCCTTATAAAGTGAAATTCATCGATATATATTAGGAAATTAAATGCTTACCATAATGATGGTTCTTTTAATGAAAATCATGAACCATCATCAAGCACTATTCATTCTCTCACTGGCACAGAGTTTATGAGTATATCATCAATGATGGAAACAAAAAATTAGTTCAAGTGTGGTGGGATGATCTGGTTCCTCAAATAAAATAATAAATTATGGTAATTCATCAAACCAAAAGTCATCCCCAGGAACTCATAGTATTTATAAGGACATCAAATTTAATGTTTTAGAATTTCATCCTCATGAACCCTCAACTAGTTATGGAAAATATTGAGATCAATTCTCAAGAAGAATATAATGTCTCTCAACTAAAAAAAGTGGTCATAAATCCTTGAAATGAGGTGATTTTCCTTTATCATGTCCCAGTTCATCTAATGATAATCAATAAAAGCTATAATATCTTGTCCACCTATTTTATGAATGACATTGGTGCTGACCATGTGGACATAATAGGAATGATAAGACCTTTCTATCAATGGTATTCTAACTGAAACTACAACTTTTGGAGATCGGCAGGGCCCATCAGATATGATGTAGAAGAGATCAATGCAATCCCATGGTGAAAGCCAATAAATAAGTCCATCTCTCTCATCAGATGTAGTCCCAAAATGTCCTCTAGGAAGAAATCCATAAAATCCTCCACGAATGAAGGAACCCAGATGATTAGATTTCCTGATGAACCAAGGTAAACCTCTTAAACTGATGGGTTATGGGATAATGCTGTGTTCTTTATAAAATCACTCATCCCTCCATGATATCTCTCTCATCCAAAATAGAGGATCTCATCCAATTATTACAAAATAATCCAAATCGTCTTTGGGGAAATTCAATATAGTTTTAGACCGTGGGTACCCAATCAATACCCAAGATGATGTTAGAGTGTTACATCATGATGATAAAAATGTTCCATGATAACCACTTTCCACCAACAGATAGCTCAAACTCTCAACATATAAATGATATAGAAGAAGCATTCCCTGTATGAAAATCAAGTTAAATAGGATGGTCTAATTCCTCAATTAGGAGCACCTTCTCTTACACCATGAGTAAATAAATGATGGAAGAAATCAAACCATTTTCTATTAATAATAATGAAATACTATAATAAACATATATCTTACCTATAATCATCTTATGTGCCAATCAGTTATACACATCCATATCCTGAAGCTGTTCAAGACCCCGACCACTACCTTGATGAGCCTAACATTGATCACTTGGTGGTGGTGGTGGAAGGATCTCATATCATCATTTAACACCCAATGATCCCCCCTAGAGCCCCACCCTATCCTCTTCCAACTCTTCTCCCCTTAGTGACACCATTCCCTTTCATGGTAGATCTATCATCATGACGCAACCTTTTCCATGGTTTTCATCCACTATCTTTTAGCCCTACTTGGCATGTCTGGTCCATAAATCATGTGAAATGTGACTTCACCCATCACATTCATGACAATGCACCTCTCTAGTATTTTCTGGTCCCTGTTCCACATGACCATATGCCCGAGTCCAATCATAGGGAGGTATCATACACAAAGATCCTACCGACTAGTGTCTACTAGCTGATGCAAATGAATCATCGATATAATGACCACTATCATCTCATGATTTCAGGTGACCCTCTAAAAGTACGTTATCTGTCACCAGTGATCTATTCAATAAATTTATATAGATTGAAATGTACAAGGGTACGACACTAGAAAAACAAATTATGTAGAGACACTCTTTAAAATGTATTTACTAGAAGTGGTCATCTTGAATCATGCCAAGTGAGTACTATATAATGTATTTTAATCTCATTGAATACTTGTTCAATGTAAACCCTCCTTTATGGAACTCTAAAATCTTTTAAATACAAACCAAGCACAATCATGATGGATAGTAATCCTTATGGAATAACTGAAGGAAGTCAGTAGATGAATGTGTCGACTCATTATGTATGTCCATAACTAGAATCAAACAATGCTCTAATGCTCTATGTAAAAGGCTAGTTGTTAGTACAACCAACTGATTCAGTGGTGTATTAATAATCCTAAAAACATGGATCATCGAATCTAGCCTATCATTTGCTGCCTAGGGATCCATCTCACTATGGAACCTCAATAGCCTATAGTGTTAGAACTCGTAGAGTGTGCTATGACCGTGTTCATCCTCAATCCTTTGTACTAGATTGAATTTATTCTCAGTAGATGAGGGTACTTCTATATGTCCACATGTTAGAAAAACCTCAGGTGATGGTGTAACACCCCAAAATTCTGAAAGAATAACATTTTATGGAATATCTTGTATGACACACACACACCAAGCATGAAAGGGAATATAACATCCCAATACAATAAAATTTATTTAATATTTTAAGCGAATTTAATCTATGATATATATTTAAATGTATCAAAAAATAAGTAATCTTGTGTTTTGGAAAAAAAATTACATTCTTAGAGGGGATGAGTTACATGAAGGATTAAGTTTTATCAATTTATAATTATATTATTATTTAAAATGAAAGTTATATCTTAGATGTAAAATTGAAGGGTATAAAAAGAATTAAATAAATTATTAAAAAATATGGTAGGAATTGTTTTTGTTAAAATAAATTTTTACCAATTAATTACAAATTAATATAAAAACAAATGAATGTATAAGAAATGTTAAAAAAATAATTTTTATATGCCCAAAGGTGTTTTAGCCTAATATATTAAATTAAATACTATTTTATTATGATCTTAATGAAATCTATATTTTATATATCGATCAATTTTTCTTCATTTATCCAATATATTTTGTAGGCCAATTATATGATGAAATTCTATTTTATAAAAAAAAATTGGAATTTTTCAGAAGGTAGTTTTGTCGCCTTTTGATGACAGACTAATTTTAAAAGTAAATTTTTATAATTTTATATAAATTAAAAAAAATAAACATAAATTTTCATATTATAATTTAAACATTATATAAGATGAATTTGTTTAATTTTTATTAAAAATAATCAATTTTTTATGAGTAGTGAAAAAATATTAGGTTTTTATCGAAAACTGAATTTTTGGCTGAATAATTTAGACTATTAATTTATATTTCATGTATTTTTAATTAAAAATTGTTATATTATACATCTATTAATCCAACATAGTTAATTGTAATCATTTTTATATTCAATTTAGGTTTAAAAACATAGTAAACACTTTAACATTTCACAATAAAAACCCACATTCTCGTTCCATCTATGTGATATATTTTAAATTAAATTATGTTAGTCTAATGAATTGAATTTGGAAAAATAGGTTCCATATTTGGAATCAGAAAAATATATAATATAGTTTAATTTCAACTTAGTTTTTTTCAAATAATATATTAGTGAAATCCATTGAAATTAATTATAGCGATTTAGGTAAAAATTTGGTTACCTAGTGGTTAAAATTTAATTTTTCTGGTCTAAGTGACATAGAAACTTGTCAAAAAACCATTGGACGAAAATATTTAGATAATATAAATATTATGTATAAAATGGTTCATTATTATAAAAAAATGACTCAAGAGATGCCTCCCAATAGTGTTTACCTCTAGATATTTACAAGAATGTTACCGATCCTCCACTGGAAAAGGGTACTACCTCCCCTCAGTTACTGACAACTAAAAAAAATTGTTGTGAAAACTCTAAAAAATTAAATTACAACATATCTACACTCATCCTAAGAGGTTTTTTTATTAAAATAAACCCCAGGAAGGCTTTTGGTATAATCTGGAAAGCGTTTCCCAATTAAGTGGTAACGTTCATCAACAATCACTTTAGGTTTTTTCTTACAAAACCCATTAAATTCATGTTATATATTTATTATATAATAATATAAGTATCATAAATATACTTATAATTTTTTCTATGGTGATTATATACATCCAAATACACTTCCACCAAATGGGATACACAGTCACTGTTCATGTGTATGGTATACTACCACCTCATGAATTGATGTCATTCGTCCATCCATTTCCACCATTAAATGCAGGAAATAATTATGGATTTATTGTTTATATATGAGATATTTGATATTTATAATTTATTTATTATACTAGAATTATTATATAATACATACATTAATTCTTTTCATTTTGTGGGAATAAGATAATGTCGTTAATGTGTACAGTGGACTATCGCCTCACGAAGCATTGCGAATCATTCACTGATTACATAGAATGTATTAAGGATGGGTTTAATAAAAATATTATATATTTATATAATAAATATGTTAATTTAATTGTAATATAAATATATAACATTAAATCTTATTTCATTCAATATAATAATAAATGGAAGTAGTGTTCCTACATACGTACGACCTGCCATCTCTATGAACGGTGCATTTCATTTCCTATAAAAAATATATATGGATAACTATAAGTAAATATATATGGAAAATATATGATATTAAAAACATTTTTTAAATAATTTATATTATTTAATTATGATCTAAATAATAAAAACAAAAAATAAAAATTTAAAATATACTAGAAAAACTAAGATGTTATTACATAAAGTGACGAAAATAATTAATGATTATTAAGGTACGTATAATAATATCCTATAAAAGAAAAATATATGATATAATAAATATTAATATTGTTCGTTAATAATTTAATAACATTTATATAACCATGATACATTTGGTTATGTATTTCTGAAATAAAAAAGGAAGCGAATGATAAGGGAATTTATAGTCTGACTTTTATTTCTGAGACATGTTTTCCATATTTACCAACCATTTATTTTCTATGGTGTATATAATAATATAATTAAATTTATATAAATACTTTAATTTAATTCATTATATTAAAAACTAAACTGATTTTTTTCATTCAAAAGGCTCATGATTCAAAAGTCACTCAAGTACAAAGAAATTTCAAATCAATTTCTTTTCATTGAGGCATGTTGTAATGTTGTGAACCTAGTTTCATTTATATGGTGTGTCTACTACAGATATGAAATATAATATATTGAATAGTTAATTATTAATTTTATTTTAAATTTTAGTATTATTACATCATTTAATTGGATTTTAATTAAACTTTTCCAAGTGGTAAAGATTATCATAACCCAATTCCTTTTCATTAGTTTATATTAGTTATTTATTGTCACTAATATTATAAGAATGTGTGTTTCATGGATTTTTTAATATCCATCATTTCATTAAACATTGTCATAATTATACTGATATTTGATGAACATAATCAATTCAGTGGTTGACTCTCACCTCAATGTTATTATCATTGTAAGGGTTAACTACACAATATCATTTTATTTAGGATTAATTAAACAAGAATTTAAACTGAAGGAAATTATATGGCCATTGTTTATTAAAACCCTTAATTTTATTCTCCTATGTTAATTCATTACCATTTCAAGTAATAGTATAATTTTATGCCCTTTATTAATTAAAATATTTTATATTATATTTTTAATAAAACCTGACTTCATTTCTCCCTTTGGATTGAAAAATACTTTTCTTAAAAAATCATGATTTCAAAAAATGTTTTTAATTTTTTTATCCTTATAAAAAGGATTTATTAAAGACAATGTTACCCATTCAAAATTTCTCCCAAATTTCATGAAGGTAATATTCTTCTCATTTTCTAGATAGAGAACCTTTAAATACTTTTTACAATGAAAAATGGATATTCTTTTTACCCTATATGAAATTACCCATTTTCATTTATTGGATTTCACACTTTCAATTTTACAACTGTATTTTTTAATAATTTTTTTAAAAGTGATATAAAAAATTATTTTAATTTTTTTTCCAAATGTGAAAGATATTTTCCTAATGAATGTTTTTAAATGTCTTTTTAAATTCATCAATGACAACAACCCCTATTATTGCTCAAATTCGTATATGTTGAGTTGACACCATAATTTTTTTCTTCTGAATGGAATATTATTATTTTTGATGAATTCATAATATTTCAATTGACTTCATTAAATTATTTTCATAGTCATTGACTTACCCATGAGTTATTCGCATTCCTGGGATCATTGAACATTAAATTTCCCCAAAATATCTATATCATTATTCAAGGGTATGATTATTTCCTAAATGTATACCATTTTTACATATATTGATTACTTATAAATTTATTCAAATTACTTAGAAAAATGATAAATACACATTATTTAGTCAATATGGAATTTTTTCAAGGAATTTTTTTTATGAATAAAATTGGTTATTCGATATTTGAGGATTGCTTTTGACATGAAATACATAGTTTGAGTACTCGTCAATGAAAACACCTAAATGCATTGATTTCATCATGGGATGAACCCATTGGCTAGTATTAGATAATGGATATTCACCTAGTATATTTTAAACCATCTATAAGATAGATCATGATGGTAATGGTATCATTTTCCTTGAAAACATGTAGTTGGATAATTTATTATTTCTTTATTCAGATTCAGTTATTATTGTAAATTATATTTCCACTATGATAAAATATATGGATGAATTTAATTCTTAAGTTATTGATTAAACAGAATATTTTTTTAGTTATTTACCTTTCCATAATGATTCTTCCTTATCTTATCATGATATAAAATTTATTTAAATTGGTTGTGTTTTCAGTTATTAACTTATCCATATTATTTTCATACTCCTTTCACAGTATATTGTTTACATGTCACATATGTTCCATAATTTACCTTTACATCTTGATTATGATAATTTATACATATTTTCATCCACTATATTTAGTCCTTATTGATAATTTATGCCCATTTTTATTTTCCTTCCTTTCCCCAGGAATTCAAAAAATTTTACTACAACTAATATTCAAGGATACACTATAAGGAATTAAGTTATTTAAAAAAATGTTATAATTTATATATTCAAATGTAATATGTGACTCTTTTATGTAACAATTTTAGAAATACTAATAAACCCATTTGTACATTGGGATCTTAATCTCGTATAGATTCCAATATAACAGTGGTAGGTTCTAGTTTCGAGATTCTGGGATCTAGGTTGCTACAGTTGGTATAAGAGGAAGGTTAGTAGAAACCTTGTGAACAGGATGTATGAAAATATAGATTAGGTAACATAAACCTAATATAAAATTTGAGGATAAGTATAGATGTACATTAAAATGGTTTGTTAAGATATATATTAGTTGTTATTTCCAAGGAATTGATCCATGTATAGAAAGTGTCACAGGTTAATGATATTATGACTCAAGACAAGTTCAAAGACTCAATCAACTCTTATTAGGTTTAATGTGATGATAACATAACAATATTATGTATATTTCATGATAAATTTATAGAAAACATATTTGATGAATAATGTATTTCAATTTATATACATATGTTCCAAGGTATTTACATTATTTAGGGTCACTATGATCACTAATGAAATTGTAATAATATTTAAATTAGGTTATGAGACTTGGTATTTTTTTTAAACCCATGTAAGTATTTTTAAGGATTAATTTAAATTCAAAGATGTATATCATAGTTTTTTTGATATGTTATTGGAATTATAATAATTTAGTTTTTTAAAATAGAAATCGACTTTCATGGTGACCACACATCATACCATGCAAGGTGGTGGGGCTTGAACCCATGACTGAAACACTGTTAGGATTTCACACCTATAACTAGCCTATGAAACATGCTAGTTAATAAGTCATTGTTTTTAGTAAAAAATGATAACAAATAAATATTAATCATGAACCATAAGTGTTTCTTTTTTTTTTGGTTTGGAGAATAATGTATTAACCATATTAGTTTTGGAAAATGGTTAGATACAGACATAAATACTTGTTTTATGTATCTTATAATATATTAAAAGACAATTTTAGTGATTAATGCATGAAAGTAAATGATTTTATATATTTATTTTTTGGAATAATCGATTTTTATGATCGAAGAAAAACCAAAGGATAAAATATTCAATATAAAATTAAAATATGTCAGGTATTTAGGTTTTTTTATATTCTTTGGTAGAAAAAGTAATTTCCAACATAAAGAAAATACTCTTCAATTTTTTTATCTTAATACCTAAATTTTTTGAACCATAGTTCTTTTAGATCATCAAATATTTCTAGATTTGAGGCCCCAAAATTTCAATTGATAATTCAATTTTTTAGGACAAATGAACTATATCAAACTTTAATGTTATTTATAATTTTCATCTATGTCCATATCCTTCATTCCACCAATTTTAACTTATTTAGAGACATAGTAATATGTTATTTCATATGACATTCATACATCCCATTGTCTCTTATTAAGAGGATATATTGTTAAATATCTTAATATGTGGATTTTTCAACAATGTTATTATAAAATATCAATCCCAAGATTACTAAGATCACATTTAAAATTTCAGAACACAATTTATTTAAGGTATGAAGAAGGTAACACCCCAAAATTCTAAAATATTAACAGTATATTCACTATCTTGTACGACACACAACCCCATTCCTAGAATAAAATATTAGATCTCGATAGTATATAATATATTAACTATTTTAAATAACTTAAATATAGTCTATACCTTGTAATGCACACAAAATAGAGTTTTCTTGCACTATATTCAATAATAAATTTCTTCGATGTCTTATAGTGTAGACAATATCAAGTTTTTTTGAATACTATTAACATTATTATTTTAAATAAAAAGTACCTTCTATACATTAACCAAGAATTTATGAAAAGGATTATTTAACTTATTAGAAAATATATATATTAAAAAATTTATCAATAAAATAATTGGTTACCAATTAATTAAAAATTGATATGAAATAATATTCTATACTAAGGAAATGTTTTATAAAAAACTATTTTTTTCATATGACCAAAGAGATTTTATACTAATATATTAAATTAATTACATTTAACATATAATAATAATAAAATTTTGAAAATATATACGCAATCAAATATTTTTTCATTCATCTAATACATTTCCAACGAATATGATAAGAAATTATCCAATTTTCTACATAAAAGCTATATTTTCTGAAAGGATTTTTTGTCACCATTTTATAGAGAACTACTTTATATTTTTTTAAAAAGTTTATAAATTTTATATAGTAAAATAAAACTCATTTTTAAATCTTAATTTCAAAATTATTTAAGGATTTTTTTATTTTATAAGAGTTTTTATTTTTTGATGATGAGTGAAAAAATAATGAATTTAAATTGAAAGCATACCTTACGTCTAAATTATTTCTAATGATAAGTTGAATTTTTAACCAGTTTAAAAGTAAAAATAGTAAAATTATATATCTATTAACCCAATTTAGTTCATTTTAATACATACTATGTTGAATTTAGATATAAAAACATATTACACATTTGAACATTTACACATTAAAATCCCACTTTCTCGTTCCATCTATGGAATTAATTTTAAATTAAATTATTTCTCTTAAGTGAATAGAATTTATAAAAATGGATTCCATGATTAGAATAAAAATAATTTATAAATTACATTATGTTAAACATAATTTTTTACCAAAATAGATTATTTAATGTAATTAAAATTAATTACAACGATTAAGGTAAAGACGAGTTTACTAAGTACTTAAACATTAATCATAAGGGAACAAATGACCTAGAATCCTTTACAAAACCCATTTTATGGAAATATTTCAACTATATAACCTATATTATAGAAATTGGTTCATTATTGGAGGCACATGATGTAAGGGATACCTCCGAATAGTGATTACATTTTGGTATTTACAAGAATTCCACACATCCTCCACTATAAAAGGGAACTCACTTGCCTCACAAATTTACACCTATAAAGCCATTTGAAGAATAAAAATCCTCCAAAATGGATTAAATATATCACTCCACATCAAAAAATATTTCTTTTAGACATAATGAAAACCATGGAAGGATTTTTTTTATAAACCGAAAGAAGTTACCCATAGAAAAGGTAACATCAATCAATGAGAACATTCTTTTAATTTCTTTCTGCACCTACTGAATTATTCTTTTATACTTATTATGTAATATATATATATATATTTAAATTATATATACTGGTATATTTTATGATAATTTCAGGACATAAAAAAAACACACTTCTAGAAAATGGGATACAGAATCATCATTCGTGTGTATAATGAACTATCACCTTGAGAACTGATTTCGTTCATTCGTCCATTACAACCTTTTATGGTTGGGAATTATGATGGATTCATAGGTTATATATGATATATATATTTATATGTGCTATTTTTCATATATTTATCCTTATATAATAATTATATAACATATATCTTTAGGGTTTCCATTTTGTGGGAATATGATAACATTGTTCGTGTGTACGACAGACTACCGCCTCGCGAAGTGATGTGATTCATTCACTTGTTACTTGTAATGTATTAACGATAGGTTAAGGAAAAATATATCATATATATAAAATAAATTTTATACATGAATGATAACATACACATGTACCATTTTAATTTCTTCCTTTCTTTCAATATGACATGAAAATGAAAGCAATGCTCATACAGATGTACGGTCAGCCATATCCATGTACGGTGCCGTTCATTTCCTATAAATATAAATTATGGATAACTATAAGTACATTTAAAATGAATATATATGAAATTTACATCATTTTTTACATTCTCTAAATGATGAATCCGTGATCTATGTAATAGGATTAAAAAATAACAAGTCAAAACATACCCAAGAAACAAAGAAGTTATTACATGAAGCGATAAAAATAAGGAAATATTATTAATTAATTGGTAATAATATGGAATAAAATAATCAAATATGTTATAATAAATATATATATGAATCTTTAATATTTTAATAAAATATTTAAAACCATTATACATGAGGTTAAAGAGCCATGTACTCAAAAGGAAGTGTATAGTAATGGAATTTCTAGTATCAATTTTATTTAAGTGTGACTTATTCAATATTGACCACTAGTTTATTTTATACAGTGTATATATTTTCATACTACAAGACTTATAATAAATCAAAATTATTTCATGATATTAAATATTTCAATTGACGTTATTATTTCTTGGGGAGCATGATTTGAAATTTAATCAAGTAGTGAGATATTTCATATTAATTTTATTTAATTGAGGTATAATTTATTTTTTTGAACCTAGTTTTTTCTATATAGTGTATATACTATCAATTTGAAATGTAATATAAATAATAAATCATTATTAATGATATTTTATTTTTGTATATGAATAATTTAATTAATAGGTATTTTAATTAAATATTACCATGTGTGAAAGAATTTAATATCCCAATTCATTTTCATTGGGTTATATTACTTCTTGTTTTCATTTATACTATAGGAATTTGTGTGTAACTATTTTATAGAATATATATATTTATTATTATCTTTTTATGTTTATTTATAGTTTATGTGTACAATTGATTCATTGTATGACTATAAATTAATTTTTTTATCTTTGAAAGGGTTTATTTCAGAATATAATTTAATTCATAATTTTTTACACTTGAATTTCATATAAAATAAATTATATTCTCATTGTTTAATAATCCATTTAATTTTATTCTCGTATTGTAATTCATGAATTTTTTCATCAAATAGATCCATTTTCCCACTCTTTGGTATTAAAAATATTTTATAATTCTTTTAAAAAAATATGATATTATTTATCCCTTTATATAAAAAACCTATTTTCGTTTAAAATATTTTATGTGATTAATGTTTTAAAAAAATTATTTTACATTTTTAAAATAGTTTATTCTATAAATTTTTACCAATTTTTACTATTTACCAAATTTATTCATAGGAATGTTCTTTTTATCTTCAAAACATGTAACTTTTCTAACCAATTTTCAATAAAAAAGGAATGTCATTTTTACCTTGTATAGAACTTCAACCATTATTTATTTGAATATTATATTTTAATTTTAAATATATATTTTTAAGTAAATTTTTAAAAATTTATTTTAGCTGAAAATTATTTTTAAATTGTGTTTTATAATGAAAAGTATATTTTCCTCAAGATTGTTTGTAAATATCCTTTTTTATTTCATCAATGACTAAATCCATTATTCTTACTCCAATGGGTATATGTTGTACCAACACCATCCCTATTACTCCTCTAGATATATTATGATTATTTTGATATAGGATAACATAGAAATTCACATCCTTGAATCATTTACATATTCATTATCTTCCCTTGGATTTATTCACTTTCTGGTGATCATTGAACATTAAATTCACCCTGAATAACCATATCATTTGTCAATAGTTTTCTTATTTACTAAATCATATAAATGTTTTTCATATGGGGTTTACATTTAATGTTATTTGATTATATATGGATAATTTATAACTATATATTCTTTACTCTATACATATATTTGTAAAGGAGCATTGTTTATGAATTGAAAAGATTATTCAATATAAGAGGAATGGTTTGGAAATGAAAGACATGCGTTGAGGACTCATTAATGAAACCCCCTCAATGCATAAATAGTCTCACAGGATGATTCAGTTGGCTAACCCTAGCTAAGGGTTTTTTATCTAGTTTTTCTTAAACCATCAAGTGAATAGATCTTTATGGTAAAGTTATCATGTTACTGTAAACCATGACATACTATAATTAACAATTCCTTTATTTAGATTCAGTTATTATAATATAGGATATTTTAATTATGAAAAAAATCAATGGATGTATTTAATTCCGTGTTTATTGATTAAATGGAGTGTGTTTGTAGTAATTTACCTTGTAATATTATTTTCTAACTTATTTCTCAGTTTATTGATTTCATGGAATGGGTGTTTAGTTATTTACTTTTAATATTGTTTTTTTCTCATTGTTTCATTATTTCATTTACTATATTTTACCCTTACTGAGGATACGTGATCACCCTTCTTTTTTTTATGTTCCTCAAGAATTCCATGATGTTTACTATGACTGATTTTCAAGGTTATTATAGAGGTAATTAATTCATTGTTTTTAAAATTATATTGTAGTTTTTGTATTCAAATATAATATGTGACCCATGTATATATCTTCTATATCGATAATACAAAACCGATTGGTAATATGGGATCCAAATATTTTATATATGAAAATGTAATGGTAGAGGATAGAGGTTCAAGGCTTATGGGATATGGTTCTATAAATATTGTCCTTGAACATAGGCAACATCACTCATTGGATCATTACCAAGTTAGGGAATCAGTAACTTAGCTAGCTGTCATCACAGATCCTAGAAATTTAATCAAGACGTTCCATGGTCAGATGATCATATATATATATATACACACATGGGGATCATACTCAACAATGATAGTAAGAATACTCTATACCATATTATGCATGTACCAATGGTCCCTACATCCAATGTAATAGTATGTCGAGTCATCTTGTAGGCAGTCAGGGTCTTGATGAATGGATATGTTGACCGCCACACCAAAACTTGGTTCCATGTCCTGAAAACTACACTCAAGACACATTGAAAATATTTCCCTGAATCCAAACCAAATCCTCATAAGGGGACTACTCAAATACAATCAAATGGAAATAAATCCCGTGATACCAATCTGTTATAACCCAACCCAATGGGGCATGTGCTGAAACTACCCTAAGCACTCCTCCATAGACCAGGGGTTGATGACAAACATCAAAAGGAAATACTAAAATGGTTGGACTTTTCCTCATGTACCTTAATGAACAAACCCAACCATATCCAGGAACATGTAGGGAGAAATAAAAATAAAAGACACAATATTTAAAGAATTTGACTTTTTTTTGAAACCTATAATGAGTAGTAGAGTAATATTGTGTAAAAAGAATGGAAAACGGGGAGAAATACCCTCCCATATTGAAAGATGTCCCAACAAGACAAAACTAGAAAATTAAAAGGCTATGAAATCTTATTTCCAGACCTCAAAGCTTCAACCACCATACATGGTCTAGTAAACAAGGTATCTATATGCCCTTATATAATCAACATAGACTAGTCATTCATCTACATAAGACACAACATATGCAATAAAATCCTATACAGGGGTAAATATATACATACCAAGTATGATGACTTGAAATCGGAAGGGGGAGCAATAATAAAAAAACACTGAAATAGATACCTCAACCCATAGTAAGTGATTAAAAAATACAAATATATATATATATATATATGTGTGTGTGTGTGTGTGTCTGTGTGGGTGTGGGTGTGTGTGTGTATTCTAAAAAAATAATCTTAAATGAGAGATAAATGGGATATCCATCTCATATCCCATTCTAGATGAATGGGTACCCACATTTACAAGGGTTATTAATGATAACTAGAGTCTCATGTAAAAATCCATAGGAGTGACCTTGTTTATACCCTACACCTTGAAGCGTTATGGAATAATCGACGGGGAACAATATTTAAGAAGAGGACCTATACCCTAGTGTGTTAGGGGGTCCCACTCAGTGCAAGGAGAACCCACACACTCTCTGATAGGGAAAAAAACACAGTAGAGATAGGAAACATGTAACATCCATCAGGGGATACCACTCACCATAAGTATGGACCAAACCCTAACACCATAGTGGTACCACTTGGAAGATAGATTACCCATTCCCTAATCACATGGGCATAAAACTAATTGTATGGGGGACCTTCTCCCTTACACCAGGGGATACCACTTAGTAGATAAAGGAAACACACCTTAATTTCATTAGGGTGTACCACTAAATGTTACATGGAAATGGACCCTAATACCGTATGGGGTACCACTAAGTAGATATAAGACATTATACCTATCCTTCAGGGGTGGGCCACTAAGTGTTTGGAGGGTCGTACCCTATCTCAGTATCTATAGGGATAGTGCATGGTGGGTATTCAACCCAATACATTTACTTTGTTTGTTTTATTTTTTGAAGCTTATATCTGAACCTCTACACTCCTGATCCACTTCCTCTACGTCAAATCTCACCTCCAGGCTGCCCAAAATAGATGTGGAATCCTTTATTCAACATTTATGTACATTTAGTGTTTGGAAAATATATTACAATTGATTATTATGAATCTCACATGAGGATAACTCATAAAAACATGACTCAAACCATCTCCCATCACCTAACCAATATTATAATCCTTAGTTGAATAACCAATATCCCATAGTTCAAATGAATCCACCCATAATTTGTTAAATATTTTTTCGCATGTGAATCCCCACAAATCTGAGGGTCCTACTTGGATTGATCCTACCATTAAATGTCAAACTGAGACCCCATAGAAATTTTTTTGAAGATACTGAAGAACAGTGGGGAAAAGAATAAGAAACATATTTGAAACAATCATTTTTTGTGTGTTATTTTCCAAATAATACATATTTGTATTCCTGGTGTAATAAAGTTTGAATCAACAATTTAAAATTGGTTCATTAGATCATTCAGAGGTTCAATTTGAACATAGTTCCAAGAAATAATATGATCATTCTCAATAGTTTAATCCACTATGGAATAATACAAAAATTTAAATGTAATATCTTAAATAATGAACTCAAAAAATGAATGAGAGAAGTATTGTGTTTGATTCAACATTATTCTCATGGATCTGATGTTTCATTGTCTCCTGGTTATGATTCAACAACGATGGTAAAAATTATGTACATTTTTAATCTTAAAACATAAATATTTATTTTAAATATTGTTTTTCATCCTTATAAATATCATGTCCTTTTTTTACATGATGTAACATAAGGATATACATCAATGAAAGGTGTGACCTAAAAGACTAGAAAGAAGATGAACTAGGGACATGAATAAATATAAAACAACTAAACATAATCATCACCATCATAAAATATTAACAAATACTTATCAAAATTATGGGGGAAATAACAGATATGGAATGAAAAGTAGAAATGTAAGAAAAATGAATCATCATGTCATAGTTTTAAAATACCACATGTTGTTATGAACAAAGTTAGAAGGATGTTCAGACATAAAATATGTGTAAATTCATAACATAATCATTGTAAAAAATATATATGCATGTAAATTCATATTAAAAATTATCTTAGGAGATAAATCGCAAAACCCAAAGCATTAGAGGGATATATAATCCTGGCATACCTATTACATCGTAATAATTATGTTATCATGCATTCCACATTGAACGTATTTCAATCATATCCAGTAACTAACCCAAAGAAAGGAATTTGTTTCAAAAAGATTTTAGAAATAATTAATTCATGAATAAAAATAGGGTTCCCAAATTAAAATATGGAAAACATATTTGGTATAAGAATTATTATTGTTTAGTGAAGAAGAAATAACTCAAGAGGAGTCGAAGATGTGTTTTGGAAAGAAGAGTTATTTTAGAAAATCATTTTATTTTTTTATAAAATAAAGTAAAAAAAAATTTTATATACAAAAATAAAATCTAATAAAATTTAAATCATATTAATGTAACATTAATTCAATAACCAATGTGAAATTAAGCATCAAGGAGGTATAATCCAAAGAAAGGGTGTTTGGTTTGAGAGCCCCCAAACCAAATGTCTGAATGAATTCAATAGTTAAACTTAATAGAAAATATCATAAAAGGATAATCAATAATTAATTAATTCAAGACATCTTATAAATAAATTTGATAAATTTTAATTTGATTAACTTATCTTATGTACATTTTATGGGTTGTAGAGTTTAATTTCACCGTTCTAAGGGTGTTCATTTTCACAGTTTGATGATCTTTCCACTTATATATAATTATGGATGTTCTTATCAAATCAGAATAATTATTCAAAAGTGAAATTATTTTATATTAATTGAAACTGATTAGTATAAATGGTCCCGTGTATAACTATATTTTTTCTAATGAGAGTGAATTATTTATTAAAACTTTAATGATGCATGTCCAGTTTAATTTAGCAGTTTTTTCAAACATCAAAAACTATCTTCATTTCATTTAATATTATTTCTCTAAATTAGTTCAAGAACATGAAAAAGATTTAATATACATATTAAAATCATATTGAGACATAATAATGGGTTTTTGACCATCCTTGAAGTCAATAATAGAAAACATAAACTCGTCATCCATGAAGGAGGTGAACTGACATATCACGAACAATGATTTCATTTTTGGATTAAAAGGGGAAGAGAAGAGATTAAATTAATAATATTACATTAAAAAATTCTCTTATATATGTGTTACTTTAATTTTAATTAATCTTTATATAGGGTAGGTTAGGATAGGATAATAAAAGAAAATAAATTAAAAGAGAAGGATTGAGGATTTTACCTCTTGATGTTTTTCTCCATGAGAACCTCTTTAAGGAAAAATGTTTGGTCTTTTGTTGAGACCAGATGATCGTGGATGTTTATAAGAGGATTAGTAAGGTAATTAGTAATAGTTTAGTAAATATAAAAGTATTATATGGTTTGAGGATAATGGGTGGGCATGGGTGGAGTTTATAGGGGGAGAGATGTATTTTTGGTTATTATATACATTAGTTTATTAATTCAGATGAAGACTATCAATAGTATTGATCAATAAAAATAAATTGAGTAACTATTGAAGGAAAGATCTAGATAATGGGTACTTACATCATCCACACATCATCGATGATTAAAAAATTCATGTATTTAACTTATACAATAAATTGCCATATTTCACTATTCACTAATATATATTCTATTTTAGAAAAATACAAAACAATTCAGCATAAAAAATTTTCAATGTTTAAATTTCAAAAGTGGAATCCATTTTTTGAAAATAGTTTTCTAAATAAGAGAAATTTAATTTTTAAATAAAATTAGATTACATTCTAAAAATATTGATTTCATTATTATAATCGATTTTATGACCCTTCCAAAAATTAATTAAGGTCTCATTAAATTTTCTTATCATGATAATAAAAAATATTGATAATTTATGAATATATTTTATGATAATAATTCTCATTTTAAATCATTATATTAATTATAAAATTGGAAATTAACATTTAGGTTATACATAAACATTGAAAATTAATTTATCATTTTTAAAACATTTGTTTAATTATTATGTGATATAATTATAAATTATTTTAAATTATAATATAACTATTTTTTATTTATACATTCATAGGTGAGGTTAAAATTCTAAATGTCTGATTACTATTATTAATGTTCATATTATTATTCCAATTGTAAGGTTACAATTCAAATTGTATAAGTTCCCTAATTTCTATAAATTCCACTAATATCATTCTTAATTTATGAGAATAATTTTTCTATTTTCTTCCAATTGTGATATACGTATTTTATGAAAAATTATAAAAAGTTAAATTTCCTTGATAAAATTTTGTGTCGTTACATTCTTCCCTGACTATGAAATTTTTTCATTGAATGTTTTTTTTACAAACATCGGTGAAAAAAGGTGAGGGTATTTATCCTTCGTTTCATTCTCTGTTTTCCATGTATCTTATTCATACATATGGTTTATCCATAGTACCATGAAAGTATTAGTGGTCATATGACATAGATCCCTGTCTCTTTAGTCAAAAATCTTCATCAGATGCTCCCCACACGAGATATCATTTTCTAACCATACCGGATATTTGTTTAGTATATGTGAGGGCTCTGGTTTTTACATCCTCATGATGGATATGTTGAATACATCATGCACATGTGAATTGTTTGGTTGATGTTAAATATGATAAAATATTACTCTTATGATATTGAGGTTCTCAAAATGACCAATTTAGCTAGAGATATTCTTCCGTTTCATTCCAGTGCACATTAATATATTCCATAGTGATATTAAAAAAAATTGTCCCCAACATCAAAATCCATATACATTGATGGTTAGTAGGAAAGATATTGTAACAGCCCGAAATTTTATGAAAAATATTCTTTTTATTTCACTAATGTCTTGTGTTGTACGCTACACCAAAAGGAGCTTGCACAACACGCATCCTTGACTTGCCTTGCATTATACGCAATCGCGACCTTCCTCGATAGCGTGTGTAGTACGCAATACTGAGTTTCACGAAACAACGATATGCTATTAAAATATTATTAAAACTAGCCGTTATGAATAGTAATAAACACTTTTTAAATTTTAGAAATTTTAGCTCTCAAAATGGACTTCATTTTTGGATTCGGAGTATCGAATTTAGCCTAAGGTGAAATTTTGGTACATTTCGGATAACTTTCATATTCTGATGAATAGTGAAAATTACTAAATTTTAATTAAAAACAACTTTTTTAATCGAAATAATTAATAGTGATAAATTATTAATTTGAGTGGTTTTAAAGTATATTTAGAATACATTTTTACAATTTAATACAATGTTGGTCATTGGTTGTAATTTCACATTTAAACCAGACATAATCAAGTGTCAATCTTTTGATAGATATTGTTTCTTAAAAACACGCTATTTGTTTTAACAGCGGGATTTAATTATAAAAATAATTAATGAAACTTCTATGTTATGAATTTGGTAAAATAGACTTTATTTTTGAATTCGGAATATAAAATATATCTTAGGATGAAATTTTGGCATTGTTCTGAAAAACATCAATTTTTGATGAATAGTGAAACTACTAAGTGGTAGTTAAAAAACTGAATTTTTCATAAAACTTAATTTTACCGCTTCTGTGAATGGAATTTCAAAAATCCGAAAGACACGGTTGATGTCAGTAAGTAAAATGTGGTTCAATGAGATGAAAATAATTTTTTGGTGAATAGTAACTTTTTACTTTTTTTTACAGCGGTTAATAGTAAATAGGGTAACTAAGGGTAAATATGATATTACTATTACCCTAACACATGTCCTAATTCTATTGGATAAGTGTAATTCGACCAAAAACAACCTTATGAATAAAATATGACCATTTAGGCCCACTTGGATTAGATTAGGACATTTATTATTATTTAATTCAAAGAAGAGTTAAAAAAGTTAAAATCAAAGTTTATTCACTAAAACATTTTTCATATGGGGTTATACATAAGATAAATTCGACTATAAATATTCATTAGAAAGATAAAAACATTTCCTACATAATGATATTTTATTTATAATTTTTAGACTTTAAATAAATTAATTTATTTATGACACAACGATGATGCAGTAATTACCCTTTTAAGGAAATATTAACATAATTGATGTTATAAATACTCAAATGAATGTAATTTGAGACTTTTTATGAATTCCACTAATTTTATAGGTTACTATGATATATTAGTGTTGATTTAATAAACTTTTTTCGAACATATAATTCTGTTATGACTTTCACAAAAATCATATATCAAATAGTGTCAAAATTGACACAAAATAGTTTTTAAATCAAATATTATATTATTAATTGTTATTTTATTCCTAAAAATCTAAGGTTCGGCCAAATGACTTAGATAAGGATATATATATTAATACTAAACAATTTGGGGTTCTTTTGGCATGTTATAGTAAGTGTATTAACCATATAGTGAAAGAAAACAAAAAGACACGGTAAAAGTTAAATTATTTAACTTAGAGTTAAATATAATTGATAAGGTTAAAATAATAACCTAAACTTGTCTAAATCCTATTGGTTGATATGCTTTCTACCCATCCCCACTTTAGCTTCGAAATAATACCCTTTGTAACCATTATAAACCGATTTTTACTTTAATATAAAATAATATTTTGAGATATTCCTAAGGTGTCCCTCTCCTCCCTTATAAAAGGGCACCTCCTCCCCCTCCTCCTCACATCAATTTGAGCACTCAAGCTCGAACAACCCCTGCCAAAATCTCTTCTCCACTTCCCTAGAAACATCCTAGATGTTCTGGTATTCCTAAAAGACCAATTTTAGTTCCCTAAGAGGAGGTCTCCAAAAGGCGCTTCAAAGAAGAGGTAATTACCGTTACCAATTCTTTCATCTTTATTTCTTCTTCCACTTCTTCTTATTAGGTTGTTTCATTATGAAGTAATAACATCAGTATCAGTCATATACTGATATGTTATTATAAGTATGAAACAACCCTATTTCACCATCTATCTATCCTACGGAAAAAGAAATCACCGCGCGTGCGTACGTACGGAATACCGTCTCCACTCCGTGGTGTAATCTATTTTCCACCACCACCTTACATGGATGGGTATAATGGTGTAAAGAATAACTATACATAGTTATTAAAACATCATATTGATTCTGATATATTTTATAATCCACTCCAATTCAATTCAATATTTATGGAAATTATATCATCGCTCGTGCGTACGTACGGACTACCGTCTCCACGACGCGATGAGATTCATTCTCCATGTTAACCATTTAAGAATGATTATAAAGTATATATAAGAAATAATAATGAAATATATGACATTATAAAGCTACTGGATTTATGTATATATATATATATGTATTTCATCTACTTACTTCCATTCAAGACAATAGGGAAAGGAAAACAGCGTTCATGCGTACGTACGGACTACCGTCTCCATGAACGGTGTTTTTCATTTCATTTATCTATATATTATATATATATATATATATACTGAATATATATGATATATAAATCTTATTTTATATTCTGGAAGTAAGTAAATCATGATATACGTAATAATAATGTCAATAACAACAAGTCAAAACACCTACGATAAAAGAAACGATTTTACCCAAAACGCTTCTTTAACATGGAATTTACAAAAGAACGGGTAATATAATGTCATAAGTGAACCATATATGATATCATAACAATGAATATGATTCTGTAATAAGTCAATGAAATTATTTAAACCATTATACAGGATCTTCGGACACGTACAAAGCAAATCGGACCTAAGGTAAGGGAAATATCACAATCTCATTTTTATCCGAGATTGTTTATTCGTAAGTATTTACTGGGGTGTACTTTATCATCCACGTCCATGTTTCATCAATATGTAATATTACTTCCATCCACCTACAATTGTTTAAATCCATTTTTACCTTCGGTGAGTTTTTAGTAAAAGAAATGAAAGGAATCTTTTGTCGTTTTTGTACGAGGTACTTTTTGACTTTTCCGACAAAAGTGTGAAGAATGTTTTTTTTAACTTATACGGCATGAATGGATTTTTAAAACATTAAATACAAGAAGCTTACTTTACAAGTTTTCAAGTTTATTTTTAATCAACTTCTTTTATTTTAAAGACGTATGACATGTTATGAAAGGAAAAATGTTTTTGAAGAAGAAAGGATATTTTCCTCAAGAATGAAGTTCTAGTGTTTCATCAAAATTATTTTCCATCTAAGATAATAAATGGTTCTGTTTTTATCCCTATTATTACATTGATTTGATCATGTTGTGATGGAATTATTTTTATGAATTCCTTTATCTTATATGAATTTATTTATGATATCATGATGTTTCAAGAATCTCATTTTTGTTACATGTGTTACGCGATGATGTATGATTTATGATTATGTGGCACACATAAGAAAGGATTCATTATAAGATGGGTGGGACCTATATCTCCCTCCAATGCATTGGGTAAAGATTTTATATCTCATGAGATAGACATGGCTGAAACGGTAGGTTATACCGGTTCAGTGAAACAGGACTGAAACGAGGGTTACTCGATTCAGAAAGGGACTTTGTCCACTAAGATAGTCTTGGCAATTAGTCTTGACTAACAAGAAATGATTCTCTATGATTATGTGTGTATGCCACAAAGTTTCATGTTTTAAGTTATGATTATTGGGATTACTTTTTCACTGCCATGATTTATCCCATGATTATGAAATTATGCTCTCTTTTGCAGGTTATGATTTCCAAAATGTTATGTTCTTATGAATATGATGTGATTGATATTTATTTTGTTTACCCTTACTGAGCATTTGAGCTCACCCTTTTATGTTTTCTTTTCCCCAGGATATAAAGAAAGGTTTTAGGTAAAAAAAAATGAAGATCTTTATGGGAGATTTTGAAGATCTTTCACCACGATTAGAAGATTATAGTCCGAGTTTCCAAAGACACTAAACTATTACGGTCCTTGTGTGTGTGTTTTTGTAATGTACTAAGTATTCCGAAAAAGTAATGTAATGTCAATGTACGTCAAGATACGGGTCTCTACAGTTGGTATCAGAGGAAAGGTTTAGTCAACCTTCGGATACTAGGATGCGAAAACGTTAGTGAGATCCCTAGAGATATTTCTAAGGTATGTCTAGGGATGTCTCTAAGGTTAAGTATACGTATAGGTTATAGTCCTAGAATTTCTCTAACGATCTTAGAATTTAACCTAAGATGTTAGATATTGAGGGTATTACCCCTTTATTATGTTGTTTTCCCTAGCATGATTTTTGCCTCTCACACTATTCTTTTGGGGTTTTAGACGATGGCTGGAACCCGAAGGAACCGTGTTGATCAATGCAATGGACAATGCAATGATTGTCCCCCTGAGCAACCAAATGATATGGGAGCTGGAATGCAAAATCTTGTAGCCATGCTCACACAACTTTCTCAAGCTATGAATCATGCAAGACTTCCAAACGAGCAAAGGAAGGAGCAACATTCTGTCGAATCCTTCATGAGGCAGCGTCCGCTTTCTTTCAGTGGGTCTACTGATCCATTAGTTGCTGAACAATGGATTAGTACTACTGAAAAGATATTTTCAGTTCATCAATGTTCTGAACATGATAAAGTCATCTTAGCAGTATATCGTTTGGAAGGTGAAGCTGATCAATGGTGGAATCTTATCAAGAATATGAGGCAAAGAGATGAAATTGATTCCATGGAATGGGACGAGTTCAAGAACTTGTTTTTCAGTAAGTACTTCCCTCTTATTCTTCGAACGAAGATGGAGAAGGAGTTTCTTGAACTAAAGCAAAAGGATGATGAATCTGTTGGTATATACGAAGCGAATTTTACAAGACTTGCAAGGTATGCATCTGGAATTATCATCCAACCTGAAAGTAAAGTTGATCGATTTTTCAGTGGCTTAAAACCAAGTCTTCGAAGGGAATTAGCTATAAGAGACTTCAGTAGCTATGAAGAAATTGTGCGTTGTGCTATCAAGGTAGAAATGGAAGTTGGTGTTACATATCCATCTAATGGTTTTGACAAGAAACGAAAGATGGAGTTCAAGGAGAAATCTCAAAATAATGGTGAAAAGAAGATGAATGTTTCCTTATGCTCAAAGTGTGGAAAGAAGCATGGTGGAGATTGTCTTAAAGGGACTAGAAAATGTTTTAAGTGTGGAAAAGAAGGTCATCGAGCAGCTTAGTGTCGAAGTAATGTAAAAAGGGATTCTAATGAAGTGAATAAAGCAAACACTGCAGAGAACGCACAACCAACACTTCAATGCTTCAAGTGCAAGGAGATGGGACATTATGCCAATAAATGCCCTAATCCAAGGGTTAGTGATGATCGACATGAGCAACTGCTTAAGGCAAAGGACAAAGGGAAGTCACATGCGATCACTATTGTCAATGTTGAATATGACAATGATGTGGTGGAATGATTAAGTTTTTATGTAATGGGATTCCAAAATAATGTTGTATCATGGAATATTGGAATATTTATGTATTGGTCTAATGTGGTATTCAAAGTGATTGAGATATTATGCGCATAATGAAGGGAAAACGAGAAAATGAAATGTTTAACAGTATTCATGAGCTCATGATTGATATAAGGACTAAGTGATATCATGGTTTGAGTATATAGAATTTTGAGGATTTTGGTATGTGGAAAGTGTTAACTTTTAACTGCATTCAAGTTTTCACTAAGGTTCAATGGGTATTCAAGAGAGTACAAGATTAAGGCCTTTGAATTTTTGGAATGTGTCCAACAAGATATATCTTATGATATATGGGGATCAACGATGGTATTAAATCTCTGGTAATCGTTTTCACTATGTTATGAGAATGGACTGCAGTATTATGGATAAGCCTAAAGATTGGAATGGATTATGTTGGACATAAGTTAGTATTGTTTAAGGATAGAAGTTTTTTTTCGATATTATTGATGGGATTTTATAGTATTATAGTTTTAGAAAATGGACAACCTGCAGGACGGGCGACAGCCCATCGCTTCGGACAAGGCTGTGGGAATCGAACCCACAACCGAAGTGCGACTGACCTTTATCGCCTACCACTGGCCTACAGGAAGTCCCTGTTTAGTAGAAACTAGTTTTATTATATTAAGCAGTATGATATATGAAGTATAAGTCTATTTTAGGAACCATATATGATTAATCTCACTATAGATCGACTTATGTATATAATTTTTGCTAACCTTTGGTTTGAGACAGATGGAATGACCCGTCATTCTATCACATGATCTGCTAACACTTCACGAATAACAAATTCAACTTCATTTATTTAAGAGATGAAGTGGAAATTGTTCTAGGCAAGAACAATAGTGAGATTGTACCAAAATAAAGAAAGCATTTATTCCAATTCAAATTTTCAACTTTAGGGAAATGATCTTGAAAACCAAAAATGTTGTCCTAGTGATCTTATACCTGATGAATCAGATGGTACCTTAGATCGTCACAAATTTATGGATTTGTGATTATTGGCTTTTCCATAGCCATGTTCTCTACCACTCTCCATCAGAACATGATGGTTAGATTTTTCTTCCATATCCATATTTTCACCTATGTGGAAACCCAGTGATTAGTTTATTTGGGTAATCGTTACATTTCATACTTTAGTTTTTAATGCCAAGTTTTGGAATTCCTTTTTACGATGTGGGTTTCTATTAAAGAAAATTTCGAATGGTAAACCATTTATAACCCCGACGAATTTCGAGGGCGAAATTCATTTTAAGGGGGGTAGAATGTAACAGCCTGAAATTTTATGAAAAATATTCTTTTTATTTCACTAATGTCTTGTGTTGTACGCTACACCAAATGGAGCTTGCACAACACGCATCCTTGACTTGCCTTGCATTATACGCAATCACGACCTTCCTCGATAGCGTGTGTAGTACGCAATACTGAGTTTCACGAAACAACGATATGCTATTAAAATATTATTAAAACTAGCCGTTATGAATAGTAATAACCAATTTTTAAATTTTAAAAATTTTAGCTCTCAAAATGGACTTCATTTTTGGATTCGGAGTATCGAATTTAGCCTAAGGTGAAATTTTGGTACATTTCGGATAACTTTCATATTCTGATGAATAGTGAAAATTACTAAATTTTAATTAAAAACAACTTTTTTAATCGAAATAATTAATAGTGATAAATTACTAATTTGAGTGGTTTTAAAGTATATTTAGAATACATTTTTACAATTTAATACAATTTTGGTCATTGGTTGTAATTTCACATTTAAACCAGACATAATCAAGTGTCAATCTTTTGATAGATATTGTTTCATAAAAACACGCTATTTGTTTTAACAGCGGGATTTAATTATAAAAATAATTAATGAAACTTCTATGTTATGAATTTGGTAAAATAGACTTTATTTTTGAATTCGGAATATAAAATATAGCTTAGGATGAAATTTTGGCATTGTTCTGAAAAACATCAATTTTTGATGAATAGTGAAACTACTAAGTGGTAGTTAAAAAACTGAATTTTTCATAAAACTTAATTTTACCGCTTCTGTGAATGGAATTTCAAAAATCCGAAAGATACAGTTGATGTCAGTAAGTAAAATGTGCTTCAATGAGATGAAAATAATTTTTTGGTGAATAGTAACTTTTTACTTTTTTTTACAGCGGTTAATAGTAATTAGGGTAACTAAGGGTAAATATGATATTACTATTACCCTAAAACATGTCCTAATTCTATTAGATAAGTGTAATTCGACCAAAAACAACCTTATGAATAAAATATGACCATTTAGGCCCACTTGGATTAGATTAGGACATTTATTATTATTTAATTCAAAGAAGAGTTAAAAAAGTTAAAATCAAAGTTTATTCACAAAAACATTTTTAATATGGGGTTATACATAAGATAAATTCGACTATAAATATTCATTAGAAAGATAAACAAATTTCCTACATAATGATATTTTATTTATAATTTTTAGACTTTAAATAAATTAATTTATTTATGACACAACGATGATGCAGTAATTACCCTTTTAAGGAAATATTAACATAATTGATGTTATAAATACTAAAACGAATGTAATTTGAGTCTTTTTATGAATTCCACTAATTTTCTAGGTTACTATGATATATTAGTGTTGATTTAATCAACTTGTTTCGAACATATAATTCTGTTATGACTTTCACAAAAATCATATATCAAATAGTGTCAAAATTGACACAAAATAGTTTTTAAATCAAATATTATATTATTAATTGTTATTTTATTCCTAAAAATCTAAGGTTCGGCCAAATGACTTAGATAAGGATATATATATTAATAATAAACAATTCGGGGTTCATTTGGCATGTTATAGTAAGTGTATTAACCATATAGTGAAAGAAAACAAAAAGACACGGTAAAAGTTAAATTATTTAACTTAGAGTTAAATCTAATTGATAAGGTTAAAATAATAACCTAAACTTGTCTAAATACTATTGGTTGATAGGATTTTGACCCATCCCCACTTTAGCTTCGAAATAATACCCTTTGTAACCATTATAAACCGATTTTGACTTTAATATAAAATAATATTTTGAGATATTCCTAAGGTGCCCCTCTCCTCCCTTATAAAAGGGCACCTCCTCCCCCTCCTCCTCACACCAATTTGAGCACTAAAGCTCGGCCAAACCCTGCCAAAATATCTTCTCCACTTCCCTAGAAACATCCTAGAGGTTCTGGTCTTCCTCAAATACCAATTTTAGTTCCCTAAGAGGAGGTCTCCAAAAGGCGCTTCAAAGAAGAGGTAATTACCGTTAACAATTCTTTCATCTTTATTTCTTCTTCCACTTCTTCTTCTTAGGTTGTTTCATTATGAAGTAATAACATCAGTATCACCTATATACTGATATGTTATTATAAGTATGAAACAACCCTATTTCACCATCTATCTATCCTACGGAAAAAGAAATCACCGCGCGTGCGTACGTACGGAATACCGTCTCCACGCCGTGGTGTAATCTATTTTCCACCACCACCTTACATGGATGGGTATAATGGTGTAATGAATAACTATACATAGTTATTAAAACATCATATTGATTCTGATATATTGTATAATCCACTACAATTCAATTCAATATTTATGGAAATGATGTCATCGCTCGTGCGTACGTACGGACTACCGTCTCCACGACGCGATGAGATTCATTCTCCATGTTAACCATTTAAGAATGATTATAAAGTATATATAAGAAATAATAATGAAATATATGACATTATAAAGCTAATGGATTTATGTATATATATATATATGTATGTCATATACTTACTTCCATTCAAGACAATAGGGAAAGGAAAACAGCGTTCATGCGTACGTACGGACTACCGTCTCCATGAACGGTGTTTTTCATTTCATTTATCTATCTATTATATATATATATATACTGAATATATATGATATATAAATCATATTTTATATTCTGGAAGTAAGTAAATCATGATATAAGTAATAATAATGTCAATAACAACAACTCAAAACACCTACGATAAAAGAAACGATTTTACCCAAAACGCTTCTTTAACATGGAATTTACAAAATAACGGGTAATATAATGTCATAAGTGAACCATATATGATATCATAACAATGAATATGATTCTGTAATAAGTCAATGACATTATTTAAACCATTATACAGGAGCTTCGGACACGTACAAAGCAAATCGGACCTAAGGTAAGGGAAATATCACAATCTAATTTTTATCCGAGATTGTTTATTCGTAAGTATTTACTGGGGTGTATTTTATCATCCACGTCCATGTTTCATCAATATGTAATATTACTTCCATCCACCTACAATTGTTTAAATCCATTTTTACCTTCGGTGAGTTTTTAGTAAAAGAAATGAAAGGAATCTTTTGTCGTTTTTGTACGAGGTACTTTTTGACTTTTCCGACAAAAGTGTGAAGAATGTTTTTTTAACTTATACGGCATGAATGGATTTTTAAAACATTAAATCCAAGAATCTTCCTTTACAAGTTTTCAAGTTTATTTTTAATCAAATTCTTTTATTTTAAAGTCGTATGACATGTTATGAAAGGAAAAATGTTTTTGAAGAAGAAAGGATATTTTCCTCAAGAATAAAGTTCAAGTGTTTCATCAAAATTATTTTCCATCTAAGATAATAAAGGGTTCTGTTTTTATCCCTATTATTACATTGATTTGATCATGTTGTGATGGAATTATTTTTATGAATTCCTTTATCTTATATGAATTTATTTATGATATCATGATGTTTCAAGAATCCCATTTTTGTTACATGTGTTACGCGATGATGTATGATTTATGATTATGTGGCACACATAAGAAAGGATTAATTATAAGATGGGTGGGACCTATATCTCCCCCCAATGCATTGGGTAATGATTTTATATCTCATGAGATAGACATGGCTGAAACGGTAGGTTATACCGGTTCAGTGAAACAGGACTGAAACGAGGGTTACTCGATTCAGAAAGGGACTTTGTCCACTAAGATAGTCTTGGCAATTAGTCTTGACTAACAAGAAATGATTCTCTATGATTATGTGTGTATGCCACAAAGTTTCATGTTTTGAGTTATGATTATTGGGATTACTTTTTCACTGCCATGATTTATCCCATGATTATGAAATTATGCTTTCTTTTGCAGGTTATGATTTCCAAAATGTTATGTTCTTATGAATATGATGTGATTGATATTTATTTTGTTTACCCTTACTGAGCATTTGAGCTCACCCTTTTATGTTTTCTTTTCCCCAGGATATAAAGAAAGGTTTTAGGTAAAAAAAATGAAGATCTTTATGGGAGATTTTGAAGATCTTTCACCACGATTAGAAGATTATAGTCCGAGTTTCCAAAGACACTAAACTAGTACGGTCCTTGTGTGTGTGTTTTTGTAATGTACTAAGTATTCCGCAAAAGTAATGTAATGTCAATGTACGTCAAGATACAGGTCTCTACAGATATTATGCCAACTCCAAGAACTCATTATATATTATTGGATTTCCTAAACTATCTTTATCATCTATTTGACAAGATCATATTCACATAGTTTTGATTTTACAACTTCATCGCAACAAGTTAGAGTTCAACAATGCTTTCCATGCAGAGCATAAATTGGATAAATTAGAAAACCATAGTGGAAGATTTCTGGTAAGAGAAGTCAAATAATAGGATATGATGATCCCATCCTCAATTTAATTCCATTAATAATTCTCTTAGCATGTCCTTGAGAATTTGAATAGTCATTTATGATTGGCCATCAGTTTGGGGATGACAATCTATTATAAAATTCAATTCATTACTTAGAGAATATTGAATACTTTTTCAAAATTTAGAGAAAAAACTTGGATTAGAATTAGATGTGATTGAAATTGGAACCCCATAAAACCTCACTACATCCCTCACATATATCTGGGAAGGTTTTAAAAGAAATTAATATTCCTAAATATAAATTAAGTGGGTATTATTGCTGATTCGATCCACCACAACCCATATCGCATTGATTCCTTTGTATATTTTTGTCACATGAGGGACAAATTCCATAGTGACATTTTCCCATTTTAATGAGGTTATTGTTAGTGGTTTCATAATACATTTAGACTTCTATATATATTAATTAACATGATGATATAATAAATGTCTTGAGATATAACTCACCATATCTTTATTCAATGTATCCCACCATGTATTCTATCAATGATCATAGTAAATCATGGTACTTATGTTATGGATAGATAAATATGAGCAATGTGAATTATCCAGTAGATCATTCTTTATATCAGGTGATGAGGGAATACATATTATATTTCTAAACCGAATCAAACCATCATCCTTGATGTTGAACTTGTGTAGCCTCCCTTCCATTACCACATTCACATTATTTTTTATTTCTATATCATCCCTTTGTTCCTCAACAATCTTCTCTTGTATATATGGATGTAAAATAATTTTGGAGTGGTTAGATTTATTCCCTCTCATTGTGACTTCCAAATCAATCATGTTCATATCCATTAATATGGGGTCTTTCTCAATTCACATCATGGATATGGTAATAGGTTATTTTCAGGTAGGAGTACAATATACCTTTTTCTCTATCCCTGGGTGGTAATGAATAGTGAAATCATAGTCATTATTTAGATATAACCACATTATTTGACCCATGAAGAGTTTATTTTGTGTGAAGATAAAATTTAGACTCTTATGATTAGTATATTTGTCTAACTTCTCACTATAGAATTTGTATCACTATATTTTTATGGATCATATCAGAACAGATTGCTCCAGATCATGCATAGGGTAGTTCTTCTTAGGGATCTTCGACTACTATGATGTGTAATCTATAAAATTATAATTATTAACTAGTACATGACCCAAGAATTTCTTTCAAGAATCAATATATATCATAAAATCTTATCCACTTATTGGTAGTGTCTGAACATGTATAGTGACTAGCCCCTTCGTGAGATCCATTAATCTATCCTCACATTCATCAATCCATAAATATATTACCCCGTTCCTTACTAATTTAGTTGGAATCCTAGATAATCTGGATAAATTTCTCACTAATCTCCAATATTCCACTATACAGACATGAAAACTAAAGATGTCTATAACATTAGTGGGGTCGAGACATTTAAAAATTGCCTTGTTTTTGAAGGGTCCATATAATTTCTCTCAATTATTATTACACACCTCGATAATGCAACCTACCATATCCAAAAGACTCACTTTCAGAACATGACATACAATTTCCCCTTTATTAATTCCACCAAAACAATTATTAGATATTCTCCATGTTCCTCCTTGATCATGGAGTAGACGAGAATATTTTCAATAAACACTAAACCAAAATTTTCAATGTATTATATAAATAATATTGATTAAATCCATGAATAATTTTGGGGAATTAGTAAGTCCAAAGGGAATCAATAGAAACTTATAATTCACATTGCTTGTATATAAATTAGTTTTCTGAATATCTTCTTACTTCACCTTCAGTTGATGATATCTAGAACGATGATCCACCTTTGTTAAGTACTAAACTCCATAGAGTTGATAAAATAAGTAATAAATCCTTGGAATATGATAATGTTTATTGATGGTGATGTTATTGGGCTCTTTGTAATTGTTACACAAACATTTTTTCTATCCATTTTATTTACGAGGGGAACTGGTTCGACCCAAGGTGATTCCCTTTGGTGTATGGACCCCTAATGCATGATCGTTCACCAATACTTCATTAACTCTTCTAATTATTCTAGGTCCATCCTGTAGGGGAATTTAGAGATAGATGTGGCTTTGAGAAAAATTTCTGTTGATAACTCCACCTCATGATCTTGTGGAAGTCTAGGTAACTATTTTGAAAATACATCACTATATTCCCTTATAGTGGGAATTGTATATAGGTTGATACATTCATCTTTTTGAACCATTTGGGTGATATAAGATTCATCATAAGGTATCAATATCCACACAATTTTTGGGATTTTCCGAAAAAGAATCATGGTCTTCCTTGCATTTGTGTAAGAGTATGGGATGGTTCAAAAAATGAAATGATATTTCAATTTACTAATAGTTTGTCATGACCCGTCCTCAGGGCCCGTGCCGTGACAACCCCAAGCCCGCTTTCCATAGGCCGGGGGCTGGCGACTAGCACGAAAGGAGTAAATCCTGATAACTAGGAAGGAATTACCTTTATAAAAGTAAACAAAACATCACAGAGAACAAGAAGAAGTAATACACTAAGTACAAAAGGAAGTGCTGAAAAGTAAGTGGGCCAGAATACAAACCCAACTGAAAGTACAGCTACAACTGAAAAAAAGTACAATAGAAAATACAAACAGCTGAAAGAAGCGAAAAAATTCCTGGGTCGTCCACCTCGGATACTGACTCATCGTGAGGTCCACCTCCGGGTACCGTCCAGTCCTCGAACACTCGACCTCTGTCAGCACAAGAATTTTATCGGCTCTGAGTTTTACTCATCTGCTCTGGGATGTCCTAGACCTTTTCTGGTCCTATAAGAGCTGCTAAGATTTCTTCTTTGCCGATAGGAGAAATCTGGTCTCATCCCCTGGATGAACCACGTTATTTTCTTAATACATTCAATCCCGACCTGGATAATACTAATCCATACCAAGGATGACGTCGTAAGGCCTCAACGCTACTTCCAAGAGATCCAACCGTTAATATCGCCTCCAAGGGTTGAGTCACACTGTCGGAATCAGTGTGTGGTAACTGGGTCTCCTCCAGTAGGTATCTCAAAAGTGAGGGTCAAGTCAACGGTTTTTAAACCAGATCCTCTTAGTTACAACAACAAAAAAGAGGATAGTAAAGTAAATTCCACAATATTTTATTACTAAAACTTAAACTACAAAGACCCAAAGAATCTACAAACAAACATCAACAAAGCTAGAAGCAACATGAACATAAGTTTCCACATCTGGAGCTAGTCCTGCTCCTATCCATCTTCTCCCGGAGCTCCATGATCATAGGCCTCAGCTGCCTGAAGCTGAGCTCTCTCCTGTCCACCCGCTCCTTGCGGTCGGGGTGGTCTCCCTGGTGGTGGTGGTTGTTGGGCCTCAAAGCGTCGTCAACCACCCGCTGCTCGGCCAGCTCTTCTGCCTCGCCCGCCGTGGTCAATCCTCTGCCTCTGCCTGGGAGGTCCTTCATTTATCTGCTGATCATCTGTATGGTGGGTCAGACAATCACGAGCCATGTGACCAACCCCACCGCAGGAGTAACACTGTCCGCTCATGGTAAGTCTTTATCCACCCCGGTTGCCTCACAGAAACGATCATGTGTCATGCAGTCGACCACCTGTAGGTCTAGTCCTCTTGGACCTCTACGTCATCTGTCAACTACCCACTGCAGAAGACTCTGCCGCATGCCAGCTAGTGGTGGGTCCTGCTGCTAGAGACTACTCAGCAAGAAAACTCTCCACTAAGAGGGCTCGCTCGAACACCCCTGTTTGCGTCTGGATGCTGTGAGAAACAACTGAAGCTCTGATCTCTCACCTGATCCCCTGCTCGAAGGATCGGGCCCTGAAAATGAGTCTCGTACCATGTCCGTTGAATTGCGCGAGAGATCGGTAAACCTCACCGAGTACTGGGATACTGTCATGCTGCCCTACCGCAGCTGTAGTAGCTCCCAGATGCGCACCGCACAGAGGGTGGCTTGGACGAACTCTGATCAAAAGAGGCTCTCAATGTCCGTCCAAATAAGATATTCCTCATCGTGTAACTAGAGCATTAAGATCCACCATATGCCTATTGCCGCGTGCAGGAGGCTCGCTGCAAGGATCACCATGAGTTTAGCTGGTGTCCCCACTGGCCAGAAAACTTGAACTACAGCCTCCATCCAGTCCTCAGCCGCCTATGGGTCCGTCTCTCCCCGGAACCTGGGTGGCCTATGGTGCTGGGACTCGTGCAGTGCGCTCAAGCGGCGTGCATCGCCTACTGCTGGGGCCAGTGGCATCGGTGGCCCAACGGGTGGTAGTACTGCTGGTGCCTCTGCTGGTGACTCAACTGGAAGAGGGCCCTGTACTGAGTCCTCGTCGCTCGGCGGGCTGTCAGTACGTAAAAACCTTGGAACCCTAGCTGGCTACCGTCGAGGGGCCATCCTGAAAAGAACATGTGAGCCACGTTCAAAAAAGAACCTGGCGAGCTAACACAAAGTAATCACAATGAAAACCATTGAAACACACATGAAATCAATGTTTTCATTTATTCAATCAGAAATCAGAAGTCAGGGTCCTGGTGTACGAATACGTCGGCCACCGCACCAACACTGGACTCCCTGGACTGATAACCACACTTAATACCATTAACACTATTGCTTCACATAGAAGAAAGATCAGAGTCCTGAGTTTTGTGGTAGAAACAAACTCCTTAGATACCAATTTGTCATGACCCGTCCTCGGGGTCCGTTCCATGACTACCCAAAGCCCACCTTCCACAGGCCAAGGGCTAGGCACCAGCACCAAAGGCGTAAATCCCGACAATAAGGAGAAGGCATTGCCTTTAGAAAGTAAACAACACAATATAGTAAGCTAGCAGAAGTAAATACCAAGTAAAATGAGTACAAGTATGTGCAGAAAAGTATGTGGGCCAGAATACAAACCCAAACTAAAAATAAAGTACAACTGGAAAGGAAGTACAACAACTGAAATTTAAAGCAGCAACGCCGAGCCGTCCACTGGAAATCCCACCTAAAGGGTGGGTACAAATAGCCTCCTCAGCTCCTTGGGTCCTGCCGTCCACCTTGTATGTGTCCCGCCCAGTGGTCCACCTACATGTACCGTCTCATCGTGATATCCACCTCCGGGCACCGACTCGTCGTCAGTTCCTCCTCCGGGAACCGTCCAGCTCTACAAGCCTCAACCTCGATCATTGTTGTACATCGTCTTCAACCAACACAATGTAGTGCAGGCGAAGCCCGTGCATGGGTGAGTATACGATAATCAGTAGGGTCCCTGAGACCCCCAAAAGTCTCCCTAAATCCAAAAACGATAAACCACAAAGAAAAGATACAATCACGAAGTAACATCCAGCACTACTTAGGTATATGCCCATACATATACCTAAGTCATCAATTCATGTTCGGTTCCAGCATCCATGCCCAAGTTCGATCACGTCCACATAGGAGAACAAAACTCAATCCACACAGGATAACACAACTCAATCCACATAGGAAAGTATGTCAATCATATCGAAGATATTGATTGAAGTCAAGATGCAGCTCAAAACAGAATTTAATCGTGATTTAGAAACCATAGCTGCTGGGAAACTTCTCCTTTATCGAGTACAGTTGGCCTACCGCTACAACCAAGCGCTTTCCATTAACCTTGGACTGCTGTAGTACTCTACCTATTGAGTACTGTGGGCCTTCTGCTAAATCCAAGCGCTTCCCACCATGGGTCTGCCGCTACAACCAAACACTCCCCCTCATAGACTCTAGAGGTACTCTTTCTGTTGAGTACCGCGGGTCTGCCGCTACAACCAAGCGCTCATCCCCTGTGGTTCTGCCTCTACAACCAAGCGCTCCCCCTCATAGCCTCCAGATGTACTCCTTCTGTTGAGTACCACTGGTTTTCTGCTACAACCAAGCGCTCCTCCTCCTTGGGTCTGCCGCTACAACCAAGAGCTCCCCACTGGGCTATCCGAAACACACCGACTCGATCGATCAGTAGTCATCAAGTGTCATCCAGCACTAGGGTTTCATAATGATTGAAGGTGTTGTAGTCTTCACCGCCTAACCCACGGGGAATTCTCGTACGGTAGTCATCGTCGTTGTTGACGCAGCCAGCTCTAGGGTTTCCGCACACAGCATGCACATTCCAGGAGGGTCCACTCCACGAGTCAATAGGTCGATACATCAACTGACATGTAGTCTGGAGTTGATGTATCCCAATGTTCGGTCTCGTCAAAAGGAACACAATGCGAGAGACGGCGCGTCAATCAGGCGCCCAGTCTGAGAGTTATTGGCTTTTTCGTTCCAGGGGCCCGGTTGGTTTTTAAGTCAAAAGAAATCCGACCATACTCCAACTACCTCCAAATATCGAGCGGAGTAATCCAAAAGGTCCATCTCACTAAAAGAAAACCAACAAAGTCGATGGAACGTCAATCGGACATCCGGAGCTCAAGTTATAAGTGTTTCCACTCCGAGGGCCTGGTTGGTTTGGTGTTCGAACCAACCAGACTAAACCCAAAGTTCTACGAAACCATGGGTGTAATATATCGGAACGACCGTCTCGATCCAAGGATCGCATCGCAACTGAAGGTGCGTTGATCGGAGGTCTGTAGCTCATGATACTGGAAAAATACCAGAAGTGGTCTGAAAATGGGGGGTCTGGGCCCGGTCCACCCCGGCCCAACCCCCCCCCCCCCCCCCCCCGGGTCGGCCTGAACTGGGTCCAGGTCTGGACCATTAAGGCTCGGCCTAACCTTGTGGGCATGGCCCAACCCAAAGGGGTGCGGCCCGGCCCGGTGCAGCCTGTCCGCCCCGGGGCGGCTCGGCGCTGGCCGAGCGGCCTAGCAAAGGGTGCGGCTGCCCCCTTGATTGCCGCCATGGCCCCCCGCATGGGGGCCGTTCCTTTCCAGCGAACGTGGCCCAACGCCGCGTCCCTTCCTCGGTCCCGTGCGGCCGCATGACTGGACGCCCGCCGTCATGGCTTCAGCCACGGTGGTTCCTCCCGGCGGCACGCCGGGCGCCGCCAGAGAATTCTGCGGGCCACCTGAGATGCTCCGGTGGTCCGTTTTCAATTCCATCTGTGCCGGTGTTCACCACGGGTCTCGCACTTTACTTCGTAATCATCAAACCGCCTCTGCGGCCCGTTCCGTCAACGCCCGTCGATCCGCCGTCAATTAAACAATCCGCGGAGCCTTCTAATCGCCGTAACGGCGTGGCGCAAAAGCGCCGCGTATCTTCGACCGTTCTTCGTTGTTTCCACGCGGTGTCGTTACACTGCGCCGCCTTTTCTCGTGCCGAAACAAGTACAACAAACAAAAGGGGGAGGAGGGTCGGCTGTGTTCGTGCGGTCCAACCTCCTCCCATTATTACGATAACAGACGGCTCAAACGACTATCAACAATTTAATCAACGGCCGAGGATATAATCCACATAAATTAAAATAAACCAACCCCCTACCTTGATAATGAGATGCTGTTCGATGTGCGTCGCGGGAAGCCGCGTCATGGGGGAAGATGATGACGTCTCTCACCACACGCTTCCACTTCCGAGTTCGTGCGTCAGTGCATTGATGACGAGGAGGGAGGAAGGAGGGTCGTCGGAGAAGCACCACGTCAAAAAGGGGGGCTTCGAGGAAGAAGGCCGAAGAAGGTCGGGGAAGAAGCGTCACCGGCGTTCTTCGTGTTCTTCGCAGGAGAAAGAATTTCTCTCAAGCTCTCCACCAAAAGGCGCAAGAACGTGCCCAAAATAATAGAATATAATCTATTATTCATGGTGGAGGAAATTAATAAAGTGGACCCATTTAATTAAGTTCACGATGGTTGGCACAATTCAAAATTCAAAAATTGGAGAGGCTCCGCCAAATTAATTTTTCAAGTGGATGACATAAATAATTTTGGGAGTTTCGAGGGGGTTTAGTGGCCCGGGTGGTCCCCACCTAAATAACAAGGATAGGGTCAAGGAGTGTCCTCCCATTAAATGGGGGGGGGGGGGGTTGAGGAGGTTTTATTCTCATCTATTAAGAGGAGAGTTAGAGTCCAAGAGGAACTCCCTCATTAATGGGGGAGTACTGAGAGATTTCCTCCCCTCCCAATAAATGGGGTGTGAAGCCCCGTGTGGACCCCATTTCATAACCTCTCATGGGAGGTTATGCTGCTCGGGTGGTCCCCACCCTAATTATCCTCCCATGGGAGGTTAGGGTGTGGCAGTCCCACCACCAACTCCCATATAGAGCTTTTAACCAACATTATCCACATGGCGTGGGTTCAACAAAGATAAAATAAGTTGTCACTTATTTTATTTTATTATTCCATGTGAACCCAAAAACCAACTCTCAAACCCGATCATCTGCCGTCAAGGTGAAAGTCTTCTTAAGAGAAAACCAGCGCTGTGATTCCATCGGTGCCCTCAGAAATCAATTCCGAGCACTGGTCCAAAATTTAGGAAAACTCGCTCGTTCGTTCACTAAACGTACCTGAGCTAGTCTTCGAAAAATAATTCCGGGCACACTGGGCCTCGGAATCTGGTGCCGTCAGAAATTGTATTCTTGTAAAATCCCAAAGGAAATTAAGAAAAAAAATTTCCCTTGAATTTTACGAGACTTTACATTGTTGGTGAGTTCTCTATATAAAAAGAGCCAATACATGAACAATATAACATTGAATTCCACCAAGGGATGTATTATAAGATTCACATAAGAATCTTCGCACACATGCTAATAGAATAAAAGTAGAATACGTGGGTTTCAATTATCACACCAGTAGGTATTTTTATGGATACCTCTACTTCAATGTGTTAGGGTTGTGATTCAAAAGTTCTAAAAAATTTGATAGATATAAATAAATGTGTAGAACGATAATCAAATAAGTTAATTTCCATTATTAAGTGAATAGTATGTTTACCATGTATGACTCAATTTTCTTACTCCACATCAGTAGTAGTAATGGGATAAGATTTCCCTTTCTTCTTTGGATTGGGTGGATTCTGATGTTGATTACACTCATGGGGTAAAGGTTTAGTGCACTGGAACTAGAAGTTCCATTTCTCAGAATAGTTGAACCATTGAACCATATGTGGTGAATTTAGAGGTCCCCCTTATTTCCTCCATTTGGTTTTTCATCTTCTTCATATCTTATAAAATATCAAGATATTTTTTATCTCTCCCACACATGAAGAATTTCATTGTTCCTTTGATGTTTTAACTATGATTCTTCTAACCAAATTTTTTAAAAATGGGTTGTTGGAAATTTTTAATTTAAAGAACCATTTTTAATGTACATTCTTATTTTATTATCAACATAACCATGGGAGAATTATCTAAACTCCTTGTATACATTGAGAGAACATTGAACCAAAAATTCATAATTTTCAATGTATCAGGTAGCTAGAGCCTTTTGAAGGAATGGGTTTAAACCACCAAATAATCTATATATTTTGATATCATTTTTAATAACAGAACGAGAGGAATATCTTACTAACCTATTTAGGTTTTATTCATAATCCATGATAGATTTACCTTACTTTTTCTCCATCTTTATAAATGCTTTCTCCATCACTCTATGAAGAGTTTGGTGGAAATAATTTTTAAGAAATGTTTTCTTCAAGTATTGACACCCCATCTCTTCTATTTTATCCTAAGGATTGGTGTTATTTATCAATTCCCACCATTTATTGGATTCTCTATATAAATGATAGATGACTAGAGTAACATTTTGTTTATCAAAATTGTGGATCATAGAAAAGATCTCATATATTGAGTTAACCCATTGTTACATTACAAGTGGATCAGAATATTAGTTAAATGTTAGTGGTCATTTACACTTAAAATAATCAATGGATAGATTATCCTTCTTATGGTAAGTCAGTCATTCCACATGTTTTAGGATATTATTTATGGCCTCAGACAATAGAGTATGAACTTCAATGATGGTTTAAACTCCACATCCCATGATATTATGGACAGCGTTCGAGAAACCATTACATTGTCACTAATATGGGTTGTTTTCATGGTTTCTCCAAGTTGACACAATTTTCTAAAATAGGAATGGTTAGAATAAAAAATAATTTAACAAGTCATGAAAAATTAATTTATTCTTTTTTGAAATTCACTATAAATAAAGATCTTTTGAAATCCCTAGGTTAATCATATTTATAAAATATTGATTCTTGGATATTTCAATATAATTAGTATCATCCTAAAGGGTATCACTATTTATTTCAAATCAAAATTTCCAAATTAAAAAATATATACTCTCATACCAATAATAATGACAATTATTTTTTTATATTCCCATTTATATCATTTTTATGATAAAAAAATAACATTATGATCCAAGATCAGAGGATTAGTTTCTTGGGAAAATGAGGCACATACATATCTTGTACAAAATAAAACATAAAAATTTACTTAATATATTATTTTTCATACTTGTAAAGCCCATTTCTTCTTTAGAATAAAAATTCCACTAAGGATATGCATCAAAGAAAAGGGTGAGCCCAAAGAATAATAAAAGAATGAATAAGGAACATGAAACAACATAACATGAGTGAAAATCATAAAAATAATAATCACAACAAAAGAATAGGATCATTATCAATATAATGAAGAAAATAATGGATAAAAATTAAAGTTCGAACTTCATATAAATAAAACTTCATATAATAGTTGTAAAATACCACAAGAACTTATAAACAAAGATAGCATGATGTTCAAGCATTAAATTTGTTCATAATCATAACATCATCATTGTGAAAAAATCCAGCATGATGTTCAATAATATCACACATTATATCAGGTGATACATCAAATTACCCAATGCATTCGAGTGATATTTATTCAGGCCCACCCATCACATTATAAGATTTATATAATCACACATTCAACAAAGAATGTATTACAATAATAGTCATGAAGTAGACCATGGAAATGAATGGGTTTGTTAAGGATTTCAAATATCATGATTTCATGAATAAACTTGGGGTTACCTAATGAAAAAAGGTAAAAACATATTTTGTATATGAATCATCATTCATGAGTGAAGAAGAAAAAACTCAAGATAATTCAATGATGTTTTTAAAAAAGAAGAGTTCTTCTAGAAAATATCTGTATTTATTATAAAATATATTAAGAAACATGTATATCCCAAAAACTAAAAGGTTTTAATAGTGAAATTTTATTTAAGGAACACTGTAGGAATATCTACACTAAAATTTATCATGAATTAGGGATAACCTAATTAAAGGGAGTTGGGTCTGAAAATCCCTTAACCTTATGCAAGAATAAATTCTGTACATTTTATTATAACCAGGTGTAATTTCCTAGTTCTAGATTCCACACAACTAGGGCCCATTACACAATTTTCCATAGGGCCTCAAGAGCATTTCCCCAAACATGGGAGGCTTCCGACCAGGAATAAATAAATAAAAAATATGAATCAGCATGTAACATTTTCTAGAAATATAGAAAAATAAGGTACATTGAAGAAATAAACTATATAAGTTCCAAAAGATAAATAAAAAAGGAAACTAAGAATCATTTCAATCTACTACTCATTCCCATGCTCTCCTGATCCTAAACAACATCGCATGTACTTCTATAAGAGAGATTTCCCTTATTGACACCTACAAAAATATATTCTATTCGGGTCCAAAAGCAATGCCCAAACAGGGTGTGATAAATAAATCCCTTTTGGGGACCACCAAATATATGTTCCTATCTGTCAATGATTATATGCAACAGGTTGTAAAAAATGAAAAACCAATAAAATAGGAATTACTCAAAAGTAAAAAATCATACAAGTCATATTTTTCATTTCCACTAATTATGTTCAGGTAAACCATTCAATTACATTGAATTAGATATGTCTCAAGATCTGGCCTATGTCCATCAATCCCCCATACAGTGAATACTCTACAAACACCTCATAAGGCTATATAAATAAATAGGGTAAAGTCCAATTCCAAGATTTTATTTTGGATTGGTAGATGTGTCATAAATGATTCCATTTCAATATTCAATTCAATATCTTTCCCAAAGGCATAGATAAACCCCTACCCTTAGGCATAACCAAATCCTCACCCTCGGGCCTAATGAACCCTCACCCACAGGCATAAAAAATACTCACCCACAGAAATAAAAAATACTCTCACATAGGCATAACGAATCAATCAGGGTCAAGCCTAGTATATCATCATTTCAGCATAATAAAAAAATGTAAATTACGCTATTATAACATGAACATAAATAAACTCATGTGGGAATCATACATATCAAGAAACTAGTTAATTAAACTATCACAAGGCTTAAATGATAACTAGACTATCACTGGAAAATGGGATATAACTAATACCAAACCCTTTAATCAAATAAATCACAATTTATCAAAATTTATATTCCATCATAAATGTAATTCATACATAGAAACCCAATAAGGTTTAATAAGGAAAACCTGATATGAAACATCACCCAAATGGCCATAAAGGATCATTTCAAGGGAACACACCCATGCAGTGGCCCTTCATAATAGCCATAGGATCAAACATCATTGAATTAATTTAATATTTACCGAATCATAATTTGGAAACAACAAGGGTCAATTTATATTCAAGGGTACACCCTAAACATTGGGGAATATAAATACGACACATATTAAAAAATTTGACATTGATAGAAATTTACAAGACCACCTACCTCGTTGTAGTATGACTCTCATCATCCCGAGTCAGGAATAGATTCGACCTAGAATGGTGTATATCTAAAAAATCGGCATAAACACTCAACCAAAAATAATTAGATTAAGAGAATAAAATAAGAATAAATGATCAAGAGGAATCAATAGCTTGCCGATCCGGTTCAAAATACACAAATGGTGAAGGAATTGGGATTCAGATGATAAATCAAGAAGAAAAGTTCCCCTTGGTGATGTTATTTGTTAACCCAAATGAGCCCCTATCCATTTTAACAAAAATGACGCTACCGTTGGAGTTAATCAATAAAAAAATTACCAGGCGTGTACTTGAGACTACAAACTGTTTCTGTAAAAATTCTATCCCAATGATTACATGGTCATGTACAGGGATTAATTGGTGTGTATCCTTCCATACATGGTGTGTACCGATATGTATATAGTGTGTAGTTCCCCGTTATGTCATGTAACATGCCTACAGCTAGCCCCTCGACCTCTTTTCCTCCATTTTCTAAAGTACTAATTGAAAAGGAATGATCCATACCTAATAGGAATAACTAGGCTCTTACACCAGGATTATAAAATTATATTCATAAATTAATTATTTTATTTTTTTCTAAAGGTTGGGGCCAAAGCCTTTATTTATTATTTAATGAAAAGATCTATATATTTTTTGTAGAGGGAGACCCATTACATATCCCAAAAGCCCAAGGCCAAGTGGCCTGAATACAAGGTTTGAAAGCCCATTTTTTGCCCAAATGACCCCTCGGTGAACAGTACTGCTACAATACCACGATGTTACAGTACCTACTAAAGTGCCTCAATTTCTATAGTGCCGTCACTCCTACAATGCTACTACAATAACCACTGATACAGTACAACTAATGTATCCCCAGAATTTTTTCCTTGCCCAGATATGATCCTGGGTCTTTTGGATGCCAAGAAAGAGCTTGTAGTAGTTGGGTACATGCTTTTTGGCATAAATTAATTGTTTTATAACCTATAATAAATTTATTTTATTTATTACAATTTTATTTTGTTCATTTAAGGGCATTTTGATGAGTTTTAGAGTTTAATTTCATCGTTTTGGGAGCGTTAATTTTCACAGTTCCATGAATGGTTAACTTATATAAAATTATAGTTGTTATTTGAAAATGAGGATTATATTCCATAAGTGAACTTATATGGTTTTAATGATATTTTATAAGTTTAAATGGACCCATATATCATTTTTCTAATGTGTGAGTATGATTTAATTGATAAAATGTTAATAATAAATGTTTAGTTTTTTTTGATGGGTTTTATAATCATGATGAACTAGTTTCATTTTATTTAATATTAGGATTATAAATTTAATCCAGAAATTGAAACAAGTTATAAAAAACATATTATAACCTTATTTAACAATAATAAAAATTTTATGCGTAGCCTTAAATGCGGTAATGGAAAACAAAAACTCATTATCTCTGATGGATTTGAACCGCCATATCACATATGATGTACTTATTTTTTGAATAAAAAAAGAATATAATATTTATTTGACATATATTCAATTAATAGAATAATGTTCCAATATATATATTATAATGGAGTAATAATTCCACTTTGGATATAGGATGTAAGGAGAGGATAATAAAAGAAAAGAAATTAAAAGAGAAGGATTTAAGATTTTATCTCTTGAATGTCATCTCCTTGGAAACATCCTCAAAGCACATAGTCTTGGAGTTTTTTTGAGACTAACTTCCCACGGACATTGTGAGGCTGCATAATAAGGTTATTGATAAGAATTTAGACAATCTATAATTTTTATAAGGTGTGAGGAGAAGGGTTGGTGGGGGTCGTATTTATAGGGTGAGAAGTGGGTTATTTTTTATAATTATATAAATTAGATTATTATTTTGGCGAAATACTATCAATAGTGAATATTACTATGACTAAATACAGTAATTATTGTTTTATTGTATTAGATAATGGGTTATTTCTTTATCTAAAAATTATAAATTACTTAAATTTCAACAAAATGTGTCCACCAGCTCCTCCTCAAAGGTCAAGAATGATACTGCTCCAAAGTGAGAGCGGTGAAACATGTTCATGGAGCAACAAAGGCTCTGGTAGATGTATTCTGTAATCTTCAAGAAATAAAATAATTCATAATCTGAATGGGAATCGGTGGATGATGGTGAAACTTGTGATTATGGGTATGGTGGTGTTTATGACCCTATGACATGTATCTTTTTTGGGGTGTGACCTTGCTTAACATTTCTTTTCTTGTTAGGAATTGACATTTATCTTTTCAATAATGTTTTGGGGTCCATGAGTTCTTTTCCTCAAAACTTTTCTCTATAAATTACTTAAAAATTCTTATATTTAGCTTATACTGTAAATTACCATTTTCACCAATCACTTAAAATTTATCTATTTTAGAAAAATCTCACAAAAATTCACCCTTAACATTTATCAAAATATAATTTTAAAAAATGGAATCCATTTTATAAAAATAGTATTATAAATATGAGAAATTTAATTATAAAATAATATTATCATATATACGAAAAATAATAATTTTAATATTATAATCAATTTTATGTTCCATGAAAAATTAATTAAGTAATAATAAAATTACAATACAATTATATTAAGATATAATATTAATTTATACATATATATTATAAAAATAAATTTTCATTTAAACCATAATAAGGATTATAATATTAAAAATAATCATTTATTTTTTCCAAAAATACAAATACATAATTTTCATTTCTAAAACATTTATTTACTTTTACCAATATATAATTATATCAAATTTTAATTTTATATGATATCAATTTTTTTATATTTTCATTTGTGAGGTTACTACTCTAATAGTCAGATTATTGTTCCTAATGGTCAAATTACTTTTTCAAAGGCCTTGTTACTATTTCAATGGTATATGTTTTTTAATTTATATAAAGACTAATTATTTCATTCCTAATTTATAAGAATAATTTTTTTACTGAGTTATCTATGTGAATCATGTGTTTTATGATAAAATTATCAAAGGTAAATTCCATTGATAATATTTTGGGTCGTTACAATAAATCCATGATTCACAATGTGTTATATTGAAAATATTCCATAACAAACTTATTAACCACACCTCTAAATAGATTATTATCATTATGATAATGTGTTGAGAAACATATCAAATGCTGATAAAAAATGAAAATAATTTTTAAACTATAAAAATATGTTTCATCAAGGGTCAAGTATACCATTAATAACACATGGATTCAAATATATTTAGTGATGATAGAGAATGGAAAATGTATAATAAGTAGAAAAATGAGAAGCATATATATCCCAAAAATGATTCTTATATTGAAATATTGACATATATATACATTTATATATATATATATATGGAATATGAGAATGTAAAAATCAGTCAAGATAAATCCTTTTATTTCAAGTTAAATTGAAAGGATAGAACCCCATGGGTTAGTGGAAATAAAAGTTTTTCCATATGAAGGATTATTTAGGAATGAAGGGGAATTTTAATTATTAGAATTATGAAAAAAACATCAATAAGTTAGATTGAAATTAAAATTATGAAAATAATTATCAATATATTTTACTTATGATCCACATTTATTTGATATAATTTAAGGAGATACCAAACTTTTCAGAAAGGAAAACACTACTAGAGTGGACCACAATCACTCTCTTCCAAACCATTAATTCAATTTACATCAAATTTTATTACAAACTATGTTAATTTGAGTTTCAATATGAAAATTTACTCACTAATGTTATCAAATAAAAAATATACAAAACTAAAACACTAGTATTACTACAATTTCTTGATATTTACTTTAGTTTTAAATTTGAATTTGAGGTACATTTTTTAGGATATTTTTTATATTATTTCGGGGACCATTATTCATGAAATTGTAATATTTTATTTATTTAAACAAATTTACTATTTTTTTAATTAATATTTTATTAAAATAGTAAAATAATTTAAGAAACTATTGAGTTTCATAGAATTTAAATGAATGAATATTTTAGTAATTTTTAATTCATTCTCTAGAAAAACATGAGTGAAAAAATTATTCCATCCATTTAATATATTGATCATAAAATATAAAAATATACTTTCAGGGAGAAATTAAAAATATATCATTAACATTCTATACTTCCCTGAAATATAAAAATATTTTATTTATGCAGTGTTTGTTCTACCAATTAATGTTTGTAATCTATATAACTATTACTCCGTTAGTTCAAACCAATATTATGTAAAATACAATAAAAAATCATTTCAATATTATTATATTGCATCAAAATTATTTTTTTATCTAATTAAAACGAGTTTTTAGGATTATACCTGAATACAACTAATTCTAAAAATATCAAAAATTTCTTTTCCGGAAATGAGAAATAAATATCACAGATGAAAAATAATTAAAATATAATAAGATTTAATTTAAAAACAAAAATAAATCTTCATAAATTGCTAAAATACATCAACTAAATCCCAACCATCAATATTCAATGTATTATTTGACAATGTTAATCAGTCAACAATCACATAGACAGTATCATAACCCTTTGTAAACAAAATGGGGTGATCAATAATTAAATCATGGTTATATCATTATGATCATAAGATATGATAATAAATGAAAAACCAAAATGTTATTTAAAATTTTATCATTTATCCTTGAAATACGTGTTTATAAGGATTTAAGTTGTCTGTGTGGTGGAATTTCCAATACACACATGTATATGTAGTTACTGAGACTCTAGATAAATCTTCATAATAAACAGTGTTCTCGTTAATTTATATGTGTTAAGATTTTCATAAAACGTTTCAATCAACATAAATGAATTTATAATAAAAATCAAGGGGATAAATTTAAACTTTACATTTTGAAGATAAAAATTATGTTATTTCATATGAGAACATATAATCTTATAAAATATTTGGATAAATTTATTATAATTGAGTCTATTATAGATGATGAATATATGTTAATGAATTCAAAAAATTATTAATCAATATCAATCTTTCTCCTCATTTGTCACAATTTTACAAAAGTTTGGTCATTTTATCTTTCATAGAGTTGAATTGATAAAAAATCACAGTGATAACAGTAATACATCACACATAATCATATCAATTAAAGGAAAATAGAAAATCAGTCATACATTAGTGATTTGATGTAATATTTTTCAACATGGTCATAATTTTCCACCATCATTATTAGAATAATTGTTGATTTCTCAAAACATGATGAAAAAATAATGTTATGAACTCTATAATATCACAAATATCAATAATAACATATCTATTTTTATCATCATGGAATTTATACATAAAAATTTGTGGCGATCATATCAATCATTATGACTATTAATATGATATAATGTACCAACTCAATTTCATGATTGATAATTTCTGTTCCATAATTATATGTGGGTTCACATATATATATTTATAGCTCAAACATCAATAATATACAGACTAAATTTCTACTGATCTCACGATCTTATTTTTCGAAAAATAAAATAACCTATATAATTTCTTGATATAGATAATAGTTTGGTTATTGTAGATGCTACCATAGATACTGATATAGTAGATGTATTTAAACTTATAAAAATTATTATTATCATTCACACCAAATTTTATACTCTTCCAATTTTTCTATCGAATTCTGAAGAATCATTTTTTAGAAATATACTTCCACTTCCAATGTGGTAAGGGTAATTCCTAACCATGTTACCACATCTATCTACCTCTTCTTTCAGGATGACACAGGTAGTCTTAGAGGCCCTAATTAAAACTAAAATAAATTAGATTTTATGGATATTATATTCATTCAATAGTATACTAATATGCCCTTTAATTAAAAAATTTACTATATGAAATTATAATCAATAATTCATTTTACCACTTTATGAGATTTCTTCACAATAATTCAACTTCATATGAATATTTTTTATGAACCCCTTTCTATTATAATAGAAGTTTGGAATTTTATATTCTTCATAGAATAAGTTAAACTCATTCTCTAAAATAAAATTTTATTTTATTATTATTTTGAAAACGTCATAGATAATATATTTTAACTAAATAATTCTTCATTAATCACTATTTATGTTTAATAAATCATTAACATCATCAAATTAGTTTGATACCCACCTTAGTGAAGAAAGTTATCCAGTTGAGAAAACCCAATGAAAATACTCAATGCTCAAATATTTCTTTATAACAATATTTATATTATACATATATGTAATATTTACAAAAATTTCATTCTATAATACACCTACTACTCCCTTTCCACTTGAATTTATGGGAATCACTAAGGAAGTGACTCTCTACGATCCCTAAAGAATATTCTTGGAGGTATACAACATATAACTAAAGATAGCTAAAATCCTATGAAAATGAAAATATAAAACTGAAACCAAATTAATAAAATAAAAATCTCATCACAAAAAAACAACATAATAAATCCATCATGAGATCAAAAAAAATTAAAATTTTATTTCAGTCAATACATTATGATTTAAAATTTTATAAAAATATTTTGAAATCATTTTAAAAATAAAACATTCACTATTTGAAAACATTGAATTTTGGAAAAATTATTAAAATTAGAAATTTATATCAGATACTTATTTAGTATATCAAAACCAACTTTTAAAATCCATTTTTAATTTAAAAAATCATTTATTGAAATCATTTTTGATATATACAACATTACCACCATTTAATGTTTTATATAAATCGTTTTTAGATACTTTAAAACATATTATTTACCCAGAAAACTCTTTATATTTATAAAAAATCATAAATATATATCAAGAATGATAAAAAAATTAATATATCACATTATTTTCATAAAATCATTTATCTAAATTTAAATATATATAATTATTTGTTTATAGACACCATTCTAAAAAGAATTTTCTCAAATTCAAAACACTCCTTTTAAATTTAATAATAATTATTTATTTTACAATTTCATAAAAATATTGTAAAATAACATCATTGACCAAGAGAATTCCTATTAAATAATCCAAAATAACATCTATTATTAGCTTAAAGCAATCCCAGACCTAAAGGGATCAATAAAATCTTCAAATATATAGTGGTTACTTTTGGTTTGTCCAACATGCACCAACTTTACTTGTAATGTACCCTAACCTAGTATCCCAGTATAAGGGGTTACTTTTTTACATTTTAATTAGATTCAAAAAATCATATCATAAAAAACCAAAGAGTTTAGAAGTATTGGTAAAATTGATACATACTGAAATCTCACAAAAAATTTGAAAAAAAAATACAATAATGTAATCACATTGGGAGCACCAGTTTTAATTTAGAAAATCCATACTTATCAATCATAAAACACTTCATGGATATAACATCCATGAACCCACACACCTGGTTCCAGGGATGAAATAATAAACATAACATTTGTGACCTAGTTTTCTAATCCAAATATTATAATAAAAATTAAAAAATGTATCACTAACAAAATAAATGAAATTTTAGTTTTCGTGATTTATATAATTAGAGAAATATATTATATAAATAATTCCCATGCCCTGAAATGATCACTTATCCCACTTGACCTAGTTTTTATTATTTCACATTAATTCATCATCATTATCTACAATAAATCCCTTTAAGAAAAAATTAGTTCTACATAATTTCATGATAATATGGGTAAAAGAAAACATAATAAGGGTGAGATCAAATGATCCATAAGGGTGAACATAATAATCAAATACTGATTGTAATCAATGAACATAAGAATAGAAAAATTTTATAATTTCATAATCAGAGAGCATGAACGAATCAAAAAAGAACTCTTACCCATCAATACATAGATCATGAAATATGAAAACATTGGAAATAAAAGATTCATTAGAATAAATAAGCATGAGACATGTGATATGAATCTTGATAATAAGAAATATTATTTTAAGGACCTGTCCATAAGCATTACGTAATCTTGAATTAAATGAATAATTCACATTGAGGATCATTTCAGGTTTATCGTTTTATATAATTAATCCATAACTACTACATTTCATCTCAAAAAATTACAAGGTAGACACTTTTACATAGTTTACATTTAAAAAAAATAAAAATTCATGAAAAAAAGAGTCACATATTGTCCCATGTTTTGGACAACATGACTTTTCCATGATCCCATCCTTGACCTTATTTATCTTTAAGTCACATGAAAAACATTTCAAAATATGGGATGAGCATAAAAATATCAGTAGGGTTTATGAAATAAAAAAGGTAAACATTAGAGAATTAAAACATAATCTTTATAACATTCATCAATAAATAATAAGATTTTTGAAAAACACATAGAAAACAGAAATCATAAAGGTAACTTGTGGCATCCATATCATACTTACATTGTAGATATCACAGCTATGTAGGGAGTTACATTTGGAATAACCATCAAAGTATATTTCCTATGTTTTTTAGGAGAAACATTCATGTTTACCTCTATCACATTACCCAATGCATTAGAGAGCTATGTCGGGCTCACCCACCCTAGGTTTATCATAGAACCACCTGTATATATAACAATGCCCAAAAATCATAACATATTCATAACACATAAAATAAATATAAAGGAAAAAAATAACATTTTCACATTTGAAAAACAATATATCATTTAGATATATTGATATAAAAAATCAATTATCAAAACCATTTCAATAACAAAATACGTAAAAGTTTATTTGGTATTTATTTTCGTTTTAAAAACATTACTTCTTGTTAAAGAAGCTGTAGATCAAATAATACTTGTGGAGGCAGAAAATGTCATTGTCCCTGCATTCATTAAAAGAAACATTTTTTTTTTCATTTAGTAATACACCACTTATAAAAATATTAAATTTAAATGAAATGAAATTTCAAAGGAGTTTATATACCGTATAAAAGAAAGCCGTGTATAAAACAAAATATGCCTCAATGAAAGTAGATTAAGACGAAGTCCCTTACCTCGTGTCCGACCTAACCTGTTCGTTCTTTAATCTCCAGAATAATAAAATAATGTTAATTTATACTTTCTCAAGAACCTTTTTCAATTTTATCATTCCTTTTAAATCACTTATTACCATGTAATAAACATTATGTAATCATTTAAGTTAATAATGGACATTTTTGTCTATATTTTCTACTTGAGTCAAAAATGAATTTCTTGTAATCAAAATGTGTTCATGTAGTCAAAGGTTAATTATATCCAAAATCATATCGATGATTTAGATATCATATATATATATTATATATCCATTATATACATGTACATATAATAGTACATAACATTTGGAGGTAATAAATGAAATGCACCGTTCATCGAGACGGTAATCCGTACGTACGCATGAACACTAATTTCATTTATATTTCATATTTAATGGAATTAAAGCATAAGGATAAATAGGTATTTTATAATTCTAGTACAATACCATATATATAATCTCAGTAACTCCATCCTTTATACATTCTACTTTTGGCATGAACGATTCATATCAGTTTGAGGGGCAATAGTCCACACTTTCTCAAATGAGATTATCATATTTACCTGCTAACGAATCCATAATGTTATTATATAAATGAAAAATAAATAATCCTAAAAGAAACATAAATATAATATATATCATATATAAATACAGTTCTACCATAGTTTCCACCACAAGAGGTGGTAGGAGAAGATTGAACACTCTTCATTTCGGGAGGCATTAGTTTTCCGTCCACCAAAACTCTATGTTCTTTACTTATTAGAATGAGGTGTGTGTATGTGTAGTTCGTATCCTTCTCATAAAAACAACCTAATATATTGAGTATACTTGTATTGCTATAAAATAATGGTATAAAAAGATATTATGGGGTTGGATATGTAAAATAAAACAAATGAACTTAAGAGAAGATATTACATTTAAATCAGGTAGATCCCTTTGGTTTGAACCAAAAGGGCATCTTGAAGCGCCTTCTGCCAAAGGTAAGTCATCTAGGAAGAAGATATAAATCTTAAAAGCTTATTTTGGTAGAATTTGAATGATCCAAGTGGCTTGAGATGTGTGAGTAATTGGTTAGAGATGAGGGATTTTTATAATGGGGAGGAGGGGCACTTTAGGAATATGGGAAAGTATTATTATATTATATAACGATTTTCAGTTCCTAAAAGACCAAAACTAATTTAAATGGAAGATAAGATGAATCAGGGTCAAAATAATATAATCCAGTAATAATTGGACAGGTTTTGGATATTATTTTAATCATTTTAATCTTATTTATTTAAATCATTTATTAATGAGGTAAACATTGCATCATTATTGTGTCATAAATAATTTAATTTATTTGATGTATAAATTTTTTAATAAAATACCATAATTTTGGAATTATTTTTATCTTTATAATGAATAGTTATAGTCAAATATATCAATTATATAACCCCAAATTATAATTTTTTTAGAAAAAAATACATGTTGATGATATTTTTATTTTTACTTTAAATAAAAAGTTATTAATATCATTATCTTTCCCAAGTGGCATTAAAAGGACAAAATTATCACTAAAGGATTGTATTGGTCAGAAATTACTCATCCAATAATTTTAGGACAAGTGTTAAGATAATTTTATGTTATTATAATATTCTTTTTACCTTGAATTTTCCTATTTACCTTTAACCACCATAAATAAATGTCAAAAGTTACAATTCACCAAAAATTATTTTTATCTTATTGAACCACATTTTACTTAATAATAACAACCATGTATCTCAAAATTTCAAAATTCAATTAACAAAAGTAGTAAATTTTCATTTAAAGGAGAAAGTCCTCTTTTTAACTACTACTCAAAGTTTTCACTATTCATCAAAATTGAAGTTTTTTAGAAAAATACAAAAAATTCAGCCTAAGCTATATTTGATATTCTGAATTAAAAAATGAAATCTATTTTACCAAATTAAACACATTACAGTTTAATTAATTAAATTAAAATTAATTCATGTTGTCAAAACAAAAAGCGTGTTTTTATAAAATATTAAATGTCAAAAGATTCACCCTTTTTTATGTAAAATTTCAAAGTGAAATTAAATCCAATGACCAACATTGGATTAAATCATAAAAATATAATCTAATTACACTTTAAAACAATTAAAAAAGTAATACAATCATATAAATAAATTAGATTAAAATGATTTTTTGAATTAAAATACAGTATTTTATACTACTCATCAAAAAATGAATTTTATCAAAAAAATACAAAAATTTTACCCAAAGTGAATATTGATGTCCTGATTTTAAAGAATAATTTTATTTGGTCAAATAAAACATATAAAAGATACCAAAACTAGATTTAAAAATGGTTCTCCATTAAAAGGCGGTAAATTGACTTTTTAAATAATATTAGAGTACTTTTGATTAAAATTGGATTCATTCACATTTTAAGACTCTAAAATTTATTGGATTAATGTAAAAATATTTGATAAACATGTATAATCAGGTTGTAGTTAGTTTTATTAATTCCAACCAATTAAACAACTAGGAATTAAAAAATATATTTTAATATTATTAGTGTGAAATGTAAGATTTCAAAGAAACCCGTTGTTGCGTATTAGGTAAGCCATCAAACATAGACTCCCCTTTAATGTTAAATTAATATTTAATTGAAAAAATATTTATAAATATGAAAATGTATTATTCATTTTTTACCTAGGATGTTATATCCTTCCCCCCTTTTGGAGATTTGTTCCTCGCAATTTTTATACCCTTAACAAATAAGTGGGGGGTTTTATCCCTCCTAACATTTCAAGATTCCCACATTTCTTTTTCAACCATAGGTTTTTTCAACAAAACCATTACCCGATAAATTACTTTATTCCGCAACACTTTCGCTCTTCGGTCAATAATCTGGAATGGTTGTTCCTCGTACGAGAGATTCTCTTCCAAGTGAACTATCCCTAGGCTCAATGCATGAGATGGATCTGGAATATACTTTCTCAACATTGAAACATGAAAAGCATTGTGTAGCTGGGATAAACTTGGAGGTAAAGCCACTCTATACGCAACTGATCTAACTTTCTCTAGGATTTCATAAGGTCCCATGAACGTCAGACTCAACATTCAATTTTTACCAAAATGCATCACAATCTTCCATGGAAAAATTTTATAAAGACATGATCACATACCACAAAAGAGTGATCCTTCCTCCAATTATCTGCATAACTCTTCTGCATATTCTGAGATTTTGCCACGTGCTTTGGAATCAACTGAACTTTTCACGCCATCTCTTCCGCCAATTCTGGTCCCATCAACTTCCTTTCACCTACTTCACCCCAAAATGTAGTATTTCGACACCGATTCCCATATAATGCCTCAAATGGATCCATCTATATACTGGAACGAAAACTGTTATTATATGAAAATTAAACCAAAGAAAGATGTTGGTCCCAACATCCCTAGAAATCTAGTGAACAAGCACGTAGAATATCCTCAAAGGTCTGAATTGTTCTTTTCGGCTTCCCATACGATTGAGGATGAAAAGAATTACTAAAATTTAATCCAGTACTCAATGAATTCTAAAGGCCTTTTTTAAGGTTAGATGTAAACCTAGGATCATGATAAGATACAATATAGAGGGGAACTCCATGCAACCTAACTATCTCTTTAACATAAAACCGAGAAAGTTGATCTAGAGAAAAATTATCTTGAATTGGAAGTATATGAGAAGATTTAGTCAACCGATCAACAATAACCAATATTTCATTATTACCCCGAGATGTATTCGGTAATCCCATAATGAAGTGCATGGATATATTTTTCCCATTTTCACTCTAGAACTGGTGAAGACTGAATCATTATTTTCAGTAATTGACGCTCTTCTTGAACCTACTGACAAGTCAAACACTTCACAGTAACATCAGCAATATCTCTTTTCATTCCATCTCACCAGTAATACTCCCAAAGATCTCTGTACATATTAGTATATCAAGGATGAACTAAAAACAGGGAACTTTGAGCTTCACATTACAACTCATTCTTTAATTGTGAATAACAAGGCACACATAATCTTTTCCCAAACTTCAAAACACAATCATTATCAATGTTAAATTAAATAAACATAATTTTCGGAACCAGCTCTACATTTTTCTGTATCTCAATATATTATATTGTTAGTTTCTTTATTCTGTCTAATAGGGATGATTTAAATGACACCTGAAACAAAATAGAGTAATTTCTTGCACAAACAAATTCTATGCCAAAGTTCATCAAATCAAAAACCCACGGATCTCATTCTAAATATAGCATGGTTATTGAAGCATCACTTTTTTGACAAAAATCATCAAACACTTTTTTTATTTTCTCAGCTAGTAATAGATCATGCAGTCATAATAATTGATTAATTATAACCATCTCCTCTATCTCATTTTCTATTCTTTCTGAGTGAATATATACTTCAAACTTTTGTGATCAGAATATGTTTTACACATTACTCTATACAAAAGATACCTCCAAATTTTTAAAGTAAAAACAACAGCATCTAATTCCAAATGATGTGTAGGGTAATTTAACTCACGAGGTTTCAAATGATATGAAGAATAATCAATTACCTGATCATTATTTTTAAGGACACAACCAAGTCCATTCAATGAAGCATCACTGTAGATAACAAACCTCCAGTAATTACCTTACAAAACAAGAAATCTATGAATCTAGGTTATATTTGTGGGTCTTGGCCATTCTTCAACAAATTTTGTTTTAGCAGGATCAACAGTTAAGACATTTTTTGAAACAATGTGATCAAGGAAAGAAATTATTTGTAAACAAAACTCACACTTGTAGAATTTCCCACACAATTTCCTTTGTCTTATAGTTTTAAAGACAACATTTTAATGAATTTAATTCTCAACTTTAAATTTAGAATAAACCAAAATATCATTAATGAACACAGAAAAATAATTATCCAAGAACTGCCAAAGAATTAAATTCATAAGATCCATGAATATAGCAGGTGCATTGGTTAACAAAAAAGGCATAACTATAAATTCATATTGGCCATATCTAGTAAGAAATGTAGTCTTTGGAATGCCTGATTCCTTTACATTCAACTGATGGTACCTCAACCTCAAATCAATCTTTTAAAAACATAGAGCTCCCAATACTGATCAAACAAATCATCGATATAAGGGAAATGATACTTGTTCTTAATAGTGATGTTATTAAATGTTCTATAATCAATGAAAATTATCATTGAATTATCTTTATTCGTAACAAAAAAAGATAGGAACACCCTCTAGTGACGCACTATGTCAAATGAAACCTTTATTTAATAACTCCTGCAATTGCTTCTTTAACTCTAAAAGAACAATTTGAGCCATTTGATAAGTGGGTTTTGAAATTGTCTTAGCATCAGGAACTAATTCAACCGTAAATTCAACTTCCCGATTAGTTATAATACTATAAAACTCATCAAAAAAAACATCAAGGTACTCATTTACCACTAGAGCATCATTAATATGAACAGTTCTATTGTTTTCAACAATATGTGAAATGTAACATTCATTTCAATATTTTACTACTTTGTCAATTTCTTGATTTGTTATCAAAAGTAAGGGTTCAGTCTTGTTTAGAAACTGAAAATATTTATGGAAATAAACCAATTTAGCTCTGTAGTCAATCTTAGTATGATAAAAATAATGACAATCCAAACCCAAAATAACATCAAACTCTACTAGAGGTAAAACAATAAGGTTTACAGGAATATTCTTTCTGCGCACAAGGATAAGAAGTTTCTCATAATTTCATTTTGTCCCAACATTTCCCCCGGTAATTTTACCATATTTTTTAGATTTTTATCCTGAAATGGAATTCCAAATTTACTAGAAAAATTATTAGAAATGAATGAATATGTAGACCCTAAATCAAAAAACACATTGGTATAATCTAAACAAACAAATATTGTATCTTATACTAATTCATTTGATGACCCAACATCTACTGAAGTAGTTGAAGAGTATTTCACCACCCCTTTCTGCATGTATACTGGCCTCTTTCCCTTATTTTAGTTCTTCATTGGACACTCATTTTCATATTGACCCATTTCATTACACTTAAAACATTTTACTAATTGTAAATCATATTTGTTTTACTATTACCCTGACATTTTTTAGAGCAATTACAAGCTTTATGTCCCATTTTACCACATCGGTAGCACTTACCAGAATTCAAAAGACATTTCCCAACATGTTCTTCCCCTCAATTTTCACAAACTATAAACTGAATTTTCTTACCATCAGAATTTTTTGATTAGTTCTTCCCTTTTATCTACCACCTCGACTTCTTATTCTATTATTTGTCAAATAAGACCTGATCATCTGCAAACTCTATTTCTACATTCTCCGCACATTGAATAAGTTTTTCATAACTTTTGACCTTAGTAGAAGCTAAATCCCTTCAATAATATGGATTTAATACTGAGTACAAATTGTTTATTTTACAATCAAGATCTCGTATGATATTTGGAGCATACCTTTCCAGTCGAGGTAATTTTGCTTCATAAGCATCCAATGAGTTATCCTCCTACTTCAATTCCATGAATTGTTTTCCCATCGAAAGATGAAACACCTTAGGATAATATTTATCAAGAAATTGACCATTGAATTCATCCTAATCTAGAGCATCAATCTCCTCACTATCCCAAATATTTTTCATCACCGACCACCACTGATCAGCTTCACCTTTAAAACGGTAAACAACATGACTAAACCTTTGATGTTTCGAACACCCGATGACATCAAAAATCTTCTCGAGTGATTTAATCCACCCTTTATCCAGCACAAGTTCAGATGACCCACTGAATAATGGGGGTTGTTGCCTCATGAAATGCTCCACTATTGAGATGTTCCGCTGTGGTTGATGTGGCTAATCTCGTGCATGGATACCACCACCATTTATAGCACGATTCAACTGTGCCATCAGTACAACAAACTGTTCCGTTCCGATTCCAACCATCACAGGTTGCTGATTTGGAAGGTTTTCTTCCTCCTGATGTCATCCCGTCATAGATGCCTTGTTTCTTCTATGGAAAATCATTCAGAACATAAATATATCTTATGCGAAGCAGCATGGTAATCAGTAAATGTTATCATTTAAATGTTAACATAAATTAATTTATGAATATTAATTTAACAATACCCTAACTACTAAAGTTATCTAAACAGACCTCTGATACCATCTACAAAGACTTGGCCTTAATCATTAAAAAATCTTGAATTAAATGAATTATTCACATTGAGGATCATTTCAGGTTTAGAGTTTTATATAATTAGACTATAACTATTACATTACATCTCAAAAAATTACAAGGAAGACACTTCTACACAGTTTGAATTTTGTTCATAAAATAAAAACTCATGAAAAAAGAGGCATGTCTAGTCCCGTGTTTTAGACAACATGACTTTTCCTAGATTCCCTCCTTGACCATATTCATATTTAAGTCATGTGAAAAATATTTCAAAACATAGGATTGGCATAATAAGATTAGTAAGGGTTATGAATAATGAAGGAAATTATTAGACCATAAAAACATTATCTTTTTAACATACCTCATGAATTCATAAGATTTAGGACTAACACATTGAATACATAAATCATAAAGGTAAATTGTGGCATCCATATCATACTAACATTGTAGCGATCATATCAATATAGGGAGTTAAATTTGGAATACCCATCATAGTATATTCCATAAATTTCATAAGAGAAACACTAATGTTTACCTTTGTCACATTACCCAATGCTTTGGAGAGCTATCTCCGGCTCCCCCACCCTAGGTTTATCATGGAACTACCCGTATACGAAACAATGCCCAAGAACCATAACATATTCATAACACATAAAAAATATAATGGAAAGTAAGAATTTCCACATTTCAATCACATTATATCATTTAAATATATTAACATAAAAAATACATTATCAAAACCATTTTCAATTCCAAAATATTTAAAAGAGTATTTGGTATTTATTTTCCTATTACAAACACTATGGCTTGTTAAGGAAGCCATAGATCAAATAATACTCGATGAGTTGGAAGAATTCATTATCACCACATATGTTAAAAGAAACATTTTTTTTCATTTAGTAAAAAAAATCATAGAAAAATATTCCCTTTGAATGAAATGAAATGTTAAAGGTGTTTATAAAGTGTATAAAAGAAAGTCGTCTATTAAATAAAATATGCCTCAATGAAAGGAGATTGAGATGAAGTCCCTTACCTAGTTCCCGACTTGACCCATTCGTTATTTAATATGCTGAATAATAAACTAAACTTAATTTATAATTTATTAAAACCTTTCTTAATTTTATCATTCTTTTTAAATCACTTATTACAATGTTATAAACAATATATAATCTTTTATGTTAATAATGGTCATTTTGTCGATATTTTGTACTTGAGTCAAAAATGGTCATCTTATTATTAAAAGTTGTTTATGTGGTCAAATGTTCATTATATCAAGAAAGATATTCATGATTTAAATATAATATATATAATATATATCCAGTATATAGATTTATTATAATAGTACATTAATTTTGGAGGTAAGAAACAAAATGCACCGTTCATGGAGACGGTAAGCCATACGTACGCATGAACTGTACATTAATTTCTATTTCCTATTTAATGGAATGAAAAAATAATGATACATACGTATATTAAAAATAAAGTATAATATCATATATATTATCTCATTAACTTCATATTTTATATGTTTCATGTTTGGCATGAACGAGTCATATCACTTTGAGGGGGCGGTAGTCCGCACTTCCTCAAATGAGATTATCGTATTTACCTACTATGGTATCCATAATGTTATTCTATAAATGAAAAATACAGAAGCATATAAAAAATATAAATACTATATATATCATATATAAATATAGTGTCATCATAATTTCCACTCTAAAGGGTGGTAGGAGAAGATTGAACAATCATCATTTCGTGAGGCGTTAGTTTTCCATCCACTAAAATAGTATGTTCATTACCCATTAAATGGATGTGTGTGTAAGTGTAGTTATAATAATTATCATAAAAACAACCTAGTATATTGAGGATAGTGGTTTTGTTAATAAACTAATGGAATAAAAATAGTTTAGGTGTTAGAGTAGTAAAATAAAATAAAATAACTTAAGAGAAGACATTTCCATTAAATCAGGTAACTCCCTTTGGTTTGAACCAAAAGGGTTTCTTGAAGTTCCTTATGCCTAAGGTAAGGATTCTAGGAGGAATAGAAGGATATTTAAGGCTTTTTTGGGTAGAGGTTTGACAATCCGAGGGGCTTGAGAGGTGTGATTAATGGGTTAGAGGTGAGGAATTTTTTATAAAGGGGAGGAGGGGGTCTTTAGGAAAGTGTGAAATATTATTTTATTTTATAATGATTTTCGGTTTCTAAAGGACCAAAACTAATTAAATTAGAAGATAAGATGACTTATGGTTGAAATAAAATTATATATTAAGAATTTTATAGGTTTGTGATATTATTTTAATCTTTATAATCTTATTTATTTAAATCATTTGTTAATGAGTTAAAAACTGTATCATTATTGTGTCATAAATAATTTAATTTATTTGATTTCTAAAAATTATAAAAAATTACCAAAATATAGAAAATATTTTTATATTTCTAATGAAAATTTATAGTCAAATATATCAATTATACAAACCCACATTAAAATTGTTTTACCAAAGCAATACATGTATATGATATTTTTATTTTTACATTATATTAAAGGTTATTAATATCATTATCTCATCCAAGTGGCTTTCAAAGGACAAAAGTCTCTCCCAAGGATTTTATTTGTCGGCCATTACTCATCCAATGAGGATAGAAAAAGTTTTAAGGTAATTTTATATCAGTATAATATTGTTTTTACCTTAAATTACACGATTTACCTTTAACCGATGTAAATAAAAGTCAAAAGTAACTATTCCACAAATATTATTTTCATCGTATTTAACCAAATATTATTTACTAATAACTTCCATGTATGTCGTATTTTTCTAAATTCAATACCCATTAGTGGTAAATTCTCATTTAAATGAAAAAGTCAACTTTTAAATTATTTCTTAGTGTTTTCACTAATCATCAAAAAATTGAAGTTTATCAGAAAAATACCAAAAATTCATACTAAGATATATTTGATATTCCGAATAAAAAACTATTTCTATTTTACCAAATTCAATACATAGAAGTTTTATTATTTAATTTAAAAATAATTCTCGTTGCCAAAACAAAATGCAAGTTTTCAATAAATATTAACTATCAAAAGATTGACACATGGTTATGTTCAATTTCAAAGTGAAATTAATTCCAATTACCAAAAATGATTTTAATGGTAAATTGTTTTTATAATTACAGATTATACACAATTAAAATGACTATCCAACCATATAAATAAATTTTATTAAAAGACAATTTTGAATTAAAATAAAGTATTTTCCACTATTTATCAAAAATTGAATTTCATCAGAGAAATACCAAAATTTTACCAAGAGTGAATTTTGATTTCCCAATTATATAACAGAATTTTATTTGGTCAAATAAAACATATAAAAGTGACCAAAACTAGATTTAAAGAGGGGTCTCCATTAAATGTTAGAGAATCATCCTTTTAAATAATATTAGAGTATATGAGCTTAAAATTGGATTCATTCACATTTTAAGCCTCTAACTTTTATTGGATTAGTGTGAAAACATTTAACAATATTGTATAATCATATTTTAGTTAGTTATATTCATTCCCGTCAATACCACGGTTAGGCGTTGACTACCATTTAAAATGATATTATTATATTATTAGTGTGCAATGTATGATTTCAAATAAACACATTGTTGCGTATCGGGTAATCCATCGAACACAGCATCCCCATAAAAGTAATAATAATATTTAATTCACAAATATTAATAAATATGAAAATTCATTATTCTTCATTTACTTGGGATGTTATAATTATAAACCCCTTAACCATAATAAAAAAATGTGTGGGTATCTTCAAATATTATTCAATATAACTCAGTTTAAATTCATTAAAAGAAATAACTAGAGCCTTGTTAAATCCATATGAGAACCCCTCAGGTAACTCCATATTTCATTAATCCTAGCCTAACATACATTTCTCATTGAATTGGAGCACTATTTGGGTGGAGCCATCATTTAAACTATAATAGTATCACCGGGTGATATTTGGGATGTTCATTCATATAAGATATAATTGGATCACCTGACACTATCTATCCCACCCCATAATATAACTTTTGATGGTATTACCCTATATTATCTAGGTTAACCCATCCTATAATCTATAAAATGATCACTTAGTGTTAGCTGGGCCTCTACATCGAATGAGATGTAACAGGCTCACCAAGCGTTATGTAGACACACCCATCAAATATAATGCCCAAAAATCTTGAATTAATAACATAGAGACTTCATTTAATCATAAAAAAAACATAGAAACTATCCTTAATCACTTTATAACATGATTATTGCACTGAAAAGAAATGGGTTTCTGGTAAATATATTTTAAACATGACTGACAAATGGAAACGAAATATATTCCTAAAAATACCATTGAAATAATATCAATCTGTCTATAGAAGGAATGAGGATTGTATTATGAAAAAAACATCCCCATTGGAGTATATGTAACACCAAGGGTTGTTGACGGTGATTAATATAAATGAAATTAAAATATTATTAAATTAATTTTTGAAAAAAAATCTTTTTTAAAATCTATTAAAAAAACTAATAATTCACAAATTATTGTTAAGATTCTATTTATTAAAAACAACCTAGGAAACATTTAAAGGAAGCAGGAAAATCATTTTAAAAATTTTCATGAAGAAAATATCCATTCCAATTTGGAAAAAACATTTTCATAAATTACTAAAATATTTTTCATTTAAAATAACGTTGAAAACATATAAAATAATCTTCATGGAAAATAATTTTATTAATGGTTTAAAATTCTATTCATGTTTTACATGTCAAAATAATGATTATTTCCAATTTTTGGTAAAAGGAAAAAGTTCATTATTTTGAAAATGATATGAAGATTTATTTTAGAAAAATTAAAACGTAAACCATGTGTAAAAAATTATATAATAATTCATTTTATGTAGGAAAAAATATTTTCTCAAAAACATTTTTATGAACCATGTTTTTGAAAGAAAAGTGTTTTTTGACCGAAGATAAAAATAATGATTTTTGATCTTAAAAAACAAATCCTCAATAATTTTATGTACTATATAGTAGAGAAATGAAAATATTACTTTCAAATTTTATAAAAAAATTATAATAAAATTAATGGGAGTTATTGAGAGGTATATCATTGTATTTCTACATTAGATACATAATCCTAAACAATCCTGAAAAGTGATAATAGTGTGCTGTAAAACTCTTTCCCATTTGGTAACATTTAATCATGACTTTCCTAAAAAAGTGATACTGAAATTGATATGTAAATACGAATTATTTTCAAGATAGTAATCATAAAATTGATTCTTGTGTATTATATATAATGAATAAAATAAAAATGTGGGGAATATGGAATGTGTCTCTCATATGTTAAAAGTGAGATTGAATTCCCACACCCCACATTTCCTTTTAGTCGATAAATATTTAAACTCTTATATAATGGTTTTAAAATTTTTATGAACCTATTATAGAACCATATTAAAATTTATATTATTATATATTATCATTTTATTACACATTATCACACATTTCTCAACTATCATTTATTATATTCATTGTTTGGTTGTTAATTTCATTATTTTCTCATTCGTCTTTTATTATGAAAGTTTCATTTCTTATTTAAAATATGTAGTTAAGCCATATAAAAAATAATAATCATTAAACAATTATGATAATTATAAATTAATTATACTTTTGATACCAATCATGAAATATGGTTTATAGAAATGATAAACGTTACGATCATGGAGACCATAGTCCGTACATACGCATGAGTAATGTTTCCATTTATTAGTGATATTTATGAAAATAAGGAAAGTAATATTTTATGAGTCTATAATGATCATATTATAATATATTCCATATTTTCTCGTTAAATGAATTTATATATACCATCCATGTGGTGTGGTTGTGAAAAGAGAGTCAATTCGCTTTGTGAAGGTGGTAGTTCGCATGTACAAGAATGATGCTATATTATTTTTAGCATAAGAAATTATATATAATATTTTAATAATGATAAATACTTCATTCATATCATAATTAATTCCCCAATATCATATATATTAATTAAATATATACTTATTTAATTCCATGGTAAATATTAGTGAAAGACCAATCACATCACTTCGCGAGGCACTAGTCTTTCAGACACATGTGAGACATTAACATATCCCCAAAGAAATGGAAATTAGTAAGGTATATATGATTTAATTACTTAATATATATAATTAGGTTATAAATATCATATATATACTTTATATACCTCATCATTACAAACTATGATATGTTGTAATGTAAAAACAAATGACATCGAATCGTGAGTCAGTATTCCACCAAACACACGAATGATGGTTTCATAACCCTTTTAATAGAATTGGAGATGGTTTTCGATAATTACATTATTATAAAAACATACCAAAATATTTATGGTTGTTATTTAGTTATATTAACTAGGTTTAATATGAATTTAATGAGGTGGGTAATGAAATAAAACAAAAATGATCCTTGAAAAATGTTACCTCTTCTTTAGGTATCCTCTTTAGTTTTGTACCAGAAGTATTACTAGGTTTGATTTCATACCAAAAATAAGGATTATACAACTATGTTATGGATTTGGGGATGTTTTGGGTAGGTATTTTCAGAAATTAATAGTTTTTTATGTTGTGAAGAATAAAGGATGGTGTGTAGCCTTTTATAAGTGAGTGGAACACTTCTAATATCTTTAAAAAATTCAATCATACACATGTTTTTATCATTCCACAAGAATAAAAAATGGAAAATAATTGAAAAAGAAAATTTATGTTATTATTATGTTCATCTATTTTTTTGAGTGTTTGGTAGGCCATTTTAACATTATTTTCTTAGTTTGACCCCTAGTAAATATATGTTTACATTAACCCTAATAATTATATTTTTACTATTTTCACTATAAATTTGGTCAAAGATTATGCTGAACATACCAGAAATTATAATTTATGAATGATAAAAAATTTCAATCCAATTTTACAAATTCAATTCAATGAAGTGGAGGAACAGAATTTAAAATAAGTTACGCATACAAGGCGAGAAAGCAGTTTTAAAAGAGAAGATGGTCGAATGTTTACAAAGTATTTATATCCAAATTCAATATGAAATTTGTTAAAATGATATTAGTTGAACTAATAGATATATAATATAACTAATTCCATTTTAAATCTAATTTAAAATATAATTTATCTTTATAAATAATTTAAATGAAAATGCAGTTTTCAATTAAATTCAGTGTTTTTCAAATATTTATCAAAAAATAATATTTCCCGAATGTTCTGAAAAGTGATATTTTTAATTTACTATTTAAAAAGTGAATTTTATATTTTAAAATAATATTTAATGAGATGGAAAAATTTAAATATAAAATAAAACCAGTAGAAGTGATAAAAAAGATGGTTTCTGAGAAGTGTAATTTTCATGTATGTGACGATTTTTAGTAACTATATATATAATAAAAATAATTATATGAATATAAATAAAAATTTATTTATTTATAATATTAAAATTTATTTTTAAAAAATCATAATTATGGATTATTTTAATTAACTAAAATAGAGAAACATTACACTTTAAAACAATTTTCTGAAAAATATGGTTTTTATTTAAAAATATTATAATAAACTCAAATATAATAATGATAAAAATATAATTATGTGGATTAATTATAATTAAATAATACTTATGTTACTTATAATAATATTAAAAAAAATAATGTGACTTTTAAATTACATAATATATTGAAAATAATTGACATTTTTACAAAAGATGGTATTTTTTAAAATTCTCTAAAAATCAATATTTTTCAAAAAAATCTTCAAATTTCACCTAAATATAATTATGAACTTCATTTTCATAAAATTAAGTTAATTTTATCAAATAAATTTTATAATAGTTACAAAAATTATTAATAAATGGGTTTTCATGAAAATCATTTATATTTTTAGATAAAATATTATTTTAAAGAATAAATTTACTTTATTACAATTGATAGATTATTTACTAAACAATTATCCATAGTTTATATTAAGTAGGATATATATATATATATATAATTATTCAATACTATTCATATATATCTATTTAATAGCTAGATTATAATGGTAATATATATCACAATTCATTAAAGCTCAATGTTGCTGGTTGAATATGCTATTGAAAATAAAAAACATGAGTTGGTATATACCCAAATCTAATTAAGAGATTATAACAATTAAAAAATAAATATATCATAAATTATGATAGAGTTACATTGTTATATATATTCAATGATTTGTTTCATTTATGGTATTAAAAAATTTTCATCTTTTAAAATCTCAGTGGGCTAAATCTTACCCCCTTTAATAAATTGCATCCACAAAATATAGTCTATATATGAAATATAAGGATAGAAATTTAAAAATAAATATATTTTTAATCCCGCAGTATAAAAAATGATTATGAAACATTCTCTTAATGTGGGAGAAAGGGAAGTACAAAATTCAAATATAACAACACATAACTAGGTTTCTAAATAAGGGAAATGAAGAGGAAATGAAATATAAGCATAAATAATTATAAAGAGGGATTGAGGTGATTGATCACAAGTAAGGTAATTATAAATAGAAGGTCAGGGGATTCGAACCAAAAACAGTGATAATCTAAATGACCATTTAATTCATCAGATATGAATCTAATTGGGTAATATTTTCGTATGGAAATTATTTTCTAAGATTTGAGGAATGAATTCTATATAGACATAGAGAATAATAAAATATAATTAATAAATGACTTCAATTTCCCCCATTAGTCAATTTCCTAAAAAATATCATATTTTTTCTACAAATGTTGAGTATTAAAAAAGAATTGATAATTAGTGATGAAATTTAATCAACATTTAAAGACCACGTAAACATTAAAGGGATGATAGGGTATTACATCGTTCATTAGAAACTATCAGTAACCAAAATGATTATCACATTGTATGATAATTCAAAAACATGTGTAAAACATAATATAAAACATTAATCTTCAATATTGAAAATTAAATCTTGAATTTGATACTAAATCATTCCATAACACTATATCCCCAATGACCTCAATAACTATAAAAGTAAATATTGTTTTAGCATAAAGGTCTCTTTTAAATTTCATATTTATTGAAAAATATATAGAGATCTTCTTTTGATGTAACATTAATCACTATGTTACCAAATACCTTTTCAATCCTCATGTAACTTATATGATAAAACCCGTGTTGTCAATATCGCAGATCATATATTCCAGAACAATTATATATCAATAAAATCTTGTTTCTACAAAATTTTAATGTGTACTTAAAATTAACCAATTGAATTCCAAATAATTCAAACTACCAAGGCATATCATAAACTGTCATTAATAACATTAATATATCCTCTTATAAAACCTCAAAGGGTTGTAATATTCATTTAAAATATGATCATCCTTAAGTATATAGACTTGTGATAGAGTCCTTAACTCTTATGATAACCTGACATGAAAAAATTCTACTCTAAAAATATATCTAAACCTCCCTCTAATAATATCTAAATAGTAGAGAACTTTAACTTCTTAATCATCTTATGAAATCATGAAATTTACTCTCCCCGCATTGATACTGGTAATTGTGACTCAATTGTTTTAAATCCAAACTGTACAACATTAAAAAGAAAATTTTGATCAATTATAATATGAAGTACCTTTTAGGATTAAATTTTAAGATAATTAGGATAACCTCCAACATAAACTATAAAAATTACTTTAATCCAAAATTTGTTCTATATAACATAGATTTTTTTATTTTATATTATGTCATCATCATCCTAAATATGAAATATATTCTAGAAATAATTCATTCAACATCATTTCTTGATAACCTAGGGAAAAAACATAATAATTATGTGATTAAATGCATAATAAGGGTAGCAATCATCATTAAAAAGTATATATCATCATTGAACATAGGAATTGTATATTGGTATAGCAACATAATCAGAGTGCATGAGCACATAATAAACAAACTCATAACCATCAATACCTGAATCATCATGCATGGAAACATGTAAATAGAAATAGTCATCAAAATAAATAGTCATGATCAATGTGATATCAATGTGGATCATAAAAAATATTATAAACCCATAATAGTAATTGGAAAAATATGCTTCGATATTCAAACATTTATATTCAGAACCCATGATAAACCTATGTTAGAAATAACTAGAGCCCAGTTATTTCCATCATAAAAACACTCAGGTAACTTAATACTTCTTTCTTTATAATTAATTATATGTCACCCAATGTATTGGTTTGATATCTGAGGATTTATCATAATTTAATATATAACAGGATCACTCTTCTCTATCAAGTCATACCCATCATAAAGCTGTAACAGGATCACCCCACAATATATAGATCACCCTATCATGTAATATATAATGGGATCACCTGATGTATCTGGACCACCCATCATATAATCTGTTATGAGCTAAACCATCGATATATGGTGTTACCCATTGAATAAGTTTTAAATGGTTCAATTGTTACTATCTTGGTTCACAAATCGAATATAATTTCTAAGAAAAAAACTACAAATAATGCACATAGAGATTTAATTTCACTACAAAAATCAAAGAAATAATGGTTATTCAGTTAATAAATTTATTAACTCATGGAAAATAATTGGGGTTCATGTAAATATATTTTTAAACATGATTTACCATGGAAAAGAAATAGTTTTCATTATTATCTTTTTCAAACAACATTAATCCATCCAGAGAAAGAATAAGTATTGTATCATTACAAAATATCCCCATTGGATCATAAGTCACAACAAGGGTTGTAGGCATTGTTTAATGGAAATACCATTAAAATATCAATAATTTTTTTTTGGAAAATACCCATTTCATTTTTAAAGTCATATTTTTTAATATCTAAAAAATCACAAAATATTTTGAAAATAATTTTAATTTTTAAAAACCTTGGAATCATATAATGGATTATTAAAAATAATTTAAAACATATCATGAGGAAAATATACTATCCATTTTGAAAATCTATTTATCAAATATTTTGAAAAAGATTTACCTTTATATTAAAATCAAAAAAATTATAATATAATCTACATGGAAAATAAAGGTCCTGATGGGGGAAAATTTTGTTCATATAGTAGACATTAATATAAATATTCCTTTCACATTGTTGGTAAAAGAAAAAATGGGAATTGTTTACAAAACAACATTAAGATAAATTTTAATTTTTATGTAAAAAAGAGAAAAATGGGTAAAACATTAATTAATAAATCATTTTAATAATTAGGAAAGAAATTTTGAAAACATTTTTAGAAGAAATGTTTTTCTGAAGATCATGTATTTTTTCTGAAGAGAGAAAAATGATTGTTCCTAGAAACATTTCCTCAATTATTTTATGTAATAACAAGTTAAAAAAAAGAATTATTTCTAAAAAACATGAAAAAATATATTAGAATAAAATTAATGATAATTATTTAGTGTAATAACCTAATATTTTAACATCATAGGATTGATCATAAAAAATCCCGATAAATTATGAAATTGAACATAAAACTCATATCAGATTGGTATCTTTGAATTATATGAATCATGATATAGATAACATGAAATGGATCTGTAAATAAAAATAAATTTCAGGATAACAATCATAAAATTCATTCAGGGGTATTATATACACAACATAAATGAAATAGTTAATGAATTTGGCATGTGCCTCACAAAAGTAAAAAAGTGAGATTAGAATTCTTTAACTTATGATTCCTTTGGTTGGTCAAGCATTGAATTTATGTGTTATGGTTTTAAAGATTTTATTAAATTATTAAATAGCCATATTAATATTTATAATATCATATTTTATCCTTTTATAAAATCATATAACCCATTTCTAAATAATCATTTTTTAATTTCACTATTTCAGGTGTTAATTGCCTTGTTTTCCAATTCATGATTTCTTATGAAATGTTGAATTATTTTGTATATTATATAGTTACATCACCTAAATAATAATAATCATGAAATTATTTTAATATTTATAAATCATATATAATTTTATTTCAAATCATGAATGATGGTTTTGTGAAAATAAGTACATTACAATCATAGAGACAGTACAACATACATACACACGGGTAATGTTTCTATTTTTTAGTGACCAGAAACGAGGTAAGTAATATTTTATTAATAAATAATGATCATTAAATAATATATACCAAACAATTTCATTAAATTTACTTATATATATCATCCATGTCATGTGATGAGGAAAATAGAGTCACATCGCTTCGTGAAGGCGATAGTCCACAAGTGCTGGAATGATTTTATTAACTTTTTAGTGTAAAAATTTTTATAACATATATTCATAATGAAGAATAATTCAATAATATCCTAATTATTTCACATATCTTACATATATTTATTTATTTTATCATTATTAAATCCCATGTAAAGTGTTTGTGAAAGGAAAATGACATCGCTTTGTGAGGCGGTTGTCTCTCGTACACACGATCAATGTTATAGTATTATCTACAAAATGCAATGTACAAAAGTTGTATATTAAATAATTTATCCAGAGGTATATTTATGTTATAAATATAAAATATTTTCTTTATATCCACTATCTTACCCAACCATGATAGTTTTTTAAGGAAAAATAGAATGACATCGGTTTGCATGGTGGCAGTTCGTCAAACACACGAATTATGATTTCATAACCCATTTAATAAAATGGGATATGGTTTATTTATTTAAATTAATATAAAAATATCCTATTATGATAAATATACTGAGGTTTTTATATAATGAAATTTTAATTAAAATTTAAGGAGGTGGAGAAATAAATATGACAAAAATGCTCGTTGAAAAATGCTACCTCTTATTCATATATCCTCCTTAGTTTGTCACAAATGGACATCCTAGGTACGATTTATGCAGAAAATAAGGATTATCATATGAGGTTTGGGAAATTTATAATTTATTTTTTTTATTAATTGTAAAACTAATAATTTTTAAGCTGTATAGAAGAGAAGAGAGGGGCAGCATTTTATAAGTGAAGTGAGTGGCACACTTGTAATATGATAGAAAAGATTCAATCATATCGATGTTTTTATCAAGACAGTAGCTTCCAAAATTGGAAATTATTAAACCATGATGAAATAAGAAATTAATATATCTATAAAATGGGAGTTTGAAAAGTTGGATGGTCATTGTTGTCAATATCTTCAAAGAATAACCCGTGGTAAATTAATTTTATGCTAACCATGATAATTATTTTGTTCACTATTTTCCCTATTCATATTGGTCATAAATGTAGTTAAAGTTATTAGAAATTATAAATCATTAATATGAAAAACATTTATTTAATTTTAATAAATAATATTCATACAACTGGATAATTTTAATTTAATATTATTCCCGCATATGCATTGAGAAAGTGGGTTTTTAAAGAGAGTGTGTTAAAAAGTTTACAAATTTTAATATTCATGTTCAATATTAAATTGGATAAAATTATCTAAAATGTATTATTATAAAAATAATATAAATAATTTTACATTAAAATAACTTAAAATATAATTTTACTTTATCAATAATTTAAACAAAAAAGTTTTTTTCAATTAAAATTCAATAATTTTCACTATTAATCAAAAAATAACACATTTATATATTATAACAAAAGAAACCTCATAATTTTTTTATAAAATTAAATAAAAAATAATTTCATTTATTTAAATATATTTTATGACAATTTTATGAAGTATATTGAAAACAAAACCTGAATACACAATGAAAAATTGATTTTTTTTGAGAAATGTATTTTTCTAGTAAAGATGAATTTTTATTAATTCTACGTCGACTAATAATAATTTTATGAATCTATATTAAATTTTTTTGATATATAATATATAAATTTAATTTAAAAAATTCTTTATTAGGTATTAATTTAATTTATTGAAATGTAGAATTATTATATAAATTAAAACAGTTTTCATAAAAGCCCATTTTTAAACAAAAAAACATATACTAAAATAAAAAAAACACAATGATTCAAATGTTGTTATATTTATTAAATATAACTCATTAATACTTATATTAATTTAAATAATATTAAATACATAATATGACATTTAAATTAGTTAATTTTTTTTTTAAAATAAATTATTTTTATAAAATTTGGTATTTTTCACTATTCACCAAGGAATCAAGATTTTTCTAAATAATCCTAAAATTTACCCAAATTAAATTATATATTAAAATTTAATTTAATTTTACCAAATAAATTTTATAAAACTTATTGACATTTATTATAATACTTTTTCATGATATGCTTTAAAAATAAGTTTTGAAGGAATTTTTTTTCTAAAGAAGAAAGTTACGTTACAAAAATGGATTTATTATTTACCAAACAGATATCCTTAAATTATATTGATTGGGATATATATATGATAATATATTTAATACTATTCAAATAATAGAATTTAATGGATTGGTTATAATGTTTGTTTATATCCTTGGTTATTTATTCTTGGTGTTGAGTGTTGAATATACTATCAAACATAATAAACTCAGGCTTTTATGTAACACAAGATATAGAAGAGATTATTTTTTGCAAAAATAATTATATCATAAAGTATCATGGCGTTATAATCTCTTATATATTCAGAGTTGTGTGTTTTTTATTCTATCAAATAGAATTTGTTTCTTTTAAAAGCATGCGGTGTTACATTAGAATCCTAGGGAATGGAAACATAATAATGGCGTGCGGTCAGATAATTAGTAAGGGTATAAATATAGTGGAAAATATCATGAATAAATAATCCATAATAAATATATAATGTTAAATATTTTAAATCACAATCCATTTAATCAATAACTTGAGGATGAGTAATAATATTACTGGATCAAATGATGATAAAATAGTTCCATATATATAATCACATGAGTTTGAAAATTATTAAGGGACATATTAACTAAATAAATAATCACACAGAAATCATTAACTAATATCATTATAAAGGAATTTATAATTATAGAAATCATAAACGTACCGTCAATTCCTTGTTATAAGGAAACTTTCAGAAATGGGCAAGGCCTCTACCAAATACCCTTGCTTGTTTGTGTCATCAGACCTAATAATGCATCGAGGGGCTATATGAGTCCTCTATCACAAAACAATTCCACTAATTAAATATTATAAAATATGTGAAACACTTTCAGTCACATTGAAATACTATAATATGAATTGTTAATACTTTCACTATCCAATAATCATAATCATAAAACATCTAAAGTATTACGATGAATCTAATCAAAATATTACACCCTCTATCAAAATTACAATAACAATCCTTCTTAAAAATAATATTAGTATAAATAGAACACATAACAAGTGTATAAAAAGTAAAATACTATTTTTTTCCATTGATTAATATAAATACCATAAATATTCTTTCAAAACATTCTAGATAAAAATACCCCATTCTCATGAAACATAACTTTTAGGGGACTAATTTTTTTAAAAAATTAGGATATAATTTTATTTTAAAATAATCATAGAAAATTTAAAGTATTATTTAAATAATGTAGTAGACATGATAACACATAGTTATATTCATGTGACATAAATAAAAAAACATTTATTTCATACTAATGTAAAAAGGTAAAAAATTATCTCGTTTTGAAAATGAAAAAAAAGATTAAATTAATATTATTTTTGTAAAATGTAAAATGTGGGTATAAATTTCTTCAACAATTAATTTTGGGAGTATTTGAAAGATTCATGATTTTTTTGAGAACATGAATATGGAAGGAAAATGATTTCCAACTAAAGTGAGAAATAAAGTAACATTTTATTAAAAAATATTCTCAATCATTTTAAGAACCAAAGAGAGGAAAATAGAACAATTACATGAAATGGTATATAATTATTGTTTTAGAATAAAATATATTGGTTTTAGGATATAAATATAAAAAAACTATCTCGAGGGAGACTTCAGCATAAATAATCCTGAATAATGATGATATTGTGGAACTAACCTTTACCTTAGGTCTAACTTCATTTCTACTTGTCCAAACCTCCTATATAATAAATATAGATTTATCATATATATATTTCAAAGAACATATCATATTTTTTATATCATTAATGAATTTAATATAACATTTTATCACCCATTTATTCAAAATTCTGTATTAAATCACCATTCTGAGTGATAACAAATTCGTTATTCATGAATGTTATTGTTTGGAAGTTTTAGTAGTTATCCTTTGACCAATATTTTATCATCTTTAGAAAATTTTTAATGATAAAATAAAATATTATTTTTTTCCGATGATTGTAATAAAATAAAGGTAACAATAATTCACCATTATAGAATAATTATTATATAACATATACCATTTATATAAAATAAAAAGATAATTATTACCGTAAAATAAAAATGTAAATGAAAAAAATCACATCTCTTCATGGAGGTGGTAGTCCACACGTACTATTGAGAGATGTTGTCATTTTCCAATTTATTGGGATGTAGTAATATAGATATGATATTATCATACAAAAAGAATAATATTTTAATAATTATGATATATAAATATTAAAATTATCACAATACCTTTCCCTAAAAAATGGTGACTAAAAATGAATTATATTATTACATAGAGAGGTTAAGTCATACGTATGCACCAATGATATTATGTACATTATATTTTATTGAAAATGATGGGTACTTGTTATTTCATAATAATATAATTCCATTTTTTGGGTGTAATGAATTTATTATTTTATGAAAAATATGATACATTTACATGTTGTAATAGAATAAGTAAAAGAAGACTGATCGATTAAGGTGATTACCTATTCTTGGAATAAACTTCTTTTAGATATCATATGAAGTACCCTAAGGTTTGTATTTTTGGAATACCAAAACATCTATAAAGTTTATATGGAAGTTGGGAAGTGAATTATTCATGTTTTGGTTGAGATTGAGGGCTTAATGATGTGTGAATAAGGTAATGGATAGGTTTCTTTTTATATGTTAAAGGATGAAATCTATTGTAAATTTTTAAATTGATTTTTAAATAATAAATAAATTATATAATCTAAATGCCTCTAAAAGGATATGTTTGAAAATATAATATCATATGGGGTTTAAATACCATCCTAAAATAAATGTTTTTATATATTTATTTTGTCGTCTAAATCATATCTTTTACTTTAACCCCTTTGTGAACATATTAAATCATTAAATATTGAAACAAATTTTCACCCATAAAGTGTTATAATTATAATTATTAGGTAAATATTGACTCATATATGTAAATTGGATGATATTTGTTACTATATCTCAGTTCCCTTTCCCCATTTCTTGATTTCAATGATTCTTAAATGATTTAATAAAATATTATTTTCATAAACATTTTAAATAAAAATACATCATGAAAACAATTTTATTATTATCAGTATATAAATTTCCATTCATTCATAACAATTGTTTTTTCATATTTGAATTATAGTTGATATTTATAACTAAGAGTTTGACAAAATGTAACTCTCCTTAATTTGATTATTATATAGTTATTTTTCATGGAAAAGATCCCATTAAAAAATAAATTTCAAACCTAATGTGATACATGACTATATTATATCAAACAATAATAATCATGATGAGAAATTATGGGCTTAACACAATGATTTAAACAACATTTACTTGATTTACCATTTACCGATGTGATAAATTTTACCATGATTATTATTCCTAATTACAAACAACAAAATGGATGTATTTACATAATTTTAACCTCTTTATCAAAAACACGGAATAAAATTTATGATATTCAACACTTATAAGTGGAATAAATTAATTTTAACAATAAGCACACAAAATACGATCAAAATCACTATTTAGAAAACTACATTACTAAGTACACGCCACATTAAATTAAAATCCCATTATTAAAAAAAATAAAATTTAATGTTATTTTTTTTGAATAAATAATTTGATAATTACATTATAATAATTCTTCAAAATAAAATAATCGGATTTATTAAGATAAAAACACATTTTTCGCATAAGATAGTTTTTTTAAAAAACAATTTCTTTTCTTTCAAATAATATTTATTTTCATTTTTAATAAATTGATTAATAAAACATTTATTTTATATATATTTATAATATATAATATTAAAAATAAGTTAGTCATATTCATACCTAAAAATATCGTAGATAGGTTATAACAGTCATATTTAAATAATATTTTTTGTGATTTATTTATCCTCATTGTTGCATGTCGTATATGCTATCAAAAATAGTGTTGTTTTAAATATTCTATGTGTCAAATTCCCTCTTTAAAATTATTTCATCAATGAAATTTTAACTTATTCTTGATAATCAATAGTTTTATATTTTAAAATTATTTTATTCTAATTCTATATTGCAAAAAACATTTAACAAAACATCTTAATTAAAAGTATGAAAAAAAGTACCAAGTTGACAAGAAATCAATGTTTCCAAATTGGATAACATATGTGGGAAGTGAAAATAGGGACATTGAAGAGAAAAATAACACCAAAAGATTAATATAGGATGATTAGGAACATGTTTATGATAATGTTAATCACAAAAAACCACAAATCTGTGATGGGTTAAAAAATAATTGATTCATTGAGAAGGAATGTAAACATATATAATTTTTATTTCAAGGTCCTTTCTTAATTTCAATGTATTAATTTACTATCCAGATGAGGCACTTATGAAAATAGGCATACTTTATTTCTTCACATTTTATATGTATAATATCATTATTTTGTTGTTCTTCAATCAATTCCAACTTCATCTCTAATTTCATAGAATAAATATTCGAGATGATCATTTTATTAATGAAGTAGTAAAATATAATCTTAACTGATTATATGATATATAAATGAATAAAAATTTTTATCTATATTTTAATATTTACCAAAAATAAAAATGTTATCACATGTTATCCAATATAAGAATTTATCTCTAAAAAGAAAACAATAACACTGAAATTTCAACTTCATCCATTTAGTAAGTATTTATCCTTAAAATCGTTTCAAAATATGTCAAACTAAATTAAAAATCTAAATATTTTGAAAAATTGTAACTAAATGACTAAAATCAACTTAATATTAATCCACTGAACAATATAAAGTGACTCTTAATGTGAAAGACTAAATGTTTTAATACCAACGTCATTATATAATTACAATTCAAAAAAATATGATTAAAAAATTGAACTATATACTTATTTTTTAAATAAAATCACAGATAATAAAACATATTCCATGAATCTAAAATATAGTTTACTCCATAATAAATTACATAATAGTCAAATCTATAATATTTTCCACAGAACTTAATATAATATATCTTAATTTATCACTGTAAGTCATCTCTTTATATATTCAACATTGTACCCATATTAAGGGTTGTGTTTCCCTTATTCATGTATTATCAAAAAATATATCTATATTAGTAATAATTTTTTTATTATTAGTACCATTAAATATATGATTTCAAATCCTTAAATAAAAAACAATAAAATATAATCTCTACACATTTCATGATTCTTATAACCATTATATCTTCAAAATAATACCTCAAAACATAATTATTGAATCGAACTACATAACCACTATAATCAGTACACAATAGATATAGTTATAGAATATGGTTGACCTTGATCCCCAAACATTTTCTGAGGTATATTCCCTTTGTGTTTGAGAAATTCAATTTCATAGTTCCCATATAAAAAAGGTAAAAACACTAAACATTAGAGGAATCATTATTACCATTAAATTCAAGAGCATGATGTCCTGTCTCTCCAAAATTGATGAAAATATCAATTCCCTTCAATAATATACTAGGGAATCAATTGCTAAATATTATTTATGCTGGTAAAAAACTTTTTCCTTTCCCCCTTATACATTTTGTTTTATCTTCAATCTAGTTTCTCTTAATTTGAATTGAGGCCATAATACATAAAGAATTATTTACCTATCTTGATATCATTTTATACTATATCATCAAATGATGAGAATTTTTTTGATACTATTTCCCTTTAATGTATTGGGTTTAACCCCTTAAGAAATGATAGATCATGCAATTTTGATTACATATATAGTGCAAATCATTCCTCTATAATCATGTAAGGTTGGATTCATACATATCAACATTTTTTTTATTATTTTTTCCTTAGAATCAATAATTATCTATCCATAATCTATCATTGTTCATGAAGAATATATATATCCAAGAGAATTCCCTTAAAATCCACACATTTCATGCACACTATTCCCCCTCATATTTTGTGTTTTGAATCAATGCCTTCTTTTTATCGACATACCGTGATGGAAGATAAACTTCTCAGAAAACCATATACCTTTTATTACTACACAATACAAGAAATAACATCTTTATAGACCTTATTAATTTCTCACCAAAAATTTAATTCCTAGTTCCAATGAATGATAAAGTTTCTAAGACATGAAATATTCTACCATTGTTACACCAAAATGTATATTTCTTGGATAATCAATATGAATATGGTTATTAGTCATAACCCAAATTAATAATATTAAAAGTTTTATAATTTATTCATCTTCATTTACATCTACATCTTCGACATCATTATCATTCCTATGTGTGAAATCACTTAAATGATTTATAGAATTGAAATAAATCCCATTTATTCATCTAGTTTCCATTTTAAATTATAAAAAGCACATGATTAGATCATAACATTATGAAACATAATTTTTAATCCTGGAACTATAAAATCACATTACCTAAATTTTAAAAATTATTGATAGATTATATCTAAAGTATAGATGAGAATTATTTAAGAAAATTTTAAAATCATAAAAATATGATCAAATACTTATTAATATTTTATAGAGAAAACATGAATTATCCCAATAATATATCCTATGAGTGTAAAATAAACTTTGATGTAAAACCTGTTATCGTGTACCCGGTGATGATCATGTCAAAAACTAATACACCCTTTTTGGTGTGGTTAGCCTATTTTACCACTGTGCTAGAGTCACATCCAAATATAGTATCCAGACATGAAGGTATTCATAGTAAATAAACATAATATTCTCTATATAAAAACATTAGTATGCTATCTTATACATCAAATTACCCTAAAATACATTCATAGGGTTATGTTCTCTAATATTTGTTTTCCAAAATATAGCTCCCTTGGTTTCCACTAAACTTTCTATGATAATAGTTTTAATGACCTTGACCCTAGTAACATAGGGTTTGTGGTCACATTATTACATTGGTAGTGGATTTAATGAATTAGGTAATGAGGTACTAAATAAAATAAATTTTTCTGGTAAACTAGATACATACATGAATATCAAATTGTAATTGAAAAAATAAAATACAAGATAGTAATTTATTTTGGTGTACAGACCCCGAGCCTACTAACCTACATCTCATTTCAAACTTATTACATTGAGACACGATACAAAGTTTCAAATCCTAAAGGGAATAATGGCTTAGTAGTTTATGTAAACTAGATACAATGATAAAATTATCAATACAATTTTAATTTTGGAATAAAAAAGTTTTTTCTTTAGAATTGAACTATTCCTTATAGTGTATCCCTATATATCAATTAAAAAATAATTATTATTATCCTAGGGATAATAAAATATAAGAATAGTGTGTGCTCAGATACTCATAAAGGGCATGAGCTTAGAAGAAGATATCTTAAATAAATAATCATAGTAAATATTGAAAAAATATATAACTGAAATGTATTTCATTTAATAATTAAAATGAGTATAATAATTAAGAAATAAATTATTTTAAAATAAATCCATATAAATAATCACATTAGATTTAAATTTATCCATGGGAATTAATACTAATCACATAATAACATTAGAATCAATAATTGTTATCATAACTAGGTAATGCATAATCCGAGAAATAATAAATATACCTTCAAAGTCCTATAATAATAATTCTTACCAACTAGGCCTTGTGCAATGAAATTTTACAAAATGGGTAATCCAATATATAAATACCAAATCCAATTTTTCTCATAAGACCTACTGATACATTGAGAGGATATAAAATTCAGTGTCCTAACCATTATATAATATTTCTAATAAATTCTATATATGAAAGTAGTGATGAATAATCAATATAAACATTCATATTGAAAACTAACACACAAAATTTAAATACTTACAATACTAAAGAAAAATAATCTTAAACCATTAAGAGTAATATGGTTAATCGTAATAAACCATTAAATCCCCATAAAACATAAAAGAACCCATCTAGAGAAATAATTATAATGTTATGAATACAATATATCCCTAGTGGATAATATTTATAATAATGGGTTTCTGTTTTTGACGAATAGAAATACAAAAAAAATGGCCTGAAAATCTTTTTTCTGGAAAATGAAATTTTCACATTGAAAATATTTCTAAAATTAATTTTTAAAAAATGAAAATATTCATTGAAAACATTTTAAATAATATTTTTAACTTATATTATTCATGATAGTGGAAAATCCTTTTCTTTGTGTACACAATAAATCCAAGATTCTTTTTAGATTTTGGTAAAAGACTAATATGACTTGTTTTGAAATATCATTGATGATTCCATTGATTTTTTTTAAAAAAAATAGAAAAAAAAATCTAATAAAATATCATATTTAAATGGATTAAAACTTTTTTTAAAACTAATATATATATGGAAATGTATTATTGACAGAGGAGAGAAAATGTTAAATATTATTTTAAAAAGTCCCACAATTATTTTATGTACTATAGAATAAAAAATGGTATAATTACATGAAAAATATCATGAATAATCATTTATTAGGAAAGTATATTGATTTCAAGATATAAATATCAAACAATTGTCCCAAATGAAACTTAAACAAAAACAATCCCAAATAATAATGAGATCGTAAACTAAACCCTTAACACATTGGTATCTTTGGAATCATAAGCCCCATGAAATAAATAAAATCAAATAAAATAATAAATAACATGAATATAAATATATTAATGATATAAAATATCAAAAGTTTCAGTATATACACCACACAAAAGATTAAGGGGTGAATATGACAAACGTCTTGAAGATGTAAATTTCAAAGAGAAATCCTAACCACTTGTTTCACTTCCATAATATGTGTATGAATATCCCTTAAAATAAATATGGATTTATTAAAAATATTTTATTTAACAATACTAAAATTTATCCTACAAGATTTCATTTAATTGTAGTATTTTATCACTCTTTTAAAAGTAATTCATTGTTAGAATCATTGTTTTTAGGGATAATTGCATCATTTTTCATGTCTGTTTTGGTTTATTAAATTGGTAATTTTCATTTGATAATAGTTACATAATATTCTAAATGTAAAAAATTATATAAATATCATATATATACACATTATATATTATTTGATTTTAATCTATAGAAGTTAGAGATAGAGAATAGAATAAAGTGTTCATGGAGATGGTAGGTCCTACGTACACATGAATATTGATTCCATTTTTCTAAAAATATGGAATGAAAGTAAAATAATTATTAAAAAATATTAAAGTGAATATTTATTAGGTAATATATACAAATAATATTAGTAAAACAATATTTTTTACCATATATCTAAATTTAAAATGAAAAATATTTATAATTACTAGGTGGTGTCGATAATCCACACGTATGCCTATGAAAAGTTATTGTTTTATAATTGATTGTATTATAAGAATTGTGATATAATATTTTAGTAAGTATGGTTACATGGAAAATATCCCATATATTAATAAATTTTCATATCTACCACCTTTTATGAAAAGCATAAGTGAAAAATGAATCACATCGCTTCAAAAGGCGGTATTCCACTGTTCACCCGAGCGACATTATATTATCCCTCACTGAATGGAAAGTGAGAATTTAATTGTGATGTGATAATTATATCAGTATAATTATAGCATAAATAACTTATAAATATGTTAAATTTATCATTACATAGTGCCTTCAATGTTTTATTTATGGAAAATGAACTATACCAGTTCGTGAAGTGTTTGTTTGTCGTACGCATGATAGAAAGTTTTGATTTCCATTTGATGGAAGTGAAGATCTATCGTGGATGTTAAATTAACATAATAAAATATAAATATATTGGAAATAATAGATTTATTATTCTTTCATTCTTGGAAATGTTTATATGGAGTTAGAATAATATGTAAAATGAAAACGTATAGTAAAAACTTTACTTCTTCTTTGAGAAACCTCATTATGTTTAAACTAAACCCATTATAGAGGAGATTTATAATCTAAAAATACATCTAGGATGTGTAAATGGATTTATGAAAGGATTTTAGTAAGGTATTTTACAAAACAAATGGATTTGTTGTGTGAATAGTTGAAGAGTGTGGTGCAATTTTATAAGTAGGGAAGGGGACACACATGATATTTTGGAAAAGAATCAATCAAATCCATGTTTTTATCATGTAAATGCCTCCAAATGTGTAATTAGTGATCCAAAAAATATCATAGGGTTGTAATGTTAATGTAAAATGAGTTTTGGAAACTATTTATGTCATTTTAATCCTTATCTTTTAGGTTTAACCCCATGGGAAAAACAATTTTTACCTTAATCATAGTAATTCATTTTCATTTTTCTACAATTCATAATTGTCAAAAAACTAGAAAAAAATATTAGATAATATATATTATTCATTTTCAAAATATTGATTTAATTTTTCCAATTAAAATTTACAAAAATAGTGGAATCAAATTCAAAATTATACCCACAGACACGTTGGGAATGAGAGTTTCCAAAGATAAAATACGCATAACTATAAAATGTTTTTATAACAAAATACGACATAAAATTTATTTAAATGAACATAATTAGTTAAATTTAAAAAAAAATTATATTTTTTGCTTTAATAAATTCCAAATTAATTTCATACTCCATGAAATGAATATCCAAAATAATTTTTTGTGCTCTAATAAATTTAACAAATCAAAAAAACACTCGGTCATTCCTATTGTATCACTCTATTTTCAAGAATAATAATTGTTATAAAATGTTTTCCAAAGACACACAATATTTATCTTAGTCCATTAATAATTTATATTCCCTTAATAATTATCCAAAATATAACTCTCTAAACCCAAAGTCCATAACTGTTGAAGTGTAGTCACCAGACCGACATTATATTCCCCAAATAATATAAAGTGTCAATTATTTTCACTTTTCAGATATGTGAATAAGTTTACCACCAAAAATCCTTAATTAAAACATGAAATCCAAAAAAATATCGTGTTGTTCAATATATTCCATAGTTAAAAAAAATACAGTGGACGGAATCAAAGATAACATAAACCATAAAATCACTAACCAATTTCATGGTGACCAATACTATCAAATTAAATATCCTCATCATTTTTATTTAATCATATAGAACATATTAAGGGTTATACACCCTTTATAACATGTTTTCCAAAAATATAAAATTTCTAATGAATCGAATTTCTTGGTACTATTCAACATGTGATTTCAAATCCTTAAAAAAATACCATCGCACTGTAATACTTATAAGTCTCATGATTTTTATACCCAGAATATATTTAATAAAATAATTTTACTCTATATTTCATGGTTTATAATAAAAAAGCAATGTAATCATTCATCGTAGGCTATATTAATATCATAAGCTTAACCTTGATCGTTTAGCTTATTCTGAGGTATATTCTTTTGATATTAGGGTAATATGTTGGATTAGTTCTACATTTACAAATAGTTAATGCTATGTACTTTGAGGTATTCTCCCACACTCTTTCATTCAAATGCATGATGGAATTTTTATCCACACTTGATTAAAAAGTAATTTCACATTTAGGTATGTGTTAATATGATGAGATATTTTGGGAGACCAGTTATCTTCGATAGATTTTCCTAGTCCCATCAAAGAAATTGTTAATATTTCAGTTTATATTTTGTACATAGTCGGCATTATACCTTTCTATCCTTATAAAGTTGTTTTTATACTTAGAAAAGTGTCCATGTTATTTATTTATTATAATCAATAACAAAATATATATATTCGATCATATTTCATGGTAAATTTTTAATCCAATATATAATCCTTGAAATCTATTCAATCCATATTTTTTATTTCTTCACCATCCTTAGTGTTTTTAATCAATGACTACTATCAATCTGTATATCCTAAGAGACAATAAAGTACAATGAAAATAATTATCCCAATTAGTACTTCCCTTAGAGTAAAATAAATTATCTAAATAACTAATCCATTGATTAGATAAAAATAAAATTTTAGACTCATTGAACTATGGAGGTTGATGATACATGTAGTGGTATAACATGGTTACACCACATATTGTATAATCAAGAAGCTCCATACAAGAAATGTTATTATTTATAATCTGAGTCTATTTTCTCAATATGAACATAAATTTTCCAGTTCTAGCTATATCTCTAGCTCTAGATTAATTATCTATCCTAGGATACAAATCCCTACCTAGAGTCTGCGTATTGATATGGTTTCCATTCCTTATATTAGGTTCCTTTTATAAATAATTTCATACACTATATTCGACTATAACATTATGAAACACAATGTACAATCCTAAAACTAGCTATACATGTAATTATAATTGAAAAAAATGTGCGTATCTAACATTGCAATTATAAACACAATTTCTATAGAGATATCATTATTTTCAAATCCTTCAAAATGGGTTTTAATTAAAATGTGAATAATCTTATGAAGATACATTATGATAGTAAAACTAGGTGCCTATTAAGGCCTATTATCATTCACCTGGTGATGATTAGGTCAAGACCAATGTTGAGTTATTTTCACTTGGTGAATCAATTCTAGAAAAATATCAATTTGTAGTATCCAGAAATGGGTGTATTTCTAGAAAAAACCATAAAATATATATTAGAAAAATGTTAGGATGACCTAAAATACTTATCTTTAATGTATATAATTGGGTTCTGTTCTTTAATCTATGTGTTCCAAAATCTAGTTCACATGGATTCTAATAATATTTCTCTAATACCAACTATTGTGCCTCAGACCCCATTAATCCAGACTCATTTTATACTTTATTACTTTGGAATAAGATATAAGGAATAAAATCTAAAGTGACATAATAGTGAACTATTATTGGTAGACTAGATAAACATTTGAAGATATCATTACAATTGATATCATAAAATTCACAGTGTCTTCTTTTATAATACCATTACTCATCATAGTGTATCTCTGCTTATCAATAAAAATATACTTCCTAGTATCCTGGAGAGAATAAATTATAAGAAACTGGATGGGTTAGATACTCAGAAAGTGTAAGCATACAATAAAATCATTCATGAATAAATATTTGTAATCTATATGTTAAGGTAAATAACTATATAAATTCCATTTAATCAATAAAAATAGCATAATATGGAACAAATAAATTATGACCAAATAAATCCGTATAAATAATCACATGATCTTGAAACATATCCATGGATATTATTACAAATTGAATAATCACATAAACATCAATAATTATTTTGATAATTATTGAATGCATAATTCTGAACATCATAAACATACCATCATGGCCCCAAGGTAATAATTCTTACCATGAAGGAGTCATTCCATGTCATCTTACAAAAATCTTTAAGTCCTCATCCATATACCCAATAAAACTGGTCTCATGACTCCATCTGATGAATAAAGGGGATATTTAATTATGAGACTAACCTATCACCTAATTATTTTAAATAATACCTCATATTAAATAGAAGAAAAATAATTTACAAAAAAATCATATTTAAAAACATACCAGTGAAATTTAAATACGTTCCCTAATAAATAAACATAATAATAAATAATAGAGAGTAATATGGTGAATGGTAAGTAGTCTATGAATATAAATACAATATAAACATCATTAAAATTGTTTTTTAGGAAAATAATCATTTCAGCATGAAATAATTTCTAAAAAAAATTCTTGAAAAAATATTTGTTAAATATTTTCCTAAAAAAATCCGTAGAATAGTTGAAAAATAATTATTAAATAATAGAGTTATAATGAAGGAATTAAATTCCATTAATTATATATATATATATAGGTTTTAGGGGCACAATTATATTAAACACTCACACACCTCACAAAATGGACAGAAAGGTCAGCTATAGTCCACAATTAGAGATAATGCACCCAAAATTCCTTATTTACTAAGTAGATAGACCGAAGGGCCCTTGTGAAAGAAGACCATTAGATAGCCCAATGATCTAGTAATGGGCTCGAGGACCCAACGTAGCATCACACCTACATCATACTACCTGTGTCATGATTGCATCATTGCCTTCATGTATCATGCGTTATGCATGCATCACCGCCTGACTGCGAATAGTTTCTCCTCCTGGATTTTATCCTAGACCTGATTCTTGATTATGGTGAGCGTTCCCCACTATGGTAATCCCCTAACTACAAAATGTTTGTATGGGTAACACTTGTCTCTGAATGGGGGTCCCACCATGCATATATTTCACCGCTCATTTCCTAGCTAGGAAAATGAATTTGAATCACCAGGTGCATAAACTGCACAATGTCAGTGTTTGGAGGGACTCTATCCTGAGCCAATTCCCAGGGAGTGCGAGGGGTAGAACCAGTGGGTTCTACTTAGTTAACACCCTAGGTTCTTCATTCCAAATATGTTAAAATAATGATTCATTTCCTATTTTTGGTCAAATCCAAATGAGCATTGTTTAAAAATAAATGACATGAAGTTTACATTAAAAACATTATTTAAATATTCAAAATTAGAAAAATATATTTAATAAATCTTTTGGAAAAGGAAAAAAACATTTTTAAAAAACATTTTTAAAAATAATTTTTAGAAAACATGGATTTGGATAAAAATATATTTTCAACCGAAGAGAGAAATAAAGTCATTTAAAAAACACTCTCAAACATTTTATGTACCAAATAGTAGAAAAATTGTACTATTAATTGATAATGTTAATTATTAACATTATGAGATGAAAATATATTTGTTTTCCAGAAATAAATATCTCATAATTCTCCCAAGGGAGACATAAACATAAAAAATTCCTAATAATGATGAGATTGAGAAATAAATCCTTACCACATTGGTTACATTTGAATAATAAGCCACACTAAAGAAATTATATTAAAGGATACATTTAATACCATGAAAATAATTATATTCATGATATGAAATATAAAATGTGATAGTATATACACCATAAAATTGAATAAGTTGTGGATAGGGCATAAGTCCCATAGAAGCTAGAGTGAGATGAGAAACCCTTATCAAATGTTCAAATTGCTTCTTATGTGTATGAAAATATTGTATAATAAATTTATTTACATAAAAATACTAATATATATCATACCATATATGATTTAATTATTTCATTTCATCACTAATTTATTATATTTATTTTTTTAAAATCACTCCTTTGGGTGAAAATTGACACATTTAGCTTATATGATTTAGTTCATTAATTTTTGTCAATTTAATTTTATCATAGATACATAACTTAACATAAAATTAACCATGATATAAATATAATATATATTCATTATATATTTATATAGTGCAACATTCAAAAGTTATATCACTACTACAAAATGAGCCTTTAACAACACTAGAAAAAAGCATTGATAAAGTCAACCTTTATAAGTGCTAAAAGAGGTGCAGATAAAGGGAATATTTTATCCTCGTGAAAAATGCTCATAAAGGGTACCCTTAATTATATTTTTTAGACTGAAATAAGGTTAACCTACACCATCTATTTTTAGCATTTATTAAAGGTACCATTATCAATGCTTTATTGTCAGTACTGATAAAGGATACATTTTGTCAATACTTAAATATTAGGGTAGAAATAGGGAATCCTTTAGAAGAACTATTTTATCAATGATAGAGGTCCAGAATAAAATGAAATGATTAAATAAACATAGAAAAATATTAAAAATTTTATTAATTAAATAATTTTTATTAAAAATGAATAAATTGAATATATATATATACACCAATTTATATATTTTCTAAAAATATACACATATTTTATATTAAAAATATATATTTTTCAAATGAATAAAATGAAATGGTTAAAAAAATAAAAACCCAAAAAGATTAAATGAAGAAAAATATTAACCAATTTATTAATTAACTGATTATTGAAAAAAATGAATAAATTTTACATTGATATATGTAGATTTTAAATATTAATAAATAATATATGTAAAATTTACTTATATAAAATGAGTAAATTATAATAATTAAATAAATAAAATATTATTAGATTAAAAAATTATTTAAAAATTTATTAATGAAACTATATGTAATAAAAATTAATAAGAATAATATATATGTATATATTAATTATAAATAGTAATAAGTAATGTATATATAAAATATAAATATATAAAAAATAAATAAAATATTAACATTTTAATGTCTTATTCATACTTAATGTTCTCTGATTTTTCTATTTGAAATATATCAAACGTCGTGTGTAACATTGATTTCACATATATATTTTTAATTAATACATTTTTATATTCAACACACATACAAATAATTACTGAGTTAATGAAATATTATATAGAGACACATACACCTAATATATATATTATTTATTCAAATTTTAATACATTTTACAATTTCCATATAACATGATACATCTAATATATAATGTTTGTAATTGAAAAAATTTTATTTATCTACTTTAAATTTTAGATCAATTTTGTATTATTTATTCATTTTTAATATTTTTATTTTTATAATTTTGATCATTCTCTATTATTTGTTTATTTATATAATTATTTACTTTGTTTTAGTATTTTTAATATCTATTAATATTTCCTTCAATATATTTATTTTTATATATATATAAATATATATCCATATTTTAATTAATAATTTATATTTAATTTATAAAACATATCCATTTTTGAATATATTTTTAAAGAGTACTAATTTATAAAAATTTAATTTCACCCATTTTTAAAATTCAGGTATCTAAGATATTCCATTAATAATGTTAAAATAAATTTTTAACTAAATTTTAATAAATAAATATATTAATATATATTTACAATATTTATAAATTTATAAATTTATAATTATTATAAATACATAAATATTAGGTTTTAAAAATGTATTTTTATAAATATAAATAAATAATTATATATGTTTAAATAAATATATAATTATAATAAATTTATTAAAAAAATTTACATGGGGAGACTTGAATTTGAGGCCTCATCGAGATCCACAAGGGTAGATACCACTATGATATGCCCTAGGGGATATATATATAATTATATTTATATATAAGTATATAAATAAATTTTTAAAGTATTATTAATATATTTACAAAATACCTAATCGTCTATTTTGAATATTAGATAATTATAATTAATCTATTGAATCAATGAATATATATATATATTATATAATTATATAAATATATATTGATATAATTATATTATAAATTATAAAAAAAATATATAATGATATAAATATATTTATAATTATATATAAATTATCATAAATATATTTATAAATATATGTTTACTATCTCTATAAAATTATATATTTATCATTATAAATTAAAAAATAATTGTTATTAAAATTATTAATGTAATATAAAATAAATAATTATATATATAAATAGTTATGAAATTATTATAAAAAAATATATAATTATATAAATTTTTTGCAATTTTTTATTTATAATTATAATTATAAATACATTATCAGTTTTAAAGTATTAGCACTGATTAAAATAATTTTATCAGTGCTTATTTAGTGATGATAATGTTCATGCTTTACAATCACTGAAATGTTAGTGCTGATAAATATTCCTTTTTTCAGCACTATTAATTTAGAGGTGATAAAATGCCATTTTATCAGCTCTTTTTATAACTACTAAAAATATGTCCCCAATATATTTAAAATAATCCAAAATGGGACTCATTTATTCGATATTCTTAAGCTCTTGCGGAACTCCCCTACTACCGACGATACTCCTCTACATTCTCATAGATAATTCATGGCTATAATCCAATGGATGTTATTTTCTCCATTTCTTCACATGTTGTTTGCTTTTTTGGGTTTAATTTTTTTGGTTTTTTCACTGTTCCTAACCATGAAAAACCCTACACCAAATCTCTCCTCTCTCTCCCTCTTTCTCAATTACATAATCCAACACAACAACACCCCTACTCTGTAATCTCATTCCACCTTTATATGTTACAACTGTGAGAGACATATCCATCTACATTTGTAGTTAATTCTTTTTTTGAGGTTTCTATTATATTATTTCTGGTTACCTTTTATATAGCGAGGGTTGTCACTGTTTGAATCACGTTTACACAAAATTATATGAACATGATGGTGAAATTTTTTAACATTATTTAAGGTTAATTTTAGAGGGATTGTTATTCAACATGCATAATATAAAGTGAGTTCATGTGCATATTGTTTTGATGTGAATGGGTTAATCTAACTCAAAGAACTAAATTTTAAATTTTCTAGATTATATTGGTTAACATTATCAATATGTTATATATATATTCTTTAATAATTAATAATCGATTTTAATGTTCACTCATACAAAAATAAGCATAATTTTTTCTTTTTTTATTTGATCCAAACAAGTTGTGATGTATTGTCATGAAGATGTGTGTTTATAATTGATTGATAATTTCTAATTATTAGTATATTTACTAAAAAATATATTCACTAAATTATTACATTTTTGAGAGAAGATGATATACAATGTGTTAGTGAGATCCTCAAAATGGGATACCATTTATATCCATTATCAATGAATGGTTTCCAATAATTTCCAATTTCGTTAAAATTATAATTATTTAAATTAAGGTTTGATATTTTATAAATTAATAGTAAATAAATATTATGAATTTACATTATTTTACAATTATAAATTAAAACATGTCATATCACAAAACACCATATCATATTCGAGTAGAAAATTTCCCATAAACGGGGTCATCTATAGAAGATGTTATATATGAGTTTACATTTCTATGAAATCATTATATAAAAAAATTCCTCTACAAGAATGAATGGATTCTTGATTTAATGACATAATTTAAGAAATAATTTCTTAATTTTTTTTGTATGTAATATTATAATTAAATATCATTTTTATTAAACTTAAACATCTCAATAATGTCAATCTATTCATAACATGTCCTGAGTTGAATGATGATTTAACTCAACCCTTGTATCCATCAACCGACTTCTTAAGAATCGATGATCAATATATAGTGTTCATGTAGAGACCCAAAGCCTGACGTACATTGACATTACATTACATTTGCGGAATACTTAGTACAAAACAAAAACACACACACAAGGACCGTAATAGTTTAGTGTCTTTGGAAACTCGGAATATAATCTTCTAATCATGGTGAAAGATCTTCAAAATCTCCCATAAAGATCTTCCTTTTTTTTACCTAAAACCATTCATTATATCCTGGGGAAAAGAAAACATAAAAGGGTGAGCTCAAATGCTCAGTAAGGGTAAAAAAAAGAAATATCGATCACATCATATACATAAGCACATAACTTTTGGAAATCTTAACCTGCAAAAGAGATCATAATTTCATAACATGGGGTAAATCATGGCAGTGAAATGTAATCACAATAATCATAACTTAAAACATGAAACTTTGTGGAATTCACACATAATCATAGAGAATCATTTCCTGTTAGTCAAGACTCATTGCCAAGACTATCATAGTGGACAAAGTTCCTTTTCTGAATCGAGTAACCCTCGTTTCAGTCCTGTTTCACTGAACCAGTATAACCTACCATTCCATCCATGTCTATCTCATGAGATATAAAATATTTACCCAATGCATTGGAGGGAGATATAGGTCCCACCCATCTTATAATGAATCCTTTGTTATGTGTGCCACATAATCATAAATCATACATCATCGCATAACACATGTAATAAAAATGGGATTCTTGAAACATCATGACATCATAAAACAAATCATATAAGGTAAATGACTTCATAAAAATAATTCCCTCACAACATAATCAAATCAATGTAATAATAGGGATAAAAACATAACCCTTTATTATCTTAGATGGAAAATAATTTTGATAAAACACATGAACTCCATTCTTGAGGAAAATATCCTTTCTTCTTCAAAAACACTTTTCTATTCTTAACATGTCATACAATTATAAACTAAATGAAGTTGATCAAAAATAAACTTGAAAACTTGTAAAGGAATCTTCTTGGAAATAATGTTTTAAAAATCCATTCATGTCGTATAAGTTAAAAAAAATATTTTTCGTACTTTTGTCAGAAAAGTCAAAAAGTACCTCGTACGAAAAACGACAAAAGATTCCTTTCATATCTTTTAGTAAAAACTCACCTAAGGGTAAAATTGGATTTAAAAAATTGTAGGTGTATGGAAATAATATTACATATTCACGAAACATGGATGTGGATGATAAAATACACCCCAGTAAATACTAAATTATAAACAATCTCGGATAAAAATGAGATTGTGATATTTCCCTTACCTTAAGTCCGATTTTCTTAGTAAGTGTCCAAACCTCCTGTATAATTATTTAAATAATGTCATTAACTTATTACAGAATCATATTCATTGTTATGATATCATATATGGTTCACTTATGACTTTATATTACCCGTTATTTTGTAAATTCCATGTTAAAAAAGCGTTTTGGGTAAAATCATTTCATTTATCGTAGGTGTTTGGACTTGTTATTCTTGACATTATTATTACTTATATAATGATTTAAATACTTACAGAATATAAAACATGATTTATATATCATATATATTCAGTATATATATATATATAATAGATAGATAAATGAAATGAAACACACCGTTCATGGAGACGGTAGTCCGTACGTACGCATGAACGCTGTTTTCCTTTCCTTATTGTCTTGAATGGAAGTAAGTAGATGACATACATATATAAATAAATCCAGTAGCTTTATAATGTCATATATTTCATTATTATTTCTTATATATACTTTATAATCATTCTTAAATGGTTAACATGGAGAATGAATCTCATCGCGTCGTGGAGACGGTAGTCCGTACGTACGCACGAGCGATGATATCGTTCTCATGATCGTGAACTTGTGTTGAAGTGTATGTATACTATTTCAGTATCAATATCACTTTATAATAATCATATATAGTTACTCATTACACCATTATACCCATCCAATTAAGGTGGTGGCAGAAAATAGATTACACCACGGCGTGGAGACGGTATTCCGTACGTACGCATACGCGATGATTTCCTTTTTCCGAAGGATGGATAGAAGGTTAATTAGAGTTGTTTCATATTTATAATAATATATCAGTATGTAAGTAATACTGATGTTATTACTTTAACATGAAACAACTAAAGAAGAAGAAGTTGAAGAATAAAGAAATTGAAAAAGATCGGTAATGGATATTACCTCTTTTTGACGCGCCTTCACTTAACCTCCACTGAAATAACTATGGATGGTCTTTGTAGAATACCAGGAACTCTAGGATGATACTAGGGAAGTGGAGAAGGGATTTTGGCAGGGGTTGGACGATCTTGAAGGCTCAATGTTGTGTGAGGAAGAGAGGGAGGAGGTGCCCTTTTATAAGGGAGGAGAGGGGCACCTTAGGAATATCTCAAAATATTATTTTATATTAAAGTCAAAATCGGTTTATAATGGTTCCAAAGGGTCTTATTTCGAAGCTAAAGTGGGGATGGGTCGAAATCCTATCAAACAATAGGATTTAGACAAGTTTAGGTTATTATTTTAACCTTATCAATTAGATTTAACTTTAAGTTAAATAATTTAACTTTTACTGTGTCTTTTTGTTTTCTTACACTATATGGTTAATACACTTACTATAACATGCCAAACGAACCCCAAATTGTTTATTATTAATATATATATCCTTATATAAGTCATTTGGCCGAACCTTAGATTTTTTGGAATAAAATAACAATTAATAATATAATATTTGATTTAAAAACTATTTTGTGTCAATTTTGACACTATTTGATATATGATTTTTTTGAAAGTCATAACAGAATTATCTGTTCAAACCAAGTTGATTAAATCAACACTAATATATCATAGTAACCAAGAAAATTAGTGTAATTCATAAAAAGTCTTAAATTACATTTATTTTGGTATTTATAATATCAATTATGTCAATATTTCATTAATAAGATAATTACTGCATCATCTTTGTGTGATAAATAAATTTACTTATTTGATGTCTAAAAATTACAATTAAAATACCCTTATGTAGGAAATCTTTTTATATTTCTAATTAAATTTAAAATCGAATTTATCTTATGCATAACCCTATATTAAAAATGTTTTAGTAAATAAACTTTGATTTCAACTCTTTTAACTCTTCTTTGAATTAAATAATAATAAATGTCCTAATCTAATCCAACTGGGCCTAAATGATAATATTTTACACTTAAGGTTGTTTTTGGTCGTGATAAATTTGTCCAATAGGATTAGGACATGTGTTAGGGTAATATTAATATCATTTGTACCCTTAATTACCCTATTTACTTTTAACCGTGGTAAATAAAAGTAAAAAGTTACTATTCACCAAAAATTATTTTCATCTCATTGAACCAAATTTTACTTACTGACATCAACCGTGTCTCTCGGATTTTTTGAAATTCCATTCACAGAGGCGGTAAAATTATGTTTTATGAAAAATTCAGTTTTTTAACTACCACTTAGTAGTTTCACTATTCATCAAAAATTGATGTTTTTCAGAACAATGCCAAAATTTCATCCTAAGCTATATTTTATATTCCAAATTCAAAAATGAAGTCTATTTTTCCAAATTCATAACATAGAATTTGCATTAATTAATTTTATAATTAAATTCCACTGTTAAAACAAATAGCGTGATTTTAAGAAACAATATCTATCAAAAGATTGACACTTGTTTATGTCTGGTTTAAATGTGAAATTACATCCAATGACCAACATTGTTTTAAATTGTAAAAATATATTCTAAATATACTTTAAAACCACTCAAATTAATAATTTATCACTATTAAATATTTTGATTAAAAAAGTTGTTTTTAATTATAATTTAGTAATTTTCACTATTCATCAGAATATGAAAGTTATCCGAAAAGTACCAAAATTTCACCTTAGGCTAAATTTGATACTCCAAATCCAAAAATGAAGTCCATTTGGAGAGATAAAATTTCTAAAATTTTAAAATGTGGTTATTACTATTCATAATGGCTAGTTATAATAATATTTTAATAGCATATCGTTGTTTAGTGAAACTCGGTATTGCGTACTACACATGCTATCGAGGAAGGTCTTGATTGCGTGTATTGAAAGGCAAGTCAAGGATATCTGTTGTGCAAGCTTCTTTTGGTGTAGCATACAACACAAGACATTAATAAAATTAAAAAGAATATTTTTCATAAAATCTCGGGCTGTTACATTCTACCCCCCTTAAAATGAATTTCGCCCTCAAAATTCGTCGGGGTTATAAATGGTTTACTATTAGAAAGTTTCTTTAATAGAAACCCACATCGTAAAAAAAAAGAATACCAAAACATGGCTTTAAAAACTAATGTATGAAATGTAACGATTACCCAGATAAGCTAATCACTGGGTTTCCACATAGGTGAAAATATGGATATGGAAGAGAAATCTAACCATCATGTTCTGATGGAGAGTGGTAGAGAACATGGCTATTGAAAAGCCAACAATCACAAATCCATAAATTTGTGACGATCTAAGGTACCATCTGATTAATCATATATAAGAGTACTAGGACAACATTTTTGGTTTTCAAGATCGTTTCCCTAAAGTTGAAGAGTTTGAATTAGAATAAATACTTACTTTATTTTGGTACAATCTCACTGTTGTTCGTGCCTTAAACAATTTCCACTTCATCTCTTAAATAAATGAAGTTGAATTTGTTATTTGTGATGTGTTAGCAGATCATGTGATAGAATGACGGGTCATTCCATCTCTTTCAAACAAAAGGTTAGCAAAAGTTATAAGTCCATCTTATGGTTAATCGTATATGTTTCCAAAAATGAACTTATACTTCATAGATCATACCGCTTAATAAAATAAAACTATTTTCCACTAACCAGAGACTTCCTGTAGGCCAGTGGTAGGCGATAAAGGCCAGTCGCACTTCGATTGTGGGTTCGATTCCCACAGCCTTGTCCGATGCGATGGGATGTCGCCCGTCCTGCAGGTTGTCCTTTTTCTAAAACTATATTACTATAACATCCCATCAATAATATCGAAAAAACTTCTATCCTTAAACAATACTAACTTATGTCCAACATAATCCATTCCAATCTTTAGGCTTATCCATAATACTATAGTCCACTTCTCATAACATAGTGAAAACGATTACCAGAGATTTAATACCATCATTGATCCCCATATATCATAAGATATGTTTTGTTGGTCACATTCCAAACATTCAAAGTCCTTAATCATGTATTCTCTTGAATACTCATTGAACCATAGGGAAAACATGAATGCAGTTAAAAGTTAACACCTTCCACATACCAAAATCCTCAAAATTCTATATACTCAAACCATGATATCACTTAGTCCTTATATCAATCATGAGTTCATGAATACTGTTAAACATTTCGTTTTCTCGTTTTTCCTTCATTATCCGCATATCAAATTATTTCCAAAAATATCTCAATCACTTTGAATACCACATTAGACCAATACATAAATATTCCAATACGTTATGATACAACATTATTTTGGAATCCCATTACATAAACACTTAATCATTCCACCACATCGTTGTCATATTCAACATCGCCCATAGTGATCACATGTGACTTCCCTTTGTCCTTTGCCTTAAGCGGTTGCTCATGTCGATCATCACTAACCCTTGGATTAGGGCATTTATTAGCATAATGCCCCATTTCCTTGCACTTGAAGCATTGAAGTGTTGGTGGTGAGTTCTCTATAGTGTTTTCTTTATTCACATCATTAGAAACCCTTTTTCCATTACTTCGACACTCAGCTTCTCGATGACCTTCTTTTCCACACTTAAAACATTTTCTAGTCCCTTTAAGACAATCTCCACCATGTTTATTTCCACACTTTGTGCATAAGGAAACATTCATCTTCTTTTCACCATTATTTTGAGATTTCTCCTTGAACTCCATCTTTCGGTTCTTTTCAAAACCATGAGATGGATATGTAACACCAACTTCTATTTCTACCTTGATAGCACAACGCAAAATTTCATCATAGCTTCTGAAGTCTCTTATAGCTAATGCCCTTTGAAGACTTGGTTTTAAGCCACGGAAAAATTGATCAACTTTACTTTCAGGTTGGATGATAATGCCAGATGCATACCTTGCAAGTCTTGTAAAATTTTCTTCGTATATACCTACAGATTCACCATCCTTCTACTTCAGCTCAAGAAACTCCTTTTCCATCTTTGTTCGAAGAATATGAGGGAAGTACTTACTGAAAAACAAGTTCTTGAACTCGTCCCATTCGATGGACTCAATTTCATCTCTTGGCCTCGTATTCTTGATAAGATTCCACCATTGATCAGCATCACCTTCCAAACGATACACTGCTAATATGACTTTATCATGTTCAGAACATTAAAGAACTGAAAATATCTTTTCAGTAGTACTGATCCATTGTTCAGCAACAAGTGGATCGGAAGTCCCACTGAAAGAAGGTGGACGCTGCCTCATGAAGGACTCAATAGAATATTGTTCCCTTCTCTGCTCATTTGAAAGTCTAGAATGATTCATAGCTTGTGTAAGTATAGCAATAAGATTTTTCACTCCATCTCCCATAACATTTGTTTGTTCAGGAGGGCAATCATTTCATTGTCCATTGCATTGATCAACACGGTTCCTTCGGGTTCCAGCCATCGTCTAAAACCCAAAAAGAATAGTGTGAGAGGCAAAAATCATGCTAGGGAAAACAACATAATAAAGGGGGAGTACCTTCAATATCTAACATCATAGGTTTAATTCTATGATCGTTAGCGTAATTCTAGTACTATAACCTATACGTATACTTAACCTTAGGGACATCCCTAGACATACCTTAGAAATATCTCTAGGGATCTCACTAACGTTTTTGCATCCTAGTTTCCAAAGGTTGACTAAACATTTCCTCTGATACCAACTATAGATACCCGAAGCCTGACGTACATTAACATTACATTACATTTGCGGAATACCTAGAACAAAACAAAAACACACACACAAGGACCGTAATAGTTTAGTGTCTTTGGAAACTCGGAATATAATCTTCTAATCATGGTGAAACATCTTCAAAATCTCCCATAAAGATCTTCCTTTTTTTTACCTAAAACCATTCATTATATCCTGGGGAAAAGATAACATAAAAGGGTGAGCTCAAATGCTCAGTAAGGGTAAACAAAAGAAATATCGATCACATCATATACATAAGCACATAACTTTTGGAAATCTTAACCTGCAAAAGAGATCATAATTTCATAACATGGGGTAAATCATGGCAGTGAAATGTAATCACAATAATCATAACTTAAAACATGAAACTTTGTTGCATTCACACATAATCATAGAGAATCATTTCTTGTTAGTCAAGACTCATTGCCAAGACTATCTTAGTGGATAAAGTCCCTTTTCTGAATCGAGTAACCCTCGTTTCAGTCCTATTTCACTGAACCGGTATAACCTACCATTCCATCCATGTTTATCTCATGAGATATAAAATCTTTACCCAATGCATTGGAGGGAGATATAGGTCCCACCCATCTTATAATGAATCCTTTTTTATGTGTGCCACATAATCATAAATCATACATCATCGCATAACACATGTAATAAAAATGGAATTCTTGAAACATCATGACATCATAAAACAAATCATATAAGGTAAATGACTTCATAAAAATAATTCCCTCACAACATAATCAAATCAATGTAATAATAGGGATAAAAATATAACCCTTTATTATATTAGATGGAAAGTAATTTTGATAAAACACTTGAACTCCATTCTTGAGGAAAATATCCTTTCTTCTTAAAAAACACTTGTCTTTTCATAACATGTCATACAATTATAAACTAAAAGAAGTTGATCAAAAATAAACATGAAAACTTGTAAAGGAATCTTCTTGGAAATAATTTTTAAAAAATCCATTCATGCCTTATAAGTTAAAAAACATTCTTCGTACTTTTGTCAGAAAAGTCAAAAAGTACCTCGTACGAAAAACGACAAAAGATTCCTTTCATATCTTTTAGTAAATACTCACCTAAGGGTAAAATTGGATTTAAACAATTGTAGGAGGATGGAAATAATATTACATATTCAAGAAACATGGATGTGGATGATAAAATACACCCCAGTAAATACTAAAGTATAAGCAATCTCGGATAAAAATGAGATTGTGATATTTCCCTTACCTTAAGTCCGATTTGCTTCGTAAGTGTTTGAACCTCCTTTATAATGATTTAAATAATGTCATTAACTTATTACAGAATCATATTCATTGTTATGATATCATATATGGTCCACTTATGACTTTATATTACCCGTTATTTTGTAAATTCCATGTTAAAGAAGCGTTTTGGGTAAAATCGTTTCATTTATCGTAGGTGTTTGGACTTGTTATTCTTGACATTATTATTACTTATATAATGGTTTACATACTTACAGAATATAAACCATGATTTAAATATCATATATATTCAGTATATATATATATATAATAGATAGATAAATGAAATGAAACACACCGTTCATGGAGACGGTAGTCCGTACGTACGCATGAACGTTGTTTTCCTTTCCTTATTGTCTTGAATGGATGTAAGTAGATGACATAAATATATAAATAAATCCATTAGCTTTATAATGTCATATATTTCATTATTATTTCTTATATATACTTTATAATCATTCTTATATGGTTAACATGGAGAATGAATCTCATCGCGTCGTGGAGACGGTAGTCCGTACGTACGCACGACCGATGATATCGTTCTCATGATCGTGAACTTGTGTTTAAGTGTATGTATACTATTTCAGTATAAATATCAATTTATAATAATCATATATAGTTAATCATTACATCATTATACCCATCCAATTAAGGTGGTGGCAGAAAATAGATTACACCACGGCGTGGAGACGGTATTCCGTACGTACGCACGCGCGGTGATTTCCTTTTCCGTAGGATGGATAGAAGGTTAATTAGAGTTGTTTCATATTTATAATAACATATCAGTATGTAAGTAATACTGATGTTATTACTTTATCATGAAACAACAAATGAAGAAGAAGTTGAAGAAGAAATAAATTGAAAAAGATTGGTAATGGATATTACCTCTTTTTGTCGCGCCTTCACTTAACCTCCACTTAAAGAACTAAGGATGGTCATTGAAGAATACAAGGACCTCTAGGATGATACTAGGGAAGTGGATAAGGGATTTTGACAGGGTTTGGCAGAGCATGAAGGCTCAATGTTGTGTGAGGAAGAGAGGGAGGAGGTGCCCTTTTCTAAGGGAGGAGAGGGGCACCTTAGGAATATCTCAAAATATTATTTTATATTAAAGTCAAAATCGGTTTATAATGGTTCCAAAGGGTCTTATTTAGAAGCTAAAGTGGGGATGGATCGAAATCCTATCAACCAATAGGATTTAGACAAGTTTAGGTTATTATTTTAACCTTATCAATTAGATTTAACTTTAAGTTAAATAATTTAACTTTTACTGTGTCTTTTTGTTTTCTTACACTATATGGTTAATACACTTACTATAACATGCCAAAAGAACCCCAAATTGTTTATTATTAATATATATATCCTTATCTAAGTCATTTGGCCGAACCTTAGATTTTTAAGAATAAAATAACAATTTATAATATAATATTTGATTTAAAAACTATTTTGTATCAATTTTGACACTATTTGATATATGATTTTTTTGAAAGTCATAACAGAATTATATGTTAAAAAAAAGTTGATTAAATCAACACTAATATATTATAGTAACCTAGAAAATTAGTAGAATTCATAAAAAGTCTTAAATTACATTTATTTTGGTATTTATAATATCAATTATGTCAATATTTCATTAATAAGATAATTACTGCATCATCTTTGTGTCATAAATAAATTTACTTATGTGATGTCTAAAAATTACAATTAAAATACCCTTATGTAGGAAATCGTTTTATCTTTCTAATGAATCTTTACAATCGAATTTATCTTATGCATAACCCTATATTAAAAATGTTTTAGTAAATAAACTTTGATTTTAACTCTTTTAACTCTTCTTTGAATTAAATAATAATAAATGTCCTAATCTAATCCAAGTGGGCCTAAATGATAATATTTTACACTTAAGGTTGTTTTTGGTCGAGATAAACTTGTCCAATAGGATTAGGACATGTGTTAGGGTAATATTAATATCATTTTTACCCTTAATTACCCTATTTACTTTTAACTGTGGTAAATAAAAGTAAAAAGTTACTATTCACCAAAAATTATTTTCATCTCATTGAACCACATTTTACTTACTGACATCAACCGCGTCTCTCGGATTTTTTGAAATTCCATTCACAGAAGCTGTAAAATTATGTTTTATGAAAAATTCAGTTTTTTAACTACCACTTAGTAGTTTCACTATTCATCAAAAATTGATGTTTTTCAGAACAATACCAAAATTTCATCCTAAGCTATATTTCATATTCCGAATTAAAAAATGAAGTCTATTTTTCCAAATTCATAACATAGAAGTTGCATTAATTAATTTTATAATTAAATCCCACTGTTAAAACAAATAGCGTGTTTTTAAGAAACAATATCTATCAAAAGATTGACACTTGTTTATGTCTCGTTTAAATGTGAAATTACATCCAATGACCAACATTGTTTTAAATTGTAAAAATATATTCTAAATATACTTCAAAACCACTCAAATTAATAATTTATCACTATTAATTATTTTGATAAAAAAAGTTGTTTTTAATTATAATTTAGTAATTTTCACTATTCATCAGAATATGAATGTTATCCGAAAAGTACCAAAATTTCACCTTAGGCTAAATTCGATACTCTGAATCCAAAAATGAAGTCCATTTTGAGAGCTAAAATTTCTAAAATTTTAAAAGGTGGTTATTACTATTCATAACGGCTAGTTATAATAATATTTTAATAGCATATCGTTGTTTAGTGAAACTCGGTATTGCGTACTACACACGCTATCGAGGAAGGTCGTGATTGCGTGTATTGCAAGACAAGTCAAGGATGTCTGTTGTGCAAGCTCCTTTTGGTGTAGCGTACAACACAAGACATTAATAAAATTAAAAAGAATATTTTTCATAAAATCTCGGGCTGTTAGAGTTCAACAAGATCTGTGAAAAATGGTTTAAAAACCCAACTCACATGACATGTGAATCTATGTAAAATAGTACATAATAAAATACGATAAAAATAAATTCATACATGAACGAAAACAATAACAATTTGATAAATACTAGGTAAAAATAAAACCATATTTGAATAACCATCCTACTATTAATGAAACAATCTCCACAAGTCCCTGGTAGATATAATTTGATACTCGATCCATTACAATTAATAATCAATGCTTTCCTCATTCATCCAATGGAAACACCAGCTACAAGTGCACCATTATGCACAAGAATTGGTTAAGTAAATTAACTTGTTAGGGTTTCTTTGATGATTTTTAATGCCCTCGATCCTCATGAAAACCTTGTATCTCATTTTTATTTTATGAAAATGTTCATAATGTAGGGTAATTTAAATAAGAATTATAAACATAATATCCATATGAAAAAAAAATAAATTTTCATAAAAATAGCCATGGGTTTCACAAATTAGGTTTTTTAAGTGAGGATTCATTTTGATAAGATAACTATACAATATAATAAACTTCATGCATAAAAGGTTCTATAGATTCTGATTCATATGGAATCAATGTGGCCAACCAATTGAACCCAAAAATTTAATATTCATTACGTATCTTGGGGTCACAATGAGGTTGAATGTGATGATTGATATTGATTCATGTATCCATATACAACTAGTAAACCAGTAAATCATTTGGAAAGATATTAGAATATTGTTACAATATATTTTCTCTATTTTATTGAAAATCTATAAAATGAAATGTTGATTTAATTTTCGTTAGTTATTTCAGATTTGTATTTTTAGATGATTTTTGTTTGAAGTTGGTCTAAAGGGAAACTATAAAATACCATTTAGTGTTCTTAACTCTTCTTATGATGTTACATATTATGTATGGTGAGTGGAATGTAAAGCCCCACCCACTAGTTTGTTTTGAACGCATTATAGAGAAGGATATATGGAATTCCTTCCTCATTCTTCATAATTTGAAATCAGTTTGTTTTCATTTTATTGGATAATATATTATTTTAAATTATTTATTTTATCCAAATTCATTCAAAATAAAAAATATATGAAATTAAAAAAGAGTTCTGAAGAAAAATAACCTGAATGAAAACCAATGTTCCCTTATCGCAATTCAAGTATAAGGTAGAATTGATTAGAAAATAAATTGGAATGTATGTTAAATATAAAAATAAAATTTTAATTATGTTATATAAAACATCAAATGTTCCTTTTATTACATGTATATTGATTAAACAAAATCAGATGCCACATCCATCCAACATCACGTGTTATGGTAGGAGGATATTATAAAAAATGATGGTAAATTAGTTGATAAAAACACATAAATATTATAGGAAACATGTGTAAGCATGAAATAATTTTAATTCATTATTATTTATTATAATATTACAAAATAATTCTATATAGGTTAATATTTTTCATATGGTGTAGAGATAGGAATCGAAAATGGTCGTAAAAGAAGACAAGATACTTTTAGTAGCTTTGATACAGCCTTAAAAATATCTTCACGTTTAAGGATTAGGTTTTAGAGTATCTCCACATACATATTTTAGGAAGACAAAACAACACAAAGATATACATAATATGATTATATGATTTCATACAGAAATAGACTCTCTGTAAGATATTATTGTTCGGTCTGGTTTGGAAGACAAATATATGATAAAGGGTCAAAGTGAATCTACGGTGGAGTAAAGATCCGCATATGAACCAACCGATCCAATTAACTTTGATGATAATTATCCCCCCAACGACATATCTTACCTATGGTAATCAACTTTTTTATTACTCTTTCTCCTAAATTTAAATCAAACAACTTTCAATAACATTATATTACTAAAATATTGTTGTGTTCGTTGTATCTGACTTATATCTTTCAAAATCATAATTCTGCCGTGTTGTGATGGGTACACTGTATAATATACTAGGAGACAATAAACACAATAATGACCTCCCAATAGATGACAGGAGAGTGGTGATTTAGGTCTCTCATGATCTGACTACATGGTTACATGTTCCACTAAATGGAACAGATATTACAATGGTCAAATATTCTATTGGAGCTTTCATAAAGTGACATGATTATTATTATAAAGATACATGTGGTAAGTATTTAATAATTTATTTCATATGAGAAATTGTTTTCAATTGATTATAAATGTTTTGGAGTAAGTTGGGATTTTAAAGATGGATAATGTAGTAGAGAAATAAAAGGTCGATTCAATTAAATCCCGTGAATCAGCTAACATAAAAAAACCTTCTGAGAGTACCTTCTCCACGCTAGTTCCAAAGAAACATGTATTATAATTAAAATATCATATAAATACCATGCTTAAAAAAATCTATGTATTACATTGAATATGAAAAATAAATAAATGTATGTTCCTTTGTATATGGAATTGGTATCGACACTGTAAATGAGATTCTCAAGAATGAATTGATGGGTATCTCAATTGTGAATAAATACATAAGGAATGTTTTCATAATATGTCTATCCAAATAGTGAGATAATATTTTTATTATAGTTAGTAACTATTATTATTTTCTATCGGTTTTTATATAAAAACTATATGAATTTAAGTTCATGAGAAGCATGATTTTGATAAATTAATCCATATAAAGTTTTTATAGTATATTGTACTTTGGATGATGAAAACATTAAAAAGAAAAATATGAGTTACTTGAAATGTTTAATGAAAACATAGCAGAATATAAACTCTTTTTATACATATAATGAAAAGGTAAAACTCTACGATATAGTCATACAAAATATATTTTTATATCTTTCATTACATAATTTATTTTGGGAACACTGGATGCTGATCACAGTCAATATGGACACCCCAAATATTTATTTTTTGGGTCTAATACATGGATATCAAACTAAACTACTACACATAATGCGTGTTGTGAAATATCAACACACTAAAATCAAAATTTTATTAATAACTTCTAATTATATTATTCATTCAATGTTTTAAAAACAATTTTCGTCTGATGCCGAGGTAGCTAAATATATTCTAGGTCATAGCATGATGTGTTTGTCTGAAAGGATAAATCCTATAAATTACTAAAATGGAATCAAATTAATTTAAATTTAGAAATATTTTTCAATCCAAATAATTCAAAACAATTTACTTATTTAGTTTAGTGTTTTTTGTTCAATTTAAGAAATAAGATAATGGAATTTATTGAAGATAATATGTTTTCAAATTTATGAGATAGATCATAAATCATAAAATGACCAACATCCCCCAATAGATAATTTATTAAGGTAAAGAAATTTTTTTAAATATATTTCATAATAATTTTTTTTGAATATATTTTCTCTGTACTATCAATAATTTTGACAACCTATATACTAAAAAGAATAAATAAATTTTTGTAGAGACAAGTGGGTATCATAATTATTGTCATAATTTTTGTCGATAACCAATTTAGTTTGTTACCAACTATGTTTGTGATCTATTACTATTTATGACCTTTGAAATATATTTTTTGATTGATGGATTAGTGATAGAATTAATATATATCATTTTTATCTCATCCGCGAGTAGAATTATAATGGGGGAAATAAAATTTTTTAGAAGTGTTGACCATAAGAAAATAAAATATTTGGGCAATGGAGGAGAAAGAGGTAGAGGTAGAGGTAAAAGCGGATGCAGAGGCAAATGTGGAGGTGAAGGTGCATTTAGAGACCAATGCAGAAGAGGAGAAAGAGGTTGGAAACTCATGCATATAACGAGGTCTAGGATGATGGAAGGTTCTAGATTACAAACCATAACTTTTTTTTTGAAATGATGTAGAATTAGGATTGTACCAATATTTTGTTAGAGAATAATTGATGAAATGTGAAAAAAACACATGTCACTTAAGATATGAGCCATAGTGAAATTATTTTAATTGGATTATTGAAATAATGTTTTCACCACTTCATTAAGTAATTTTATATATTACAGTAATCCTAATATAATATCATTATATTTTGGATGTTTTAATTTTTACACTATTTTTATTAATGAAACATATATACAACCCCCAATTAATAATCATATATATAATACAACACAAATGATTGAATAAATATGTGTGTAATAAACCACTGATGTAAGAGTTTTTATTAGAGAAATATTGGAGGAAAACTAGCATTGTTATATACTATTAATCAAGGAGGAACATTTTCAAATTGTTTGTTATAAGATTAAAATTGACATTCTAATAAAAAAAATTCAATAACTAAAAATTTTGAAAACATTATAATATTGTCATGGTAATTTAAGAAAAATATTTTTAATTCATCGGTGACTTTTAGGAATCAGTCACATATCAAACCCACACATGATGCAATCTGTATGACTTAAAATAAATGCTTTTTATTTATAATGAAATTTTTGTTAAAAAGAGTGGAATAATAAAAACCAAATATTCCCATTCATATAATTTTGATAATATGTGAAAATGATACATATGTAATTTGAGATGGGTCAGAATTAGTCTCACCTCCATCCGACACACAGTGTGACTAGTATAACTTCATGTGAAAATTTTTATTCAAAATTGAGATAAATTATAGTGGAAAAAACAAGTGACATACTCAAAATTAATGAAAAATGAAACTTTATTATTTTGGTAACTTATAAAAATGATTCATAAGTTCCTTTTATGTGTAAAAATTAGCCACAGCTCAATTTGAGTCACGGTGTGGCTGGTATGGTTTGAAGTGTCAGTTTTAAAAAAATGACATTTTAATACAAAAAAATGCCAGTCAGGAAAAACTAGAAAACATGCTCAGACTGTCTTAATAATTTAGATAAATTAATAATAATTCATTATTGATGTGTAGGATTTAGTCACTTTTCAATCACACACTTGATTCAACAAGTATGACTAAATGTGCAGGCTTCAAGTTTAAAATGAAATTTCTTTGAAAAATAAAATTAGAATACTCCAAACAATGGAAAAACATTCAGATTTTTTTTGAAAATATAGGAAAATGTTTAATATGTAATTTGAGACATTTTGGAATCATCTTCACCTACATATGTCCCATGATGTCTCTAGTATAATTCAATATGAATCTTTTTATTCAAAATTGTCATTAATTTTAATGAAAAAAAAAACAAATATATTCAAAAATATGAAAATGCATTCTGATTTTATTGATACTTTAGGAAAACGGTACAGAAGTCATTTTTTCCATGTAGGAATCAATCTCAACTCATGGTGTGATCGTTATAACTCAATATGTCCATTGGGAGGTTAAAATTGACATTTTAATACAAGAATTATTCAACAAATTAAAATAGAGAAAAAAAACCTAGATAGTATTGATCATTTAGGAAAATAACTCATAATTCATTTGTGTAATTTAATAATTAAACTCTTGTAAAATCCACACATGTTGCAACATGTATAGAAAAAATAGTTGGTCTCCAGTTTAAAATAAAATATTAGTAACCAAGAAAAGTGGCGTATTCCAAATCGATGAAACTATTTCAAAATAATATTATTCTTTAGGAAAAAGATCCATATTTTATTTTAGAGGTTTCAAATTCATCCACACCTTAATCTGACACATGTTGTGACAAGTATGACTTAGAGTGCATCTTTTTATTTCAAATTGGCAATACTTTTATTGAAGAAAACTGACTTACTCAAAATTAAGAAAATGCATTCTAATTATTTAGGTAATTTATTGAAATAATTCAGAAGTCATTTTTACAATGATGGAATCGGCCCCACCTCAATACGACTCATTTGTGACCAGTATGGCTCAAAGTTCCAATTATTAGTTTAAAATTTATAATTTACTACAAAAAATCCCACTCCCAGAAAACTGAGAAGAAACAATTGGATTGTATTTATTATTATGGAAAATGATTCATAATTAATTGGTGAAATTTAGTAATTATTATCTTTTCAAAACCCCACATGATTCAACATATATGGAAAAAGTGCAATTTTCTTGTTTAAAATGGTATTTTATTAAAACATAAATGTAAAACTCTAAAAATTGAGGAAACACATTTTTATTTTTTTGATACATTAGGAAAATGTTTCATAAGACATTTGAGATGCTTTCGATTCCTACATACCATAATCAAACACATAGTGTGATGATTATAACACCAAGTGATTTTTTTTCAAAATTGACATTAATTTTAGTGGAAAAACTACTGATATATTCAAAACTATGAAAATTCATTCATATTTCTTTGATACATTAGGAAAATAATCCATAAATCAATTCTATAATGAATAAATCATTCATACCTCATTTTAGCTAGCGGTGTGATCGATATGACTCAAAGTATTTGTTATTAGATTAAAATTGACATTATAATACAATAAAATGTCACAAACTGAAATATTAGAAAACATACTAGGATTGTATCCATAATTTTGGACAATGATTAATAATTAATTTCTTATGTGTATGAATTATTCTCTTCTCAGACCCACACATGATGAAACTTGAATGAAAAAACGTGCTTGTTTCAAGTTTGAAATGACATTTTAGTAAAAATGAAAGTGGTTTTCTTAAAAGCACATAAACGCATTTGGATTATTGTAATACATTAAGAAAATGATATGTATGTTCCTTGAGACATGTGAAAATCAAACTCACCTCAAAATGACTCAAAGTGTGACCGGTATGACTCTAGGTTCATCTTTTTTATTCAAAATTGACATTAATTTTAGTAAAGAAAAAAACTAACATACTTAGAAATTGGAAAACACACTCATATTGTTTGGTTAATTTACGATAATTATATATAATTCATTTCTAATGTGAAAGAATAATCCTCACATCAATTCGACTCAAGGTGACTTTAAGTGCACCTTTTTAGTTAAAATTGACATTAGTTTTAGTCAAAAATTAAAATACCCTATAATATATTTTCCCTTGTTTCTAGTTTGGAAATTTTATATACATTAAAATATGTATTTTTATCAAATTGTTTTAATTTTTTGGTTGTTTTTGGTTCTATTTTTGGTGATGTAGTTTTTTGCACAACGCACTTCATGCCCTGTTTCTGGTGCTGAAGTGCCTTGTAACATCACACTATTGTATTTCCCTTTATTAGTGCTTTTAGTAGCATTGATAAATGGGCTTTTTATCAGTGCTTTCAAAAGTGGTTATTAGGGGAATATTTATCATCACGTTTTTAATCACTAATAAAAGAATCCTCTATAAATTCTAATGAAATGCAATGAAAAATGGTGTCTTTTACTAGTTATTTGAAAATAAATAATAATAATGTCATTTTTTAGCACTTTTTATTATGCTGATAAATCACCCAATTATCAAAAATATTCTAGAAATGATAAAATCCCTGGAATTTTTACCATGCTACAGTTTTCATTACATTAGTAGCACTGATAAAGGCCTATTCTTGTGCTGTTAAAGGCCTCTTTTGTATAGTTTATACCATTCAAACTGAAAATAATCCATGCATATTCATGAATGATAAATAAATGTTTATTGAAGATTGAAATGAAATATAATTAAATATTAATTTACATATATGAAAAAAATTATTATGTTATATATAGCATTTGTATTAATAAAAACCATCTTTATTACAATCCATGTAAAACTAGAATGGTTTTTTTATATCACTATGTGAAGGAGGAAGTCCACACGTACGCATGAGCAATGTTATTTTTTTAAAATAGATTCGAATTAAAAAACTTATATGTTATATTATATTCATATAAATATTTTTTGATCATAATTATCATATAAATAAATTAAATTTTATTGTTACTACCCTCCATTTAATGCGTTATAAAAAAATAATCACATCACTTCGTGAGAAAGTAGTCTGTTGTACACGTGAGTGATACTGTCATATCCCTTAATGAATGAAAACTAAGAAGTTATAGGTGATATGTTATGTTAATAAGTGTAATAATTTCTTAAATATCACAAAAAATTGTGAAATCAATCAGTACATTAATCCATAAAAGTTGGTAATGGAAAACAAACTACATCGGTTCCTGAGCTGGTATTCTGTTGTACAAACAGTCAACTAATTTGTTTTCCATTTGATGGATCTTTAGATAGATATAGGTTTTTCCATTAAAATAATAACTTCTTATAATATATTATATACTTAAGTTATTATTTGGTAAGATGTGTAAATGATTATATGGAGACAGAAAAAGAAGTAAAATGTCAAAGAATGGATAAAAAACTTTACTCTTCTGTGAGAAAATTAATTAGGTTTAACAAAAATCATTCATATATTGTCTTTCCAATATATGCAATTTATCTAGAATTTGGGTAATGATGTAATGATACTATTTTTATAGGTATTGGTTTACCCAAAGGTCTTTGAGGGTATAAATAATATATGACAAGGGTCAGCCTTTTATATGATTTCAAGATGACACACTAGATATTTCTGAAAAAAAACAAATTGCATCAAGACTTTTATCATTCCATGTGCTAAAAAATATGAAATTATTGATTAATTGAGATTATAGGGCTGAAATATGTCCATACAACTCTTATTGTGGATGTTTTAAAGTCATTTTTACCCTTAATTTGTAGTTATCCCCGCAATAAACCAATTTTTAACTTCATCATGATAAATAATTTTAACCATTTTTTCTATTATAAATTGCAAAAAAGTATGTTGAATATTTTAGATAATAAAAATTAATATGATTACAAATATACAATCCATTATTCCAAATTCTATTAGAAAAAGGTGGAATAATAAAATTCATAATTGTACCCATAAACATTACAAAAAAGAGGGTTTCCCAAGAGAAAATTTGTATATGTTTCGAATGTTTTATTATAAAAATTTAATATAAAATTTATTTTAATGAAATAAATTTTATAAATTATAATATATGTGAAATATTTCACTTTAAAAGAAATTTAAAATAATTTGTAACTTTATCAATAATTTAAATGACAATTTAATTTTCAAATAAAAATCATTATTTTTCACTATTTATCAAAAAAATAATCTTCTCTAATAATTATGATATATTCCCCCAAATATAATTTTAATATGAATACTTTAAAACTTATTTTTCTTTCTTCATATAAATCTTAAGGAAGTTTTAAAAATTAATTTAAAATTATGTACAAAGTGTGACTAATCTAATTGTTTGAAAAATAACATATTTCCCAAAAACATTTCCCATTCAAATTGTTATTATTTTATTTCTCATAAAAATATTGCTATTTAAATAATTTTATAATTTTTAAACCCATCTAATTCACCTAATTTACTTATTCTTATCCATATCCACTAGCTCAACGTCTAGTTTATAATGTTCATGTATTGAGAATAATTTTTTAATTGAGGGTTGTGTTTCATTTAATCATTGTTTTATATGTATGGAAAACTATCAAAGAGATTGAATTTATTTAAAACGTAATATATAATAAACTCTAAGGGTTTTATATTTTCTTTCGTTCTTTCTGTCCCATGTTATACACGCTATCAACCATGTTGATAATGTTATAAAATGTTAGGGTTCTACCATGGGAGCACTATTTTTTATTTTAGAATATCCCTGTATATAAATCATAAAACACATCTTAAAATCCTAGGGAAAGGAATCATAAGAAATGGGTGATCTCAGATACTAAATAATGGTGTGCGTAATGTGAATTATATCATGAATAAACAAGGAAGATTCAGTATGGAACCGTAAATACCAAAAGACACATGAAATTTAATCTATAACATGGGCATGATGAATATTATGGGAGAAATAAATGATTATAAATTACATTCATATAAAAAGTCACATAAACCTCAAACATATCCATGGATATCAAAACTAAACAAGTAATCAGATATAAATTGATAACTAATCACATAATGGGGAAATGTAATATTTTTTACATCATAAACATACCATTAAGCCATTGTTCGATGAAATCTTATATAAATGTATAAGGAATCGTACAAAAACAAAATATCGTTTGTTTCATGGGGCCAAATGATGCATCAATAGTCTATAGTAGGATTCACACATCACATACTACGTCCAATGTAATCCAAATATCAAAGGGGGAAAAAAAATCAGCATAAAAATTTGTTTTGGAAAACTAGAATATGAAATTTTAATACTTTCCCCAATCAATAAACAAAATAATAAATGATCCAAAGTCATATGATCAATGGTATAGAAGTCATTCATCCCTAGTCAAACAAAAAAAACTATCCATTTAAATAATAAGGATTGTATCATTATAACATATCCTTGGTGAAGCATAAGTTAAAAAATGTTTTTGTCGATGATGAATATAAATACCATAAAAATGTCATAAAAACATTCTTGAATGAAATATATTTTTCACTTTGAAAATATCATTCCAATACTAAAAATTTATAAAATATCTTGAAAAACATTTCATTTAAAATAATATTGGAAACTTATAAATGATTCTTCAAATAATGATTTTCCATGATGAGGGATAATTCCATACATTCTATATATGTTGAAAAAATATTTCTTTCACACTATTTTAAAATAGAGAAAAAGTACCACATTTCAAAAAGAAAAAGAATATTTCATTCAAGATATTTTTTGAAAAAGAAAACATGGGTTAAATGTGTTAAATAAAGCATTAAAATAATGTTGAAAACAGTCGTGAAAATATTTTTTTAGAAAAAATTTATATGGAAGAAAAAGGATTTTCAACCGAAGAGTGAAATAATGTCACCTTTTCTTAGAAACTTTTTTACAATCATTTTATATAACAAAGATAGGAAATTTTTAATACAACATGAAATGTTTGTGAATTATAGTAGGAGGTTTTTTTTATTTTTGTAGGACAATGTCATCCAAAAATCCCCCAAGTGAGAGTTAGACATAAAATCCCTGAATAATGGTGAGATTATTAAATAAACCATTAACTCACGTTTGATTTTATTTATACATGTATACACCTCTTTTATAAAAAATATATATTTATTATATCAATATTAAATAACCATAATTATATACAACAGACCATATATTATTTACATATATATGTTTATCACCTATTTATTAACTATTATTTACTAAAAAACTAGTCTCAGTGAAATCTACTTCGTTTTTTATGTATGTTTTGGTTTTATAGTTTCGGTCCATATATATTGATCATGGATTAACTATTTCAAGAGTTTTAAAAATTATATTGAAATATAATATATTAATTATATACATATTTATATTTATCCATTAATTTTATTGAAAGAAAAATGAATTACCCCATTCATTGAGAGGGTATGTCGTACCTACGCATGAATTCTATTTTGATTTTTTGACGGATAGAAAAAATGTAAATAATAATTCACCTTTATATAATAATTATTTTATATCATATATATTATATATATTCATTAAATCTTTCCATATTACCATCAAAGTAAAATGGAAATGAAAAAAATACACATCGCTTTGTAGAAGTGGTATTCTACATAAATGCAAGAGAAAATTTTTCCAATTCTAATGGATTGGAAGGTAAGATGATATATATGATATTATAATTATAGAATAATGATTATTTAGTAAATATAATATTTAAATATTAAACATACTATAACACCCTTCCATAAAATATGGCGAGGAAATAAGAATTATATCTCTACATGGAGATGGTAAGCCATACATATGCATGATCCATACTTTCAAAAACTATTTTATGGAAATTTATAGATAATGGCCGATTCATAGTAACAAAATTTATATATAATTTTGTTATTAAAGTATGTTTTTATTAAAATATGTTATATTTGGAGGAGCTAAAAGGAGATGTAAAAAATTAATTTGATCGATTAAGGTGGTTACCTCTTCATTGAAAGAACCACTTTAAGTCTCCTCTTAAGGGCTTTATGGTTGATATTTGGTGATTAAAACCATTTATTGAATGTTTATATTTTATTTTTGAAGTGAAATTGGAATTTTTGGTTGAATTCGATGGGTAATGTTTATGTAAATAATAGAAAACATTCGTTCCATTTTATAAGTGATGGGAGGGACACACATGGAATTTCATAAACGATTTAAATATGATAAATAAATTTTAAAAAAATACCTCCAAAAAGACAGGTATTCAAAGCCAATACATTTTTGAATTTAATACCATAAAAAAATTTAGACTTGTTTATTTGGGTTTTTAAACCTTACCTTTTAGTTTAACACCATGCCTAAAATTTTGAAGACCTTAATTTGTAATAATTTTTTTTGATAATCACCTTTTTAATTAGGTTGAAGGGTAACTCTTACATAGACTGTAAAGCAACATGAACAAAAACCAATACATTTCCATTGAATCCCCATGGAATAGACACCCAAAAAAATCCCACCCTGTTGTTTATTTTATTTTTTTCTCTAAACCATCTAATTTGCAATGCGGCTTGGTAAAGAAATTCCCCATGTAAGACTGCATGGGGCCTGATACCAATGTATGACCCATAACCTCTCATTATAATAATATGATTTTAATTATTGGTGGTTTTTTCATGCTCTTTACCTCATCTTGGACTGCACCTAAATATCTGAACCCTTTTTTCCATCACTTCCATTGAAGCTGATGTCACCATCCGAGAGTCACCACCTCCATCATTTCATCCACTATCTAATTGAGAGAAATGATATTGTATGAACTGTCACCCATGAAGTTCTTCCACTCTTGTCGCATTACTTCCAAAAAAATCCTATGTGATCCCTCTATTGATTATATCAACCGAGGTCAACCCCACTATCATTGGTCGAAGACCATCTCGAGGGACACCCCGAGCCTAAGCCCACCACCATCACCCAAAATACCAGAAACCCACTAACGAAGCCACCAACACGTGATTCACCTTCCACTCTTTTAGAGTATTGATATACCAAAACAAAGAATAATTCTCCCCTAAGATATTCATTTCATCCGGGACTTGACCCAAGTTTTTGGATACATGATTAGATATTTGTTATTATGAATAGGCTACAACCACAATGACTCTTAGTTAACTTATTATAAAATTAAACACGGTGACATATTTTTCACTCTTAAAGGGATTTAATTTTACATTAATGTTCATTATAGAATCATATAAGGAAAAAAGATGATGTTTTAGATTATATATTATCCCCCTTTTCATCCTTAAAAATGTTAATTTTTTAGTACATCAATAAAATGTTAATTTGAAAAAATTATCATTAATTTCATTAGTAACACTATAAATTTAATTTTAACTAAATTAAATAAAGTATTTTTTTTACTTCTAATCTAACCCTCTATCAAAAAATTAATATTTTAAAATGGGGTGTATTTTTTTGGAAACACTACAATTGACTCTAATTATATTACTCATAATATTTTTTGATCATTTATTTTATTTTTCAAATGACGGAACAAATACTATATTAGTGGTGTTCAAGAACTTAATGAAATTATTTAAAAATGAAAACTTGGAAATAAATAACCATCATGAATTTAATTTCATTATGCTCAAAATTGAATTTTATAGTCTTCAATAAGTTACATTTTTCCATATGTGAACATATAAGAGATATTTAAAACAAAGAGATTTAAACTTTTTAACATCTTTTTGTTTAGATATTATAAATTTTATTTAATAGAAAATAATGCTTTTAAGAAATAAATTTAGAGCCTAAGGTAATAAGGATCAAATTATCTTCATCAAATAAGAAATAGTTTTAAAAATTATTTCCTTGTCACTTTGTTTTAACATATATTAAAACACTTTATCCTTTATTGAGGTGATAAATATTACAGTTATTACTCTTCCTAATGCATAAATATAAAATTCAGCTATTTTACAAAAAGTTCACCTCCTAATTGTAAAGATTGAATATATTTTATAAAATTCAATACCCTTAGGTGGTAGAGATTAATTTTACAAATAAGCCTATAAAACGTGTTAAAAACAAATTTCTTGAAAACGAAAATGTTATGAATTGAAATTAGTTTATTCATCTCTGATGTTTACAAAAATATTAAACTAATGAAATTTTATTTACTGGATATATAAAATATAAATTTTGTCAAATTTATTCACAAATAGTGATTAATTAAATTTTTTATGATACATATACATTGCATGAATAAAAAATTGTTTTATCAAAATACATTTTTTTAATTTAAAATTATTTTTATATTCATTTTATTCTACTGATAACTAATTAATTAATTTATACATGTGTAAACCATATAAATTTCATAATTAAATTATTTATATTTAAACCCCTTAATTTAATGTCTATGTTATAATGCTTATATTGAAATAAAAATATTTCATCATTTTCTAAGCATGGTGTTGTGTGTTGTATACATAATCAAGCATCATTATATTTTAAAATTTCATGATTTTATTCTAAAAATACCATTGGGAAGAATAAACTAACCATTTTCATGGTAGGAAACTATATTTTCATTTGGAAAATAGGGGACTCTATGCTTTAGCCGAGATCTCCATTCTCTCTAGGGTTTTTTGCTAACTCTGGTGGGCTTCCATGGCGATCTGACTCTTTTTCTAGATTCTTATTCAATGATTATGGATATTATAAATGATGTAGGATGATAATCTTTGAAATATAGAAAGGCCTTAGTACTTTGGTAGAGTACAGAGTCGGGTGACTTCAGTCTCATTTTGATCTCATGCGGCAATGGGTGGGATCGAGGGTGTCGTTCATCCCGGTCTACGGTCAGTGGGTCAGATTTGGTTTAATGATTCTTTATGGTTCTAGCACTACAACACCATGGAGATCGAAGAGATATGACATTGAAGATATTGGTGAGGTGACAAACATTTGGGGTTGGGCTTGTGCGGATTTGACTCATGTGTTTTGGGAGCTGTCCCTAGTTGAAATGGTTCTCGGGATGCAAAAAAATATGCTATGGTAGTTCTATGAGCCAGTGATGATTTGATGTGGTCTGATTTTTGAGTTTGAGGTGTAGTGCTGGTGGTTCTAGATCCGGCGACAATATGAGGGAATGATTCACAGATCTACTTGCGGTGGGTTTATATGTTTGTGGTTGTAGGAATAATCTAGGTTACCTGTGCATTAGGCCTCTATTTTTTCTTATTTCTATGTCGAGGTGACTTTGGGAATAGTTATTGTATTGGATTTGTTTCATTGGGATTCCAGACCATTGTATTCTAATGCCTTTATACCTTTGAGTTCTTTGATTTCTATTGAACTCTCCATTATTCAACAAAATTGTTTGTGTTTTTTTGTCTTTCATTAATGGTTTTGACCCAACCATTCCTAGTAACAATTTTAATAGTCTCTATATGATTTTATATATTATATGGGGTGACTTTGAACCTATGATTCCTCCACCATTTTATCCTATAAAACAAAATAATCCTTAATAAAAAATAGTTCTCTAAAATAATCTAAAAAAACTATATAAATAATAATGAATAAAAAATAGAAGAATAAAGAAAAAGAAATAAAGTCATAGAGCTCAAAATCCAATGATAACTGAAGGATTCATAAAATTAAGTGAGAACTAGTCTCTTATCACTTCTATATAATATGTTCCCTTACTCCTAACTCATGTCTTCCATATAGGCATATATAATTAATATTTATTTTGAAATCTATGTACGCTTAAATGACCTAGGCTCTAGTATCATTGTTTCACAAAAACTGCACTAGGACACCCCTGAACATGGAACTCATGCTATCCTGCAACATACTCAATTTGTTTTCCTACCCTATCAAGATACTAACAAGAACTAAGAGATCATATATTATACATATAAAAGAGTTTTTGCAATAAATATGGTTTAAAAATAAGAAAAATCACTACAGAATGTCCACCATGGTTCATTAAAGCATTTTTCAAGAATGTAAAATCAAACATATAGATTGATGAATAATCCAACCCAAATATACATAATTAATAAACATAAAATGGAAACCAACTTAGGAATAAATCATGAATATAATTAAAATTTTAAACAATAGGGCTAGTCTTGGCCATTAAAATAATCAAACAAAAAAAATAGAAAAATCCAAAACCATTCTTCACATGTCTCCATGGGTCACCATCCCACCTCAAGACTACAATGTTATGTGAGTGACAAAAATTTGAACCTATATTGTAAAACTAAAATGTAATAATAATGAGAGCAAAGATCAGTATGCATGATGAAGAAATCAATCCCAGTGTTTTACTTTTCACTAAAAGTTCTTTGTCATGCTAGTTTGAAATAATATTTATATTAGATGTATTTTTAATTTAGTTACTTTTCACAACTAATTCTCTTATTCCATTAATGATGTCATGTTATGAATGTAATGTTTGAAAATTTTCAAAAATATATTTCATTTAAAATTATATATGTCTAAAAAATAATAAAGGATACCTAAAACTTTTCTAAAACACTGCAAATATATTTTAATGTAGAAAAACTGATATTTGAAGAAAACATATTCTATATAAAATGATAATTACAAAAAAAACAATGATAATAATGATATACTGAAACTAGGGAAACAGAAATAATTTATTACTATAATAGGATAATGGAGACATAGACAATATCTCAAATTCAAACACTATTGATCATTGGAGTACCTTTAAGCTAAGGTACATTTCTAGAATATAATAAACAAGATCTATCATATCAATGCACCGGGTGTAATATAGCTTTTATTGTTCTCATTTATACCCTTCCTAGCCTCACTATTGGGAAAATCCCTAATTAGGGCCTACCCATATTATGAACAACTAGTCCCATAATGATCCAAAACTAGTGCAGTATGTTTTATCAAATGCTTCACTGGCTACTCAGGGTAAGTCATGATGTATATTATTAGCGGTGAAACACTTCCATAATAAAAAAAATTATATTGATATAAATACATATACATTACGAGTAATAATAAGAAATAATTGTTATCAAGCCTCACCAATGGGAACCACTCATTGGAAGAATCACATACCCAAAATGAACTCAATATTAAAAATATATCATATATTAGAGACATTATCATCCATTATAAAATAAACCATACTAGGGGAATATTCCAAGGGCGTTTTCATCAATACAATACAATTTAAAAGTTAAAAAAATCCTCCTAACATTTTATTCAAAATAATTTATAATATCTATTTTAAATAAAGAATCAAGTATTTCAATATTTGATGAGAATTCCTAAGTCCATAAAAAATCCAATACACCATTTAAAATCTCTAAATTCATTTATAAAATCCATTTGATAAATTAATCAAATGTGTGATGTGGTTGGTTGAGTAAGAAAACTTTTAAACTTTGAAAATAACTAAAAACCCATCACATTCTCCAGAAAAAGTGTAACGCCCCGACCCTAGGTACCCAGAGTCGGTGCATTATTACATAACATTGGCATGATCACAAAGGATCAAGTCTCGAAAGAACGATTAGTTTAGTAGTCTTGGAACCACTAGATATATTCATAAGTCTTACATTACATCATATGGTAAAAAAACTACAACAAAATCTTGTCTTCATATCCCCTCATACTATCCCTGCAGGTCACTCATAAATTACTTCTTCATAATCCTGGGAAAAATAAAACATTGAAAGGGGTGAGCTCATATTCTCAGTAAGGATAACATTATACCAGAGGCTTTCATAGATAAGTATAAACACTTAAGGTAGTTTATAACTAAAACTAAACCCTTTCAAACTTCAACTTCAGGATAAAATGGAAAAGATAAAATAAAATAATTCCATTTAATTACTCACATGGATATTATACTAGTTGAATGATCACATGCAATATCAATAAACACTTTCATAATGATGGAATGCATAATTCCAGACTATCATAACCACATAGCCAAGGCCTCGTGCCAAGACTACAAAAAAGATTTTGCCAAGGCCTTGTGCCAAGACACTAGTTTGTCTCATGATACCTACCAATGCATCGAGGAGCTATAGCGGGCTCCACCCTTCACTTACTAAGTCCAATGAATTCCTCATATGAACAGGTTTAAACATAACATAAACATTCATATTAAAACTAGCATATGAAATGTCAATACTTTATCCACAAACCATGAATAGTATAAAAATAGCACATCCACAGTCAAACATAACTAATTCGATACAATATGGAAGATTGTATTGTATCATATTCACCACAATCGAGAATAATTAAGAATATTGACATAGATGAAAATAATCATCAAAACTATTTGAGAGAAATATCCCCCTTTTTCTTGAAATCATTTAAAGTCACACTATTTGTCAAGAAGCTATTTAAAAATAGATTTTTGAATCAAAGTGTCCCATACCACTTTGAAACTTTTAAAAGGAGTTTTAATTTTAAAACTTTAATGTCTATATAAATAAATCCATAAAACCATTTTTAAAACATGGACATTAATGATAAAGATTTAGAAGAATATGTCTTTAAAACATTTAAAAATGGTATTTTAGTTTGAGTTTCTAACCAAAAGAGAGACACTTGAATACAAATTGTTGAGGTAATAAAAATATTTTAATATCATGAGAATAAAGGGATTCATGATATACTATGTCAAATTACATTATATACACCACATAAAAGTTATTTGGTGTATATCAACAAAGAAGTCTCAATGGAATGTAAATTGAGATGAAATCTCTCATAAAGGTCGTACCGTTAGGTTAAGGATAAATCAAAGACATAGTTATGTGTGACAAATATAAATACACTAAATATGATTTGATATTCAGTGTAAAACAATCAATGTACATTCACACATAATCTTGTAAAAACAACACCAATGAATTGGATGTTTAACTCAACAAGTGGAGAATGAGTTAAAATTACTCTTATAAAATACAAATCGATAACTTGAGAAATTATCAATGGAGTGATTATGTGTGTCAAAATTATATTCACATAAAAGCGGAGTGGAAATTATGACATAAGAAAATTAATACTTATTCCACACATAATCTCGGAGTAAAATAATCAATGAAGTTTGCGTAAAGCCGAATAAATGGAAATTAAAATTTCAAATTCCCGTATCAATTTGGTAACTTATAAAACATACACACAAGAAAGAAGGATCATACCATGATGATGTAAGTATCCATAAATTAAATTATATTACACAATGAATACAATCATGAGTAGTACACACACCACATGCAATAAATAAGTGGTGAACAATAGAATTCTCACGGATTTAAAAGTGAGATAAGAAACCCCTTACCTTGTACTTTTCCTTGTTTGGGAGTAGGTTAACCTCCTGTATAATTTTGAAATAATTTTTATTAAATTATTCATGAATCATATACATTAATATGATATCTTATATGATTTTTTAACATTTCTTTGTTAATAATATCTTAGAATTATCGTCGTTTCAGGTGTTAACTTACAAGTTTTATTTTATATGTTTTGTTACGTATGCCATGTTTGTCATGGATATGTTATATCTTATTCATATTCATAATGGTATCAAGTCAATAAACATTATTTTTAAATCATCAAATTATCAGTATACTTTAATGGATATGATAGAGAATGAATCCCATCGCGTTCGTGGAGACGGTAGTCCGTACGTACGCACGCGCGACAATATCATTCTTTTGATATTAAAATAATATAAAATTGGATGGTATATCATATATACAGAATAATTATCATGTTATATTTATTATTTTCATGAGTTACACATCATTATTATACCCACCCAAATAATAATATATTGAATAACAATTACACCACGACGTGGAGACGGTAAGCCGTACGTACGCACGTATGGTGACATGTTATTCAAAGGGTGGATAGAATAATGAATATGGTTGAACCATATTTATAATAACATCATAGTATATATAACATACTGGATTTATTATTTTATAATGGTAATAACAAATAAAGAAGAAGTGGAAGACGAAAGGAACTTGAAAAAGGGTGGTGAAAACATTACCTCTTCTTTGGGTTCTTCATTTTGATTTGATAAAAAGGGATCCTTAGGTTGGCTTTCCGATCAAAATAAGGCCTCTAGGTTGTAGTGAGGGAAGTGGAGAGAGTATTTGGGTAGGGGTTGGCCGATCCAAAAGTCTTTGAAGGTGTGAAGAAATGAGAAGGAAGAGTTCCCTTCTATAAGAGGGGTGAGGGGCACCTTTGGAAAAGCTAAAAATATTAATTTATAGTAAATTCATATTCAGTTTATAATTAATCCAAAGTTGATTAATAAAAGTTTAAGGTTGGGATACGTCTAAAACCATTCAACCAATAGAATTTAGACAGGTTTGTGTCACTATATTAACCTTATCTTTTAGTTTTAACTCTTAGTTAATTAGTTTGACATTTACCATGTCACTTTGTATTTTTATATTATATAGTTAATAAACTTACTATATACATCCAAGAGACCCCCAAGTGGTCCATTAATGATATACCTATCATGATATAAGTCTCTTGGCAGATAATTAGATTTTTAGGAATTTAATATTAATTAATAATATAATATTTGTTTTAAAAACTCTTTTAGGTCAATTTTGACACTATTCAATAGTTGATTTTTGTGAAACTCATAACAGAATTATTACTTAGAACAAAGTCAATTAAATCAATCGTAATATGTCATATTATCCTATAAAATTAGTGTAATTCATTAAAAGTCTTAAATTATATTTATTTGGGTATTTATAATATCAATTATTTTAATTTTTCACTATTATGATAATTTACTACATCATCATTGTGTCATAAATATATTAAATTATTTAATGTCTAAATATTATAAATAAACTATAATTATGTAGGAACTATTATTATCATCCTAATGAATATTTACAATCGAATATATCTTATGTATAACCCTATATTAAAATTGTTTAGTAAATAAACTTTTATTTTAACACTTTTAACTCTTCTTTGAATTAAATAATAATAAATTTCCTAATCTAATCCAAGTGGACCTAAATGATAATATTTTATTCCTAAGGTTGTTTTTGGTCTAGATACACTTATCCAATAGAATTAGGACATATGTTAGGGTAATATTAATATCATTTTTACCTTTAATTACGCTATTTACTTTTAACCGTGGTAAATAAAAGTAAAAAGTTACTATTCACCGAATCTTATTTTCATCTCATTGAACCAAATTTTAATTCTTGATATTAACCGTGTTTCTCGGATTTTCTAAATTCCATTCATAGAATCGGTAAAATTAATTTTTATGAAAAATTCAGTGTTTTTTTTAACTACCACTTAGTAGTTTCACTATTCATCAAAAATTGAAGTTTTTCAGAACAATGACAAAATTTTACCCTAAGATATAATTGATATTCCAAATTTAAAAATGATTTCTATTATAAAAAATTCTTAACATATATGTTGCATTAACTAATTTTATAATTAATTCCCGCTGTCACAACAAATAGCGTGTTTTTAAGAAACAATATATATCAAAAGATTGACAATTGTTTAGGTCAAATTTCAAAGTGAAATTAATTTTAATGAACACCATTGGATAAAATGTTAAAAATATATTCTAATTATACTTTAAAACCACTCAATAATATAATTTATCACTATAAATTATTTTTATTTAAAAAGTTGTTTTTAATTAAAATTTAGTAATTTTCACTATTCATCAAAATATAAGTGTTATCCGAAAAGTTCCAAAATTTCACCCTAGGATAAATTCGATATTCTGAATCCAAAAAATGAAGTCCATTTTGAGAGATAGAATTTATAAAATTTCAAAAAGTAGGTATTACTATTCATAATGTCTAGTTTGATTGGTTATGGTGTGTTAGAATCTCGAAGTTGCGTACAATGCACGCCATTGCATTATTCGAAGGGAAACGTACCTTGGAAGCTTGGGGTGTTACAAAAATTGAAACCATAGTATTATTTTCAAATATAAAAAAATAGTTTTAATGTTATCGATTGACTTCCAAAAAAATTAACTTATAAATGAGACATGATTCTTAAATTCAATATATAATATAAGGGTCAACCTACCTCAATCCTAAAGAACTTTCCTGCAAACCCAATGTGAGGTGTTCATCAATAACCATAACTATAGAACAATATATACTAAAAAAATTTCATTCCTAGCACAATGAAACCACGAAATAAAAATTGAGTGTAGGTTTTCTCACATTTTCCATTACCTTAAAAGGTTGGAGGATGTGGGGAAATAGAGGGAAAATTTGAGAGGAGAATATTCTGATGTTAATAACAGAAGAAACAAAGCTTAAACCCCAATGAAATAACACAAAATAACAATTAGTGTGAGTGGAATGAAGGGGGAGTGTTTTATTGGGTCATATAGATTGAGATAAGGGAAAAACATGAGTTTTTGTTAAATATTTGAAGGGGAAAATAGGTAATTTAAATTTTATAAAAGTATTGAAAGGTTTTATGACTTTTCCACATAATTTAAAAAATAATAGGCCAATCATATGCCCCTAATTAGATACATATGAGATCTCTATAGTAATACATCAAAATTATAAAAACCATAATATAACTATGAAATATGTGTCTCATAATAATTATTATTCTTCCACATTAATCCCTCACCATTATTACACAACTTTTTTGAAAACTATCTACCCTATACTAAAACACCAAAAACTAAAAAATATAATTTAAATTGGTTTGGATGACAAGGAAGATACAATGAAAAAAAATTATTACTAAAAAAGGAATTCCAAGGTTTAATTGTGATAATTTTCCCCACCATTAAACTTTCTGCCTCATGAATGCCCTATATTGAAATGCCAATCAATAAGAAAAGAAGTTCTACAATAGAGACCATAAATTAGTTTATAGTAAATTTAGAGGACCAATGAGACTAAAAATAAAATTAATGATGTTTTGGGTCATCCACATTGAACACTATGGTCCAATATGTAATAATGGACAATCAAAAAGAAAAGACCTGCTAAAGTGATCCCTATATCAAGTTTAAAACACCCAAAAAACTCATAACCTCCATGAATAATCAAAAATCTAAATATTCTAGTGAAATCATCTAAAACCCAACATTAAAGAAACTATATTCAATCCATGACTCACACTAGACTTCCCTTATGAAGAAATTAAAATATAGATACCCACTATCATTCCCGCCACCATCTAGGAATTGACTAGAATTGTGGATCAAGAGGATATAAAATCCTAATAATTTTACTATGAGACAAAACTCATGCATCAAATTAATAGTGTATTAAGGGAAATCCTAAAAAATATTTCCACTAAATTCACACAAAAAAACATATATAGAAAGGCAAAAATCTAAAAAAATATAAAACATAATCATTAACTAATAATACTTAAAAAACACCAAAACAAGGAGTGTTAGGTAGCCTGTAGACATCCTTCTAACCAAGAATGAAAAGTATAGGAGGAATCAACAACAATAATTATATAAAAAAATATTTTTTTGCTCAAATATTGGGTATGAGAAGAATGAATGGAATCCTATGACCATGCACCTAGAAATTAGATCATGATGATCCCAAATAAAATCAAAAAAAGGTTGCTAATTTTTTCACTTGATTGGTTCAATATCGATCAAAGTAACCAAAACTAAACTATAATACTCTATACCAAACCGAAAAATCATGAAATAATCTCGTATGAAACATCTCAAGACTCCCACTCGAGAAAGCATCAACCAGAAAATCTAATTGAAGAAATATCCACTAGTGTATATAACCCTGACCTATTTCTCCCAAATTTATATAGAAAAGATTATCCCAAAACATTAATCCAAAAATCATGGATATTAATTTATAATAAAGAATGAACTCCAAACATAAAGAATTTTATCTACCACACTACTCAAAGTATGTGGGAATAACAATTGGAAAGGATATACTGGAGTCCAAGGAGTAACATCTCTGAAGGATTCCCTAAGGTAAAAAACCTATATGATTCCTCCAGAATATTCTATGGGTTTAATTTTAATAAAGGGACACATAAACCCATAAATATTTTTTTTTTTAAATTTGAATCATATTTAAGAAAATCCAAATACTATCTAAATAAAACAACTCATCGAATAAAACAAGAGCACCAAACCAGATTGAAACGTATCGTTCAACCCAAAATTTGAAAATTTAATTCACAAAAATCAATTTTAAAATCATTTATAAACTAAAAAATTCATTATTATCAAAATTTAGATTTATTATAACATTACCACCCTATAAATTTTATATCAAATAATATTTTATCAAATTATATTTAATAACATCAATACCATTTCAAAATATTTTATAAATCCACTTTATAAATTTCGATACTCTCCATTTACACACAAAACATGTATAAATTTAAAATAACCAATATATTAATATAAATACACTTCGAAGAATCAATAAGAATTCACTTTATTATCTTCAAAACTACTTCGTCTATTAATAACATGATGAAAATTTACTTAAGGACACATCATATAAAAATGGTTCCCACATTTTCAATTAGATACCCATAAAAAACTAATAATCTGGATTTATTTTAAAAATTTCCCTTAAATAAATTAATATAGCTTAGAATACTATGATAACTTGTATTAAATCATCTGAAATAACATCCACCATTATCCCAATGAAATACCATGAAAAATGAAATATAAAAAATACTGGAGGTTTGTAACTATACATAGTTTGGAAGCATAGTGTGGACATATTTGAGGAAACAATGCTAATCCCATAGGAATGAATCACATAACCATTCATGGGTTCTACAATTTTTTCCAGACCATGTAGGGTAAACATGTGGTTATGATTCATCCTCCCTTTAAAACTCCAAAACACAAAAAATCCATGAAATTCCTTATATAACAACATCATAATATTATAAGGGACATCGTGACCGGTATCATAGTAGTTTAGGGGACCCCATAAAAAATATCATAGTATGGGATTCCAGGCCTATATTGAATCACTAGGGTTTCCATGCCCATATACTAACACAAGGGACTCCACGCACGTATAGTATCATAAGAACACCACACCCCAAATGGATTCCAATTCCTCAAAGTGTAACATTTATATGATAGTCGACATGACCATTATATATAATTATTAATAGGTTTCATACACAATTATTATATTTATTAAGGTTCATCATTCCCATTTGGTATAAAATAGTAGGGGTCGCCCAGCCAATTTACATGAAACATGCATAAGTTGGCTTATACCCTTTCATTATAATTCATATGGGTAATCATTCCCATTCATTCAATTTATTATGGTTCTTCATGACGTTACGTCTTATCATTAATAAAAAACCATTGGATTTAATACAATACATGGTAAAATACATTTAACATTATAACTTTTTATCAACATGGACAAAACAATTGTCCAATTAAAAATAGTTGTTGTGGTATTACCACTCACTTATATCCAATTAAAATAATTATAAGAGTGTTATATATACTACCACAACACATCCACCCATTTAATTTATAATGTCAGAATTTAGAAGTAAGACTAAACAATCAAATATGTCATCTGGTCTTATTCTAATAAAATACATTTATTCATATAAGAGGGATTGCCAAAGGTTTGGATCCATATAAGGAAGTTGATCTTAAGGGGTTCAATAAGATCATTAGGTTCCAAACAAGGGGAAAAATAAGTAAATTGTATTATAGGGAAAACACATAGTGAAAATGGTGTAAGGAACACGAACTATACTATAAAACATCAAAACATGAAGAATAATTTTTGACCACCCACCGTATACTTGTATTTATATACTCATCAATTATAAACCATTAGTTTATCCATGATTGAAAGCAACTTGATGAACGGATGAACGCCATGAAAATAGGGCATATGGGCCTTCAACTCGATAACTTGGTCGATAGAAAGATAGACAAACAACAACTAAAACATAACTATGATATTACCAATGCATATCCAATGAGACGAACAAAAGGTAGATCGAACTCCAATTGCTGATACGGGATCGAATCCCATCAAAAGAGGGCTTTAGAGATTAAAAAATTCAAAATGGAGGATGTTTCCACAGAAAAGTGAAAAGGAAAATAAATATTTATAAAAAATATTGTTTACAATGAATTTTTTATTTTAATGAAAAAACCAAGATTCCATGGTTTAAACACATGTTTTCCAAACCATTATCCAATATGGAACCTCATTCGTTACTAAGGGGGAACACATGCATTTTCTCTATATGGTCAGAGAAACCATGTGAATTACCTTTTTTAAAAATTGAATACATTTCCAATGGGCATGTAGGTCCTGAGAAACAGTTACAAAAAACCAAGAAATCATCTTTCTCCTATATCTAGCCATTAAATTTTATGATAGACCATCAGTGATTGGTTTCATAGTTTTTACAAATCGTTGGACCTAAGGTTTTTCTCCACCTTCCTCGGTTGTGGGATTCGAAAATTTGTTTCATACCCATGGGAACTTTTTATCCTCAATGAGAATCCATATTAGGTATAAAATAATGAATTAGAACAAATTTGAATGGATCCCAGCATAAGAGAAGAATAGGTTTCAATATTTAAAATTTAAAGGAACTAGTTAGTGAGTTTACTTTCCAAGTGAAGAAAATAACCATCTACGAAAAACTCTTTCCATTGAGTACACACATTGGATTTCCACTCCCATGTCCCATTTTGTACCTAGACATGCTACCGTTGAAACCATACTAATGGGATACACTACCATCGAAGAGCCTCCATGTCCCAATTATCAATGTGTATATGATAATCCACAATGGATGCATCAACATCAAGCTAAAATCCCTCAGTATGAAATGTATGAGATGGTCAGCATGATTATAGTGAAGATGTGAAACGTGGAGGATGTCATGCATGAAACAGTACCTATAAGATAATAATGAGTAATTGGATAATAGAATGAATATTTTCTGAATCTCAAACATCTTGACAGAGCATGGTGATATCTTTATTTTCCTATGTCTCTTTGTAGAAACAAGTCTTGGTGATAGGCACAATAATACAAGATCCCCAACCTTGAACTACAGATTTCATCGATGGTGATGGACATATTATTTCTGTCTATATTAAGAAGTAAAAATACACTTCTTAATCAGATAATCCTTCCTAAAGTCTACTAAATTATATTAGAACATATTATCACTACCTCTCATACCATTATGTAGTACATGGGTGAATGAAACGACTTACAATATCTGGTCTCATAGCGTTCCACCTGAATCATCACATGGTAACTATTATTGTAGTTGAACTTGGTGGAAGGGATATGATTCTCCCAATAGACACTAAAATCCAGAATTAATTCTTGGATTATATACCCTAGAACTGATATTGTATGTTTCAGCAAAACATTCATCTGCAGGTGAAAGGCTATGCTCAGAAACACATGTCTACCCATATGCCTCTACAACCACTGCAAGTACCTTGAAGTGATGGGATTGTACCTATTTAAAATAATTATATGAGGGACCCTATGTTGTTGTATAATCTTAAAGATTTGTAATATTTTTAGCTCATCAACCAATAAATTCTCCCACATAAGAAGTAAGTGGGATACCTTCTACATTCTATCCATGACTACCGAAACTGTGTCGCTACCCTGAGGTGACATTGGTAAGCTGATGAAAAAATGAAAAGAAACATAATCCCATTTAAATTAAAAAGCTTATAAATGTTGTAGCAGGACATCATGTTATTGGTTCACCACATTCACCTACTATCTTGTGGAACACCTAGTGATAAATCCTACAATCTAATGTGTTATCCATGGATACCCATAATGTCGGCTCATGTCACGATACTTATTGGTGATACCCAGGTGTAAAAACCACTGTGATGTATGTGACTCATGCATAATATCCTATATCATATGGTAACCCAGATATGGATATATATATGAAGGAGTTCCTCATCTTCAATAGTCCAATCTATTGGTGCGTCCTCACCAGTAATTCCTTCTCTTTGGACCAATCCCTATGGATTTGAAAATTTTCTCATCTTCACATTGTCCAAGAAGTAAAGTGGTCGCTGATAGTGAAGTAAGTACATACTATCCAAGATGGTCTTATACCTCTATATACATCTCAAAAAATATATCCATAAGAAACTATTCACTATTTACCTCATGAACTACCTATTTCTTAGTCCTCATTCTCAAAGAATCAGTAACAACATTAAATTTCCCAACCATATACGCTTGAATGAATTAATAGGTCTATAGATATTCTAACCATATGGGTTTTCTAAGATTTAACTCTTGATGTGTAAATATATATATGAACCTATTGAGGTCCATAAAAAATCATTCCCATTTGGTAAGGCCTCCAACATCTCAAGGCATTTACAATAGATGCTAACTCAAGATCGTGTGTTTGGAAATTCCCCCCATGATCCATTAACTGCATAGATCCGTATGCATCGATTATATCATCCTAAATAATCACTTCTCCCATGGTAATTCCAAATTCATTAAAAACCTTTTATATCATCTTTCAAGATCTGTAAAAATCAGAATAGGATCTCATGTTAGCCTTCCTTTCATCTTCTAAAAGGTCTTCTCACACTCTTTTGGCCAATGGAACTTCACAACCATCATTTTAAGACTAGTAAGAGGTACAAACAGGTGTGATATGTAAAGTATAAAATTCCTGTAGTAACCATATGTCGACAAGAAACACTTTATATCCAAGATGTTACTTAGACACAGCTAGGTAACCACATCAATCACCATCTCTATGTCAACTGATACTTCTTCCTCTAAGATAGTATGACCCATGAAGTGAAACATGTGATTCCAAAACTAAAATTAACTCAACATAGAATATAGCTAGTCATATCTCAATGTATTTAAAATGATATCAATATTATTGTTAGGGTCACTCCATTTATTATAATACACAAAGATGACATCTACGATACCATAAAAAAGAATCTAGATATGGATGGAAAACCCCATTCGTTAATTCCTTGAAGACGATAGGTGCATTTTTAAGACCAAATGACATAACGAGATACACATATATTTCCTACATACTATTGAAATCCATACATAGAATATCTAAAGGTATTAATTTTACATGAGGATAGACTTAATCAGAGCGATCATCAATAATACCCCCACTGCTATGAGATGTTCAAAATGATCTTTTTTAGAGGTAAAAGATAACATTTTCTATTGAAAGTTGATTTATCTTTCTAGAAATCCACGCAAATCCTGAGTTTTATATCTTCCTTCATGGATAAAAGGTCCGGTGAACCCCAAGGAGATGTACCGGGCTATATAAAACATTTCATCTTGAAATCCTATTGATGCATCCTGAGCACCTACAACTCAGAAGTATCAATCATGCAAGTATGAATGGTTGATGGTGCATCTACAAAAACAAGATTGATAGTAAAAAATACCTCTATTTTAGGAGGTTGACCTGAAAATTCATCAAGTAATACATCCCTAAATTGATTGACTATAGGAGGAAACTCAATCTGATGTATTACTTGATCATTCATGTAAAGAATAAAAAATTGGGTGCTCACTCCACCTAGTCCAAGATGTTTTGGTCTATCTGTAATCACATCGTCATCTCACTCACCTCTATGAATATACATTCCAGCCTAAGGTGATGTAAATGACACCCTCCGGTGATAGAAGTCTACATAAGCATGATAGGAACCCAAATAGTCCATCCCGAGAATGACATCGAAACCAGTAAACTAGAGAATGAAGAGGTTCTATATAAAATGACGGATTCTTATCTAAATAGGATAGTCCTTTCATTTGAGTATACTCCCTGACCATACACACAATTGTGTATCTAGAGCCATGACACAAAAATAGTACTAAACATGAAGTTTTATACACTATAAAATAATATCATATTTAATGTAATTTGATTCGCATGTATAAAATATTGTAAAAAGGAGAGTATAGGATATTATAATTGCAACCCAAATAGTAGATGGATTGATTTACTTCCCCTTATATATACACAACATTTAAATTACATTGACCAAATCCCTATCCAAGAATACAACCATACTACCAGGAGTGCTTCCACATTGTTGGGGATACATATCTGATGGACAGCTACCATGTCTATGGCCTCCTCCTCTAACTGTATGACTAGTAGTAATCTAGTTATCAACCAATATAAGAGATAATAAACTTGATTTTGAAGGGGGGTCTATCACAGATCCTCTCCCACTCAGCATCGATGGGATGGACATGTAGAAACACTAAAGATGTCCCAACCGTCCACAACCTTGACACTCAACAGTGTTTGTGCGAAATTGAAATCTCTTATTCATTGGCTTACCACAGTCTTGAAATACCATGTAACTATTTGTGGGTGTCAACTGGATACCACTAATCACGTAAAAAATCTCAATGTGTCATTTCAAATCACTAGAAGAATGAGTACTCTATCTGGGTTCTGAACTAGCATGTCTCACACCATCTGATTCCATCAGTTTTTTCTCAATGATAAGATTGGTATTCCCAATATTAGATATGGAAATTAACTGGAAAACATTAACATAAGAATGAATAGGACACGTCAGACCATCATCAAATCTTCTCACCTTCGCCACCTCTTCAAATGTATATATAGGTGAAAAGAACTGAAGCTCTCTAAAATGAACTAAATAGTCCCTAAATATCATTTAACCTGGATAAAAGTTCTTGAACTCCCTAGAATGATCATCCCTTTGAGTATCAGGGAAGAAATATTAATAGAATATTTAATATAATTACCTCTACATTGCTTCTTGATACTGACCATACTGATTTAGAATATTACACCAGTATATGTCGGATCCTCATAGAATATAAGTAGTGATCTTCACTCTCATATCAAAAGGTGTCTCCAGATTCTGTAATATAGTCATTACAGTGTCAAGCCATAACTATACATCCTATATACCTTCATCTATAAAACATGTGTGGATGTTTCCGTTGTAACTCCCTAGTAGACTCTCTCCTATAAGGGGAAGAGTGAAGATCCCTATTATACATTTTCATAATTTGAGGTAAATATCCCTGAAATCTGGAATCATCACCCATGTAGATAAGATTTAGAGGTTCCACATGATGAACTAGTAGAGGAATAACTAATTATTATGGGGCTACCACCACCAGGGAATGGTCATCACTTCTCTCCATGCATATGACTAGAGGACATCATGGTGGAATTGGTCTACAATTTCCAAAAACACACATTACATAATGTTTTATTATGGTATAATCTATAGATATAGAAATATAACTAGTGATATTATTCTATATGTAATAGTATAACCCCTATTCCAACTCAATGAGTCTGGTTGGGGTGTTAGAATCCTTTATATGTAACAAACAAGATGCTACCTACTACCCACTACTATGTTCAGTACTAGGTCAAGCTCTATTTTTTTCAGTTTAAAATTATTTTAAAATGTATAATTACATTTCAATTTGATATTAAATCAAAATATACATTCAATATGATTTATATTGTTGAACCAAATGGTTCACCACATTCAATTTATAATGGTCCAAACACTTTATGAACTGAAATGTGGTGTCTATTCAACCGATGCAATAAAAAATTCCATTCACAATCCATCACTCAACATTCTATAGTTGATTACTTCAGTTGTCTACCATAACCTATTTAGGAAAAAAGGTTAGGTTATTGAAGGAACTCTACATAATGACTATGGTTTTTCAATCACTTGAAGGATTTGTTAATAGATAAAATTATATTTCTAAGAGTCAATCACTCGTAGAAATCATAGGTGATGAAAAAAAATTGAGTATTCTAACACGAAATCAAATATTCATGGAATATTATATTACTAAAAGGTTTCAAATATGAGTCCTTCTCAATGATTCATTTTCCTCATCTCACATAACTAAGAATAAAAGCTAAATCTCAATTATATCACACTAGTGCAACACAGGATTAACATGTTGGCATTTCTCACGTCGGTTCAATAAAACTGACGTGATAAATTACAAGAATAGATTATTTTTGTCAGTTATTTTATAACCTGAGTGATAAATCACCGATATTAGATTTATCACATCAGTTATTTTATAACTCATGTGAATGATTTAATCTGGGCTCTTTATCACATAGCATATTTTATCACGGATATGATGAACCAAATCTTAGAAATTTATCCCATTGGTTATTTTATAAACAACTTTATAAAATATTTTCTAAGTCAGATATTAAATAATTGAAGTTATAAAAATATAAAATATAGTTTATCATGTGGGTTATTAAATAACCAATGTGATAAAGCTTTGAATTTTTTTTATCACGCCATGTATTCGATCATTCTGTTTTCTTCGATCAAGCGACCTTCCACTCGTCTTTATCACATAGAAAAACTAGAAAGGGTTCTTATATGCTGTTCCCTGCAATCTCATTTTTCTGAAATCATTCATCATCTTTATTATCACCAGATCTATTAGATCAACCCGCAACACTAAAGTAAGAATCACACGCCTCGATTTCATTTTTTATTTTTCACGATGCCCTAATCTTATGTATTGGGATATTATTTTTCAATATTTGTTCTTTCCATCATGGTAAGTGTTACAGTTTTCTTTTATACCATGATAAATTCTTTTTTGGTAAAATAATCCATGGAAGTGAAATCAGGCAAGATTATGATTTTTTTTGTGTTCTATCATGTGTGGGTGTGTGTACATTGATGTGTATGGGGGGGGGTGTCCAAGGGGGTGGGGGTGTCCAGGGGTGGGAGGCTATGCAAGGGGGTGGGGGGGGGGTACAGGGGTGTCCATTGGGATGGGGGTGTCCAGGGGGTGAGGGTATGTCTAAGGGTTGGGGTCTCCAGGGGTGGGGGGATATCCAAGGGGGTCGGGGTGTCGAGGGGGGTGGGGGATGTCCAGGGTGTGGGGTTGTCTAGGGGGTGGGGGCTGTCCAAGGGGTGGGGGTGTCTAAGGGTTTAGTGGTGTCCCGATGGTGTCCAAGTGGGAGGGGGTGGTGTCGAGGGGGGTGAGGGGGATTTCCAATTTGGTAGGGGGTGTCCATGGGTCGGGGATGTTGTCCAGAGGGTGAGTGGGAAATCCAAGGGGGTAAGGGTGTCCAGGATGGGGGGTCCAGGGGGTGAGGGGGTTTCCCCAGGGGGTCAGGTGTTTCTAGGGGGTGGGTGTTTCTCGGGGGGTGGGGTGTCTATAGGGATGGGGTCTCTCCATTGGGTGGGGGTTGTCCAAGGAGGTGGTGGTGTCCAAGGGGTGTCCAAGGGGGTGGGGGTGGGGGCTGTCTAGGTGGTGAGGGAGATTTCCAAGGGGTAGGGGTGTCTAGGGGGTGGGGGTTGTGTCCAGGGGTGAGGAGAATTTCTATGGGTGTAGGGGTTGTATGGGGGTGTCCTGGGGGGGGTCTAGGGGTTGGGGGGGTTTTCCATGGGGTGGGTGTCTAGGGGGTGGGGGTGTTCATGGGGTGGAGGCTGTCTCGAGGGTGTAAGTGTCTAGGGGGTGGGGGTTTTCCAAGGGGGTGGGGTTGTACAGGGGGGATATCAAAGGGGGTAGGGGTTGTGTCCAGGGGTGAGGGGGATTCCCAAGGGGGTAGGGGTGTCCAGGGAGTGGGGGTGGTGTCCATGCGGTGGGGGACTATCCAAGCGGGTAGGGGTGTTCAGGGGTGGGGATGTCTTGAGGGAGTGGGGGGGGAGTCCAAGTGGGGGGGGGGTTCCAAGGTGATAGTGGTGTCCTGGGGGTGTCCAAGGGGGTGACCAAGGGGGTGGGGGATGGTTTCTAGGGGGGGTGAGGGGGAATTCCTAGAGGGTGCAGGTTTACAGGCGGTGGGGGTGTTGTCCAGGTGGTGAGGGGGTTGTCCAAGGGTGTAGGGGGTGTCCGGTAGGGTGTCCTGGGGGGGGTGACCAGGGGGTTGGGGGAGGTGTCCATGGGGGTGGGGGTGTCGAGGGGGTGGGGGCCTGTTTAAGGTGGTGGGGGTGTCCAGGGGTGTCTAAGGGGGTGGGGTTGGCATCCATGGGGTGAGGGGTTGTCCAAGGGGGTAGGGGTGTCTAGGGTGTGGGGGTGTCCAGGGGTGAGGGGGTTGTCCAAGGGGGTAGGAGGTGTCTGGGGGTTGGGGGTGTTCGGGGGGTGAGGGGGCTGTCCAAGAGGGTCAAGGTTGTCCAGGGGGTGGGGGTGCGGTTGTCAAGGGGGTTGAGGGGGCTCTCCAGGGGGTGAGGGTTGTCCAAGGGTGTAGGGGGTGTCCAGGGGGGTGTCTGGGGTGGGGAGTCCAGAGGATTGGGGGGAAATCCATGGGATAAGAAATGGAAAAGAGTGTTTTAATTATTCCGTAAGAGCTCATTATCCGGATGCCATTATATTTTCACATATAAAAGTATCACATTCCCACCAACCAGTTGGAAGGATAAATCATTCCACAATATTCACATGATGGAAAATTGATCATTATCTTCCTATAATATGACTTGATACATTTTCCATGGTGTTAATATGACTACCTATATTAATTATTTCCAATGACAATTTAGTATATAGAAAATTAATTCCCTTTTTTATGGCATTTAATATGGTTTCATGATATATAAAAAAATATTGAGATCCAATTCACTTAGAAGACTTATTAAGACCATAATATAAATAATAAATAATTTTTTATAAATTATATATATAATATTTAGTGTAACTATATAGTCTTGTAATGGTATCATAATAGAATAAATCATTATTTTCTTCCTTTTCAATAATAATTCTGAAGATAGACACCCCGACCCCCTTGGATAGCCCCCTCACCCCCTGGATACCTCCCCCACCCCCTAGACACCCCTACCCCATTGGATAACCCCTTCACCCCCTGGACACCACCACCCCCTGCACGCCCCCACCCCGTGGACACCTGGTTGTGCCCAAATTTACCCTAATGGTAAAATCGGTCGTTGAAGTACAATTATGGATCAAATCCACAGGGACCGAAGAAGAAACCTTGAGACACTATGATTTGTTGATGGATTGGATATGAAGTGGCCAACTTTGAGGTATATTTTAATTGGAGAAATAAAGATATAATTTAAATAACATATAATAAAAATGACGTGAACTAAAAAATTATTGATGATGGGTTGATCTGAGGGTTTTTCTTGTGGTGGATTGGATGAATTTCATTTCTTAGAAAATTTCATGTCATTAATTCAAGACATATCCAAACAATGAGATTATTCTTCCAAATCATTCACAAATTTAATCCCTACAAAATTCCAAGGCCAATCACCAATTATCTTTGAGGATCACTTTAATGAGCACTCAAAGGAAATAGATCATACTAGAACTCAAAATGTGTCATCTTTAAAGTTGGAAAAGATGAGAAAGAATGTAACTCATCAAATGGAAATCCTAAAATAACGAATACATTTAAATATTAAGTACATGAAATAACATTCAATCTATGAACTTGATACTCCCTTGGATCAAACCTTAAGATGTTATCCCTCCATTGATGCTATTCTACAAATGTAAGAGGGATGTAGACTTATGGGGGTAGAATTGAAGAAGAAGAAAATTATTAAAAGAACGAACACTCCACTGTTGTGTGATTGAAATCACAAGTGCTAGTGTGAATAATTTCACACCATGATTCACTGGTATCAATGTGTGAAGAAAATTAAAATAAAAAATGAAGAAGAGGAAGAAATTTTATTAAAATAATAAACGTGAAAGAAAAACATACATGGGAAAACTTGACGATGCGATTACAAATTGAAAGTAGGAAATTACAATTGAAAGTAATACAATGGATGAAAGAAAAACATGGATTCAAAGAAAAATTCTAGATCCTAATTCCTTCACATCCAACTCATTATATAGGAATATATGGAGACTTATATACACCCCCAAAAATAAATTACATCTCCATTAATTGGGGGAGTTAAAAGGATAGTGATAAAATTAAGGGATTTTGACGTTTTGAAGTTGACCCGGAAATTTCTTCCAGATTCGTCCATCATTCTGATGTCTGAATTTGGAAATGAAGGAGGCCGAATCATCAGTGGATGTAGAAGACAAATATCTTCTTCCATGTTCCCTCTATCAGCTCTAAAAATATCAAGAAATTTTGGCACATTAGTTTGGAAGATATGGTCGAAATTGTGGGACGAGTTTATGTGCTTTAATGTCGGGCCCACCATTTAAATCTCAACTTAAAATCCCATTATCATCATGAAAAAATCAGAATTATCTCTGGCCACAGTTGAATAAAATGAACATAATATTTTTATATTTCTACTGTAAAAATTTGAGTTTCATTGGGCTTGGTTTGTGGGCCCCACATTTGTTTGATGGGCCTTAGGATTATTATGCTTTCTCCAGCAAATTCCTGCATTCAGGCACCAAAATAACCATCTTCCCTTGGGATCCATCCTTTGAACCTAAAAGAAAAAATGTTCAAAAAAATGTTTTCAATAATATTCCAAAATATAAAATTCAAAAAATGAATATAATGTTGTCCACAAATAGATGAATGATTGGACCCAAATTTTCATTTTAAACATGAATTTCATTTAAGATGAAAAATGAAGTTCTATTTATATAATGCACTAAAAAAATTGTTTATGGACATTGTAACAATGAATATAAATAGATTAAAAATGAATATCAGCCACTTTCAGTGACTAATCACACCCTCCAACTTGAGTTTTTCTAGTTCTGAGAAAAATAAATTACAAATATGAAATACAAAACCCCTTTTCAAAAAACATTTTAATACAAATTGCTCACCCAAAGACCTCATACCAGAAAAATTATGAAACCCATCAAAATCATTTAAAACAATATAATTCCATAATCATATTCCAAGACCATGCACATTCCTTTGTTTAAATTCATCACCACATTTCATCTAATTTCTATTAAAGATGATAAAGTGTTGTGCATCACAAAAGATATGGGGCCCATTTTTTTGTTCAAGGGGAAAACATTGAAGCGCTATGTGGGAGTCACATTAAACCTTAATATGAGTATCCAATTTTTTTCTTTTTTTTTCTTTTTTTTTTGTTTTTTTGATTTTTTTGATTTTTTTCAAACCACAATAGATATGAAAAGACTAACTTTAGGAAAGACAACTATGGAGTCACGATCCCCAAGTGTCAGACGCCACACATATTTTCAATTCCATGCTCTACAATAGAGATATTAAGCCTAACTCTGGGAAATAAAACTATGGAGTCACGATCCCAAAGTGTCGGATGCCACACATTTGGACAAAACATTGCTCTATGTGGTCATTATTTTTTTTCAATTTTTTTTGGATACTCAAATTAAACTAGAAGTGAACCCAAACCCCTATTCTATAATGAAAGGGACCCAATAACTCAAATTTACACCCATGATCTAGTAGACGTGCATTGTGACATTTTTAATAAGTGGATGAAAATGTAAACTTTGAAAACACACATCGGACAACCGCACTTTCCAAAAACTATGCTCATGAACTTAATATTGCATTAAAATCAGAATCAAGGCATGAAAAATTATTTGATATCCAATTTTAGAGTTTTAAATGTGTGTTATCTTGTTCAAGGATAATGGAATTTTTCTTTTCATGCATGTTTTTATTAAAAAAAATCATTTTTTATCTGCCCCCAACATAGAATAACATTGTACCCAGAGTTTAAAGAAAAGAAATGTTAGAAGGGGGTATGGTGGAGTTGTTAAAAGAAGAAATTTAAAATGATAATCATTGAATGAAGTCACCTAGAGGTTGATGACGATAGCGTATGCCACAGACTCCCTTCAATCCTGGATTTGAGTCTCAGTGGCTTGGATGGTGGTGAATGGATTTTTATAATGACTTACGACATGTACTTTTAATTTTTTAACCTATAAAAGCATAAAAATAAAACAAAAGGAAACAAACTGATAATACATTGTCTTCTTTTTGTTTTCTGAGTAAGGTATTACTCAAGGATCACACCACGTGACACGAATGAATACAGTGCTCCCCTTTCATACCCATCCTTACTCATAAAAGAAGAATAGGTCATCAGTCTATGGTAATTTATTATATGAAAATGAAAATTATTAAAAAATTTTAGAAACATGAAAACCAGGGGTTTCCTCCCATTCAGTGCTTTTTTTAACGTCATTAGCTCAACTTGAACCCCCCAACTTATCAAATTCCAACTTTCAAAATTTTAATGAACCCATTATTCTCTGCTTCAACTTGATTGAGATTGATTTTTTTCTTTGATTTATTGTCATGTAAAAACCCGTGTTCAACAAGGAGTGTGAAAATCTGAGGAATTTCAGTAATGGCTGATCTGGTTTCTTCTACAGTCTTTCCTAAGATTTCAAGGGTTAACCCCCCTTGGTGGGTTTCATGAGATGAATGAATGAATAAATTTTGGTCGTGGGTATCATCTATGATGTAATTCTTGTATAGGGAATGAAGGATAATGATTTTGAGTTCTGGTTGATTGCAATTTCTTAATGAAGATTGGAAATTTGAATGATTGTCAGTTTCTTCTCCAAAAAAATTAGAAAGAATTGGTTCTGTTTGAAAATATGATTCATCGCCAAAATTTTCCATTTGAATTTCATGAGTGGGTATGGACTCACTATTCTTTATATCTCCAAATGGTTCAATGATTGCTGATTCTAAAAAAATGTTATTGGGGTGATATTCTGAACACTGAATCAATGAAGACAAATTTTTCCATTGTGAATCTAAAAAATTAATTTCCTCTTGATTTGAAAACCCTTCAACATTTCCTTGATATTGTTCAGTTATACCATATCCAAAGGTCAGTTCTTTTTTCAATTCATGAGAAGTTTTTGGGATAAAATATTCTTCTATCAATGATGAGGAAAGAACATCTTGAGTGGGAAAGGGTTCCTAAAAATTCTTAAAGCTTTGTAATTCTAATCTAAAAGATGAAACTTATGAATTCATTTTAACCATTTGTTCACACAATTGTGCAAGAGTTTTTTTAGGATTATGTTGATTTATTTTTTTACATCATGGAATTCATCATTATTTATCTTTTCAATCATTCTTGATAGGTATAGAAATTTATATTTTAAACATTCAGTATCCCATTGATTGTACATGTCATCTGGTGTGGTATATTAAGTTAAGGATTGGTCAATGGAATTCCATATGTGAGGTGTTTCGCAATATTGACCTCCAACTTGATTATAGCATTAGTTTATAAAGGGGTATTTTGGAGGATCATCCATTGCAATTGATTGAAAATTGGTTTTGGGATTTTTTTGGACACATAGAAATAGAAAGGGGGAAAGAGAAGAGAGATTAGGGTGAGAATTGAGAATTTGGGGTGAGAAAAGAAGACGAAGGTCATAAGTACTTACTTGGGTCCCCGTAAACGGCGCCAATTTTTGGTTGTCCCCAAATTTATCCTACTGGTAAAAGCGGTCGTTGAAGTACAAGTAGGTATCGAATCCACAGGGACCGAAGAAGAAACTTTGAGACACTATGATTTTTTGATGGATTGGCTATGAAGTGGCCAACTTTGAGGTATATTTTAATTGGAGAAAAAAAGATATAATTTAAATAACATATAATAAAAATGATGTGAACTAAACAATTATTGTTGGTGGGTTGATCTTAGGGTTTTTCTTGGGGTGGATGGGATGAATTTGTTTTCTTAGAAAATTTCATGTCATTAATTCAATACATATCCAAACAATGAGATAATTCTTCCAAATCATTCACCAATTTTATCCCTTAACAATTCCAAGTCCAATCACCAATTCACTTTGAGGATCACATTAATGAGCACTCAAAGGAAATAGATCGTACTAGCACTCAAAATGTGTCATCGTTAAAGTTGAAAAAGATGAGAAAGAATGTAACTCATCAAATGGAAATCCTAAAATAACGAATATATTTAAATATTAACTACATGAAATAACATTCAATCCCAGACCTTGATACTCCCTTGTATAAACCCTTAAGAGTTTAGCCCTCCATTGATGCTATTCTACCAATGGAAGCGTGATGTAGACTTATAGGGGCAGAATTGAAGAAAAAGAAAACTATTAAAAGAATGAACACTCCACCATTGTGTGATTGAAATCACAAGTACAGGTGTGAATAATTTCACACCATGATTCAATGGTATCAACGTGTGAAGAAAAGGAAAATAAAAAGTAAAGAAGAATAAAAAATTTTATTAAAATAATAAACATGAAAGAAAAACTTACATGGGAAAACTTGACGATACGATTTCAAATTGAAAGCAGGAAATTACAATTGAAAGAAATACAATGGATGAAAGAAAAACATGGACTCAAAGAAAAATGTTAGATCCTAATTACATAACCACCAGATCCTTATATAGTAATATTTGGATACTTATATACACCCCCAAAAATAAATTACATCTCCATTAATTGGTGGAGGTAAACGGAGAGTGAGAAAATTAAGGGATTTGTACGTTTCGAAGTTGACTCAGAAATTTCGTCCAGGTTCGTCCACCATTTTTATGTGTGAATTTGGAATTGAAGGAGGCCGAATAATCAGAGGTCGTAGAAGACAAATATCTTCTTCCCTGTGTCCCCTATCATCTGTAAAACTTTCATAAATTTTGAAGCTACTTTTTGGAGGATATGGTTGAAATGGTGGGACGAGTTTATGTGCATTAATGTGAGGCCAACCATTTAAATCGCAACTTCAAATCCCATTATCATCATTAAAACATCATAATTAGCTCTAGACACAGTTCAATAAAATGATCCTAATATATGTATCTTTCTACTGTAAAACTATTAGCATCATTGGGATTGGTTTGTGGGCCCCACAATTGATTGAGGGGCCTTAGGCCCATTATGCTTTCTTCAGCAAATTCCTGCATTCTAGAAAAAAAAATATCCATCTTCCCTTCAGATTAATCCATAGAACCTAAAAGATAAAATGTTCCAAACAAAGTGTTAAATAATATCCCAAAATATAAAATTCAAAAAATGAATATAATTTTGTCCAAAAATAGATGAATGATTGGGCCCAAATTTCCATTTTAAACATGAATTGCATTTAAGATGAGAAATGAAGTTCTATTTATATAATGCACTAAAAACATTGTTTATGGACTTTGGAACATTGAATTTAAAGATATTAAAAATGAATATTAGCCACTTTCAGTGACTAATCAACACCACTACCGCCTTGGACAACCCCCTCACCCCCATAGACACCACCCCCACCCCCTTGGAAGCCCCCTAGAAACCCCCACCCCCTTGGACACCCACCACCCCCATGGACACCCCCACCCCAAGGGAGACCCCCACCCCCTACACATCTTCCACCCCCTTTAACACCCCCACCCCCTGGAAAATCCCCCCTAGATAGCCCACATCCCCTGTTGCAATAGATTATATACAAGAGAGTGTATGCCAATGATTCCTAAACCGTTGGTATACATATATCCTAACAATTTCCATGAAACTATTGGAATAGATTATATGCAGGACAACATGTATTCCAACAGTTTCAGGGGCTATCCCAATCATTTCAAATCTTTAGGATATATGTAATTTATTTTATTGAATATATACATATTTTAATATTTATAATTCATATTTCTTGTTTATAGAAGGGTGAATGTGGTATCCAGTTTCACCAGGATGTATAATTTTTTTACCTTAAGAACAAAGGGTCGAAGATGAATTTAAAACTAGTATAGAGAAGTTTATATATTTTTAAAATCATTTTCATGGATATATTTTTCAAATACGCACATATTTGTTTTATATTTCAATATTTGTTTACATTAAAATTATGATATTTTTTATATAAATATAAAATTGGATTTTCTATACAAGTTGTATAATTTTGATATTTTTTAATGGTAATAATGAGATAAAGTTTTATTACGGCACATCGAATGATTAATGAATATGAGGAAGGTGTTGATGCCTTTTTAGAATTTTCTAAACGAAATGTTCCAAGCAGCGACATTTTTATTGTCCTTTCCTAAAATGTTTGAATATGAATAAGTTGAAAAGTGGAGAGATCAAAGATCATCTAATTTGTCATGGTTTTAATCTGAGTTACGTCCCTTGGATTTTCCATAGTGAAACTTTACATAATGTCAAATCTACTGATGATGATGATTTTCACGATGGTAACTCTTATGGAATTTAAGAAATGATTCGTGATATTGCGTCAGAAAAATTTGAGGTAAAACTGACAGTTGTGCATCTATATGGTGATGCTGCAAACCCATTGTATCATGATTTTTCAAAATTTATCATTTTGTTAGCAGTGTTAATATTGATTAACCTAAAGTTGAAACTTGTAAGGAGTGATAGAATTTTTATTGAGCTGCTAAAATTGATAAAATACATTCTTCCAAAAGGAAATGATATTACAAATTCACATTATAAGGCCAATAAAATATTATGCCTGATGGGATTGGGATACAAAAAAATACATGTATGTCCGAATGACTATACAATATATAGGAAGGAATATGAATTTCTATTAGAGTTTCCTAAATGTGGGACATCACAGTATAAGTTGATATGGCATGCCGATGACCTGATATGAGATGGAAAAATACGCCATCTAGCTGATTGTCCACAATGGAAGAAAAGCGATGAGCAGTATCCAATATTAGGAAATGAAATTAGAAATCTCAGACTTGGTTTGTGCACATATAGAATGAATCCATACTGAACCCTCACTAGAACACATAGTTCATGGAAAGTTTTATTGTTAATTTACAACCTATCTCCTGAAGTTTGTATGAATCACAAATATTTCATGTTGAGTATAATTTTCTCTAGTCCGAAGAAAATTCGAAATGATATTGATGTTTTGTTGTCACCATTAATATATGATTTGAACCTTTTATTTGAGAATAGTATTAGGGTGTATGATTCTTATAAATTGGAATACTGTTAACTATATGTTGTGCTTATGTTCACTATAAATGACTTCCCAGTGTATGGATTTTTTATGGATATTGTGTTAAGGGGAATAAAGCACATCCATTTTTCAAACAACAGACTTCATAATGTCAATTGAATCATGGGAGGAAAATAGTATATATGGGCCATCAAATGTTTTTTTCCTATGGATGACACTTATAGATGAATAAAAATGGAATTCAATGCATCAAACGAATTTGATATTGCTCCAAAACATTAATCCCCTGATGGGCATTTTATGTGGGTGCAAAACCTTGATGTGACATTGGGAGAGATAGATAAATCTAGTAATGATAGACATATTTGGACGAAAAGTTCAATATGTTTTGAGCTACCATATTAGAGATATCATGATTTGAAACATAATATTGATGTCATGTATGTGGAGAAGAAAATTTTTGATAGTTTTATTGGAACATTGTTAGCTAATAAAGAAAATACTAAAGATGGGATGAATGCATGATTAGACATAGTAGAAATGGGAATACATTTGGAGTTAGCTCCCACTCCTAATCAAATATGAACATTTCTTCCCATGACTTGTCATAAATTTTCCAAGAGGGAGAAAATTAGATTTTTTTAGTGTCTTCATGTTAACAAAGTGCCTTAAGGTTATTCTTCAAATGTAAATTTTTTTTCTCAATGAAGGATTTTATGTTGATAGGTATGAAATCTCACGATTGTCACATCATGATGCAACAACTTCTATGAGTTTCATTGCATGGAATATTACACATCCATGTTAGAAAAACTACAATAAAGTTTTGTTATTTTTTCAATTAAATTGGTAATAAGATGATTGATGTGAATGCATTGAAATTTTTTCAAAAGGATGCAACTTCTATATATTGTCAATTGGAAATGTATTTTACTCTATATTTTTTTGATATAATGGTGAATTTAATGGTTCATCTGGTTTAAGAAATAAAGCTTTGTGGACCTATATATATTCGTTGGATGTATCCTTTCAAAAGATATATGAAAAAATGAAGGGTTATGTTAAGAATAAATATCTACCTAAAGCCTCTGTTATTGAAAATTATATTTCTAAGGAGGTTGCGGTGTTTTGTATGAGCTACTTGGCTATGGTGGGGCACATAGGTTTTCCTCCATCTTTCCATGAATGAGTTAATAATGAGGTAAAGGATATTCGTTCCTTGAAATTCAAATCTTTTCCAGCTGAATAGATGAAGAAGGTAGAATTATACATCTTCAATAACTTAATAAATTCCAAACCATATATCACATTGTATATTAGTGACCTAAAACAGTTTCATCCAAATAAGAAAGAAATTTGGATCTTGAATGAGCACAAAAAAACATTTTTTACATGGTTTAAAAAATCCTTGCTTAGTAGATCAGATGTATCAGAGACATTAAGATGGTTATTGGGGGTCCAATTTTAAAAGTGATTACCTAGTTTGGGTATGACATTAATGGCTATACATTTCATATGAAAGATCAGTACAATAGAAGTGTAGTTCAGAATAGTAGGGTATTGGTGTCTGCATAAGCAATGAATTTTTTGGGTTCTAAAGACAAAAACCAAATATTTGCATCAAATGCATATTATGGAGTCATTGAAGAAATAATGGATGATGAATTGTTTAATATTAAATTTTCTTTTTTTACTGCAAATGGTTTATTTGTAATAACAGTTTTAGACACGATGAATTTTGAATAACAGTTGTTAATCAGAATAGATTGGAAAACACAACAGATTCTTTTATTATAGAAACACTTGAAAAAAATTTATGTAGTTGATTAATTATATATGCAATGGTCTGTTTTTTTACAAGGGGAAAAACAATATATTTGTGAGGATCAACATGATAATGATGCTGATTTATAAGAGATACCTACTTCCATGGAATTATTAGCAGAAAATAATAATGAGAATGTTAAATACAAGGTTTGTGCAATAAGGAACGATCATGATGAAGAAATTTGTGAAAACAGTCCATTTGTACTTTCCTAATATTTTAGGTAACATATATTTATCTATTGTTTACATTTATTATTTTTATAATTTTTTTAGAAATTTTGTTTATTTTATTTTGTTTATTTTAGTTTATCATGTTTACGATGTTTTCCATGGTTAAAAAGTTTACCATAGTTTACCACAATTTAACTTTACGTAAATTATATATTTGTTGATTTTGATGAACAAAATTTACACTACCTTGTTTACAATGTTTACAATATTTACTATTGTTTAACATTCTTACCATATTTACCATTTTTACTATTACGTAACATAGTTTAGTTTTCCAATTTTTTATATTAGAATTGTAATATTTGAATATGTATATTTTTGAACTAATGTTTTCTTTTTGGATTTGAAGGATAATGACATATCGATCAGTTGATTAACCACATGATTATAGAGATGAGAATCATGATCATACCTCTATGGATGAACATTCACATGATCATGTTGATGTTCCCCAATCCTTCTCATGTACTCCCATAACAACAAAGAAGAGTTTAAGAGTTGGTAAACGTGGCTACACATGCATACCAAAATTATCACTTTCCCAGAGACAAGACCAGAGGACACTTGTTGAGTTTGATGAGAATGATATTCCAAGAGGTCCAAATGAAAATGATTTTAAGAGTTTTGTATCAACTCATGGTAAAAGAAAAGTAAGCATTTTGTAAGATGATTGGTTAAGCGTGGACAAAGAGATAATACCTCAGTGGTGGGAGATGATTTTGGTAAGATCATTAGCTATTGTTTGACTAATATTTAAATGTTTCTGGTATAATATGTTTTACCTATTCTTTATCAGATGGCATTTGATATTCCTAACTCTGGAGGAGTATGGAGGAAATTTTTATCGATTGCTACAAGGAGATGGAGGGTTTTAAAATAAACCTTCACAAATTATTTCATTTTTGGCTATAGGAATAATGATAATCCATGTCATATATATACGTTCATATATGAAGACACATGGAGAAAATTTGTTGAAATTAGAAGAGAAGATTCATTTTTGGTATGGGAAATGAAAATTTTTATAAGATTTATTATATAAATGATCTTATTAATGTTTTGTTAATGATTTCATATTCATTATTTATAGAAAATAAGGATATCCAATCAAGATATCCAATCTAAAAAAATATACCCTCATAGTCTTTCTCGGGGTGGGTATTCATTATTGGAAGAACAGATGATCACAAAAAATTTACAACTGAGAGGTGAGTCTTCAAGCTCAGGAGAGATTTCCCCTCCATCCCCTTTATATAGACATTAAAAATTGAAGAGATATCGGATGAAAAAATGATAAAATATCATTTGGACGAATCTATAATCGTAGCTGAGAAGATTGTAATATATTTAATATATTTATTTAAGTTAATTATATTCTTTATATAATTTGAATCATTTGAGAAATGTTCAATTAATTAATTTTGGATTCTCTTGAGGATCACAGCTCATAAGTGCATTTTACATCTACATAGAGGCATGATATTATATCTAAAGCATTGGTAAATCCTTAACACTTGTGTCGTGTATGAGGATATCAAACAAGTGTATCGGTAAGAAATTTTTTTCTACATTCTTCAACTTCTTCCATTGACGGTGTTTATCAAAATCAAATAGAATACTTGGTTGATAATGTTCATAAAATTAATGAGATGATGGAGGAAATGATTAAATCATTGGTAGAGTCTTTGTTTGTAGACATACAAAGAAAATTTCAGACTGTAGCTCCCACTCCTCTACCTCCCCATGTAGACCACATTATTTTTCCTCCACCTCTAACAGTAGTTCCCACTCCCCACCCTTAGCCTACAGACCCAATTGGTTATCCTACTCCTACAACACATAATCTTACTTATTTTCAGTTGTTTTATGATGATCATCACCATCATATAGTTGCATATAGGCTAGTATATTATATAATAGATACATTTTATCCTCAACAGTTTGAGGTAGAGCATCATAGGGTTATTGTACATGATATTATAGATAGATTAGCTCAAGTTCCATTAACTACAGATGAGCTGATGAAAGTTTGACAGAGTATCAACCACTTTTTTGTTTGTCCATCTAGACTTCTATGACTCATTACCATAGAGGTATGTATGTTATATATTTTATTTTATATTTTATTAATGTTGTTTTATCATTTGAAAACTCATATAATTATCTATATATTTTTACATGTATATTTCGAAGGTAACGAAATAATTTATAGAAAACAACAAAGACAAATGGATATGAAATCAGATACAGATTCTCGTAGCCATGACAGATTATCATGATATTCAAATTTGTTTCTAGATTATTATGAGTTTCCCATGGATGCCCGTTTTTGGGGTGTGCAATAAATGCGGGGACTATGAAAAATGATATCATTGATCTTATTACTAGATATAATTTGGGAATCAACATGGATCACATATTTTCCATGTAAGTCTTAACACATATACCTTTATTTTATTTATTAAAAATGTATACTTATGTCAGTTTTTTATTAGGTATCTTTATAAAATGTGTGAGAAGAATGAGGGTACATATGTATATGTATTCATGGGCCTGTATTTGATTTCCCTTGAAGCACTTTCATTGGATGAGGAAGAAAGAATACTTTATAATGCCGAATGATTTGAACAAAATATAATCACACAATGTTGGATGATGCATTTTTGGGAGAGGTATGAAACATATATCTGGAAATGTGTTCATTATCTTTTTACATAAAAAAACACTAACCTTAAAATTTCTTTTATATTAGTGATCATTATATGTTAGGTGTTTTTTTTCAAGTGAGAAAACACTTTATTGGATATGATCTATCCATGGTGATGTGCGGGGAAGTTTTAAGAATATATTGGAAAGGTAAGTTTCAATTTCCTAATCATTTTTTTATATTATAATGAATTTTAAATTTATCCCATTCTTAATATTTTCTAATTGGGGAAGGTTCTACGTTCGAAAACAATCAATGAAAAAGAGTTCCAAGATCAAATATGTAAAAGTAAAGGTAAATATCAATTTAAAATTTTTTATTTTTGATGTATTACCTAAAAATGATATTTTGAATTTAGAATAACTTTAAAAGAATTTTCATGAACAACAAGACATCTTCGAATGCAGATATTATATGTTAAGATTTATGTATCAAATAATATAACTGGAAGAGTTATGAAGTTTGACCAGGTAAGATTTCATTATTAAATTTTCAATAATATTTAATTCGATCTATTCATTATACATGTTTACTACCATCCATTTAATTTTCAGTGATTTGATGACCCTCAAACCTGTAGTGATCATGAGGTCAAACACTTACTAGTGTAATTGTCAAATTATTTTAGAGTTATGATTGGATTTTAGTTTGTCTATAGTGTAAAATGTAATATTGAAAATTGTAATTATAATTGAGTATTTGTTAGTTTTTTGTTGGATTTTGGGTTTTTTAGTTTAAATTGTTTGTTTTGAATGTTTTATATATGAATATTTAATTTTTCTTTGGTTCTTCTTATTTTGGTCCAGTTCTAATGTTTTTTTGGTATGGATTATGGTTTGGTTTGGTCTTCTTTTATTCTGGTTTCTGCTTGTTTCATTCATTAGTAGTGCATAGTAATGGTTTCATGGGGGTGGGGGTGTCTGAGGGAAATCTTCAATGGGTAGGGGTGTCTAGGGATGGGTTTGTCTCGGGGGGGGGGGGGGCTATCCATAGGGGTGGGGGTGGTGTCTAGGGGGGTGGGAGTGTGTCCAAGGGTGTAGGGGTTGGGGGTGTCTAGGGGGTGGGGGTGTCCAGTGGGGGAGGGGTGGTGTCTAGGGTTGGGGGTTATCCAGTGGGGGTGGGGGCATGTCCATAGGGTATGGGTGTCCAGGGGGTGGGGTGTCTAGGGGGTGGGGGCCATCCATGCGGGTGGGAGGTTGTCCAAGGGGTTGGGAGGGTGTCCAGGGGGTGGTGGCAGTCTAGTGGGGTGGAGGGCACCCCAGGGTGTGGGGGTGTCTAGGGGATGGGGGCTGTCCAGGGTGTGGGGTTGTCCAGGGGGTGGTGTCTAGGGGTGGGGGAATGTCTAAGGGGTGCAGGTGTCTAGGGGTGTGAGAGGGTGTCCAGGGCGTGGGTGGTTGTCTAGTGTGTGTGTGTGTGGGGGGGGGGGGGGTGGTGCCTAGGGGTGAGAGGGTGTCCGAAGGGTGGGGTGGGGTGGTCAAAGGGGTGGGAGGGTGTCCAAAGCCTGTCTAGTGGGATGGTGTGGTGTCTAAGGGGTGGGGGTGGTCCATGGGGGTGGGAGGGTGTCTAAGGGGTGGGGGTATCCAGGTGGGTGGGAGGGTCTTATGGGGGTGGGGGCTGTCCAGGGGGTTGTTCAGTGGGGTGGGTGGTGTCCAGTGGGTGGGAGGCTTTCTAGATGGTGGGGGTGTCAAGGGAGTGGGTTGGTGTCCAGGGGGTGGGGGCTGTCCAGGGGGGTAGAGGGGTTGTCCAGGGGGTGGGTTGTCTAAGTTGTGGGAGGGTGTCTAGGGGGTGTCGAGGGGGTAGGGGTGTCCAGGGTGTGGGAGTGTAAAGGGGGTGGGGGCTGTATAGGGGGTTGTGGGTGTCCAGTGGGTGGGAGGGTGTCCAGGGGTTGGGTTTATCTAGGGGTTGGGGTGTCCAGGGGGTGGTGGTGTCTAGGTGGGAGGGGGTGTCCAGGGAGTGGGATGTCCTGGGGGGTGGAGGTGTCCAGGGGGTGGGGGCTATCCAGGGGGTGGGGGTTATCCTAGGGGTCGAGGGGGGGGGGGTCCAGGGGTGGGGGTGTCCAGGGGGTTGGAGGGTGTATATGGGGTGGGAGGGTGTCTAGGGGGTGGGGGTGTCCCAGGGGTGGGGGTGTCTAGGGGGTGGGCAGGTGTCCAGGGGTGGGGGGGATGTCCGGTGGGGTTGGGTGGTGTCCAGGGGGTGGGAGGGTGTCCAAGGGTGGGGGTTGTCCAGAGGGGTGGGAGGGTGTCCTGGGGGCGCGAGGCTATCTTATGGGGCGGGAGATCTCCATGGCCGCAGGTGATGTCCCAGGGGTTTTAGGTTTTTAAGTTGAAATTGTATGTTTTTAATGTTATGAATGTGAATATTTAATTTTTCATTGGTTCTTCTTGTCTTGGTATAGTTCTGATGTTTTTATGGTAGGTATTCTGGCCTTGTTTTTGTCTGGTTTTGGTTTGTTTTCAGCTTGTTTCAGATATTCATAGGTAGAGCATTGTAATGGTTGAATATTTTTATTAAAAAAATTGTTTTTACATTGGATATAAAATAACTAATCTAATAAATTCATGGGAATGGTTTTTTATGTCGGTTATTTAATAAACAACGTAGTATATATGTTTTCACATCGGTTAAACAATAACCGACATGAAAAATGCATCACAGGCTAGTTTTTACATCAGTTATTTTATAACCGACATTATAAATGAATGGGAAAGAGTTTTTATATTGGTTATTTAATAACTGACATAGTATATATGTTTTCACGTAGGTTAAATAATAACTAATGTGAAAAAACTTTTTTAAGACTAGTTTATCATGTCTGTTATGAAAATTACCAATGTTATACACTTCTTTTTCATGCTGGGTTTTTAATAACTGATGTGAAAAATGCTTCGGAGGTGCAGTTTATCATTTTCGTTATTTTAAAACCGATGTAATAAATCATGACTACGAATCATCTTCCATGTTGGTTTTTTTGGAACCGACGTGAAAAATGTTTCAGATTTATGGTTTTTACATCTGTTTTATAATAACTGACATATAAAACAATATTTATAATGTCTCCTGTAATAACGTCAGCTAAAAAACAACGTAAAAATTAAAAAATAACTGACAAATTTTTTTTTCTGCACTACATTAAATAGTATTATCAAATTTCAAGTGCATCACCCAAAAGTTGAATCATATCAACTCTAATAAGAAAAACCCAGTAAATTGAAATTTCCATTCATGAAAATTTGGATTTTCTATGTACATGGGTAAGCTACTCAAATGAAATTTTTTTACCAATCCCCAAATTACTTCCTAATCTATTGATTACTGTCTTAATATAGTACTGCAATAAATGAAAATCCTATGATACCACTTTGTGACATCTTGAATCTAGATTCCACTTAATAGTTCCCTGATGTTATTTGGATACATAGCCTTAAGAATATCTCCCAGAATGCTAGAGGCTACAAATGAGTAAAGAGGGACATTGGATTTTATTTGGGGAGACTATGGCCACATTACCAGAGTAACATAGTGGTAAAATCAACATATAAATATAAAAAGAAAAAAAAATGTATAAGTAGTGTAAAAAAATTTAAATAACAAAGAAACTGATATCTATAATCAAAATTAGTAGCTAAATCCTATATAATTGATGATAATGTCACTTATACAATACAAGAAAACATGAATAAAAGTAGCATGCAATATTATTATACATGCCATACAAAAATAAACAAAAACAATAAAAATATATATTATATCTATAGATCTATTAATTTCATAAACTACATGTTTCACACTATACAAGCTAGTAGTCATGCATCAGTATGATGAAACTTCCCATTCTCTACACTTGAATGAATGTAGTCTTCATAGGACACGAAGGTGGCAAAGATAGGGTGTGAGATAAATCTTAGTAGTCCACTACATGTTGAGTCAATAAATATCTAGTATATGTATAAAATATAGAGGTGTTCATCTATAATATATCTAAAATAGTAATAACAACTATAATTGTGTCAGTTCGGGTTTCTGAAATGAAAACGGGATTACACTGCATGCTTAGGCCCATGTCAATATAACAATAAAATAATACTTGGGGTCATAATGCCTAGTATCATGTATATATGTGAAACCATGCCCAGTATCACATTTATAAGGGACACTATTCTAGGTATCATCGTAGTATATGGGATACCATGATGTGTATCAAATTTAGGGTCTCCATGCCCATATAGTATCACTAAGGATTCCATGCCCATAGAGCATCACAAGGGACACCATGCGCTCAAGGTTTCACTGGGGATTCCACGCCCTTCAAATATAAAATATATATTTGGGTTTCTATTCCCATTTAATATGTTTATTAAGTATATTCATGACCATTTAGTATATTTATTAATGTTCATCACACCTATTTGATATAAAGTAGCATGGTTTACCATGCCCATTTATATATAACTTGTATAAGGGTATTCGTGCCCATTCATTATAATTCACAATGGTTATCATGAGAAGTAATGATATTTATTAAGGTTCTTCATGAACTTATTCCATATCATTAATACCCAACTGATGGATTTAATAATATCCAAGGTATAGTCCATTTTTTATTATCATTTAATATCAACAAGGGCTTAACCATAATCCAATTTAAAATAGGTTTCATTAGCTTACGACTCACAAATAACAAATATAATTCTTTATAAGAGTGTTATCGATGGTACAACACTACATCAAACCATTTCTTATATAATATCACAATTTATAGGCAAGATCGAACACACCAATAGATTCTTTGGACATGTTCTCATTAAATCCATTTTGGCCTATAAGAGTTAACACCCAAAGGTGTGGATCTATTTAAACTAGTCAATCACAATGTGTCTAATATGATCATTAGGCTCTAAACAAGGAATAAAATTTAAGGGAACTACTATTTAGGGGAAACGCAAGGTGAAATTAGTGTGCAACACATTACAACATATTATAGAATAAAATATTGAGGAATAACATATACCCCACCTACCACCTATTAATATGACTCTTATCATGTAGTATCAGCCTTTAGTTCGACATGTATTGGAAGAAATCTGAAAGACATATGAATTCCCTAAAAATACAGTGTACGATCATACACCTTGATAATTCCTTCAAGAGAATGAGAAACAAGGAATGATTAAAAATGAGTGTTGATCTCACCGATGTGGATAAAATGGTACAAACAATAGATGAATCATATACCTGATGGAGAACGTGGAATACATCATATCAAAGAGGTATTGAGAGCTCAAAAAAGAAATAATTGAGGGAGTTGTCCATTGGAAAAAAGAAGGGAGTCAGAATATGATTAAAACATTTCATTAAGGGAAAATTCATCATTTGACCAAATAAAAACTAGGTCACCCAGTTTGGCTGCATCGTTGGCCAAACCATGCACCAACTAGGCACCTCTTACTATGCTAAGAGGGAACCCACATAGTTTGGATGCATGGTTCCGGAAACCTTGCGGAAACCATGAAAATAAACATTGAAAAAAACTATAGACATTTCAGATGGGTGTGCGGTCACTGGTGCATGGTTAGGAAAAACAATGAGCCATTCATACAACTATGACCAACCTAGTAGGGTTATAAGATACATGGTGGGTATGGTCACAAGATGTCTAAAAACCCTGTGGCCTGGTTTTTTCTCCACAAGTCAAGATTCTGAGCTCGGAACAAGCCCCAGATACCCCCAAACCCATTTTAACCTCAAATTGAACCCATATTAAGTCCAAAATAAAAATTTAAACCAATTTTTAAAGGATCCATACTTGAGAAAAAAATGGTTCATACAATTCTCGACTCCATTCTACCAGTCATACTGAGAAAAGCATATATTTATAACCTATGCCCTCTTAATAACCTATGACATAATACCATTTTTTCACAATGATTTCTTTAAGTCACCCTTGAATCATTAAACCATGATGGCCCATGACATACACAAGGGGAATTCACCATCTTAATGGGATAGGGAAAATCATCTTGTAATTAGACACAACAGATGGTAATTAATACACGTAATATATACAATTTATAAAGAATTATATTTCTTATATAATTATTAGTATCAACCATCCTTATGTTATAAATCCATAGCTAAATAAAATTCTTTTTTTATGAATAAGAAGACCTAAAAAACATAACGAATAAAAATAAAAATGTATAAAAACAAGGATAAAATAATAAATTATAATCACAATATTATATAAGAAGGGGATGTCTTAATCTATACAACAATATAACAAAACCTAAACAAAAATTCGAATCAATCTCTACAGGACTCCATGAGTCACCATCCCACTACATGATAAGAATCATCCTTGATAATTAAAATTCAAAACCTAGAAACTATAACTGAAATGAAATAGGCTATAGCACATTGATTAGAAGGAACTCCAAAGAATCTAGACCCCATGAATTGCCTTTAAATAAATGATGCAACTCATGATGGTTTGATGTAAAATTTAAAACATAGGATTTCTAATTTAGTTTTATTTTCAAACAACAATTCTTTTCTACGATTCCTTTATATCAGGGAAATTAAAGAGGTAAATATGGAAGATATTTATAAAAATGTATTCTTTTAAAATTACCCATCATAAAGATTTATAAAAAGATTTATAAAACAATAAAATGTTTTTAAACTAATAATAATCAGAATATTTAATTTTTGAATAAAAAATAAGCATTAGTAAATAATTTATTTTATATCCAAGAGGTTATAGGAAAAGAAAACAACAAACACCCCCTTATTCATGTAATGATATTCCACCCCCTCCAATGATTGACCTAATCCATACAAAATCCAATCACATTTATTAGCCTGGAGTCCCACTGGATTGAAGGATATTACATGTGTCTTTAACCATTCCTCCTCATCCAATATGTCATCACCTTGCATCACCACCCACATCACCACCTACCCACATGAGTGCTTATAATGTAAGAAATAAATGGAAATCACCTAAAAAATAAAACATGGAAAATATCATCATGTAGAAAACCATTGATCATGGTAGTGCTTTGGATTTTATGAGAATGTTTAGAACATACTAAACTGTTCTATTATATCGGTGCACCAAATGAAATCTAATAGACCTAATGGCCAATCATACCCTACCTTTCCTAACCAAGGGTAAAAATTCCAAATCAAGGCATATCCAATAAAAGTAAACAAGTCAAAGTATTATCTCAGACTATTATATCATGTGTTATAGGATGTTATACTTTCTAATTATAGTTCCCATATTGTAGAAAAAATTATGGTGTGGAATATTAACAATATAAAATGATATAAGTAGAAATAGGGATACATACATAGAAAGATGGAATTTGGAATCATAATCAAGGCCTCACACCATATTTCCTGACCCCTCCTTCCAAATATACTACAATAAAGGAAAAAAGATAATGACCTCCTAATCCTACCACAAATAAGATTCAGGTTAGCGACTAGAAATAAGGGTATACAAATAACAAATTATGGTAGACATTAACCACTATAGTGGAATAAGATTGGGAGATAAGATAAACAAACACCAAGAAATATCAACTCATAATATAATGGTAAACCAAAAAAATTCATACAATTCATGATTAATGTAAAAAAATAAATATAAAAATTTCCTAGGTAAATACCCAAATACATGATTGTTGTAGCAAATAAAAAATTTATGTAACTCATTTAGTAATTTCTAGATCAATCCCCACCATCATCCATGGATCCTAAAAATATGTAATATATAGGGTGGGTATAACATTTATACTCAATAGGGGAATAACCAAGGTCTCATGTTCACACGTGAAAATAGAATTCTTATGTTCTATAGGAAGAAATTGAAATGTAACGTCTCAGAATTTCCTTGTATTTTTTATTTAAATAGAATTATTTCGAGACTGGGAAATTTTGTGGCACTTAATTCTGTGGTATGGAGAGCCCAAAATAGATTTTTGAACTTTTTAAAGGTTTGTTTAGTAAATTTACGAGTATAATTTTTATATATATTGGAAAAATTCTTAGATAAAAAATTTGAGTGAACTTTTGAATTCAAAATGCTAGGATTCACCTAGAAATGACTTAAAATTGGCTCCCAAGGGCTGAGCCGAAAATTAATTTTCGGAAATTTTGAAAATAATAATAAAATAATTTAACAGAATTATTTTATTTTCTTTCTCACTTTGGAGTGACGGATGGTGACTCTACAGGGTAGCGACAGGGCAGCGATGATACATATTAATTAGGCTCATTAATGTCTCGTTAAACTCATAGCGTAATGAATCATTAATGACAAATAACAGAGACACTATTTCTTAAATAAAACAGTGTAACGAAATGATGTCACATCATAATGGGAACGTTGTGAGGTGATCCTATTTATAATTCCACATGGTGGGAAAATATGGATTAAATAAATTAGTGGATTCTATGGCCAACCTCTGACGGACTGCCACCCAATCAAAGAATCAAGAACGCAAGTGGAACTTCATCTTACATGTAACACCTTTTGATGCTCGGAGCTGAGAAGCGGCGTCAATGTCTTAACCCCTCAAGGAAGAATGTGCGGCAACAAACTTTCAAGAAGTAGGGGTCTTTGATTCATTTTTCTTCTCCATCCATTTCTAATCAACGAATACAGACTTTTCCATGAACAATTTAATCCAAGGACCATGCATTCTTACAGGTGGGTGACTTCATTGGGGTTTCATTATCTTGGATTTAATTATCTTTTTTGTTCAAATTAAAATCCTCAGACCTCCCTTGTTTTGTAAACATCTTATGTAAAGGGACTGTGATGACACAAGAAAGGCCTGAGACCCTCCTCTGTTGGTTTTCTTCATGTCCATACATTCTAATCAACATCAATGCAGTTATCATATCAAATCGGTGGAGAGGATGATCCCCAGAAAACTCAGGCGTAAGCGGCACGAAGGCAGTCCACCAGTACGGACCTAGTGGTCTGTGGAAGAATCCAACGGTGGTGGCACTAGGTGTGGCACCGATGACTTCCAGTGGTTGCCCGTAGTGGTGGCTAGTGGTGGGATGCAGCCATGGGTGGTGGCGGTGCACCATGATGGCGCCACAGATGAAAGTCCATGGTCAGACCGAGCAACTATACAATAGTAGAAGCTGCTGGATGGAGGTGACAGATGTGGTCGCTTGACCACGATGGAGGAGCAGCCCCATGACGACCTGTGGGGTGATGGAAGGGCCCGAATGTGGTTCCCGACCGCTTCCAGTGAGGCAGAATGAATAGGGCACAAACACCCAGCTGGCTGGAACCGAACTACGGGCCGGACCCGCAACACACCAGGTCGGGCCAATCTCGCCGCCCAACGGGCCATACTAGAGCCCCATGGGACCTACCTCATCGGCGGGCCAGACTTGTGCCCTCTTTGAGCCAGGATGGACTCGGCCAGGTCGTTGGGCGATTCGGTAGGCTGGACCCTTGGCCAACTAGGCCGGGTCCAACGAGGCCTGTTTGTCTTGGCCCACTGGCCAGGCTAGACCAGACCGACCTCGACACACACCGGGTCAGGTCAGGTCCATCAGAATGAACCGGGCTATGTGGATATCCAGAGCTCAATAGGTTGGATCGGTCTAACTGGGCACCATCTCAAACCGGACCCCTAGTTACTAAAATGGTTGTATCATGAAAACTGTGCGTCCGATTGACGTGTCGTTTGCGGTGATGGTACACTATCGAGGAGGCAGATATTTCGGCATGCTTTTTGGGAAATTTCATGGATGCTGAGAAGTGACAAATCTCTTGAGGAGTGTTCCTAATAAATTTATTTATAGAACCCTATGATTGGGTGAGACATGATGATTGCTCGAGGATGGAATAGTGGGAAGCTGATCTATGTTACCCAGTAGGCCCATGGTGGGGATCAGATCTGTGTGACCCAACAGACCCATGATACTCAACAGGAGAACTACCTTAGTACGACCATTGTGGGAAGTGGATTAATGTGACCTAGTAGGCGCACAAGGGGGAGCAGCTCTCTATGACCCAACTTACCGACAATACTAATCAGGGATGAGTACCATAATTGTTTGAGGTGATTAAGAAGTTGCTCTATGTGACCCTGATGGCCCTCTGTACTCAATAGAGGATGATTTCTCTAGTGGCTGATGATATTGACAATTTTGACTGATGATGCTACTGTTACTACCCTATAATATACCTGGTGTGAGAAGCCTTATGTTGTGTGCTTTAATTTAATAAATTATTGTCTGTTTTTTATTTTTGTATTGGGTTCCCTAGTAAGTACTGTGTTACTCACCCCTACCCGGGCTTCGCTTTAATGTGTTGTATCTTTTGTAGACGACCAACATTTTTATAGGGGTGCTTAGGGAGACAGGATGAGACAGACTGTACGATGGTGGAACTGGGGGCCAAGGACCAGGCGGGGCCTAGTAGGACCGGGTTGAGATGATGTACTATTTTGGATTCTAGTAGCTTCACCACTCTCACGATCAAGTGGGGTTTGCTGAAGATATCCATCAAGTCACTTTTCATACTTTATAGTTTCCAGTACATTTTCTTATGTTTGTATTCTGGACCACTTTCTTTCTACTGTACTTGCAATCAGTTTATTCAGGGGTATTTTGTTTCCTTTTCTTGAGTTGGAACATTGTTGTGCATGTGTGTGCATACAGGTATCCAGGTTAATGCCTCCCACTTTCAATATGACGACGTCGTCACTAGTCACCAACCCATGGCCTTCAGGAGGCGGGTTTGGGGTAGTCAAGTCATGGGCCTCAGGGGATAGGTCCTCAAATTCTAGTATAAGGGGGCGGTCGGTTCCCCCTCAATGACCATATGTTTGATGTTTTGTTTTGGGTCAATAGTGTTAAGTGTTGTGAGTTCAAATTTTTGATTCGGGGAGTCTAGTTTTAGTGTGGTGGCCGACATATCCATACAACATGACCTTGAATTTTGTTTGCGGCCCCATAAATGAAAACAATAGTTGCATAAGTGTCTCCTTTGTTTTTAATAAGATTTAGATATCCATGTATAACCTTTTAACTATAGTACATCTTGATCTATCTTAGAATGCCTCCTTGTGGACGACAAGCTGGGATCCTGATATGAGCCTGTGATGGTAGCCCAGCTAGTAATGAGGGGTCCACCCGGGACAAGTTCTAGAGACGGCCCCATTGGGTGGTTCATTAGTGCCACCACCACCCGATGGTCAGCACATACTATTGGCGGTTCTGTTAGAGGACATTCGCAGTCACAGTTCCCTACACGAGTTTCAGAGATAGAGACCTCTTAGTTTTAGGGGAGAAATGGATCCTCAGGTTATTGAAGACTCGCTAGAGGCTATAATGTGGGTCTTCCACATAGTGAGGACACTGCCCGACCAGATGGCGATCATGGCAGTGAGCCTTCTACAGGGCTTGGTAGGGATATGGTAAACTGTGACCATCCAGAATCATGATGAAGTGACCCTCAATTGGGTTGACTTTGAGAGGCTTTTTTCGGGAGGATTTTTCCCTGTGACCTTGCGCTTTGTGCGCATATGGGAGAAGCTTCATCCATGGAAATACAACATGACGGTGAAAGAGTACTCAGTGTGGTACAAAGGTCATTTCCACTAGTCCACAAAAATGGTGTGAGTCCATTTATTTAGGGCCTAAGACTTCGAGCAGGGACTCAGTCAGGAGATCAGGGCAATAGTGTTGTCTCTCAGCATCACTACACATGTCGAGATTCTGGAGCAATCCCTTATTATGGTGATATTTGTGGCCAAGTAGGCACCGACAACTAAAGTCACTAACAAAGCCCAGGTGGTAGAGTCATTATCAGGTAGCAGACAACAGATCCATGGGCATAAGCAGGCCAGGACTTTCAGAGGATGACCTCAAGACTCAGGGTTCGTGGTGCAGGGATCCCAGTCTGAAGTGAGTCCAAAGGGAGCCAGGATGTGCTACGTGTGTGGCGGGTAGGGACACATGTCACATTACTACCCGATCCACCATACAGATGACCGGTAGACAGTCAAGGGGTTTCTGAGGCCACTGTAGTGGATCGAGCGAGGAGTTACATAGGGTAGCAGGCGTGGTGGGGAAGCTAGCCGAGTGGCATGCGGTGGGTGAACGTTTGATATGTTACCGCCACCACCCCTAGGTTGTCCATCCCATCCTTCGAGAGCAAGTGGAAAAGAGTGAGATCAGCTCCAGGAAAGAGAGGCCTACAACCACAGCGGTCCAAAGATGATCTGTGATACGATTTGTGGCTTCTCTACCCTAGATGCAGTACTTATAGACATAGGTTCTCATCACTCCTTCCATACCATGACTATTTTTCAGAGCTCAGAGATTTTGGTGGAGTCGTTGGCTCGATCCTTACGGTAAGAGATTCATATAGGAGATAACTCAACCATTACATGCTGTCGTCGACTGTGTGAGATTGCCATAGGAGGCGATAGCTTTGGCTAGGATCTCCAAATAGCAGCATCAAGGCCTTACGATTTCGTCTTGGGTATGGACTTTTTATCCACATTCCATGATTTGATCGACAGTTTTAGGCATACGATGCAGTTCTTCTGCTTAGATGGGACTAGGTTTTCCTTCACAAGAGAAAAGGAAACCATTGAAGCATAGGACAAACTCTCTCGGAGGAGGGTGCAGTCGATTACTCACCAGTTGGCTAACCTCACCCTCAGTGTAGTGGAGGAGATGATTCCAAGTTTTCCTGAAGTGGTGGATGAGTTCGATGATGTTTTTCATGATGAGGTTCCATGACTATCTCCTTGTAGAGAGCTAGAATTCTTAATTGACCTCTGCCCCAGGATGATAGTGATATCCACATCGGAATATCGAGTGGCTCCCATAGAGGTTTGCGAGGTGAGGTTACAACAGGAGGACATGTTGGAGAAGGGGTTTTTAAGGCCCATCATTTCACCATGGGATGCCCCGATGCTTTTTTCAAAGAAGTCATATGGGGGGTTTGATGTTTTGTGTGGCCTTCCAACACCTGAACCAGGACACTGTGAAGAAAAATTACCCACTACCAAGAATTGATGACCTCATGGACCAACTAATGGGAGAAAAGTGGTTCTCAAAGATAGAATTAAAATTTGGCTATCACAAAATTAAGGAATGGGACAAGGATTTAATGGAGAAATCCTTTAGGTGTCAATATGGCCACTATGAGTTCTTGCTGATGCCTTTCGGCGTGACCAACACCCCAAAAGTGTTCGTGGGACTCATGAATAGGATCTTTCGACACGACCTCGACCAGTTATTCATGGTATTCATTGATGAAGTCACGAAGTATTCAGTGTCGGAGGAGAATCACGATACACACCTGTAGATAGTCCTGGATACACGTCATATTAGATGATAGAGTTGCAGTAGATCTGGAAAAGATAGAGGCTATGATTTCTTGGGATCCACCCATGAGCGTGACTGAGGTGCATAGCTTCTTGGGGTTGGTTGGATACTATCAGACGCTTGTACCCTACTTTTCCACAGTAGCAGAACCCTTATCAGCATTAACATAGAAGGGACAACCCTTCATATGGACGGATAAATTCCATTAGAGTTTCTATGAGATGAGGTAGAGACTGACTAGATCCCCCATCTTGAGACTACCATAGGAGGGCATTGGGAATGTAGTTTACTACGATGCATCAGGTATTAGCCTCTGTTTTATCCTAATTCAAGAGAAAGCACTGATCTCCAATGGCTCACGAAATTTGATTCATCATGAGAAGAACAACACGACCCGTATCATGGATTTGGAAATAGTGGTCTTTGCATTGAATATGTGGAGGTCATACTTGATTAGAGAGTGGTTTACAGTTTACTCAGACCACAATAGTCTCAGGTATATCTTCTCCTATAAGAACATGAACTTGAGGTAGCAGCGATGGATATAGTTCCTCAAGGACTATGATTTTGAGATAGTCAATACTTCTAGAAAGGTGAATGTGGAAAAAGAAATGCATAACATGAGGACCAGGTTGCATCTGTTGAGTGAGGTGATAGAGAAGTTAGTTGATATGCAGATATCACTTGTGGAGGATGGTGAAGTAGTTTACCTCCCGTCCATGACTTCCACTCCCCCGTTCCTTTAGCGATTACTAGAGGAATAGCTTGGGGGAATTGACTGCGAGGCCCTATGTGCTAAAATATCCATAGGACGGGCTCCTGAATGATTTTTTAAAGGTGTAGAGCATGTCATCTTTTTTAGAGGGAGAACATTAGTACTAGTGGCCTTACAGGATGAGGTCTTTAGGGAGTTCCATACATCACTTTTGGTGGTACATCCTAGACTGTAAAAATGTACCAGGACCTCTGACGTCATTACTAGTTTCTAGGGATGACGAAAAGAGTGACTGTGTTCATTTCACAATGACTCAGTTGTAAGCAAGTGAAGGCTGAGCACCAGGTTCCCGTAGGATTGGCTCAGCCACTCGAGGAACAAGAGTAGAAATGTGGTGGTATCTCGATAGACTTTATGATGAGGTTACCACGTATGTCAAGAGTTCATGACTCTATTTGGGTGATCAATGTTTGACTAACCATGTCGGATCACTTCCTAACCCTCCAGGAGTAGGGAACGTTAGAGGGATTGGGACGCCTTTATGTCCAGGAGATTCTGAGGCTTCACAGGGTGACTTCTACAATCATCCAAGATCGCGAAACCTACTTTACATCCGCATTTTGGAAGAGATTATAGAAGGTGTTCAGGATATAGATGAATTTGATCACAAATTTTTATCCCCAATCAGATGGAAAAATTGAGCAGACCATACAGACCATGGTGGACATGCTTCATGCTTTTGTCCTAGACTTTGGTCATAGTTGGGAAGACCACCTGAAATTTTTGGAGTTTTCATACAATAATATCTATCACTCCACTACTATCATGGAACAGTTTGAGACCTTGTACAGGCTGCCTTATAGATCAACCATATGCTAGATAGACCCAAGGGAGTTGGAACTGATGGGTCCACAGTTGGTACGGGCTACCACTGAGAAGGTACAGATCATCCAGGAGAAAATGAGGACTATACAGAGCAGGAATAAGTCTTATGCTGACAGGAGACATAGACCCTTGGAGTTCGAGGAGGGAGATCTTGTGTTTCTTTAAGTCTCACCCCGAAAAGGATTACAGCGATTTGGATAGGGTGGTAAGCTATCGATGAGGTTCATCAGTCCTTTTGAGGTCCTGAGCAGAGTTGGCGAGGTGGACTATCTCCTAGCTCATACCCTAATAATTCACTTGGTGCATGTTGTTTTCTATGTGTCGCATCTGAGGAGGTATGTACATGATCCATCGCACATCATTGAACTGGGTGAGCTGGGAATTGATAAAGTGGTGACATTTTTAGAGTTTCCAATAGAGATAGAGGATCTACAGGAGTGGGTCCTATGCGGATGATCAATTCCTTTAGTGTGACTCAAATGGCTGCACAAGAATCTCCAAAAGAGTCCATGGGAGTGGGAGGATCAAATTTTTGCTCGATACCCCATGTTTTTGTTCAGTTATTATTTTGGATTTTAGGGATGTATAACCCTATGGTTGGGAGAATCAAATGTCTCGGAATTTTCGTATAATTTCTTTTATTAATATAGAATTATTTTGAGAGCACGAAATTCGACGACACATAATTCTGTGGTCCAGAGTGCTTGTATTGGAATTTTGAACATTTTTATGGTATGTTTAGTAAACATGCAAGAAAGTCTTTTTTAACTTTTTAATTGTCACTCGAATAAAAAAACTTGAGGGTGCAGTTGAATTCAAAACTCTGGGATTCACTGAAAAATGACATAACTTCAGCCAGTATAGGCCGAGCAGAAAAGTTATTTTTTAGAATTTTCGAGAAAAATAATCAAATAATTTAAATGAATTATTCTATTTTCATTCCCACATTTGAGTGGTGGACGAAAATGTTGTGGGGAAGAAATAAGGTGGAGACGATGCGAATCAATGAGTCTTATTAATGACTTGTTAAACTCGCAACGAAATGATGCACTAATTATGTATAACAACAATGTTGTTTCCTAAATAAAATAGTGTAATGACGTGACGTCACATCATGATGGGAACACTGAAATGTGCTCTTATTCATAATTCGATGGGATAGGAAAATATGGAATAAATATTGGAGGATACTTTAGAGAACCTCTCACAGACTTCCACAACAGCAAAGAATGAAGAATTCCAACGAATCTTCATCTTCTTCATCACAAAATTCGAAGATTAGAGCCGTGAAAGGATGTTAATATCTTAACCACTCTAGGAAGAATATGCGGCCCAAAAATTAAAGTAGGTATGGGTTTTTTATTCATTGTTCTTCCCCATACATTTCTAAATGAAGAATGCTGATTAACTCTCAAAAATGTTAATCCGCTGACCGTGCGTTCTTGTAGGAGGGTGAATTTTTCGGGGTTTTGTTGTTTGAAATTTGATTATATTTTTGGTTCAAATTAAAACCCCCAAAAAACCGTTATTTTGTAAAATTCTCACGTAGAGGGCCTAGGATGACACGATAAAGGCCCCATCCCCTCTGTCATGTGTGTTATTCGTGGCCAAACATTCGAATCAATGGAAAGGCAATTTTGAGACCGTCGTGGTGGAGTGGAAGATCCCTGTAAAAGGCAGGTGAAAGAAGAACAAAGAAGGGACCACTAGAGACTACCAGAAGTGGCCCATGGAGTTGGATGCAGGTGGTAGGCGACACGCCATATGAATGGATAAAGCCGAACCAGGCCACGACATAGCAGGAGAAGCCGCTAACTGTAGTATGCGGCGGGCATGATTATTTGACTACGCTGGAGGGAAGAAGACATGGAACCGAGCCACGACCCATGCGATGGGCTACAATTTCTTGACCATGGTAGAGGAGGCACCCCCGTGGTGACCCGTAGGGCGATGGCTGGGCACAGATGCTGCTCCTGGCCTCGTCTAGAGAGGCGGACCACTCCGCATCTGGCTGAACGGATAGGGTGTGAACCCCCAGCGGGCTGGACCATGTAGGTTGGCCCAACCCACACCTCGAGGGATGGAACCACACCTAGTGGGCGGGACCCACTCCAGTGGTCCAGAACTGCCCCCTCTTCGGGTTGGGTCGGACTATACCGGGTCACCTGGTGACTCGGAAGGCTGGACCCTCAGCCAGCCAGGTCGAGTCCAACAAGGCCTATTTGGCTTAGCCCATAGGCTAGGCTAGACAAGACCGACCCTGATACATAGTTGGTCATTTTTGGTCTATTGTAATGAACCAGGGTATGTGGAACCCTAGAGTCGGGTTGGTCGGGTCAATCTGACCGGCTCGGAATAGACCACATCTGTACTGGATCACTGGGTTCAAAAACACTAATATCTTACAAATCGAACATCCAATTGACCGGTCATTTGCAGAATTGGGAACTTGTCAAGGAGGTGGATCATTAAAAAAAAATTAGTGACTTTCATGAATGATGAGAAGCAACTAATGGATTGATGAGTGATTCTCCCAAATGCGCTATGTACTGAACCATGCGGTTGGTTGAGACCTGAAGACTGCATGAGGATGGACCAGTGGAAAACGTATCTATGTGACCCAATAGACCCATGGTGGGGAGAGGCTCTGTGTGACCCTGCATACTCATGGTACTTGAAAAGAGGATTACCTGAGTTCTGTCATCGTGGGTAGAGGCTCTGTGTGACCTGGTAGGCCCATGGTGGGGAGCGACAATGTGTGACCCCGCATACCCATGGTACTAATCAGGGATGATTACCAATAATGTTCAAGATTATTGTGAAGTGTTTTTTTGTGACCCAACAAGCCCACTGTACTCGATAGAGGAGGATTTATCCAGCGGTCAAGTAGTTCGACGTTTGTGACGGACGATGCTGCAATTACAACCATAGAATATACATGTTTTGAGATGCCTTATGTTTCATGATTTACAATGAGGAGTTGATTTGTGTTATTTATTTTTGTCTTGGGGTCCCGAATGAGTAGTATGTTACTCACCCTTGAACAGGCTTTGGATGCAAGTGTTTTGTCTGGTGCAGATGACCGACGTTTCGACAGGGGTGCATAGGGAGATGGGACGAACGAACTCTACGAAGGTAGACATGGTGGCAGAGGACCAGGCGGGCCCCAGTAGGACTGGCCAGACAGGTTGTACTACTTTGGCTTCCAGTATCATCACTACTATCTCGATCAAGTGGGGTTTACTATAGATATCCATCATAATACTTTTCATACTTCACAATTTCTAGTTCTTTTTCTTGGGTTTGTATTCTGGCCAACATTATTTCAGCTGTACTTGCACTCACTTTATTCAGTGGTATGTTTTTTCCCTTTTGTGAGTTGGGACATGGTTGGGCATAACTATGCATGTAAGTATCCATGCCAATTCCATCCACTTTCATGTTGACACCTTCAGTGCAAGTCGCTAGCCCCTGGCCTTCAAGAGGTGGGCTTGGGGTAGTTACAACATGGGCCCCAAGAGATGGGTCGTGAAAATTTCCAAAAAGAACCTATACTAGTAAACTATCATATACCACCCTCACAAAGTATCACTGACTAAATAAAAAATCTAATATAATAATATAACAGCAAGATAATAAAAATGAAGTCACCCCACTATGGATTCCCCACTGATTTACTGCTCTCCCAACCCAGTGTAAAACGACATGTACTACTATCCCTACCATTCAAATAACATCAAACCACACCACAAACCATCCATCTCTGATGATGTTTGAGACACATCCCAACCTACTCTCTCATGTACTAGTAGCTGGTGCTAGCATCATGTAAAATTCCATCATTCATATGCAGAAGACACTTGGGACTTAAAAACACATATCATATCATAACAAGAGTATTAGGGTATCATGAACGTGAAATAAATAAAACTCATTCCCTACTCCTTCCAAGAAAGACCCCAAACACATATCACATTTCATTATAGCCTTATCAAATCATACCCTTCCTAAAAAAACCTAATCCCTCTCTACCCATATCAGCAAAGGAAACATGGGGCATTAATTTTGATGTATGACCACAAAAGATGGGGTAGCTAGACGTTCATATATCCACCATTCATATTATTTGGGAAAAAAACCAGAACCGAGAACCAGTAAACATTATTGAGGATAACCATCTTCAGTGGGGGGGCATAAAGAAAATACATAATAGTACATGATATATAGACAACACACAATACCCAACCTATGAGTTCCCCCAAAATAAACTAGTTCACACCACATACTCATTACCATACAAAACATCATCCATCAAAACCACTTCCACCAATATTTACTTCACCACATGATCAACACCCATGTCACAAAACATTTTTGACATTTAATTAGAGGTTTCAACACTTATACTTGTAATGTGTTTGATTAATTCAACTAATTATTTTATCAATTTACCACAATAAAGTTCCACCACATTAATTTATTCATTTCATTCAGAATCATCATTTAATCTATAGATAAAAATGTAACAATTAACCCCACACTACACCAAAAAAAAACTCACCCATCACACATCAACTATTTACACAACACTACACATTCACCATTGTTGTTGTGCAATATAACCAATCCATGTCCCCATATGAACAACATATCACACATCACAACCACTTCTCACCCCAAAACCTCCACACACAACAACCACACATCACTACCACACATCATCTCCATAGAGCACCAAACCTCTATACACCTTAACCACATGACAAAAATACCCACATCACATCCATGCCAATCATTCCCTGCATCATATCCCCACACGTTACATTGCCTAGCTGATCATCCCCACTACAATAAAATATCCCATAACACCCAAGAAAACACTATAGTGAACCCTCAGAAAACAACAAACAAAGTAACTTCCACAAATTATTCCAATAATTACATCAAATTATTTCTTTATTAAAATTAGTATTATCAAAAAAAGAAAAATATAGGGGAAACAATTTTATCAATGAAGTATATATATTCATTAACCTTTTATTAATGGTGAGATCAAACAAAAACACAATGAGTCTCCAAAGTACCTAATAAACAAGGCTCGCAATAGTTGTTATTTGTAGTATTGGAAACAAGCATTGTCATTAAAATAAGAAAAATATATATGAAATCAATAAAGCATTTGTTATCCCCCCATCCCCATAAATTGTAATTATAATTATTATTATCTGATCATGTAAACCATCACATCCAACCCAATGTAATCAGAAAACATGAAGATATTATACATATCATGTAAAATGATTGCGAAAGAGAATCCCATTCCATAAAGAATGATTTTAGATCTCACTATGCACTATAGGGTGAAGAAGAAATATCCCACAAACCACAACTATTCACGAAAAAACATGATCAATACAAACCACATGAAAGGAACATCTAAAACTCAATATAAAAACATCCCAATATAATGAAACACTGCCATAGTGGATCCCCAAAATAATAATAGAAAGAAAAAAATGGTGGAGTGAGAAGAACACAACAAAGATAATTAGAACATGATCACAAAAATATATGGTTTGATGTAAGTGGAAGTGGTATTGATAAACAATGAAAATGATCTAGGGTTCAACCAAAATGAGAGAGGGGTAACAAGACAAATGATAGAATAATATGATGATCATAACATATTTATTGGCTTTAATTCACCATGATTACGGTTTAAATAATTTAGTTACGTTGCATGTTTCATGAGTCAGAAAAAAATATGTTGTAAAATCATATTTTAGGAAATAAGTTAATATTTCACTAAAAACAATGTGGTTAGGGATGAAATAACATCCTCCATATATACCTATATTATAGTGTAAAACCCCTTTTAATGTCTACCCCTCAATTGCATGTAATCTTTAAACCATCAACCACTCAGGTTGAGAACCACCATCTTCGGACATGCATCTAACTTTTATGACTTAACTAGAATAATGTAGTAATTCTATATCTCAAATATCCATCGAACCACTTCTATCCTCTATCGAGAACTCTCCAACCGTAAAAATAGAAATAGAATGGGCCAAGAAGGCACATAAAAATATATAAGATAACTCTCAAATTATTCTAATCCTCAAGAATCAAAACCAAACCCAATGATAATAATATTGTATAAAGAAACACCCCATGATATACCTCTCATGGATCATGCTACACCTTAACACTACCACCAACTAAACATGAAAAATCAAAACACCAATAAAACATTCGAAAAAACCACATAAACACACATCAAAATCACCACCTCTCATCGGGGAAAACACTACAAATCGAGAACCATCCCCAACCACCACCTTTCTATATACCCAAATAACCATAAAAAAATTTAAAAATCCACATACCCTAAACCATTTACTGCAAAAACCAACACACAAAACCGCCCTGAGAAATATAAATAAAGGTATTAAATACTCCATGTAAAGATAATATCCACATAATGTGGCATTAAATAACATTCATTGAATTAATTAGGTAAGAGTTTTAATATCCTTGATTAAGATTAGGGTTTTACCCATACCATATTTTGAAATATTAATCCCGCATCATAAATAAATAAATAAACTACATATCACATAAAAGAGTAAGATCTGTCATCACTTACTCTTAAAAAAATAGAGAAAATCCAAACTCAAAACAGCTCTATGTAGTGGGAAAATATCTACATGTATCAATCTTATGTAATATTTTTAAGGGAACCATAACTCTAGAAAACAAGAAGTAATGAAATGGTTCGCCGATGAAGCACAATCTATTAATGATATGTGACATCTAATTGTTTCTCCCTGAATTTCATGTTAACCTCGATATATAACTCACCATAGTAAATGATATGGGAATCATTATGAAGTCACTAATGAATCTACGACACATGAAAGACATCATGGATTCTCCCCAATAGTGTTGGTATTTCCAATTGATATGACCCCTAAAAAAATTCAGCAAAACCTAAAAGAGACCAATAAGCTGGGGAAAACGTACTCCATTTGTTATAACTCTACTTCCTTTAATGAGGGAAGAATCTCAAGAAACATTGATGTACAAACTGAAGCTCTAATGGCCTCCACCTATGATAAACATTGGCCTTATGATGTTCCTGCATTGCCCTCATCCTCTATCAAACTGTCTAAATCATCTAAATAATGCTCTCCCTTACATCAATGTCAAGAACTACTGAATCCCCAACCTTCATCTATCACATCGGAGATCCAAATGAACATAGATACAATGACTCAAATAGATACATTCTAATTGATGCATGATTTATTTATTTTTGGATGAAAAATTGACCAAAGTAATGTTCCATACCTAAGAACCGTCATAGTCCAAGTCCTAAGCTCACTATATATAATCTTGTGTCTGGATGGTTCACTCTATCGGCTAATCTGTATAAGTGTGGAAAAAATGGATAAGGCACAAATGAGAGACAAAATCATATTTCCATCCCTTCCAGAATAATGAGGTAAAATAAGTACCATAATATGAGATAATAGTCTTTAATACCCGGTGAATACTACCCACATACGCCATATACCACCTCATAAGAACATCAATGACACTCGTCTCACAAAGCTCTATAAAATTAGCCAACATCATTAGTCATTCCATTTTCACCAAAATACATTAAACCTCCCAATGAACATTGGACACCTGTGAAAAAGTCCATAAAAATTTCATACCATTTAAACTAGGTAAAACCCATGTGATAGTTTAGACCTCTAGTAACATGGTTCTCCTCTTTCACCTACTGAAAAACTAGACACCTCTCCACAAACATTTCCCCCGAATGTTTCACACATGACCACCAATTCTTTATTATAAATATTTGATATGTTTCTATCACACTAGGATAAATTATAAAGGTTATAAATGAACCCCAATGATTAATACCTCACACATAACCTATGTAATAAACAACCCTCCATAAAATAACTTCTAGTTCTGTCCATCCTTTGACCACCCCTTCGGGGAAAAACCATGGATAACACGATCATAAATCACCTTCACCTTAGAGTCTCCCCACTAAGACTAATCCATTTACAAAATCAAGGATGACTTTATAGTAATCTGAAAATAGATAACCATGAACATTTATATATCCAAATATATTATAAATTTTTGAATTCTCTTCAATCCCTTTCCAAACAACCACATACTCTCATGAATGATCTCCTCTGGAATTCTGTCTCAACAAATTTGAATCCATATGACCCATTATGAATGTGTAAGAGATATCAAAATTGCATTCTTATATAAACACAAATCAACCCCACTTATGTAGTCTCAGATCCCATTGAGAAAATATATATTTTAGGATATTGTGTTTTGTGAAAACCGTAAGGTGCACACTGATGTGGTAATGTCACCACAAATTTGGATGAACCATGACTTAAAACAACTCTAGATCATGTGTGTAATAGTAAAAAACATGGGGAATTAAATTCATATACTTATAATAGATCATATCTCTTGGCTGTGTCAACATGCATACGAAGATTATATAGTACACGTCACCAAAAACCTCAAACAACACAACCTCCTCATTACACTGAAGCACTAGAGCACTAAAAAAATTCAACGTCTTGTAGTTTAACATTTTATAGTACTTATCAATACAATAAAAATTATAATACTTTAATATAAACATGGTTATATGTGCTATAAATGATGATACATTTAGTATAAATATATAATAATATCATGTGATACAAAGGAAACTTCAAACTGTTGCTACATTATTGGGTAATTTTCAAGAGAAAATTGGCACGATATTGGATGGGTTCACGACCACAAAATTGTGTGAAACAACATTTTCAAGGATATGAACTTCTAATTTACATAAGTATGATTTTGAAAACATTCTATAGGGATGGTGGTGTTATGTGGAATGTAAAATAGATTAGATATTCTCGACATGATCCTCCACTAACTCTCGGTAGATCAATATATCACTAATGAATATGATGGAGAACTAGTCCAAACACTAATTGAACATAGATTTAATGAGCCCCATGAACATTTATAGAGAATGTGTAACACCAAACGACATGACTACAAAATCAAAGTGCCCATACCTAGATACGATGGTAGTCTTATGAATATCCTCATCCTTTACCACCAACTGGAGATATCCAGACTCAAATTCAATCATTTAAAACTAACTAGCACCTAGATACATGGATAATATATAATATATCCTTAGTATATGGTATTTCTTTTTGAAAATTACATGATTAATCCTTTGGTATTCTATAAACAACCTTATACCACCATCCTCCTTAATGTAATAAAAAACTAAAGCATCCCCACTGCGATACCCTAGGTTGGTTGAAACCTCCCTATCATAGATCATCCACCTTCAACCTCAACTATTTCATCTCAAAATGAACAATGAAATATAAATCCACTATGATTGGTGATGCACCCAACATCATTTCAATCCCAAACATGACATTATATCTAGGGGAAGTGTTACAAACTTCTCTAGAAAAAACATCTTGGAACTCCTTCAAACCCCTTGTAACATATATAACATGATATTCCATTGATAGATTATCCAATTTAGAAAAAATAGGATCCACTTTCCTTCCAACCATCAAATAGCACCACTCTCCAACAAATTCTACTCTCCAGCCCTCCACATCCGAATAAAAACCCCCATTAAAAATTGAAAAATGAAACAAATGACTCCATGAATGGAATAAAACCAAACCATATCCAGGATAACATCATATGGATGTTTTTTAATAAGAATAGGTCTCCCCACTAACTAGTGATTCTCCATAACCAGTCTAAATTTTCAGAACACAGTAAGAAAAATAGCCTAACTTCTAAGTAGTGTAGAAAAAACCAGGGGAATGGAAACTCTCTCTAGATATAGTACTAAATAAAAGAACAGAGTAGGAGAAAGAGATGAGTATGAGGCTTAAGAATAAAAAAAATAAAAAAGGGTAGATGATAAAATGATCATACCTCAAACAACATTTACCACTAATGGATTGGTTGCCACTAACATATTCATCTGAGAATTCCCAACTCCCCTACACCTCTACATCTATCCTCTATGGCCTCACTCTATCCTAGGATCCTATATATAAGGACCATCCTGAGGACTCCCTTTTCCAACAACATATTCTTTCAGTTTTTGAATAAGGATGGGATGTACGTTCCAGGGATACTGCCTGAGTGGAAACTTATGTTTGTTGAAAAAAGGATCCTGAACACCCATTAGACAATGTCTTCCTAGAATGGCCAGATACTAATACTAGTAGTGTTTATATAAAAATAACATATCTCATGGAAATATAGAGACATTGGATGGTTCTCTAAACCATAATTATTTACAAGTATGGGTTGAGAACTATCACAGTCTCTTCCCAAAAGGTCAAAACTGTTATTTATTGAACACCTATAACCTAGTAACTAATAATATTCTCCCAAAGATTCCTTTAGGGCCTCACTATCATGGAAAAAATCCCATATAAAACAATCAATCAGTAACTTCCAACAACTTATTCATCCATATATATGTTGGGATCCTAGAACGTGTGACCAAATACTTGATTATAGGGTAAAAATCTTCCCCAAGATGTCATGCCATGAACTCCTTGTTGGACACCAAGTTTTAATGATAAAAAAATCCATATTTTTATGATACTAATGAATTTCAAATTCTATATAATTTTTTAATAATACAATATATCTTATGAAACTTACCATGTTTGAGAAACTGTTGTCCATCACTCTTCGTCAGCATCAAAATCTTTCTTATTCTGAGACACCATTAGATGAATCACCACCAAAGTATAAAATAAATAAAGTGTGATATATCACCATTATATCTCATTTCCAGGACATCTTACTTCCAGAACATAAATATGGAAAAGTGTTAGACACCACCTAGTTAACATACTTCAAAACCAATCTGTCGTTAGATGACTCACCACAAAAGGTGTTACCTCCATACATTAAATTTGGATAATTACATGACACCACAAGTTTTTTTTCACCATTGTAGTGAGACATATCCAGACTCTGATAGGCATCCAATTTGAGACGCGGCTAGATCCCGAGACAAAAACACTATTTATAAATAAAATATTATTATTTAAATAATTTATAACATTTATAATATTTAGGTTAATTCGTATTCATATTTTATTGATTGTCTACTAAATTAACTATAAAACACATTGAATAGGATTTCTGATGTGATGTACACAGAAATAGAATATCCACATGAATGTCGATATTCTCTATATTAATGATGTTAATAATGAAAGGAGACTCCCTTGTTCATATATGATTTAAGAAGGTAGTTAGAAATATAAGATATCACGCTTATTTAAAACCAACATAGAACATAATATCAAAACCACTATATCCAGGAAAAAATTGATTAAGGAAGCCAAAGTTCAAATACATCTATTTCATTCCTCCAGTAAAGAACAAGAATATAAGACACTCTATTCGACTAAATGTTTTGAAGATAAACCAATTGAAGATATATTTCTAAATAATTTTTATGATAAATGAGATGAACTAAAAAAGACCATTAATTTATATCTCTACACTTTCTAGATTTCTTAGTTCGGTTTATTTAATCTTTGTTTTTGAGAAGTGTGTGTGAATACACTATTTTATTACACACACATGCACACTATCTCTTATGCTGAATTAGAATGTACTTGATATCATCTCTTAACCATTATTTCATTTGTATTCCCACGTGTAACTGTTGAAGCAGTCCTAGTGAGACATATTTGTTTTTACAACCACAAATAATAGTAGAAGAGGTCGTTTCTGGCCTGGACAGTTTGTAAACTATTGTAAAACAAAATCCAGGTTGTGGATCATCTTGTTTATTTTATAATAACTTATTAGTGGCATTTAATCTCCAAGTGTAGAGGACTATTTATCATCTTAAGACTAATTTTGTTTTAAATTTTTATGGGGTGTTTTGGTTTAAATTATTTCCACTTTTGAAACTAATATTGCATTAACCAAACAAAAATAAATTCTTTGGTAGAAAATATTTGTTATTTTTTATAATATTTAAATAAATTAAATTGATTTCAATGGACTATATAATATTTAAAATTTAATAAATTAGAATTAATAAATATTTAATGATATTTTTAATGATTGGAACATATAATGATATATTTTATTGATTAAATGGGGATTTTAAATTAGTTGGGGGATTTAAAATTAATCTATTTGAACAAAAAAATTTATTGGGTACTTAATTCACCCTCTCTTGAGATTCTCACTCCATCCAATATTTGGTATCTGAAGTTTTGTTTCATTAGTATTCATGTTTTTGAAATTATTTTTAACAATGATTTTAGTTAAGCATTAAAGATCTAAATTTTGATTATTTCTAAATTCACTTCATTAAATTGATAATTGAAAATAAGGTTCTATTAAAAAAAGATTTACTTTATTTAATGGAAAAAATATTCTCAATGGAAAATTTTGATGAGAATTCATATAAAAATAATGGGTTTTGATATTTGGTCTATTATAGAAGATGAATATGTCATAAATGATACTACTATAAGTACTTGGGATAATGCATAAATGGTATATTATAATAATAATTATAAATACATGTTTTCCCTATAATGATAACAAATAGATGAAGTGTTTAATATGATTTATATATGTAAAACAAAATTTGGAATTTTCTAAACCATTTCAATTTCCCATGAGGGAACCTCAAAGGTTAAAGAGATGCATCAAAAAACATATACTATTAAATATGTTACATCAAAATTAATCTCGATGAACATATTTCAAAAATGTAACTCTATTTAAATGAAATTTTGATTTCCATGAGCTCTCTTGGAAAACCAGTATATGACATTTACCAAATTATGACACTGGTAAGTTGTATACATGATATATAGAGAGGCACATTTGTCTATATTAAAGAGTATTGTGATATTAGAATGCGGTACTCAAAGATATAATTTGTAAGCTTATGATGTATGGAGAAGATATAAATGTAAACTATGAAGAAGATGAATAGTATAAGAGAATATGACTAGAATTGAATACAACTACATCTAAACAGAAGGAAAAATAGAAGTAATAGGAAAAAGACAATGTTACTAATTCAAGATTTAGTGAATATCCACTATAAAGTGATGAAGAGATAGATTATATAGCTGAATGTTTTAATAAATTTTATAGAAAGAATTGTTTTCAGAAAATTAAACCACTGATGAAAATATGATTCCAAGGGCCCCTGGAAGAAAGACTGGAAGAGAGATGATGATTCAAAAGATATCATATGTTCTAAGTGTAAGATAAAAAAACTAGTTAAAGATTATTTTCCAAAGTTAAAGTACAAAAATAGGTAAGATGAAAAATACTAAAGGAATAAGAAATAAATTAATGCTACCTAAAGTACATTAGAGGATATATCCAGTGATTTATATTATTCACATGGGGGAAAAATGAATGAGAAAATTTGTTCTCTATGTAAAAGGTGAATGTGGTACATACTCTCTCATGTATTTTTTCTATGAATAATGATGATATTTATGAAAATGACAATATTGATTATGATATATCATAGGAAGAGATGTTTGAATATTGTAGAATGATTAAATACATCATTAATGAGATTAAGGATAAATTAAATGTTATCAAAATACAACATTTTGTGAATGAAAATAGAAAACATGAACCATCTATTAAAAAAGAAGAAAATGATGAACTGTTCGAATGGAATGCATAACTCCAACTTTTAATTGGGAAATTGTAGAAATACCTAGAATATTTTACAAAAAGTATAGAAAATATTACTCATATTGTATATAACTAAGTTTCACCTATGTATGTCATTAGTATTGGATATCAACTCGGACAAATGAAAATAACAAACAATTATTTTGTTCCTAAATCCAAAATAGAATGTTATTATGAAAATTATTTCTCTAAGAGACCTAATAAAGTATTTATTTCTAAAATATTAAAATATATCTATATGAATCCATCATGAAATTATTTCTTCCCAATTATTTTATTACTAACATTTCTTCTCCAAAACAGATCTGGGTACCAAAGGCATTTCTCACATAAAATTTGTTCTGTAGGAAAACCACTTGATGACCACCTATTGAATTATATGGTACATGGAAAGTAATTTTTCATGAAATATGTAACATATTATTCATTATCAATGAACCTTTTTAATTTTTATGGTGGTTATATCACCTTTATTTACAATACAAAAGGAAAAAAGCATTGTCCTATGATAAAATATTAACAATAATTTAGTTTTATTCTCTAAATTATAATTTATGGGTAGTTTAAATTATAACCCTTTTAGTATTTATTAATTTAATTATTATTTATTTTATGCTAAATTTCACAATTATGCTTTCAAATTTTTTATTCTAAAAATGACTCAATTTTTACTACCTTGAGAAATGATATTGTTTATGTATTTGATTTTAATACTTTACTTTCTTAAATTTATTCATGATCAAGTGCCTTTCAAAAAGTGTCATATATTTGGTTTAGGATACAAGGTTATTTCAATATTAACCAATATGTTAATCTTCTTAAAAAGTTTTTGTTATGTTTCTACTTAATCTGGAGTTCCCAACTGATAATGTCTATAACCCCTATCAAAAATAGAAGGAACTAAAAGATTCTTTTAAATTAAATAAAGATGTTTCACATTTTGAACCTATCTTATTGGTTCAATGGAATTTAATTTTATCATCTAGGGTTTATGTTTTAAATTTTAAGAAATATTTTCCTATTTTTATTGATGGTTTGTCTAGGTATATTTGTCTATTCTTTTTAGCTCACAAAAGTAAAGCTTCCACTTACTTTACCAAGTATGATAAGTTTGTAAGAAATTTTCGTGGGCTCAAAATTAAGACCCTAAGAAGTGAACACAGCCTTGAGTTTAAAAATCATGAATTTGAATCATTTTCCTCACATAATAGATAAATGAATAGATTATATTCTCTTAGAAAACCACAAAAGAATGGGGTTGTATAGGGGATAAATATAACCATACAAGAGATAACCTAGACCATGTTAAATGAGTGTGACCTACATATTTATTTTGGAAGAATATCTTAACACATCCTACTATATCATAAAGATAATATTGATCATACATATTCCAAAGAAGACCTCATATGAACTATGGAACAATTGGAATCCTACGGTTAATTACATTATAGTTTTGGTTGAAAATCCTTTATTCTTAGAACTAAGTATAATTTGGTGAAATCTTCCTCCAATATCGATGAAGGAATTTTTCTTGGTTATTCAATCTTTTAGAAAGCATATAGTTTTTTAAACATGAGGACCCAAATAATGGACAAACCAATTCATGTAATATTTTATCGGACTAGTCCACATGATCCTGAGACCTCCCTAGAAAACCCTGATGATGAGTTTTCTTATATGAACATAAATTATAGTCCTTTATATTCATTTGTCAGTCTTTTTGAAAAAACAATCTAGTTCTAAATAATTTTAAGACCCTTCTATACCAAAATATGTAGAACCTGATGTAACCATTCGATCCATTTATTAATCTGTTTGAACTATTATGTACCATCCATTAGATGTTATTATAGGAGACCTATATAGAGGAACACAAAAAATAGATTCTCTTAGAAATTAGTTTGAACATCATTCATTGTTTCCTCAAAAAGAACATATGAACAACATTTAATGAATTAATGATCAATTCTAAGTAATAGACAAGGAAGAATAATTTAATCAATTTGGAGGAAGCAACATGTGGAAACATGTTGATAGACCCAAGGATGCCATTAATAATTGTTGTAAATGATGCATTAGAAACAAGGTTGATGTGTTTGGAACTACAGTTAGAAACTAGGCTAGAATTGTTTCAAAAGTTTATAGTAATTAAGAAGGGACATGATATGAGGAAACCTCGACACATGTATCGTAAAAAAAATCTATTATAATCTTTATAGCATATGCATCACATTTAGATTTCAAAAACTATCGAATAGATGTCCAGAGTGAATTTATGATTGGTTTTATAGTTGAAATTGTATTTATAGAAGAACCCCACGGTTTTACAAATCCAAAATTTGTTAATCATGTTTTTACATTAACTAAAACTTTATATGGTCTAAAACTGGCTCCTAGAGTGCTGTATGATAGGCTCGTCAATTATTTTATTTCAAAAGGATTCTAAAATGGTATTTCTGATCCATCCATTATTGTAAAAATAATCTCACAATATATTTTAGTCTTTCAAATATATGTTGATGATATTATTTTTGGATCTTCAAGAAATTCTATTTGTACTGATTTTTATAAAATGAGGAAAAATGAATTTTAAATTAGTTCAGTGGGTGAAAAGAAATTGTTTCTTGGATTAAAAATATTTCAAAATAAATATAGAATCATTTATAATCAATGTAAATATATAAAAAATAAAATTATTTAACTTTGATTAAACTAAGAGCAGTGATACTCCTATGAGTAACACTTGTGAATTCGATATTGGTTAAGTTGGGAACCTTTTCTATCAAATTTTCTATAGAGGCCTGACTGGAAGTTTCCCATATAGTTTTACTATATTACCGAATATTATGTTTAGTGTATGTATGTACTCTCACTTTAAAGTTTATTCTAATGTGTCACTCTTAAATAATATTTGAATAATTTTCAAATACATCAAGTATAGTACCAATTTATTATTTTTTACACTGTATGACATGAATTTGATCCTGTGAGTAATTATGATGTTGATTTTGGGGGATATAGGTTAGATTAGAAAATGAACCTGTGGAACAAGTCACTTTTTTTGGAAAGTATCTAGTTTCATGGTATATTGAGAAACAAAATTCTATTGCATTGTGTAATACTAAACTTCAATACATAGTTTGTGGATGTTTTTGTATAAACATGTTGCGGATGAAACCCACATTACTAGAATATGGATATCAAATATGACATGTCCCTATTAATTATGGAAAGAAAGAACTATTTACAACTCAAGGATAAATATTTCTCATTCTAGGTCAAAGCACACTGATATAAGACTTCAATTTTTGAGAGATCATTTTAAAAAAGGGGATATCACTCCTAATTTTATTGGCACAGAACATCCATTAGATTATATGTTTACTAAGCCTTTAAATTTGGAGAGAATGAATTATATCAAAATGAATTTTGAATCACAAATTATTGTTTATGTTTAAATTTTGGGTGACACACCATTAGTATGAAACACAGATGGTATTATAAACAATTGGTATGAAACACAATTAGGGGACACACCTTTACGGGACAGACTAGAGGGGGATACACCACTGGGGGACACATCAATGGGTGAAATAGTGTTCAATGACACACTTTTGGGTGACACACCCTTGGTTGACACAACATTTGGTTTCACATTATTAGGTGACTCAAAATTTGGCGACACATCATTTGGTGGCACACTATTAGGTGAATCACCTTTGATTGTTCCCAAATTATCAAATTTCACTACTAAAATTTTAAACCATTAGTTTTTTTCTCCAACTTATATTATTTCCAGAACCTGATACATATTTTTACCAATACCAAATTGAAATTTGTTTCAGTATTATTGGGTTTTTATTTTTTTAATATAACTGTATACAAAATGATACCAAAATGAAACTATGTCTATTTAGAGAGAAATGACTCCAATGTGATACTATCAAGCCCAGAGAGACCTATCTTATCCCAATCGTCAATCCAGAAACTTTTCTCATAGCCTTCAACCAATCATACCAAATCTATTGGCAAGAGAGGGATATAGTGTCATTCCAAGACATATACAAATGATTCATGGACAAATTTGAAACAAAAATGTGAACCATGTGTTCCAACTATATTTTCACAAGTTAACCCCGATCATGCAATGAGAGTCATACAAGATGAAAGGGAAGTTGATGTAAATTGGTTGTTTTCTAGTAAGTCGATTTTATTAAAAGTGATGGAAGTATCGATGGTGGATTGATTGGTTCTCAAATAATGGGATAACATTATTTAAAATGATGGTGAATCTATTCTAGAATTATATTGATTTTGTAATTAATAATGAATAGAAGTAATGGATGAGATCTAGAATAAATGGGAAGAAAGATTAGTTTTCTTCAGAAAATTGGGCCAAGTGTTTGGGTGTACCCAATGGAGGGATTTATGATTATTATCAAGGATATATCCTTTAGAATAGTGACTTAATAATATATGAATATGCCCATGCAGAACATACAGGTAATGATTTAATGAAAATACTTGTTGTCACCGAGTTAGATGAGAAGAGTAGGTTGTTGTTTAAATTTATACAACATATGTGATACCATAGGAAATGTTATTTTTTCACCATGAGAAAGTATGATGTGTATTTTAATTGTCTTATCAAATGAGGTCATAGTATTAACCTTTATAGGTTTCTCAGGGTTTATATGTCTAAAATGGTAAATCCATCTTTGAGTTCAAACTATTTGATACATATAATGATGATTTCTATAATGTTAATGGAAGTGGGTCTAGTTTATGAGAATTAATAATCAATTAATTAATGTGGTGGCTTCAATATTTCCTGATCATTGAATTAAAGGATAAAAATTTTCTTTAACACTTTGAAAAAACCAGTGGGTCAGATATAGTGAGAAGTTATATACAAAATTTTAACCAAGTGGATCATCCTACCAGATTGAGGGATATTGTTGATCTCGGTCGTGGTCAAGATGAAATTTTAGGATACTCAAATGAGGTAGAATATAGTGTTTCAAATGATAAATTTTAAAAATATCAATATTTTGATAAATTATGTTACCCTCGTTTTAATCACAAGTGGTCTACTATTACATATAAGTATCCTAATCCAACAATTAGACTTCCAAAAATATAAAATGTTTTGAGAACTGTTGAATATGAGACCGAGGTCTCCAGATAAAAGTAATAAAAATGTTAAAAATATACTAAAAATAAATATACTGATGCTAATGCAGATGATTTTGATGAATATTAAAATGTAAATAAAAGAGGAGATGATAAAAATGGGAGTGGAAGTATTGATGTTAATAATTAGAACCCCGGATGAATAAGAAATAGAGTTCTAGAGATGCTCCCAAAGCTACATGCTTCAACTTGTAAACCTTTTTTGGAACCACTTTTTTTATGAAATGGAACATCCGATTAAATTCAATGAATCAAATATTGTGGGGGGAGATATAAACATATTTGTAGTTACATCAAATTGGTAAGGCTGTTGATAGGGCTGAAACGAGTTTAGTTGGTGAGGAACAGACAATTATTGATTCTAATATAGTTGAGCAGATGAGTGTTATTCCTATTGTAGAACAATATGGGGATATTGAAGATAAAAATAAGATTATTTTTTATGAGCAAGTAAGTGATGAGCTAGTTTTTGTTTTGGCTACTGATGAGCCTCTAGTTGACAGTGGTGAAAAATTAGATCTTCTTGTAGTTTAGAATGTTGATGTACATATATCGAAGGTTCATTTTTTTGTTTTGATGAAATAAGTTCCAGTTAGTGAATATATTGTTGCTATCCAGAGTGTTAATACATCTATTATTACCATTTCTACTATTGTGGTACCTCATACTACGACACCCATTACTGTTGTACATTTTGAATGATGGGTTGATCCCATGTTTGAAGAGTGGTATAAATTCTCAAGTGGAGTAAGGTATCTACCAAAGGATTGTGGACCAGATGTTCAACATATAAAATAACCTAGGGGATCTATGATTGATCAAATAGACTTTGGACGTTAATTGGAATATTTTTCATCTATGAGACCTCCTGCACCTAAACTTGTTTCTCCAGCTCCTAATATTCCAACAGATATTGTCCCCAAAAATGTTTCGAATTCTTTTTATAAAAAACTAATTTCATATTTTGATAAGTCCTTGAATAATAAAGCTCAATTTAACCACATTGAGAAAAAATAATGACAGTAAATATATCATATTAAACCCAAAACAATGAATCACATCCAAGAGTTTAAAATTGAAAAAAAGAGGCTCAATGGTGAACTCAAATATTTATTCCACATTATAGAAGTAATACAATACGAATTTTCACCTAGCATAGATGATCTTTTTGAAATAGTTTAAAATATTACCTCAATGGAATATAGCTCTCAGGCTACTCTAGTAGATGTTTATCCAATTGAAAAATATTTTAGAGAAGTTTTTTTACTACTTCAAGTGATCCATTTATTGGAGAACTTGTGATCCCATTAGAGGTTCTTTGAATGTTTGAGAGGGGTACTGAACATGATCATAGGATGGTAATATCACATGCTTATTCTTTGAATGATGGCCCTAAAAAAATAACATAGTCCATCAAATTCTATCTCTCAATGATCTATACAAAGCATTCCATGAATAGAAATATCCCATTTTTTCATAAGAATTTACAAATTCACCCATGTGACTCAACATTTTATGTAATAAGTGAGAATGTTGAAGGATAATACTCTTAATTTGACTGAGTTTATAGGATATAAATGAGTCTCCTTTAGTTTAATTTAAAGAGGTGGCCAGATTATTATGGTTATCATCAATTTGTTGAATCCATTTCATCATTTCCATGGAAATATAGTTGTTACCAAGAAGTTATTCCTATCACTAATTTGCTATATTTTTAACCAAGAGTGACTAGAGATCCTTGTGCACCTTTTCCTACCCAGTTCCACCCTTTTGGTATGATTTATACCGATGAAATAAGCCAGATTAGGCTAGTTATTATTATTTTTAAGAAATTTCTCCTTCAGTTATCATTAGACATCCCATTGGTGTTCCATTTACTTTTTCTATAGCTTTTTCAGATCCAACTACTTTAGTTATAGAGAGAGGAAATAAAAACTGAGAATAACCACTAGATCCTTCAACCCAACTTTGAGAGTGAGTACAAATTATTGATTTATGTAAATCCTATTTTGTAATTTATTTTTTCTGAACACTTCTGTAAATGCCTTTTATGCATATTATTCTTATATTACAATTTATTATCTAGTATTTAGTATTTTCATTATCCTTCTATTTACATTCTTGATAATCTAATAAGGGGGAGAAAATAAATGTATATAATTTATTTGTGATCTATTACTACATATTCTAGTGACATTTTGTTTGTTACCATTTGTTTTTTACCTTCTTTACTTTGATACATGAAAATTATATTTATTTTCTAATTATCTATCTTTATTTCTATCCGAAAATATGGTGATGTCTACGCCATATTTTATATTTTTTATTACATTGATTGTATGAGTTGTGATCATAAAAAGGGGGTGATTGTTGAATTTCTTGTATTAATGATCCCAAAATCCTGATTTTAATGATTCAAATGAATTTCATTTTATTAGTAAGTATTTAATATACTATGATAGGTGAAGAAAGTGATCATCTATGAGTCAACGCAGTCCCTAACTCTCCATCTGCATGGGAATATCACTACCTGTGACATACTATTGGATAACAAACCCCCAGGACATCATGCCTCCAATATTGAAAATTAGGAAAAGTGTGAGACATCACCATCATGAACATATACTAGATTGACCTACAATAAAATGATTGACCTCCATAGTAAATACCTCCAAACATAAAATTTGGCTAAGTACCATACTCGCACAACTTTTTGTCACCATTGTAATGTGACACCGCTAGACTCTAATACACTGCCAGTTTAAGACAACATCAGATCCTGAGACACTGCCAATATTTCTAATCACAATCATTTCATTTTAATAATTTATAAAAAAAATATGTTTTAATATAATGTCAAATCATATTTTAATGAATGTATATTAATTGATCGAAAAAATGCATTGAAGAGGTTGATAGACCTAGTTTATGAGGAAATAGAACATCCAGATGCACGTTGATATTATCCATGTTGTTGTTATTAAGAAAGAATGTAGACTTCCTCATTCTTATATCATTGAAGTAGATAGTTATCAATACAAGAACTGCCACAAATAGATGAAGAGTTGAACTGCTATATCCTTGGAACACTGTACTCAGGAAGCCAAATATCAAACACATCACCTTATTTCAATCAATCAAGAACAAGAGTCAATGAAACTCTATTTTACTGATATTTTTCTAAAGAACCGGACTCAAGATTTATTGAAAAATACGTTTCAAGAGTCAAAAGCTTCACTACAAAAGACCAAGTATTTCTATATCTACAATTTATAGATTGATCTATTCTATTTATTAATTATTACATTTCAAGCAATGTGTGTCCATACACTAATTTTTAACATGCACATTGTCTCTTGTGATAAACTCAAAGACACTTTTTATGTTCTATTAATCCGTATTTCATTTTTGCTACCATGTATATCTATGGAAGTAGTCCTTGTTATAACCTTTTGTTTATACTCCACTATATTACTATGGAAGAGGTCGGGTTTAAGCTGGATTGTGTGTAAATAATTATAAAATCTCATCAAGGTTAATTATCATCTTGTATATTTTACATATACTTCTTAGTGCTAGATGATCACCATGTGTGGGGAGGGGGGCATGTCTTAGCTGGAGACTAAACAACTTGTTTCATGTATTGGATGTTTGTTTTTGTTTACTTTATTTCCACATTTGGATCAAAAAATGTATTAACAAAACAAAAACTAATACATTGAAAGATAATCTTTATTAGTATTTTTATTATATGTTAATTAATTTAATTAATTTCATTAGACTAAGTAATAATTTGTATTTCTAACCCAATAAAAAATAAGTCGTTATAAAACATTTTGAATGATTATAAATTATAAAAATCTACTATATTTATAAACTATGCCTTTTTAAATTAAAATGGGGATTTCAAATTAATCAACTTTTAACATATTTTTTTTGTTTGTATAAAATTAACCCAATTCCTGACATAATCACTCAAAAAAACTCATCATACTGAATAAAATATAGAGAAAACTGAAGGATGTTATTATACATGATACCAAGATCACTAAAACACATGCTCTTATGATGAAGGGAGAGTAGCTTCTTAATATATTCTTCCCTCATCATCGAAGAAATGAATTCTGAATAGAACATCTTTCGAATGTCAGGGCACAACAAATTTGGACCCTTACGGTCTGTACTAAATAGAATTTACCATTGATGCATATATCCCAATAACTGAATCTCTACCAAGGGAATCATGAACTCATCATATTCTTAGATCCTATCAGAGAAAATCTCAGGATCCACCAATAAGTGATTTGTCTCTAGATCTATGATAACCCTTCATAATTTCCCAAACTATCCTATGAAAGGCTAATAAATACCGTGGATAAAAATCATCCTATTAATCAATTAAACAATCTAAATAGTGTCTTGATCATCATATTGAACCTCAATTGTCCAAGAAAATTGTAGAAGAAAAAAATAGTAATCCTATAAATAATGAAGCACATCATATTCATAATAGCATGTAAATTTATCATAGGTTTATTTATTTAAATAAATTTATATCCCAAATCTACCCAATTCAAACACAAACACAATCATTCATGATACATATACATCAACTAGGTATCTACACTGCAAAAAGGTTGACCTTGATTTGTCATTGAATAAGATCAATGTCAATGATCAAATCATATGGGCCCCTAAAATCATATGTCATAACTGGCCGCCTAGCCTATAATGTGCACCAAGATCAATTAGCAATATCACCCAACTAAACTATGTTATCCTCATAGTTCTTAAATCCAATCATCATCCAATATGTCACTGTAGTTGTTTTACAACTCTAACACAATAACCTCTCTCTAAAGATTCTATAATAATGGAGGATAGATTACTACCCCATGAGTCCAACATCGAGTAGTCCTCAAGTTGTAAAAGAGAACCTAAGGTATAAAAATATGATATTATAGGAGGGAATTACCTCAACAATTAAATAGGATTAAGAGATTATGATAATAACCACCATAAATATCCATTATATTATATAAAATATAAAAAAATACCACCCAAAAATGCATGAAAAGAGTAAAATAAAACATATAAAAGTTTAAATTCAAAATAACAAAATACAATTATATGAAAGGAACTCATAAACATCACTTATAATTCTAGTATTGTCATGATCGGTAAGGAAATTCCTATTAGAAAACAAAAAAAAATTATATATGTAGGATGAGTATAACATGTATACTAAATAGAGATATAACTAAGGTCTAAAGTAAAAAAAGGTGAAAATATAATGATAAAGAACCAATTAACAAATAAAATGGCCAAAAGTGCATATATAAGTCAACTATCCCATTCTAGCCTCATATGACCTAGCATATGGCGCTATCATTAGGCATCCTCTCATCACCTCTCACCCAAAACATGTTTCCCATCACAACACATATCATCTCATAATAAGAGTAGCTAGATATCCTGAATGTGAGGTACATCATCCTTATTCTCTCCTCCTACCACACATGACCCCACCACATATCACATCTCATCGTAACCTCATCAAATCACACATCACCTAAAAACAATTATTCCATCACTCCAAATCTCTCTCAAAGATAGCTAGCCCATCACCATTAATAGAAATTCAAGGAAGATGGGGTATCCAGCCATCGGTACCAACACCATCCTAGATGTCTGAGAAAACACTGGGAACGAAGAATATCTTAGCATTTTATGGTTATCCACCACCAGTGGGGCATGCGAATAAATAACATAATCATAATTGATATATATATATATGTTGAAAAATTACCCAACCTATGAGTTCATAATAACTACACTAGTTCATAAATCATAACCACCGCCATAACACACATCAACCACCAAAACAGATGTAACCACTATATGAAACACCGTACCCACAAAAAACAAGACTCACAACCCTTCCAACATTAAACTAGGGGTTTCAGCACTTTTACTCATTAGAACATTCATTCATTCAATAAATTCACTAATAAATTTAACACACATAAAGTTCCACTACATTCTATTTATCATTTCATTCCTCATCATATTTTATTCCATGGAGAATTGGGAAATTATCACCCCCACACCACACCATAATGACCCATACATCTCACATTAACCAATACCACAACACAAAACATCCACCATAATCACAGTTCCACATGACTAATCCATCTTACCATATTAACCACACATCACACATCCTAACCAAATCTTACCACACAACCACTGCACAAAACAACCACACATCATCACAAGTACATTCCACACCTCTCCAATCCCCAACCACATCACACAATTTCCCATATCATATTCATTATAAATATCCACCACATTATAGACCCACACATCATAGATAAAAATATTTCATCTTCCCCATAAAAAATACCCCAGAAAAATATGTAAACAAATAAAGGAAAACACACAAAACAACACACAACCTGATTTCAAAAAATTATTTAAATGGTTTCATTATATTACTTCATTAATTAGCATGGATATTATCATAAAAACCAAAATACAGGGGAAAATATCTTATTATCCAAATATATTGTAATTAACCTTTTATTCATGGTGAAAGAAAACACGAACACAAGTTTGATCACTACACAATAACTACAGTGCAGACAAGGCCCACAATAGCCATTATTTTCTATATTGGGGACAAGAATTTTGAAAAAATCATCAAAATATCTATCAAAATATTAAATAATGATATATCTCCCTGGAACACATAAATTTAAATTACATTGATTATTTTAATATAAAGAAAAATATCACTATCCTCTAAAAGGAATGAAAAACCATGCACATATCAAGTAATAGAGGTGAGAATGGGGTCCCATACCTCAACAAAAGAATTATGATCTCTCTTCACACCACAAAGAGAATGAAAAACCTACCACATACTATAATTACACAAGGAAACTTTGTATCCACCTAAACTACATGAAAGGGTCCTAAAAAATAGCTCAACCATATCCTGAACCACAAAAATACCACCACAATAGATCCTTAAAATAAGAAAGAAAGGAAAAAAATTGGGTGGGAAGAGGAACTCACAACATACCACTAGAAATTGATCACTACGATACATATATCAAATTAGAAGAAAGGGGGTAAGACGGTATCTAAAAAAATGTATACTTTTTACTAAACGATGGAGGGGTGAGCATCCAAGTGAGAGAAAAATATTCCTAACAAAACATATATACAAGATATTTGACACTTAATTTAGATACTAAATCCTTTAGTTGCATCATAATATATACATGTCCACAAAACATACACTATAAAACCACATTTTAGGTCATAAGTTCCTTATATAATAAAAAACATGGAATCTATGGTTGAATTATGTTATACCATAAATACCTTTCTTATATGGAAAAAATCTTTTCACGACCGCCCCACTATTGTCTTTAAGGAATATGCCACCAGACACACAATATGAACACCAAAATCTTGCACCATTAATCTATATTTAATATAATATAAAATATGTTGTTGTTATGATTCACTTCCTACCACAACTGAACCTCCAATATCCTCCTTAGATCACTCTCTATTATAAAAACAAGAAATGTGAAAGGTTGGAAGGTGAAAATTTTTCCTCCTATACATTCTTTGAATACAATTCCTAATATACATTTCAATGATGAAAACAAACTATTAAAAATTATATAGAATATTGAGTTAAATATCCATCAAATACAACCATATTAATTATATGGATTAAATAAAAATATTTCAATACAATACATTCCCAAAACATTTTTGGTTTAGTTATTTAGAGTATTATAGGGAAACGTTAATTGAAAAAACTTACTTCTTTTCAGTAAATGGATAATTTTACAACTACATAAACAATTTTATATCCAATAATTTTTTTTAAACATCTCCCAAAAATTATTCTCATTATATATATTTATAAAAAGATCATATGTATTACTATTCTTCTTAAACTAGGGAAATAAAAACATAATAAAGGACGTGATCAAAAATTACGTGAGGGTAGACATAAACTATAATAATCAAACATAAAAAGGGGAATATGATGGGTATATGAGTATATTTGGGTTACATAAGAATGTTATACCCCTTTAATAATATTTCATAAATTATAAAATATGACAAAAAATAATTGAAATGTGCATAATATATTAGAGAAGAGGAAAAAACATGGAATGTAACATAGCCTGAAAATAAATAAAATTTAAAAATGTGTAATATCATTAAAAAAAATATAGATATGGTATAATATTATAAATAGGTAATTCTTTTGAGAAAATTTATTATTCCCATGGATATGTGAACAAAATAATTATTTCTATTCTTAGAAATGTGAGAAAACTCAATTTTCCCATACTTATATTATGAAATACATTATTTCCATAGCACACTATCTCATGAGATATAAAATTAAACTAATTCTTTGGAGGGTGATATTGGGCCATGAAAATAATCATCCATACATATATTTTCATAAAAAATTTATCATCATTACATCATAAAGAACCAATGTAAAGAAAATTAGTTGCATATCCTTTTAAAATTCATTCATATATTAAAAAAATTAATAATTCCATCAGTAATTGTAATAAAATATTCATGTGGAAAATAAATTGTTATCAAATGATATTAAATAAATTTTTATTTAAATAAAATTCAATGAAAACAATATTGATAGAGTATTTACACTATATAAATAATGAGTATATATTTATGTTAATAATTTCAAAAAATGGGTCAATTTATGGTGCATTGGTGAACACCATACAAATGAGGAAGTAAATATTATATTATTCACCGAGGAATAGAATTAGAGGAATTAATAAGGTTATATACTGAATATTAATAAGAAATAATAATTTATTGACACATCATTTATCTTACAGTGATTTAACATTACTTATTTGTGAAAAATATAGTTAAGAATCAACTAGTAGATAGAGAATACTTTTATATTAAAAATTATTATTTTTACTTTGGAAATAGTGATGAGAAAAAATTCAATGAAAACGCTTTTAAATATATAACTATAATAAAATAATACAAGATCAATGATATCTACCACCTCAAAAAACAACACAAAGAAGAAAATTGTAGTAAATCATAGGCCTATGGGCTTTACCCCACAATATACCCCTCGTAACAAAACCCTTATCACCCCACCACCAATGGTGGCGAAACCCCTTTTAAATACAATACATATAATAATTGAAAATAATTTACTTTTTTAAAACATGAATAATCAAAATGAATATTCAATATTATAGAAAATTTATTATTGGGCGAATTTATTATAAATATTTTTACTTTATTATTTTCATAAATAAATTATATTTAAAAACACCTAATTTATTTACAAAATAGTTTTTAAAAAGGTTGTGAAATTTTTTTGATTAATTTTATGACATTAATTTTAATAAAATATCTATTAATAGAGTCTTGAAATAGAAATAAATGTTTTATAAAGAAAACATGGAGTGATTGAAAAAACATCTTATTTTATATGGGTGTTCAAGATTTTTAATATTTTTAAATTCATTTATTAAAATAACTATTTCTAAAAATTATTATAAAACATGATTTTTTAAATATGAGGAGTAAAATATAAATTCTACATTATTTAACCCAATATTGGGTTTTAAATTTAACATAAAATATTAGAGTTAAAATAATTATTGATCAGGATGTGAATCCATCATTAAATGGGAATCCATTTATTCCCAAGAATGATTTAATCTTTATGAGGATGAAAATCATTGAGGAGGAATATTTGAATAAAAAATTTATTTATAAAAATCTATTGAGAAGAAATATCAGAAAATAAATTCATATAATGGAAGAAATCATTCTTGGAATAATGAAGTTCAATAATTAGAATTATAAATCAACAGAGGGTGTTGAATTATTAAAAAAACACTTATGGTATTGGTAACATAAGTATAAAAGTAAGATGTTTGATTTACCATTTAAATATTAAACATAAAGAAATTTCTCTGTAAACACATTATATAAATGAAATGATGGTGTATAATAATGAACAAGTCTTATGATTTAGAAATGACACAATGAAAGCCTTATGATATTCAGAACATTCGAATAAAACCCCCCAAAGGATATGATTTTAAATGAAACATTAAATATGATGAGTAATTATATGATAATATAAAAAATTATTAAATTATTTATAGATATATAATTGCAAATAAATCATGGTGTATAATAAGAAATATGTCTCGAGGGGCGAATTTTTGAGATAATAAAACCTTACGTTGTTGATGATTTGTTTTGCGTATGTTTCTTACATATGTCATAATCAAATTTATTTTATTGGATTATTTATTGAGAAACATATTCAACTTTATTTATTTTAATATTTTTCTTTCATTTTTGTACCTTAATTTGTTAGTCTATAGTTTTTTATTAATTTTGAAAGGAAATTGAATCGGTGTTTGAATATTTCTGTAATTTTAGAATAAATTTTGATAAGCTAAATTGTTAATTTGAATTTTCAAAAATCAAGAAAATGATTATTTTCAATTGGAATTCTAATCATATTATTATTCATGTTCCAATAAATATCCATGATAGAGTTTTATAACATTGTTAAATATGTGGTTAAAGTGACACAAATCATGAAGAATGTATATATTGATGGGTGAGTATGGTTATGAAATTGTATAATATCATAAAAAATAAGGATATTATTTATATTTTTAAATAGGGGATGTAGTTTTTTACTGTATTTGATAAATAATATAAATGAATATGAAAAAAATATATATAGGGAGACAGTAGTCTACAACAAACATTGTAAACATTATTTTTCCCAAATTAAAGGAGAGGAATAAATAATGGTGGTTAAATTATTATATTAAAACATCATTATACTAATAATAATTAATATATTATTTTACATTAGTAAGGGATGTATTTGAAGATAAAAAATAACAAGAAAAGTAATGGAGTAAGTAATACTCACTTTGGTTCCTCGAACATTCCCTTGAAAGTATCCTCAGAAATGAAGGGGCTAAGATAAATTATAGTCAAAAGAGTATAATAAATGATAGATATATTTATAAGAGGATAAAAACTGTATAATTTTATTAGTAAATTGAAATTAATGATTTTAAATGGGAAGTTTGTAAGTTTCCCTTTTATTAAGTAAATACAAGGGATCTTTTTTGGACAGACAATATTTTTCAATTATAAAATAACACTATTAAAGGGACAATGGTTCTAATTGTGGGAAAACATTGTGTTTTTGGTTATATTGGGAAGATAAAGCTTCAAACAAATATTTCAACACATATTTTAAATGTTTAAGAAGTCCTCTATGATTATATTGTCATTTTTAAAGTTTTTTATTTTCCTAGGGTAACTAGTTTTAGGAAAAGTAACTTATGTTTTATGAATAATATAAAATGTTCCGTCTTGCAAAATATTGGTTGGTTAAAGTAAATTTTAATATAAATTTCAACTTGTTTAGTTAATAAATAATAAAAAATTAATATTTAAATTAAAAAAATTTATTTGTAGGAAAACATTTTCTAGAAATATGATGGTTTAACCATTAAGTGTTCTTAATATTATTTAACATTGGTTACCAATTAATTTTTTATTAATATGATTATAATTTTTTTTAAATTGATATTAGTACAATTATTTAATATATTATTATTTATTTTAAAATATAACAATCATACTATATTAAGAAATCAATTGTATGAAAATGACCATTTTGTAATTATAATGGTCATTAACTATAACTTTGGTAATCATACTTTTCTCTCAAAAATTAAATTTATCTTATTGCATAATAAATTGTTTTTATCTAAAAGAAAATAATCCATTTATCAAATAAATTTTGTAACTGTTAGATAATTTATTTTTAATATGATCATACATAACACAAAAATATGGTTTTAAAATTTATGTCTTTTACCTTAAAATTATTGTGTAGTGTAAATGTTTTAATTTAATTGAATTTCATGATATAGAAGATACTATTTTAATACAAATAAGTGTTAGGTGGCTTCAAATTAAATCCAAAAATTAATATTAGCATTTAAATTGATTAATTAAAAGAAAAGTCTAAATCGTAGAAGGGGATGTTACTTTTATTTTCAAATAAGGAAAAATGTTTTTCTAAGATTAAAATGAAATTTTTACACAATTTTTATTTGAAAAAAATAAATATTTAACCAATTAAATTGTTTTATAAAACAAAAAATCCTTCTCATATATTTTTAAATTTATAAAATTTACAATTTTAGTTAAAACATTATTGTTCACTATTTACATAAATGTTAATTTTTTTGAGAAGCCATAAAAACCCACCCTATGATAGTTTTAACATTAAAAATTATAAAATGAAGTTCATTTTAAATAATTAGAAATCTAATATTGAAATTTTTTCTTATTTTATGTTAATACTACATACAATTAACAACAACATTTATTGAAGAAGTCCATTTTGAAAAATATTTTTTTAAAACATTATTTCATACTAATATCAAATTTAATGAATGAGAACAAATTACTACATATAAAAAAATTTAATATATTATAATTATTATCTTTTTACATTGGTAATTTTTTTTGCAAGGGTATGATAAAAAATACATAAAAACATTTTGTGAAAAAATACAGATTAACATTAATTATATAGCTTAAAAATATAACCATTTTAAATTTATTAATATCATATTTAGAGTTTTTTTTACATATGACCATATAATATTTAATGGGACATTTATGTTTAGTGTTTTAGGTGTTTAGTGTTTCTTATGAAATGTGTTTACAGAGACTATAAAAATTTAAACGATCCGAAATATGATTTTGTTACAATCTATCCCATTAAATAATTAATTTACTTATAATTTTAATTTTGAAAAACTAATTAATTTTGTTGTGGGAACTAATAAAATATTTAAAACTTAATATGTAAATCCTAATATGTTTTCTACCTTACATATTTCATTATAATTTACTTATCCATACTAAAAAACATTAATCATTTATGAAATCACATAACGATTTTTTTATATACCTCAGTCACATAGTCTTTACCACACACCTTTCCAAAAACCATTTGAATATCCTAGATATTAAACTATAATGATAATTTTTATTCCATAAAACAATAAATACTTTAATTAACCATCAATGTATTAAACACTAGTTCATAATGTCAAAAATAGTCAATATTTTTCAAAATACAATAATAGTGATAAAAATAATCCCAAAATATCAACGAATTAATTTTTTAAATAAATTATATATTATAGGCCTATCAAAGCTATCAAACATACTTTTGAAAAATTAATCAACAATTTATTTTCAAAAAATCAAGAAAACATTAAACAAAATATTTATCCACACATTAATCACATGTTTTCCAAAAGTTATCTCAAAAGATATAACCTTGTCATAAAACAAATCTCTAGTTTATTTATATCATTTAATATATGGGAACAATTTTATTTATATAAACAGATATAAAAAATCCTTATATATATATAAAATAATACTCAGGAGTTTTAGAATATTCTAGAGTATCATTAATATAAAATACTCAATAATAAAAATACCTATGGGTATCAAGATTTTATTTGTATTTTTATATCATCGTCGCTACCTTTGGTAAGACTAGTAAAATAACTGATAACATCCCAACATGAATATACTTTGATTATAAACCATTTAATTATTATCACTTATTGAGTTATAAGAAATAGTACTTTCTATATAAATTCCTTTTTCAGTTTCATTTTCATGTTTTGGTTTAAAACAAATATGAAAACTAAAATTGTTATTATAATATCAAAAAATATGAATATGAAAACATTAATACAATTTTTTTCCATTTTGAAGACTTTGTGTTTAAAATAGAACACATTTCGTTCAAGTGATTATTTCTCTTTATTCAATAATTTATTATCCATGTTCATTTAACTATTAGGTTCTATAGCCAAATAAGTTAACATAATACTCAAATAATTCATAGTGGTTCATTAATGAGGATATATGTTAACCCATCATATCACCTTGGTGTTTCAAACAATACTTTTCGATAGGCATTTTTTTCTTTCACGGGGTGATGATTGATTTAATACCCAGCACACCCTTTTTAGTGGTCATTATCACTTGGTAAAAGTATTATAGAGCCTATATCCACTTATAGTATCCTGATAGATATGTCAATTCTAGGAAAATAATATACTCAAATATTCACCACAATCTTAGGTTATATACAAACACACTATGTTATACCATAGAATTCAAAAATTTCTCTTTAATTAATCTATAAAATATTCATAATTATCTAACCTAACCTAATGTCTTATCTATAAATATGATGTTTTGATCATCCTCAACTTATCAACCTTGGATAACAATTATAACTCATAAATTATTCTCTTATGATAACATTATAATCTCCACTATTTTCTAAATCCAACAATGACATCAACTATAATATCCAAGGAACATGACCATCTAAATTACATGACTCAATTAAAATGTTTCAATAAAATACATTTACTAGTACGTATTGGTTTAGAGATATAAAGAATTTAAAAAAAAAATAATTAATAGAACTTATTAATTTTGAAACAAATAAGAAATATTCTTACTATATAAACAACCATTTAATCCATATCAACACTTTAAAATCTCCCTCATGTAATTCCAATAAGATAACACTATAAAAACATCTAACATATTACATTTCATGATAAACAAAATAAATAAAATCCTAATAAAGCTATGATTTTAGATGCTCGATAAGGGTAAATGTAAGACACACAAATATAATTTCATAAGTGAGCATATGGTCAAAGCTAGTATACATAATATATATTTTTCCCCAATAAATCATAGATATTAAATCCTGGAATAATACATGAATTTAATTAATAGAGGCTTATATCTTACAAAAGTGGTATAAACAAGGAATGTAACATATCATGAAAATAAAATAAACATATAAATTTATAATAAAATGAAACCATATCAAGAATTATGGAATAACCCTAACTATTGCAAAACCATTGTGAGAAAAAACTCCTTATGTCCACGCTTGAATTTTTTAAGACACATTACAACCTTTTCCATGTGAAAAAACTTATTTGGGCAATGCATGACTATCTCATGAGATATGAACAAAAACCAATGAAATTGAGGGTTTGTATAGGACTCCACCCATCATCATCCATACATATTTGTGACATATAAAATTAATCATAATTATTTCATAAGAGACACAAGCAATGAAAAATCGGTTTCATATCCTAATTACCCTAAAACGATTGATGTATGGTATCTTGGTGAACACCATTTAATCAAAGAAATAAAAAATAATATATTCATTAAGGAAAGGAATTTTAAGATGAATTTTGGTTTTGTGATAAATGTTATTATCATAGAAAAATTGTTGATGGATAATTTCATATGTGGGGATTTAATATTGATCATTTTTGGAAAAAGCTAAAGAATCAACTGCTAGATGATGAGTACTTTTAGAAGAATAGTTGAATATTACTTTGAAAATCATCATGAAAATTATACTTTTTTAATAGGAATAATTATACTAAAAATAATATAATAATGGATATATAATTTACATTTTAAAATAACTAGTCATGTTAATGATGGGAAATCGATTATTTTGAAAAAAAATTAAAAATAAGTTTATTTTTATATTTTTATAAATAAAGTGTTAGAATAAAATTCAGCCTTTTTATTTTTTATAAATTAAATTTAAAAAATGTTAGAAAGAAATATTTTGGGACACATTAACATAATAATATTTAATAAATAAATAATAATTTATTATTAAAAGTGGTATAAAAGATTTTTAGAGGAAATATAGAGTAGGACATAATATATTTAATTTCAAAAGGATCTAAAAAATTTAGATATTTTGTAATAACTTTGTTAAAATCCAATTTCATTAATTTTTTAACAAAAAACATTTCATAAAGAGTATAATAGAAATAATAAGGTCATATGAGATAACACATAATTCAGTTCCCAATAATAAATTTGGACATTGGTGGGAATAAAAATATGGACCATGAGGGGAAATCATTCCTAAGGAGATTGTGAATTACTATATAAAATGACATAATTTTAATGGGGATGAGAATCATTAGGGAGTAATTTTTGGATCAAAACATTCAATTTCCATAGATAAAATTCGAGAATACCATGAAATATAATCTTACAATGGAATGAATTAATTTTGAAAGAAATAAGATCAAGACAATCATTTTAACTGATCCAAGGGAATTGAATTATGAAAAATCATGGTGGTAATGGTTACATATAAATAAAATTAACATGGAGGAGTTACCATTAAATTATTATACTTGAATTAAATTTTCTAGTGAATAAACCATATAGGAAAATTATAGTCAAGTATAATAAACACGCCTCATTGACGTGAAAAAGAGACAATGAAGGGATTACGACATTAGAAAAGTTCAAATCACAACCCCTTGAATAATATATATCAAATTAAATATTAAATATTTTGAATAATTATTTGGTTTTAATATTAAATTTTAGAGGTATATTTGACACACCATTCTAAAGAATTCATGATGTAAAATAAGAAATATGTCTCAAGGAGTGAACATTTAAGACAAAAAAACCCTTACCCTGTTCATGATTCTATTTTATTAGTGGGACTAAAATTATGAATATTAAAATTGTTATAATTAAATTAATTATTAGGAACCTTATTCACCTATATTTTATTAAATATAGGCTATTTACTATTATATTCAATTTAGATGTTATATATTTTTTTCTTATGTTGAGTGAAAATTGAATAGGTGTCAACTTGTTTTGATAACTATAATGATCAGGGATGATAAGTTAAATAATTAATATAAGCTTTATAAAACTATAGTTTAATAATTATTTTATTATCAAATTATTATCATATAAGTAATTAGGTTCCATAGTCATTTTGGGTTATTTTTTTATCATTATTCAAGTAGGTGGTTAAACTAACCCAAAACATCAACACACTATATCTTGATGTATGAGTTTTGTTAAGGAATTATATAATATCATTAAAATTGAGGAATAATGATAATTGTTTTTTGTTTTATCATTTATGAATAAAATTTTTATTGGTTTGGATAAATAATGAATACCAATATGAATAACAAAAATACGTAGTCCGTGGAGGCTGTAGTCCATACAACACGTATATAATTTTATTTTATTTTATTAGTGGATAAAATGTAATAATTATTTTTTTCATATATATATATATAATAAAAAATTTATTATTCTAATGAAAATAATGTTGATTTATGACTATATTTATGGTAGGATTTGAAGATAATAATTAATATAAAAATGTAAGGGGTAAGTAATACTCACATTATACCTTGATTATTGTCTTGAATGACTACTTGGAAATGAGCGGATTATGTCAATGTATAGTAACAAGGGGATAATGAATGTGAGATATGATTCTAGGAGTTGAAAAATGGAAGTGTTTCTAAAATTAATTCAATTTAATGTGTATTGAATGAAATGCTGGAAGTTTCCCCATTTATAGGTGAAGAAAAGGGAACTTTTGTGACAATCCATTAATTATAAATAGTGGAATTACAGTATTCAAGGATAAAGTTTTCCAAAAGTATAACATAATTGAGTTTGGGGTGATATTAGGGTTATAATTACTCAACCAAGTATTTACACACATATTTTAAACAATTTTCTAATCAATTAACCTTATATTGCTAGTATTATCTTTTTTTGGGTAAGAAGTTTTTTACCAAATAAAATATTATTTAATAAAATAAAAAAAACTCTTAAAAAAATAAAATTTATTGGAAAATATATTCAATATAAATTTAATCCATTTTAAATTCTAAATAATAGAAAATTTATATTTAAATTAATTTTTTATGCTGAATTATAGTTATTTTGTAGGATGTTTTAAAAATTATATTTTATTAATATTATTTTTCACTATTTTTCAAATAAATGCATGATATTATAAATTTATAAGTTTATAAAAATACAAGAGTGATCATAAAAAATATTTTAATTGAGTAAAATTGATTAAGGTTTCACAGTATTAATAAAACAATTGTTTGTAAATAACATTTTAGTGTTATTAGGGTCATTAACATTATTCATATAAATCATAATTTTATGAACAGAAAAGAAATTTAAAATTATAAATTATATAAAATCATTATTCTAGAATATAAAAAAAATTAAAAATATTTCATAATAATATAATATTTTATTTTATTATTAGTGCACATAATGGATAATAAAATATTTTTATAGAAGTCTGTTTTTGAACTAAAAATTTCTATGTAGTATAAATTTATCAATTTCAATGACTTTAATGATATAATATGGATTATCCTAAAACAAATAATATTTATGTGGCTGAAAAATATTTCCAAAATAAAATAATACAATTAATATTTGTAATAAAAATAAAGGACTGAAAATTAGTGTGAAATGTTACCTATGTATTAAAATATTGAACAATATTTCTTTAATTTAAAAAATATATTTTTACATAAATATTTTAACATAATAATTAATTATTTAATTAATTAAAATGTTTCATAAACATATAGGTCTTTCCCATATATCAATAAATTAAAAAAATTCTCATTTTCTTTAAAAACTACATTTTCAATAATTTAAATAAAAATTAATTATTTTATATAAATATAAAAAAAACCCATATAAGGACCTAACCATATAAACTACGTATTCTTATTAATCTAGACTAGAATAAACATTCTATGATTCCCAAATATTGATTATTTTGATTGTTTTATAGAATTTGGACAAACTATTACATAGTAAATATCTTCATCACCAATTGATGATTTTTAAAAGTTTCCATTTTTCCAATAAATAAGAAGCCTTAAAAATAAAATTAGATTTATTTTCAGGAAAAATATTCACATAATTCTATATGGCCTCTTCTTTTCTCTAAACAATCCTTAAAACCTGTAACGACCCATATTTTGAATGAAAATTACTCTTGATCTAATTAAATGTATTATTATATAAAATGGTTATATAACATATGCACTTCGTTTTTTCATGGTTTTGGATTTTAAAATACCATTAATAATTGTGACCATTACTAATATAACCATTGAATAGTGATCATATGATTTGTTTAAAAATAAGGTTTTTACAAATCCAATTAACGTTGAAAAAGGAAGCGATAGCCTCATTCATTAGAACTGCTCCATACAAAGAACTTTTTTTGGAGCTTGTAAAGGAGGTAGTGTCACCGGGATTTGCTCTTGGCCATGGCCATTCCGAGCTTTGACATGTTAAGCTTGAACAAAAATGCCTATGGGAGAAGTGGGATTGATTGAGATTACCACGCGTTTGATGTTATCTGAGCCACCCCAAAAGTCTACCACTAACGTACACCTTACCCTCAGGTCTTATGAGGGTGTTATAAGGGTTATGTAACAAGAAACAAACACTTTGATTAGGTGAATTATTTTTTTATAAATAATATAAATTCATTTCATTATAGTTACTTTGTAAATGGTTTTGAAAGCATACATAGTATTTTTAGTTAATATTCAATTAATTAATATATTTTTACAAATTAATGTATTTTTGAATTAAATAAAATTTTGATAAAATTTCATTAATAAATTAATTTTTATTAAATATAAATGATCATATAATTTTTATGAAAACAATTGTAAATTTTACTATGGTTTGAAATCCTTTTCTGTCAAAACCCATGAATTTTCAATAAATCTCGGTTTTTATTTTAAAAGAAAAAAATAATATATTAATAAAATTTGTTAGATAAAATGAGTATTATTTTTCTAATAGGGACGTTGAAACTATCCAGTGGGAATTTTTCATAATTTTCTGAGACTGTCGAATTTTTGGGTAAAAATTAAATACTGTTTAAATATATAATGTGTTTTATGACATCATAATGACCCAATAGTGATGTAATAAAACACTATAAAAAGTTTGTTATAACAACATATGTTTTATCATCAAAATAGTGAAATTTTATATTTTTTTGATTAATTTTATGGTGACTTAGTAGACCCTTTCAGACTTATAAATAATTTTAACTTTTTAAATTTATTTCTTTGAGAGTATGAATCACCTCCACATAAAAAATCCTAATATTTGAAGAAGTCCGGCCATTGGACTTATAAAATAATTTTTTCCACCACCCTTTGGAAAAAAACATGGGCATAAACCAAGGGATGGATTTTGGTTTTGAATAGTTTAATGTGCGGTGTCAAAATCCTAAATAATAAAGAATTCCCTCTCTTTTCCTATATAAAACACCGGAATCTCTCACTTCCCCTTCACTAAAAACCATGGGAGCTCAACTAAAAAATTACCTCCTCTATCTATAATCCTCCCAAAGCACCCTAAGAACCCAATAATCCTCTCTCAAGCCTCTCCCAAGCCTTTGGGATCACACTTCCAAGTATGGTATTTCTTCCTTTCTCAATTAAGTCAAAGTTTCATTATGTTTCTACACCTTTTTCTTTTCAATTAAAAATGTTGGGGTATGATTTCACACCACCCTTATACGTCCCTCCTTATTTTTGAATGATGATATACCCATTTCTGTCTCATTAATTCACCCAATGTACTGTTGTTTCCATGCCAAAATTCTGTAAGGGATTTATCTCTCAATTATATTGAATCAATTATTTTTCATTATGAATCTAAATTCCATTAAATATGTTGAGGAATATTTATATATAAAACCATTACTATCTATTTCAGGTACATATTATGAGAACCCACTATCTCTCCCAACAACCATTTTTATGAATTCTTATTTCACACAGTTATACTGCCGAAATTGCACCGCAATTTTCCTAGCCAAAGTCATTGTGTAGTGAATACCATTCCCATTTCTCTATCAATAGTATTCAATTTTATACAAAATAAAAAATTTATTATAGAGTTTCATTTAGGAATTCCACATTCCTATATAGTGGAATAAATTATTATTTTTAATGAATCCATGTTATATGATCAATGTGACACAATTTTGCATCAAATGAAATGATTAGGAATAGTGTGCCCTGAGAGTGATTCAATGGATTTGGTAATGATATGTATGAATATATACTAAGTGCAATGAGGGGTTACTCATTCTAATTATTTTTTAATGAGGTTTTACTCATTCTTCATATGTAATGAGACTTGTCTCATGATAATATTTTGTTAAATGTTGCTTCCACATTTCCATGTTACGATAATCATGCTATATCATGCCTTTATTTTTATTTTTCTCTTATGCGCCATTGATATACATATTGTATAACATGTACTGTATTATTCATGTTAGGCCTCGTTTAATGCCTTACTTGGCTTTATATCTTTCCTTTTTCTCGTGTATTCCCTCGGGTTGTCCCATGCAATGCTAAGTACAAATGAATGTGGGTGGTCATGTAAAAGAAGTTTTCATTAATGGTGTGTAATTTATGTTATTTGTATATATGTAATGATCATAATCCCCAAAGACCCTAGACCTATCTATCCATGGATTTGTCTCAGGTTCATGTCTATATAATAAATCATGATTAAGTGTGTAAAAAAGTGCAGGCCTATTATGGTTGGTATCAAAGAATGGGTTTAGTTATTTTTGGGATTATGATTATAAATCCCTATTGAAAGCCGTCGGTATAAAACTATGTATAAAAAAACATACCTATATTTTGGTTAGTATTGGGTTAGTGGTTAATCAAGAAAATACATCCTCATCTAGATACGAGAAGGAAGAGGTGACTCTCACATATATGTATATAGGGGTGAAACCCAAAACACTAGTTTGAGATAGACTTGAATGGAAATTGGTGCATGAAAATGAGCCTTGATGCACTATTGGTTATGACACTCCTACGATATATGCTTTGGTAAATTTAGAATCTTAGTATGAACCATTATTAAGGGAATTTAAATAAATTCCCCTAATAATATTTGTTGGGAAGTAGATCATAGATAACATTGATTTAAGCATATAAATTCATATGTTATGAAATAAAATTAAATTTTATGTTATCCTTTTTTGTCACCGTATTACCCTTTTTTTGTTACCTATAACATTCGTTTTATTCCAGAAAATGTCTGGTAATAGGAGGACTCGGGCTAATAACTGATGTGAAGATCAATAAGATAACTATTCTAATGAAATTCCCAATCCGATGGGAGTGGGAATTGCACAATTTGTCACGATACACTCTCAGTTAACTCATGGTTTGAATAGAAACATGGGTCAAGAGGAACGTTCAAACCCCACTTAGATAGAACATGTCGCAATTGAGATCTTCGTGAGACACATTCCTCCTACTTGAAATGGATTATATGATCCCTCAGTTTCCAAACAATGGATCATCTGAAATGAAATGATCTTCTCAATCTATAAATTTTCCAAAACAAGGGAAGGTTCTTATGGATACATATCGTATGGAGGGTGAAGATGATCAAGGATGTACATTGTTAAAAAAAATACCAAGCCTATAAAGGAGATCGAGGCATTGGAAGGAAAGGATTTCTGGAAAATGTTTTTCGATTAATATTTTCCTGGCACCCTCCGAATTAGGATGGAAAGTTAATTATTTTCCCTTAAGAAAAAAGGAAATGAATCCATCAGAGCATACAAGGAAAATATCAAAATTCAGGCATAACATGCCTCAGCCTTTGTTTTTACCACTGGATGCAAGGTTGACCGCTTATTTGGTGAGAAAAAACTAGCATACAGAAAGCCCTAGTGATCCGTGACTTTGGGAGATATTAGGAAATTGTCCGATGCACCCTCATGGTAAAAATAGAGATCAAGGGATTTCATAGGTATCATGGGGATAAGAAGTGTTAGGTGGAGTTTGGTTCTTGTGGTATGATTGATAAATCCACCAGTGCTAGGAAAATCCACCACCCCACTTTCCAAAGGTGCAAGATTAGCACCCTATAAATTTTCGGAAGGGGATAAGGAAATTATTTAAGTGTGTAAGTTAATGGAACATGGCCATTAAATACCATTAAGAAAACCCCATAGCTATGACAGATGAGAGGAACACTCCATTAAACCCTTAATGTGTTGTTCATTTCATCAATAGCAAAGAACTAGTTCTCTTTTCAAACTCGTTCCCTAATCCATGGGTTTTCAGAGGCAACCAACAACCTCCAAGGCAGTAGGGGTTATATTTTTCCATCACAACCAATGATTTGAACCCTGCCAACAATGTTGTGATTGGTACACTAGTTATTCATTCAAAAATAGTGAACATACTTTTTTATTCTGATTATATGCATTATTTTTTATCCCGAATGTCTAGTAGAACAATCCCAACACCACCAAAAATAATGGAATTATAGATATTAGTGAAAATGGAAAATGGAGAAATCATTGAATCCCATTAATATAACACCTCCCTTGTCATAATATTGGGATTTTACTTCTCGGTGAACCTCCTTAGAATCTCTCTAGTGGAATTTGAAGAAATTCATTGCAAAGATTGTTTTTCCTTATAGAGAGCCAACATAAATTTTTATAAGAGGGAAATAACTATCTTAATGGAGAATAGACCCCCGATTTTGTACAAATGAAAGGAGGAGGAAGCTTATCTAGAACCATCATCTGAAGTGTGGATATTACTGCCTTATGAGCATTCATATCTTTCTCAGATGATTGAGTCTAGGGAGGAAACCATCCTTGATGACATGCCTTTTGTGTGGGAATTTTTGTAGTGTTTCCCAAGTAATTTCCTGGTCATCCTCTATGAAAAGATGTGGAATTATCAATTGATATTATACCTAGGGTGTTGTCAATACCCATGACTCCATAAATAATTGTTCTTTTAGAGATTTATGGTCTGAAGAAACAACTATTGGAGAATCGGGATAAAGGGTTTATAGGCCCAATTGCCTCACCATGGGGTGCACCGATCCACTTCATCACGAAGAATGATGGGTCAATGTGCCTTTACATTGATTATCATGAGCTCAAAAAAATAAGTATATAAAACATGTATCCTCTACCAAAAATTGATGACTTTTCGAATCAGATACAAAAATTAAAATACTTCTCCAAGGTAGATTTTAAGTTAGGATATTAGCAATTAATAGTGAAGAAGGAGGATATACCCAAGAATTCTTTTTGTACAAGACACATGAACTATTAATTCATAATAATTCATATCAGTCTAACTAATTCCCCATGAATCATCAATGAATTGATGAATAGTGTCTTTAATGGTTACCTAGACAAATTTATTGTAGTCTTTATTGATGATATTCTAATATTCTCCAAAGAAATGGGGGAGCATGAGGAGCATCTATATAATGTACTAGAGAGATTAATAAAGGATAAGTGCTATGTAATGTATTGTAATTGTAAGTTCTGGTTGAAGGAAGTCTTATTCATGGGTCATATCATCACGAGTAATGTGATATATGTTGACCCTCTAAGATAGGTAACATTGATGGATGGATGACGTCAACATTGGTAACATATATCTGTAGCTTCTAGGGGTTAGCTAGATTTTATTGCCAATTTGTACGAAATGTATCATGATTGTCAAACCCTCCTACCAAGCTAACTCAGAAGAGAGTCAAGATTTCTTGGATTGATGAATGTGAAGAGGAAATCAAGGAGATTAAAAGAAGGAAAATCACTGCACCCATTCTCACACTACCAACAAGTTGAGAACTTGTTTTGGAAGTCAATGATTCTTTGAAGAAGGTCATGGGCTGTGTGCAGATGAAAAACGATAGGGTCATTACCTATTCTTCATGGAAATTGAACTCTAATGGGAAAAACTATCCAACATCAGATATGGAGTTGGCTGTAGTAATCTTTTCTTTAACAATTTGAAGACATTAACTCTTTGGGGAGAAACATGAAATATATATAGATCACAAAACCTCAAGTATATATTCACACAGAAATAGTTGAACATGAGACAATGAAGATTACTAGAGATGATCAAATACTATGACTCCCTAATCAATTACCACCCTAGGAAAGCGTAAATGGTGGAAGATGCTCTAAGTATAAAGGACCCGTCGATTCTATCATCGATGAGAACTGAAAGGGATCCAATCTTCTTAGATTTGATGAAGATGAAAATAAGAATCACAGAGAAGGGAACATCATCAATACTTTCACAACTGATTTCTCAACATTATCTTTTTGAAAGGCTAAAGGATGATCAAAAAGATTTTGTGGGACTTTAAAAGAAATGGAAACTATTAGAGAAGGGAAATCCTTAGAGTTCAATGTTATTGAAGAAATAATTGTGATATTTGCGACATGACCATGTGTTCCATCCAATTTGGAGATAAATAATGAACTTTTGGATGATGCACAAAGTTTGAATGTCTCCATTCTCCTAGAAAACACAATGATGTATCGAGATATCCAAGAACCTTATTGGTTGGATAACATGAAGAAGGAGATCAATGAGTATACATTAAAGAGAATGGTATGTCAGAAAGTGAAGGCTGAGAGGAATAAGTCTAATGGGATGATGCAATAATTACCCTTACCAGCATCGAAATGGTTGAACATCTCCATGGACATTGTCATCGCACTTCCGAAGACATCCAAAGGGAAAAATGCTATCTATGTTATTGTGGATAGTCTTATGATGAATGCACACCAAATTACAATTAGAGAGGATTTCGTATTGGAACAAGTGCCACATATATACATAAGATATGTGGTAAGGATGTATGACATACCACTATAGATTGTATCTTATCGAGATCGAGGATTCACCTCTATGATTCATAGGATTCATCAATATTCTCTAAATACTAAGATGAACTTCGGTACAGATTATCATCCTCAAACTAATTTCCAATCTGAGCAGACTATGCATACACTTGAGGACATGTTGAGAGCATGCTCAATGAACTTCAAAGGAGGATGGGATCAAAAACTTCTTCTGGTTGAGTTATCATACAATAAAATTTTTCAATCAAGCAACCAAATGGATCCTTATTAAGACCTTTATGGGAATAGGTGCAGAACACCTGCATGTTGGAATGTAGTTGGGGAGTGAAAACTCCTACATCTAGAAATGGTCGAAGAAATGGTGGAAAAGGTTAAGACCATCCATTAGCACATTAAAGCTTCTCTTAGTTGAAAACAGAGTTATGCTTATAATCATTAATGAGACATAGTGTTTAATGATGGAGACATGGAATTCCACCACATATCATCATGGAAGAGATTTATGAAATTTAGGAATAAGGTAACGCTTAGTCCAAGGTACATCGGTCCTTTTGAGATCCTTGATCGCATTGGAGTAGCGGCCTATCGACTAGCACTCACACCGAACCTATCGCAAGAACATGATGTATTCAATGTGTCATTATTGGGGAAGTACATACCTGAACAATCACATGTACTCAATCCAGAGGTGGTACCATTAGAGAATGACCTCTCGTATGAAGAGAATCTGGTGAATACTATAGATCTTAGGGAAAAAATTCTACAAAATAAGACAATTCCCCTCCTCAAGGTGTTCTGGAGAAACTAAAATTTTGAAGAGGAAATGTCGGAATCGAAGGAAGTGATGAAGCAGAGTTACCAGCATTTATTTTAGTGTGGGAAAAGGAAATTTTAAGGGTGAAATTTCTTAAGGGGGGAATATTTTAACGATCCAAACTTTTTAATGAAAACTCCTTTTGATATAATTAAATTTATTATTATGTAAAATGGTTAGATAACATATTTACTTCCTTGGTTTTATGTTTTTGTATTTTAAAATACTGTTCACAATTTTTAATATCGCTAATATTGCTACCGAACAGTGATCACATGATTCATATAAATATAGATCTTTGAAAAATCCAATTTACTCAGACAAAAGAAGCGATGGTCTCATCTAATAAAATTGTTCTATCTTAAGCCCATTTGTGGGTTCTCATAAAGTCTATAGAATCACTGGGCTTCCCTCTTGACCATGCCCAAGATATGCTTTAACACATTAATCTTTAATGGAACCGCCTATGGGAGAAGTGGAAGTTGTTAGAGATTACCACCCGAGAGATGTTAACCAAGCCACCCTAAGTGTCTATCACCATCACACACCTTACCCTTAGGTCTTATAGGTGGGTTAAAAGGGGTTATGTAACTGTACCCTTGCACTATTATTACTTTCTATATTTTTTGTATAAAAATTATACATTCATTTCATTATTGTTTCTTTGTAATTGGTTTTGAAAGCACAAATATTATTTTTAAATAATATTAAATTAATATATATATTCTGATTATTTGATGAATTTTCGAATTAAATAATGTTTTAATTAAATATTATTAATAAATTAATATTTCTTAAATATAAATGATTATATAATTTTTATGAATACAATTGTAATTTTTATTTAGGTTTAAAAATTTGTTTTTGTAATAACACATTAATATTCCATAAATTCCAGATTATATTTTAAAATTAAAAATTGAAATATTTATAAAATTAATTAGATAAAATGAATATTATTTTTGGAATTAGGGTGTCTAAATTATCCCACGACGATTTTTTCATTATTTTTTGAGATAGTCAAATATTTTGGTTAAAATTAAATATCCCTTAAATATATAATGTGTTTTATGATATACAATGACCCAATAGTGATGTAATAAAATACTATAGAAGATATGTTCAGGAAATATATGTTTTAACTTTAAAATAATTTGTTTTTATATTTTTTTGTTTAATTTTATGGTGCCTTAGTGGACCCTTCAAGAATTATAAAACATTTTAACTTTTTAAATTGATTTTCTTTGAGAGTGTGACTCATCTACACATAATAAAGTCATATATTTTAAGAATTTCAGACAACGACCTTATAAAATTATGTTTTCCACTCACATTTGGAAAAAAACAAGGGACAAACCCATGGGTTGGTTCTCCATTTTTATTAGTTTAATTTGTGGTGTCCAAAACCAAAATAATAAAGAATTCCCTCACTTTTCTAATACAATCCCACCCAAGATCCCACTTTCTCTTCACTCGTAATCTTTGGAGCTTGACCGACCTCATCCCTCCTCTCTCTAGAATCCCCACAAGGATTCCCAAGATTCCAGGAAGCCTCTCCCAAGCCTCTCCCATGCCTTTTTGATCCCACTACCAAGTAAGATATTTCTTCCTTTCTCATTTTTTCCAATTTTATTTATGTTACTATACCATTGTGTTTTTAATTAAAAATGATGTGGAATTATTTCTCACCTCGACTATAATATTATCCATATGTTTCATTTATGATATAACTCTTTCAATTTCATTAATCCCTCTCATGTACACCTGTTACCATGCCAAAATTTCATAAGGGATTTCACTCTCCTTATTTACATTCAATAAATTATTTGTTTATTATGAATCTCAATTCCATTCCATATGTTGGTACATGTATCTATACATACCCTTACTATCAATTTCAAGTACATATGTTGATACACCAATTTCTACCTCATCATCCATTTTTATGAATTCTTTTGTCACGTCATTATGCTGCCGAAATTGCACCACAATTTTTCAAGCCAAAGTCATTGTGTAGTGAATGCCATGCCCATTTACCTATCAAGGTTATTCACCTTTATGAACATTTATTAATTGATTATATATTTTCATGTATTAATTCGACATTGCTTTATCATTGAATAAATTATGATTCTTAATGAATCAATGTTATATGATTCATGTGAAGCATTAATGCATGAAATAAAATGATTAAGAAGTGTGAACCCTGATAGCACTCCAATGCATTAGGTAATGATTAGTATCATGATATGTCCAGTAAAATGAGGGTTTACTCATTCTCCATGTTCAATGAGCCCTGGATCAAGCTAATATCATGTTAAATGTTGTTTCCAAATTTCCTTGTTATGATAATAATGATATATCATGCCTTTATGCTAATGATTCTCTTATTCTCCATTAATTTTCCTATTGACTAACATGTACTATATTCTTCTTTTTATGTCTTGTTTACACCCTTAGTAGGATTTATAGCACGCCCTTCTCTTATGCATGTCCTCAATTGATCCCATTCAATGCTATGTACAAAGGAATGTGTATGGTCATGTCAAATAAGTTTTCAATAAAGATGTGTATTTTATGTTCTTTGTTGTTACGTAATGCTCCTAATCCACAAAGACAATAGAACACTCGATCCTCAGAGTTTCCTTAAGTGAAAACATATGTAATAAATCATGTTTATGAGGGTAATAAAGAGTGGGGTTGTTATGCAACCTATGAAAAATATTTAAAAACATGGTATGAGCATAAAAAGATCACTAATGGATATAAAAAAGAAAAAAAATAAAACATTAGTCCTTAAATACCTATAAACACATGAATTCATTTTTATAAATTTATACTTCTCACACAAAAAATTTTAATATACTTTTTGAAAACATTGGATTTCCATAAGACATAGAAAGGATAAACAAACCATTTAAGTAACTTGGGGCATCAGTTTATAAGAATACTTACATATGATTGTGACCATTTTCATTATAAATAATTCATATTAACCATAACATAATCATGAAACATAAATACTTTCATCAGAAAAACATTTCATGAGGGAAATCACTTATTTGAAAAGAATACTACAAATATATAATAGAATTTTTTTTTAAAAAAATAACCATGTAATATTGTAATGATGTATTCAAAACATTAAGGCATCATGAATTTAGGAAAATATGATCATAGATTAGTATATAAAAAATTATTCTTTTTAATTTTTTTAAAAAGAGACATTAAAGACGTTTTTAAACAAAATTCCCATACATCGGGTTAAAATTCATTCACATTGGTTAAATACTAAGGTATAATATTTTAAATATTGTTATTAATTTTTTAAAAGACTATATTCATATTTATAATAAATTATATTTTATTTTTATAACATCAATGTACCTGTTTGTTAATAATATTTCTTTATTTGTGTTGTTTCAGTGCATTCATGTTTTGATTTTATGGTTGGTACATTATGGATTTTCTTGTTAAATTGAAATATTACACCATAAGTGGGAACATAAATATATTTCTTTCATTTTAACAAATTATATGTTATTTATTTTTTCACCATGAATTTGGTAGAGGTAAATAAACACTCGTCACTCATAAAGATAGTGAATCAACATACCATGGACGACGATTCCATTTCTAAGAATAAAAGGAGAAGATAATATATTTTATGTATATATACCATTCAAACAGTAACATTTCAGTATATATATGATAATTTAGTAATTGTGAATCTTTCAATATGGGGTTAGGATAAGGTAGAAGAGAGAAAAAATTTAAAATAGAAATAATAAGGGTTTTCATCTTGAATATTACGTCCTTTAGAACAACCTTAAAGAACATTGAGTTGGTATTTTTGAGTGTCCTGAAAAATTATAACGTGTATAGGGATGAGGAGAATTAAATGTTTCATAGGATGGTTGTGCTTTATGGATAAAGGTAATGAAATTAAGTGAAGAATGAATTCCCCTATTATAATTGAGGCCAGTGGCAATTTAAGAGCTTCTTAAAATATTAGAATATAATAAATCAATTATAGGGGTAATTAATTACAAAAGACATATAATGAACATGGGAAAAAATTTTAGACAAAATATTATACTAGTTTGTATTATTCATGATTTTTATTTATAAATAATTATATTTATTAAATATCATGATTCTCAAATTTAACACTATTTATTACTATGACATTAAAAATATGAAAAAAGATTCAAAATTAAAAAAATTATTATATCATAAAAAAATAATTGTTATATATATAATTCATTTATCATATAAATTATCTAATGTTATATTTATTTTTCAATTTTAATATGATTTATTTTCGTTTTCCATTAATTTTATAATTAACACATCATGGTTGTGTAAGCCTTCAAGGTAATTATTTTTTACCAAAAAAATTAAAAATAATTATGTAGAAAATGATAATTATTTTATTTTTCCAAATACAATTTATATTTTAACATATCTTCCTGAAATATATATATTTAATAGTTATACTGATTAAAAACCAAAGTGTGAACAACAAGGATTTGTTTTAAATAAAACATTATAAGGTTATTAAATTCATCCAAGTGGATATAAAAATATCTTAAATTTAAAACATGGAAGGTTATGTTCAAGAATTAAGCATCCAAAAATGTTTTTTATATTTTTGGATCATTTCATTGTTCTTATTATTTTAATTAAAATTATTTTAATAAATTTTCTTCTCCAATAAAAGGCACTGCATTGGCGTTACATAAGCATGAAATGTAATTATTTCAAATTTAAAAATTAAATATAAATAAATATCTTAAAAAATAAATTTATTTTATTAAATATAATCGTCTATTTTCCTCCATTAGGTATATTCAGACATATCAATGTCAAGACTACTTATTTAATTTGTTAATTTGAATTTTATTTCTTTATACAAGCATTGCACATTCATTTGGATATGATTCATGTTGTATAATTCTAAAATTTAAAATATTATAAAAAAGAAATTATACCTAATAAATAAAAAAAATTCATGAAATGTATTTTTATCAATCAATTATTATCTATAAGGAACCAAATTTTACTTTACTGACCCTGTGCAGGCATTGCTTCTGCAATGAAAATGATTTTTATATTTAACATGAATTAAATTAAAATTTACATTTTAATAATTATTTTTATTCAATATTAAAATAATTAATCCATTATTTTTGTCATTATATAATTATTATAGACTTTATAATTTATTTGACAATATAACAAAAGATACCTTATTTTATAAAAATGGTATTCTTTCTAATTCACCAAAAATTATCATTTTTTTATAATTATAAAAAATTCATCGTAATATAATTTTAACATGATGAATTCAAAAAATAAAAAGAATCAAATTAAAATTATATTATTTAAAAATTAATGTTTTATATATTACCATGTAGGAAACTAGTTTAACAAAACTTTTTATTATAATAATTACTTGACATAATAAATTTAAGTATTAATTCAAGAATACCATTAAATATGAAAAAAATAATTCTATCAGTACCTAGGTTTTTATATTTACACCACATTTATAAATTGATTCCTCTTAATTTTATTCAATTATTTATAGAATCTGAATCTTATCCCTCATTGAATTTTTAGATTCATATGTTTCTTGTTCCACCATGTGGATTCTCCAAGGAATTATAACATTGTAAATTACATGTTTCCGTAATACTTTCTAAATATGATAAATTATCTGAATTTTATTTTTCTCATATAAAGGGTTATATTACAACTAAACTACTTTAGGGCTAAAAAATTATGATTAATTCAGAACATAATTTCTTAGTGTAGAAATATGGAAAACAATGTGTACCTCAGATAAACATGGGGGAAGGAGACTCAGTAGGAAACTAGTCCATGTCTTTATAGGATTTCATAAGGCCCAATGAAACCTATATTTAAATTTAAATTCCCAAAAAAACACAAAAAACCTTTATAGTGAGGTATTATATTAAAAACATGATAACCTATCTCAAAATAAAGGAATTTCCTCTAGTTATTTGCATAAATCTTCTTCCTACTATGAGTTAACCTCATATGTTGGCATATCATTTTCCCTTTCTTAGCCTCTTCATGTAGTAATTATAGTCCCATTAACATAATTTCACACACATCAACCAAAAATTCCATAGTTTGACACCACATTCCATATAATTTCCCAAAATGATCTGTAACGCCCCGACACAAGTTCCCCAGAGTCGGGGCCTTATTACCTAATATTGGCATGATATAAGGAATAATATCCCCAAACAAACGATCTGTTTAGTATTATTAGAATCAAGATATATATACATATGTTCAACATTACAACTTCAAAAGAAATACAACACTAATTTATTCCATTAGAAACATCCAAGCCTCTTAGATTATGCCTACAAGTCACTCATAACTAACTTCTTCATATCCTAGAAAAATGAAACAAACGAAAGGGGTGAGCTAAAATGCTCAGCAAGAGTAATCAATATAGTAGAATATAATATAAACAATAAGCATGGTGAATATTTGAAAACACATTCCTTTAAAAATTATAAACATGTACACTTTATGGTTGGAATACGAGATGAGTGAATAATTCCATTATAAAAAATAGTCATGGGTATTCTACTAGTAAAATAACCACATTAACCATAAATATTATTTTCCTAATGAGGGGTTGTATAATGCCGGACATTCTGAAACATTTTTTCAAGTCCTGAGCCAAAACATCTAAAATAACTTAAGCCCCTGGAAAAAACCATATATCAAGTTAGGAAAGGCCCCGACCAATTCCATGTCTAATTTCCTCATGAGACCTACCGATGCACTGACGAGCTATAGTAGGCTCAACCCGTCACTTACTAAGTCCAATACATTTTCATATGAAAAGGATGAAACATAACAAAAACATTCGTATTAAAATTAACATAAGAAATGTCAATTCTTTAACCATAAACAATGAATGGTATAAAAATAACACATCCATAGTCAAACATATAACAAAACCTTAAATACAATATGGAATATTTTTACCATCATAAATCAACTTCAAAAAGGGTAAAATTTATCAAAGGATATTGACATAGATGAAATCCGAACTATTTGATAAAAATATCTCTATCTATTTTTAAATCATTTAAGAGTCACATAATTATAAAAGAAAAAAATTATTTTGAAAATATTCTTATAAAATTTTAAGGTAGGTTTAAAAGGTGATATAACGGCGGATAATAACCACACCCGCTGTATAATTTAAAAAAAACATTCTTACCTTAATTTGTTGAAAATTTTATAAAGTACCTTGATTAAAAAATTATAGAAAGATTAATTTCAAAACATATAAGGTAAAATAAGGGTACAAATGAATTTAAGCAATAGTCTAGTAAATAGTAAAAAAAAATTTAAATAAATTTTTAAGAAAACACAGATGTGGATGATTAAGAGGTCCCAGTAGATACATATATGAAAAAGCATCAGATAATAAAGAGTTTTTAAAATTAACCCTTACCTTGTACTTTTATTTGGTTGGGGGTTAGTTAAACTCCTGTATAATAGTTATATCATTGTTACTAAATTATACAAAAACCATATACAGAAAAATTATATCACACATGATCTTCTAATATTGTTTTGTTAATAATAGTTTAGTATTATCGTCATTTTGGGTGTTAACTGATTCATTTTACTTAATATGATTTGTCACATAATCCATGTTTGTTATGTACAAGACGTATTTGATTCATATTCCTAATGATATTATGTTCTTATACATTATTTTAGATCATCAAATAAAAATTATTCGTGAATGGTTACTATGGGGAAATGAATCTCATCGCGTTCGTGGAGACGGTAATCCGTACCTACGCATGAGCAAAAATATCATTTTTTGATATTAAAATTTTATGTAAATAGATGGTATATCATATATAATGAATCATTAAAATTTTATCTTTATTATTCACATTAGTTATACATCATTATTATGCCCATCCAAAAAAATAATGTATTGAATAACAACTACACCACGACGTGGAGATGATAAGCCGTACACACACACGTATGGTTACTTTTTCATTAAATATGATGGATAGAATAATGAATATGGTTGTAACATTTTTATAATAACATAATTTTATATAAAAAGTTAATAGATTAATTATTTTAGAATGGAAAAAACAAAGAAAGAAGAAGTGGAAGAAGAAAAAGAACTTGAAAGAGGTGGTGAAATATTTACCTCTTCTTCAGGTATTCCCTTTTGATTTGATCAAAAGGGCTCCTTAGGAGGGCATTAGGATCAAAAAAAGGCCTCTAGGTTGAGTTAAGAAAAATTTTAAGGATATTTGGGTAGGGTTTGGCTGAGCCAAATGGATTTGGAGGTGTGATTTTGAGGGAAGGGGAAGTTCCATTTTATAAGATAGCTGAGGGGCACCAAAGGAAAATATTGAAATATTATTTTATAATAAAATAATTATCGGTTTATAAGGGCTCAAAAATGATTTATTTCTAGGATATGGTGGGGATGGGTCGAAAAACTCTCAACCAGGAGGTTTTAGATAGTTTTGGGTCACCATATTAAACATATCTTTTTTATTCAACTCTTAGTTAAATAGTTTAATATTTACCATGTATTATTGTATTATTAAAATAATTGGTTAATAAACAATAATAAAATGACAAGAGAACCACAAGTGGTTCATTAATTAAATAACTATCATTATAAAAGTTTTTTGAATGAACCTTATATTTTTAGGACTATTATATAATTTAATTATATAATATTTGTTTTCAAAACTCATTTAGGTCAATTTTGACACTATTTAGTATTTCGTTTTTGTGAAAGTCATCATAACTTGATTACTTCAAACCACGTACATTGAATCTACTCTAATATTTCATATTCACCAATAAATTTCTTAGATGTCATGAAAACATTGAAATTATATTTATTTAAATATTTTTAATACAATTTATTTGATTCTTTCATTAATAAGGTAATTATTACATCATCATTGTGCCATAAATAAATTTATTTATCTAATATATAAAAATTATAAATAAAATATAGTTATATAGAATATATTTTTGGATTTTTAATTAGTATTTATAGTCTAAAATATAACTTATACAACCCCATGTAATTTTTTTTTTAAAAAATGATATATGTCTATGTCATTTTTTTCTTTACTTTAAATTAATTAATATAAAGTTTAATTATCACTCTCAAGTGGATCCATGGGGTCCCAAAATCAACCAAAAGATTTCCATGGTCTGACATGTATCAACCAATAGGAATATGAAACATGTTAGGGTAATTTTATATTATTATAATATTTTGTTTTACCCTAATTTACCGGATTTACCCTTTAACAATGGTAAATAAAATATTTACTAATGTAATTATTCATAATGTCTAAAAATAAAATTTTCCTATTTACCGTATTTGGACATCCTGATTCCTAATATAGAATCAATTTTTCCAAAAACCAAACACATAAGTGGCATAAATTAATTTAAAATTAATTCGTGTTGTCAAAACAAAAAACATATTTTTATGAAATAATAACAATCAAAAGATTAACACTTTTTTATGTCCTATTTAAATTTGAAATTACATATAATGTCCTAAATTATAATAAATGATAATAATATAATCTATGATTACTTTAAACCCACAAAATGTATAAATTATCACTATAAATTAATTCGATTAAAAAAGGTGTTTTTAATTAAAATTTACTGTTTATAACTATTCATTAAAAATTAAAAGATTTCAGAAAAGTAATATAAATTCACCCTAAGAGAATTTTGGTATTCAAAATTAAAAAATGAATTCCATTTCTAAAAATAAAATTTATAAAATTTCAAAATGTGGGTATTACTATTCATAGTGGCTAGTTTTATTGGTCATAGTGTGTTAGAATCTTGAAGTTGCATACAATGCAAGCTATTGCATTATTCATAGGGAAACATACTATGGATGCTTCAGGTGTTACATTACTCCCTCCTTCAAATAATTTCATCCTCGGAATTTCTAGAATACTGCAGCAAAAAAATATTTGGGTGGTTCGTTATCATAAGTTCCTCCGGTTCCCACATTGCCTCTTCCATCTTATGGTTTCTCCGTAGAACTTTTACATAACGAGTCATCCAGTTTCTCGACACTTGTTATCTGGTATCAATAATCATGACATGAAATTCTTAATAAGATAGATCAGGTTTCAGTTCTATTTCCTCATAGGTGAGTACATGTGTTTGGTCAGGCATGTATTTTCTCAATAGTGACATGTAGAACACACCGTGATCTTTGGAGAGACTTGGCGGCATTTCCAAATAGTAATCTACAACCCTAAATCATTCTGGAATTTCTAATGGTCCGATGTACCTGGGAATTCATTTACCCTTCTTACCGAATCATATATCTCTTTTCCTGGGAGATACCTTCAAGAAAACTAGATCTCCTACATGAAATTCCAAATATGTCCTTCAGTTATCAGAATAGATCTTATGCCTACTTTGAGTTTCTTTGATGTGGGTTTAGATTAACATTACCTTTTCAATTGATTCCTCAAGATGTTCTGGGCCTATGAGTTTTTTTTTCACCAACAACATCTGAATAGGTTGGTGTGTGACATCTCTTTCCATATAACACTTCATATGGTACCATCTGAATACTTGAATGGAAACTATTGTTATTGGAAAATTTTACCAGAGATAGATAATAAACCCACATACCTTGAAAGTCACATCAGAATGATCTGAACAAGTATTCTATGGTTTGAATAGTCTGTACTGATTGTCCATCAGTTTGAGACTGGTAGGAAGTGCTCAAAAGTAGTTCAGTATCCAAGGATTTCTGAATAATTCTCTAGAATCATGATGTAAAATAGGGATCACGATCATAAATAGTCAATAAGGTACTCCATGAAGTCTTACAACTTCATTAATATATAGAATTTCCATACGTTCAGGTGGTAAATCTTCTCTTATAGAATGAAAATGTGATGACTTGGTAAAAAGATCAATAATGACCCATATTGCATCATTCCTTATCAGAGTGTTTGGTAGTCCCATGACAAAGTATATTGTAATATCGTCCAATTTCTACTTAGTTTTCGGAATAGGTTGCATGACTCCTCTAGGGTGTTTTCTTCCTGCTTTCACTTCTTGACAAACCATACATCTAGACACATAATCAGCAATATCCCTCTTCTTGTTGTCCCACCAAAAATGTTTCTTCAAATATCTATACATATTAGTGCTACCAGGGTGTATATAGAAATTTGATATATGAGCATCATCCAACAATTCCTTTTTTAGATAAAGTATATCATGAATAGAAAGCATCTTCCCAAATTTCAATATTCCATCTTCACATACGAAGTCAGTCAATCTCCAATCATTCACAGCTATAATTTTCTTTTGAAACTCTTCATCATCATTCTGAGAACTTTTTATCATTTATAGTAAATATGGTTTAGAAACAATTTAAAAAAGTAACCATGTTTCACCTTTCATGATTATTCCTGAATCCATATTTACACGATCTATGAATAAAGGATCCCTTTCAACTCTCATCTAGTTCAGAACGTTGTGATAATTTCTGCTCAAAGCAACTCCCACCTTATTTTCCTTCTCTGGGTTGTAGTGTATTGTGCAATCACAATCCTTGAGTAGTTCAAGACACCTCTTTTGCCTCATGTTGAGTTATTTTTGTGAGAAAATATATTTCAAACTCTTGTGATCTGTATAAATCTCGCATTTCTTCACCATAGAGATATTGTCTCTATATCAACAGAGAAAAGAATACAACTGCAAAATCAACATCATGAGTGGAATAGTTTTTCAAATGAAATTTTTGTTTTTGTGATGCATAGGAAATAAATCTATCATTCTGCATTAGGACATAACCAGGTCATTTCTTTGAAGCGTCACTATAAATAACAAACACATCATTCCCTGATTGTAGAGTCAAGATAGGAGCATTGACTAATATTCTCTTCAGTTCATCAAAACATTCTTCACATGTTTTTTTCGCTATAAATTTAACCTTTTTACATGTGAGCTGGGTTAATGGGTTAACCAACGATGAAAAAATCTGGACGAAACATCGATAATAACCTATTAAACCAATAAATTTCTGTACCTCAGTTATACTCATCTATACTGGCCATTCTTGGATTTCCATGGTCTTTGAAGGATCAACAGAGATTCCATTATTAGAGAAAATATGTCCAAGAAAATATATATTTTGAATCCAGAATCCACACTTTCTAATCTTCCTATATAATTCATTTCTTCTGAGGGTTTTTAAATAGTGCTTAAGTGATTTTCATGATCTTTGTAGATTTTGAGTATACCAAGATATCATCAATAAATACCACTACAATGTCATCAAGATATTCCTTGAAAAATATATTCATTAAATACATGAGGACAGAGGGTGAAATAGTCAATTCAAAAGGCGTTAATATAAACTTGTAATGCCTGTACCTAGTATAAAATTCTATTTTCAGAATGAATTCCTTCTTCACACACAACTGATGATTTCCATATCAATGTTCAATTATTGAAAATATTGAGCTCCATGAAGTTGGTCGAATAAATCATCAATGATATGTAGGGGATACTTGTTCTTTATTGTTTTAGCATTGATCTTTCTATAGTCAATGAACAGCCTCATAGATATGTATTTCTTCTTAAAGAAAAGGACATGTGCTCCCCATGGAGAAACACTAGGGAGAATAAATCACATATAACTCAAATCCCCTATTTGTTTCTTTAGTTCAACTAATTCCACAGTGGCCATTCTATAATGATTCTTCGATATGTGCCTTGAACCAGTAATTAAATCAATGGAAAACTCAATTTCTCATTCTAGGGGATGTCTATCTAAATCTTCTCAAAACACATCGAAAAGTTATTGCACAATAGGTACTTCCTCTATTTGAACATTTCTTTCCTCACCCATAGTTATTTCATTCTCTTCCTCCCCAATAATTGAATTTAGTAGAGCTACTGGGGGTGGATCAAGATAAGAATCAGATGGTGACATTTCTACTCTAAATATATGGCATTCCGTACCATCATCGAAAATTGTATCTCCTTTTTCTTATAATAAATTTTTGCATCACGGTCCGAAATCCAATCCATACTGAAGATTATATCAAATTCAATCATGGGTATGACAATGAGATCATCGAATAAATAACATTTATATACCCTTATGGGAACTGATTCACAAAACATTGTGGCAATGATACATCATTTAGGAGTTTTGAATGACAACTTCCTTGTTAAATCAAAATGAAAATATCTAATTTTCTTAGCAAACTAGGAAGATGTGAAACAATGCGATGATCCAGAATCAAATAAAGCATTGGCTAAACTTGAGGAAACCATTAAATTTCATGCCACTACATCTTCCATAGCTTCAAACTTTGCAGTAGTGATCACATAAGCTTGGCCTTTCTCCCTTATCCTTTTCTAAGGTAAGTTTCCATGGAGATTAAGGAATTTATTTGCGTAATGTCCCATCTCCCTGAAATTATACTATTGAACATTGGTAGATTATTTCTTCCCCTTACAATCGCCAACAATATGGGCTTTCTATCCTCATTTGTAGCATACTCCTTTTCCTTTTAGACAGGCACCAGGGTGCTTCCTTCCACAATTATCACAGGGTAGAAATTCAACTCTTCCCTTATTCCCTATTTCCTTATTTCCTTTCCCAGAGTGTACAATAGATATCTTCTTCTCATTCTTTTCTTTAAAGTCATAAGACTTAGAGAATTCCTTTTCTATCTTGATAGCACATGAGACAATATCTTCGTATGTTGCGAAGGATTGTGAGACAAATGCTCAATAGAGAAATGGTTTTAACCCATCAATGAAACAATGAAACTTACTTCTTAGGTTATGTATATAATCAGCAGCATGCCTTGCTAACCTTGTAATGTTAGCTTCATACATTGCGACATTCTCATCTTATTTTTGCCTCAGACTCAAAAATTCACTTTCCATATCTTCTTGACGGTAACGAGGAAAGTTTTTTTCTCAGAAAAGCTCCTTAAAATCCCTCCCTTCCATTCATGATACTTATTCATCATACATTGTGTTTGGAATTAATGACCAGCATTGATTTTCATCTCTTGTGAGACGATAAACTTCCATGAAAACTTCTTCCCTTTATCTACTCCCCAAAGCATGAAATATTTTCTCTACAGAACTTATCCATTTCTTAGCTACAAATGGATTTGTAGACCCATTGAATGTTGGCAGTTTTTGCCTCATGAAGCAGTCTAACGTTGATCCTACACATTGTGGATTATGGTTCTTCATATGGGAAAGGTTGTTTTTAATAACCTGAGTAAGTTGTCCCAGTATGGTGATATGCTGATCAGCACCAGTTGCATCTCAAACTCCACTATAAATATATTGAGTGGGAGGGAAATCTCTACATAGATTACGTTCGTTGATACAGTTTCTATTCCTTCAACTAGGTTCCATTTTTAAAAATGGCATACACTAGATTTGTTTGTGAATCAAGATACATATTTCCAAACTTGTAAAAAACATAACTTAAATTGATCAATTTATATATATAATCCATATTCATAAAAATGTTTTCTTTATGAAAAAATATACTCATAAACCCTTCATAATGAATTGTAATCAAAATGAAAATTATCCTAAGCATATCCCCTGGGAGTTTTGTAACCAAGAGTGAAGCAAGACCCGTTGTCGTGCACCAGTTCTCATTCGAGTCTAGCTCAAAGCAGTGTTTTTGGGTTTTACCCATAGGTACATCTGTGCCAGAGCCACCTCTACCTTCTCGTATCCAGAAAAGAATGTATTGCATGGAAAACTCACAATATTTCTATAGTACCAAAATTCTAGGAAGTGCTTATATAATAATCTTCAATGTCTATCTTAGGGTAGTGTTATCTAATCAGAGTTTTTTCTAAATCTAGTTTCCCAGGAATGTACTAAACATCCTCTGATACCAACTGTAATGCCCCAACCCCAATTACCCTGAGTCAGTGAATTACTACCTAATATTGGCATGATACAAGAATCATGTCTCAGAAGACCAAATATTTTAGTATTATTGGAATCAACATATATATAGATATTTTTAATATTATAACTTGAAAAGAAATACAACAATAATTTATTCCATTATAAATATCCATGATTCCTATATTATTCTTGCAAGTCACTCAAAATTAGCATCTTCATATCCTGGGAAAATTAAACATAAGAAAGGGGTGAGCTCAATCTCTCAGTAAGATTAAGAAATATAGAGAATATAACATAAACATTAGACATGGTGAATAATTGAAAACACATGAATTTACAAATAATAAACATGAAACCTTTATTGTAGCAATAAGATTTGAGTAAATAATTCCATAATAAAACATAGTCATGGGTATTCTACTAGTCGAATAATGACACAAACCATCAATATTATTTCCCTAATGAGGGAACATATGATGTCAGACATTCTAAAACATTTTTTCAAGGCCTCGGCCAAGATGTCTAAAACTGATTAAGGCCTCCTCCCAAACCACATATAAAATTGGCAAAGGCATTTTCCAATTCCATTTCTAATTGTATCATTAGACCTACCGATGTACTGAGGAGCTATATCTTTCTTCACCCCTCAGATACTAAGTCCAACACATTCCTCATATAAAAATATTGAAACATAACATTAATAGTCATATTAAAACTAGCATTCAAAATGTCAATACATTAACCATAAACCATGAATTGTATAAAAATCACACATCCATAGTCAAACATATCACAAAACCTTAAATAAAATATAGACGATTTGTATCATAATAAATCATCTTCAAACCTGTGTAAAATTTATCAAAGGATGTTGACATTGATGAAATCAAATTTATTCGAGAGAAATATATCTTTCTATTTTGAAATCATTTAAGAGTTGCATAGTTATAAAATAAAAAAATTATTTTTGAATTATTTTATAAGAATGTAAGGGAATCTTCAAATGTGATATAATGATGGAGAATAACCACACCATCCATATAAGTTAAATAAAATTCTTACCATAATTTTTCAAAATTCTCATAATGTACCTTCTTTGAAATCAACAGAAAGATTCCATTCAAAACATATATAGTAAAATAAGCGTATAAATGACTTTAACCCGTAGCCTTGTAAATAGTAAAAATGTTCTGAAATACATTTTTAAGGAAACACGGATGTGGACAATTATAAGGTCCCAGTAGATACTTATGTAAAAACAACTTTAGATAACAAAGTGATTGTGAAATTAACCCTTTCCTTGTACTTTTTCTTTGTCGGGGTTTGTTAACCTCTTGTATAATAGTTAAATCAATGTTGTTAAATTATACAAGAACCATATACATAAATATAATATATTATATGATATTATAATTGTAACGACCCAAAATTTTGAGAAAATTTTGCTCCCTAATTTTTGTGGGTTATTTTATTTTTCATTTAACAAAATGAGTATAATTAAAATAAGACCATTGGGTTTTGACAGTTATATGACTGTTGGTAACTGTGACCGTTGGAAAAAAATGTTACAATTATTTTCTATTAATACAAGTGATCTTGATTAATTAATATAGAAAGAAGATTCGATGGCCCCATCCAGTAGTTTCAGGCTGATCGAAGCCCATCTGACGGAACTCGGGAAGGAGGTAGCACCTTTGGGCATTGCGCTGGAGCAAACCCATGCCGAACTTCATCGTATGAAGCTGTAAAGGAATTGCCTTTGTGAGAAGTTCAAGCTGATAGAAATCAATACTCGGGCAATGTTGGCCGAGCAGCCCCATGATTCTATAACCCTAGCACTCCTTACTCTTAGGTCCTATGCTGGTGTTATAAGGGGCTATGTAACGAGACCATAACTACCTTTTGTAATATTTTGTTTTAAATAAAAATTGTGATTTCTTCTTATGGTGAAGTTTGTGAATCTAAAGTGTCCGGATTAATATAGGATGTATATTATTGATGAATTTTGGAAAAAGGATATTTTAAATTATTTATGTAAACCTCAAATAATTAAAAATGTGTAATGATTTTCAAAAAATGGTATTCTACAGTTGTGTTCATTATGAAATTTAGAGTCTAATAAGATCAAATTATTTTTTGGATGAATAGTAAATTATGAATAGTGATTTTACACTTAGAATTAGTAATGTGACCAAATGGATTACTAATCTCACTTAAAGAAAGTATTAATATAATTTAGGCACCTTGATTAAGTAATGTGATTCAATAAAATAGGAAAATAACTATTTCAAAAATTATTAGTCAAGTATTAGTTTTGTCGGGTGAATAGTGTTTTTTAATTAAAAATTAAATTAAATATATTTAGAAAAATATTTTTTTAAAATGGAGTTCATTTTTGAATTTAGATCATCGATATTAGGTTATGGTGATTTTTGGGGATTTTTCGGAGAAGAATGAATTTTCAGTGAATAGTGTTTTATATAAAAATTAAATTAAAACTACTTAGAAAATTATTTTCATTAAATGGAGTTCATTTTTGAAATCAGAGCATCGATATTTCGTTATGGTGAAATTTTGGGATTTTTCTGAAAAAGTTGAATTTTCTATGAATAGTGAATTTTCAGTTTAGAGTTTCTGGTGTTTAATGACATCATTAAGGATGTAATAATTATTTAATAATTCTTGTTGACTTATGAATAGTAATATAAGGTATGAGGTGTCCCATTTGGACTATACCACGGGCAAATACCTTGGGAAAGCCCATGGTTTGGAAAGACCACCAATGAGGTGTCCCTTGGCCATTAATGCCTTGTCCCCTCACTTCCCCTATAAATACCAAGTCATTCTCTCATCCATTCCATTCCAAAATCCTCCTCAACAAATTTTTCGTCTCCTTTCCTCCCAAGGTGTCCTCCCAAGGTTCACTAAAGCCTCCCAAGGTCCCAAACTTCATGATTTCAAAGTTACCCTTTAAGGTAAGAGATCTTACATCTCTCTTTCTTTTCATGTATTCTGTTGTATGTGATTTAATTTAAGCCATGCGTTCTTATGTTGGAGGATTATCTTTTATATTTATATTACTGACCTTCTCATTATCATATGATTACAGATCCACTCTTACTCTCATCATTTCGTTTTATGAATGTTTAAGTGGCGCTGTTATGCTACCGTATTTTTGTAAGGGAGTATTCCACCCTTCTCATTTTTCATGTTCTATTCTCAAGTCATTTCATTCATGTTCCTTTTCTTATTTTGGGTTATGATCTTCTATATCTAACATAATTTCCTTTTTATGTTCATATGATGAGATACCCTATTTGATCTCATCAATTCATTTTTTGAAGTTTTAAGAAACGCCATTAGGCTGCCAAATTTTCATAAGAGAAATCTAATTTTTGTCTTCCTTTTAAGTTATTCATTTCATATGGTATGTCATTAAAATTTCATTACCATGTTCTTAAATCCTTTTTTATGTCCCATTACTATTTTATGGATCATTTATGAGTGGGTGACCCATGTCCCCTCTCTTTTCAATGTTTTCTAAAACCCTGTAACATAGCCATTATGCTGCAGAATTTTCGTCTCAAATATCTTTCTATTTTTCTCAAATTATTTTATATTATTAAGTGAATAATCAAATATCATTCTGAAATAGGTGTATTCACATATATATCAAAATTTTTTATTTTTAATTCTAGGATTTACATACATGAAACTCGCTTTCCTTTTTCTGTGGGTTTAAAGTGACATAAAGATCATCTCTTTAAAGTAGTTTTTAAAACATTATGATTATGAAATGAAACCCATTTCTTTTATTCTATATGGGTTATTTATGAAATTTTTTATGATGATATATGTGGATCATATTTTAATAATGAAAAATTAAGGGTGCGCCCTGATAGCCCTCCAATGTATTGGGTAAATTCTTAATCTCTAGAGATGACCATTTTAACAATACCTTGGTGAATAACCTTGGTAATTTTCTAATGACACCTTGGGGATGGACCTTGGTGATATGGAAATGATTTTCTAAGTTAAATGTTGTATCCACATCTTCACGTTATGAAACATGTTATTTTTATTATAATATGCCTCGTGATCTCTTTCTCATGCCTTAAAGTTATTTATCATGACTTTATTGATGTATCTCATGTTCACTTGTAAATTTTTTCTCTTGTTTCCCTTAATGGGCCTTCTACTCACCCTTTCCTTTGATGTATGCTCCCAGGTTTTGAGATGAAGTAATGAACTTAGGATGAAAAAATGAATAAGCCTTTCAAGTGTTTAAGAATAATTTTTTTATGTTATCAGGTATTAAATTCCTGGTTTCCAAGACACTAAAACTTAAATATCCTTGGTTTTGTATAATGTAATGAAAGTTTATGTGATAAAAAGGCGGGATGATATAGTTGGTATCAAAGGATAGTTTAGTTATTTATGGAAATTAGGATATGAAAAATTTAGGAAGAACCCTATAGAATAGTTTAAATATAGGAAATCTTCTGGGAATTTTGGTGAGCGTTGAGTAAGTGGTTTATCAAGAAAATAAATCCCTGTCTGAATACGAGAAGGTAGAGGTGGCTCTGAAATAGATGTACATAGGAGTAAAACCCGAAAAAAACACTTTGAGCTTGACTCTAATCAGAACTGGTACACGATAATGGGAATTGCTGCACTCTTGGTTACAACACTCCCGAGGGATATGTTTGGTTAATCTCAAGCTTTTTATGAATCATTATGATGGAATATAGAAAAATGTAATTTGTCTAAGCATGAAGTTTTATGACATAAAATCATTTTGAGTTAAAAGATTCATATGTGAAATAAGTTTCTCACAAAGTATTTATTATTTTAGAATATTTCCCCATCATCTAGGAATACATTATTGTATTTCCTGAAGAGTTACTCGGACCTCCCCTAGAAAGAGAGGTAGAGTTCTCCATTTGAACTCATACCTGGATCTCATCTGATGTCAAAGACCCCCTATAGGATGGAAGATTTGGAGCTCGAGGAATTAAAGAAACAACTCCAAGATATTTTGGAGAATGGTTTTATCTGACCAAGTGTGTATCCTTTGGAGGGAACCGGTTCCCTTTGTGAAGAAGAAGGATGGATCGATGCAGCTATGTAGTGATTATAGAGAACTGGATGGGATCACAATGAAGAACAAATACTCTCTTCCAAGAATTTATGACTTATTTGACCATCATCATGGGGCTCATTTATTCTCTAAGATTTATCTTTGTTCTGGTTATCATCAATTGAGGGTAAAGAATGATGATATTCCAATAACCACCTTTCGATCAAGATATGGACATTATGAGTTTGTTGTTATGTCCTTTAGACTGACTAATGCACTGCTATTTTTATGGATCAAGAATAAGTTAATTTTTTAAACTTATGTTTTATCAAATGGATATATTTTTTATAGGAAAATGATTTGATGATTAACTGATAAAGGTTATTTTAAATGATGTTTTCTCTTTTGCAGTATTATATGCCTAAGGGAAATAAAATACTACAGGATTTAATTTGAGGAGGAATGGTTGACGTTTTTTTGTAAGAATTTATGTATTTATTATGGATATATGGTGATTTGGGTGATTTATGGAAAATGATAAACCTAGCATAGAGAATATGTGAATAAGTTAATTACACTTTAGTACGAGACTTTAATAGTAGTTGATGTTAATTGCAGATAAATGTTATGATTTATTGGGGATGACTATGTGATTAAATCCTTCAGAGTTTTGGGTTTCAATATTAGTATGGTTTATTTTGAGGAATCTTAAGGACAATTATTTATGGAATGGTCTATGATGAACTTTGGGCAGTACCATTGAATTTTGAAGATTAAAAGTAGTTTCCCTTCATATAGGGTTATTTCTTTTTGAAGAGTTATTTTATCTTACCCTTTATGTTTTTGGGATAATGTTTAAAGATAGAAGAAATAGATAGTTATTATTTTGTGGATTATGTGATTCTCTAGAAGATGATTCTTGTGATTTTGATGAGACCAAGTATTTTCGAATGCTCATTATTTGGAGAAAAGATTATTCTTTGTGGAAACTTATGAAGGGATGAAACTATACTTGAAGGAAAGTATATTTCCTTATGTTTTTATTCTATGTAGTAAATGAATTCCTCAAAATTATGAAAAGGAATGTAAAACAAAAATGTTATTGGTTTAAGTTTCCTACTGGGTAATCAAAGACCGTTTACACACATCTTAGGTTGGTGATCTTCTTGTGGTTAATTTTTTCATAATAATGTTTTCTATCAATCTCCATCAGAACATGACCCTTTTCTTTCTATTCCATATCCATGTTTTCCTACATAGAATCTTAGTATGGGTTTACTAGGGTGACCTTTGTACTTCCCTTTCTTTCTTTTAAATTAATAGTTTTACTGAATCTTTTTTCTGATGTGGGACTTTCAACGAAATTTCCAAGACCTATTTTTACAAATTGTGAGGATGCAATTTCTTAAGGGGGGAAGAGTGTAACGACCCGAGACTTTGAGTAAATTTTTTTCCCTAATTTTTGGGGGCTATTTTAATTTTAATTTAATAAAATGAGTATAATTAAAATAAGACCTTTGGGTTTCGACTATTATATGATTGTTGCTCACTATGACCATTAGAAACAAAATGTTACAATTATTTTCTATAAATACAAGTGATCTTGATTAATTAATATATAAAGAATATTTGATGGCCCCATCCAGTAGTTTCGAGCTAATCGAAGCCCATCTGACAGAATTCGGGAAGGAGGTAACACCATTGGGCATTGCAGTAGACCAATCCCAAGCTGAACTTCATTATATAAAGCTGGAATGGAATCACATTCGCGATACGTTCAAGATGATAGAAATCGCTACTCGGGCAATGTTGGCCGAGCCGCCCCAAGATTCTATCACCCTAGCACACCTTACTCTTAGGTCCTATGATGGTGATATAAGGGGATATGTAACGAGACCATAACTGCCTTGTGTAATCTTTTGTTTTAAATAAAAATTGTGATGTCTTCTTATGGTGAAGTTTGTGAATCTCAAGTGTCCGGATAAATATAGGATGTATATTATTGATGAATTTTGAAAAAAGGATATTTTATAATATTTCTGTAAACCTTAAATAATTAAAAATGTGTAATGATTTTCGAAAAATGGTCTTCTACAGTTTTGTTCATTATGAAATTTAGAGACTAATAAGATCAACTTAATTTTTTGATGAATAGTAAATTATGAATAGTGATTTTACGCTTAGGATTAGTAATGTGACCAAATGGATTAGTAATCTCTCTTAAAGAATGTATTAATATAATTTAGGCACCTTGATTAGGTAATGCGATTCAATAAAATAGGTAAATAAATGTTTCAAAAGTTATTAGTCAAGTAGTAGTTTTTTTAGGTGAATAGTGTATTTTAAATTAAATATTATATTAAAAATATTTAGAAAATTATTTTTATAAAATGGAGTTCATTTTTGAAATCAAAGCATCGATATTAGGTTATGGTGATTTTTGGGGATTTTTCTGAAAAAAATGAATTTTCAGTGAATAGTGTTTTTATATAAAAGTTAAATTAAAAATAATTAGAAAATTATTGTCATAAAATGAAGTTCATTTTTGAAATCAGAGTATTGATATTTGTTTAAGGTGAAATTTTGGGATTTTTCTGAAAAAGATGAATTTTCGGTGAATAGTGAATTTTCAGTTTAGAGTTTTGGGTGTTTAATGACATCATTAAGGATGTAATAATTATGTAACAACTCTGGCCTACTTATGAAATGTAAGATAAGGTATGAGGTGTCCCATGTGGCCAATAACATGGGCAAGCCCATGGTTTTTCCAATACCACCACTGAGGTGTCCCTTGGCCATTGATGCCTTGTCCCCTCATTTCCCCTATGAATACCAAGCCATTATCTCATCCTTTCCATTCCAAAATCTTCCTCAACGATGTTCCGGTCACCTTACCTCCCAAGGAGTTCTCCCAAGGAGACCTCATGCCTCCCAAGGTCCCAAAATTCAAGATCTCGAAGTTACTTTTGAAGGTAAGGGATCCTACCTCTCTATTTCTTTCCAAGTACTCTTTTGTATGTGATTTAATTTAAGCCCCATGTTCATTTGTTGGATGATGTTATTTTATATTCCTATTAATTCCATTTTTATGATCATATGATGAGAGATCCCCACTTAGTCTCTTCAATTCATTTTATGAATGTCTAAGTGGTGCCGTTAGGCTGCCAAATTTTTGTACCCTTCTCATTTTTCAAGTTCTATATTCAAGTCATTTCTTTCATGTTATCTTTCTTATGTTGGGTTATGATCTTATATATCTATCATAATTTCATTTTTATGTTCATATGATTAGAGACCCTATTTGATCTCATCAATTCATTTTTTGTGGTTTTAAGTTACTCCTTAAGGCTGCCGAATTTTCATAAAAGAAATCTTATTTTTGTCTTCTTTTCAAGTTCTTCATTTCATATGGTATATCTTTAAAATTTCCTTACCATGTTCTTAAATCCTTTATATTTTTCCCCTTACTATTTTATGTATCATTTATGAGTGGGTGACCCATGTCCGATCTCTTTTCAATGTTTTCTAAAACCCTGTAACATAGCCGTTATGCTGTAGAATTTTCGTCTCAAATGCCTTTCAATTTTTCTCAAATTATTTTATTTTATTAAGTTAATACTCAAAGATCTTTCTTCAACTGGTGTATTCACATATATATCAAAATGTTCTATTTTTAATTCTGGGATTTACAATACATGAAACCCGCTTTCCTTTTTTTGTGGGTTTAAAGTGACTTAAAGATCGTCTCTTTAAAGCAGTTTTTAAAACGTTATGATTATGAAATGAGACCCATTTCGTTTATGCTATATGGGTTATTTATGAAATGTTTGATGATGATATATGCGGATGACATGATAATAAAGACAAATTAAGGGTGTGCCCTGATAGCGCTCTAATGCATTGGGTATAGACTTAATCTTTAGAGATGACCATTTTAACAATACCTTGGTGAATAACCTTGGTAAATTTTTAATGACACCTTGGGGATGGACCTTGTTGATACAGAAATGATTGTCTAAGTTAAATTTTGTAGCCCCATCTTCAAGTTACGAGACACGTTATTTTTATTATAATATGCCTCATGATCTCTTTCTCATTCCTTAAAGTTAATTATCATGACTTTATTGATGTATCTCAAGTTCACATGTAAAATGTATCTCTTGTTTCCTTTATTGGGCCTTCTTCTCACCCTTTCCTTTGATGTATGTTCCCAGGATATGAGATGAAGTAATGAACTTAGGATGAGAAAATGAAGAATCCTTTCAAGTTTTTAAGCAGAGTTTTTTATGTTGTCATGTATTATGTTCCTAGTTTCCAAGACATTAAACCTTAAAGATCCGTGGTTTTGTATAATGTAATGAATGTTTATGTGATAAAAAGGAGGTATTCTATACTTATATTGTTTTATTAATAGTATTTTAGTATTATATTCATTTCGGGTGTTAACTGATTTTTTTTCCTTTATATGTTTTTTCACGTAAGCCATGCTTTTGTGGATATGATTTATTTGATTCATATCATGAATGATATTAAGTTCTTACACAATATGTTAAATCATCAAATGAAAATTATTCTTGAATGGTTACAATGGGGAAATGAATCTCATTGCGTTCATGGAGATGGCAATCCGTACGTTTTCACAAGCGATAATATCAATCATTTGAAATTAAAATCTTATGTAAATAGATGGTATATCATATATAAATAATCATTCACATGTTATATTTATTATTTACATCAGTTATACATCATTATTATACCCATCCAAAAAAATAATTTATTGAATAACAACTACACCTCAACATTAAGATGGTAAGTCGTGCGTACACACGTATGTTGACTTTTTCATTCATATGATGGATAGAATAATGAATACAGTTTTAACATTTTTATAATAACATCACAATATATAGAATATACTAGAGTAATTATTTTCGAATGGAGACAACAAAAAAAGAGGAAGTGGAAGAAGAAAAAGAACTTGAAAGAGGTGATGAAAATATTTACCTCTTCTTCTGGTTCTTCCTTTTTATTTTACAAAAAGAGTTCCTTAGGTTGGAATTATGATCAAAATAAGTCCTCTAGGTTGAATTTGAGTAAATTGGGAGGATATTTGGGTATAAGTTGGCCGATCCAAATGGCTTTAGAGGTGTTATTTGAAGAGAAGGGGAAGTGTCCTTTTATAAGAGAGGCGAGGGGAACCTTAGGAATAGATTGAAATATTATTTTATAATAAAATAATATTTGGTTTCTAATAGATGAAAAATTATTTATTTCGAGGCTAAGGTGGGTATGGGTCTAAAAAATCTTCAACAATAGGTTTTATACAGGTTTGGTCACCATATAAACCATATCGTTTAGATTTAACTCTCAGTTAAATAGTTTAACTTTTACCATGTTATGTTGTATTACTATAATAACTGGTTAATAAACAGAATATAAAATGCCAAGAGAACCTCAAGTGGTTAATTAATGATATTACTGTAATTATATAAGATATTTGGTAGGACCTTATCTTTTTTAGGCCTATTATATAATTTAATAATATAATATTTGTTATAAAAACACAATTATGTCAATTTTAACACTATTTAGTATTTGGTTTTTGTGAAAGTCATAAAAACATCATTACATCAAACCAAATAAATTGAATCAACCCTAACATGTTATATTCACCTAGAATTTTTTTATGTCATAAAAACGTTTTAATTTTATTTGTTTTAATATTTATAAAATCATTTATTTGATTCTTATATTAATAGGGTAATTACTGCATTATAATTGTGTCAAAAAAATTATTTATTTACTGTCTAAAAATTAAAAGTAAAATAAAATTATGTTGGAAATAATTATATCTTTATAAAGAGTTATTTTAGTCAATAAGATAACCTATATAACCTCATCTAAAAATTGTTTTACAAAAAGATTGATGTTTATGTCATTTTTATCTTTACTTTAAATTAATTAATATAACGTTTCATTATCACTCTGAAGTGGCTCCATGGGGTCCCAAAATCATCCCAAGGATGCCAATGGTCGGACAGGTATCAACTAATAGGAATAGTGCCCATGTTAGGGTAATTCAATATTACTATAATATTATTTTTTAATCTTATTTACCAGATTTACCATTTAACCGTGGTAAATAAAATATTTACCGAAGTAATTATTCATAATGTATAAAAATAAAAGTACCTATTTACACAATTTTGACCTCCTTATTCCAAATATGGAATCCATTTTCCCAAATTCAAAATATAGAAGTGGCAGAAAGTAATTTAAAATTAATTCTTATTGTCAAAACAAAAAGCATGTTTTTAAGAAATAATAACTATGAAAAGATTGATACTTGTTTATGTCCAGATCAAATGTAAAATTACATACAATGCCCTAAATTATATTAAATGAAAAAATATAATCTAATGATACTTTAGAATAACTAAAATTTATAATTTAATACTATAAATTATATCAATTAAAAAAGTTTTTTTTAATTAAAATTTAGTATTTTTTCACTATTCAACAAAAATTGAATGTTTTCAGAAAAGTACCAAAAATTCACCCTAAAAAAAAATTGGATATTATGAATTAAAAATTGAAGTCCATTTTGAAATATTTTTTTATAAATTTCAAAAAGTTTGTATTACTATTCATAACGAATAGTTTGATTGGTTGCACTGTGTTAGAATCTCGAAGTTGCATACAATGCATGCTATTGCATTATTCAAAAGGGAAAGTACCATGGAAGATTTTGGTGTTACAGGTTCCATCATTATACTATAATCAGAAAATTTTCTATATTAAAACAAATCTAAATAAATATTTTGACCCAAACATACCTGGTAAACCATTGGATACACACATATAATATCATCCAAATTTGGAATAAGTTTTTTTATATTCAATCATATTGGGGATAAAATGATGCACTGAAATTTAATTCATTTCCCAACAACTTATAAAGGCCTTTAAAAAAGTTAGAAGTGAATATTGGACCATTTTTATATAAAATGGAGAGAGTAACTCCATATTACCTAAAAATCACATTGATTTATAGTCTAGAAAGTTGATATAAATATAGAGTTACCTTAATGGGATTGAAATGTCTAGATTTAGTCTATTGATAAAAAATAACTGAAATTTCATTATTACATCATGATTTTATGGTAGTAACATTAAAAAATAAATGTATATATTTTTTTATCCACTCTAACACTGGAAACGGATGAAGCATCCCCATCAGAAATTATCATTATACTTTAAGTTATGGAAAAACATACATTTCATGGTGACGTCATCAATATCTCTTTTCATTCCAATCCACCTGAAAAACTCCTATAGATCCCTATAAATCATATTTCTAAAAAGAATAATATAAAATAGAGAATTGTGAGATTCACATTACAATTTATTATTCTTCTACGAATCATTTTTAACACATAATCTATTTCCAAATATATGGACACATATTTTTTCAATAATAACTTCTAGAAAACTAAATTTCTTAATAAATTTTACATATTCTATAACTCAGAAATTTCCTTTTGTTAAAACATAATTCTATCTAATATAGATGATTGTGATTAATCCTGAAACAAAATAGAGGACTTTCCGATAGCCACAACTTCAAATAAATGATTCATTGAAACATTAATCAATGTGTGAATGCCTATACATAATAGGTTTAATTATGCACAATTTTTTTGAATCAAGGAATCTAAATTTTTTCTCTTTTAATGGATGGTAATTTATTATGAAATCATGATCAATTATTAGTTCTAGCCATATTCTCTACTTGATGTTCAATTCATTATATAAAAATATATACTATAAATTTTTATTATTTGTATACATTTCACACATGGAACAAAATAAATGATATCTATAAAATTTTATATAAAAAAACTCAATATATATTTAAAAATTATGAATAAGAAAATTTAAATAATGGGGTTTTAGTTGTGTTTAAGAATAAGAAATTACTCGATCCTTCTCTATTAGAATGTGACCAGGCCCCTTTATGAAAGAATCACTATAGTTGATATTGTTTTATATTTATTGAGGTCAAGTCCCAAGCTGTATCATTCCCTAATATTCTTTTTAATTCTACAAAAATATCATCCCAATATTTTATCTAGAGTAATTTAGCTTTTTTGAGTCTACATAGTTAGTGGGATAGATAATCATTCAAGGTTTTCCAAAAACCAATGGTAATTTATTGAAGTACCAAGAAAAATTCAAATTTGAGTAAAATTTGTTTTACCAATCCATTGATTAATAAAATTTGTTTTGGTGGGATAAACTACAATTAAATTTTCATTGTTAATGTTCCCAAGGAATGAAATCTGTTGTAACCAAAAATAACATTTCCTAAATTTTCCATATAAATTATTTTCATTGAGGGGTTTTATAACAATCCTTAGATATTATCCATTATCCTGATAAATTTTATAAAAATCCAAAATATCATAAAAAAAATAACCCCAATGTTATCCAAATATTCACATAATATACTATTCATAAGATCTATAAATCCAGTAGGGGTATATTTTAAACTGCATGGTATAATAAAAAACTCATAATGATAATATATATTATTGATTGATATTTTTGGAATGTCAGCCTCCTTCACCATCAATTTATTGTACATAGTTCTCATGTTAATGTTGGAAAAAATATTTTTGTCCCAAAGTTGATCAAAGAATTCATTGATACGAGGAATCATATACATATTCTTCATAGTAATGTTATTCAAATCTTCATAATAAAAAACTCATCATGGGGGGATATTTATTTTTTTTAAAAAAAATAGGGGAACCCCATTATGACATCCTTAGATGAATGAAACATTTAATGAGAAACTCATGAAACTAGGTTTCCAATTCTAGAATTTCAACTAGATACATTTAATAAGGGAGTTTTGAAATTGGATCACTATCATGAACTAAGTAAATAGTAAATTTATCTTCTGGATCAGGTATAACAAAGAAAAAATCATTAAGAAAAATATAATGGGATTTATTATCCACTAGAAATCCATAATATGAATAGTTCCAATGTATTCATCAATATGTGAACGATTACATTCATTTTAATATTTTAATATTTTCTCATCTTGCTGACTTGTTATAAATGGTATAGGTTTATTCTTGTATACAAACTAAAAGTATTTCTAGAAAAAAAAAATTAATCTCTATAATATATCTTATCTTGGTTAGCGTAAAGACAATCCATACCCATAACAAGATAAATTATTCTATGAAAAATAAAGTTTGATGGTAATTTCTTTCTATAAACAAAAATCATAATATTCTTATAATTCTTTTTTACTGAATATTTCCTATAGTGTTTTTACTATAGGTTCTGGTTTCTTTTATTATGGTGAAATTTTAAATTGAAGAGAAAATTTTTCAAAAATAAAAGAATAAGTATACCCCATATCAAACAAGACAATATCATAATTTGGGTAAACAAACATTGTAAAAAATACCACTTATTTTTATGGCATCACACCTTTTTATTACATAACACTTCATTACATTTTACAAACATATGATCTTTAAAGTTGAGTGTCTTAGAAATAAATAATATGAAACATGAAAACATAAAACACACTTTTTTATCCACTTGAAAAAATTCTTGAAAAGTTCATCATATGTACAATTACTACATATCATAACCTGGAGACAGACAACAATGGAATGGGCGAGCAGAAGGCCTAGTAAAGAAAGCAAGGGAATCTGTTTACTTGTGATATCAATACGAACATGATGAAAAAAATAAATACATGGGAAATGGATTAAAAGGAATATCAAAATAAAAATAAAATGATTAATATTTTTAATATGTGTCTAAAAAATTTTATTTATACATTCATAATCATATAACAATGGTTCATTCAATAGGTGTCTTAAAAACTAACAGGGTTATTCACCAAGGTATCGTGAAGCTTTTCAAATCAAGAGATTAAATTTTTTACCCAATGCATTGGAGTGAAATTAGTGAACACCCATAATATGTATTTAGTTTCATGTGATCCACATATATAACAGTCATGAATTACATCAATAACCCATAGAGAGTAAAAGAAATGGGATTCACTTCAAAATCATGACATTTTAAAAGTGCTTAAAAACATCATAGTTATGTCATTTATAACTGATGGAAAAGGAATGGGGGGTTCATGTATGTCAATTATAGAATAAAATATATATTTTTTGTCTTTATGTATATCCATATTAGCGAAATTGTTTTGGGAATTCACATAAATAAAATTGGATAATTTCTTGAGAAAAAGAGATTGATTTTTAGATGAAAATTATGCAGTATGACGGATATACAACATGGTTTTTAGATGAAATTGAAAAGAGAGGAGAACAGGGTCACCCAATCATAAATAACTCATAATAAAATATGGGTAAAGAATTAAAAATAAATAATATCATTGTATGGATATGTTAATTACATACCACATGAAAAGAAAACTATTAAGAAAAGTGAAGATGCGATTTATTTTACAAAAAATTTGGCAGCCTAACAATGTCTCATAAAATTTAGAAATAATAAGTTGATGAGAGTGGAAAGGGTATGTAATAAATATGACATGAAATTTAATGTAATAATGATATATAAGAACTTTCCCCCTGATAATAAAATGGAACCTAGAAGACATAACTATAAGAAATTCATTACTAAAAGAGGATGGGGAATGGTTACCTAACTTTGAAGAGTAACATCAAAAACTCAAAGGTTGTGACCTTGGGGGGATTGACAGCACGTTGGGAATACTAAAAGGGAGGTATGATGGCCAGAGCATTGGTGAAGATGAATTTTTAATGAATGGAATGAAGGAATGAGTTGGTATTTATAGAAAAATTGGGGGAATATTTTATTTTTTCCCAAGGGACACCTCATTAGTGAAAGTTTCAAAACCATTAGCGGGACCATGGTATTTTACCTTGGTATTGGCCACTTGGGACACCTTATAACTTATCGTACTATTCACATGTCATCCAGAATTATAACATCACTAATGATGTCATTAAACACAGGAAAACTAAAAACTGTATTTTTTACTATTCATCAAAAAACAGAACATTTTATAAAAATCACATAAATTTACCCTAACCTAATATCAATGCACTGAATTCAAAAATGAACACCATTTTATGATAATAATTTTCTAATAATGAGATATTTAATTTTTATGTAATAAAACTATTTACCCAAAACTATACTAATACTTAACTAATAATTTCTAAAATAGTTATTTACTTATGATATTATATCACATCACCATTCAAGATGCCTAAATTAAATTTATAATTTCATAAGTGAGGTTACTATTGTATTCGTTACATAAATATTCAAAAGGGTAATACAATTATTCATAATTTTCTATTCACAAAAAATTAAGATGAACTTATTAGACTCTACATTTCTTACTTATCACAACTGTAGTAGACCATTTTTTGAAAATCATTTCAAATTTTTAATTATTTAATGTATAAAAAAATATTTTAAAATACCCTTTGTCCAAAAATAACCAATAATATGGAACTTCTAAAAATTTATCCTATTTTTATCTTGATATTTTATATTCACAAGTTTTACCATAGTAAGAAATAACAGTTTTATTTATACAATATAATTACAAAAAGTAACTAATGACTTGTTACATAGAAACTTATAACACCTAAATAAGACCAAAGGGTAAGGTGTGATATGGGTATATAATCTAGGGGAGGCTCGAAAAACATTTCCTAAGTGGTGATTTCTATGATCTTGAACTTCCACTATAAGTGATTCCATTCAAGCATCACATGTTGAAGCTCAGCTTGGACTTGGTCAAGAGAAAAGTCTAGTGATGCAACCTCCTTCTCAATCCATGAAAAATGGGCTTTGTACGACCTGAGGATACAGGATGAGGCCAATGGATCCTCTTTCTATATTAATTACCATGATCACATGTATTTAAAAACAATAATCATAACATTAAGTGTTTAGTTTCCAGCATTCATATTGAACAACAGTCATATAACAGTGAAACCCAGTGGTATTATTTTAATTATACTCACTTCATTAATTAAAGGATATAGTTTTGTTGAGTATACAATAAAATAATACAAAAATTCAGGAAAAAATGTTATTCAAAATATTAAGTCATTACATTCTCCCCGCCTTAATAAATTTAGTCCTAGAAATTTTAACATGTACCCTATGAAAAGAAAAGTTGTGGGTACGTCTGACTCATAAACATCTATGGTTCCCATGTGGCTTCTTAACATTTTTGGTTTCTCCAAAACACCATAACATGGAAGGTAGTTTTATTTCATAGAACCTTATATCCATGATACAAGATCTCCACGGGCTTCTACTCACAAAAGAGGTCACATTCCAGCTTACCAACTCTGGATTTAGTACATGTGAAGGGTCAGGTATGTACTTTTACTAGAGGGATAGGTGGAATACATCATGAACTTGTGGTAGATTTAGAGGAAGTGAAACCTGATAGGCCACTATTTTTATAGGATTAAAGATTTCATAGAGACCAGTGTACCTAGGGCGGAGCATCCCTTTCTTCCCAAACCTCATTACTCTCTTCCAAGGTGAAATTTTACGACAAACTTTGACACCAACATCAAACTCCATGTCCCTTCGATTACTATTGGCATATCTCTTTTAGCGACTCTGAGAAACCTTAATGTGTTGCTGGATGGCATGGACCTTTTGTATCATCTCATGCAGAAGAACATCTCCAAAAATATTTCTATCACCTGCTTCATCCCAATAAGTAGTAATTCAACATTGCTTCCTATAAACAACTTCCAATGGTTCTATTTGAATGCTCGGGTCGAAACTACTGTTGAAAGAGAACTCAACTAATGGGAGATGTTTATCCTATACTCCTTTAAATTACATTATGCATGTTCACACCATTTTCTCGAGTGATTGAATAGTTATTTTAGATTGGAAATCAGTTTGTGGTGATAGGTCGTACTGAAATTCAATTTGGTACTCAGTCTATGTTGAAGACATCACCATAATTTTGACTTGAACTATGGATCGTGATCAAATATGATTGATTTTGGAACTCCATGCAACCTTACAACTTCCTTCACATAAATCATGGAAATATGATTAAGAGAGAAATATTCTTCAATGGATATAAAATGGGCAGTCTTGGTGAGTCAGTCCACAATAACCCATATCACATTGTTTCCTTTGAAGTTCTCGGGTGACCAGTGAAAAAGTGCATAATGATATTGTCCCACTTTTATGCTAGTATGGGTAGTGTTTGTAAGACAAATTTGGGAATTTCTCACTCAAACTTCACTTGCTGACATACCAGGAACCTTTAAATGTATTCCAAAATCTCCATTTTCATATTACCACACCAATAATGATCATCAAGGTCGCAATACATTTTAGTGATTCCCGGATATATAGAGAAATTAGAGATATGGTATTCATCCATTAGCTATTTTTTTAATATAGAATAGATGGAACACATAGTCTTGTAATAAATTTCAGTATGCCTTATTGATCAATATTGACCTCAGGAAACTTCTCATCCTTCCCAGCCTCAAACTTCTTCTATAACAAACGAGCATCTTTTTAAGCTTTCTTGATATTCTCTAGTAATGATGGTTGAGAAATAATTTGGGTTAGGGTTGATGATGTCCCTTAACTTGTAATTCCCATGTAAAGCTTTACTAGTACATTCATTAAAGGATCTATTTAAATCTTCATAATGGACATAACCACTAGGCCTTTCATGCATAATGCATCAACAACTTGGTTTTCTCATCTGGGTTGATAATGAAATGAACAATCATAGTCTTTGAGAAGTTCCAACCATCTCCACTGTCTCATGTTCAATTCCTTTTGTGTGAAAATATACATCAAACATTGATGGACTGTGTATATATAACATTTCTCCCCATAATGATAATGCCTTCATATCATCAGAGAAAAAATGACCACTACTTTCTCCAGATCATGCATAGGATAGTTCTTCTCATCAGTCTTCAAAATTAAAGATAAAAAATAAATGACTTTTTCATTTTTCATGAGGATGCACACAAGTCCTTTTGTGATCTTCTTCACTAAAAATAACGAATCATTCTCCACATGAGGGTTGAGTTAGAACTGTTGTATAAACCAATCTATTCTTCAGCTCTTGGAAACATTCCTCACACTCCTTTGTCCATATGAACATGACCCCTTTTCGAGTTAACTTTGTTAATAGATTAGAAAGGCATGAACTGTTTTTTACAATCCTCCTATAATATCCTCCTAATCCAAGGAAATGACAAATCTCTATTATTGATGAATGATAAGGCCACACCTCAACAACATTTTTCTTGGTAGGGTCAATTGTGATTCCTTAATTGGTTACATTGTTCCCCATCAATGTAACTTATTGTAAACAAAATTAACATTTCTTGAACTTTCCAAAAAACCTCTCCTTCTGTAGATTTTTCAAAACAACAATTACGTGGTCCTAATGCTCCTCAAAAAAATTTCAAAATATTAGAATATCATCAATAAAAACAACGAAAATGTTTTCAAGGATGTCCTTAGAGAATCTATTCATCAAATTCATAATAATATATAGTGCCTAAGTCAATATAAAGGGCATAATAACAAACTCATAATTCCCTTATCTTGATCGGAAGGTAGTCTTGGGAATATCTTCATTATTCACCCTCAATGGATGATAACTAGATCAATGATCAATCATAGAGATGAATTGATCCCCACAAAGTTGGAAAAATAAGTTATCAATTACTGGAAAATGGAATTTGTTATTCATTATGATCCCATTTAGTTCACTATAATCAATGTATAATCACATCGATATGTCATTATTCTTCACAAATAGAATAGGTTCTCCCCAAGGAGACACAACTGGATCGATAAAACCCTTCTCCAAATGATCTTGGATGTGTTTCTTTAATTCTACCAGATCCAAATTATCCATTCTATATAGGTTCATTAATATCAGATGAGATACATGTAAGAGTTCAATGGAGAACTCTACCTATCCTTTTAGAGTATTTCTGAGTAACTCCTTAAGAAATATGTCAATTTATTCCTAAATAATGGTAAAATTTTCTATTTTTATACACTCATTACCTTATTCTTCATCACATATCAACTCCTTAAAGAATGATATACGAGGTTCTTTTAAACAAATATAAGTCAGATAGATCTCTACTTGGAAGATAACCATAGGTTTTCCATTCATGACTACTAAGATTTCCTTGCTTCTATATTTGACCATAGCATATTTTGACAGTCGGTCTATCCCTACTATAATGTCAAATTCCAGTATGGGAACGACTTATAGATTTTGAATAACATTGTGCTCACTAAGGAAAATTCTATAGTTTCTAATCATTAGTGATTATTGGATAATACCAACAAGAGACATGAAAAATAACTCTATTTTTAGAAAATCAGGGGTTTATTATAAATTATTTGCAATAATTGAGGAAATAATAGAATATGTAGAACTAGAATAAAAAAAAGTACATGCTTTCTTTGAGAGAATAACAAGAGTGCCTTTCTCCACATCATTTTGTGCTTCAACTTCAGCCGTAGTGATTGAAAAATTACAACCTTGTTCCCCATGCTGTTGTTGAGGATGATGGTGATTTCCCTCCACTACCCTCGGATATGGAAAATGATTAGAAAAGTATCCCACGTTTTTTATAATTATAACATTGGACATCTGGTGGGGCCAACACCATCTTCCCCTTGTCTTTAGTGTTTGGATGTTGAGGCTTCAACTCACTATGACAATTCCAGGCAATATGACCATATATTCCATACTTTTATTACTTCTTGCTACTAAGAAGGTAGTTCCCTGGATGCTTCTTCCCACACTTATTACATGTGGGACATTGCACTTGATTTCTTCTTCTTCCCTAATCAAAGGTCCCCCCTATGATGGGGTCCATAGATCTCTTCTTCTCATTTGATTTATGAGACCACTGTGTCTCAACGAACTCCAGTTAATCTATCATTACACTTCATACAATCTCCTCATAGATTTCATAGTGTCAGTAAGCTATATTATTCTATAGATTAGGTCTTAGTCCACCAAAGATTACATCAACCTTCCCATTAGGATCCAGGAAAAATCTTGTGGTGTAATTGGAGTGGCTGGTGAATTTCATCTCATAGAATCCAATTGATTCATTCTCATTCTTTTTCATCATGAGAAAACCATTATTTATTTTTGTTCTCATTGAACGAGGGAAATACTTATTGAAGAAGATCCATATAAACTCTTCCAATCCATAGCTTCAACCTCCACTCTTGGCCCCATGTTTTTAATAATTTCACACCACTGATCAACTTCTCTCTATAAGAGGTAAATAGGAAGGGTAACATTCTCTTATTTTGAATAATGGAGCACATAAAGGATCTTCTCGACATAGAAGATCCATTGTTCAACAATCAATGGGTCAGTAGATCCACTGAAGGTTATTGGTCGTTGATGCATAAAGGAATCAACAAAATTTTTTTCCTTCACGTTGAAATCTATCTCTTAGCTTGATTCATGTTATTTCACATAACTTAAGTCAGTTGGGTTATCATTCTCATAAATGTTTCAATTATGGCATCCATTAGTGGGACGCCATCTCTTTGCCAATTGTGGTTACCATTTTCACAGTTCCTCCTATTGTATGCCATTTTATAAAAGAATAAAACCTAAGTTAGAAGATTATTTAATTTATGAATCTTTTAACTATAAAGGAATTTTATGTCTTAAAACATCTTTCATAAAAATAGTATTCTTTTACAACAATTACATTTATCTATAAATCCTTCTTAATGATTCATAAAAACCTTTTTATTAACCAAACATATCCTCTAAAAGTGTCAAAATAGGAGTAAGGTGTCATGACCCACCATCACCAAGATGAGATAAGGGGCAGTAGATTGTCATAACCTTCCTTCTTCAAGTTGAAGGAGAGATAAGGACCCCTGAAACCCACCTTCAATAGGTCCCGAAGTATCAAATAACACCAAGGGTATAAAATCACACATAAAATGGAAGGCATTACACTTTTTATTTAGTAGAATGAAGATATAAGATGGTACATCCCTAATCAATACAAAAGATGGAAGTAAAAGTAAGGAAAACACAGACCATTCACATATGCATATTCCAAAAGTAAATGCTAAAAATTTACAAGAAAACTCTAAGGAATGTAACAAAGAAAAGAAAAACCACAACAACAACAACTATCCCAACGTTCGAGCTAGTAAGGTCCCTCATGATCCATGATGTCCTCCTGGAATCCTGAAAGCAGTTTATATATGTAGGGTGAGTATACAGGTATACTCAGTAGGGAAAACCAAAGGCTCTCGTGAACAATTGGGGAGGCATTCTAATGCCCCGTGAAAAAAATAGATAACCAGACCACCTAGCAAGGAAACTATCCTCCCAAACTGTACCAAGGAAAACTCCCGAAATAATTCAAATCAAGTATAATAATAGTAATAGCACATCGATATTTGGGTACCCTGCAACACATTCCCACTGGTTATTGAGTACATCATATGCGTCAAACCTCTCCCGCCATCCTCACCGTAGTCCCACTACCATGCCCTGATCGTACACACCTGGGCTACCACAATCACACATCCCGACTGCAAACACCTGGGTAATCACTACCACACATCCCACACACACCTAGGTCCGATCAACTACTGGCACTCCCAAATACACCGAGGCCTCATCCGGAAGACACTTGGGAAACAAAATGCCCACGCACACTTGGTCCAACCACCACCATGTACCCTGCCTAAAGAATATAGGGCTATAATGGACATCAGGCTGTCACAGCCTAGCTGAAGAGTCATGGGATATTCGAGAAAGGAGAAGAAAAAGAGCTAATAACTATCCACACGTAGGAGTGTTGGAAAAAACACCCTCCCCCATGAAATGTGGGTGTTCGGCACAAAGTTCTTATCATGGGTGGTGCACGAATAAGAAGCATAAGAACTAAAATTATATATATAGGTAACAAGAACTAATCCCAACCAAGGGTTTCCAAAACCATCCCATACACAAGAACCCTCATTACAATTCATTCATAAGAAGCATATCAACCACAACCCTGTCATAAGTTATTCCCGGAAAATGATTCCCCATTGAACCAATTCGTGTTTTCATATTCATGTAATTCCATATAAGTAAATTCTGCACTACTTGGAAACTAATGGGTATAACCACAAGCCAAGGAAAGTAAAATAACCAAACAATATATTAAGCAATCACACTCGGTACTCTTGTAATGTCACAGAAAAAAAAGGGATCCGTGATATCCCTCAGAGTATTGAAACCAAACCAAGCCCCACCGTATAGCCCACCATGGCCTCAGATAGAAAATCCAACAACTGCACCTCAATAAAGGATCCCATCCCCATCCAGATCGCATCCCAAGCATCAACCGTCAACATCACCAGAACAGAGAAAGGGAGTTTTCGAATTTTAATATGCCATTCATTCAGTTCCATCTTTTTGTTTGGTTAAACGAGGTGATCAAACAAGGATTATTATTTACTGGGCATCAATTTAATCAAACGAGTTTACGTGATAAACAAGTGTCTATGTTACACCCATTCAATCACATAATTATCCAGAAAAACAATGGTACATTAGTGCACAATAAAAGACCATAGACGTCCATGATTTTCTGTGGGAATAATCTCATACAATTCAAAACAAATAATCAAGGATTAGGAGTACAACAAAAACATAGAGTACACCCCCTTCATTATTTCAAATTATGTTTATTATCTGCATTATGGTTTGTTTTCATCCATCCGCACATAAACAATAGCATACCTACCCTGCATGATACACAATAAAGGGAGACGAAGGAAAAACCCTACCTGAATGGTCAAAGATTGATGTTTTTACTCATGGAAACAACAACTAGGGATGAACGACGTGAAGTGGAGGAACTTGGAAGACACTAAGAATGAGCATGAAAGGCTTCAGCACAGGTGCACCACTCACCTCGGGAAGGGGGACTCCAAACGCACCAAGGAGAAGAAGGATAAGAGACCAGCCAGGAAGAAATAATTCTTGTGTGATAAAAAGGTAAGATCTTGGTGTTACGGGATTTGAGGATAATGAGTGGGTTTAAAGGTGGAACATGGTTTTACCTCATGGTTATATTGTTACACATGATGGAATTAATTGTTTATTTAACAATTCACATCGGAGGGGTGGCCAAAACAGTTGTGCGTTTAAGGATTTCATTTAAGAGCGAAAAACAGGTCAATTGAGGGTCTCCCCACTCCTAAGGGATTTAAAATGTTGTTTATGGTGCTAGAAACAGCTTTGAACCGCATTAAAATGGTTAAAAGACTTAAAAGTAGCATTATGGGAAAAACTGGGGAAGGAAAATCCTGACACCCCTCTGTGGCCGATGGGTGAGAATGATAGTTGAAACCGATCTGTGAAACTAATTGGGTGAAGTTTATCCCATGAATCTAATAGGGAGAAGCTGAGCCTATGAAGTTGATCCTGGGAAGCTGATCTTGTGAAGATGATCGGTGAAACAGATTCTTGAAACTGATTTAGTGAAACTGATCTATGAATTCAATTTGGTGAAATCGATCTGTGAAACTGATTTGGTGAAACTGACCTGTGAAACGTATTTGGTGAAACCAATATGTGAAACCAATTTGGTGAAACTGATATGTGAATCCGATTTGGTGAAACTGATCTTTGAAATGGATTTGGTGAAACCAATCTCTGAAACCGATTTGGTGAAACTGATCAGTGAAACCAATTTGTTGAAACCGATATGTGAAATCGATTTGGTGAAACCGATCTTTGAAACCGATTTGGTGAAACCGATATGTGAAACCGATTTTGTCTAACTGATCTGTGAAACCGATTTGGTGAAACCTATCTGTGAAACTGATTTGGTGAAGCTGATTAGTGGAGAAGATCAGTGAAGCTAATCTATGGAGCTGATATGTGAAGATGATCAGTGAAGCTGATCTGTGGAGCTGATCTGTGGAGCTGATGGGTGGGACTGATCGATCAGTCTAGGACACCCCAACACATAGATTTTTGGTAGTGTAATTGACCAGGAGGGTCTGGGCCGTTACATCAGATACCTCTCAAAATTATTCTCACCCTCAAGAATACAAGAGTAACCCAAACGAACCATCCAAAAGATACCACTCTGGGACAAACCACCCCAAACAGCCATACAAATCCCAAGGATCGCATTGTCCTGTCACACGGATCAAGGATTTCATTCCTCAACATCAAGATACTATCCGCTATGGGCGGCACTGAGTCTCCCACACAGGTTTAATCACATCCACCATAATGCATCTTGATTAGGGATCAGTTCCACCCATCCCGACATATTAGGACATTTCATAACCATTCACAAGGTAAGAAAACAAAAAATCTTATAAACCAATAAGGTCAGTTTTATATCACAGTAGGTCACAAAAACAAGAACAACAAGGAAGTCTCAGAATAGTAACCCAAAACACCTTTGGGTATTTGGCGTGCATCTTAGCTTCTCGCTCCCAAGTACTCTCCTCAAGGACACCGTGCCTCCCCAACACACAAACCAAAGGGATGGTTCGTCCACGAAGCACTTTCTCCTTTAGATCCTAAATCCTCAATGGTCTCTCCACAATCGTAGTGTCATCCCCTATATCCAATTCTCCCTAGTCAATGACATGGGAATCATCATGTAGATATCGACAAAGCTAGGAGATGTGGAAAACATCGTGGATCATTTTCAACTGAGGTGGAAAACCCAGATGATATGCCACCTCACCAACTCGCCCAAACACTTCAAATGGCCTGATGAACCTAGGAGAGAGCCTGCTCCCCTTGTCAAACCTTCGCGTCCAACGTCGAGGGGAAACCCTTAAGAACACATGGTCTCCAACCTCGAACTCCAAGGACCGCCTCCTACGATCGACATACGACTTTTGCCTGTCTTGGGATACCTTCATCATCTCATGCACAAGCTAAAGCTTATCTGTTGTGATCTGAACCACCTCTAGGAGAATAAAACCTACCTCCCCAACCTCGGTCCAGCACACAGGTGATTGACACGGCCTCTCGTACAAGGCTTCAAATGGTGTCATTCCAATAGAATAGTGATAAATGTTATTGTAGGAAAACTATACTAAGGGAAAATTCCTTTCCCATGATCCCCTAAAGTCCAAAACACATGATCATAGCATATCCTATAATGTATGGATGTATCTCTCTGTCTTCTCATATGTTTGGGTTGGAAAGTAGTGCTAAGACGTAGCTGGGTTCCAAAAGCATGTTGCAATCCCCTCCAAACATGTGAGGTAAACCGTGAATCCATATCTAAGACTATGGACCTAAGAACTCCATAAAACCACACCACCTAATTCATGTATTTCCATGATAAGGAATCTACCGCACTCAACTACTTGATTGCCAAAAAGTGTGTTGATTTCTTTTTCCAGTCTACCACTACCCCAATAGAATCACAGGATCCTTGACCCCTAGGTAGTCCTATGACAAAATCCATGGATATGTCATCCCCCTTCCACTCAAGGCCATCTAAAGGCTGCAACAAACCTTCTGGGACACAGTGTTCAACCTTCACTTACTGACACACCAAGAAAATTGCCACGAACTCCGCCACTACCCATTTCATCCTGGTCCACAAAAACTATTCCCTCAGGCCTCAATACATCTTGGAAACTCTAGGTTTTACCGCTACAAGTGAGTTATGGAAATCACAGAGAAATCCATCACGCATCATCTCTGGGACAATAAACATCCCTCGAAAAAGCAACTGATTATGACATCCTCTGACCACCCTTCCGGAGTATTTCCATGGTTAACCCGATCGCACATCACTTCACTCTCTATGTCTCCCCACTGAGACTACTCCACCTGCCGTAGTAGGGATGATTGAACTTTCATCTAAAACATACAACAATTACCACCATCCTCCCTTACATCCTGGTGTAAGGACACCAACTCATCCATTACCTTCCAACCATCCATAGCTTCCTGAACAGCTTCCCTCCGTGACATCCTGCTCAAGGCATCAGCCACAACATTTCCCTTACCTTCAGTGTAAGATATATCAAAGTTTTAGTCCTGAAGAAACTCCACCCACCTTCGTTGTCACAATTTTATCTCCCTCTGGGTAAAGATATTCCTCAATCTCTTGTGATCTATGAATACCACAAAGTGATCCCCAATGAGTTAATGCCGCCACAACTTAAATGATAACACTACTGCTACAAGATATAGGTTATGGGTGGCATAGTTATGCTCATGGAGACATAAATTCCTAGACTCATAAGATATCACTCCCCTTTTCTACATCATCACACACCCTAGGCCCTGTCCAGAAGCATCAAAAAACACCTCAAACAATAGCCCTTCCTCTGGTAGCCTCAACACTAGGGCACTAACCAACTAACCTTTTAGATAATTGAAGGCTTCCTAGAATTTATTACTCCACATGATGGTCTGGTCCTTTTTGGTCAATGCTGTCAAGGGGGATGCAGCTCGAGAGAAGTCGGGTACAAACCTCTGATAATAGCCTACCAGACCCAGAAAACTGTGAAACTCCATCACATTCATGGGTTATTCCCAAGAAATAACCGCTTCCACCTTTGACGGATCAAATGATACACCTTGTTGAGACACCACGTGTCCAAGGAAATGAAATTATCAGGTCATGAACTTACACTTAGATAGTTTCCCATAGAGATAGTGATGTCAATGGATTTCCAGGACCATCCTAATGTGATTAGTATGTTCCTCCTCGGATCTTGAGTAGATCGGAATTTCATTGATGAACACAATGAAAAACTAGTCCCGAAAAACACAGAAAATAGATTTCATGAGGCCCATGAACACAGTAGGTGCATTTGCAACACCGAACGGCATGACTTCAAACTTAAAGTACCCACACCTGCACCTGAAAACTGTATTTGGAATATCACTATCCTACACCCTTACGTGGAGATACTGAGACCGTAGATCGATCTTATAGAACCAACCTACTCCCATTAGAGAGTCAAATAGATCGCCTATCCTTGGAAGAGGGTAATGGTTCTTGATCGTTACTTGATTCAGTCTCTGGTATTCTATTCAAAGCCTCAGACCACCATCTGCCTTCTTTTAGAACATGACCGGAGCACCCAATGGCAACATGTTGGGTCAGACAAAACCCTTCTTCATCAGATCATCAATCTGGATCCGTAGCTCCCATAGATTAGAAGGTTCCATCCGATAAGGAGCCATGGAAATTAGATGGGCATCGGGTTGTAAGTCTATCCTGAAATCAACATCATGTCGAGGGGGTAGAGTCACAACCTCCTCGAGAAGAACGTCTAGGAACTCTCTAAAAACTCTCAGAACATCCATCATCTCATCATCCACTGATTTTGGTGAAATCTCGGCCAACATAGAATGAAGAGGCTCAACACGCCGTCTCCCCACCTGACAACTCCCATCGCCAACAAAACCCACATGCCGGCCATCCACATAAGAGAACATGACACTTATCTGGATTCAATCGATAACAGCGTGCATAGAAAATAGCTAGTAGATGCCTAGGATGACATCTTATGGCTGCAATTGTAGCAGAGAAAGTTCCCCACTAGACTGATGCGTCTCCAACACCAATCTACATCCTCGACAAAAATCAAAGAGACTGGTGTAACCCCTGACCTGGGTACACAACACCAGGGGAATGGAGAGTCTCTCTATGTCTAGGCTCAAGGAATGGGCTATAATGGGTGTAAAAAAGTAGTGTGATGCTCCGAAATCACATAAGTCTCAAGAAAGAGTGCTAAACAAACTGATCATACATCGAACAACTTCCAGCCCTGTTGAAACTGCTGCCTCTACGGCGTGCTACTACCCATGACCAGATCCTCTACCTCTCAGTTATTGGTTGCCACCCCGACCACGCCCTGGTCGAGGTCCTTGAAGATCACCATGGGGTCAGCCCCCTCCTACCATGTCTACTCTCGGAGGAGTGGGAGATTGTTGTCCCTGCTGCTGCTACTGAAAGGGTCTGGTTAGAAACTGATGCTGCTAAGGTAGGCAGTGAACTTGCCCACCCCCACTGTACTACACTCTGTCCAGGCACTAATTCTGAAGGTTCCCATGACTTCGACAGATTAATAACCTTGGTCTTGGGCTCGCGAGGAAAGCGCGAGGATCGAGAGATCAAAACTTGAACTGCTGGGGCATTCTCCACACTGGTCAAAACCTAGAAGTCCATGATGCTGGAGGCCTACTGCTGACGGTCTTTCCCTTTGACGAACTCCACTGGATCCCCTCTCGCAGCACACCTCCCAGCCTGTGCATCTTTTTCTCTACTTCATCTGCCTTTTAGAGCTCCATGTACATAGGTAGGGTGATGGGAGTAACAACATACTGAAGAGAAGGTCGATGTGACTCTTCTAAATGTCTTGCTCGAGACTCCTCATCCAGAAAATGGTCTAGAGAAAAACAATCTAGATCCTTGAACTTGATCCCCAACTCCCTCACTAACATGCTCCCCTAATGAAGCGAGAGTTACTCATAGCTCTTCTCTGCCTTCATCATGGAAGAAAGGAATTCTGCCCAGAATTCCCTCTCGATGTCGATCCACAAAACTTCATCCTCCCTCTTCTCCCCAAGATATAGAGTCCACCATTGATGGGCTACTCCCCACATCGGGCAATAGCCAGAGGAACCCAGTACTCCATTAGAGCCCAGATCATGCGGAAAGATATCACCAGCTCCTCTAGCCATCTCTCTGTCTCCATGTACGAAGTACTGCCCTCGAATTTCCTAAGGGTTGACTACTGAATGGAATGAAGCATCCTCTGCCACTGACCTTCCCCCTCCTCTCGATCAGCCCTCAGCTTATCAGCCAAGTCAACCTCCTAGTCCCCGATCACCCGCACTACTCATGGTCATCATCCAAGTGCCATTGTTGCATGGTAAACAAGGAATTCTTAAGCCCGAGTTGTGTAGAATATTTCTTGTAAATTTTTCTTAAACTTATTATTCATTTTAAATCCCCAAAATACCCAAGGAACACAAGACCACACGTCATTCTGATGCATGTACCTTTCCTAGGGTCTCTACCCTACAATCAGTGTAGCCTCATTTGGTTGTTCGGTAGGCCCAGAGTCCTTGAATTGGATCACAGTGGGTGCTAAAATCCCATCTCCTAGCCGATCTTCCATGGCCTATTTCATGCACCAAGATTTCCTAGCACTGTTTCCCTACCATCCAATTAAATTCTCACTGTACCTAACCACAAGCTCCATCCCATGTCTTAACCTTGCATTTTATACCATTCTTTCATGACCCGCCTTCACCAAGATGAGAGAAGGGACAACAGATTTCCAGACCCTTCCTTTTCCAGTTGAAGGAGAGATAATGACCCCCGAAACCCGCCTTAAATAGGTCCTAGAGGGGCGACTAGAACCAAGGGTATATAATCACACACAAAATGGAAGGCATTACGCTTTTTATTTAGTATAATCAAGAGAGTAGATGGTACATCCCTTATCAACACCAAAACTAGAAGTAAAATTAATTAAAAAACAAACCATTCCCATATGCATGTTCCAAAAGTAAGTGCTACAAACGTACAAGAAAACTCCAAGGAAAGTACAAAGGAAAAGAAAAACAACAACTAAAAATTTCCCAATGTGTGAGCTAGTAAGGTCTCGCATGATCGCTGATGTCCTCCTGGAATCCTGAAAGAATTTTATATACCTAGGGTGACTATACAGGTATACTCAGTAGGGAAAACCAAAGTCTCTCGTGCACAAGGGGGGAGGCATTCAAATGCCCCGTGAGAAAAGGTGATAATCGGAGGACCTAGTAAGGAAACTATCCTCCCCAACCTTACTAAGGCACACTCCCGAAATAACCCAATTCAAGTAATGTAATAGAAATAGAACATCGATATTCGGGTACCCCGCGCCACTTTCCCACTAGTTATTGAGGACATCATACACGTAAAACATCTCCCGCCATCCTTACCATAGTCCCACTGCCATCCCCCGCCCGCACACAGCAGGGCTACCAAAATCACACATCCCACCCGCAAACAATAGGGAAATCACTACCACACATCCCGCACACACCTAGGTCTGAACAACTACTGCCATAGACGAAGACACATGTGCCTTATCCCGAGGACTCTTGGGAAACAACCTGCCCGCACACACCTAGGCCAACCACCACCACGTACCCTTCTCGAAGAATCTAGGGCTATAATAGACCTCAGGCCACCACAACATGCCCGAAGAGTCTTGGGCTATTCAGGAAAAGGAGCAGAAAAGGAGCTAATAACCATCCACTCATAGGGGTTTTAGGAAAAACATCCACCCCCATGAAATGTGGGTGTTCAACACAAAGTTATTTTCATGGGTGGGGTGGGAATAAGAAACATAAGAACTACAATTATATATATAGGTAACAAGCACTCATCCCTGCCTAGGGTTTCCAAAACCATCCCATACACAAGCACCCTCATTACTATTCATTCATAAAAAGCATAACAACCATAAACCTATCATAACTCATTCCCATAAAACAATTCCCCATTGAACCCATTCATATTTTCTTATTCAAGTAATTCCATTTAATTAATTTATGCACTACTGGGAAAAAATAGCCACAACCACAAGACAAGGAATGGAAAACATCCAAAAAAGAAATTATGAAATCACACCCAGTTCTATTGTAAAGTCACAAAAATAGAAGAGTTCTGTGAAATCACTTGAAGTATTGGAACCAATCCAAGCCCCACCATATAGCCCCACACAGCCACAGATCTAAAATCCAAAAACTGCACGACAACAGAGGATCCCATCCTCAGCCATGTCGCTTCTCAAGCATCAACCATCAACAACACCATAAAATAGAAAGAGGGTTTTCAAATTTGAATATTCCATTGTTTCAGTTACATATTTCCATTCGGTTAACCAGGGTGATCACACAAGGATTCTTATTCACTGGAAATCCATTTAATCAATCGAGTTTACATGATTAACTAGTTTCCATGTTACACCCGTTCAATCACATATATATCAAAAAAAATAGAGGTTTATTAGTGCACAAGAAAAGGACACCAATGACCATGATTTTTTTTGGGAACAAGCTCATACAATTCACAACACATAATCAAGAATAATGGGTACAAAAGAAACATCAGGCACACCACCTACATTATTTAAAATTCTGTTTATTATCTTCATTAAGGTTTGGATTCATCCATCCCCATAGAAACAATAGCATACCCACCCTAGATGATACACAATAAGGAGAGACGAAGTAAAACCCTACCTGAATAATCAAAGATTGACATTTTTCCTCCCGGCGCTATCAATTAGGGATTCACGACTTGTCGGGGAGGAACTCAGAGGACTATAAGAATGAAAAGGAATGGCTACAGCACAGGCTCACCACTAACCTTGGGAAGGGGGACTCCAAACGCACCAAGAAGAAGAATGAAAAGAGACCAGACAAGAAGAAAGAATTCTAATGCAATAAAAACGTGAGATCCTGGTGTTATAGGATAGGAGGATCTTCAGCGGGTTTAAAGGTGGATCATGGTTCACCTCATGGTTAGATAGTTAAACATGATGGAATTAATTTTCTATTTAATAATTCACATCGGAGGGGTGGCCAAAACAGTTGTGCGTTTAAGGATATCAATTATGAGAGAAAAACAGGTAAATTTAGGGTCCCCCAACTCCTTAGGGATTTAAAACTTTTTTTTATGGAAGTAAAAATGGATTTGAATCACATTAAAAAGTTTAAAGGTCTTAAAAGTAGCGTTACAGGAAAAAATGGTGAAGGAAAATCTCGACACCCCTCTATGGATGATGGGTGAGACTGATAGTTGAAACCGATCAGTGGAGCTGAATAGGTGAAGTCAATCCCATGAAGCTGAGAGGGTGAAGATGGTCCTATGATGCTGATCTTGTGAAGCTGATCCTATGAATCTAATGGGTGAAACCGATCTGTGAAACAAATTTGGTGAAGCCAATCTGTGAAACAGATTTGGTGAAACCGATCTGTGAAACCGATTTGGTGAAACTGATCTATGAAACTAATTTGGTGAAACTGATATGTGAAACTGATTTGGTGAAACTGATCTGTGAAACCTATTTGGGGAAACACATCTTTGAAACCGAATTAGTGAAACTGATCTATGAAACCAATTTGGTGAAACTGGTATGTGAAACCTATTTGGGGATACCGATATGTGAAACCGATTTGGTGAAACTGATCTCTGAAACCGATTTGGTGAAATTGATCATTGAAACCGATTTGGTGAAATCGATCTTTGAAACCGATTTGGTAAAACTGATCTGTGAAACCGCATTGGTGAAACTGATCTATGAAACCGATTTGGTCAAATGGATATGTGAAGCCGATTTGGTGAAACCGATCTGTGAAGCCGATTCTGTGAAACAGATACGTGAAACCGAACTGTGACACCAATTTACTGAAACCAATATGTGTAACCGATTTGGAGGAACTAATATGTGAAACATATTTGGTGAAACTCATCTGTGAAAATGATTTGGTGAAACCGATATGTGAAACCGATTTGGTGAAGCTGATTAGTGGAGCTGATCAGTGAAGCTAATCAGTGAAGCTGATCGGTGAAGCTGACTTTTGAATCTGATCAGTGAAGCTGATCAGTGGAGATGATCTGTGGAACTAATGGGTGGGACTAATCGATGAGTCTAGAACACCCCAACACTTATTATTTCAGAAAAGTAATTGACCAGGAGGGTCTGGGCCATTACATCAGATACCTCTCAAAATTATTCTCGCCCTCGAGAATGAAAGAGTAACCCAAACAACCCCTCCCGAAGATACCTCTCCAGGAAAAACCCCCCGAAACAACCATACGAATCCCATGGATCGCATTGTCCCGACACACAGATCAGTGTGTTCTTTCCTCCATGTCAATATACTATCCTCTTGGGGCGGCACTGACTCGCCCACAGGTGTTTAATCACACCCACCTTAATGCTTCTTTATTTGGGATCAGGTCCTCCCTTCCCCACATATCATGACATTTCATAACCATTCACAATGTAATTAAACAAAACATCCTATAAACTAACAAGGTTAGCATTACATCATATTAGGTCACAAAAACAAGAACAACAAGGAAGGCTCGAAAGAAAAACTCAAAACAACTTTGGGTAATGTGCGTACATCTAAGCATCTCACTCCCAAGTACTTTCCTCGAGGCCACCATGCCTCCACAACACACAAACCAAAAGGATTGTTCTTCCATGAAGCAATTTCCCATTTCGATTCTTGATCCTCACTGGTCACTCCATGAATGTAGAGTCATCCCTTATATCCAATTCTCCCCAGTCAATGACATGGGAATCATCATGTAGATATCGACGAAGATGGGAGACGTGGAAAACATCATGGATCCTTTCCAACTGAGGTGGTAGTGCCAGCTGATATGCCACCTCACCGACTCTCCCAAACACTTCAAAGGGCCCGATGAATCTAGGAGATAGCTTTCTCCCCTTGCCGAAACTTTGCTGCCCACGTCGAGGGGAAACCTTTAACAACACATGGTCTCCAACATCGAACTCCATGGGCCTCCCCCTATGATTGGCATATGAATTATGCCGGTATTGGGATAGCTTCATCCTCTCATGCCCAAGCTAAACCATGTCCATTTTTCTCTGCACCACCTATGGGACAAGAACACCTGCCACCCGGACCTCATTCCATCACAAGGGCGATCGACATAACCTCCCATACAAGGCTTCAAATGGTTCCATGTCAATAGTAGAGTGATAGTTTTTATTATAGGAAAACTACACTAAGGGAAAATGTCATTCCCATGATCCCCCAATGTTCTAAACACATGCACTTAGCATATCGTCTAATGTCTGGATGGCCCGCTCTGTTTTCCCATCTGTTTGGGGGTGGAAAGCAGTGCTAAGATGTAGTTGGGAGCCAAAAGCATGTTGCAATCCCCTCCAAACTTGTGAGGTAAACCATGCATCCCTATCCGAGACTATGGACCTCATAAATCCATGCATCCACACCACATCATCAATGTATCACCGTGCTAATGCATCCACCGCACTTGACTCCTTGATCGCCAAATATTGAGCTGATTTCGTCAGTCGGTCTACCACTACCCAGATACAATCGCATCCTCCTTGAAACCTGGGTAGTCCTAAGATGAAATCTATCGATATTTCATCCCACTCCCTCTTACAGACATCTAAAGGCCACAACAAACCTCCTTGGACACGGTGTTCAACCTTTTCTTGCTGACACACCAAGCACCTTTCCATGAACTCCGCCACTACCCATTTCAACCCGGGCCTCCAAAACGTTTTCCTCATGCCTCGGTACATCTTGGAAACTCCAGGGTGTACAACTATGAGTGGTTATGGAACTCACAGAGAACTCCCTCATGCATCATCTCTGGGAAAAAAACTTCCCTCAAAAAATCATATGATTCTAAACATACTCCAAACACCCTTCTAGAGCATTGCCTTGGTTAACCCGATCGCACATCACTTCACTCTCTATGTGTCCCCACTGAGACTCCTCCTCCTGCCACCATAGGGAGGAATACACTTTCATTTGAAACAGACAACCTCTACCACCATCCTTCCTTACATCCATGTGCATGGACGCCAAATCCTCCATTGCCTTCCAAGAATCCATAGATTTTTTAATAGCTTCCCTTCGTGACTTCCTATTCAAGGAATCAGCCACAACATTCCCATTACCTTCAATGTAAGAGATATCGAAGTTGTAGTCCTGAAGAAACTCCACCCGCCTTCGTTGTCGCATGTTCAGGTCCCGCTAGGTAGAGATATGCCTCAATCTCTTGTGATCTGTGAATACCAAAAAGTGATTCCCGATGAGGTAATGCCGCCACAACTTCAATGCGAACACTACTGCTACTAGCTCTAGGTCATGGGTGGAATACTTGAGCTCATGAAGATGTAACTGCCTATACCCATAAGTTATCACTCCCCTTTGTTGTATCAGCACACACCCAATGCTAAGTACAGAAGCATCACAAAACACCTCAAACAACAGCCCTTCCTCTAGTATCCTCATCACTGGGGAACTAATCAACATCCCTTTTAGATAATTGAAGGCTTCCTGGCACTTCTCACTCCACACGAAGGTATTGTCTTTTCTAGTCTACACTGTCAAGGGGGATACAACTCGAGAGAAGTTGGGTAAAAACCTCCGATAATAGCCTGCAAGACCTAGAAAACTACGAACCTCTGTCACATTCAATGGTGATTCCCAAGAAACAACTGCTTCCATATTTGACGGATCAATAGCTACCCCTCGTTGAGACACCATGTGTCCAAGGAAATGAACTTCTCGTGTCATGAACTTACAATTGGAAAATTTCCCATAGAGCTGGTGATGTCGAAGGATTTCCAAGATCATACTGAGGTGATTAGTATGTTCCTCCTTGGATCTTGAGTCGATCAAAATTCCATCTATGAACACAATGACGAACTATTCCCGAAACTCATGGAAATTAGAGTTCATGAGGCCCATGATCACAGCAGGTGCATTTGTAACACCAAACGACATGACTATGAACTCAAAGTGACCATACCTGCACCTGAAAGTAGTCTTTGGAATATCACTACCCTTCACCCTTACTTAGGGACACCCAGACCGTAGATCAATCTTAAAGAACGATCCTTCTCCCCTCAACTAGTCAAAGAGATCGTTTATCCTCGGAAGAGGGTAACTGTTCTTAATCGTTATTGGATTCAGTCTCCGGTAGTCTATGCACAACCTGAGACCACCATCTGCCTTCTTTTTGAACAAGATGGAAGCACCCCATGGTGACACTCTGGGTCGGATGAAACCCATCTTCATCAGATCATCAATCTGGATCTGCAACTCCCGCAGCTCAGAAGGTGCCATCCGATAAGGAGCCATGGAAATCAGATGGGAACCGGGTTGTAAGTCTATCCCAAAATCAACATCACGTTGAGGGGGTAGAGTCACAACATCCTCAGGAAATACGTATAGGTACTCTCTAACAATAGTCAGAACATCCATCATCTCATCATCCACTGATTCTTCTGAATGCTCGACTAACATAGATATAAGAGGCTCCACACGCCATCTCCCCACTTGACAACTCGGCTCGCCAACAAAATCCACATGTTGGCCATCCCCATCAAAGAACATGACTCTTATCTGGAAGCAGTCGATAACAGCATACATAGAAGATAGCCAGTCAATGCCTAGGATGACATCATATGCATGAATTTGTTGTAGAAGAATGTCCCCACTAGATTGATGCATCCCCAACATCAATCTATATCCTCGATGAACATCAAAGAGACTAGTATGACCCCCAACTCACGTACTGAGCACCGGGGGCATGGAGAGTCTCTCTGTGTGTAAAATCAATGATTGGTCTAGACTGGGTGTAACAAAGGAGTGTGATGCTCTTGAATAAAATAAGGCACAATCAAGAGTGCTAAACAAGATGATCGTACCTCGAATGACTTTCGGCCCCACTGGAACTGCAGCCTCTGTGGCGTGCAACTGCCCGTTCCCAGCTCCTCTGCCTCTCAGTTGTCAGCTGCCTCCTAGAACACACCCTGTTAGAGGTCCTGGAGGAGCATCATGGGGTCGGCCTCCTTCTACCATGTCTACTCTAGGAGGAGCGAGATCTCTATGTCCCTACTACTGCTGCTGAAAGGGTCTAACTAGAAACTGATGATGCTGAGGTGGGCACTAAACCTGCCCACCCCCACTGTACTGCACTCTGTCCAAGCACTGATTCTGAAGGTCCCACGACTTCCAACGATGAAACACCTTGGTCATGTGCTCGCAAGGAAAGGGCGAGGACTGGGAGATAGAAACTGGAACTGGTGGGGCATGCTCTCCACATGTCGAAACCTAGAAGGACTTGACGCTGGAGGCCTGCTACTGAAGGTCTTCCCCTTTGATGAAATACACTGGCTCCCCTCCCACATCATTCCTCCTAGCATGAGCATCCTTTCTACCACTTCAGACTTATTCTGGACCTCCGTGTACATCATTATGATGAACATAGTAAGAACATACTCGAGATAAGATCAGAGTGACTCCTCTAAACATCTCGCTCGAGACTCCTCATCCGGAAAAAGGTCCGGAGCAAAATGAAGTAGATCATTGAAATTGATCCCCAACTCTCTCAATGAAATGATCCCATACTGAAGGGAAAGTATCTCCTACCTCTTCACTGCCTTCATCATGGAAGAGAGGAATTTCGCCCGGAATTCCCTCTCGAAGTCGGTCCGCGAAACTTCAGCCTCCCTCTTCTCCCCATGATATAGATTCCACCATCGACGGGCTGCTCCCCACATTTGGATACAGCAAGAGGGACCTAGTACTCCATCAGATCCCGGATCAAGCTGAAAGCTATCACAAGCTCCTCTAGCCATCTCTATGTCTCCATGTCTGAGGTACTGCCCTAGTATTTCCTAAGGGTCTCCCACTGAAAGGGATGAGGCATCCTCTTCCACTGACTGTCCTCCTCCTCTCAGTCAGCCCTATGCTAATCATCCAGGTCAACCTCATGGGCCGCGATCAATATCACTACTCGTGGTCGTCGTCCAGGTTCCATTGCTGCAAGGTAAACAAGGAATGCCTAATCTTGATTAGTGTCAAAGATTGCTTTTAAATTTTTCTTAGTCTTATTATTCATTTTAAATCCCCAAAATACACAAGAAAGATGAGAAAACAAGTCATTAAGATGCATGTAACTTTCCTAGGGTCTCTACCCTGTAATCGGTGTAGCCTCTCTTGGACATTCGGTATGCCGAGAGACCTTGAATCAGATCCCAGGGGGCCCTAAAATCCCTTGTCCTAGCCAGTCATCCCTAGCCTATTTCACGCACCAAGAATTCCTAGAATTGATTCCCTACCATCCCATTAAATCCTCACTATACCTAACCTCAAGCACCATCCAATCTGTCCACCTTTCCTTTGATACCATTCTGTCATGACCCACCTTCACCAAGATGGGAGAAGGGACAGAAGATTGCCAGAACTTTCCTTCTTCCAGTTGAAGAAGAGAAAATGACCCTCGAAACCCGCCTTCAATAGGTCCCGGATTGGCGACTAGCGCCAAGGGTATAGAACCACACAGAAAATGGAAGGCATTACCCTTTTTTAGTAGAATCGATAGATAAGATGGTACATCCCTAATCAACACCAAAACTAGAAGTAAAAGTAATGAAAAAACAAACCATTCCCATTTTCATGTTCCAAAAGTAAGTGCTACAAAGGTACAAGAAAACTCTAAGGAAAGTACCCAAGAAAAAAAATAGCAATAGAAAATGTCCCAATGTCTGAGCTAGTAAGGTCCCACATGATCCCTGATGGCCTCCTAGAAACCTGAAAGCATTTTATATTTGTTGGGTGAGTATACAGGTATACTCAGTAGGGAGAACCATAGACTATCAGACACAAGTGGGGAGGCATTCTAATGCCCCGTGAGAAAAAGAGATAACCAGATCACCTAGAAAGGAAACTATCCCCCAAACCTTACCAACGAACACTCCCCAAATAGAGTAAGTAAAGTAAAGTAATAGTAATATCACATCGATATATGGGTACCCCGCGCCACATTCCCACGGGTTATTGAGGACATACTATTCATCAATCTTCTCCTGCCATCCTCACCACAGTCCCACTTCTATCCCCCTCCCACACACACCTAGGCTACCACAATCACACATCCTGCCCGCAAACACCTGGGAAATCACTACCACAAATACTGCACACACCTAATTCTGAACAACTACTTCCACACACGAAGACACCCAGCCCTCATCCCGAAGACACTTGGGAAACAAACTGCCTGCACACACCTGGGCCAACCAACACCCTGTACCCTACCTAGATAATCTAGGGATATAATGGACCTTAGGAAATCAAATCCTATGTAACGCCCAGACCCCAGTTACCCAGAGTCGGTACGTTATTACATAACATTGTCGTGATCACAAGAAAGATCAAATCTCGAAAGACCGATTGGTTTAATAGCCTTGGAAGCACTAGATATATTCTTAATTTTTTACATTACATCATAAAGTGAAAAACTACTACAACAACATAGTATCCATATTCCACACTCATATCCCCACATAAAATCCCTACAGGTCATTCATAACTTACTTCTACACATCCTGGGAAAAATAAAACATAGAAAAGGGGTGAGCTCAAATTCCCAGTAAGGATAACAATATAGCAGAAACTTTCAAAAATAAGCATAAACATTTAAGGCAATGCATTACTAAAACAAAATCCTTTTAAACATGAACATCTACATAGTATGGAAAAAGTAAAATGAAATAATTTGATTTACTTATTCACATGGATATTCTACTAATCGAATGATCACATGGAATATCAATAACCACTTTCATAATGATGGAATGCATAATGCCAGACTATCATAACCACATAGAAAAGGCCTCGTTCCAAGACTACAAATATGATTTTTCCAAGGCCTTGTGACGAGACACTAGTTTGTCTCATGAGACCTACCGATGCATCAAGGAGCTATAACTGGCTCCACCCGTCACATATTAAGTCCAATTCATTCCCATATGAAAAGGTTTAAACATAACATAGACATTCGTATTAAAACTAGCATACTAAATGTCAATAATTTCACCATAAACTATGAATGGTATAAAAATAGCACATCCACAATCAAACATATCACAAAACCTTAAATACAATATATAAATTTTTTATCATAATAAATCAACTTCAAATAATCATAAAAACCATCAAAGGATGTTGACATAGATGAAATCAAAACTCTTTTTATAGAAACATATCCTTCTATTTTGAAATCATTTAAGAGTCTTATATTTATGAAATAAAACATTTTCTTTGAAAATATTCTTATAAGCTTGTAAGGGAAGCATTGACTATTTTATAACGGTGGAAAATAGCCGCACCCGCCGTATAAGTTAAAAAAACATTCTTACCTTAATTTTGTCGAAAAGGTTAAAAGGACCTTGTTTGGAAAACGATGGAAAGATCCCTTTATAAACCACTTATAAAAAGTCAAACAAGGGTATAAATGACTTTAACCCATATTCTTGTAAATAGTAAAAATGTTTTGAAATACATTTTTAAGAAACATGGATGTGGATGATAAAGAGATCCCAGTAGATTATTACGTATAAACAACCTCGGTTAATGAAGAGATTGTGAAATAACCCTTACCTTGTACTTTCCTTGGTTGGGGTTGGTTAACCTCCTTTATAATGGTAAAATAATTGTTATTAAACTATACAATAATCATATACATTAATATGATATCATATATGATCTTTTAACATTGATTTGTTAATAATATCTTAGTATTATCGTTGTTTCGGGTGTTATCTTACTCGTTTTCTTTTATATGTTTTGTTACGTAAGCCATGTTTTCAATGGATAGGTTGTATATTAATCATATACATAATGATATCAAGTCCTTAGATACTATTATTAATCATCAAATGATAATTATACTTGAATGGATACTATGGAGAATGAATCTCATCGCGTTCGTGGAGACGGTAGTCCGTACGTACGCACGAGCGACAATATCAATATTTTGATATTAAAATAATATATAAATTGATGGTATATCATATATAAAGAATCATTAACATGTTATATTTATTATTTACATGAGTTACACATCATTATTATACCCATCCAAATAATAATATATTGAATAACAATTACACCACGACGTGGAGACGGTAAGCCGTACGTACGCACGTATGGTGACATGTTATTCAAAGGGTGGATAGAATACTGAATATGGTTGTAAAATCACATTATATATATGATACTGGAGTTATTATTTTAGAATGGTAACAACAAAGGAAGAAGAAGTGGAAGAAGAAAGGAACTTGGAAAAGGGTGGTGAGATCATTACCTCTTTTTCGGTTTCTTCCTTTTGATTTGATCAAAAGGGCTCCTTAGGATGGATTTCTGATCAAACTATGGCCTCTAGGTTGTAGTGAGGGAAGTTGAGAGAGTATTTGAGCAGAGTTTGGTTGAACAAAAAGGCTTTGAATGTGTGAAGAAATGAGAAGGAGGTGTGCCCTTTTATAAGAGGGGTGAGGGGCACCTTTGGAAAAACTAGAAATATTAATTTATAATAAATTCATATTCGGTTTCTAATGGCTCCAAAGTGGATTATTTAAATTTTAAGGTGGCGATGGGTCGAAAATCATTCAACCAATTGAATTTATACTGGTTTGGGTTACTATATTAACCTTATATTTAAGTATTAACTCTAATTTAATTAGTTTCCCTTTTACAATGTCTCTATATATTTTTATATTATATGGTTAATAAAAATACCATATACATCTAAGAGACCCCCAAATGGTCCATTAATGATATAAATATCATGATATAAGTCTCTTGGCCGAACCTTAGATTTTTAGGAATTTAATATCAATTAATAATATAATATTTGTTTTAAAAACTTTTTTATGTCAATTTTTACACTATTCAATAGTTGATTTTTGTGAAACTCATAAAAGAATTATTACTGCGAAAAAATTTAATTACATCATATCTAACATGCCATATTAACTTATTAAATTATTTTAATTCATAAAAAGTCTCAAATTATTTTTATTTTTGTATTTATAATATCAATTACTTTAATTTTTCACTATTATGGTAATTACTGCATCACCATTTTATCATAAATAAATTAAATTATTTAATGTCTAAAAATTATAAATAAAATATCCTTATGTATGATATCTTTTTATATTTCTAATGAATATTTTTAGTATAATATCCAACATATATATCCCTATGTAAAAATTGTTTTGCTAAAAGATATATGGTTGTGTCATTTTTGTACTCATTTTAACTTAATTAAATTAAAGTGTCCCTATCACCTACAAGTGGCTCCATGGGGTCCCAAAATCGACCCAAAGATACCTATGGTCGAACATGTATCAATCAATAAGGTTAGGACACGGTTTAGGGTAATTTATTATTATTATAATATTATTATTTAACCCTTATTTACCGGATTTACCCTTAATCACGGTAAATAAAATATTTACCGCAGTAATTATTCAAAATGCCTAAAAATAAATGTCACCTATTTACACAATTTGAACATCCTGATTCCAAATATGGAATCCATTTTTCTAAATTCAAAACACATAAGTGGAAGAAATTAATTTAAAATTAATTCATGTTGTTAAAACAAAAAGCGTGTTTTTAATATATAATAACTATCAAAAGATTAATACTTGTTTATGTTCGGTTTAATTGTGAAATTATGTCCAATGACCAAAATTGTATTAAATGGTAAAAACATATTCTAAATATACTTTAAAACCACTCAAATTTATAATTTATCTCTATTAATTATTTTGATTAAAAAAGTTGTTTTTAATTAAAATTTAGTAATTTTCATTATTCATCAAAATATTAAAGTTATCCAAAAAGTACCAAAATTTCACATTAGGGTAAATTCGACACTCCGAATCCAAAAATGAAGTCCAATTTTAAATATAAAATATATATAATTTCAAAAATTAGGTATTACTATTCATAACGGCTAGTTTGATCGGTTGTGCTGTGTGTTAAAACTCGAAGTTGCGTACAACACACACTACTGTATTATTCAAAGGAAAGCATACCGTGGAAGCTTGAGATGTTTCATTTTAAATTTTTGATGTCCCCATTTAGTCAAAAAGTTTAAAATATTGTATTTAAAAAGGGTTCACTATTAGAAGTTGGCAAAAGTGAAATACTGAAAATGAATTTGTTCTTAAATTATATCTAAGAAACCCATAATATGGATTCTAAAATTAAGGATTACATAAAGTTTATAATTTAGTTAATACTATTCATAACCTCTTTTGAATTGCGTTTTTTTGGTAAGTCATGGTGCGATTGAACTCGGTGTTGCGTGTAGTGAAAGTTATTGAATTATTTTGAAGAAATAACACGCTATGAAATCTTGGGGTGTTACATTCTCCCCTCCTACAATAAATTGCGTCCTCGAAATTTGAAATTGTTCTTCGAAAATAAAAGGTTATAAAATAGAAAATATATTTGTGGGAAAACCCACATCGGAAATTGGGTTACTAAAATTTAGTCTTAATATGAGGAAGAGAGAAATGAAAGGGTCACCACCAAATTATGATCTCTATTAAGAGAACATTGGTGGCAATTAGAGACATATAATTGGAGGAAAATGTTAATATTTATAGGTAGTGATTGAGGTCATCTATCACGAACAAGTGTAAAATTGAGGGCCTTAAATTCATCAATCTATGATGATTTGAAATACCATCGGTTCAACAAAACATAGGGTATTAGGATAACACATTTTTGACATTTCAAAATATCTTAGTTGAAATCCCACATCGAAAAATGAATTAATGAGGCCTCTATTTAAAATAAATAATGGAAAGTATGAAAATTACCAAAAATAACACATAACAGGGTTCCATGTTGGAAAATATGGATATGGAAGAGAAATATAACCATCAATTATATGATGGAGAGTGGTAGAGAACATGGGTATGAAAAGGCCAACAATCCCAAAGCCATAAATTGGTGATGATTTAAGGTACCATCTAGGACAACATTTTTGTTCTAAGTTCCTTTTCTTAATGTTGAGGAATTTATTTATGAGATTGGATAAGATCATAAGGAGATATACTTACTTTATAATTAGGGTTTTATCAATTAATAAATATCTACCACAAACTCATCTTTCACACTAAAAGATAATAGAACGTAAAAAATTCTATTTATACTATTCGTACAGGGTTCCAAAATAAACGAATTTATAATTCATCTACCAGATCTTTTTAAAAAAACTACATTATTTAATCTAGGACATCTCATGGGACAGTGGTAGGTGATACACCCTTATCGCCCTTCGGTTGCGGGTTCAAGTCTCGTGGCCTTGCCTGTCGCGACGGGTTGCCGCCCGACCTCCGGGTTGTCCTTTTATGGCAATCCAAAATAATCCAAACTAGAACTATCCAAAATACTTTAGTACAAAATTTATAAGGAAGGTAAACACATTGAAGATCCCTTTTTTTCCTCGTAATAACAAGTGATCACCTTCATCATGTATTCTTTTAAAACACTTCAACATTCGGAATTATCATAAAACCTTATTGATTACATTCATGATCCCTTATTCGTTATAGAATAATAGATATACTCCTTCAATCCAAAAATGTTGTAAACCACAACAATGATGGAATATACAAATCATTAATCAGTTTCAAGGTAGTTAAGAATATCCAATATAATTTATCCAAAATAATCATTTATTATTCTAAAATCACTACCTCAGTATCAGAACCATATTATGGTTTATCTTTCTCTCAACCATATATTTTCCAAAAATTTAACCTGCTATTGAGTCACTTTTCTTTGTTCCACACAATCTCAAGTCCTTAATGAAATAGTACTGCAGTACAATCCTTATATACTCCATAATTATTATAATAAGTACATTGTTGATACAACACTCAAATGAAATAACCAACATAAGAACTCTAATCATTCCTCTTTATCTGTGGTAGTATCATAACTTGTTTATTATCCAATAGCATCATTTTCGGCATAGTCTGATGACTGGTACATAGGTTCGCATAGTGTCCAAACTCCTTGCAAATGAAGCATCGTATATTTGAAACCATTTTATTACCCTTGTAGTCACATACTTTGTGCCCTTTTCCTCCACACTTATATCAAACTCCCATTACTTTCTGGCAAGTTCCAGGGTTTTTCATTCCACAGTTATCAGATATGGGAAATTCTTCTTTTCCCTCTTCTCTTTATCCATCTTTCTCTCTTACATCCTTTTCTTCTCTTTCTTCCCTTCAAATCTAGAGGACTCATTAAACTCCTTACTTATCTTATCAACACATGATATTATTTCTTCATATGATGATAATACATTCGAAACTATTTCTCTTATAAATTCTGGCTTAAGACCATGAAATATATGATCCTTCGTTCTCTTTGTATCATGAGCATTGCTGGAGTTCTCATTCCTTCTACTGGGCGCCATTTCTAAACAATGGCATACACTAGATTAGTTTATGAATAACAACACATAATCCCAAACTTATGAAACACATAACATAAATTAAATAGTTTATGGATATAATCCATAATCATAAAAATGTCTCTTTTGAGGAAGTATATACTCATAAACCCTTCATAATGGTCTGTAAAGAAAATGAGAATTATCCTAAGAATATCCCCCGAGAGTGTCGTAACCAAGAGTGCAGGAAGGCCCGTTGTCGTGCACCAGTTCCCTTTCGAGTCTAGCTCAAAGCGGTGTTTTCGGGATTTACCCCTAGGTACATATGTGCCAGAGCCGCCTCTACCTGCTCGTATCCAGACAGGGATGTATTGCTCGGAAAACTCACAAAATCTCTACAATACCAAAATTCTAGGAAGTTCTTCTATACTAATCCTCAAAGTCCATCTTAAATATAGGTTCTCTAATCAGAGTTTATCTAAATCTAGCTTCCATGGTTTGTACTAAACTTTCTCTGATACCAACTGTAACACCCCGACCCCAGTTACCCAGAGTCGGTGCGTTATTACATAACATTGGCATGATCACAAGAAGGATCAAATCTCGAAAGACCGATTGGTTTAGTATCCATGGAAACACTAGATATATTCATAATGTATTACATTACACCATAAAGTGAAAAACTACTATAACAACATAGTCTCCATATTCCACACTCATATCCCCACATAAAATCCCCGAAGGTCATTCATAACTTACTTCTTCAGATCCTGGGAATAATAAAACATAGAAAAGGGGTGAGCTCAAATGCCCAGTAAGGATAACAATATAGCAGAAACTTTCAAAAATAAGCATAAACATTTAAGGCAATGCATTACTAAAACAACTGCCTTTTAAACTTGAACTTCAACATAGTATGGAAAATGTAAAATGAAATAACGCCATTTACCTATTCACATGGATATTCTACTAATCGAATAATCACATGCAATATCAATAACCACTTTCATAATGATGGAATGCATAATGCCAGACTATCATAACCACATAGCCAAGGCCTCGTGCCAAGACTACAATTAATATTTTTCCAAGGCCTTGTGCCAAGACACTATTTTGTCTCATGAGACCTACCGATCATCGAGGAGCTATAGAGGGCTCCACCCGTCACATATTATGTCCAATGCATTCCCATATGTAAAGGTTTAAACATAACACAAAAATTTGTATTAAAACTAGCATACGAAATGTCAATAATTTCACCATAAACTATGAATGGTATAAAAATAGCACATCCACAGTCAAACATATCACAAAACCTTCAATACAATATAGAAGTTTTGTATCATAATAAATCAACTTCGAATAAGCATAAAATCCATTAAAGGATGTTGACATAGATGAAATCAAAAGTCATTTTATAGAAATATATCTTTCTATTTTGAAATCATTTAAGAGTCTTATATTTATGAAATAAAACATTTTCTTTGAAAATATTCTTATAATCTTGTAAGGGAAGCTTCGACGATTTTATAATGGCGGAAAATAGCCGCACCCACCGTATAAGTTAAAAAAACATTCTTACCTTAATTTTGTCGAAAAGGTTAAAAGAACCTTGTTTGGAAAACAATAGAAATATTCCTTTATAAACCACTTATAAAAAGTCAAACAAGGGTATAAATGACTTTAACCCATATTATTTTAAATATTAAAAATGTTTTGAAATACATTTTTATGAAACATGGATGTGGATGATAAAGAGATCCTAGTAGATTATTACGTATAAACAACCTCGGATAATGAAGAGATTGTGAAGTAACCCTTACCTTGTAATTTTCCTTGGTTGGGGTAGGTTAACCTATTGTATAATGGTGAAATAATTGTTATTAAATTATACAATAATCATATACATTAATATGATATCATATATGATCTTTTAACATTGATTTGTTAATAATATCTTAGTATTATCGTTGTTTCGGGTGTTAACTTACTCGTTATATTTTATATGTTTTGTTACGTAAGCCATGTTTTTAATGGATAAGTTGTATCTTAATCATATACATAATGATATCAAGTCCTTATATACTATTATTAGTCATCAAATGATAATTATACTTGAATGGATACGATGGAGAATGAATCTCATCGCGTTCGTGGAGACGGTAGTCCATACGTACGCACGAGCGACAATATCATTATTTTTATATTAAAATAATATATAAATTGATGGTATATCATATATACAGAATCATTAACATGTTATATTTATTATTTACATGAGTTACACATCATTATTATACCCATCCAAATAATAATATATTGAATAACAATTACACCACGACGTGGAGACGGTAAGCCGTACGTACGCACGTATGGTGAAATGTTATTCCAAGGGTGGATAGAATACTGAATATGGTTGTACCATTACAGTATATATATGATACTGGAGTTATTATTTTAAAATGGTAACAACAAAGGAAGAAGAAGTGGAAGAAGAAAGGAACTTGGAAAAGGGTGGTGAAATCATTACCTCTTCTTCGGTTTCTTCCTTTTGATTTGATCAAAAGGGCTCCTTAGGTTGGCTTTATGATCAAACTAAGGCCACTAGGTTGTAGTGAGGGAAGTTGGGAGAGTATTTGGGCAGAGTTTGGCCCAACAAAAAGGCTTTGATGGTGTGAAGAAATGAGAAGGAGGTGTGCCCTTTTATAAGAGGGGTGAGGGGCACCATTGGAAAAGCTAGAAATATTAATTTATAATAAATTTATATTCGGTTTCTAATGGCTCCAAAGTGGATTCTTTAAATGTTAAGGTGGGTAGGGGTCGAAAACCATTCAACAAATAGAATTTATACATGTTTGGGTTACTATATTAAACTTATCTTTAAGTATTAACTCTAAGTTAATTAGTTTCACTTTTACAATGTCTCTTTGTATTTTTATATTATATGGTTAATAAACATACCATATACATACAAGAGACCACCAAGTGGTCCATTAATGATATAAATATCATGATATAAGTCTCTTTGCTGAACCTTAGATTTTTAGAAATTTAATATCAATTAATAATATAATATTTGTTTTAAAAACACTTTTATGTCAATTTTGACACTATTCAATAGTTGATTTTTCTGAAACCCATAACAGAACTATTACTTTGAAAAAATTTAATTAAATAATTCCTAACATGTCATATTAAATTATAAAATTAGTTTAATTCATAAAAAGTCTCAAATTATATTTGTTTTTGTATTTATAATATCAATTATTTTAATTTTTCACTATTATGGTAATTACTGCATCATCATTGTGTCATTAATAAATTAAATTATTTAATGTCTAAAAATAATAAATAAAATATCATTATGTAGGATATCTTTTTATCTTTCTAATTAATATTTATAGTCGAAAATACAACATATATATCCCTATGTAAAAATTGTTTTCCAAAAAGATATATGCTTGTGTCATTTTTGTACTCATTTTAACTTAATTAAAATAAAGTGTCCCTATCACCTACAAGTGGCTCTATGGGGTCCAAAAATCGACCCAAAGATGCCTATTGTCTAACATGTATCAACCAATAAGTTTAGGACACGTTTTAGGGTAATTTAGTATTATTATAATATTATTATTTAACCCTTATTTACCAGATTTACCCTTAACCATGGTAAATAAAATATTTACCGCAATAATTATTCAAAATGCCTAAAAATAAATGTTACCTATTTACACAATTTTAACTTCCTGATTCCAAATATGGAATCCATTTTTCCAAATTCAAAACATAGAAGTGGCAGAAATTAATTTAAAATTAATTCCCATTGCTAAAACAAAAAGCGTGTTTTTACGATATAATAACTATCAAAAGATTGATACTTGTTTATGTTCGGTTTAATTGTGAAATTATGTCCAATAACCAAAATTTTATTAAATGGTAAAAATATATTCTAAATATACTTTAAAACCACTCAAATTCATAATTTACTACTATTAATTATTTTGATTAAAAGAGTTGTTTTTAATTAAAATTTAGTAATTTTCATTATTCATCAAAATATTAAAGTTATCCAAAAAGTACCAGAATTTCAACTTAGGGTAAATTCGACACTCTGAATCCAAAAATGATGTCCATTTTGAAATATAAAATATATATAATTTCAAAAAGTAGGTATTACTATTCATAACGGCTAGTTTGATCGGTTGTGGTGTGTGTTAAAACTCGAAGTTGCGTACAACACACACTACTGTATTATTCAAAGGAAAGAATACCATGGAAGCTTGGGATGTTTCATTTTAAAATTTTTGATGTCCCCATTTAGTCAAAAAGTTTAAAATATTGTATTTAAAAAGGGATCACTATTAAAATTTGGCAAAAGTGCAATATTGAAAATGAATTTATTCTTGCATTATATCTAATAAACTCATAATATGGATTCTAAAATTATAATGATTATATAAAGTTTAAAATTTAGTTAATACTATTCATAACCTCTTTTGAATGGCTTTTTTTTTTGTAATTCATGGTTCGATTGAACTCGGTGTTGCGTGTAGTGCAAGTTATTGAATTATTTTCAAGAAATAACACGCTATGAAATCATGGGGTGTTACATCCTACCCAAAGAGTCATGGCCTATTCGGAAAAGGGAGTAGAATTAAGCTAATAACAAGCCACTCATAGGATTGTTGGGAAAAACACCCTCCCCCATGAAATGTGGGTCTTCGGAACAATGTGCATAACATGGGTGGGGTGCGAATAAAAAACATAAGAACTAAAATTATATATATAGGTAAAAAGAACTCATAACTACCTAGGGTTTCCAAAAACATCCCATACACAAGAACCCTCATTACAATTCATTCAGAAGAAGCAAAACAACCACAACCCCATCATAACTCATTCCCAGAAAATGATTCCCCATTGAACCCATTCATGTTTTTATATTCAAGTAATTCCATTTAAGTAAATTCGGAACTACTTGGGAAACTAACATGCGTAACCACAAGCCAAGGAAAGGAAAATAGCCAAACAACCAATTAAGCAATCACACCTGGTTCTCTTGTAATGTCACACCAACAAAAGGGATCTGTGAGATCCCTTGAAGTATTGGAACCAAACCAAGATCCACCATAGATCCCCACATGACATAATATCCAAAATTAAAAAACTACACCACAATAAAGGATTCTATCCCCATCCATGTCACTTCCCAAGCATCAACCATCTACATCACCAGAACAGAGCAAGGGAGTTTTTAAATTTGAATATTCCATTCATTCAGTTCTGTATTTCCGTTTGGTTAACTAGTGTGATCACACAAGGATTATTATTCACTAGGCATCCATTTAATCAAGCAAGTTTACATGATTAACCAGTTTCAATGTTACACCCATTCAGTAACATAAATATCCAGAAAAATAAGGGTTCATCAGTGCACAAGAAAAGACCACCAATAACCATGATTTTCAGTGGCCATAAGATCGTACAATTCACAACACATAATCAAGGATACAGAGTACAACAAAAATATCAAGCACACCCCTTCATTATTTAAAATTATATTCATTATCTTCATTAAGTTTTGGTTTCATTCAATCCCACAGAAACAATAGCATAACCAGCCTGTATGATACACAATAAGGAGAGTCAAAGGAAAACCCAACCTGAATGATCAAAGACCGACGTTTTTTATCCTGGCGCCATCAACTAGGGATGCACAACTTGCAGGGGAGGAACTCGGAAGACTATAAGAATGAGTAGGAAAGGCTCCAGAATAGGAGAACCACTCGCCTCGAAAAGGGGGACTCTAAACCGACCAAGAAGAAGAAGGAAAAGTGACCAGCTAGGAAGAAAGAATCCCCATGCGATAAAAGGGTGAGATCCTGGAATTACGGGATATGAGGATCTTGAGTGGGTTTAAAAGTGGATCGTGGTTTTACCTCATGGGTAGATAGTTACACACAGTGAAATTAATTGTTTATTTAATAATTCACATCGAAGGGGTGGCCCAAAAAGTTGTGCATTAAAAGATTTCATTTTAGAGAGGAAAACATGTCAATTGACTGTCTCATCACTCCAAGGGGATTTATAACATTGTTTATGGAGATAAAAATGGATTTAAACCACATTAAAAGGGTTAAAAGACTTAAAAGTAGCGTTACGGGAAAAAATGGGGAAGGAAAATCCCGACACCCCTCTGTGTCTGATGGGTGAGACTGTTAGTTGAAACCGATCAGTGGAGTTGATCAGGTGAAGATGATCCCATGAAGCTGATAGGGAGAAGCTGATCCTATGTAGCTGATCCTGTGAAGCTGATCATGTGAATTTGATTAGTGAAACCAATCTGTGAAACTGATTTGGTAAAACTGATATGTGAAACCGATTGAGTAAAACTGATCTGTTAAACTGAATTGGTGAAACCGATCTGTGAAACCGATTTTTTGAAACCGATATGTGAAACCGATTTGGTGAAATCGATCTTTGAAACCGATTTAGTGAAACCGATCTATGAAACCGGTTTGGTGAAACCAATCTCTGAAACCGATTTGGTGAAACTGATATGGGAAACCGATTTCATGAAACCAATCATTGAAACAAAATTGGTGAAATCTATCTGTGAAATAGATTTTGTGAAACTGATCTGTGAAACCAATTTGGTGAAATCGATCTTTGAAATCGATTAGGTGAAACGGATCTTTGAAACCGATTTGGTGAAATTGATCTGTGAAACCGATTTTGTAAAACCGATCTCTGAAAACGATTTGGTGAAACCGATCTGTGAATATGGATTTGGTGAAGCCGATCTGTGAAACTAATTTGGTGAAACAGATTTGTGAAACCGATTTGGTGAAACTGATCTGTGAAACTGATTCATTGAAACTGATCTGTGAAACCGATTCGGTGAAACTGATATGTGAAACTAATTTTTTGAAACCGATATGTGAAACCGATTTGGTGAAACAGATCTGTGAAATCGATTTGGTGAAGCTGATTAGTACAGATGACCAGTGAAGCTGATCAGTGGAGCTGATTTGTAAAGCTGGTCGATGGAGCTGATCTATGGAGCTGATGCGTTGGACTGATCGATGAGTCCAGGACACCCCAACACTTAGAATTTTGGCAAAGTAATTGACCAGGAGGGTCTGAGACATTACATGAAGCAAGGACCGTTGTCATGTATAAGGATACCCTATGTTAATCCAACAGATCCTTGTGAGATTTTTCACTCCAAGGTATATGTTTTCTAGTGCCACATCCACTTGTTAGTATCTAGAAATTTATTTATTTATTCAGAAACCACTTAAGTAGCATTTCACCAAAATACCAGGACGTTTTCCTATGTTTAAAAATTTATTTATGGTTCTTCCTAAAGATTTTATCTTCTAATTTCCATAAATAACTATTATATCCTTTGATACCAAATATGGAATCCTGCCTTTTTATTACATAACTTTTCATTTCATTTTACAAATAGTGGATCTTTAAAGTCTAGTGTCTTGGAAATCAGGAACATAAAACATGAAAACATAAAAAAACTATTATAAATAACCTTGAAAATATTATTGAAAAGTTAATCCTATGTACAATTACTACATCTCATAATCTAGATACATTGATCAAAGGAAAGTGTGAGTAGAGGGTGCATTATGGAAGGAAAGAGAATTATTTTACTTGTGATATCAAAAAGAACATGACGAAAAACATAAAGACATGGAAAAAAGAATAAGAGGAATATCATAATAAAAATAACATGAATCATAATTTTAATATGTAGCTATAATGTTGAATTTATACATTAATGAACATATCACCAAGGTTCGCCTCCAAGGTGTCATAAATATTACCAGGGTTATTCCCCTAGTTATCGTGAAACTAGTTATCTCTAGATATTTAAATCTTTACCTAATTCATTAGCGCACTATTAGGGGAACCCTTAATATATATTTATTTTCATGTTATCCAAAAAATATAATAATCATACATTTCATTAAAAACCCACAGTGGGTAAAAGAAATGGATTTCACTTCAAAATTGAGGCATTTTGAATGTGCTAAAAAAACATGATCATTATGCCATTTATAACCCCTGGAAAAGGAATGATGGTTTCATGTATGTCCATTCAAGAATAAAATATATATTTTTTTGGAATTTATGTAGAAAAATATAAATGAAATTGGTTTTTGAATTAAAATAAATAAAATAATTTAATTTAATGGGAAAACAAAGAGATTTTTAGATGAAAATTCAGCAGCATAACGGCTATAAACCATGGTTTTATAAAAAATTGAAAAGAGAGGGTACAAGGGTAACCCAGACATAAATAAATCATAATAAATTATGGAAACACAATAAAAAACAAATAAGATCATGGTATGGATATTTCAATGACATACCACATGAAAAGTAAACATGAAGAAAAAGACAAGATGCCATTTCTTTTACGAAAAATTCGGTAGCCTAACGACGTCGCTTAAAATTAAGAATAAATAAGTTTATGTGAGTGAAAATGGTATCTAATAAATTTAACATGAAATAAATAGTAATAAAGATATATAATTAAATATCCCCACATAATAAAATGGAAATTATAATACATAACATAATGAAAGTCGTGACTAAAAGAGGATAGTGAAAGATTCCCTATCCTTGAAGAGTTACATAAAAAACTCGATGGTTGTGACCTTGGGGGGAATGAGGGAACCTTGGGAGGACTCTTTGGGATGTAAGAAGACCTGATATTCATTGAGGATGAATTTTTAATGAATGTAATGAAATAATGGGTTGGTATATATATAAAGGGGGATATTTTATTTATTTCCAATGGACACCTCATTTGTTGTATTAGAAAAACCATTGGCTTTCCCAAGGTATTTCCCATGGTATTAACCTATTGGGAAACCTCATAACATATAATACAATTAATAAGTCCACCAGAATTATTAAGTCACGAATAGATCATTAATTCTGTCATCAAAGACACTAGAACTCAAAAAATGTATTTTTTTCTATTTAGTGGTAAACAAAACATTTTATGAAAAAGTCATAAATTCACCCTGACCTAATATCGATGCTCTGAATTAAAAAATGGACTTCATTTTATGAAAACAATTCTCTTATCTTGAGATATTTAATTTTTACATAAAAACACTATTTACCTAAAAATATACCAATTCTTAATTAATAATTTCTGAAACATTTATTTACTTATTCTATTTTATTACTTCACCATTCAAGATGCCTATATTAAATTTATACATTCTTAAGTGAGGTTACAATTTCATTGGTTACATTACAATTCATATGGTTAATATTTCTATTCATAATTTACTATTCACAAAAAATTAATTTGATCTTTTTAGACTCTAAATTTCTTAATGATCATAACTATAGAAGACCATTTTTTGAAAATCATTTCACATTATTAATTATATGTAGTATACCAAAATATTTTAAAATACCCTTTTTCAAAAAATCAACAATAATATGTAACTTCTATAAATTAATCATATTTTTATCTTGATATTTTATATTAACTAATTTTACCATAATAAGAAATAATAATTTTATATATACAAAATGATTAAACAATGTATATAAGGCGTTGTTTCATAGCTCCTTATAACACCTGCATAGGACCGAAGTGTAATGTTTTATACGGTGATAGAATCTTGGGATGGCTCAAACAAAATTTCCCATGTGGTGGTTTCTATCACCTTGGACTTCTACCATAGGTGATTCTGTTCAAGATTCACATGTTAAAGATCTGCTTGGGATTGGTCCAATGAAAGGCCTAGTGATGCAACCTCCTTCCCAAGCTCCAAAAAATGGGCTTAATATGGCCCGAGTCTATAGGATGGGGCCATCAAATCCTTTTTCTATATTAATCAACCATGATAAAATTTATTTATAAACAATAATGATAATGTTAAGAGTTTATTTTCCAATAGACATATTGAAAAACGTTTATATAACAGTCAAAACCGAGTGGTCGTATTTTAATTACACTCTCTTCATTAATTGAATGATATAATTTTTTTGAGTATAAAATTAATGAATACACAAATTCAGGAATGAAATAATATTTAAAATTTAGGGATGTTACAAATTGGATGGAGCAACATATGTTGATGTAGTTTCAAAGGATTTCACTACATCTTTTTTATTATATTTTTTTCTTCCCATCATTCAAACCATTCCTTAGGGTATTTATGTTCATAATGAACTATTTCAGCACATTTAAAAAACTTAACAATTTTACAATCAAAACTCATCTAACCAATACTATGACATTTTTCATTGCAACCATGTTCCATTTGTCCAAACATACAACTTTAAAATAACTTCCTATATTTGTTAAGGTATTCCCCAGGTTGATTCTAAAGATAATTTACAAAGACTATAATGTTTATTTTCATACCTTAATATTTCTTCAAATTATTATTACACATGGGTGGAAATTTGGACATTTTATTATGAATATTATCAAAGTACATGTGATCATCAAAAAATTTATTTTATATCTCATCATCACGTCTAAAAAGTTTCACAAATTTTTTGAATTAATGTGAATCAAATTCCATTAGATATCCTGGATTCAATCATGAGTAAAAATGATTGATTCAATTATGAAGATCATGATTATGTGAAGTATAATAACTTTCAAATAAATTATTTTTTATCCATAAATGGATACGAAATCTTATTCATTTTTTTAAATTTAGGAATGGACCGTCCATCCTATGTCAACCCACCTTAGGAAAATATTTTTCAAGGAAAGGATTATTAAATTTAGATCATAAAAGTCATCAATAACTCCTCTATTTATTACATATTCTTTACCATTGACCCCCACTGGTGAGCTTCGCCTTAAAATTTATATATAGGAAGAGAGAGATTTTCATTATCTAAACAAACCATGACATCAAATATATCATTAGGGAATTCAATCCCCCATTTAGCTACCTATTGGTCAGAAGATGAATAGAATGTTGGATGTTATTCAATCATAAAATCTTCCACTATATTCATATTCATTTATAGAAAGTCTCACTGTTTTCCTTCAAGTATGGAACCACCATTTATATACAATTTTAATAGATAAATAACAAAAAAACTTCTCAGTTCCAATTTCCACCACTCCAAGTTGTATATTGGGAATGCTATCATTGTCTTGGTGCCTTCCTATTTCAGTTTCCATGTTTTTTGTAGAAAACAACTATAAATAGAAATATATTATAAGAAGCAACAATATAATATTCAAATGATATATCTTTTCAAAATAACCATAATTTAAAATTAAATATTGGAGCATTATTAACATTAGTAACCCCTAATGTTATCTAAATTGTTTTATTACACCAACTATAAGGATGCTACTTTATATGTTACAAATTCAAGTTAATTGGTACTAGAATTCACATTCATTGTTTCTAAAATATCTGTTAAGATTATAATTTTTGTGAATTATGAAATAATATGACATAGAAAATCCATACATTAAAAATTTAAAATTTTATTTAGTATACATTTTCCCCATAAATTATGAGTCTTAAAAAATATTATTTCTTTTCTTGAAAAATTTTAACAACATTTATTTTCTATTTTTATCTTATTTCAACCATCCATAAACACTATTAAACCCAATTGAAATCATGAATAATTCAGAAAAATAATATTAAGGGACATAAAAATAAGAAAATTATGCACTATTACTTAAATATATATGAACACATGATATCATTTTCACAAATATGTACATCTGAGCCATAAAATTTACATAAATTAACATTTTTGAAAACACAATGTTTCCAAAAAAACATACAAAGAAAAAAAAAGGTAACATGGGGAATCATTTGATGACCATACTCACTTAAGACTGTAACCTTCATTGCTACGATAAGATTCTAATCCACAGAACACCCGTGTAATTGTAACAATCATGGTAACATTATTATTTAAAAATCATAGTTACACATGGAATCCCCATTATATCTAACTTACAACAATATAAATGCATTAAAGGGATATCAAGGAACCACCCATATTTGGTTTATAACTGAACCACATGCCATTATAAACAATTCACATGAACTAAAACATAATTATAAAACATGAATACTTATAAAATAAAAATATTCCTTGAGGGAAATCACATATCTTAAAAGATTATTGTTCACATTTAAAGGAAAACAATTTATTTAAAAATAACCATGTAAAATTGTAATGGAAGATTCAAAACATTAAAGCTTCATGAAACTAGGAAATTATGATCGTTAAGTATATGTTAAAAAATAATCTTTTCAATTTTTTTTAAAAGTGACATTAATGAAGAATTTTAATGAAAAGTCCCTTACCATAGGTTAACCATCTTGAAAATGTGTTGAAAACACTTTTATAATGGTTTAAATAGTTTTATAAAATTATTCAATAAATATATTCAAATTTATAATACCTTATATGATATTTTTATAAAAAAATTTACCTACTTATAAATAATATTTCATTGTATTTATTGTTTCAGGTGCGTTCGCTTTTATATTTCACGGTCTGTTTATCATGGAATTTCTTTTCAAATGGGAATAATACTCTATAAGTGAGACAATATATATAAGTAATTTTTAAGAACTATATGTTAATTTAATCTATCCCTAAATTCAATAAAGGGAAATTAAATCTCTTTTTCCATGAATAGGGTGAATTGAGATACCATGGGAGACAATTTTATTTTTTATAATAAAATAAGAATATAAGAGAATTGATGATGGAAATACCATTAAAACAACATCATTTTATCGTAAATTTTAAAATGGAGTTATCATAGAACATTTTATAGTGTCTAAGAATATTGTAGATGAGATAAATAATTTAAAAGAGAAAGGAGGATTTTACCTCATGAATATCCTCTCCAGGAAAACCTTTTTATGAATATGTGAGTTGGAATTTATGAGACTTGAAACACTAAAATATTTCAAGGAATTAGGGGAGGATAATTTTGTTGGGGATTGAAATGATTTTAAGGCTCATCGTGATGAAATTAAATGAAGGAGTCCCAATTTATAATTACTGTGAGGGGAATTTTATGAAATTCATAAAAAATTAAAATCTTATAAGGATATTATAGGGTTAATGACTTTCAAAAAGACTATAAAGAACATGGGATTTAATTTTATACGAAATATTATCCCATTTGGGTTTATTCATGATTTTGGTGATTTTTAAATAATTTAATAATGTATTATATTCATGACATATTATTGTTCTAAAATTTAACACTAATTATTACTTTGAATTTTAAAAACATTAAAATAAGAATAAAATTAACAAATATATATTTTATTATATCTTATAAATGTCATATTTATCTATATAGTGCATGTTATAGTTAAATTATCCCATATTATATTTATTTTAATATTTTAAATATCATTTATTTAATTTATTCAGAATTATAATATTTACTACATCATAATTGTGTATGACTTTAAGGTTTTTATATGTTTTCTAAGAATAAAATATAAATTTAAAAAAAGAATATAATTACATTAAATTTATAGAAACTATTTATTGTCTAATATCTCTTATAAAAATCTATAATTTAAAAAGTTATATTAATTAAAACATATATTTCAAACAACTTTTCTTCTATTTAAATAAAATAATTTAAGGGGATTAAAGCCATCCAAGTGGATACAAATAGTTCCAAATTCAATAACAGGATGGTTATGTTAGAAAAAAATCTTACAAATACTTTTAGTTGTATTTTTTCATTTAATTGTTCTTATTGTTTTACTTAAAATTTGTTAATTGTATTTTCTTATATTTAAACAAGCACTACATCTGTGTTACATTAGCATTAAAGGCAATTATTTTAAATATAATGTTTAATGATAAATTATTATAATATAGATAAATAATTTGGGATCAATAAAATAATATTTATTCATGGATTATGTATATCTACCCATTTCTATGTCAACATGACTTCATTGATTTTATAACCTGACTTTTCTTATTTTGCAAAGTCATTACACAGATATTTGGATATGATTCACGTTATATAACTCTAAAATTAGAAAATATCATCTAAAAACCTAAATTAAAAAAAACTAATTAAATAGTCATTAAAACGCATTTTATAACTCAATTATTATCTATAAGAAACTCAATTTGACTTGCCAACATTGTGCATACACTCAATTAGCACTAAAAAGGTATTTTAGATGTATCCTAAAATAAATAATAATTTACATGCTCAGAATTATTATTGTGCAATATTTTAATTATAATATAATAAATTTAGTCATTACATAAGTTTAATAAATTTTATATTACGTCTTGATACATAAAAAATGATATAATATTTTATAAAAAACTATATTCTTTGGTTATTGATAAAAATTAACATTTTTAAAAAATTCTAAAATATTCATAATAAGATAATTTTTCCACGGCCAATTTAAAAATGTCATTCAAAATCCATATTTTAAATTATATAATTTTAAATTTAATATTTAAATATTCCAATAAAAAATTTAGTTTAATAAAGATATTCATTTTATGAAATAAATAATAAAATGAATTTAACTATTATTTCAAGAATACTAATCAATAAGAAAAAAATTATTCTATCAGTACGTGGGTAGTTTCATCCAAATCAAATTTTCAACTGATTAATTAAGAAAATATTTTCATAAAAAATTATAATTCTAAAATAGGGAAATTTTTTTAGATTAAAATACAATATATGAAACAAAATATTTTTTTATTAAAATAATAAATATTTGAACATTAATTTTATTTTTAATATCATTTAATAATAATATATAATATTAAAAATTCTATTATATTATTTCATGTGTTCAAAAATAATATGTTATTATAACTATCTTTTACAATTATTGTATTTAAATTATTATGGTAAATTACACAATAAAAAAAATTATAATAATTTGAAAAAATCATGTTTAAAATAAATAATTAATCATATAAAAATAATAATATATAATCTGCAGTAATCCATTTATTTTTTAGAATTTCATTGGTTCTTATAATCAACTATTATTTCATGGATTTTTTTAGTTCAGTGTTTTATTTGTTTCACATCATGTATGAAACACGTTATCGAGGATAATATTAATTTAAAGTATCTAAACACTTGGGTCATTACATTGAGAAACCCATTCAAAAATAAAAATGGAATTTGAATTTTCAAAATTAAATTATGATGTTCATTAAATAAAATTCTCTAATGTTTGGTGTGTATGGTTGAGTAATTTTATTTTCAATGATTGAAAAAAAGAAACAATTGCATTCAATGCAAACTAAGGGGAGACCTTGATTTAATTTGAAAAAGACCACAATAACCTTTAATGTTATCATTTGATATATAAAAAACATTTAAACAAGAAATATATAATTATTATTAAATTAAAAAAAAAATACAATACGAAACCTACCTCAAACTGATGGAAGTAAGCATGTTCCCAAATGTGAGGGCATAACATACCACCAAAAGGCATGGACAATCTATATTCAACATTCATGAAACCTAAAAAATGAAAAACAAATAGAAATTGATACATTTGATTAATTATTTTAGTAATAACTCTCTATTGTAGGATGAGTAGTGAAAATATTTTATACAGTGTAGTAGAGAAGATTAATATGGGATTACCTCATGAATGCAGAAATAAACCACCATAATGCTTTATAAGATCACAATGGGAGGGAGAAGAATGAAGGGGGAGAATTCTATTGTGATATGGGGTTTTTATGGGTAAGAATAGGGGAGTGTTTTAGTTAAAAATTCAAATTGGGTAGATAGGTAATTTGATATTTTTAAAATTCTTAGTTGGGCACATACTTTGGCTACATGATTTACAATACTATGTGCCAATGGTATACCCCTCACTAGGAACACCTTGGATATTCAAGGATGGACCGCATTCTGAAAACCTAGGTAATGTTTAAAAAATATAAATTTCACATTTTATTAATATTCATGATTATTTTTTTTATATTCATATTCACTATAATAATATTAAGAAATTTCTTGATCAAAAAGAAGTTGTTCATTTCTATCTAATGTATTTCCCATATATTACATTATTTTATTTTAATGTAAAATTACTATTTTTTTTTAAATTAAATCGGAGAAATTAAATTCATTTTCTATATCATAATATTAAATATATATTAGGGGTATTTTTTAGGATTTTTAAAAAAATTGTGATTTTAAGGTGAAAAGTTCAAAAAGTAATTTTTTTGTACAAGTGTAATTTATTTTTAATAAATGAAGAAATTTAAAAGTGACATTATTTTTTAAATTTTATCTTAATGTAACATATGTATAATTTAATTAAATATAATCTAATTAATTACATTATAATAAACACTATAAATTTATTTTCTATAAGTTTATTTTTATGCTTAAGAACATATTTTTCAAAAAAAAAAATTACTACGTCATACATCTAATGTCTAAATTTATAAAAACATAATATTGAAAATTGGATTCAATATGATTAATAATAAGTTTAATTTTTTTTACAATTTTTCAGTTTAATTTTTTTCATTATGAATAATAACAACAGAAAATCTTTGATACATTGGTAAGGGTAAAATATGTAAAATAGTGTTAAAACATTATGATAGGCCTAAAAATATACCCATAACATATATTTAATTTTTTCTATAAAATATTATCAACCATAATAATGAATGGTTCTAAAATTTGAAATATCCTATCAATTTACTATGATAATTACCTTCATATGATTTTATGTAAAAAATTAAAAACTTTACCCAAATCATTATTTTAAAATATCAAATATTTTTTAATGGGATAAATATTATATTTTTTGTTATGAAATGGTAATTTGAAATAATAATATATATATTAATCATCGTAATTTATTTTTAAACTTCACTGATGTAATATTAGAATTAAATGCTTATGAAATGCTGACAAAATTATCATTCACATAAATTAAAAATAAAGTAAAGAGTATTAAAAATTTTAAAAGTAAAAAATTATTGATTAATTATTATTTTCCATGAAACTTTCATACAAATATAATAGATTATATTTGTATTAAAATTTTATATGTTAATTACATTACTATACTATTCCTATTAAAGGGAAACTATGTGACTAGTCTCGAAAATGACTATAATTATATCTTATGTTAAATAATATATTATTAAATTAAATAAAATTCTTAATATTATTATATTTGAACAAGGGGATGGGATACGGTCGATCATATTAACCATTTTTATAGTTTTTAGTCACATTCCCTTTTAATTTGTCATTTATAACTCTTATAGAGTTAAAACATTGATATCATAATGATCCTAAAAATTGTCAATAGAGTATTTAATATAAGTGATAATTGTTAAATAATAACCTAATCTTTTATAACTTTTATTATATGATATTGTTTTAGTTTATCTTCATTGGAGATTCAAAATATATCAATTTAGTGAAACATGAACTTGAAAATTTATTTATTTTATTTACAATTTCTGGTTATTTCAATGGTGTCCCACCATACTCTTAATAAAGGGAACCACCTATCCTCCCTTAATCATATACATAGACCACTATATTTGAAACAATTATATTCCAAATATATCCCAGTTTTGTAGAGGTCTTGGTCTCCTCAAAATATAAAACCAATAAATCGTAAGTTTTAATATAAAAAGGTTATCCCATGGGATGTAGTTAGTCCAAATTGATATATTGGATGTTTATTTCATTATATAATTTATTCAAATATTATTTATCTATACAATAATAATAATATCAACATATTCCATATACTTAAATCTTAATATGATTATTGTACAGCGATGTTTCATCTTCATTTCCATCCAATGGGGAATGAAAATCACAATCATGCACACATTTGGACAACCTCCTCCAAGAACAGATGTGTTTCATTTTCCATAAATTCCCATCCTTTTTTTATTATGATGTATTTCATGTATAAATATAATATTCATGATTTCATTATAATTTTTATTTATAATAATTTCTATGTGTTTTTAACATTCTATTTGTTTTGGAAAATTATAATGTTGTTCATTCTTATGTGTGGGTTACTGCCTCCAAAAAGTAATGTAATTGAATTTTCATATAAGAAATTATTGGGTGGTTCTAAAATTTAATTTAATTTAAAAAATTATAATCAATTTAAAATTAATTTCCTCAAAAAAATGGAATCATGAACTCTTTGACCATGGTTAAGACACCAAAGCTGTTTTGTGATTATGAACCAAATGTTGTGAAAATGTTCAATATACATTTATCTGATTGAACAACGACATGAGGAATTATAACAAATAAAAAATATATCAGAATAAGCTAATTAACCTAAAAATGGTTCTAAATTTTTTATAAAATAAAATATATTAATTATATATTACTTAATGTGTATATTTGGTGAGTTAGACTCGATGTAATTGATTAGTCACTAAAACATTATTTTAAAAGTCTATAAGTTTTTCTATATTGTTCCTCCATATCCATATTCCTTAAAATATTTTCATGTATATTATTAATATAATTTAATATACTTTTAAATTATTTTGACATCATGTTTTAATTTCTTTCTATATGTTTTAAAAAAATATTATCAATCATTTTTGAAAATGGATATTTTTTTTCATGTTTACAAATATCCGAATAGAGTACTTTTTTTAACATATACGAAATGAGCTGAATATATTACCTTCATGAATATTATTATTTCATATTATTACCATAATATTTTTTATTATATTTCTAATGAATATCCTATTTTTTATTCTTTAGGGAATTTGGTTTTAAATAGTTTTCAAAGAAAAATTAATTTTATCTTTTTTATATGTAAAGCATGAAAGTGAATCTTTTTATGGGTTAAATTGTAAAATATATTATATTTTATGGTTGAAATAAGATATTATATGTTTTTATTCAATTTAGGTATATTTTATATTGTTTAATATTATAGGAGGCCCCGATATATCCAATTAAGGATTTTGGAAATGATTATGTTCTCTATGGAATTATGTTTGAATTAGTTGTGTATGTTATTAATTTTTAAGAGTGCTTATAATAGTAGTTATAAGATTTATATAATGATGATGTCCCATCGTACCAATATTATTATTCAATTTATAAAAATTATTTTTTATTGGTGGATTTTTATTTCAAAAGGTAAGGCAATGAGATTATATTAAAAGGATTGTTAATTTCCTTTTAAAGTGGAAAAGAATATTTTTCATGAAAACTATTTCATGAGTACCCATGTTTAAAAAGGAAACTTTAAAAATTATTTTATGAAATTTAATATTTGATATCAAATATTTTATTAAAATATTTGGGCATTTGTCTAATTTCATCAGAAATATAATTAGTATTTGAGCATAATTTTTATTATATAAAAACAGAAAATATTTATTATAGAATTATGTGATTTTTAAAATGGATTAAAAATTTATTTCCTTTTGTATCCCATAATAATATTTTTGACATAACAATATGTTTTAAAATCTATTCAATGAGTCATTTTAATGATTACTAACTATATTATGTTTTAAAACTCTTTGATGAAGATTCATCTTTAAAAAATTGAACATGATTTTTAATGGAACATGAGTTTTAATTTAAGTATTCTGTGCTGTGGAATTGATGGATTTTGATTCGTTGTGTCCATTTTTTATTATGAATGATTGATATGTAATTTTTTTATCCCAATTCACATAATTTTTAAACAAAAAATATCCTTGAAATATAAGAAACTGAAAACATTATTATAAACAATGTAAGCATAGATTGATTAAGGGAATAGTTCTTATATTTGGTATCATTGGAATGTTTTAGATGAAAATATTTTTTAGGTTGTTACTATGAAACAAAATTTGATGGATTTTAATCTATGTATTATATTATCCAATGAAAACATTAAGGGTTTTCATGTTTGTTCAACTAATTTGTTCCTATCTCAAAATGTACTTTCATATAAGAAATATGGTGAATTATGATAAAATCTTTTATGTGGATAAGTTCTATCCTAATTAGTGGATCATTTCATGAAACCACATACTCAAGAAATAAGTGGAACATAAGATCCTATGATTGTCAAATTATAGATCAATGATATAAAAAATATATATTATGTTGTTGGTTTCACTCAAGATCAAATTTTAATTTCTTCTATTTATCATTTTTATGGTGATCCCAAAAAAATTTGGGTTTTTATTATGGATACAAAGTATAAATATGTTATTGATTCTATAGAGTAGAAAATATTTATTGTTATTTTCCTTGAGAATTATTTTTTCTAAAGTTGTTCAAATTTAGGGATGTAAATTTTTTGAACTGAATCAAAATAAGTGGGACTCTATTGACTCATATGAAGATTATTTTACTAGATATTCTATATGTGAAATAAATTTAATTTAGGAAGAAGATAGTAAAAATTAAAGGATTTAATTATGATTGAAATGACATTAATAAATATTATTTGTACCTCAATAATTTATTAGATATGAGAATTTTGTATGTTGTTTCAAAAGGAAAATATGGAGTTTTTTGAAATTTAAAACAACCAAAAAATGAATTGGTCCATATGGAATGTAAAGGGAATGTATATTTTGAGGATATATCAAGAATAAATGACCAGTTTTTCTAATTTTGATAGTTTTTGTAAGAAGCATCATTGGGTCTGTCTTATAATATATGGAAAATTTCATCGATGTATTTTTCAAGGAAATTTGGAAAATGATTACACAAAAAAGAATCATTGTAATAGTAAAAAAATTATGATAACCCAGAAGTGAGATGTTTTAAATGCAATTAGATTGGTCATTGTGTGGATTCATAACCTTTAAGAATCATGAAAGATGGGAACTATTAAGGCCATAATTCTATGGGTGTTGAAATGTCATTTGAAACAACCTATGAAACGTTTAGACCATAAAATCTTGTGGTGGAAGGTACATTATTAATTTTGTAATACTATTCCCCAGTCATATTTTATTCAGGGCCTATATATTATTTTATTTATGAAAAATTTACTGGTAAAATCGAAAAATTATATCATGAAATAAATAAAATAATTTTAGTCAAATATAAATGGAAAATATTATTGGAAAATATTTAATGGAATATTCTAATGATTATATGATGAATAATTTTGTCTACAAATATTCTTGTACTGCTGATAGTTGAGTTTGATGTCATTCAAGTAATATACTAGAAATTATTTTATAATGGTGAGATAGATTGTATAGATAAAGAAGTCAAATTTACATATCAGAGTGACAATAGATTTTTATCTGAAATGAGTTTATACCAATGATAACATATTTTTATGTTTAGAAACTGATTAAAGATGGATATGAATTTCATCTTCATCAAGATGTTAATAAAACATATATTGTTCATATTAGGTATTTTAATGTATAAAATTAATATGTGGATGTTCTAACTGTTGATTTTCATGCTATTATTCATAATTATAAGGTTGAATTTTAGTATTTAATGTGTTTTTGTACTAATAAAATATAAAAACTCCCTTTCTAGAAGATCTCAGTTACATTTATTATAATTGAAATGGTAGTTATATGAGTTTTTTAAAATGGGCTTTATTCTTCCTAGCACATCACCTTAGGGTGAAAAGATATTTTAGTTTTTTAAAATAAGAACTTATTCAAAGAAGATTATCATTTATTATAGAGATCCCAATAAAATTATTATCATGAAAAGGTATATATTTCATCATATAAATGACTTGTTTAGTCATCCTTAAGAAGTGTAGTATTTTTCATAGATTTTTCTTAGGTCTAGATGTAATCATCTGAATGTGAAGGAGTAAGATGCTAGAAAGTTGTTTTTTTACTTGTTAGGGGAATTATGAATTTCTAGTTATTCCCTCTGGGTTGACCAATGAAACTAATATATTCATGGATCTTATGAATATACTTATTTGGTAGTATTTAGATAAATTTGTATTTAATTTTATTAATAATATTCGTATATATTAAAAATTTTATTAAGAGAATGAATGAGATGTAAATTTTTTTATGGGATTCAACATATATTTTTTGGAATATTTAGAAAATGGTTACAATGGATTTTTTCATCGTACATATTGTCTCTAAATATAGAAAAACTATTGATATTTCAATAATTATGGTGTTTAATGTGTGTATAATACATACATATATCAATAATATTCAAATATTTCGTTAATTACCCTGTTACTAAAGAATTATTTTTGAAACAAATTGAGTTATATTTCTCACTAACTATGTTAACACAAAAATAGAACACATCATATGAGAAAACAATTTGGTGTGTGACTCTAGGAACAGAAAAAGAATATTTTTTAATAATCCCGTGTTAGCTATTCAACCTCAAAATATTTTTTTATCTATTGGGATGAATATATGAAGAGAAATTGTTGGGTATATATTCAAGAGGATTGAGTTATTACAAATGTATCACACCTATTGGAAATCCATGATTTTAATTACCTAACACATGATTTTAAACTAGTTATAATATTTTTTGATTAAACAATGTGGGGTCATCTTTTAGTTGTTATAAAAAATGAAATATATAGTAACCTTAAAATTTTAATGTATTTATTCACTAAAAATTAGTTGAAGTTGTGGAAATGAAGATGTTTGGAACTGATAAATGATTTTTATTTCACAATTGAATTTTCTCCAGGTGATGTGAGCATGGTAACTATTTATTAGAGAAAAAATTATAATATATAATTAGATAATCTACATTTCTAATGGGATCCATTGGTAAATTATTTTATTAATTCATTAATATAAATTGTTCAACTAGGAACTCTGATTCTTTTAATCCATGATATAGTGTCATCATCCTTGTCAACTAGAGTTATGCATGATCAGAAGAAAGATCAAGTTTTGAAAAAAATGGTGTAGTTTATAGAGGGGTGTAACATTCTTGAATTTATTAATTGAAAAAGAGTTTTCAAATTATTTATATAGTGGTTCCATGTTCCATGTGGTCCCCAACTAAAGAAATAATTTTGAAGTGAAGTTCACATCACTCTATTTTTGTTTATTTTGGTAGTACTGAGATGTATAAATACATTTTCAAATATTATTTTGGGAAGGAATGAAGATGGATATCATAGATTTTACAATGAATCAAATAAATTTTCAATATTTTAAACATTACACAAAACTTCTAATGGGGATAATATATCATTTTATAGTTCCAAAATGGAAAATAGTGAATATATCCATGGTTTTTGTGGTCCAATTACTAATGAAATCATGAGGTAATAAATTCATTTAGGTTATTAATGACCATTTAACTGTATCTACATTTTTTTTACATTACAGATAGTACAACCTTTTATCAACTATCTAGAATGTATATTTTAGAAATAATAATATTACATAGATTCCCTCACTCTATTTTATCTGAACATGATCATAGATTAAAATCAAATTATTGGAAAGACTTAAAAATCCATTGGTCACTGAATTGATTATCAATATATATTTTCTCCATCAATCTAATAGATATTCAAATAAAATGATTCACAAATTATAGGAAATGACATGGGATTGTTTATTATATTCCTAGGGAATTTAATATCAACATATTTATTTAGTTTAATTTTCTAATAATAATAGTTTTCATTCTATTATATATTCTGATGATTTTGAGAAATTTTATGAAGTGAAGTGTATGACTCCTGCATGTTGGAATGATTTTGGTAAAAGAAAGTTGGTAGGACCTGAATTGTTTGAAGAAATTGTTATGAACGAAATAAATATTTAGTTGAAGATGACAGAATTTTATTACAAGATACATAGATATACATATAATAGAAGTATAAAACTTTTGATTGAGGTTGGAGATCAATTATTTTGTAAAATATGTTCTTGGAAATTCATTATTCATTTAAAAATGAAATGAAAGTAAATCACATTTATTATTCCATCATATTAAATTCTTTAAATGCTCAGATTTGTTTCTTTTCTAATAGATTTTATTTGATTTTTCCATTGGTGTGTGATATGTTTCATATTTTTTAGGTAGAAAATTTTTTACCCGAAATATATCATGTTTTGAGCCATCAATTAGCATTGTTTGAAGATAATTTTTCATATGAGGTAAATCCAATTAAAATTATAGATGATAAAGATCTGGTATTATGGGAGAAGGTGACTTACCTAGGTAATGTTTTTTTGAGAATCATATTATTGATTATGTAACATGGGGAATTGAAGTGTATATAGGGGAAAAATATATCATCCTATTTAAATAATGAATAAAATTATGAGGACCCAATTTCTTAAATTGGGGTTGAATGTGAAAACCAAAGTAATGTAAATAATATATTATCTTCTTGTCTTACAAGTATTCATGATTAGATTTTATGGAGCCATATTCACTACAATTGTTTTGTAATTGCACATAACAAATAAGTAGTTTTATTTTAACTAATCTGTTTTCTAGGTATTTTATATTTTTATTTAGATGTTAAATTTCTAAATTTTATAAAGTATATTGGATAAGGTGGAATTTATATTTTATATCAGTATTTCAAACATATATTAGGGTGATTTTTTGTGTTTTTTAAAAAATTATTGGGTTTTAAGTGAATTATTAAAAATATGCTTTTTTCTAAAACTATAATTATATTTAATTAAATGAAATAATTTAAAAGTACCATTATATATAGTATTTAACCTTAAAGTAACATAAGTCTCATTTAATTATCTATAATATAATTAATTACTTCTGAAACTATATTATAAATGATTTGGATATAGATTGATCTTTAGACTATAAAATACATTTTTTGTAAAAAGTAATTTTAAATGGGTTTTTTTCATAATTATCTCAAATTAATTTTTTATATTTCTAAAGATTTAATCTTAAAAAATGGATTAAATTTTTGGAATAAATATGTTTAAATTTGGTAAATACTTTACTTTTTATTCATTATAAATAGTAACCCTAGAAGATATTATCCATATTGGTAAAGGAAAAATAATTTAACCTTGGGTAAAACAATGAGATAATAGCTAAAAGTATCACTAAAAATTGTATTTAATTTTTTAACAAGTAATTTAAACATAAATATCTATTGATTAGATTGAAATTTGAAACATGAATGAATATTTTTCTAATGGTATTTTATTTTAAATTTAATGTGATGTGATAATTTTTATATCTGGTGTCCTGGCACAAACTAATTATACCTTGATTACATGTATATTCGGAGTATTGAATATTAATTAAACATCTTATTTCATATTGTTCATTTTTTAATTAATTTAATATAATAATTTCCTTGTGTATTTATTGCTTTGATAATGTCATAGTGGTTCCCCACTATGATGAGAACTTTGAAGTGCTATTATAATATTCAAGATGTAGTTCTTCAGATGGATAATTTACAATTTTGGTACACAATGTATTTCTAATTTCAGGTGTGAGTGCTCATTAAAGAATAAGTCTTCTTCTCATTAATTTCATTCCTAGTAATCTCGAAGCCGATAGAATATGAGTACAGAACAACCCATATAAATTTATCAGTTTTTTATTTCATCTGATATTTCTATATACGAGCTTGTGTAATGATCCATACAATTTTATATTATCAAAAATGTATGTCATGTATTTCACAAATAGATTTACTAACCAAAACCATCATTCCATATGTTGGTGGGATATAGGGTATATTGGATGCATCATGATTGGATTTTATTAATAGATAAATTAAGGATGGATTTTCCCATCAATATTTATAGAATTTTATATATTGAAACATTTATTTTAACTGGACTTTCATATTAAATTCCATGGACATGGTGTTATGATGGGTTTATATTATATATTCAAGGAAAGACGTATCAATTAAATATGTTGATGACACAATCATAAAACTTTTTTAAGAGATGTTGTGATAATATGATTATATTATACAATGACTGTTCATATGTGGTTATTAACATAGTGATATTATGTTCATTCTATTTGGTGTCTTGACATGTTTCTAGAAATTAATTTTTAAATTTAAGAAATAAAACCTAATGGCAATGAGAAAGAATACTAGAGTGTCACACAGTATGTATTTCTATTGATCTTGATTAAATTATAGTTCAGTTTAATTAATAAAATGAATATTATTTTCAAGTCTCAAGAATAATTTTATTCTTGTTATATTGATCTAGTAATTTAAATAAATATTTTTTCACCATCATGTAAATAAAAATGGATATATTTCCTTTACTAGATATTTTTTAAATATTTATTTATCAGTATGTGAATGAAATATTTATGGATGAATGAATTTTTTATTTGGGTTTTCAATAAATCCATGAAGAGTTCATATGAACCAAGACCGTGTCCGGTGACAAATATTTTTTAACAAGACAATTAAATTGTTTTTATTAGGAATGTTGGCGCACACTAGAAAATAATATTATTATTATTATAAAATGACATGGGGTTTATTAATTGTTATAAATGTTACTGTTTGGTCAACATGCAATTAAATAATATATTAATCTAAATTTTAACACTAAAAAAGACTATGTCATTATTGTAGTGCATAAAAAATTAATATTATATATATTTTGCGGACATAGAATCCACACTCCACTCTTCTTTTCTAGTCCCTGTTATAAACAAGAAGCACAATATAAATTTCTTCCACAATGAAGAACGAGCAATCAAGAATGAACAACATAAGACGTTTTCTCACCGCACTAGCAACAAGATATCGATAGTGTTTCTTAAAGATCATAGGAGCGCATGTGGATCACCACTATAATAATTCCAACCTCGGATCCTCATAACGCAATGAGGGTAATCCTAAATGTTATTTTTGGATGATCAACATTTACCAGCCATGAATGTTCATAAGACCATATATTTAATTTCTAAAATATTAAATAAATTAATTATAAATTTGAAATGGAATCTCCACACTCGAGGTATTGTGCAATAATTATTAAAATAAAATTTAATATATCAATCACCACTATATACATTCATACTGTCTAGAACGAACATGTGGCATCATATTAGTCACATTTATATTTATAATTATTTATTTGATAGTTGATTTATGAAATATTAATGCTAGTTATTCTTTGGACATTATTTATTATTTAATATTATTTGAGTTAACATGTTATCTACATATTAACCATGTTTTTTTGGTTTTGGTTTTTCAAAATTTTTTAAGAACAAATGTAGAACGACCACAGCTTATATTTGAAAGTTCCTCATCTTTGGCTAGTAAAACTAGGTTATATGATCTGTATATGGATCACACGTTCTGTAACCATGAGAAATTTATCTGGACAAATCACCAAGTTAAATACTCCTAGTGCATTTATTGCAAGACACATGCTAAAAAGGACATCTAGGAACCCGACAAGTGCATACATGTTATGTTGATACATGTCCTGTAGTCTGACCGAGTTAACATGTCAAAGACCCAGACATATGAATTTGAAACATAATAATTGGTGAAAATAAGGTGTAGATAAAATATACAGATCGTTTAGTATCACCTTAACTAACAAATTTTAAAATTAAATTAAATTAATAATTTCAGGAATAAAACCATATTTCAATGATTGGTAAACCAATGTGTGTTTTTCAAAATTTAATAAATGGTTTAATGAATATTAAATGTTAAATTAAATAATTGTAATTAAATTTTCATTATTGGTTCTAAAATCTATTTTAATTGAAGTAAATAAATAATGGGTGTATCATTTTTTATTTGTACGATCATTAAAATGAACGGGAATTAATGAATGAATGAATGAATTAATTAATGTAAGCAATTGCATGTTAAAAAATAAATAAGGAATTAGAAAATGAATAGTAGTCATTTAATTTTTCTAATTTTGGAAAAATGGAAGCATATGGTTGTGGGAGATATATTAAAATTTCATTTAATAATCATTTCCCAAAACCTGATAATAGATATTTCATGTAATATTTATAATAAATTTATATAACATTTCACGAAATAAATACCTCAGATTTGTAACTTTATCTATTATGGAATATTGATCATTCAAAAAGACTTATTCGAAATACCTTCATTATCATAAGAGAATACAAGGATAGAATCTATCTAATGGTGATCCACACATGCTCCCATTATATACAAGAAACATCACTTGATCATTGTTGTGTTTGGAAACATGAAAAATTACAAATAATATTTAATAATCTTATTAATGAGTATTTTCCACCAAACATTGTCTTAGTCAAATCAAATTTTTATTTAATTTATTGAACACTAGAATAAAAAATTTATTTAGAAATAAATATTTCATTCATATACCCATGAATAAAAAATTATAGATTATCTATTAAAATAAATAAATATATTTTTATTTATATGATGGGGATTAATTTATTTTGCTTATATAATCAATAGAAAATAGATAAAATTATTCCTCAGACATGAGAATAATATTTATTACAATTCTTATGTTGAAATTTAATTTAATAGTGATTAATAGATAAACTATATGTCTGATAGTATGGGATTCATTATCATTTACATTAAATAGGCTTGCTGAACGTCCAAGATTATTATCTAATAACGAGTCAAGGAATTTATGAGAAATAACTTAATGTTTCAATATTGAAAACCACATAAAAATTCCCACTATGTAATATAATCCATTTTTCCCAATATATAACTGGGAAGGATTCACGACAGTCTCATCATCCAAATTAAAAGAGACATCTTTCTTTTACTATCTCGAAAAAATTGATGTTACACAATGTCCAAGGAATTTAATGCGACAGTTCAATTCCAATCAAAGGGATAAGATATCATCTTTTTGGAATATTTAAGTAATAAACCATTCCTTAACTAGTCCATTAATTTCATGTCAATGATGACAAACCAAACAAACCCAACATTTCACCCACATATGGCCTGATGGTTTTGTCAGTAAATATAAGTATGTGATTATTGAAACATATTAATGTTATTCTTAATGTATATTGACCATTACATATGCTCATAGATTGAAATATATGATGACACCAAAACATGTGGAATTATTACTGGAATGTTTTTCTCAAAATCTAATGTCTTAATCATTTAAATATGTGACATTCATGGAACAATACTCACATGATTACTGTAACTCACACTTGATGTTCTAAATACTATGTGTCCCATAAAAGTATGTTATCGAACCAAAGAACTATATTTATAATATTGTCAAATCCCTTCAAGGTTAATATTATATCGGGGAACTTCTATGACTTTATCTATGATACAAATACTCTATGTCATTTTTACATTATATCCATACAGAAAAAATGAACAATATGTAATATTATGTTAATTTATTATTCAATAAATTTCATATACAAATAATTAACATACAATTAGTTTTTTATAGGACACAAAATCTAACAAACTCCCACATTTAATAGAGACAACTACCTGGGACACTCAATATAGTATTCCTCAAATGAAAATATGGTTCCTTTTAAGTCAAGGATTCTTTCAAGGGGTAATACACATTGTATTCTATGAAAAAATTGATAAAATAATCCTTAAACCTCTATGAAATGTAATTCAATGGATGATACTTCTGTAGGAATATATTCTTCTATTGATGTGACCAAGGAACTTTTACAAGAGTCACTTTTATAGTATTATCACCATATATTATAATGGGATATTTACTAATTGGTATAACATAATGATATTGAATTAAGATTCACATCCATAAAGATTCCTTATTTACCAAATAATCTGAAATATACTCGGACTCTTATATTGAATCAATGACCATAAGTTCTTTTGGAGATCTTCAAGCACACAACACCTCTATTCCAAGTGAAATATCTATCCCATTCATGTATCTTGTATTTTTATTATTTTTTAAACTAGAATCTACATATACTTTAATGACTAGATTCTTATCTCCTCCATAGACCACACACATATCCTTAGTACACCTGAGATACTTAATGATATTCTTGACTTAAATATAATGGAGGTCACATGGATCAACTAGTAATATGATTTCCACACTCAATGTATAGGGTAAATCTATCATATTAGAAAGAATAAAAAAAATTTACTGACCCGGTAGCTGAATGGAATCAAATCCCTGGAATTTTATTTATTTCCTCATCTTTTTGAGGAGACATTATCCTAGAAAGATGAATTCTATGTGACACTAGAAAAAACATCATATTGGATTTCTACATGGAAAATTTCTTCTATATCATGTCAATGTATGTAATTGGACATAGTATTAGGAGACTCATAAATCTATCATGATGGATATTTATCCAATGTATAAGGACCCGACCTTAAACCTTATCTAATATTGAATTAAATGAATAATTCACTTTGAGGATCTTTTCAGGTTTAGAGTCTAAGAAAATTATAACATAACTATTACATCTCAAAAGATTACAATGTAGACACATTTACACAGTTTCCATTTTTTTACATAAAATAAAGACTCTTAAAAAAAGAGACATGTATAGTTCCATGTTTTAGATAACATGAATTTTCCTTGATCCCATCCTTGACCCTATTCCAAATTATGTCCTGTGAAGAAAACATTTCAAAAAAAACTTGGGATGATCATAAAAAGCTTAGTAAGGGATACAAAAAGAAGAAAAACTGTTTGTTTTTCAAAACAACAAGTAAACCATGAATACTTTAACATAAGTAATAATTTTCACCTTTATGAAGTAGTAAGTACTCTTTACTGAATAAAATTTCATTACTTACCATTTTATAACCAAATGATTACCAAAAAACCAGTAAAAAGAACACATAACATATAAAGGTAATGTGGGAAATAAAAATACTTAAATGAAATAACGATATGGTTGACTTCCACACATATCACTAAATGGAATAGCCATACGGACGACATCCATACACAATTCATTGGAGGTTATAATGTAACCACCAGTCCTGGTATTCATGGAACCACCCGTCATATGGTTTATCATGTAACCACCCGTCAAATTTCTAAGTACCATTATAAAACATAAAATATTAAAAATATCAACATTTAAATAATAACATTTCATTTTCAATCACAAGAAGTAATTTTTAGATATTGAAATAATCAATCCATTTTCATAAACCATTTAAAAAGATATTTTTGAATAAAAGTGTTCCATACCACTTTGAAGCTTTTAAATGAATTATCATTTTAAAAGAATAATGTCAATAAAAATAAATCTTAAAACCCATTTTGAATTAATGGACATTAAGGAGAAATATTTAGAAGAATATATCTTTAAAACATTTAATAGGATATTTTAGTTAAAGAGTTTTTCTAACAAAAAGAGAGACGCTGGAATACAAATAATTGAGGAATAACATTTAATCATAACATTATAATATCATGAGAACAATGGGATTCATGATATTATATGTCAAATTATAGTATATACACCACATAAGAGCAAGTTGGTGTATAACAACAATGAAGTCTCAGTGGAAATGTAAATTGAGATGAAATACCTTATAAAGATGGTATCCTTAAATTAAGGATAAATCAATCACATAATTATATGTGAAAAATATAAATACACACAATATTAGTGGATATTATGTGAAAAAAAATCATAGGTCATTCACACATATTCATAGGACGAAATATTCAAGAAGTACATGTTTGACCCAAATAATTGAAATTGGGTTAAGAAGTTCCCTTGAGAAAATTTGAAATCCTAATGTTGTCACATTAAAATTCAGAAAATTTTTTGATGAGATAAATAGGGTATCTCATCACTTGGACATAAAATTTACATCAATAATTATTTAGAAGAACATATCCCAACATAATAAGATTTAAATTAAAAGACAGAACTAAAAAGAAGTGTTTTAAAAAGTGGAGGGTGAAATATTCCCTTCCCGATTTTGTAACTTAAAAAACATATGCCACATGAAATAAGGACCATAAAATGTAAATGTAAATACTGATAAATTAAATTTTATTACACAAAGAGTAGAATCATGGGTAGTATATACACCACACAAAAGGAAATAGAGGAAAATATAGCATGAATCTCATGAGAAAAAAAGTGAGATGAAACCCTTTACCTCGTTGTAATCAACTGAGTCATTTTATCAAAAGTTAATAACCATAAAATGAATCACATAATACCATGAATATCATGATAATCATGATAATTTATATAATATGGTAGTACATAATACACCTAATGCAATAAATAAGTGGCAAACAATGGAAATCTCACGGAATTAAAAGTAAGAAAAGAATTATCCTTACCTCGTGTCTGATTGGACTCGATCATTCTTTAATCTCCTGAATAATAGACTAAAGTTAATTTATACATTCTCAAGAACCTTTTTAAATTTTATTATTCCTTTTTATGTCACTTATTACCATGTTATAAACATTATGTAATCATTTACGTTAGTAATGTTCATTTTGTCGATATTTGGTACTTGAGTAAAAAATGGACTTGTTACTATTACATGTTGTTCATGTGGTCAAAGGTTCATTATATCCAGAATGATATTAATGATTTGGATATCATATATATCATATATATTTATCATATACATGTATTTATAATATTATATAACTTTTAGATGAAATAAATGAAATGCATAGTTCATGGAGACTGTAAGCCGTACGTAAGCATGAATGCAACATCCATTTCTATTTCATATTTAATGGAATTAAAACATAATGATACATAGTAGTATTATAATTACAGTATTTTATCATATTTAATATCATTAAATATATCCTTTATACGTACCACATATGGTATGAACGATTCATATCACTTTGAGGGGGCGGTAGTCCGCACTTCCTCTAATGAGATTATCGCGTTTACCCATAATGGAAACCATAAATGCATGCTATAAATGGAAATTACAGAATCATAAAAAAAACATAATCATAATATATATCATATATAAATACAGTTCCATCATAATAGCCACCATGAGAGGTGGTAAAAGATAATTGAACATTCATTGTTTCATGAGGCGTTAGTTTTCCATCCATAGAGACATTATGTTCTTCAACCATTAGATGGAGGTGTGTGTAAGTGTAGCTCAAATACTCATAATAAAAAATCCTAGTATATTGAGTATACTGATGTTGTCACTAAATAAAGGAACAAAAAGCGTTTAGGGGTTGGAGAAGTAAAATAAAAGAAAACAATTTAAAAGAAACTGTTACCTTTAATTTGGGTAAATCCATTTGGTTTGAACCAAAGAACTTCTTGAAGAGCCTTCTGCCTAAGGTAAGGCTTATAAGAGGAGTAGAGGGATGCATGGAGTTTAATTGGGAAGAGTTAGGATGAGCCAAATGGCTTGAGAGGTGTGAGGAATTGGTTTTAAGTGGTCTCCTTTTATAAGGGAGAGGAGGGGCTCTTTAGGAAGCTGTGATAATATTATTTTATTATATAATTATATTCGGCTTAAAAAGAAAAAAATATCATTAGAGTCGAAGATAAGACAACTCATGGTCAAAATAAAATCATCTAATAGAAATTGGATAGGTTTTTTTTAATATTTTAATGGTTATAATATTATTTATTTAAATGATTTATTAATGATGTCAACACTGTATCATTAATGTTTCATACATAATTTGAATTATTTGATGGATAAAAATTATAACAAAAACAACATGATATAGGGAATCGTTTTATCTTTCCAATAAATATTTATAGTCGAAATGTTAATGTATATTACCCCTTATAAAAATTAATTTACTAAAAGATATTTGCTTTTGTCATTTTTTCCTTTACTTTATGTTAATTAATCTAAATTGACATTATCACTCTCAGGTGGCTCAATGGGGTCCCAAAATCGACCCAAATATTTCCATGGTCGTTAATGACTCAAACAATATGGTTTGGACAAGTGTTAGGTAATTTGGAATTATTATAATATTCTTTTTACCTTGAATTAACCTATTTACCTTTAACCGTGGTAAATAAAAGTCAAAATTTACTATTCACCAAAAAATATTTTCATCGTATTAAACCAATTTTTGCTTCTTTATAATAACCATGTATGTCTAATTTTCAAAATTCAATTCACAGAATTGGTAAATTTTCATTTAAATGAAAAAGAACGTTTTTTAACAACCACTAAGTGGTTTCACTATTTATCAAAAATTGAAGTTTTTCAGAAAAATCAAAAATTCAGCCTAAGATTTATTTGATATTTCGAATTCAAAAATGATTTCTAATTTAAATAATTCATAAACTGAGAAGTTTCATTAATTAATTTTAAAATTAATTCCCGTTATCAAAACAAATAGCATGTTTTTAAGAAACAATATTTATCAAAAGATTGATACTTGTTTATGTCCAATTTCAAAGTGAAATTACATCCAAAGAACAAAATTGGATTAAATGGTAAAAATATATTCTAATTACACTTTAAAACAAATTATAAAGATAATATAACCATATAAATAAATTATATTAAAACGTAGTTTTGAATTAAAATACAATATTTTAACTATTCATTAAAAAAGGAACTTTATCAAAAAACTTCCAAAAAATTATATGAAGTAAATTTTGATGTCCTCATTCTATAGAAAGACATTATTTTTTCAAATAGAATGTATTTAAGTGACCAAAATTATATTTAATGAGGGTTCTCTATTAAAAGGTGGTAAATCGACCTTTTAATGTTAATAATGCTTAAAATTAGATTCATTCACATTGTAAGCCTTTAACTTTTATTGGATAAATGAAAATACATTTAAAAAACATGTATAATCATAATTAAGATATTTTTGTTCATTCTTGCCAATACAATGGCTAGGAGTTAACTACTATTTAAAATAATAATATTATATTATTTGTGTGCAACGTAAGATTTCAAAAAAACCTATTGTTGTGAATCAGGTACGCTATCAAACATAGGAACACCTTTAAAGTAAAATTAGTATTTATTTTAAAAATATAAATATAAATGAAAATTTCATATTCTTCATTTATCTGGGATGTTACATCCTTCCCCCCTTTTGGGAATTGCGTCCGCGCAATTTTAAAACTGGGCTTGGAAACTTCACTAAAAGTCCCACATCAGAAAATAGTCAGTAAATCTATCACTTTTAAAGAAAGAAAGAAAAGTACAATGGTCACCCAAGATAACCCGTAATAGGATTCCATGTAAGAAAGAATTGATATTAAAGAGAGAAAAAATGGTCAAGTTCTGATGGATAGTGACAGAATACATGATTAGGAGAATGTTAACCACCAGAAAATCACATACTTATGATGTGTTAAACGGTCTTTGATTACCCAGTTATAAACGTAAAACAACATTGTTTTTGTTTTACATTACTTTTCATAATTTGGAGGAATTAATTTACTACATAGAATAAGAACATATAGAAATATACTTACCTTCAAGTAGAGTTTCATCCTTTAATAAGTTTCTACCAAAAACATATCTTTTCTCCAAACAAAGAGCATTCAAAAAGAATTGATCACATCAAAAGCACAAGAATCATCTTCCTGGGAATCACATTATCCACAAAAGAAGAACTATACATTTCCCTTGTCTTTTGAAATCAACTAAAACCAAAATTTTTATTGTGAGATCAGTTAATACCGAAAAAGTATAATCTTTTACAAAAAGAAAAACTAATCTTAATCTCTAAAATTTTTCAAAAAAAACCCAATGTTCAAAAAAGACCATTAAAAAAACAACTTTCCATAAAATTCTTCAAAAGTTATCCAAAATAAGATTGAAACCCAAATCTCATAAGGGTTTAATTACATAGTCTTACAAGATAACATTTATCTCCAAATAACATCATTTACTCCGAAAGTCTTATATTGAAAAGTAATTAACCAAATCACATGTTCTCCATGATAGGTTAATCATTTTCATAAAAAAACAAATCATCATATGTACACAATAAAAACATAGATTCTTCCAAAATAAAATTTCAACCATTATACCACAATTTAAATCCATAGTATTCTATCATCCTTAGGCATATAATGTTTCCTCAAAAAAGAGAGAACGTCTTCCACAACAACCTTTATCACTTAATCACTAAATCATTTTTCTATACTAATTATATCCATTTGATAAAACATAAATTCCAAAATTAAAATTATTATTGTTCCATGAAAACATAATAATTCATACTAACTAGGGACTTGAAATAGGCTAGTGGTAGGCGATGCACCCTTCTTTCACTTTGGTTGGGGGTTCGATTCCTGAAGCCCTACCGGATGCGATGGGTTGTCACCCATTTTATGTATTTTCTTTTTTATAAAACTCAAAAATAACCCTAACATGTTTTAAGCTCAATGGTTTCCTTATACCTCAAATATTCATTCAAATTCATTATGATCTCAACATATTAATTCTTAAAGTCATATTTCACCACCATATTATATAATAAAATGATCCCCAAAATAAAGAACATTATACCTTGATCATTGTGTCCATTTGGTTTCATTGTCATCTTGTTCATGTAGGTAGAAGGTCCATGCATCACAAAAATGATTTAGAGATCCTTCAAAATCATTTGATTCCTCCATCCAAATACACCTTGTACAACATGGGTCATATAGGTGTTCACAGAAAAATAGTTTGGGAAAATAATCATGTATGATATATAATTTATAAACTTCTAAATAAAACATGATTTCTATAAAATAATCGGACCGAATTTTAGTTGAAACTTTCAATTAATTTTCCTTTTAAAATACCATAGGTATGTGCTGAGATAATATATTGTAAAAGAAAATAAAAATAGGTTGTGAAAGGTTCTCCTTCTTCAACACCTTTTTTTAAATCATAAGATGCTTCAAAATCTTGGGATAAGGTAAATTTTTTGAAAATGCCTTGATAATATTTACCTTTCTTGAAAATATGAGAATATTGTGAAAATAAGATTTTCCTAAATACAACCCACGATCCATGATGATAATGGGGTATAGTGTTGGTGTTTGATATCTCAAACAACTTCTTACAAGTGATTTGTATGCTAGAAAAAGTTTCACAATCATCCAAACATGACTTTGTAAAAATTATTTCAAACATGTCATCAGGAAGTGATAAGAATGTCGTTTGAGAACCACCTCCTTCCATTTGCAACTGACATTCCTTGATCTGAAAAAGTAATAAAAAAAGTATTTAAATGAAATAAAAGTTAGGGACTAACGATATGTCGAACGAAAACTCAAAATCCCTATAGTTGCCTAAATCGACCTCTAATACCAACTATAAGGACCCTGCCTTAAAAATTACATAATATTGAATTAAATGAATAATTCACATTGAGGATATTTTCAGGTCTAGAGTTTTAGAGAATTACAACATAACTGTTACATCTCAAAAGATTACAATGTAGACAATTCTACACAGTTTCCATTTTTTTACATAAAATAAAAACTCTTAAAAAAAGAGTCATGTATATTTCCATGTTTTAGATAGCATGACTTTTCCCTGATCCCATCCTTGGCCCTATTCCACATTATGTCCTATGAAAAAAACATTTAAAAAAAAACATGGGATGAGCACAAAGAGCTCAGTAAGGGATACACAAAGAAGGAAAACTGTTTTGTTTTCAAAACAACAAGTAAACCATGAATACTTTAACATAAGTAATACTTTTCACCTTTATGAAGTAGTAAATACTCTTCACTGAATAAAATATCTTTACTTACCATTTTATTACCAAATGATTACCCAAAAACCCGTAAAAAGAACACATACCATATAAAGGTAATGTGGTACATAAGCATACTTAAATGGAATAACCATATGTTTGACTTCCACACATATCATTAAATAGAATAGCCATACGGACGACATCCATACACAATTCATTGGAGGTTATAACGTAACCACTCGTCCTGGTATTCACGGAACCACTCGTCATATGGTTTATCACGTAAACACCCGTTAAATGTCCAAGTACCTTTATAACACATAAAATATTAAAAATATAAACATTTCAATAATAAAATTTCATTTTCAATCCCAAGAAGTAATTTGTAGATATTTAAATAATCAATCCATTTTCATAAACCATTTAAAAAGATATTTTTGAATAAATGTGTCCCATACCACTTTGAAGATTTTAAATGAATTATCATTTTAAAACATTAATGTCCATATAAATAAATCGTAAAACCCATTTTGAATTAATGTAAATTAAGGAGAAATATTTAGAAGAATATATCTTTAAAACATTTAATAGGATATTTTAGTTAAAGAGTTTTTCTAACAAAAAGAGAGATGCTTGAATACAAATAATTGAGGAATAACGTTTAATCATAACTTTATAATATCATGAGAATAAAGGGATTCATGATATTATATGTCAAATTACAGTATATACACCACATAAGAGCTAGTTGGTGTATAACAACAATGAAGTCTCAGTGGAAATGTAAATTGAGATGAAATCCCTTATAAAGATGGTATCATTAAATTAAGGATAAATCAATCACATAATTATGTTTGAAAAATAATAATACACCCAAATATTAGGGGATATTAAGTGTAAAACAATCATTGTTCACTCCCACATATTTATAGGACGACATATTCAAGAAGTATAAGTTTAACCCAAAGAATTGAAATTGGGTAAAGAAGTTCCCTTGAAAAAATTTGAAATCCTAACGGCTTCACATTAATATTCAGAAAATGTGTTGATGAGATAAATAGGGTATCTCATCACTTGGACATAAAATTTACATCAATAAGGATTTAGAAGAACATATCCCAACATAATAATATTTAAATTAAAAGACATAAGAAAAAAGAAGTCTTTTAAAAAGAGGAGGGTGAAATGTTCCCTTCCCGATTTGGTAACTTAAAAAACATAAGCCACATGAAAGAAGGACCATAAAATGTAGATGTCAAAACCCATAAACTAAAGTGTATTACAAAAATATTATAATCATGGGTAGTTCATACACCACACAAAAGAAAATAGTTGAAAATATAGCATGAATCTCACGAGAATAAAAGTGATATGAAACCCTTTACCTCATTGTAATCAACTGAGTCATTTGATAAAAAGTTAATAAACATAAAATGAATCATAAGAATACCATTAATATCAAGATAATATTCATAATTTATATCAAACATTAGTACATAATACACCACATGCAATAAATAAGTGGCGAACAATGGAAATTTCATGGAATTAAAAGTGAGATAAGAATTCTTCTTACCTCGTGTCTGACTTGACTCGATCGTTGTTTAATCTCCTGAATAATAAACTAAAGTTAATTTCTACTTTCTTAAGAAACTTTTTCAATTTTATTATTCCTTTTTTATACCTTATTTCCATGTTATAAAAATTATGTAATCATTTAATTTAATAATGTTCGTTTTGTGAAAGGGTCTCCTTCTTCAGCACCTTTTTTAAAATCATAATATGCTTCAAAATCGTGTGATGAGGTAAAATTTTTTAAAATGCGTTGATGATATTTACCTTTATTGAAAATATGATAATATTGTGAAAATATGATTTTTCTAAATATAACCCACGATCCACAATGATAATGATGTATAGTGTAGGTGTTAGATATCTCAAACAACTGCTTGCATGTGATTTATATGCTAGAAAAAGTTTCACTATCATCCGAACATGACTTTGTAATAATTATTGCAAAAATGTCATCAAGAAGAGATATGAATTTTGTTTGAGATCCTCCTCCTTCCATTTGCAACTAACTTTACTTGATCTGAAAACATAATAAAACAAGGATTTAAATGAAATAAAATTTAGGGACTAACGATATGTTTAACTAAAACTCATAATCCCTAGAGTTATCGGAAACGAATTCTATTACCAAATATAAGGACCCAGTCTTAAACCATACATAATATTGAATTAAATGAATAATTCACATTGAGGATGTTTTCAGGTCTAGAGTTTTAGAGAATTACAACATAACCATTACATCTCAAAAGATTACAAAGTAGACACTTCTACTCAGTTTCCATTTTTTTACATAAGATAAAAACTCTTAAAAAAAGAGTCATGTATAGTTCCATGTTTTAGATAGCATGAATTTTCCTTGATCCCATTTTTGACCCTATTCCACATTATGTCCTGGGAAAAAAACATTTCAAAAAAACTTTTGACGAGCATAAAAAGCTCAGTAATGGATACACAATAAATGAAAACTGTTTGTTTGTCAAAAAAAAAAGTAAACCATGAATACGTTAACATAAGTAATACTTTTCACCTTTATGAAGTAGTAAATAATCTTCACTGAATAAAAGATCATTACATACCATTTTGTAACACAAGTATTACCAAAAAACCCATAAGAAGAACACATAACATATAATGGTAACCTGGGACATAAAAATACTTAAATGGAATAACCATACGGTCAAATTCAACACATTTCACTAAATGGAATAGCCATACGACTGACTTCTATACCCAATGCATTGGAGGTTATAACATAACCACCAATCCTGGTATTCACGACACCACCCTTCATATGGTTTATCACATAATCACCCATGAAATGTCCAAGTAACATTATAACACATAAATTATTTCAAATATAAACATGTCACTAATTACATTTCATTTTCAATCACAATAATTAATTTCAAGATATTGAAATAATCAATCCATTTTCATCAATCATTTGAAAAACGATTTTTGAATCAAAGTGTCCCATACCACATTCAAGATTCTAAATGAATTATCAGTTGAAAACATTAATGCCCATATAAATAAATCCTAAAACCCATTTTTAAAACAGGGAATATAAGGAGAAATATTTAGAGGAATAAATCATTAAAACATTTAAGTGGATATTTTAGTTGAAGAGTTTTCTAACAAAAAGAGAGACGCTTAAATGAAAATAATTTAGGAATAACTTTTAATAAGAACTTTATAATATCATGAGAATAAAGGGATTCATGGTATAATATTTCAAAGGACAGTATATACACCACATAAGAGTGAGTTTGTGTTTAACAACAATGAAGTCACAATGGGAATGCAAATTGAGATGAAATCCCTTATAAAGATGGTATCCTTAAATTAAAGATAAGTAAATCACATAATTATGTTTTACAAATATAAACACACCCAATATAAGTTGATATTAACTTTGAAACAATCATAGGTCATTCAAAAATATTCATAGGGCGATATATTCAAGAAGTACAAGTTTAAACCAAAGAATTGAAATTGGGTAAGAAGTTCCCTTGCAAAAATTTGAGAGCCTAACGATGTCACGTTAAAATTAAGAAAATGTTTTGATCTGATAAATAGGGTATCTCATCACTTGGACATAAAATTTACATCAATAAGGATTTATGAGAACATATCCCCAAATAATAAGATGTAAATTAAAAGACAAAACAAAAAGAAGTCTTTTAAAAAGAAGAGGGTGAAAGGTTCCCTTGCCGATTTGGTAACAGAAAAAACATACACCACATGAAAGAAGGTCCATACAATGTTGATGTAAATACCCATAAATGAAAGTTTATTACACAAAGAGTAGAATCATGTGTAGTAAATACAGCACACAAAATGAAATAGTGGAAAATATAACATGAATCTAACAAGAATAATAGTGAGATGAAACCCTTTACCGTGTTGTAATCAACTGAGTAATTTGATTAAAAGTTAATAACAATCAAATGAATCACATAATACCATGAATATAAATATAATCACGATAATATGTTCAAATGACAGTACATAATACACCACATGAAATAAATAAGTGGCGAACAATGGAAATCTCACAAAATTAAAAGTGAGATAAGAATTTTCTTTACCTCGTGTTCAACTTGACTCGATCGTTCTTTAATCGCCTGAATAATAAACTAAAGTTAATTTATACTTGATTATGAAAAATTTTCAAGTTTTTTATTCCTTTTTTTATCACTTATTATCATGTTATAAACATTATGTAATCATTTAAGATAATAATGTTTGTTTTGTTGATATTTGGTACTTGAGTCAAAAATAGACTTCTTATAATTACATGTTGTTCATTGGTAAAAAGTTCATTATATCAATAATGATATTCATGATTTGGATATCATATATATCATATATATCCAGCATATATATGTTTTTATAATAGTACATAACATTTATAGGTAAGAAATGAAATGCACCGTTCATGGAGACGGTAAGCTGTACGTACGCATGAAGGCTACTTCCATTTATATTTCATATTTAATGGAATTAAAACATAATTATATAGAGTGGTATTATAATTCCAGTATTTTATCATATTTAATATCATTAAATCTATTCTTTATACGTACCACATATGGTATGAATGATTCATATCACTTTGACGGGGCCGTAGTCCACACTCCCTCTAATTAGATTATCATGTTTACCCATAATGGAAACCATAAAGGAATGATATAAATGGAAATTACAGAAGAATAAAGAAAAAATAAACATAATATATATCATATATAAACACAGTTTCATCATAATTTCCACTAGGAGAGGCGGTTGGAGATAATCGAACAATCATCATTTCGTGCGGCGTTAGTTTTCCATCGACAGAATCATTATGTTCTTCATCCATTAGATGGAGGTGTGTGTAAGTGTAGCTCAAATAATTCTCGTAACAACATCCTAGAATATTTAAGAGACTAATTTTGTTAAAAAAGAAAGGAATAAAAAGAGTTTATGGGTTGGTGAAGTAAAATAGAAGAAAAAAATTTAAGAGAAACCGTTACCTTTAATTTGGGTAACTCCCTTTGGTTGGAACCAAAAGAATTCTTGAATTTCCTAATCCCTAAGTTAAAGTTTCTATGATGAGGAGAGGAATGTAGGGAGATTAATTGGGCAGAGTTTGGTCATGAAAAATAGCTATAGTGGTATGAGGAATTGGTTTGAAGTGGTCTCTTTTTTATGGGAGAGGAGGGGCTCTTTAGAAATGTGTGATAATATTATTTTATTATATTATGATAGTCGGTTTGAAAAGTCCCAAAAATCATTAGAGTCAACGATATGATGACTCATGGTCGAAATAAAATCATCCAGTAGGAATTGGACAGGTTTTGGATAATATTTTAATCATTATAATCTTATTTATTTAAATGATTTATTAATGAGGTAAACACTACATCATTATTGTGTCATAAATAAATTAAATTATTTGATGTTTAAAAATTATAACAAAAATACCATGATATAAGAATTTTTTTAGATTTATAAGGAATATTTATTGTATAAAAGATCATTTATATAACCCCTTATAAAAATTAATTTTCTTTTGTCATTTTTGGCATTACTTTAAGTTAATTAATCTAAATTTTCATTATCACTCCCAAGTGGCTCAATAGGGTCCTCAAATCTACCCAAATATACCCATGGTCGTTAATGACTCATCCAATATGGTTTGGAAAATTTATAAGGTAATTTTGAAATATTATAATATTTTTTTCCTTGAATTATCCTATTTACCTTTAACCGAGGTAAATAAAAGTTAAAAGTACAATTCACCAAAAATTATTTTCATCTTATTGAACCAAATTTTACTTCCTTATAATAACCATGTATGTCAGATTTTCGAAATTAAATTCAAAAAAGTGGTAAAAAATGATTTCTATATTATCAAATTCAAAACATGGAAGTGGAATTAATTAATTTAAAAATTAATTCCCGTTATAAAAAAATAGCGTGTTTTTAAGAAACAATAACTATCAAAAGATTGATACTTGTTTATGTCCAATTTAAAAGTGAAATTAATTCCAATGAAAAAAATTGGATTAAATGGTGAAAGTATTTTCTAATTACACTATAACACAAATTAAAAAGATAATCTAACCATATAAATACATTAGATTAATATGTAGTTTTGAATTAAATTACAATATTTTCACTATTCATTTAAAAAAATGAACTTAATCGGAAAAATTCCAAAAATTTACAAAAAGTAAATTTTGACGTCCCCATTCTAAATAAATATTTTATTTGGTCAAATAGAATGTATTAAAGTGACCAAAATTATATTTAATGATGGTTCTCCATTAAAAGAAGGTAAATCAACCTTTTAATGTAAATTATGCTTAAAATTAGATTCATTAACACTTTAAGCCTCTAACTTTTATTGGATAAATGGAAATACATTTAAAAATCATGTATAATCATATTTTAGTTAGTTTTGTTCATTCCTTACAATACAGTGGCTATGATTTAACTACCATTTAAAATAATAATATTATATTATTAGTGTACAACATAAGATTTCAAAGAAACCTGTTGTTGCGTATCGTGTACTCTATCGAACATAGAAACCCCTTTAAAGTAAAATTAATATTTAATATACAAATATTAATAAATATGAAAATTTCATATTCTTAATTTATCTGGGATGTTACACAAAGACTATATGTTGCTTCACCCAATTACATTAAGTAGAATCACTTATTTAACCATGTATTAACCGACCGTAGAACTGTTTTTTTTGTTTCTTACGAGTAAATTGTCATCAACCTATACTATTATGAATAAAACTGCAATCTGACTAATCCATTTGTAAACATAAGGCTCATACCCATTCATTATGAAACAAAATTTTTGTATGGATTCATCAAAATTTTGTTCCATGACCCAGATTCTTTCTTCAATCTATAACTGATTTTTTTTCTTTTCATATCTTATTAGCCTCATGTAGAGTCATAACCAGTTCAGTTTTTTTCATAGAAAAATATTTTAGAAGGTTCTAATTAATGAAGGTTGTTTTTAAATTTATTTTCAAAATCACATATTCATGGTAACCTATAATGGTAGGTATATTTCTAACAGATTTATGCATTGTAACTGGTGAAATGGTTTTTTCGATGTCAATGCATTGACACTGTTTAAATCCTTTGGAAACCAATCATTTCTTATAGGAATTGAATTTTACTACCATTTCTAGTTTCTTATTGAATAGCCATATGAAACAAATGATATTTATATCTATTGAAGGGTCTACCAAAATCCAAACTTGGTTTTCATATATGGAATACATTTTAGAATTGAGGTGTTCCTGCCACTTGAAAACTTATATTCCACATTCTACATTTTTATAGGTTGAAGGATCATTATTATTAACTAATAGTGAGTCACCATCTTTGCTGACTAGAAAACCATAACATTCTATTTCTATAACCTCTTATTAACTCTAACACAAATTTTGTGTATCTAGAATAGTTTCTTCTTTCATGGGGCTTTATGGAATCTTTTCAGGTAACAATATTGTGTTCCTCCAACCTTGACTTCATTGAAGTATATCTCTATCCCGCTATCTCTTTTAGATATGTTATCTCAATCATGTAATATGGAATTTATTTCCACTGTAATTTTTTTTTAGATGGATCATATTGGTAATATCCTCTTATTTCCTCAGGGTATCTTATAATATTACACCTTGTGCTAAGAGGTGAAATTTTGCATCTTGAAGATGCCTTAAAAAATTTCAATTCCTTACCAAAGTATATTTGATAACATGTTTCTCTATGACTCATAAAATAATATTTAATACCATTTATTGATTTATTTGTGAATTTTTATAGTATATCTGATGTTATTTATAATACATATCTTATAAGTGAAAATAAAAGACTCACTTGAATCAACATTACTCTCACTATTTGTAGCAATGTGTGGTTCCTCATTTAACTTATACAATTCTAATATGATTTATTAGGAGGAGAAAGTTGGGAGAAAATCCTAAAATATTATAATAAATCAACAAATTCTTTATTAAGATATTTTCCACTATGGTCAGAGTGGAGTTTCTTAATCTGTTTACAGAACTGGTTCTCACCATAATTCTTATATTCCTTTAATTTATCAAAAAGTTATGAATTATACATAATCAATTAGAAATATCCATATATTCTAAAATAATTAATAAAAGGTATATAGTATGAGTACCCACCCCTTGATTCAATACGAAATGGTCCACACATATAGGTATAAACTAATTCAAGAAGATCTTTATCCCTTTCACCTTTCCCAATTAATGGGAATCTTGTTATTTTTTCTTATAAACATGTGTGGAACTCACAAAGTGGTTATAGTAAAAAATAATCCAAATATCCATCTCGAAGAAATTTATTAGTGAATGTTCCATTTATATTACATAACCGGTGTTACCAGTGTTTGGTGTTTTATATATCATGTAGATTAACATTGTTATCAATTACCATTATCTGGTACATGTAATCCATCACTTAAATACCATTATATAACTATTACTTACTGTATAAAAGTATTATTTATTATATAATACACATTTATTTCCACATTTTAATAGAAATCCATCCATATCAAGTATGTATAAATATGTAATGTTTTGGAAACATAATGAACATAATAAAAAACTTTCCAAACCCTGATCATCTCGATCGACAACATGAGTTGATATTTTTTGATAGTTACAACATCGAGTAGCATTATTGGATGATCATATATCTACCTAACCTCGGTCAATTTTTCCAAATATATTTGGTTAATTTATTTTAATACATTTGTGATAACTAGAATCTTTATATAATAACCATTTGTCATAATCAAATAATTTTCAACCAATAACAAATTCACATAATGCTTCCCCGTTTTTATTTTGCTAAGTGAATTTTTCATCTTCTGGCCCTTCATTCCTTATGATAAAAAAACATTTTTCCATTTATTTTCCCTTGATCATCCATTTCTTAGTTGGGAATGAAGAAGCATTGAGATTAACACTCTTTTCATTCCATTTCTATTTTTTCAATAGAAGCATGGAAGGATTTACATACATTGTATCCTTATATACTCTGTGAAGAAGAGTGATAAGATCTCATAGATACTTATCCATGTTATTCACATTTAAATTAATAATAAATTTTGAGAATCAATTTGGAGGTGATTCTGGAATGAGATAATTTCCTAGTTATTTGGGGTGTTTAAACCATAGAACCTCTAGGTGATCAATGTAGCTGATGATTTTGACAATATAAGGCCCAGCTTGTTCACCCTGCATTAGCATACTCTGAAAGAGTTATTTGAAAATATCAAACCACTCTGGTCTAGATCACCCAAGATAAAGAGCATATAGTTTTTCAAGCATTATATTTTCATTAATGTTTTCATGAGACTTTAGGATTTCACAATACATAAAAAATAAACAATTTAACATATACTGTGTCATTAATATGTTTCTTTAAGGATTTTAAATCCTAATTTATGTCTGGATGACAAGGTGGATTAGGTAATGAGGCTTCTAGAACAGAATATTTCTCTTCATGGCATATAATAAACTAAAGGAATCTAAAAATCTATGTGACGTTACTACCAGAAATAAGGATATCTTTATCGTATATTGATTGTAGAAATAATGTGGCTGAAGAACATTCCATTTTAATCAATAAAATAAAAGATAATAATATTATTAAAAATTTTAATTAAAAATTATATGAAAATTATGAAAATTATAAGTTTTTATTAAATATCTGTTTATTTATTCACATGTTAATGGCCCTCAAAATTAAACTCTTAATGTGCAGTTGATTTAACATTCTAATGGAAAGGATCCATATTCACCTTTGAATATCCCCAAATAGGGTTGTTCAAGCTACATGTATGTATTTAGGTAATAAGGTATTCTCCATATGCATAAAGGAAATCCATAACCCATTGATTGGATTCTCCATTCCTAAAATCCTGATTTTGATTTCCGCAATACATACCTCAAAATTACACCATGTCTAGAAAGGGATACAACTCTTAATGTAAAATTGTTAGTTAAACAAAAAAACTATATAATTAATCCACTTATAAATGTATGTTTCCCAATATGGTTGGTCAAATACATAGTTCTGTTGATTTTTGATTATAATAAATAAACATGTGGGTTATTGTGACTTATTATTTGGTTGAGAGATTTTAATTAATTGTTTAATTTTTTTTTATTCTTTTAATCATTACATGACTTGTTGATATTATGTGGATGTTACTTAATTATTTATCAATGTTGGATAATTTTTTTTATAATTCAATTAGTTAATTTGTTATTCATATAATTTTATCTTATTTTATCCTTTCCTTGTATTTTCTTTAATCAATTTATATTAATTAATTAATTAACCAAGATGTATAAAATTATAACTCATAATAGATTTAATTTAATTTTTTCCATTCACGCCAATTCACTTGTTTATGGGATCATGACCTTACAACCATAAAATACATAATTTCACATAAATAAATAATTATTTAATTGAATGACACACTTATGATATTTATCTAAAAGCTTTTTAATGAGGGGACATTAAATGAACCTATGACCTAAGAGAAACTAATACATTTTCTATACATGGAATTAGTTATAGAATTATATATATACACATTTGTATCACATGATTTGGTGTAATTATGGTTCCATCTTAAACCACCGCTATACACCATGGGATACATAATTAATTAAATGTATTTATAATATGCCCACATTTGAGGGTAAGTAAAGTATTGGATAAAAGGTGTTTATATAAATATCATTTTCCAAGTATGTCCTATATAAAAATTTGGAGAGGGATTAATCCTAGAACGTCATATTTTATTTATTAATAAATAATTTAAAACCCATGGAATAATTATATTAAAATATCCATATGATACATAGGTCTTGGACATGTTCATTAATGGTCATACATGAAATGAATTTGTAAAAGTAACCAAGTATTAATCATTTCATTATTTGTTATTTATTAGTATAACAAACATCCTAGAATTAATTATTCAATTAAGTCCCTTTCATCTTATTGATCTTTTGAGCGTAATTGGATATAACCATCATTTTATGGAATTTATGGAAAATAAATGGTGGAACCAAAAATGACATATTGATTACAATATATCAATTATGAGTTTAAAAATCTTTAAAACCATTATTAAATTTTCAAAAAGACAATAGGAAGTGATCAACAAATTAGGGTTTTAATAATTCAATTATCAATTTAATGTAATTTAATTATTATATTAATTTTAAGTCAATAAGGTGTACCAAATGTAGATATGAATTATTTACATTGTTATACATGTATCCAAGTCACATGCTTGAGGATTTTGCATGTTGACATATCCAGATTACGTGGAATGTACATGAAAGAAACATCCATGTATCAATTTTCGTGTGCCAGATTGGCCTAGTCAACACATGGAATTCAATAAATGCACCCAAATTTATTATGTACTCTACTCATCCATGTATAATGTGTATAGGTATCCAACTTGTGTTATGTTTATATCCCATGTAACCTCATTTTTAATGCAAATATTTGGCACTCTCTGATGACATATTTGGTCGTTCTTTATTAGTTCATAAACATTTATAAAAATTCAATTCAGAATAATGTTTTTAATATATCAATAACATGTTTATTAATATCATATTAAATATTTAAAATCATGCAATGAAAAACATAGCAAAATTTTTCATAGTTCAAAATCTGTTAAATAATTATAAATATTAACATGACCGCTTGAATTCCATTTTTTGGTTCCAAGTGTTGTGGAAGCATTAAGTCATGGGAGATATACCAAATTTATAATAATAATCATCTCCCAAAATAATGTGTGGTGATCTTTTATATCAAATTGATAGTTAATTTATTAAACCTTTGATGAAAGGATTTACTTTGTTTAGGAATATTCGTTTTTTGTGACTGTTGATCATCCTAAACGACCCCTTTTGAGTACTTTCATTATTTTGTGAGGATCCAAGAATAGAATATCTATAGGGATGATCCACATGTGCTACTATGATCTCTGAGAAACACCAACCAATCGACATGTGCTAGTGTGGTTAGTCAAATGTCTTTCTTTGTTTGTTTATGACCACTTGTTCTATGGTATTGAAGAAATTTAACTTGTGCTTATCATTCTTGAGAGAGGAGGATAAAGAGGAGTCGAGATATGATTATCTATGGTAAATATTTTCAATTTTAAATTTTGGATACTCTATGTAATAGACATAGACATCTATTTATAGAGATAGAATTTAGGATAAAATATTATTTAATATCATACTAATAATCGAATAACATTTATTACCTTCAATAAACCACAATCCATATAATAATAATAATAAATATTATAACAATAATAAATAAAATAATAATAATTATATATTTTTCATGAACAGAGTTGCACAATAAAAAATATTATTTAACTCAATTCTTGACAAATATTTTTTACTGAAAACAATATTTGTCGATTATAACTCCTCTTACCTTTTTTGAACCCATAAACACAAAATTTATTCATAAATAAATATTTCACCCACATACTAAAGAATAAATATTTATTAAATATTTATTAAAAAAAATAATTATATTTTTAGTCACATTCTGAAAAATAAATTTTTATCTAATTTATGTGATTACTATAAAAAAACATGTATTCCTTAAACATTGGAATAATATTTATTAAATTAATTATTCTCAACTATAATTTAGTTGGGATCAATAGAAACACTTAGGGAGTTCCCCTCTAGGATTAATTCTATGTCACATTATGTGGTATTTATCAATCTTTAGGATTAATGTCTAGAAACGAGTTATGAGACCAATGAGAATTAACATAATTTCTAAATGTAGAAAACCACATATAAACACTAAAAATGTAATATAATCCCTATTACCCAATATCTCATCATATAGATTTCATAGAGGTTTCATCAACCAATTTACTTGATACCTCTATCTTTGACTATCTGAACAAAACATGTCATTACCGCATTCCCATTGAATTTAATGTGATGGTTCCATTATAATGAATGGGATGTGATACAATCCTCCAAAAATATGGAAGGGATAAATCCATCCTCAACTTACCCCTTAATGAAATTTCAATCATAACACAACTAACATACCCATCTTCTTACCAAAAAACAGTGTGACCATTCTGGCTAGAAAATCTAAATGTGCAAGTCATGAAATTCATTAATAATAATATTAAAATGAAAGGGCCATGACACATGCTCATATATATGAATATCTAACAACACTAAAACATGAAAAATTTCTACTGGTGTGTATGCTATCATAAACTTATATCTTAGAGATTAGAAAGTGATAAATTGATTAGAAGATTCCTAATGTACTTATGAGTACTCACACTTGAAGGTATAAATAAAATGTATCCCATAATAGTATTTTATCCCAATATAGTACTATATTAAGAATAATTTTACATCACTTAAAGGTTATCATCATAGTGGGGAACTTTAATAACCTTATCAATGTGATCAATACTCTAGGAAGTTATCAAATTATAACCATGTAGAAAAAAATGAAAAACATGTAATATGATGTTAATTTAATATCCAATATATAGAATATACTTCTAATTAAAGTATAATCAGTTGGTCCAATGACACTATGTTAAAAAAAATTCAAATTCATTTCGTGTATGGAAATTTATTGGAATAACCAATAATTTTATATGGATTGGTTTTTTAATATAATTTATATCATGAATTAAAAATTATTTATTATTTAATAAAATATGATTTCTTGTGTGGTATCCACACCTTCATTATTATTTAGGACATAAATGTCTAATGTTATTTATGTAATCCCATTTTAACAATCCACTTGGATCCCCTAACCTGCCTGTGAGTTATAAATACATGTAATTAATTGAGTATCCCATGGAATATGGAGGACGTTTCATGTGGAACTATTATTATTTCAACTAAGGTGATAAAAATTTAGATAGTTCAAATTTATAACTCATGAAAATAATAATAAATTATTTATTTCCCCAAGGACATTTTTTAATTTAATATCTTCTCGTTAAATCAATTATTCCATAAACCTCGTAAATGGTTCATTTAATTAATCATTTATTTCTATCAATAAAATTATTTATTTTATGGATGCAAGGCCTCAGTTAGAGAAATAAATGAATTATTGGGAAAAGATAAAATTTAAATAATTTTATTAGGCATACATGTTTTATTCCATATTTGTAATTAATTATGTAACATCCAATTAATATTAAAAAGACATGTAAATATAAGAAATGATAAATAATATTCATAAAGACTTAAATTAATGAATTATACATAATTTTTTTTATCAAAAATAATGTCCACATTATATTAACAAGACATGTAATGGAAAAATAAAATAAAATTTAGGGATAATTAATTTGAATATCCAAACCCATCATTAAGATAGACCGAGCCCTACGTTTCATGAATAGGAACAAAACACAATTGAACTAAACATTTGTCCAACCCTTTTTGCAACACTTATTTTTTAAACGGTGTTATTATGAAGGGTTTGGGTCAAATTAAAAAATTTAGATCAATATGATCAGACCCTGACAAACCTAATGTAATTTGGAGGTAAGTGTTGAGGAAATCCATGTTTTGATTTTAAGATTGGGGAATCGCCTCAATAGATCAAGGAGCTGCAAGCCCACAATTCATAAATATTTGCATACCTAAATATAATAAAGTAGTTTGGACAACCCTATTTGGGGTTATGATTAGGGGAATATGGGCCATTTTCCTTAGAATTTTAAGGTAACTAGAAAGTAATTGTTATATGGATTGTGATATTGGGATTGGATAAAATATTTGTACATTTAATAAAATCAATTAAGATATTTTTATCATATAAAATTTAACCCTGAAAAGTAATAAAGATATTCTTTTTGATTTTGTCTTATAAAGTTTCATGCTTTTCAACCACATTATATGTATGACCAATGTTAGATAAAGAATAAATACTAACTAGAAGTAACATACATGAGTATTTTAAATCTCTTTAGGTTATTCAGCATCATTACCGGAAATGATACATACTAGAATCTTCAATGCTCGATCCACCTTCTTAAGAGGTGAGTGGTGAAGAGTTCATTTTCTATGAGATACATTTGAACGACAATGTTGATGTTGAATGTTAGATTATTTCTACTATGTCTAATATACCCATGAATACATGGATGCATATAGAATATTGGAGATAATCCATGCTCTATACTAGGATAAAGCTATATTGAATTGTTTTGAGATTTTGAATGAAATATTTTAGAGAATTATAGGATAGGGTGCCCTAACAGGGCCACATATAGTCAAGATCATCAGCTACATAGAGAACCCATAGGTTCTTGGGGTCAATCTCCTCAAAGAACTTGGCACTAATTATATTCTGGAATCAATTCCACACACATTGTTTATATTTTCTTTCTGAATTTTAATTTGAACAAAATTGATGAGAGTTTTCCATATCTTAAAAAATTTCTTCTCTAAGTAGATATAGATATGAAGCATGAAAATCATCCCATCATTACGGTGAAAATTCATAAAGTGAAATAAAATATCATTAAGACCAAATATTCTTCACACACTTCAAAGAAGATAGAGATCAAGGAGAAATGATGGGAACATGATGATGTATGATTCACTTGTGTTAGGAAGATCCTGTAGAATTTAAACTCCACATATAATTGGGAGGAGGGGGAAGCTTCTAGTTCATTTTTCATAGAATGAAATTTATCTATTTCTAGAAATTGGGTATTTGATATCGCTTGAGTTGCTCACATATGTATTCATATAAATGAACCGTGCATATTAAAAAAATATTGACTGATGGGAGATAAATATAAGAGTAGACAACAGAGATGAACTCACATTTTTAACTATCATGGTGTACCACCTCATGTTTTTGACCATGATAATTTTGGATTTGAAATGTTATTTTTATCTTCCATGTATTTCCAAATACATTATATATGTATAAAGACATGACAAAAATATATTTATTTTCAAATTTATAAATAAAATTCTTATCATATATACAGATATAACATTTTACAGTAAGTCAGATTTGATATATGGTATTTATGTGTTTAATTAAACAAACTATGTAATTCCAATTGATAATGAAGTTAATTAACATAACTCATACCAAACCCAAGTCTGTAATCCCTAGTTATGACATGTAAATGAAAAGTGATTGACTAAATTACATCAAGATGGATATTTAGATTCTTTTGAACTAAAACCATATGGTGTATGTAACACATGATTACATGTAAAAATATCCAATTCCCCATTTAGTGGGAAATGTTAAATGGTAAAAGAGATTCTTGATTTAGTTCATAGAGATGTCTGTGTACCATTTCATATTGAAGCGAGTGGTGGGTAATCATAATTAATTTTTTTTACTTGTGATTTTAGTATATTTGGATATCTATACATGATGAGGAATAATTTAGATTCATTTGATAAATTTATAGAATACATGACTGAGTTTGAAGCCATATGGGTAAGATGACTAAGACACACTACTCTTCCCATGGTAGATAATATCTTAAAAAAAATCATTGATTACTTACCAGATCATGGGATCTAAACAAAAATAAATACTTATACGCCTCAATATAATGGTGTATGATAAATTAGGAATCATACCTTGTTGGATATGTTTATATTAACGACCTGTTAGGTGGGATTCCAACTATCCTTTTTAGGATATTATCTCAAATTAAAAAAATATACTATACCATGTAGAAACTATATTGTTAAATGGTTTCTATACTAATTTTGCAGTGGATGAAAACCCATGTTATCAAATTTACATTTTTGGGGAAGTTAAAAATTTTATATGTTATCTTTATGTAACAACCAGTCACCCTGAGGCACCATGTGTACCTCTATATGTTACCCCAGGTAAACGAGGGGATATTACCTATACAACCACTCATAAAAAGGGTATAGTGTAATGAAACACCATATTACAAGATATGTAAAAAATTAAATCATATAGTAGGAGTGGGATATAATTCAATGCATTTGTCGCTCAATGTACAAAAGATTTGGTACATGAATAGATTTAAAAAAGGCCCATTGAAGATGAAACTGACCAGGAAACACATCTACTTTGTTGGGGTACAAGGAAAGATAGAGAACTAGAACAGTATAGTTTTATTGCCACTAAGGATGGTGGCTCGTTATTTGTTGATATTAATGATCCTTTAACCTAAAATGAAACATTAAGTGACACATAGGGTTCTAAGTGGTATGAAGACATCAATTATGAAATGGATTCTGTATACCAATACGATGGTTGGATTATGGATGATCCTATCATTGATGTAAATGTTGTTTGTTGTGAATCTGTATTTAAGGAGGAACTGGACATGGATAGAAAATTTAGTACTTATAAAGAATGACAGGTTTCAAAAGGGTTTAAACAACAATAAGTAATTGACTATGAAGATACCTGTTTAGAAATTTCAATGATGAAATCCATCATAATTCTACTTACCATGAAGAATTTAAATGACTATTTGATTTGTAATATGGATGTCAAAACATCATTACTTAATAGGAACCTTTATGAATATGTCTACATAACACAACCAGATGCTTTTGCGACTCTAATGGAATCTAAAAAGCTTTGGAATTGAAAAAAATACATTTTTGGATTAAAGAAATAATCTATGTCATGGGAGATTCATGTTGATTATTCCATAATGAAATTTGGTTTTATAAAGAATGAGTGTGAGCCTTGTTTATATTAATGGTTTAGTGAGAGTGAAGTAATTTATTTAATAGTACATATTGATGAAATACTACTCATATGAAATGAAATACAAAACTAATAGTCTTTTAAGAGGTGGTTGAATAAATGTCTGTCCATGAAGGACATGGGTGAAGGAGAATATATTAGTGGGATCAAGATCCACATTGATTTATCCAAGGGACTTCATGGCCTAAGACAAAGTACATACATATACTACATGCTGAAGATATTTGGTACAAAAAAATCCAAGAGGATATTGTTTCCAGAATCACATTGCATTCAAATATCTAGAAAAATGTGTCATTATAATCACGAGTAAAAAGAAGATTGTTAAGGATTATATACATGTCAAAGATTGGTTTAGTAATTTATGATATGATTTATACTAGGCTAGATAATGAAAATATATTTAGTGTATAATGAAGATATAAAACCGATCCATGTGACCACCATTGGATGGTAGCCGATCATAATAAAGATAAGAAATTTAGAAGACATGGATCAAAATTAAATTAAGAATGTATGTCATGACATAATAATATAGGAATTAAAAATGTAATTAATATAGCCGATCATAATAAAGATTATAAATTTAGAAGACATGGATCAAAATATAATTAAGAATGTATGTCATGACATAATAATATAGGAATTAAAAATGTAATTGTGATAGTCTCATCATCTTATAATATGATTTCTATAGTAGTCAATGTATCGCTTTCAAGACCAACATGGTAGTATGGGTTCACTTCCCATACCAACTTGGTTGTCATGGATCACTCTAATGGCCATATTAATAGAAAGAGTTCACTCATCATACCATCTGGGTAGTCATAGTTAACTCATATGGCCTTCTTAGTAGTCATGGTTTACTCACAATACTTCCTTGACTATCTCATTAGTTATAAATATTTACCGAATGTTTTGGTGGGAGATATAGGTCATGCCTATATCATAATGAAATCATACGTACATTTTCCACAAGATCATAAATAATCATATCATAACACGTAAAACAAAATGGGTAACATAAAGAAGTAATCATATCATAACCTATGAAAAAACACAGGTTTCAAAATCATTTCATTAAAAGGATAACCTATGAAAGAGAAATTAATTTAATTAATATATAACCCATATAGGAGAATAAAATTTCAAAAACATATAACCCCAGAAAGGTAAATGGATTTCATAAATTCTATTACATCAATCATACACCATTTTGAGAAAGAATATGATTGGAACCATTATATAATTTCCTAGATGGGAAGGAGTAACATCAATCAATGTCATCTTAGATCTAGAATAATTTTTCAAATATCATTCATAAAGGTTTCTTAAGGAAAATATCATTCTTTTGAGAAAAATATTTTTTACAAATAACACCATTTGAAAATAATTTTCCTATAAAATACCTTTCAAACATATAGTTAAGACTTGAAATCATTTTTATAACGATATTCCTTGAAAAATAATCAAATAAGCTTGAAAAAAATTTGCAATCCATTTTCCTTGAAATATTATAAATGGATCATGAAAATGTTTTGTGTAACGCCCCGACCCTAGATACCCAGAGTCGGTGCATTATTAAATAACATTGGCATGATCAAAAAGGATCAAGTCTGAAAAGACCGATTAGTTTAGTAGTCTTGGAAACACTAGATATATTAATAAGCCTTACATTACATCATAAGGTAAAAAAACACTACAACAACATCTTGTCTTCATGTCCCCTTATACTATCCCTGCAGGTCATTCATAAATTACTTCTTCCTAATCCTAGGAAAAATAAAACATTGAAATGGGTGAGCTCAGATTCTCAGTAAGGATAACATTATATCAGAAGCTTTCATAGATAAGCATAAACACTTAAGGCAGTTTATAACTAAAACGAAAGCCTTTTAAACTTCAACTTCAGCATAAAATGTAAAAGATAAAATAAAATAATTCCATTTACTTACTCAAATGGATATTATACTACTCGAATGATCACATGCAATATCAATAACCAATTTCATAATGATGGAATGCATAATGCCAGACTATCATAACCACATAGCCAAGCCCTCGTGCCAAGACTACAAATAAGATTTTGCCAAGGCCTTGTGCCAAGACAGTAGTTTGTCTCATGAGACCTACCGATGCATCGAGGAGCTATACCGGGCTCCACCTATCACTTAATAAGTCCAATGCATTCCTCATATGAACAGGTTTAAACATAACATAAACATTCGTATTAAAACTAGCATACGAAATGTCAATACTTTATCTAGAAACCATGAATGGTATAAAAATAGCACATCCACAGTCAAAAATAACTCATTCGATACAATATGGAAGATTGTATTGTATAATATTCACCTCAATCGAGAATAATGAAGGATATTTACATAGATGAAAATAATCATCAAAACTATTTGAGAGAAATATCCCCCTTTTTCTTGAAATCATTTAAAGTCACACTATTTGTCAATAAGCTATTTAAAAATATATTTTTGAAATAAAGTGTCCCATACCACTTTGAAACTTTTAAAAGTAGTTTTAATTTTAAAACTTTAATGTCCATATAAATAAATCCTTAAAACTATTTTTAAAACATGGACAGTAATGAGCTAGATTTAGAATAATAAGTCTTTAAAACATTTAAAAATGGTATTTTAGTTAGAGTTTCTAACCAAAAGAGAGACACTTGAATTAAAATAATTTCGGTAATCAAAACATTGTAATATCATGAGAATAAAGGGATTAATGATATACTATTTCAAAGTACATTATGTATACCATATAAAAGTGATTTGGTGTATAACAACAAAGAAGTCTCAATGGAATGTAAATTGAGATGAAATCTCTCATAAAGGCCGTATCCTTAGGTTAAGGATAAATCAATGACATAATTATGAGTGAAAAATATAAATAAACTAAATATGATTGGATATTTAGTGTAAAACAATCAAATTACATTCACACATATTCTAGTAAAAACAACACAAATGAATTGGATGTTTACCTCAACAAATCGAGATTGAGTATAAATTACTCTTATCAAGTTCATACCAATGACTTGAGAATTTATCAATGGAGTGATTATGTGTATAAAAAGTATATCCATGGAAAGGGGAGTGAAATTTATGACATAATCAAATGAATAGTGATTCGACACATAATCTTTGAGTAAAAATAATCAATGAAGTATGCGTAAAGCTGAATAAATGGAAATTGAAATTTCGAATTCCCTTATCAATTAGGTAAATTATGAAACATAAACCCATGAAAGAAGGATCATAAAATGATCATGTAAATACACATAAATTATATTATATTACACAATTAATACAATCATGGGTAGTACACATACAACACAAGCAATAAATAAGTGGTGAACAATGAAATTCTCATGAAATTAAGAGTGGGATAAGAAACCCCTTACCTTGTACTTTTCCTTGGTTGGGGGTAGGTTAACCATATGTATAATGTTGAAATTAATGTTATTAAATTATTCATTAATCATATACATTTATATGATATCGTATATGATCTTTTAACATTGCTTTGTTAATAATATCGTAGAATTTTCGTCGTTTCAGGTGTTAACTTACTCATTTTCTTTTATATGTTTTGTTATGTAAGCCATGTTTTTCATGGATAGGTTGTATATTATTCATATCCATAACTATATAAAGTCCTTAAACATTATTTTTAAATCATCAAATGATAATTATACTTGAATGGATACGATAGAGAATGAATCTCATCGCGTTCATGGAGACGGTAGTCCGTACGTACGCACGAGCGACAATATCATTCATTTGGTATTAAAATAATATATAACTGGATAGTATATCATATATGAAGAATCATTATCATGTTATATTTATTATTTTCATGAGTTACACATCATTATTATACCCACCCAAATAATAATATAATGAACAACAATTACACCACGATGTGGAGACGGTAAGCCGTACATACGCACATATGATGACATGTTATTAACAGGGTGGATAGAATACTGAATATGGTTGTAAAATATTTATAATAAAATCATAGTATATTTAAGATACTGGATTTATTATTTTAGAATGGTAATAACAAAGAAAGAAGAAGTGGAAGAAGAAAGGAACTTGAAAAGGGGTGGTGAAAACATTACCTCTTCTTTGGGTTCTTCCTTTTGATTTGATCAAAAGGGCTCATTAGGATGGATTTCTTATCAAACTAAGGCCTCTAGGTTGTAGTGAGGGAATTTTAGAGAGTATTTGGGCAGTGGTTGGCCGAACCAAAAGGCTTTGATGGTGTGAAGAAATGGGAAGGAGGAGTTCCCTTTTATAAGAGGGGTGAGGGGCACCTTTGGAAAAGCTAAAAATATTAATTTGTAATAAATTCATATCCGGTTTCTAATGGATTCAAAGTTTATTATTAAAAGGCTAAGGTGGGGATAGGTCGCAAAAAAATTCAACCAATAGAATTTAGAAAGGTTTGGGTCACTATATTAACCTTGTCTTTTTGTTTTAACTCTTAGTTTATTAGTTTGACATTTACCACGTCACTTTTTATTTTCATATTATATAGTTAATAAACGTACTATATACATCCAAAAGACCCCCATGTGGTCCATTAATAATATACCTATCATGATATAAGTCTTTTGGCCTAACCTTAGATTTTTAGGAATTTAATATCAATTAATAATATAATATTTGTTTTAAAAACTCTTTTATGTCAATTTTGACACTATTCAATAGTTGACTTTTGTGAAACTCATAACAGAATGATTACTTCGAAAAAAGTCAATTAAATCAATCCTAATATGTCATATTATCCTTTAAAATTATTTTAATTCATTAAAAGTCATAAATTATATTTATTTGGGTATTTATAATATCAATTATTTTAATTTTTTACTATTATGGTAATAATCTGCATCATCATTGTGTCATAAATATATTAAATTATTTAATGTCTAAAAATTATAAATAAAATATCATTATGTAGGAACTCTTATTATATTTCTAATTAATATTTACAATCTAATTTATCTTATGTATAACCCTATATTAAAAATGATTTAGTAAATAAACGTTGATTTTAACGCTTTTAACTCTTCTTTGAATTAAATAATAATAAATGTCCTAATCTAATCCAAGTGGACCTAAATGATAATATTTTATTCCTAAGGTTGTTTTTGGTCGAGATACCCTTGTCCAATAGAATTAGGACATGTGTTAGGGTAATATTAATATCATTTTTACCCTTAATTACCCTATTTAATTTTAACCGTGGTAAATAAAAGTAAATAGTTACTATTCACCAAAAATTATTTTCATCTCATTGAACCACATTTTACTTCTTGATATTAATTGTGTCTCTCGGATTTTCGAAATTCCATTCACAGAAGCGGTAAAATTGTGTTTTATGAAAAATTCAGTTATTTTTGACTACCACTTAGTAGTTTCACTATTCATCAAAAATAGAAGTTTTTCAGAACAATGCCAAAATATCACACTAAGATATAATTGATATTCCAAATTCAAAAATGATTTCTATTTTAAAAAATTCTAAACATATAAGTTGCATTAATTAATTTTATAATTAATTCCCACTGTCACAACAAATAGTGTGTTTTTAAGAACCAATATATATCAAAAGATTGACAATTGTTTATGTCCAATTTCAAAGTGAAATTAATTCTAATGAACACCAGTAGATAAAATGGTAAAAATATATTCTAATTATATTATAAAACCATTCAATAATATAATTTATCAATATAAATTATTTTGATTTAAAAAGTTGTTTTTAATTAAAATTTAGTAATTTTCACTATTCATCAAAATATAAGTGTTATCCGAAAAGTTCCAAAATTTCACCATAGGATAAATTCGATATTTCAAATCCAAAAATGAAGTCCATTTTGAGAGATAGAATTTATAAAATTTAAAAAATTAGGTATTACTATTCATAACGGCTAGTTTGATTGGTTGTGTTGTGTTAGAATCTCGAAGTTGCGTACAATGCACGCCATCAAATTATTCGAAGGGAAATGTACCATGGAATCTTGGGGTGTTACATTTTGAAAAAAAATTCACTGAAAATACCTATCAAAATAATTCTTCTAAAAATTATTCATTAACATGATAATAAATCATCAATAGATTTATAGTAGATAAATCCTTACATGTTGTACAAGTTAAAAAGAACATTAAATTTATAGGGTAAAATAGTTGAAAAATTCATCGTTAGAAAAGAGACAAGAACAATACATTAAAATAATTTGTAAAATAAAAATAGGGAAAACATTACTTATAATTATCATAAAATATTAATACTATATTCTTCGAAACTATTCTTACATAATATGGTTTTAAAGGAACACATATTTCCAACCGAAGAGATGTTACGAACGGATTTATTAAAAAACCACTTTATTAAAAATTATATATACCAAATATTGGGTTAAATGGTACCAATATATGAATAAATAATTAATAAAAAAATTAGAATTATATTCATTAATTTTCCTGGTATAGGGATCCTAAAATTTCATCAAAGAAATCTTAAATATAAACAATCTCGAAAAGATATGAGGTTATTTCAATAAACCCTTATAGCATGGTAATATGGTATCATAATCTCCAAGTAATAAAATGAGATGACATGAGACATAAAATATCATGAAAATATAGAAACTCATGATATTACATTATGAATTGATGTATATACACCTCGAAAGATAATTTAGGTGTATTATAAAACATGAGTCTCAAATAATGAAAATTGAGACAAAACTATTACACATATTTTGTATCTTTTAAAACATAATCCACACAAAATAAAAATCCTAAAATTTAAATGTTAATACCCTTAAACATAATTTTAGTATTCATATAATACCCTAATTTTCAGACTATACACCACCAAAAAAGAATGATGTGAAAACATTGCATGTATCTCCCAAAAATAAAAAGAGAGATGAAATCCCCATTCTATGTCTCTTGAATCTCATCGTACTAATTAGAACCATATGTATAATTAATATAAATTTATTATAAATATTTTAAAGAACCATATTATTATTTCTAATACCATATATGGTTTTATTATGACCTTATATTACACACTTGTTAGCAGTCCTCTATTTAGGTTTCACTCCATATAATGTTATCTTTTTTCTTTTCATGTCTCTTAAATTGTTATATACTCAGTCCTTTTACATATATCATGGTTCCAAAATTTAAAATGTGATATAAATATCATTTATATACATTATATTTACATTATAATATATATATATAATATGTAACAAATGGAATACACCATTCATAGAGACGACAAGCCGTATATACACAAGGACATTGTTTCCGTTTATATTGTCACACTGAAAGAAATAAATAAATTAAATATATGTATTTATTAATATAATATAACTAAAGTATATTTAAAATTTTATATATATCCTATAATTTCCCTAAAACCATCCTTAACACATTCCACATAGTGTGTGAACGATTCACATCACTTTGAGGGATGGTTGTCCACACTTCCTCTGACAAACTTATCATATTAACACCAAATGGAAAGTAAGAAGATATGTGTTGTAAAAGAAATAAATATGCTCAAATATAAAATAACAATAATAGATAATATTTATAAACATAGGGTCCATCAAAATGTCCACCATGAGAAGCGGTAAACAAAATTGATCAATCATTATTTTGTGAGGTGGAAGTTCACCATACACATAATGTGTATGTTCGTTTCCCATTATATGGAGGTGTTTGAAAGTGTTGGTATAAAACTACGGATAAAAACATCATAATATATTTGGGTATACCTTTTTTATATACAATCATGGAATAAATAGACTGTGGGTTGGAGTTGGAAAGTCAAACAAAGGAGTTTTAGAGAAGGTGTTAACTCTTAATCTAGTAACTTTTTTTGGTTTGTGCCAAATGATTCCTTGGAAGATGTTATAACAAAAGGGAGTCTACAATGAGTAATTTTAGGATGTTGTAAAATTTATTGGTTAGATATATTCCTAAATTAAGTGGTATGATATGAGTGATGAAGAGGGAGAGGTGGTGGTCTTTTTTAGGGAAGTATGAGCGACTCTCTTTTAAATATCTAAAGAGAGAATTACGCCCATGGTTTTCATGTTAAAATTTGATCAATGAATGACAAAAAGTTTATAAAATGTAGTATTGGGTGTAAATATTGAAATAAAAAGGATTTATAACCTTTTTTAAGTCACTTTGGTTTTAACTTTAAGGCTTAGTCCTTAGAAAATATTATATTTACCTTAATCAATGTAATTAATTTTAATTATTTTCACTAATATTGATAAATTAAAACTAATTTTACCATAATATACTTTATAAATTATTATTATTCAAAGTATGGAATCCATTTCTAAAATTTTCTATCATATAAGTAGTAGAAATTAATTTAAAATTAATCCAACTGATGGGATGACACTATGAGTTTTTAAAATAAAAAAATGATCAAAAGTTTGATATGTTTTTAAATCCAATTTTCAATTTTAAATTGGTTTCAAATTACATAAATTGGAGTAATTGAAAAAAATATTATCTAATTAAACTTTTAAACCAATTTTTTATATAATTTATCCCCATAAATAAATTATAAGAATACATAGTTTTGAATTAAAATCCAGTATTTTTAACTATTCACTAAAAAATGAAACCTTACAGCAAAATACAGAACAATTTTCATGAAAAAATTTTTAAGTTTATATTAAAAATATGAAGTTTATTTTTACATATTAAATCTATAAAAGTTCCAAAAATTCGATTTAAAATGGGGTTTCTATTAAAATTCATTAAAGCTACCTTTTAAAAAATATAGGTTTTTAAAAAAACTAGGATTTTTCGTATTGTATGTATATCAAGTCTGTTTTTTGAATAAAAATATATTTGACAAAATATATAAAATTTATATTAAATTAATATTAAAAACTATTTGTAATTAATTTATTTTCTTAGGGAAAAATAGCATCATGACCATAAAAATATTATTATTTTCCTTTAGATTCAAACGATTTTCAAATTAATTTATAACCCATGAAATCAAATTATATTTCTATACACCATATATTTTAATAAATTAGATAATAAAGTTCATAAAAACAATTTAAATGTGATTTTATATATTATTATATTATATTATAATTTTTTAACAACATAATATTGTTTGGTAAAACACATACATGTGTGTTAAAACAAACAATACTATGTAATCATGGTTGCATGGAGTGAAAGATAACCACGATGTTCTATATAGAGTAAGTTTAAAATCATGCTGTTTTAGTGCATTATTAACTTATTTCTTCATATAATGAAATCCAAACATAGTGATTTAATATAAAATAATATATTTTTGAAGCTATCTGATATGAAAAACATCGCTAAGCATAAATTAATTTGAAATAAAATAATTCAAAAAATCTCTGGGTGTTACATTCTACCCCTTTAAATTGAATTTCCCAATCAAAATTCTTCTGGGTAATCATTCGTTTAATACTATAATGTTTCATTCATAGAAATGCACAACAAAAAAATGGACACAAAAACTCCCCTGAAATTTGAAATTGAAAAACCATAATGATCACCCAAAGTAATATATATCTGGGATTCCATTTAAGAGAACATAGGTTGGGAGTGAATATTGGACATGGAGAAAAGGAATAAAACTTTATGGGGAGTGATTTAGGTCATCAATAAAAAAGTGACTGATCAATGAAAATTTGAGGGCTACAAACTCATAAATTTTTTATGATTTAAAATACCATCGGTTCAAAAATAATTAAGGTATTAAGATAAAAAAATTTTGATCTTTATCCTAATGATGGTTAATACTTTTATTGACCAAGAATATATGGAAATATACTTACTATATATATTCTTATAAACAAAATTTGTATCCATAGTGTGCTTTTATCAATTTTTAGTTCATCCATTACTTCAATTAATAGATGTCCAAAAAATTATCTTTTATTCCTAAATTCCTAAAATACAATTTTAGATGATATTATGGACCATAAATGATTAAAAATTATAACTATTTTTCAATAAATGTTAAAAAAATTATTACGAATACATTAATTTATAAACATAAAAGTAATACTATTGTTTTATAAAAAAAATACTTATTCATCACAAATAATTATACATTATCTGGGACATCTCGTAGGCCAGTGGTATGTGTAACACCATGAGATTTTATGAAAAATATTCTTTTAATTTCATTGATGTCTTGTTTTGTAAGCTACACCAAAATTATTTTATGCTATATGCAACACCGTATTAGCTTATATTATATGCAAACACTATTCTTGGCATGTGTTGCATGCAAGAGCATCCTTCCTCAATAGCGTGTGTTGTACGTAATACTGAGTTTCACTAAAAAATGATATATTGTTATAATATTATTATGAAATAGCTGTTGCGAATATTAGTAAATAAATTTTGAATTTTATGACATTATAATTCATCTTACGGAATTTATAGAATATGGTATGAGAACAAAATAATTTTTTGGGTAAAATAAGTATTTTTAAAAAAATGCAGTTTTACCACCTGTTGATGGAACACCCACATTAAATTTATTTTTTGACATGTTTATTACTTCAATTTGAAAAAATTAAATTCTTTTTTTGAATCAATATATAAAAATTTACTCTGGATAAATTTTTGATATTTTTCTGATAAGTTTATTATTTTGATGAATAGTAAACATACGCTAAATTTTAATTAAAAACAACTTTTTTCATCGAGATAATTTATATGGTTAAATTATAAAATTTAACGAGTTTAAAGTATAAATAGAATATATTTTTACCATTTAATATAATGTAATTCATTATCATTAATTTTACACTGAACTCATAAGTAAAAAAATTTCAATCTTTTGCAACATTTTAACTTTTAAAACCCATTTTCTCAACATCAGGATTAATTTTAAATTAAATAATTAAAATTTTGTGTTTTCAATTTGGAAAAATGGATTCCATATTTGGAATTAGTAGGTCCAAATTATGTTAAAAATCTACATTTTATTTTCTGGCATTATGAATAGTAAATATGGAAAATTTTATTTTCCATAATTAAAGGTAAATCAGGTAATTAAGGGTAAATATAATATTATAAAACTACCCTAACACTTGTCATAATATAATTGGATGATTAAATTTTTCTCTAAATAATACATGGGTCGAAATGGAATCTAATGGAACCCACTTGTATTTGATTACGACCTTTTATTTATTTTATTTAATGGAAAGTGAAATATCCTCATTAATTACATTTTTATTTTAAACACATTTAAAGGAAAGTGAGAACCCAAGACCAGACAGAAAAACAAAGCATCATACTGTTAAATAAACAGATGAACCATTAAAATCAATTTTAAGCATATTAGAATAATTATTCCTATGTAGTTTCCAGAGAAGACCATTTACCTATAACTCTGGATCATTTTTGATGAGGTACTCGCACCAAATAGAAATCTTTTCCCATGTCTGTATGAACTCTTCAATTCTTAGCTTTCCTACATTAAACCCTCTTGCCAAAACACGATCTTGTTTGTCAATCCATTCCGTATGCATCATGCTAGTTTCCACTTCACGTGACCTCTCAGACATCTTATCCTGATCCTCCTTCGAGGAATTGAAAGCAATTGATTTCTCCAACATCTCTTCCTCCGAATGGATGATAACTTCCCATGTATCCTTTGGCAGGGCCTCCTCTATTTTCTTCGACGTCATAATGGCTAGAGCTTCTTCATCTATTTCACCGTTGAGGCCTGTCTGACGCTGTAGTCCTGAATCTACCATTACAACAGCACCCGGGGGCACCAGGACGATGGATGAGTCGGCCACCTCGAGCTTGTCACCATTGAGCTTCCTCGAGGAAATGATGTTGGCATTTACAGGAGCCTTTGTGGACAACATACCCTTTCTTGAAGATATAGTAACTGGAGGACTAGGAAGGCTGGAGTAGTCCTTTTTTTTCCTGCCCTCCCATTTTTCATAATGAATCCGTCAGAATCCACAATAATGTTTTTTCCCTTCCATGATGAGGATCAAAGGAATTCCTCTGCAATGTCCAGTGCAAAGGAAAGTGAAATATGTATTACTGAAACGTTAATAATTATATTATATTTAATATAAGGATATACAGAATATAAATTCGATTATAAAAACTCATTTGAAATATAAAATTCTTTTCTTTATCATGGTAATTTATTTGTAATTTTTATTAAATATTTAATTACCTTAATATCTTATACATTTAATGATGTAGGAATTATTTATTCAGTAAGAAATCAATAATATACTTTTCATTAAAATAATAATACCTATCAAAAGGACCAGAAACTTTCCCAAAAATTATTGGTCGAGTATATATATATCATAATAATCCAAGGGTCGATTTGGGGACCATTTGGAGCCTTATAAAAAAGATTAGGAGATTTATATTATTTTATTTTAAATGATGTCAAATATGTCACCTTCATAATTTAATAAATATAAAAATTTAAATATTGTTATTTTAAGATGATAAATTAGAGTAAAAATAATATAATGAAAGGTATTATATTTATCTACATCATAGGATTTTATTTTTTTAATCTTAATGAAAAAAATAAGTGTACTAAATAATTATACAAAAATGATGTAGTAATTGTTTTATTAAGTGAAATATCAAATAAATGGTTTTATAAATATTAAAATAAATATTATCAAAACAAATTAATGAGCTCCATGAATTTTTTAGATGCATTTGACATGTTAGGAATCTATTAAACATTTTTTTTGAAAATATCATCATGGTGGATTTTATTTAAATTCAAATAAATGAATAGTGTTAAAATTAACACTATTTTTATTTTATAAAAAAAACATATTTTTAAATTGTTTAAAAATCACAAAAATATTTAAAAATTATAAATTTAAATATATATGGTCTAAAACGTCATCAAGTACACAATTATGGATAATTCACAACACAAAAGTAATTATTATAAGAATTTAAAATTAGAATATTATTACCACAAATATAATTAAATAGATTAAACAAGGATAAATTAAAATGATATGGTCTAAAAAAATCAAAACATGTCTAAATTTGAATGGATGATGATATTACAACCATATATTACCTCATATCCTAATTTGAGTCACTTTGGATGTTTTTATGTGGGGTTTGGGTTTATTATTAATTAATATTTTTGAGGATTCCAAAAGTGCCCCTCTCCTCTCATAGATAAGGGTATCTCCTTCCCTCTTCTCTTCACACATATTTGAGGCTTCAAGATCGGCCAAACCCTACCAATTTCTCTTCTCAACCTCTCTAGTTATATTTTATAGGTTCTTATCTTCTCAAAAGACCAACTCTAGTGCCATAAGAGGAAGCTTAAAAGAGGTGCGTCGAAGAAGAGGTAATCTCTTCTTCCGATTATTTCAAGTTTCTTTCTTTTTCAACTTATTATTCTTTAGTTGTTTAATTATAATGTAATAAAATCAGTATCAATATTATAATTATATGTTATTATAAATATGAAACAACCACATTTCACCTTCTTTCTATCCTATAGAAAACGAAATCACTGCATGTGCGTACATATGGAATATCATCTCCACACTGTAGTGTAATCTGTTTTTCCACCACCACCTTACATGGATGGGTATAATGGTGTAAATAATAAATATATATGGTTATTATAAAATCATACTGAATATGATATATTATATCTTTCAATATAATTCAATTAAGTAATAATGGGAACGATATCATCGCTTGTGCGTACGTACGAATTACCGTCTCCACGATGCGATGAGATTCATTCTCGATGTTAACCATTCAAGAATGATTATAAAGTATATATAATGAATAATAATGGTATATATAACATAATAATTGTAATATATATATATATATATCATCTAATTACTTCGATTCAAATCAATAACAAAATGAAAATAGTGTTCATGCGTATGTACGGCCTACCGTCTCCAAGAACGGTGTGTTTCATTTCATTTATCTATTTATTCTATATATATATACTGAATATATAGGATATATAAATCATGTTTTAAATTCTGGATCTAAGTAAATAATGATATAAGTAATAATAATATCAAGAATAACAAGTCCAAACACATACGATAAATGACACAATTTTACTGAAAACGCTGCTTTAACATAAAATTGACAAAAGAACGGGTAATATAAAGTCATAAGTGAATCATATATGATATCATAAATATTATTACGGTTCTATTACAAGTTTATAATATTTTTAAAACCACTATACAAGATTTTCAGACATGAACGGATGAAATTGGACCTAAGGTAAGGGATAATTTTGAAAATATAATTTTTATCCAAGATTGCTTATACGTAAGTATTTAATGGGGTTATATTTATTTTAACCAAGTCCATAAAATTTTTTTTCATAAAGTCTTTAATATTCTTCCATGTATGTTAAAAAACATTTTTACCCCTTTTTGACTTTTTATTTGTGTTATGGAAGGAATCTTTCTTCTGTTTACCATACGTGGTACTTTTTGAATTTTCCATTAAAAGTACAAGGAGAATGTTTTTTTAACTTATATGGCATGAATGGATTTTTACGGTTTCATAATGCCTAATTTTCATAATTCTTCCTCTACAAGATTTCATGATTATTTTCATCAAAATCCTTTTCTTTTAAAATTGAATGGCATTTTGTGGTAAGAAAATGATTTTAAATAAGAAAGGATATTTTCCTCAAGAATTCATTTCAAGTGTTTTGTCAAAACTATTTTCCATCTAAGATGAAATTATTTATTATGATTATGTTTCAAGTATAATTACCTTTTTATTTACATGGTTGGATTCTTTTTATGATGAAATGATATCAATTTGTTTTATATGGATTTTTTTATGATGGGATGATGTTTATGAAACCCATTTTATTCTTTGGGTTATGATGAATGATTTATGTTTATTTTGTGGTACAAGTAATAATGATTTCATTATGAGATGGTTGGGACCTATATCTCCCTCTAATGTAATGGGTAATGATTTATATCCATTGATAGAGACATGGATAGAACAACAAGTTAATCCAGTTCAGTGATACAGGACTGGAATGAGCAGTGAACTCGATTCAGTAAGGGACTTTGTCCACTAAGATAGTCTTGGCAGCAATGCCTTGGCTACTATGGAAATCATATCATGTGATTAATGGTTTTACACAATTGCATGTTTTATTCCCATGCTATTTTATCATGATTAATGTTTCTTTATGATCTATTCCTTATGTACTTCCAAGATTTATTTCAAAAAGATTTTGATGTTTAAACTTTATGTTCATGTTTTTTTATGTTCAAATGTATATGATATGTTTTATTTTCTCAGTTTTTACCCTTACTGAGCATTTGAGCTCACCCTTTATATTTTTTATTTTCCCCAGGATTTAAAGAAAGGTTTTAGGTAAGAAAACAAAAGGAGAAAATTTTTAAGGGAGATGTTGAAGATCTTTCACCATGATTAGAATATTATGTTCCGAGTTTCCAAAGACACTAAACTATTATGGTCTTTGAGTGTTGGTTCTTTTTATGAATTAATTATTCCTCAAAAGTAATGTAATTTCCATGTACGTCAAGTTTGGGTCTCTACATTTGTTATCATAGGAAAGGTTTAGTTATCCTTTGGAAACTATGATGTGAAAACATCAGTGAGATCCCTAGAAGATATTTCCAAGGCATGTCTATGGATTTCCCTACGGTTATGTATAAGTATAGTTTATATTCTTTGAATTATGGTAACAATATTATAATTTTTCTTAATATGTTATATATTGAATTTACTCCCCCTTGATTATGATTTTTTCCTCTCACACTATTCTTTTTGGGTTTTAGAAAATGGCTGGAAACAGGAAGATTCACGATAATGGAGGATATAATGGACAATGGAATGATATTCTTCATGAGAAACCAAATGAAATTGGATCTGGATGTCCACATATCTTTATTATACCTAATCAGAAAACTCATAATATGATCAATAATCTCAACTTTAGTAATTTTCCCAACTCATCTAATAAGAGAAAGATGGAGTTTGATGATGATCATAGAGGAAAGAAGTTCAATTTCCCTCATGTCAATCATGTGGGAAGTGGCCTCAGGGAGAATGTTTTAAAGGAACTAGAAGATGATTTGTGTGTGGGAAAGAAGTACACAAAGACATTAATTGTAAAGTAAAAGGTTCAGTTAACACCATGGACAAGGATTATGGTATTACTAAGGCATAAACATCAATTAAATGTTTTAAATGTTGAATGTATGAGCATTATGCAAACCAATTCTATACGGGAAAATATCATGAATATAATCAACATGGTCATATGGGTAGTATTTATGTTGATGATGATGAAGAGACTACAAATTGTATATGAGATGAAAGAAGTATTGAGGAATAAAATGATGAAGCTCAGTCAATTGTTTAAGAAGGTAGTGGAATGATTTCATGTTTATCAACAGTAATGTTGTATATGTAATATCATGGTACTCTAGAATAAAGAAACATATAAGGATTGTTACACAATTGTTTTTACATATGTTTTTTGAAAATATATGTTGAATGGTACTGGTAACCATGAAAGGTTATTCCGATATTTTTGGAAAGTAGATGATATGCGTATAATGAAGGAATAAGGAGATAATGAAATGTTTGATAATATTAATGATCTAATGACTGATATAAGGACCAAGTCATATCATGTTTTGAGAATATTGATATTCTGGGATCATTTATGTTTTCACAAAAATGATATGGTTATACATGTTTCAAGAGAATAGTTGATTATGGTATTCACATGTTTGAAATGAGATCAACAAGATATATCTTATGATATATGGGGGATAAATAATGGTATTCACGCACTTGTTATCATAAAGATTGTAATGGATTATGTTGTACATAAGATAATATTATTTATGGATAGAACATGTTTTTCGATATTATTTCTAGAATTTTATAAAAGTATAGTTTTAGAAAAAGGACAACCCATAGGATGAGTGACAACTCGTCGTGTCGGACAAGGCTGTGGGAATCGAACACACAACAGAAGTGCGACATTCCTTTATCGCATACCACTGGCCTACAAGAAGTCCCTTGTTAGTATAAATTATTTTTAATTTATTAAGTGGTATGATATATGAAGTATGAGTCCATTTTAGGAACCACATACGATTAATTTCACTATAGATGGACTTATGTAAATTTAATAACTTTTGCTAACCTTTTGTTTGAGATAGATATAATAACCTATCATTATAGTGCATGATCTGATAACACTTGATGAATGAAAAATTAAACATCATTTTTGTAAGAGATGAAGCATAAATTGTTCAAGGAATGACCAATGATGATATTGTACCAAAATCATGAAATTGATTCTTCTAATTCCAATTTTTTTCATCCTTAGGGAAATGATCTTGAAAACAAAAAATGTTGTCCTATTTCCCTCATATCTGATGAATCTTATGGTACCTTAGATCATCACAAATTTATGGCTTTGTGATTTTTGGATTTTTCATATCCATGTTCCCTACCACACTCCATCGGAACTTAATGGTTAGATTTGTCTTCCATATCAATATTTTCACCTATGTTCTCCTATGTGTAAACCCAGTGATGAGTTAATTTGGGTAACCATTAAATTTCATACTTTAGTTTTATTAATATATTTTAGTATTCCTTTTTATGATGAGGGTTTCTATGAAAGAATCTTTCAATTTGTAAACGATTTATAACCCCGATGAATTTCAAGGGAGAAATTCATTTTAAGGGGGGTAGAATGTAACACCCTGAGATTTTATGAAAAATATTCTTTTAATTTCATTGATTTCTGGTGTTGTACGATACACCAAAATTATCTTTTGCTATACGCAAATACTTATTATCTTATATTATATGCAAACCCAATTATTGGCTTGCATTGCACGCAAAAGAAACCTTCCTCAATAGTGTGTGTTGTACGGAATACTGAGTTTCACTAAAAAACGATATATTGTTATAATATTATTATGTACTAGGCATTATGAATATTAGTAACTGAATTTTTAATTTTATGACAATATAATTCATCTTACACGTTTTATAGAAAATGGTATGAGAACAAAATAATTTTTTCCGGTAAAATAAGTATTTTTCAAAAAATGATGTTTTTCCTCCTTTTGATGGCGAACCCACATTAAATTTAGTTTTTGACATGTTTATAAGTTCAATTTGAAAAAATAAAAATCTTATTTTGAATTATGATATAAAAATTTACTTTGGAATTTTTTTGATATTTTTCTAATAAGTTTCTTTATTTTGATGAATAGTAAAAAATATGCTAAATTTTAATTATAAACAACTTTTTTCATAGAGATAATTTATATGGTTAAATTATAATATTGAATGGTTTTAAAGTATATGTAGAATATATTTTTAACATTTAATATAATGTAATTCATTATCATTAATTTTACACTGAATTCATAAGTAAAAACATTTCAATATTTTGCAACGTTTTAACTTTTAAAACCCGTTTTCTTAACAGAGGGATTAATTTTAAATTAAATACTATAACTTTTGTGTTTTGAATTTGGAAAAATTGATTCCATATTTGGAATCCGTAGGTCCAAATTATGTTTATAAGATAGTTTTTTATTTTTAGGCATTATGAATAGTACCTACGATTAATTTTATTTACCATACTTAAAAAGAAAATCGGCTAATTAAGGATAAATATAATATTATAAAATTAACCTAACAACTGTCTTAATATAATTGGATGATTATATTTTTTCATAAATCATACTTGGGTCGAAATGGAATCTAATGGAACCCACTTGTATGTGATTAAGACCTTTTATTTATTTTATTTAAAGGAAAGTGAAATATGTCTTACTCAAACTTTAATAATTAGATTATTTTTAATATAAGGTTATGTAGAATTTAAATTATATTATAAATAATCATTTTAAATCTAAAGTGTTTTATTTTTCAGGTAAATTTATTTTTAATTTTTAGGAAATATTTAATTACCTTAATAGCTTATACATTATTGATGTAGAAATTAATTATTAAGTGAAAAATCAATAAAAGAGTTTTTATTTAAATAATAATACCGATAAAAAGGACAATAAACTTTCCCAAAACATATTGGTGGAGTATATCTATATCTTAACCATCCAAGGGTCGATTTTGGGACCATTTGGAGATTTAAAAAACAAATTAGTAGAATTATATTATTTTATTGTAACTGATGTCAAAAATGTCACCTTCATAATTTTATAAATATAAAAATTTAAATTTTGTGATTTTAAGATGATAAATTCGAGTAAAAAAATTATTATTAAAGGTATTATATTTATCTTAATCATAGGATTTTAGTTTTAATTTTAATTCAAAAATAAGTATAAAAATTAATTATACAAAAATTATGTAGTAATTTTTTTATTAAGTGAAATATCAAATAAATGGTTTTATAAATATTAAAATAAATATTATATGAACAGATTAATGTTATCAATGAATTTTTTAGATGAATTTGACATTTTATGAATCTATTAAACATTTTGTTTCGAATATATCCTCAAGGTGGATTTTATTTAAATTCAAATAAATGAATAGTGTCAAAAATAAAACTATTGTTATTTTATAAAAATAACATATTATTAAATAATTTAAAAATCCAAAAAATATTTAAAAACTCTACATTGAAATATATATGGTCTAAAATTCCATAAAGTATCCAATTATGGATAATTCATAACACATAAGTAATTATTTATAACAATTTAAAATTATAATATTATTACCACAAATAAAATTTAATAAATTAAATAAAGATAAATTAAAATGATAAGGTTTAAGATAAATTCAAAACATGTCTAAATTTTAATGGATGATGAGATTACAACCATATATTACCTCATATCTGAATTTGAGTCACTTTGGAAGGTTTTATGTGGGGTTTGTGTTTATTATTATTTAAACTTTTTGAGGATTCCAAAAGTGCCCCTCTCCTCTCCTATATAAGGGCACCTCCTTCCCTCTCTTATTCACAGATATTTTAGAATTAAATATCGGACAAAAACTTCTTATTTATCTTCTCAAAATCTATAGTAATATTATAGTGGTTCTAGTCTTTTCAAAAGACCAACTCTAGTGCCTAAGAGGAAGCTTAAATGAGGTGCGTCGAAAAAGAGGTAATCTCTTCTACCGATTCTGTCAAGTTTCTTTCTTCTTCAACTTCTTCTTCTTTAGTTTTTTCATTATAAAGTAATAGAATCAGTATGAATAATATACTGATATGTTATTATAAATACAAAACAAACCCATTTCACATTCAATCCATCCTATGTAAAATAAAATCACTACACGTGCGTACGTATGGAATACTATCTCCATGCTGTAGTGTAATCTGTTTTCCACCACCACATTACATGGAAGGGTATAATGGTGTAAATAATAACTATATATTGTTATTATAACATCTTACTGATTCTGAGATATTATTTCATCCACATTAATTCCATTCAATAATTATGGGAATGATATTATCGCTCGGGCGTACGTGCGGATTATTGTCTCCACAACGCGATGAGATTCATTCTCCATGTTAACCATTCAAGAATGATTATAAAGTATATATAATGAATAATAATGGTATATATAACATAATAATTTTAATGGATTTATATATATATATTTCATCTACTTACTTCGATTCAAGTCAATAAGGAAAGGAAAACAGCATTCATGCGTACGTATGACTTACCGTCTCCATGAATGCTGTGTTTCATTTCATTTATCTATCTATTATATATATATATATACTAAATATATATGATATATAAATCATGTTTTACATTATGGAAGTATGTAAATCATGATATAATTAATAATAATATCAAGAACAATAAGTCCAAACACATACGATAAATGAAACGATTTTACCGAAAAAGATTCTTTACCATGGAATTGACAAAAGAACAGGTAATATAAAGTCAAAAGTGAATCATATATGATATCATAAATATTATTATGTTTATGTTACAAGTTAATATTCTGTTTAAACCTACTATACATGAGTTTCGGACACATACATAAGAAATTGGACCTAAGGTAAGGGATAATTTTTCAAATCTCATTTTTATCCGAGATTTCTTATACATAAGTATTTAATGGGGTTATATTTTTTCATCCATTTCCATAAAAATGTTTTTCATAACGTTTTTATATTCTTCCATGTATTTTTAAAGTCATTTTTACCCCTTTTTGACTTTTAATTTGTGTTATGGAAGGAATCTTTCTTTTGTTTACCATACGTGGTACTTTTTGACTATTCCGTTAAAAGTATGAGGAGAATGTTTTTTTAACTTATACGGCATGAATGGATTTTTACGGTTTCATAACGCCTAATTTTCATGAAGCTTAATCTACAATATTTTATGATTATTTACAACAAAATCCTTTACTTTTAAAATTGAATGTCATTTTTTGATAACAAAATGATTTAAAAAAAGAATGGATATTTTCCTCAAGAATTCATTTAAAGTATTTTGTCAAAACTACTTTCCATCTAATATGATATTATTTAGTATGATTATTTTTCAAGTATAATGACTCTATTATTTACAGGTTTTTATTCTTTTTATGATGAAATGATAACCATATTTTTTATATATATTACGTTATTATGGGATAATGTTCATGAAACCCATTTTATTCTTTGGGTTATGATGAATGATTTATGTTTATTTTTTGGCACAAGTAAGAATGAATTCATTAGGAAATGGGTGGGAACTATATATAACACCAATGGATTGGGTAAAGATTTATATCTCTTGAGATAGACATGGATGGAATGAAAAGTTAATCTGGTTCAGTGATACAGGACTGGAAAGAGGAGTAAACTCGATTCAGTAAGGGACATTGTCCACTAAGATGGTCTTGGCAGCAATGCATTGGCTACTATGGAAATAATATCATCTGCTTAATGGTTTGACACAATTACATGTTTTATTCCCATGCTATTTTATCATGATTAATGTTTCATTATGATCTATGCCTTATGTACTGCAAAGACTTATTTCTCAAGATTTTGAGGTTTAATATTGATGTTCATGTTTTTCTTTAAGTTCAAATGTATATTATTTGTTTTATTTTCTCCATGGTTACCCTTACTAAGAATTTGAGCTCACCTTTAATATTTTTTCTTTTCCCCAGGATTTAAAGAACGGTATTATGTAAGAAAACAAAAGGGGAATATATTTATGGGAGATGTTGTAGATCTTTCACCATGATTAGAAGATTATGTTCCAAGTTTCCAAAGACACTAAACTATTACAGTCTTCGAGTGTTGGTTCTTTTTATGTATAAATTATTCCTCAAAAGTAATGTAATGTTCATGTACGTCAAGCATGGGTCTCTATAGTATGTGTAAAACCTTTATCATCCTTCGTCCGTGGGTTTAATACCCACAACCTTGCTATACTTTTTTATTTGTTATCCAACATAAATGATGTAATTTTCTAAAACCACACTAATATAATTTTCAAAATTTGATGGACATCCTTGAAGTAAGATTAATCACTAAATAAACTTTTATCTAAGGTTTTCAATAAAAACTCATTGAATAAATAATTCCTCTAAATTTCAACATATAATTATCATGAATGGTTAACCTTAAAACCCTTATTAAATAAGAAAATCCAAAAAATGAAAATATGTCTTGAAATCATCTTAACATCGACCTCATATATATCACTAAGTACAACATGGTTTTCACATTCCAAATATGTGAATACCCTAATCATGTATTATATTGAAACATTGTAATAACCATATCTACCATTAGTACTTTTTGAAAAAAATTACATGCTTCCTTTTAACTATGTATATTGGATATATTCCTTAAATACAAAAAATTATATAAAATACATCAATGATATCATAAACCACCAGTAAAAAACTCCTTACTTAGTTCCAAGGTAATCAGTGCAGTTCAATTTACTAAATCAAAACCCACATATAATTATCCAAACAACTATACGATGACATTAAAAACACATTAAGTTTTATCATTCCCTTAATCATGTGTTTTACATGGACATCACCTTTCCATTAAATCTATTTTCCATTCCATCAGAACTATTTACTCTGTTCTTGGAAATCTATAGAAAAAACATGAACTAAACAATACTTACATATATCACCATTAATATGAAATAAATATTTAATCTAAATATATAAAATCATTTATCTTTCCACCTCGCACTTACTCCATTATAAAGGCTACATTATTCTATTACACAATACCAATTTCCATTCATTGTTCAAATATATTTTCTTAATCACTAGCATTGTAACCATTAGACATAACCCATTGCAGATCCTATTCAAGAGATTTCCTATAAATAAATTGAGTTACATAATGAACATTTATTCAACATAATCCACTTAACCATCAATGAGGTGTTAGGAAATCCAATATTATCATCAATTTTGTTAATTAAACTCATAAATTTTTCCGAAACATCACTTGATTTTTTCATTCTTTACCATAGTAAATACATATTTTTGTTCCTATAATACATTTACTTATGTGATTATTTCCACATTCTCGACAAAAAAATCTAATATTATTTATTCTATGTCTCTATTACCTGAACTCTCGGAAAATTATTTATTTTACTTCATTGGTGAGTCACAGAATTGGTTTTGGTACATTATATTAATCAATTTTCATGAAAACTGATTAGGAATGATCTCAACGTCTCTCAATCCAATGATAATTCCACTTGTTTCCTCATCATAAAATTGTCTTTCATATTCAACGTCAATCCAGTTCTTTCTGGTTCCCTCGACTGACTAATATCTAATGCATAATATGAGAGTTACTTATCATAGAAGGAAACCACATTGTCATGAAATGAATTAGCACTAGTATTTCTAAATCATCACACCATTCTTAATCTTTAACACCATTGGTTCATCCAAGGTTTCATAAATAAAACATACATTTAAATCCATCATGATGGTTCATGAAGAGTTTGTGAATTCCCAAATCATATCCACCGGGAGTGTCAAACTAAGTGAGTAGTAAGGCCCATTTTCGCATAAAAAATTACATTGAGTTAGGTACGAAACATCTTGTTTGAGTTTTTACCCCAACTTATATCAATTATAGAGGCCCATCCACCTGTATTTTCCAGATGAGGTCTTATTTAGAATAAACCACTCACCATATCCTTTTCCAAAATTCATGGACATTATTCCAAAATTTAAATCATCTTTACACTTATTATTGGAGACATAACTAATCATATCCTTAAAAAAATATTTGGGGGCCACATAAAATTTTTCTCGTACTTGTTATCAATGGTCGACTAAACCCTTTCCTTGATACCAACTATAGTGACCAGGATTATCCTACCTTGATATAACACTATTTTAGATGAATATTCACTACATTACAATAATACATATCCACAGACATAAATAGTTAATTGTATTTTGAATCTTGGAATAAAATCATCTATCCTGGTGAAATATCTTTAACATATCCCATACAAATCTCCACTTTTAGAGATTTTTACTATAATATTTCCTCCTAACCTAGGGAAAGGAAACATAAAAAGAGGTGAGATCAGATGATCTATATGGTAAATAAAGGAAATGTGTTAGCATAACATGAACAAAACGGTATGATAGAAACATTTGAAGACCATATCATTATTATTAGAGAATATAATAAAGATTTCAAATTCATAATACATTTATCATAATAGAATTCATAGAATAAGTCCTGATATCACAATATATGAATAAAATATGGAAGTTTTAAGAGACATATGTATATAATATGATTTCTATTATAGCCATGGAATAAGTTTCAAGACTATATTAGTAGTATGGGTTCACTCCCAATACCATCTTGATAGTCCTGCTTCACTTCCATGTCCATGTTAGTAGCTTTTATTTACCCCTAATAACATCTATGTTGTCATGGTTCAATCCCATGACCATCTAAATAGTCATGGTTTAGTCCCATGACCATCTTTGTCTATATCATGAGATATAAATCTTTACCCAATGAATTGGAGGGACATATAGGTCCCAACCAACTGATAATGAAATCATACATACATGTTTAAAAAGATCATAAATAATCATGTCATAACACGTGAAATTTAATGGGTATCACCAACATGTAATCATATCAAAACCTATTGAAAAGTCAGGTTTAATAATCATTTAATCAAATTCATAACTCATGAAAGAGAAATAAAATCATAAACATGTAGCCCTTGAAAGGGAAAAATATTTCATAAAAAGACAACCCATGAATGGAAAATGAGTTTAATAAAGATCATGAATGTATGTATTTCCCATTAATAGAAATAATATGAATAGAACCTTTAGGTCATTTTTTAAAAGGCCATGAGTAACATCAAAAGACATCATCATAAATGGAAAATATCCTTTATTCTTAGAAAAAAAAATTAATATATAAAACAATTTGAAAATAATTTTCTTTGAAAATTACATGAAAAAATATATAGATGACATGAAATAATTATGAAGTCATTTTTACTAGATAATTAATAAAATAATCTTGAAATAATTTTGAAAACCATTTACTCTTTGGGCCTTTGGCTCAATGGTTTGGTTCTTGAGTCCATCTAGTCCCTGTAACCACCCAAGGACTTTGGGCGAGTAAAGAATTTGGGCCAACTAAAGGCCTTCAAGACATCTCAAGGTCTTTGGGAAACCATAAGGCCTTCAGGCCACATTAAGGACTTTAGGACACATGATGTTCAGAAGTAACCATAACAACTATAAAGAACAAGTTCCAAATGATTTTTAAGAGAATGATCTTTATCCAAAGTAGACTTTTGGACTGAAAGAATGAGAGAGTATATAAATCAATATTTTTACCTTGTATATATTCATATGAATGATACCCAAAAACCATTCAAAGGTGAAGAGCCATGATCAGGATGCAGATACTGGGGAGGGATAGTTTCATGTAGTAATCTTCTGTAATGAATTTCATTAAGACCGTCATGTATTGTAATGTCATGAATCCTACAGGCTATATAAGAGTTCCCCTTCAACCCTTAAAAGATATATTATCAATAATTAATAAAAAATGAAGGCTTTTGGTGTATTTAGGCTAGTATTTCTAACAATTCTTTAAAAAACGAAAGATTAAAAATAAATATCAATAAATTATCCTAATATAATTTTTATGTTTCCCTCCAAATGATAAAGTTCATTTTTGAAATATTAAATATATAATATTTTCAAAAATTGTATTTAAAATGGGTTCTCCATTATTTTTTTTAAAACTAACTTTATAAAAATAAAATATTATATACATAAAATTAGGTTTGTTCCTATATTTTATTTATCAGATATTTTGGAAGAACACTAAAAATATTTGATTAAATATATAACATGTATATTACATTAATATCACTCAATAATTTTAATTAATTTAATTTATTGGGTCAAAATATATTTGTGACCATAAAATTTTTAAATGTTTCATTTGTATTCAATCAACATTCATATTTAATTCTAATTAATTTGTAACATATGAATTCATATCATCATTGAGTAATCCAAATATTTTAAAAAATTAGTTAATATTGTTCAAAACTATTAAATTAACTTCTAGGTTTTATTTTATTATATTTTATAATAATATTTTAATAATATATTATCTTTGGGTAAAACATGAAAATGTGTGTTACAAAAGCCATTAGGAAAGTCATTATTGAATTAAACGCAAACTAAGCAATGTGTTATGTGTATTGAAAGAAAAAAATTATGTTTTGTGTGGTGAATTATTAATTTTTGTTTTGTATAATTCATGAAAAACATTAGGATTTAATATAAAATAAAATATTTTCAGTGTTATGTGAAATGGGAAATATTTCCTACGATAAATTATATACCAAAAAATTAATTAACAAAATCTCATGGTATTATAGAGACAATGTGGAATACCCCTTGACTAAATAATTGATTCATTAGATACATGATTATCTAGTTAGTTTTAGCATATTGAAATTAATAGGTAGTTGTCTCTAATCCATGTATGAGTATGATAGAGTTAGTTTTTAATGAATAGTTGATTATATTTTTATTACATTTATATTTGATGTATTTATTATTAATATGACATATTATTTCATATTGTTTGTTGTTTCTTCATAGATTTAATGTAATAATTTCATAGAGTATTTGTAAAATTATTATGGTCATATTTGTTCTATGTTATGGTGAGAAAAATTAATTGCTATGAATGTTTTATTAATTTGATTCTCACATTGGATAACATACTACGATGAGCAACACAATATTTAGAATGTCAACTACGAGTTCTCAATAGTGGATGATGATTCTTCTCATGAGGTTTACACTAGGAATCACAGAGATGATAGATTATGAGAATTGACCAACCAATATGAATTATGCATATTATTGTGTAATGGGATTTCCGTATCTATGAGTGTGTGTATTGATTTTTAGAAATTTACATTCTCATTAAGGGATGTCATGACTCACACATCTAAATTTACTAACTAGAATCATAAAGACTGCTGTCGGAGGGGTGTAGGATAAATTTGGTGCATCACGATTTTCATGTCATAAATGGATTACTCAAGGAAGGATTTGTCCCTACCATCTTTGAGGAGGTTCATATCATGGACCATTGATTGTAATTGGACCATCACATTAATGTCCAAGGACATGGTGTAACAATGTTTTTATTTCAGATATTTTAAAGACATGTCAAGTAAATTGGTTGACAAGAGCTTCGTGTAACCTTATTGATGATATATTATGGAAATGAAATTATATTATACCTTGATAATCTGTTTTTGGTTGTCAATGTTTCAACATTATTTTCATTATCTTGGCTTCCATGATCCATTTCTACAATCTAATATTAGACCTTAAGAAATATGTCCTAATGTCAATGAGAAATAATCATAGGGTGTCACTCACAATGTGTTTCTGTGGATGTCAATTATATTATATTAGAATTTAATTAAAATAATATATATTGTTCTTAAGTTAGAGGAATAATTTTATTCAAGTTATATTGATCACATGATTTTAATAAAGATTAATTTGTTAGCCTATGAATGTAATAATATATATTTATTTTATTGAATACTTAATAAATATTTATTCACTGGTAAGTGAATTAAATATTTAATTTTTTAAATATTCCTTGTTAGGGCGTTAAGTAAATTAAAAAGGATTTTGAATGGAGCATGACTGTGCCTTGTTACAAAGATTAATTAACAAACTTTTTAAATAATATTTTTTTGTGCATGTTGATATGCATCACAAAATAATAATAATAATAATAATAATAATATGTGTCATGGGTTTAATAAAGGTAAGAAATGTTATTTATTTCCCTCAATGCAATTTAATAATATTTTAACCTAAATCCAAACTCTATAAATTCATGTATATGTTTATTTTGTGTGCATCAAAAATTGAAAATAAATAATTTTTTCACACAACAAATTATATCTCAACTAATCCTTCTATATCCCATAATATCATCTAGTTAAAATATAATTTTTGAAGACTCAATAATGATAGATCATGATTCAATAATTCAAGACATTTGACTCCCTGTGGTAGCACCTCGAGATTGAGTGGTTTTGTTTGGATATCATAGGAGAATTTGTGGATCCCAACTAGAGGGGTTTTATCTTTGGACCCTTATAGAACAACAAAGGTAATCCGAAAGTGTCTTTTCAGAAGATCCACATTTCCCAATAAAAAATATTCCTATTCCTAGATAATTATTTTATAAAATATTAAATTAATTAATTTAAAATTTTGAAATGAAAGATCCACAATCATGAATTCAATAAATGATTATTAAAACTATTTTTAATATTTTTACCACCATTTCATGCTTCCACTATTACTATATAGAAAATAAATACATTAAATACATACGTAATGTCAATAAAATTCATTTTAATGTAAAGTAAAAATCAGGTATATAATTTTAAAAAGATTAAAAGAAATAAATTTTTGATTAATTATTTTCTTCCATGAATTTTTAGTTAAATATAATATATTATTGATGTTTTAAACTATTATATTCAATTCCCATTACTTTCTTGATGGGATTAAATTCAAACTATATAAAGGGCATTGAATATGACATTAATGGTATCTTATGTTAAATAATATGAAATCTAATGTTTTAAATTACTAAAAATCAAAAATTTAAACATGTTGATGAGATATAGTAAATTATATCAAATGTTTTCCAATTATTTTTTATAATTTCATTTTTATTATATTTATTGACTCAAAGAGATAAAAACATATTGATATCATGGTCATCATAAAAATTAATAATTTGTGAGTAAACCCAATAGATAATAATGAAAACATAACTTGAACTTGTCCAAATTTTATGGGAGGAGATATTATTAACTTGAAATCAGTCAACATTTAAAATTTTCCAATTTTTTCCATTTAAATTGAATATTGTTTTATATTAATTTCGTACTTCTTGCAAATCAAATAATTCCCCTCCCTTCACTTACAAAGGGTTACCACTTATCCTATATTCTATACAATGTTTTATCACTCATGGTTTTCCAAGCCAATGATAAATCACTCTCCAAAATCACTCCCCACTTCCTGTTTTTCTTAGTATTAGTGAAGTCCAAACCAATATGTATTAATGAGTATGCCAAAGGCGTTACCTGAGGAGAAATTATAAGTCCAAACGAATATATTTTAAGATTATTTTGTCTTATAAACCATTAAAATATTATTTGATCGTGATAAAATAATAAAATTAGTATCTTCTATGTAGTTAGATATTATTATGATTTAATAAACCATTTTTTATGTCATTTATTCCATAAAATGGGAATCAAAACCTCGTTCATGTGTATATGTGAACTAGCACCTCCACAAAGGGATGTGTTTTCTTTTCCATTATCACATCTCATATATATTTATTCTGATGCATTTAGTTTATATATATGATAATAGTGACATAATTAATATTATGGATGGAGATAGTATCATCTATTTTATTAAACATCCCCCAATTGAAAAATGATATTGGCATTCATGAGGACACGTGGATTACCTCCTCTGTAAATCTATGTGATTCTTTTTATCATGTATGAATATCTGGGTTTATTTAAACATTGTATTTAAAACATAATATTGAAAACAATTCATGATTAATATTTTTGAGATAATCTCAACAAGAACTCTTTTAACATGGTAGATCCAAAAATGTTGTTTTTTTGATTATGAATATAACATCCTCAAATTGTTTGACCTCAACATAACTATTTTAAAAACAATATAATGAAATGTGATAAAAAGTGGAAAACAATAAGAGATAAAATTTAAAAGGGTCATTTATAAAATATTAAAATAACATAACTTTATTATATAAGGGATAAATTATGTATGTGGAGGGTCCTACTCAAGGAAAGTGATTTTTCTAGTAAACTTATTTTAATGTTTTAAAATATATTCATATGTTTTTCCACTATATTCACAATCCTTAACAATTTTCAAGTAAGATATTATTATAAGGTAATGATTTATCATTTTTATTTATAACATTTTTGACATTTTTATGAAGTATCTATGTGAATACATTTAAACAGTTTATAAGTGGGTTATTTTTAATATTTTTAAAAATGTGTGAATGGATTTTTTTTAAATAAAACACATGGGAAAAAATTGTCGATGTCATGAACAATGTTAAATAATTCAATTTATATAAATTTTTCTTGTTTTTTTATTAAAATTATATTTCCCATTATTATAAAAAATGTATTTAAATTGTTTTTGAGGAAAACATCTTTTAGCAGAATTTTTATTTAAATCCAGAAATTGCATCTTATTATATGTTAAATGGGATAATTTATGATTTTTGAGGATAGATATTAAATGTTATATGTTTTTTATATTTTATAGACCATTGAATTTTTTCATGATGTTTGGATAGTTCGATATATATCTTTAATTTATTAGGTATTGATTATTTTCTCCTTTTAATTATGTTTGAATTAATCATGTAGGTTATTAAATTTAAAAAAAATTCGTATGAGCGATTTTAAGTGTGATATAAAGGGTAAGTCCCACAGAACCTACAAGACTATTCTATTATTGAATATGAGTTTTCGTTGAAGTTGTTTTTAAAATTTATGATAATCAGTATTTGTTAAAATACATGTTATACCCCTTTTACAGGGTAAAAGAATAATTTTTGAAAAAAAATGATATCCTTATTACCCATTTTTTATAGAGAAATCATAATTATTTTGGGTTTTCATGTAATATTTATTAATTATATTTTAGGAAAATATATTTGAATATAAGGTTATTTAATTACTAATAAAAATATAATATTGGATCAATTCTTATTATAAGGTTAAATTTTATTACGGGATTGCATGATTTTAAAAATGGATATAATAGTAGTTTATTTTTTGTATCGTTTTTTGAATTTTTTTATGATACCATGTTTTAAATTTTTTTAAAAGGGGATAAATAGTTTTAGGAAGTATATAAATGTATATCATTAATTTATAAAGATTAAAAATGAAGGAAGAAAACTTTTATTGAGGAAACTTATTTTCAATTTTCAGTATCGTGTTATTTTAGAAAAAATGGGTATTTAGTGGAAGTGTCCACATTTTATTGTATTGGTTAGATGTGTATATTGTTATAATTATTTAAAGATATAATCCAAAAATATCCATGAAATGAAAGAAATTAAAATAATTGTTATATATCCTGACGCTATGAGTTCTTTTAGTGATATGCAGTTATACAAAAGATTTTAAAAAAAATTCACCTACAATGTATTATAGGTCCACTGAAAATTATTGGATACATGAATGTTTTACTCAATGTTAGTACCAATCATGTGAGAAAACATTTTATTCTATATAAAACCCCAGAACACAAAAATATTAATTAATATCTTCCCGAGACTTAAGGAAAAGATAAATCATCATTAAATAAATTAAATAATATAAATCTAATTGGTTAGAGTGTGAAATTAGAATTAATTTTTTATAAAATAGGTAGCATAATATAGATTCCAAAAAAATATAATTATAATCCTGTAAATATTTATGTTTCTGTTCATTTTTTTCAAAATCTCTATATCCTATATTTTAATTAAGGGAAGGATTGTAGTGTGAAAGATCCCAATGTTTCTACATCAACCATACACAGATACTATTTAAAAATAGATTCAAGTTTCAATAATACGATATTAATTTGGATTATATATACTATAACTTAGAAGTTATTATATGGGTTATAACATAGTTTGAATATCCGTGAAACATACATGCTCATAATGATTCCATTAAAGAAAAAATAGTCTATAAGGGATGTTATTTTATTAAGTGTTAGATTAATCCATCGATAACTATTGTGAAACTATTTTTTGAACCATATTTATAAGACAATAAAAATATAGAATACTCTAGCTTGAAAATTACTCAACACCGATCTTTAAAAAGAGTGCGATATATAATAAAAATATTATTTAAATATGGCCATTATTAACTAGTAGATAAACTATATGTATAAATATGAATTAAAAAATATAATGTTATATATATATATATATTGTTTTTTATAGTCAAAATATATTAATAATTTCATAATAAATCTGAACTAATTTTTTAATGTAATTTTATGCATAAAAAGAATGTTTTCATCAAAATGTCATTAATGTATTTTGTCCTTAAGAAAAATAATTACTTTATTTTAGTACAATAAATTTTCATTTAGGATATTAATAGTAATTTTAAATAAAAATTTAGTATTATCTTAGTGTGATGTTTTTGTAGTTTTATATAAAGATTTATTTTTCAGTGAATTGCTAAATTTAGCGATTTTTTGTAAAGCTATTATGTAATTTAAATAAATCATGTAATATAATAAACCTGTTATGATTTTTGATTTTATAAAAAATATAAATAATTAACCATTAATTCAAATTTATCTAGATAATTACATAAGAATTATTATTATACTTTAATTTTTAAGAAGCTTATTTGTGGGCATAAACCATGTATTCATAAATACTATTTCGGTGAAATCAATGTGTTTTTACCATAGTAAATCTAATTTAATTTTATTTAATAATAGTTTTATTTAAATAATGATATTATGAAATTATGAAAATGTTTAAATATTCATTTTATCTTTTTTATAAATTATGAAATTGATATAAATTTAGTTTTGTACTTAAAATTCATTATTTATAAAAACTACTTTTCAGTGGAATTTGAGATCTTATTTGGAAATAAAATTTTCCAATAATATAAATTGGATCGTAGAATATTAATTGAATATTTTGAATGATCAATATTAATATAATTTATTAAAAATAATTTTATTCTTGGTCATAATAAATAGTAAAAAATGTAATCCCTTGTTTCTATGGTAATGGTTAAAAGAAGTTTACCAACTGGTTGAATTATGAGATAAGTTTAGGAATGAAACATAAAAATGTGAAATTAAAATTTTTCAATGTTATTTTAACCTTATCATATATCACGAGGGAATTATTATTTATTTTTCCACATTCTCATGAATGATTCTCGATATTCATGAAACAGTTTATGTAAATCCATTTATGTCCCTCCCCACTCATATAAACATGAACATCTTCCCATCCCATATTAAAATATTTTGATCTATATATATTTGGAAATATGTACATAATAACATTTCTACATTCCTTCTCTTCATCCAAGATCTTATGGACTTCTCTTATGATAAATCTCTGAAGGCTTAAGGTGTAACCCAAAGGAGGTCTCTCAAAATAGGTATAAATCCTGAAATAACACTTTCTAGTGTATTTATTAGTATATATATCCAATGAAACAATTATATGAATAATAATACAAGTAAAAAAATATAATATATATACTGATATTTTCTTATGATGCTGGAAAACCTATTTTCGACCTCTACACAATCAAATGGAATATAAAAGCATCGCTTGTGAGTACATGTGGACTATATAACCATATATCGATATGATTAATTTTCATTTACAATAATTCATGGTAGGTTATTATAATGAAATAGATAATAATATATTATATTCCTCAAACAATTATTCTTGTGTAATTATAATATCTTATCTTCCTTCATACCATCCCATCTTATTGGAAACCTATAACATCGCTCATGTATATGTGTGGACATTCACCTCCACGAAGAGATGTGATTCGATTTTAAATCCTCCTTTATGTGGATGCTAAAAAAGTTACATTTAATTAATATGTATTTTATTTATGATACAATAATTTTTTTAAAGGGGATGTATTATTCATCTTTCCTACACTTTATCCATCAAAAAGTAGAATCATCACTCATTCATATGTATAAACAAACATCTTCAGTAAGTGTTGTAATTAATTTTTCCTCACCAATATATATTAATGGTAGTAAACTTGTATATAATTATTAAAAATTGCAAAACATAAATTATTATGATTATTTTAGATGATTGAACAAGGATCAATGTTCAAGGAACATAACTATAAAAATGAAACATACATGAAAAAATGAAACAATTATCACTTGGAAATGTGGATTTTTATAATTCATTACTAATAAATGAATGATAATATGGTATATTTCAACCACATATGGTATTATAAGAATTATTATTATTATCATAGATAAGTAATAAAAATATTAATTTAATATATTGATTTTTAGATCAATTTGAAATCAAGTCTGGTATTTGGTTTTTGTTATTCATATCAATGTGTTTTAATTGATAAATTATTTAAGATAGGAACCTATTTTTTTATGATATGTATAAAATGATCCATTATAGTTTTTAATAATTTATTATTAGTAGTTATTTTTATTTAAAGTTTATTTTTATTTTATTTCATACACAGGTGTTTTAAGTTAAAAGTAACTAAAGAGGTAAGGGTTTCACCTAACCATCTCTCTTTTTACCATGACAGGCCATGCTTAAACATTAGATGATGATATTATTTGATTTTTCACTATATGAAATTATTTAATTTCATCTACTCTAATTATTTCTATATATTACAAGTTTTAATTTCACTTTCATCTCTTTTTTTGTACTCAAGAGACTGAAATATCGATTTTAGGAAAAAATTACATTATTTCTCTACTTTGTAAAGAATATTATTCTTCTATATCAATGTTATTATCTTTTCAATGTTGAAAATACTATAATTTTTTTTTGAAAGGGATTATTATTGTGGTTTTACAAAAATATTAATTTTTTCATTTTTATTGAAAATGTTAATGCATTTTTTGTTTTATGACACTCCTCATGATGATATTTTTACATCCACTTAAAAAAATTCATTGAAGTTCACATTACTAGTTCAAAGGGTTATTTTAAATGAAATTTTTTTCATTAATTGTTTGTGTTTTTTTTATATTTTATATACTGAATTTGAAAATGAAAATGGTATTTCCCCCAAGAGATGTTTCAGTGGTCTTTTAAATTAAATTTGATCTATAGAAACTACATTTAATTGTTATTATGGATTACTGGTGATATAAACAAATTTTAACATATTTATTTTTTAATGGGTTTTTATTTATTATGATGAGGTTATCCCATTCCCCATAGACGATATACAAGGTGTTATATCGAACCTAAATAGGGTACAATAGTGATGATACCAATCAATAAATAGGTAGCCAAGTAGTTATACCAATTATAACATGGGATACATATTTTAGTTGGAATCCATAATGTAATAATTATATGGTTATTTTTATTAGAAAAATAATGAAACTATTTTACGACAGGTTCTTATGAGAATTTTATCCTCTAATAGTTCATGATCTTTGATTTATTTATGATTCATGTCTTGGGAACATATTATAATTATGCCAAGACTAATGGTTAAGAAATATTAATTTGATTTTTTGAATTTGAAATGCTAATATCATGATATCATAAGCTTATTCTCCACAAATACTTTTATATGATTGTTGACTGATATATCACTTCTTTACCATTAATGAGGATCTGATCTATCATATTCTTATATTTTTTCCTACTTCCAGAAGAAAGGTTTTAAGAATGGTATGTCTAAGATGGTTTCTAGTTTGGAAAAAAATAGTTATAGGTGATGTATATCTTTTATGTGTCGGTTGATAATGTATCCACGTTTCAGAGGACACCAATTCTTTGTAATTTTGGTGTGGACTATAATGGAATGTAATTAATATTCATATAATAAGATCTTATATTTATATATGTAGCGATTGGGACTCAACACAGACATATATATATTAGAGATAAAATCACAGTGGTTTTTATTCTTTAGTGGTTGACTCCTATGAGCTCCACAAATACGAGAATTAAAGGAGGTTTATCATTAGTTTTGATTATATTTATTTGGATATAAGGATATAATTAATGAAATATTAAACCCCCAAAAAAATATTTATATTAATTTTTATAAGTGTTTTAAAAGATGAAAAAATTATTAATGAAGAAAATGAAAAATTTAGAATATATTCCACCCAATACGAAAACTATTCCCTTAATTTAAAATTTTAACATGGATATAAAACCAAAATAAAATAGAAAAAACAATTTAATTCAAGAAAATCCATTTTCAGTATATATGAAATAATATAATATTATTTAATTACAATATTTTATTTTTAAGAAGGCTTGTTTTAGACCATAAAATAGTTTTTATCCCACAAAAAAATAACAATAATGACAATGAGCACCAAAGATCAACCTAGCACCTAAATATATCATTCAATACCATTATATTAGGGGTCTTCAGATAAATTCATATAGAAAGACCCATGTTTTTATAGACTATGAAATTGAGAATAAAATTTTATTTTAGATTTCTTTTTCTAATGAGGTGTAAAATGGTTTCTCCCATAGGAATGTGATCTCAGATAATTTTTCTCACCACTCAGTTTATCCTTGAATAGGATTGTTACCCTTGGAAAACCATTATGTGGAAACATTTTCCATTCAAATTTATATTGCTTAATTAATATTTAATTAACTAAATTTTAATTATTAACTTGTATTTTTTTCAAAGATATATTTTCAACAGGATGTTGGATTGAGATTTTGTTTTTGTGGTTGAGTCCAGAATGAGGGATTTTCCCAAGTTAATGTATAAATTAATAACGAGCAACAGGGTGAGGTCGTGTTTTCCTTTTCATTTCAATTATCATACTTTTCCCCCTTATTCATCATCATTGTTTCCTTCTCATATATGCTTCCAATAGGATTCCTTATTCTCTGAAGGAGATATAAAGTTTAGTGGTATGTAGGAAAATTGAGAGGGAGATAAACAGAGAGATATTGGGAGAGAGAAGAAGCAAGGTTCTACTATAAATCTCCGGAGGATTCACATCATTTGGCAGTAGAAGTATAATGCATATATGGGTGAGTATTTGGAAGATTTCACCCAATGGGATGTTGTGTTTAACGTTTTTTTTCAACATCCATTTATATTTATAAATTTCTTGATTTAATACCTTTTTTAGTTTATATTAACCCCTCAATTTTTGATCTTTTCTTACTCCTGGAAAACTGTGGTTTTTGAATGATTGAATGGTTTTACAATTTGGAAATCCCAATCACCTGACCCATGGTTTATGAATACATGTTTTTCTTTATTTAATGTGATGTATATTATTTATATGTATATTCAATATACATGTACAAAATTTAATGTATTGTGTCATGGAAATGTGGTTGATTACATTTCCATATTTTCCATATATTGGCACATGGCCATCTATGTTACATGAACATACCTTGTGTGAGATGCACACTCTGTATCTATACACACCTAAGAGAAGCACATTTCCTAGTTTTTTGTCATAAACATGTAGGTACCCTGTGTAGGGTACACACTATATATATTTTTCACATTCCATATACTTGTTTTTACATTCTAAGTCTAACTACATTACATGACAATGTGGGGATTTTTTAGTACACTCCATGTACACATTTATACATTCTGTTTAATACTCCTTTGTTGCCATTTTAAAGGGTTATTATGATTTCACACCCTAGAGTCATAATTTTACCTAATAGAAGTCCATTTGTTTTCATTTTTTTCATTCCTCGGAAAAGTGGGACCTCTGAGGAGATTCGATCTTTTCTAAGAGTCATTTTGGCATGGGTGAGAGATCACGGGGAGGTTCTTCCTCTAGTGGTTAAAAAAATAAATCTCCATGAGTGAGATGTTGGATGAAACCCATATAATATTCATGTAAAATAATGGTGGACATGAAATGGGTTAACCTATATTCATGGTTTTTGTTTTCTCATGATACTCTTAGGATAGAATGACTAGATTGTCACCCAAGAAGATTGATATATCGGGTGTTCAAGAAAAAAAAGAGTGAAACATTGAACTAATATAGTCTATGATTCATATCAATTGATCTGTGATCTTGTGTATTTTTTCAGAAGGATATATCCCCTCTATGATGTACTTGTATGACCTTGGAGGCCATGAGAAGTTAGATATAGGGTTGTGGGTTGTTTTTATCCAGAGAGATGAGCATTGGTTCAATAGACCAATTTGTACCTGAGGAACCTAGGAGGGATACCTACAATAACGCTACAAATTAAATGTTCCCTTGAGTGACTACTCCACATACTTAGTACCCTTATCACCCCATAGTGGATGCCTCACCTGATTTTCGACTTATATTGATCCTAAGAGGGGTTCCCTTGATTACCGGTGGATTGAGAGGATCCCGTGTGGAATGCCTATAGTTTCATATATTAATGAGGGTCCCATGAAGTATTCCTCTATTTCCAATATTAACTCATGTATATAATAAGAGATAAATATCCCTTTTACTATCCTTGGGTACCATAGTGGGTTCCCCAGTGTTTGACTTTCAATGAGCTAGTAGATTATGGGGTTTGAATAGATAGTATTGGGTGTCAACATAGAATCCATACTAGACATTTAATCATGAGATGATACCGAAGGTGTGATGGTATTAGTACATTAATTAATCTCACTCTTTTTTTATGAATTCACTCTGTTGCTATTGATGTAGCTATGATTCCATATTTCCTTCCTGGATCTCAGCCTGTTGGGCCTAATATAATGTGATGGTATTATGGGGAATCAATGAGTTAGTTCATTGGATCTGACTTATGATAATATTTGATTCAATGTTTCTTTATAATGAAGATAAGAGGTACCTACATGGATCCAACTTATGATCCTTATTAATTTAATGTAACCCTCACCAGATGTCCCAATTTTTCATTAGGATTCCTCTATTCCCATAGATATAGAGGAGTTTGTTGATTTGATTTCAAAAATATTTATTTATTGGTGTCCGCCTATAGAATATTATCCCAATAGTATCTAGGTGACTATAGTTGTCTCTTAGGGGATTCATTTCCCCAATCATAGGATGATGATGATGTCATTAAGGATTGATGATGATCTCCTTGAACAATTCCTGGGACACTCCATATGATTTGGTGTATTCACCATTACTGCATTGAACAAAATTTCCCAAGAATGATTTGTTGATTTTTTTATTGAATAGATACTGAGTTATTAACATGGATATTGAAATTATTCAAAATAGTTTTCCTATGTTTCTTATCCCTTATGTATTTTTTCATTCAAATTTCATGATTGTCTTTGGACTAACACCTAGGAATCTGACATTAGACTCTATTACACATGGATAGAGTGGTATGAAATCTTGTTATATTCCATATTTATAGGATTTCCTTATGGTAGATGATATAATTTACTATTTTCTCTAGGTTTTTATGGGTGATTAGGAGGTTATGACTTGAATCCCCTTATGGGGACATAGCATTTTCATAGGCTTACTCAAATTGTATAATGCTGTAATGGTCGATCGAGATCAGGGACCTAAGGATTTAATTTTTTATACATGTCATGTGTGGTTTTAAATATAGATTTATTTCTTATTCAATTGATTTCCAATCGAACAGTATTATAGAACCAATTTTTTATTTTTTTTATTTTTTATTTTTATTTTTTTATTCTAGTGGTGTCCCAGCACGATGATCAAATTGCATAAGCATGCAAGGATAACAGTAGGTTATAGGTTATCCAATGGGGTTGTCCTATTGATATTTATTTCTCAGAATATATATGTGAACCTAAATGTGCATATTGGATTTATATATCCTTTTAGGAAGAGTAGAGAGGCATGATGGATATGGTTGAGGACGAGATTGCATGATCGAGTAGAGTCACTCATTTGATTTCTTTTAACTCGGCTAAACCAGCTCAACCCTTTCATAGAGACATGGTATATAGATGAGATTGTAGTTTGTAAAGGATACATATAATTTTTTATTTATTTTATTTATTCATATAGATGTTATCATCATAGGGATGATAATTATATTTTGAATGAATAGTTTTCTGGGCCTTTACAAAATTTCATTTATTAAAAACATATTTTAATTTATTTCTTTTACACTAATAATTTTATAATATTGATTATTATTGGTTATTTTTAATATCTACTTACTCTCATATGGGGACATAGTGTCCCTACCGGCACACAATATTCCCTCAGTTCTTATTTGTAACCTCTAGCATTTCAGAAGGCACACTTGAGGCCTTTTCCCCAACAAATATGGTCATAATTTATATAGTGAGCTAGTTCAGGACATGAAAAGTTGTCTTAGAGTGGTTACATTCCTATTGGTTAATATTTTAGATATGGTTGAAAGCAGTATCTGTATTTTCTCGAAATAGATGTTGTGATTTAGGATTTTGCTTCATGAAATTTCGTTGTAATAAAAATTATAGGTTGTCTGGTATAAATGTTTTTTAATTTTTATGTGTGATGTTAAATTATTATATTATTCTCACATTCACTTAAATATGTGAGGGTTGAAATATTATTTATAATGTTCTTATATATCTGAGATCTGTGGAGAGAGGCCAATTATTATTTGAGTCATGGATTTTAGATGTTGGAGGTTGTATTCATGCCTCATATTTTTCATGTTGGTTTTACACATTATAGGCATTCATTTGTGTCATCATAATTCTGATGAATGAGGACAACAATTTAATGTGTAAACATCAACATATGTCATATTTTCCAATATTTTTTCTTGGTAGAATTATACCCACATTGACCAAATTATTTAGATATTTTATTCTATTGGATGATAATGTGGATCTATGGTGAGTATAACAACCCATACTTTACATAAATTGTTATTACTTTAGAATTGAAGCACACTTATTACAACATATAACAAAACCAAGAAAGAACCATATAGTATAGTGTCTTTAGAAACTGGGAAACATAAAAAACTGGTTCATAAAGCATCTACTTTGCCTCCCATTTATTTCATCATATCTAGAGTCCATTTTTGGCATATTCTACTTAATAACCTTATTCCTGACCTGGGGAAATAAAACATACAAAAGGGTGAGCTCATATGCTCAGTAAGGGTAAACAAAAGAAATATCAATCACATCATATACATAAGCACATAAATTTTGGAAATCTTAACTTGAAAAAGAGATCATAATTTCATAACATGGGATAAATCAAAGTAGTGAAATGTAATCCCAATAATCATAACATAAAACATGAAACTTTGTGTTATACACACATAATCATAGATAATAATTTCTTATTAGTCAAGACTCATTTCCAAGACTATCTTAGTGGACAAAGTCCATTTCTGAACCGAGTTCACTCCTCATTTCAGTCCTGTTTCACTGAACCTGTATAACCTACCGTTCCAGCCATGTCTATCTCATGAGATATAAAATAATTACCCAATGCATTGTATGGAGATATAGGTCCCACCCATCTCATAATGATACCATTCTTATGTGTGCCACAAAATCATAAACCATACATCATAGAATAACCCAAGTAATAAAAATGGGAATCTTAAACATCGTGACATCAAAAAAAAATTCATATAAGATAAAGTAATTCATAAATATAATTCCATCACAACATAATCAAATCAATGTAATAATAGGGATAGAAATAGAAACCTTTATTATCTTAGATGGAAAATTATTTTGATAAAACACTTGGACTCCATTCTTGAGGAAAATATCCTTTCTGCTTCAAAAAAAATTTTCCTTTCATAACATGTCATACAATTCTAAACTAAAATAAGTTGATTAAAAATAAACTTGAAAACTTGTAAATGAATCTTCTTGGAAATAATTTTTTTTAAAATCCATTCATGTCGTATAAGTTAAAAAAACATGCTTCGTACCTTTGTCGGAAAAGTCAAAAAGTACCACGTACGAAAAACGACAAAAGATTCCTTTCATATCCTTTGCTAAAAACTCACTGAAGGGTAAAATTGGATATAAACTATTTTAGAAGGATATAAATATTACATATTGAGGAAACATGGATGTGGATGATAGAATACACCCCAGTAAATACCAAAGTATAAACAATCTCGGATAAAAATGAGATTGTGATATTTACCTTACCTTAGGTCTGATTTGCCTCTGAACCTCCTGTATAATGATTTAAATAATGTTATTGACTTATTACAGAATCATAATTAATTTTATGATATCATATATGGTCATATTATTAGTTTCTTGGTAGTAATATTTCATTGCTACTTGTTATTCGGGTGTTTATAGCTTTTTGTTCTTATGTGTGTTTTGTCATATAAATTCTTATTCTTATCTTTAGATTATAGATACATCGTTTACATAATGGTATTAATGTACTATATATCATATTTATTAATTCAATTCATTTATATAATCATTATGCAATGAATATCATGTGGAACGAATCGCATCACATCGTGGAGACGGTATTCCGTACGTATGCACGAGCGATGATATCGTTCCCATGATCGTGGAATTGTATTGGAGTGTATGTATACTATTTAAGAATAAATATCACTTTATAATAGTCATATATAGTCATTATTTACACCATTATACCAATCCAAGTAAGGTGGTGGTGGAAAATAGATTACACCACGGCGTGGAGACGGTATTCCGTATGTACGCACGCGCGGTGATTTCTTTTTCCGTAAGATGGATAGATGGTGAAATAGGGTTGTTTCATAATTATAATAACATATCAATATATTAGTGATACTGATGTTATTACTTCATAATGAAACAAATAAAGAAGAATAAGTGGAGGAAGAAATAAAGATGAATGAATCGGTAACGGACATTACCTCTTCTTTGAAGTGCTTCTTTGAGACCTTCTTTTAGGGCACTACAATTGGCCTTTGAAGAAGACCTGGACCTCTAAGATATCTCTAGGGAAGTGGAAAGGAGAAATTTTCAGGGTTTGGACGAGCTTGAAGGCTCAAAGTGGTGTGAGGAAGAGGGGGAGGAGGTGCCCTTTTATAAGGGAGGAGAGTGGCTCCTTTGGAAAAACTAAAAATATTATTTTATTATAAAGTCATTTTCGGTTTTAAATATCTCCAAATTGATTTATTTAGAAGATAAGGTGGGGATTGGTCGAAATCCTCTCATCCAATATAATTTAGACAAGTTTAGGTTCCTATTTTATCCTTATCATTTATATTTAACATATTGTTAAATAATTTTACTTTTACCGTGTCTTCTTGTGTTCTTATAATATAAGGTTAATAAACACACTATAAGCAGCCAAAAGAACCCCTAGTTGTTTATTATTAACATATATAACCTTATCTAAGTCATTTTTCCAAACCTTAGATTTTTAGGAATAAAATAACAAATAATAATATAATATTTGTTTTAAAAACTATTTTATGTCAACTTTGACACTATTTAGTAATTGATTTTTTTTAAAATCATAACAGAATGAATAGTTCGAAAAAAGGTAATTAAATCAATAATAACATGTCATATTAATCTATAAAATTAGTGTATTTCATAAAATGCCTCAAATTACATTTATTTTGGTGTTTATAACATCAATTATGTCAATATTTCATTAATAAGATAATTACTCCATTATCTTTGTGTCATAAATAAATTAAATTATTTAATGTCTAAAAATTACAAATAAAATACCATTATGTAAGAAATCTTTGTATCTTTCTAATGAATATTTATAGTCGAATTTATCTTATGTATAACCCCATATTACAAATTATTTACTTATTAGACTTTTATTTTAACTACTTTAACCCTTCTTTAAATAAATTAATAATAAATGTCCTAATCTAATCCAAGTGGGCCTAAATGGTCATATATTATTCCTATGGTATTTTTTGGTCGAATTACACTTGTCCAATAGAATTAGGACATGTTTTAGGGTAATAATAATATCATTTTTACCCTTAATTACCCTATTTACTTTTAACCGTGGTAAAAAAAAGTAAAAAGTTACTATTCACCAAAAATTATTTTCATCTCATTGAACCACATTTTAGTCCTTGATATTAACCGTGTCTCTAGGATTTTTGAAATTCCACTCAGAAAAGCGGTAAAATTAAGTTTTATGAAAAATTCAGTTTTTTTAACTACCACTTAGTGGTTTCACTATTTATCAAAAATTGAATGTTTTCAGAAAAATACCAAAATTTCACCCTAGGCTAATTTAGATATTTAAAATCCAAAAATGAAGTCCATTTTGAAAAATAAAATTTATAAAATTTCAAAAAGTGGTTATTACTATTCATAACGGCTAGTTTTAATAATGTTTTAATAGCACATCGTTGTTTAGTGAAACTCGATATTGCGTATGACGCAAGCTATCGAGGAAGCTCGTGATTTCGTGTAAGGCACGACAAGCAAGTGTTGTGGGTAGAAATATATTCCTTTGATGATTTATATAACATAAAAGTCTCGGGTGTTACATTCTACCCCCCTTAAAATGAATTTCGCCCTCGAAATTCTTCACTTTGTAACAAACAGATGAGGATACCTCTCCCTCATCACATCCTCAAGCTCTCATGTAGCTTCTTCTAATTGGTGGTTCCTCCATAAAACATTCACCAATTGAGTGGTCTTGCTTCGTAGAACATTTTCACTACGATCCAGAATCTCTATCGGGTGTTCTTCATAAGAAAGATCTTGCTCCAGCGGTACAACTTCTTAGCTGAGTACATGTGAAGGATCAGGTATGTACTTTCTCAGGAGAGATACATGGAACACATCGTGAACTTGAGAGAGATTCGGTGGAAGCCCCAATCGGTAAGCTACCTTCCCAACACGATCCAGTATTTCAAAAGGACCAATATATCTAGGGCTGAACTTCCCCTTCTTTCCAAATCTCATGACCATCTTCCAGGGAGATATTCATAAAAACACTTTATCACCCACTTCAAACTCTAGGTCTTTTCTTTGGTTGTCGACATAACTATTCTATCGACTCTGAGCTGATCTTATGTGTTGTTGAATAGATCTGACCTTTTCAGCCATTTCATCAACAAGATCAGGTCCAAATAGCTTTCTTTCCCCAACTTCATCCCAGCAAGTTGGAGTCCTGCATTTATTTCCATAGAGAGCTTGATAAGGAGCCATATGAATACTGGAGTGAAAGCTATTATTATAAGAAAATTCCACCAAAGGTAGGTGTTGATCCCAACCACCTTTGAAATCCATAGAGCAAGCTCTCAACATATCTTCTAGAGTTTGAATTGTTCTCTCAGACTGACCGTCTGTCTGAGGATGATATGCAGTGCTGAAACATAACTTTGTATCCAGAGTATGCTAAAGACTTCGCCAGAACATTGAGGTAAACCTCGGATCCCGATCATATATAATAGAAAGTGGTAATCCATGAAATCTTACCACTTCCTTTACATATATCCTAGCAAGCTGATCCAGAGAGAAATCCTCTCTAATAGCAATGAAGTTTGCAGACTTTGTAAGACGATCAACTATGACCCAGATAGCATTATATCCTTTGGAAGTTTTAGGAAGTCCTGTAACAAAGTCCATAGTGATGCTTTCCCATTTCCATTCGGGTATGGGTAATGGTTGTAACATCCCCTTAGACTTCTGTCTCTCAGCTTTAACATGTTGAAAAACCAAGCATCGAGAGACATATTCAGCAACATCTCTTTTCATGCCATCCCACCAGAAGTATTCTTTCAGGTCCCTATACATCTTCGTGCTTCCAGGATGAATAGATAATGAAGAACTATGAGCCTCATCCAGCAGCTCCTTCTTTAATTCGGGGATGGGAGGAACACAAACCCGATTCTTGAACTTTATTATCCCATCACAGTCAACGTTGAATTCAAGAACATTTCTCACCTTCTTTTGTAACTCGACATCTTCTTTCTGTGCCTCTTTAATCTTCACATGTATAGATGGTTGAACATTCATTTGAGAAAGATACAATTTTTCCCCATTCATTATAATTCTAAGATCTATCCTTTGTAAATCCATAAATATTGGATATTTTTTGATCCTCATCATGGATAAACTAGCATGGTCTTGTCAACTTCATGCATCTGCCACATTGTTTGCTTTCCCATGGTGGTAGTGGATTGAGAAGTCGTTATCCTTAATCAGCTCCAACCACCTTCTTTGGCTCATATTCAGCTCCTTTTGTGTGAAAATATATACTTTAAACTTTTATGATCAGTATAAATGTCACACCTTTCTCCATAAAGGTAATGCCTCCAAATCTTTAATGCAAAGATTACCGCAGCTAACTCCAAATCATGAGTTGGGTAATTTTGCTCATGTATTTTCAACTGTCGTGAGGAATAAGCTATCACCATATCATTTTGCATAAGAACACACCCCAATCCCTTCTTGGATGCATCACTGTAGATCACAAACCTTTCTCCACTACAAGGCAGTGTGAGCACAGGTGCACTGGATAACCTTCTTTTCAACTCCTTGAAATTCTCTTCACATTCCTCCGTCCAAACAAACTTAACTCTTTTCCGAGTCAACTTGGTGAGTGGATTAGGTAATCGTGAAAAATATTTAACAAAACGTCGATAATATCCAGCCAAACCAAGAAAATGTTGGATCTCGGTTAATGTTGTTGGTCTCGGCCATCTTTCGATAACCTCTGTTTTTACTGGATCCACAGATATCCCCTCTTTTGAGATTATATGACCCAAAAATGAAACTTTTTGAAGCCAAAATTCACACTTGGTAAATTTGGCATAAAGCTTCTCCTTTCTCGGGGTCTTCAATATAATTCTCAAGTGATCTTCATGTTCATCTTTGCTCTTTGAATAGACAAGAATATCTTCTATAAAGACTACCACAAACTGATCAAGATAGTCTCTAAAGACTCTATTCATTAGATCCATGAAGATAGCAGGGGCATTAGTAAGACCAAATGGCATCACTATAAATTCATAGTGTCCATACCTTTTACGGAAAGCCGTCTTTGGTATATCCTCCCTTTTGACCCTTAATTGATGATACCCTGAACGAAGATTAATCGTGAGTTTCTCACCAACCATTTGAGATAAATAACCTTCATTTAGTGGAATCAATACCCATAAAATGGAAGAAATTTCCACTAGAAGGTTATGGTCATCCTTGCATCGACAGACGATCATAGATTGATCTGGAATATGAAATGTGACTTCCCTTCATTGGAAATTGATATGAGCTCCATGTAGAGAAAGCCAATCCATGCCAAGAATCACATCAAATTACACTATAGGAAGGATCACAAGATTTGCAGGAAGCACTTTCCCACAAACTTCAATCAGAGAAGAATTATAAACTTTTGATGCGACTGTTGTGCCATTAGGTGTTGTCATAGCTAACTCAACATCTAATTGTTGAGGTAATACGGTGATACCCTTAGAAAATTCTTCAGAAATAAAAGAGTGGGTGGATCCCGAATCAAATAAAACATTTCCTACTTTAGAGTGGATGGTAAGTGTACCTTTCACCACATCGTTATCGTACTCCACATTGCTGATAGAAATTGCATGTGACTTTCCTTTGTCTTTATCCTAAAGAGTTTGTTGACGTCGACCATCATCATCAACCCTTGGATTTAGTCATTGATTGGAATAATTCCCCATCTCCTTGCACTTGAAACATTGAAGTGTAGTAGGTTCATTCTGTGAATCCCTTCCTTTGTTTGCATCATTAGACATCTTCTTCCCATCATTACGGCATTCAAATGCCCAATGACCTTCCTTTCCACATTTAAAACATTTACTTGTCCCTTTAAGACAACTCCCTCCATGTTTCTCTCCACACTTTGAGCATAAGGGAAAGATCATCATCTTTTCAGTGTGCTCTTTCGATTTTCCTTTGAATTCCATTTTCCTCTTCTTATCAAACCTATATGACTGATGGGTTACTCCAATCTCCATCTAAACTTTGAGAGCACATCGAACGATTTCCTCGTAGCTATTGAAGTCCCTTATGGCTAATGCCCTTCGAATACTTGGTTTTAAGCCACTAAAGAATCGATCGATCTTACTCTCAAGTTGGATAATAATACCAGAAGCGTACCTTGAAAGTCTTGTAAAATTTGCTTCATAGGTACCAACAGATTCATCATCCTTTTTCTTCAGTTCAAGAAACTCTTTCTCCATCTTTGTTCGAAGAATACGAGGGAAGTACTTATTGAAAAAATAAGTTCTTGAACTCGTCCCACTCCATGGACTCAATTTCATCCCTTTGCCTCATATTCATAATAAGATTCCACCATTGATCAGCATCACCTTCCAGACGATACACTGCTAAGATGACTTTATCATGTTCAGAACATTGAAGAACTGAAAATATCTTTTCATTAGTACTAATCCATTGTTCAGCAACTAATGGATCAGTAGGCCCGCTGAAAGAAGGTGGACGTTGCCTCATGAAGGACTCAATAGAATATTGTTCCCGTCTCTGCTCATTTGGAAGTCCAGAATGATTCATAGCTTGTGTAAGTATAGCAATAAGATTTTTCACTCCATCTCCCATAACATTTGTTTGTTCAGGAGGACAATCATTGCATTGTCCATTGCATTGATCAACACGGTTCTTTTGGGTTCCAGCCATCATCTAAAACCCAAAAAGAATAGCGTGAGAGGCAAAAATAATGCATGAAAAAACAACATAATAAAGGGGGAGTATCCTCAATATCTAACATCTTAGGTTAAATTCTATGATCGTTACCGTAGTTCAAGGATTGTATCCTATACGTATACTTATCCTTAGGGACATCCCTAGACATACCATAGAAATATCTCTAGGGATCTCACTAATGTTTTTGCATCCTAGTTTCTAAAGGATGACTAAAACTTCCTATGATACCAACTGTAGAGACCCGAAGATTGACGTACATGAATATTACATTACTTTTTCGGAATACTTAATACATAAGAAAAAAAAACACACAAGGATCGTAATAGTTTAGTGTCTTTGGAAACTTGAAATAAAATCTTCTAATCGTGGTGAAAGATCTTCAACATCTCCCAATAAAGATCTTCCCTTTTTTTCTTACCTAAAACCTTTCTTTATATCCTGGGGAAAAGAAAACAGAAAAGGGTGAGCTCATATTGTAACACCCGAGACTTTTATGTTATATAAATCATCAAAGGAATCTTTTTTCTACACAACACTTGCTTGGCTTGCTTTACACGCAATCGCGACCTTCCTCGAAAGCTTGCGTTGTACGCAATACCGAGTTTCACTAAACAACAATATGCTATTAAAACTAGCCGTTATGAATAGTAATAACCACTTTTTGAAATTTTATAAATTTTATTTTTAAAAATGGACTTCATTTTTGGACTCAGAATATCGAAATTAGCTTAGGGTGAAATTTTGGTATTTTTCTGAAAACTTTCAATTTTTGATGAATAGTGAAACCACTAAGTGGTAGGTTAAAAACTGAATTTTGCATAAAACTTAATTTTGCCGCTTCTTTGAATGGAATTTCAAAAATCCGACAGACACGGTTGATATCAGTATGTAAAATGTGGTTCAATGAGATAAAAATAATTTTTTGGTGAATAGTAACTTTTTACTTTTTTTACCGCGGTTATTAGTAAATAGGGTAACTAAGGGTAAATATGATATTACTATTACCCTAAAACATGTCCTAATTCTATTGGACAAGTGTAATTCGACCAAAAACAAACTTAGGAATAAAATATGACCATTTAGGTCCACTTGGATTAGATTAGGACATTTATTATTAATTTATTTAAAGAAGGGTTAAAATAGTTAAAATCAAAGTTTAATAAGTAAATCATTTTTCATATGGGGTTATACATAAGATAAATTAGAATATAAATATTCATTAGAAAGCTAAAAAGATTTACTACATAATAATATTTTATTTATAATTTTTAGACATTATATAATTTAATTTAATTATGACACAACGATGATGCAGTAATTATCTTATTTTTGAAATATTGACATAATTGATGTTATAAACACCAAAATAAATGTAATTTGAGACTTTTTATGAATTAAACTAATTTTCTAGGTTACTATGATATATTAGTGTTGATTTAATCAGCTTGGTTCGAACATATAATTCTGTTATTACTTTCACAAAAATCATTTATCAAATAGTGTCAAAATTGACACAAAATAGTTTTTAAATAAAATATTATATTATTAATTGTTAGTTTATTCCTAAAAATCTAAGGTTCGGCCAAATGACTTAGATAAGGATATATATATTAATAATAAACAATTTGGGGTTCTTTTGACATGTTATAGTAAGTGTATTAACCATATAGTGAAAGAAAACAAAAAGACATGGTAAAAGTTAAATTATTTAACTTAGAATTAAAACTAATTGATAAGGTTAAAATAATACCCTAAACTTGTATAAATCCTATTGGTTGATATTATTTCGACCCATACCCACTTTAGCTTCGAAATAAGACCCTTTGGAACCATTATAAACCTATTTTGACTTTAATATAAAATAATATTTTGAGATATTCCTAAGGTGCCCCTCTCCTCCCTTATAAAAGGGCACCTCCTCCCCCTCCTCCTCACACCAATTTGAGCACTCAAGCTCGGCCAACCCCTGACATTTTCTCCTCTCCACATCCCTAGAATAATCCTAGAGTTCCTGGTCTTCTTCAAAGACCAATCTTAGTTCCCTAAGTGGAGGATTCAAAGAGGCGTTCCAAAGAAGAGGTAATATCCATTACCGATATTTTCAATTTATTTCTTCTTCAACTTCTTCTTCTTTAGTTGTTTCATTATAAATTAATAACATCAGTATTACTTACATACTGATATGTTATTATAAATATGAAACAACCCTAATTCACCTTCTATCCATCCTACGGAAAAAATGAAATCACCGCGCGTGCGTACGTACGGAATACCGTCTCCACGCCGTGGTGTAATCTATTTTCCACCACCACCTTACAAGGATGGGTATAATGGTGTAATGAGTAACTATTTATTATTATTATAAAGTAATATTGATACTGAAATAATATATATATACTCCAATACAGTTCCACGATCATAGGAACGATATCATCACTCGTGCGTACGTACGGAATACCGTCTCCACGATGTGATGCGACTCGTTCTACATGATCATAATTACATAGTAATTATATAAATGAATTGAATGAATAAATATGATATATGTTACACTACTACCATTCTGGATATAAGGTATCTATAACCTTAAAATAAGAATAAGAATGTATTCGGCCAAACACGCATAAGAACAAAAGGTAATAAAGACCCGAGTAACAAGTAACAATGAAATATTACTAACAAGAAGCTAAGAAAATGACCATATATGATATCATATCAACATGTATGATTCTGGAATAAGTCAATAACATTATTTAAACCATTATACAGGTTCTTAGAACACGTACAAAGCAAATCGGACCTAAGGTAAGGGAAATATCACAATCTCATTTTTATCCGAGATTGTTTTTACTTTGGCATTTACTGGGGTGTATTTTATCATCCACATCCATGTTCCCTCAATATTTAATATTATTTCCATCCACTTACAATAGTTTAAATCCAATATTACCCTTAGGTGAGTTTTTAGTAAAGAATAAGAAGGGAATCTTTTTTCGTTTTTCGTACGAGGTACTTTTTGACTTTTCCGAAAAAAGTACGAAGAATGTTTTTTTTAACTTATACGGCAAGAATGGATTTTTAAAACATTATTCCCAAGAAGCTTCCTTTACAAGTTTTCAAGTTTATTTTTAATAAACTTCTTTTAGTTTATAATTGTATGACATGTTAAAAAAAGAAAAGTGTTTTTGAAGAAGAAAGGATATTTTCCTCAAGAATGGAGTTCAAGTGTTTTATCAAAATTATTTTCCATCTAAGATAATAAAGGGTTCTGTTTTTATCCCTATTATTACATTGATTTGATCATGTTGTGATGTAATTAATTTTATGAATTCCTTTATCTTATATGAATTTATTTATGATGTCATGATGTTTCAAGAATCCCATTTTTGTTACATGTGTTATGTGATGATGTATGTTTTATGATTATGTGGCACACATAAGAAAGGATTCATTATAAGATGGGTGGGACCTATATCTCCCTCCAATGAATTGGGTAAAGATTTTATATCTCATGAGATAGACATGGCTGGAACAGTAGGTTATACCGGTTCAGTGAAACAGGACTGGAACGAGGGTGACTCGGTTCAGAAAGGGACTTTGTCCACTAAGATAGTCTTGGAAATGAGTCATGACTAACAAGAAATGACTTTCCATGATTATGTGTGCATGCCACAAAGTTTCATGTTTCATGTTATGATTATTGGGATCTCATTTTCACTTCTATGATTTATTCCATGTTAAGATATTATGATCTCTTTTGCAGGTTATGATTGTCAAAAAGATATGATATGATTTTTATTTCCTTTATTTTCCCTTGCTGAGCATTTGAGCTCACCCTTTTATGTTTTCTTTTCCCCAGGTTAGGAAGATGGATATTAAATAGAATATGCTAAAAGGGACCCTGGATATGATGAAATAAATGGGAGACACTGTAGAAGATTTATGAACCAGTTGTTTATGTTTCCCAGTTTCTAAAGACACTATACCTATACGGTCCTTTGTGGTTTTGTCATATGTTGTAATAAGTGTGCTTCAATTTTGAAGTATTAACAATGTATGTAAAGTATGGGTCGTTATAGTTGGTATCAGAGGAAAGGTATAGTCAACCTTTGGAAACTAGGATGTGAAATCCTTAGTAAGAACCCTAAGGATAAGTCTAAGCATAGAACACAATCTTAGTGTTTTAGAAATGGCCATGAATAACCTAGGATAAGACCTTAAGCATGAAAATTTTATTCTTGAATTATGTGGTTTTCCTATTATAATTAGTGTTGCTCACACTATTCTTCTTGGTTTTAGTCAATGGATGGATCCCGAAGGAACCGTGTTAATGCGGAATGCGATGGGCAATGCAATGATTGTCCCCCTGAACAACCAAACAATATGGGAGCTGGAATGCAAAATCTTGTATCCATGCTCACACAACTTTCTAAAGCTATGAATCATGCAGGACTTCCAAACGAGCAAAGGAAGGAGCAACATTCTGTTGAATCCTTCATGAGGCAGCGTCCACCTTCTTTCAGCGGGTCTACTGATCCATTAGTTGCTGAACAATGGATTATTACTACTGAAAGGATATTTTCAGTTCTTCAATGTTCTGAGCATGATAAAGTCATCCTAGCAGTGTATCGTTTGGAAGGAGATGCTGAACAATGGTGGAATCTTATTAAGAATACGAGGCAACGAGATTAAATTGAGTCTATGGAATGGGATGAGTTCAAGAACTTATTTTTCAATAAGTACTTCCCTCGTATTCTCCTAACAAAGATGGAGAAATAGTTCCTTGAACTGAAGCAAAGGGATGATGAATCTGTTGGTACCTATGAAGCAAATTTTACAAGACTTGCAAGGTACGCTTCTGGTATTATTATCCAACCTGAGAGTAAGATCGATCGATTCTTTAGTGTCTTAAAACCAAGTCTTCGAAGGGCGTTAGCCATAAGGGACTTCAATAGCTACGAGGAAATCGTTCGATGTGCTCTCAAAGTCGAGATGGAGATTGGAGTAACCCATCAGTCACATGGGTTTGATAAGAAGAGGAAAATGGTATTCAAAGGAAAATCTAAAGAGCACACTGAAAAGAAGATGAGCTTTCCCTTATGCTCAAAGTGTGGAAAGAAACATGGAGGGAGTTGTCTTAAAGGGACAAGTAAATGTTTCAAATGTGGAAAGGAAGGTCATCGGGCATTTGAATGCCGCGATAATGGGAAGAAGATGTCTAATGATGCAAACAAAGGAAGGGATACACAGAATGAACCTACTACACTTCAATGTTTCAAATGCAAGGAGATACGGCATTATGCCAATCAATGCCCAAATCCAAGGGTTGATGATGATGGTCGACGTCAACAAAATTTTAAGGCTAAAGACAAAGGAAAGTCACATGCAATTTCTATCAGCGATGTGGAGTACGATAACGAAGTGGTGAAAGGTACACTTACCATCCACTCTAAAGTAGCAAATGTTTTATTTGATTCTGGATCCACCAACTCATTTATTTCTAAAGAATTTTCTAAGGGTATCACCGTATTACCTCAACAATTAGATGTTGAGTTAGCTATGAAAACACCTAATGGAACAACAGTCACATCAAAAGTTTATAATTCTTCTCCGATCGAAGTTTGTGGGAAAGTGCTTCCTGCAAATCTTGTGATCCTTCCTTTAGTGGAATTTGATGGGATTCTTGGCATGGATTGTCTTTCTCTAAATGGAGATCATATGAATTGCCAAATAAGGGAAGTCACATTTCATATTCCAGATCAATCTACGATCGTCTATCGATGCAAGGATGAATATAACCATCCAGTGGAAATTTCTTCCATCTTATGGGTGTTGATTCCACTAAATGAAGGTTATTTATCTCAAATGGTTGGTGAGAAACTTACGATTAAGAATATGCCCATCGTACGGGAGTTTGATGATGTCTTTCCGGAGGAATTACCGGGTCTTCCACCAAATCGTGAAGTTGAGTTTTCAATAGAACTCGTACCGGGCGCTTTGCCAATTTCAAAGACACCTTATAGGATAGCCCCAATTGAGTTGCAGGAATTGAAGAAGCAACTCCAAGAGAATCTTGATAAGGGATTCATACGCCCTATTGCTTCACCTTGGGGAGCACCTGTTCTATTTGTTAAGAAGAAAGATGGATCAATGAGACTCTGCATTGATTATCGAGAACTTAACAAGATCACTATCAAGAACAAATATCCTCTCCCACGCATTGATGACTTATTTGACCAACTACGAGGAGCTCAATACTTTTCCAAGATTGATCTTCGTTTAGGGTATCATCAATTAAGGGTCAAAAGGGAGGATATACCAAAGACGGCTTTCCGTACAAGGTATGGACACTATGAATTTATAGTGATTCCATTTGGTCTTACTAATGCCCCTGCTATCTTCATGGATCTAATGAATAGAGTCTTTAGAGACTATCTTGATCAATTTGTGGTAGTCTTTATAGACGATATTCTTGTCTATTCAATGAGCAAGGAAGAGCATGAAGATCACTTGAGAATTATATTGAAGACCCTGAGAAAGGAGAAGCTTTATGCCAAATTTACCAAGTATGAATTTTGGCTTCAAAAAGATGCATTTTTGGGTCACATAATCTCAAAAGAGGGGATATCTGTGGATCCAGCAAAAACAAAGGTTATCGAAAGATGGTCAAGACCAACAACAGTAACTGAGATCCGAAGTTTTCTTGGTTTGGCAGGATATTATCGACGTTTTGTAAAGGATTTTTCACGATTATCTAATCCAGTCACCAAGTTGACTCGGAAAGGAGTTAAGTTTGTTTGGACATAGGAATGTGAAGAGAATTTCAAGGAGTTGAAAAGAAGCTTATCCAGTGCACCTGTGCTCACACTGCCTTGTAGTGGAGAATGGTTTGTCATCTACAGTGATTCATCCAAGAAGGGATTGGGGTGTGTTCTTATGAAAAATGATATGGTGATAGCTTATGCCTCACGACAGTTGAAAATCCATGAGCAAAATTACCCAACACATGATTTGGAGTTGGTTGCGGTAATCTTTGCAGTAAAGATTTGGAGGCATTACCTTTATGGTGAAAGGTGTGATATTTATACTGATCATAATAGTTTAAAGTATATTTTCACACAAAAGGAGTTGAATATGCGTCAAAGAAGATGGTTGGAGCTGATTAATTATTACGACTTCTCAATCCATTACCACCCTGGGAAAGCAAACAAGGTGGAAGATGCATTAAGTCGACAAGACCATGCTAGTTTATCCCTGATGAGGATCACAAAGGATCCAATATTTATGGATTTACAAAGGATGGATCTTGGAATTATAATGGAAGGGGAAAATTCTTATCTTTCTCAAATGAATGTTCAACCATCTATACATGTGAAGATTAAAGAGGCACAGAAAGAAGATGTCAAGTTACAAAAGAAGGTGAGAAATGTTCCTGAATTCAACCTTGATTGTGATGGGATAATAAAGTTCAGGAATCGGGTTTGTGTTCCTCCCATCCCCGAATTAAAGAAGGAGCTGCTGGATGAGGCTCATAGTTCATCATTCTCTATTCATCCTGGAAGCACGAAGATGTATATGGACCTGAAAGAGTACTTCTGGTGAGATGGAATGAAAAGAGATGTTGCTGAATATATCTCTCGATGCTTGGTTTGTCAACATGTTAAAGCTGAGAGACAAAAGTCTAAGGGGATGTTACAACCATTACCCATACCCGAATGGAAATGGGAAAACATCACTATGGACTTTGTCATAGGACTTCCTAAAACATCCAAAGGCAATAATGCTATTTGGGTCATAGTTGATCGTCTTACAAAGTCTGCACACTACATTGCTATTAGAGAGGATTTCTCTCTAGATCAGCTTGCCAGGATATATGTAAAGGATGAGGTAAGATTGCATGGAGTACCACTTTCTATTATATCTGATTGGGATCTGAGATTTACCTCGAAGTTCTGGAGAAGCCTTCAGCATACTCTGGATACAGAGTTGAGTTTCAGCACTGCTTATCATCCCCAGACAGACGGTCGGTCTGAGAGAACAATTCAAACCCTAGAAGATATGTTGAGAGCTTGCTCTATGGATTTCAAAGGATGTTGGGATCAACACCTACCTTTGGTGTAATTTTCTTATAATAATAGCTTTCACTCCAGTATTCAGATGGCTCCTTATGAAGCTCTCTATGGAAAGAAATGCAGGACTCCAACTTGCTGGGATAAAGTTGGGGAAAGAAAGCTATTAGGACCTGATCTCGTTGATGAAATGGCAGAAAAGGTAAGATCTATTCAACAACACATAAGAGTAGCTCAGAGTCGACAAAAAAGTTATGCCGACAACCGAAGAAAAGACCTAGAGTTTGAAGTGGGTGATAAAGTGTTCTTACGAATATCTCCCTGGAAGAGGGTTATGAGATTTGGAAAGAAGGGGAAGTTGAGCCCTAGATATATCGGTCCTTTCGAAATACTGGATCAGGTTGGAAAGGTAGCTTACCGATTGGCGCTTCCACCGAATCTCTCTCAAGTTCATGATGCGTTCCATATATCTCTCCTGAGAAAGTACATACCTGATCCTTCACATGTACTCAGCTCAGAAGTTGTACCGCTGGAGCAAGATCTTTCTTATGAAGAACAGCCAATAGATATTCTGGATCGTAGCGAAAAATTCCTATGAAATAAGACCACTCGATTGGTGAAAGTTTTATGGAGGAACCACCAACTTGAAGAAGCTACATGGGAGCTTGAGGATATGATGAGGGAGAAGTATCCTCATCTGTTTGTTACAAAGTGATGAATTCCGAGGGCGAAATTCTTTTTAAGGGGGTAGAATGTAACACCCGAGACTTTTATGTTATATAAATCATCAATGGAATCTTTTTCTACACAACACTTTCTTGGCTTGCTTTACACGCAATCGCGACCTTCCTCGATAGCTTGCGTTGTACGCAATACCGAGTTTCACTAAACAACAATATGCTATTAAAACTAGTAGTTATGAATATTAATAACCACTTTTTGAAATTTTATAAATTTTATTTTTCAAAATGGACTTCATTTTTTGACTCAGAATATCGAAATTAGCCTAGGGTGAAATTTTGGTATTTTTCTGAAAACTTTCAATTTTTGATGAATAGTGAAACCACTAAGTGGTAGGTTAAAAACTGAATTTTGCATAAAACATAATTTTACCGCTTCTGTGAATAGAATTTCAAAAATCCGACAGACACGGTTGATATCAGTAAGTAAAATGTGGTTCAATGAGATAAAAATAATTTTTTGGTGAATAGTAACTTTTTACTTTTTTTACCGCGGTTAATAGTAAATAGGGTAACTAAGGGTAAATATGATATTACTATTACCCTAACACATGTCATAATTCTATTGGACAAGTGTAACTCGACCAAAAACAAACTTAGGAATTAAATATGACCATTTAGGTCCACTTGGATTAGATTAGGACATTTATTATTAATTTATTTAAAGAAGGGTTAAAATAGTTAAAATCAAAGTTTAATAAGTAAATCATTTTTAATATGGGGTTATACATAAGATAAATTAGACTATAAATATTCATTAGAAATCTATAAATATTTCCTACATAATGGTATTTTATTTATAATTTTTAGACATTAAATAATTTAATTTAATTATGACACAACGATGATTCAGTAATTATATTATTTATGAAATATTGACATAATTGATGTTATAAACACCAAAATAAATGTAATTTGAGACTTTTTATGAATTACACTAATTTTCTAGGTTCCTATGATATATTAGTGTTGATTTAATCAACTTGGTTCGAACATATAATTCTGTTATGACTTTCACAAAAATCATATATCAAATAGTGTCAAAATTGACACAAAATAGTTTTTAAATCAAATATTATATTATTAATTGTTATTTTATTCCTAAAAATCTAAGGTTCGGCCAAATGACTTAGATAAGGATATATATATTAATAATAAACAATTTGGGGTTCGTTTGGCATGTTATAGTAAGTGTATTAACCATATAGTGAAAGAAAACAAAAAGACATGGTAAAAGTTAAATTATTTAACTTAGAATTAAATCTAATTGATAAGGTTAAAATAATACCCTAAACTTGTCTAAATCCTATTGGTTGATAGGAGTTCGACCCATCCCCACTTTGGCTTCGAAATAAGACCCTTTGGAGCCATTATAAACAGATTTTGACTTTAATATAAAATAATATTTTGAGATATTCCTAAGGTGCCCCTCTCCTCCCTTATAAAAGGGCACCTCCTCCCCCTCCTCATCACACCAATTTGAGCACTCAAGCTCGGACAACCCCTGACATTTTCTCCTCTCCACTTCCCTAGAATAATCCTAGAGGTCCTGGTCTTCTTCAATGACCAATCTTAGTTCCCTAAGTGGAGGATTCAAAGAGGCGTTCCAAAGAAGAGTTAATATCGATTACCGATCTTTTCAATTTCTTTCTTCTTCAACTTCTTCTTCTTTAGTTGTTTCATTATAAAGTAATAACATCAGTATTACGTACATACTGATATGTTATTATAAATATGAAACAACCCTAATTCACATTCTATCCATCCTACGGAAAAAATGAAATCACCGCGCGTGCGTACGTACGGAATACCGTCTCCACGCCGTGGTGTAATCTATTTTCCACCACCACCTTACAAGGATGGGTATAATGGTGTAATGAGTAACTATTTATGATTATTATAAAGTAATATTGATACTGAAATAATATATATATACTCCAATACAGTTCCACCATCATAGGATCGATATCATCACTCATGCGTACATACGGAATACCGTCTCCACGATGTGATGCGACTCGTTCTACATGATCATCATTACATAGTAATTATATAAATGAATTTAATGAATAAATATGATATATGTTACACTAATACCATTCTGGATATAAGGTATCTATAACCATAAAAACAGAATAAGAATGTATTCGGCAAAACACGCATAAGTACAAAAGGCAATAAAGACCCGAGTAACAAGTAACAATGAAATATTACTAACAAGAAGCTAAGAATATGACCATATATGATATCATATCAATATGTATGATTCTGGAATAAGTCAATAACATTATTTAAACCATTATACAGGATCTTCGGACACGTACAAAGCAAATCGGACCTAAGGTAAGGGAAATATCACAATCTCATTTTTATCCGAGATTGTTTTTACTTTGGCATTTACTGGGGTGTATTTTATCATCCACATATATGTTCCCTCAATATGTAATATTATTTACATCCACTTACAATAGTTTATATCCAATTTTACCCTTCGGTGAGTTTTTAGTAAAGAATAAGAAAGGAATCTTTTGTCGTTTTTCGTACGAGGTACTTTTTGACATTTCCGACAAAAGTACGAAGAATGTTTTTTTAACTTATACGGCATGAATGGATTTTTAAAACATTATTCCCAAGAAGATTCCTTTACAAGTTTTCAAGTTTATTTTTAATCAACTTCTTTTACTTTATAATTGTATGACATGTTAAGAAAAGAAAAGTGTTTTTGAGGAAGAAAGGATATTTTCCTCAAGAATGGAGTTCGAGTGTTTTATCAAAATTAGTTTCCATCTAAGATAATAAAGGGTTCTGTTTTTATCCCTATTATTACATTGATTTTATCATGTTGTGATGGAATTATTTTTATGAATTCCTTTATCTTATATGAATTTATTTATGAGGTCATGATGTTTCAAGAATCCCATTTTTGTTACATGTGTTATGCGATGATGTATGTTTTATGATTATGTGGCACACATAAGAAAGGATTCATTATAAGATGGGTGGGACCTATATCTCCCTCAAATGCATTGGGTAAATATTTTATATCTCATGAGATAGACATGGCTGGAACGTTAGGTTATACCGGTTCAGTGAAACAGGACTGGAACGCGGGTGACTCGGTTCAGAAAGGGACTTTGTCCACTAAGATAGTCTTGGCAATGAGTCATGACTAACAAAAAATGATTTTCCATGATTATGTGTGCATGCCACAAAGTTTCAAGTTTCATGTTATGATTATGGGGATCTCATTTTCACTTCTATGATTTATTCCATGTTAAGATATTATGATCTCTTTTGCAGGTTATGATTTTCAAAAAGATATGATATGATTTTTATTTCCTTTATTTGCCCTTGCTGAGCATTTGAGCTCACCCTTTTATGTTTTCTTTTCCCCAGGTCATGAAGATGGATATTAAATATAATATTCAAAAAGGGACCCTAGATATGATGAAATAAATGGGAGACACTGTAGAAGATTTATGAACCAGTTGTTTATGTTTCCCAGTTTCTAAAGACACTATACCTAAACGGTCCTTTGTGGTTTTGTCATATGTTGTAATAAGTGTGCTTAAATTTTGAAGTATTAACAATGTACGTAAATTATGGGTCGTTATACATATGCTCAGTAAGGGTAAACAAAATAAATATCAATCACATCATACACATAAGCACAAACCTTTTGGAAATCTTAACCTGCAAAAGAGATCATAATTTCATAACATGGGATAAATCATAGTAGTGAAATGCAATCCCAATAATCATAACTTAAAACATGAAAATTTTTGGCATACACACATAATCATAGAGAATCATTTCTTATTAGTCAAGACTCACTGCCAAGACTATCCTAGTGGACAAAGTCCATTTCTGAACCGATTTCACTCCTAGTTTCAGTCCTGTTTCACTGAACTGGTATAACCTACCGTTCCAGCCAAGTCTATCTCATGAGATATAAAATCATTACCCAATGAATTGGAGGGAGATATAGGTCCAACCCATAACATAATGATACCATTATTATGTGTGGAACAAAATCATAAACCATACATCATAGCATAACCCATGTAATAAAAATGGGAATCTTAAACATCATGACATCATAAAACAATTCATATAAGATAAAGGAATTCATAAATATAATTCCATCACAACATAATCAAATCAATGTAATTATAGGGATAGAAATAGAACCCTTTATTATCTTAGATGGAAAATAATTTTGATAAAACACTTGAACTCCATTCTTGAGGAAAATATCCTTTCTGCTTCAAAAAGACTTTTCCTTTCTTAACATGTCGTACAATTCTAAAATAAAATAAGTTGATTAAAAATAAACTTGAAAACTTGTAAAGGAAGCTTCTTGGAAATAATTTTTTTAAAAATCCATTCATTCCGTATAATTTAAAAAAAACATTCTTCGTACTTTTGTCGGAAAAGTCAAAAATTACCTCGTACGAAAAATGACAAAATATTATTTTCATATCCTTTACTAAAAACTCACCGAAGGGTAAAATTGGAAATAAACTATTTTTTAAGGATATAAATATTACATATTTAGGAAATATGGATGTGGATGGTAGAATACACCCCAGTAAATACCAAAGTAAAAACAATCTCGGATAAGAATGAGATTGTGATATTTCCCTTAACTTAGGTCCAATTTTCCTCGTAAGTGTCCGAACCTTCCTGTATAATGATTTAAATAATGTTATTGACTTATTGAAAACTCATAATTATTGTTATGATATCATATATGGTCATATTATTAGTTTCATGGTAGTAATATTTCATTGCTACTTGTTATTCGGGTGTTTATAACTTTTTGTTCTTATGCGTGTTTTGTCGAATAAATTCTTATTCTTCTCTTTAGGTTATAGATACATCATTTTCATAATGGTATTAATGTACTATATATAATATTTATTCATTCCATTCTTTTATATAATAATTATGCAATGAAGATCATGTTGAAGGAATCAAATCACATCGTGGAGACGGTATTCCGTACGTACGCACAAGCGTTGATATCGTTCCCATGATCATGGAATTGTATTGGAGTGTATGTATACTATTTCAGAATAAATATAACTTTATAATATGTATATATAGTCATTATTTACACCATTATACCCATCCAAGTAAGGTGGTGGTGGAAAATAGATTACACCACGGCGTGGAGACGGTATTCCGTACGTACGCACGCCCGGTGATTTCTTTTTCCGCAAGATGGAGAGATGGTGAAATAGGGTTGTTTCATACATATAATAACATATCAGTATATGAGTGATACTGATGTTATTACTTCATAATTAAACAACTAAAGAATAAGAAGTGGAAAAGAAATAAAGATGAAAGAATCGGTAACGGACATTACCTCTTCTTTGAAGTGCTTCTTTGAGACCTTCTTTTAGGGCACTAAAATTGGTCTTTGAAGAAGACCAGGACCTCTAGGATGTCTCTAGGGAAGTGGAGAGGAGAAATTGTCAGGGGTTTTCCGAGCTTGAAGGCTCAACGGGGTGTGAGGAAGAGGGGGAGGAGGTGCCCTTTTATAATGGAGGAGAGGGGCTCCTTTGGAAAAACTAAAAATATTATTTTATTATAAAGTTTAGTTCGGTCTTAAATAGCTCCTAATTGATTTATTTAGAATCTAAGGTGGGTATGGGTCGAAATCCTCTCATCCAATAGAATTTAGACAAGTTTAGGTTCCTATTTTATCCTTATCATTTAGATTTATCATTAAGTTAAATAATTTTACTTTTACCGTGTCTTCTTGTGTTCTTAAAATATAAGGTTAATAAACTTACTATAAGCATCCAAATGAACCCCAAGTTGTTTTTTATTAATATATATAACCTTATCTAAGTCATTTGGCTGAAGCTTATATTTTTAGGAATAAAATAACAATTAATAATATAATATTTTTTTAAAAACTATTTTATGTCATCTTTAACACTATTTAGTAATTGATTTTTGTGAAACTCATAACAGAATGATTAGTTCGAAAAAAGTTAATTAAATCAATACTAACATGTCATATTAATCTATAAAATTAGTGGAATTCATAAAAAGTCTCAAATTACATTTATTTTGGTGTTTATAACATCAATTATTTCAATATTTCATTTACAAGATAATTACTGCATCATCTTTGGGTCATTAATAAATTAAATTATTTAATGTCTAAAAATAACAAATAAAATACCATTATGTATAAACCTTTCTTATCTTTCTAATTAATATTTATAGTAGAATTTATCTTATGTATAACCCCATATTAAAAATGATTTACTTATTAAACATTGATTTTAACGATTTTAACCCTTCTTTAAATAAATTAATAATAAATGTCCTAATCTATTCCAAGTGGGCATAAATGGTCATATTTTATTCCTATGGGTTTTTTTGGTCGAATTAAACTTGTCCCATAGAATTAGGACATGTTTTATGGTAATAATAATATCATTTTTACCCTTAATTACCCTATTTACTTTTAACCGTGGTAAAAAAAGTAAAAAGTTACTAATCACCAAAAATTATTTTCATCTCATTAAGCCACATTTTAGTACTTGATATTAACAGTGTCTCTCGGATTTTCTAAATTCCACTCACAAAAGCAGTAAAATTATGTTTTACGAAAAATTCAGTTTTTTTAACTATCACTTAGTGGTTTCACTATTAATCAAAAATTGAAAGTTTTCAGAAAAATACCAAAATTTCACCTGAGGCTAATTTTGATATTTAGAATCCAAAAATGAAGTCCATTTTGAAAAATAAAATTTATAAAATTTCAAAAAGTGGTTATTACTATTCATAACGGCTAGTTTTAATAATGTTTTAATAGTATATCGTTGTTTAGTGAAACTCGGTATTGCGTACGATGCAAGCTATCGAGGAAGCTCACGATTTCGTGTAAAGCAAGACAAGAAAGTGTTGTGTGTAGAAAAAGATTCCTTTGATGATTTATAAAACATAAAAGTCCCAGGTGTTACAGTGAGACATTTGATGATGATGATGATGATTACTCATTCCTCATGAACATGAGGTGTAGTGAGACTTCTGTGATAATAGGGAAAATGGTTGTCATGTATTGGACACATCAAGAAGAATTTTTACTTCGGACTAGTTATTTTATCATCCATTTAGAATATATATAGTTTTCCACACATATATTGGAATGAAATTGTACATAACAAAACTAAGTGAGTGTTTTAGGTCACATATCGTTTTAGATGACAGTTTCTATGTATTTTTGGCCATCAGAGGTCAACACTGATAGGTAAATCCTTTCATGTACACCCTCTAGGGGAGAATTATTTTCATGCATGGTTAAAAAAATATCTATAAATTCCTACATAGATTTTCACATATTGATTGATATGATATTTTACTTAACTAACCTTCATATAGGGTTATCTAGTTCGATCATTGAGGGAGATTCTAATAGGTACCTAAAATATTTCTAGTGGTATTGGACCTCAAGGGTCTATTTCCATAGGTGTATTTAGGTTGAGGTGTATATAAACATCATTTATACCTTCATATTATTAACCACCTATGACCAGTCCCCTGTGAGGATGCATGGAGAGGATCAGGGCTTTATAGGATCATTCTTGGAAGGTGATTCCATTAAATTCATTTCTGTAAGATTATATAACTAATCGGTTTCATATAAGTGGGTTTCCAATTACAAATTATATACAACATCTATATATTATTTAGAATTGGATACCTTTATAATTTATTCAATATGGATATATTTTTACCCATGTGTTTCAGGGTTATATTTTCATCCCTTATAGAGGTTTGAAGAATGAGATTTTTGGGTGACCAAAAGGACCTTAGTATTGATTTAGATCCTAGTTAACCATCATTCCATTTGGATTAAAAAAATATGAGGGTTTGGACAAGGTTTACAGAATCGTTTTCTATGTACTATGCTTGTTTTACCTTTATGATGAGATCAATGCATGAGAGGTTCTTGAGTTTTTCGTTATTGGTAGGATGATGCCATTGGTTTCTAAGGAACAACCTAGGGTGATAAAGAATATTTATAGGAAGAAATTATCTGATGTTTGGTTCTCTTAACTAGGTGAAGTATTTTTTATGATTTAATTTTATAAAATGAAATCTTGTATGGTGTGATAATGTAATAAAGTAGTACATAGTTGAGGTGCTCATTTTTTTGAAGAAGAGTTCAAATAGATCTTAGAGATTAAAGAGATTGATGTTCCATCATGCGTGGTTTGATTTACCATGTTGATAGAAAACATGTGGGAGAATGAGTTGGGTTTTAATATAGGGTGTATGGGTTTGGAAATCCATTTTATATGGTGAATTTAGATTTCATTGGTTCCATATAGTAATTTAATGATTTGGAATGCCGATGAATGGGTCGGTGTGAGCCAAGGCCTGATGGTTTAAAGGAAATATTAGGGAAATGGTTGCACTTAAAAATTGGTTCAAGGTACGCCATATTATGGGGAGTGAACTATTGTTTGTTTGAGTCTAAACAACCTTATTATAAGCTAAAAATATGTATTTTCTATGGGAACCCTTCTCAGGAAGAAGGTACACATGATGTTACAGGTTAGTGGTTTCCAATAAGCTGTTTTATATGCACTATTCATTGTGTTTGGTGTTGGAAGAATTATTTTGTGGGATCTTGGACTTTGTTTGTGGAAAAATGATAAGGATACTCGTTGGGTGGAGAGGATAACCTTGTTCGTAGTTGAATGTATTCCATGTTGTGAGAGTTTTGGATGATGTTGTAAAGGATACTGGATAGTCAACATAACATAGTTGTGTCAATGGTTGGGATGAAATCTTGGATACTATTTGAGAAATGAGGCCTCTAAAGGTCAAGATGAGTTTTGCTGGGGATTTTTTAAAGATCCATGTTTATACATGTGGTGAAATTGATAATAAAATTGAATTGTTTTTTTTATATTCGCATGATGGTAAAATGGTATTTTACATTAACCGATGATCTTTGATAATTTCTGTCACCTCTATGTTGGTCCGAGAATAGGGTATTAATCCTAGGATACGACTTTGGTTGAAAATTTAGGTGTCAGTGTTTTCATGGTAAAATTAATAATTAATATTTATTTAGTTGAATAAAAATTAATTCGAAGACATTTGTTCAGTGATATTTTTAAAATGAAAAATGGATTGAGATCCAATCTTTAAGATTTAGTATGGAAAGATGGGTCTTTTGGTAGTAGATGAATAAACTCACATCAGGCAATAGGGTTGGGCCCATAACCCTTTTTTCATTTTCTCTTTTTTATACTTTTATTTTCCACCTTTTTATTCTTCTCCTCCCAAGGCTTCTCATGTTTTCCCCTATTAGATTTTCTTTTCCCCAAATGAGAGAGAAAATGAAAGAGATAGAGAGAGGGGGGGAATAATGGAATTCCCACTATATGGTTTTGGAGGAGCTAAATCACATACTAATGAGGGGTTCCACTAAAGGGGGTTTTGGCTATAACATCGGAAATGTGGATATGGGTCAATTTTTTTATATTCCTCCCAAAGGTGTGTTGATTTTATGTTTTCAACATATATATCTACATATTTACAAGAACCCTAGTTTTATGGACATAAACGATTTATGAGGTCCCCTCGGGGGTTGATCTATTATAAACAAGAGAAATTGTTGGTTTCAAGATGATTGTAAGGTTTTCGTATTAGGGAATCCTGACCATACGACATGTAGTCCCGTAATAAACATTGTTTATCCCTCTTATTTTGGGAAGATAAATTTTTGGATGTACATTTCATGTACATGATGTATGAATTGATTAGTTTGGACTTCATATGTATATGAGTACATTTCAAAAGGATCATGTATGGCATAGGGAAAGACCCAATGTGGGCTGTATGCCTTGTAGAAGCACTTGTTGAGGTAAAACCCATGGCCATACAATGTGTTTTACAAGAGATGGTTCATTTTTTTCTTATATTTTATATAATTTTTTTAAAAAAATATGAACTTTGGTTTTACAAAACATGTATAGATGATGTAATTTCCAAGGTGGAGTTTTGAGAGAACACATTGTGTACTCATTTATATAGGTAGTGGACTCCGACATTATTATCCTTTTGACAGTTTTATGTCCTTATACACCCAGAGTCATAATTATTCATAAGATTAATTCATTTTTTATATTTTCCCATATACATCATGATGGTGTAACCCTTGAGGTGATTTAAGGACTCCTAAGATGAATTTTGGGGAGAGTGAGATTTGACATAGAGGTTCTTACTCAATTAATTAAAACTAGTAGTCTCCTAGAGTGATACGTGGGATGAGACCCAACTAAAGGTCATTTAACAAGAATTTCAGAATGGAATGGGATTTAAATTAATATCAATTATTATTTTAGGATGATAGTCCCTATTTTGAATTATTTTTTTGACCCCACTAGAAGGATATGTTTGGTGTTCTTTCTAACTTAGAGTAGAACCTTGAACTAAGATAGGCCATGATATATCTCCCATAACTGTTTCTTACAAGACCATTTCCATAAAAAAAATATCACTTTTTTGCTGTTTCCATTTAGTCTGGGAGTCCCTGAGATGTTAGATATGGGGTTGTAGGATATTTTTTCCCAATGATACAAGAGTTGGCCAAAGGGACCATTTTGTTTTAGGGACCTAAACTGGGATGCCACAACTTATGATTCGAATAAGAGTTACATATGTGGTAATAATCAATGAATATTATACTCTTTCGATCTAAAGAGGGATTCCTCAACCTATGTACAATTTCCCATAAACCTAATTTGTACTCCATTGATTTGATTATAACATAGAGGATCCCATATGGGATGAATTTTATTGGTTTTTATTTTCAGGGTCACAAGTGGGATCCCTCTATTTCTCTAATGAAATCTATTATCCTGTAAGGGATCCATATCATATGAACTGACCTAGGGGACTTTAGTGGGTTCCTCGGCGATTTACACCTATCAGATTTTGGCTTATGGGTTGGGTAGATATGGTATCTTTTTTCCCCTAAGAACATATTCCAAACATGTAATCCTGAGGTGTTATAGAAGTAGTGATGGGTTTAGGAAATCATGTTGTTTCACTCTTTTATTTATTCAATCAAATAATTTTTATTGATATAACTTCAATTATAGATGTACTTCGTAGAATTCATCCTATGAGCCTAATCAAATGTGATGTAATGACAAGAATTCTATTATGTACATCCTAAGATCTAACTTATGAGTGTATTTTTTTGGATTCTAATTATCAATATGCACATATGAACTTATCTAGATTTTCTTTATGAGATTCATTGATTTAATGTTACCATTATGATATTGAGGTTTGGTCACTAGATTTAATTCTTAATTATGGATACAAATGATTTTAATATGTTATTTCTTAGAATGAAATGTTATTTTTGTGAGCCAGTGGGTGCTTATCTCTATAGGTTCCAATTGATACAAGAGGATTCTAAGTTGTTGAGTTTACCCAAATAATGAGTTCATAATGATATCCATAGGGATTGACGATCATAAACTTGAATGATGCATGGGATATTCCTTAGGAACATTTGTAACCACAATTAATCTATTTCTCAGACATGTCATGGAATGAGTTTATGATCTGGTTTTTAAATTGATGCTGAGTTTTTATCATGTATATGATGACCATTCCTAAAATATCACGTACGGGTAAAACCACTTAAGGGTTATCTGAGAAAAATTTTGTTGATGATTATGGACCAAGACCCAAGAATAATTTATTAAACTACATTACACCTGTCTATGGTGGCCTAAAATCTGACCATATATCATATTTTTAGGATTTAAATTTAATACCTAAAATCATTATTTATATATTGAAGGTCTATTTGGGTGATCTTGTGATTATGAATTGTATATCTCTATGGTGACATATCATTATTCGAGGCATTTCAGTTTTAGTAGATGTTGGTATTGTGGATACAGATCATACACCTAAGGATTGACTAGTTTATAAATTAGTATACTGGTATGACATCTAGTGTAATGACTTATTCACTATATGTCCATTTGATGAGGATTATATATTTAAGGATTTATTTGGTATTTAATTTCTTTATTTTATTCAAATTAGCTCTCAACAAGGCTATAAATATTCCATGAACATGCACTTTTGATATAAATCTATATGTTCACTTTTGGGGGTGACATAATAAGATTTATTTATCACACCCATGTATGTTCACATTGGTGTGTATAAATACCTTATATATACATTCAGGTTACGAACATATGAATGATGGATAGGAATAAGGAAATGTAGCATGACCGAGAACAACAATTTACGTGGATTTTTTATGATCGAGATGGAGTGTCTCATTAATTTTTTGGAGACTATGTATATGTATTGAATTAGATATAGTATTATATCCTTTTAATGTTATTTATTTATTTAATTTACTCATATATATATATTATTGGACTAAGGGATGGTAAATAATTTTATGTATGACATGACAGTATGTGCTTTTACATTATTTCCTTTTTTAAATCCTTGTTTATATTTATCCCTTTTTTCACCTATTCATTCACTTTTATGGATGATGCTTGGTTATATCCTCTATTATCTTACTCAAATATTATTTCCTACTCTCTTCATAGACACACACAATTCCCTCAATGATATTTGAAAGCATATGGCATATAAGGAGGCAATCTAGAGGGATTTTCACATACTGGTCTAGTTACTATTTATAGAGTGATCGATGTCAACACATGACATAATATTGATAATGTAATATTATATATAGATGTTTTAAATGATTAAAAATTTAAAATATTTGGTCATTTAATCATACAAAATACATGGTTCATCTATTTATATAATAAAAATCATATTTTAAAATCATAAACACCATACACATGAATAAAGCTATAAATATCATTTTTCAACATAAATATAATCATAAAATATTAAAAACATGAAATTCCTTAGGTATGTATCTAGATTATAATAAGATTCCACTAGGGGAGACCTCAACCCTTCTCAATCCTTCTTGGAATCCTACTGAAATTATGGGTCATTTTAGTGATTTTTCAATATAGGGGGAAATCATTTACATTGATTTTGGAAATTATATTACAACTAATCGACTAAACACTTTATTGATTATGAAATATAGTATTCCATTAAATGGTAAACTCTATATCATTATAAAAAACTCTTTGGTGGATTATTTTTTGGATGATTCTCACTTGGATATAAATATATAAAAAATAAATAATATCATTTAATGAAGGTTATAAGAAATATATGTTTGACAAAACATACTAGTCCAAATGATCTAATCATATATTTTTATAACCAAATCATAATATCATATGGGAATGGATATCACCTCATAATAATGGTTTCGTAATAATAGCTCATAAAGGCCCACAACATACTTGGTTGGTCCCCACAAATGTGTATAATGGAAAAACTATGTTCAAATCAATTGAACTCTATATATATATAAATATTATTATCTTCAGCATCCCTATAGTAAAAAAATATCACATAAAAAATATCTGAAACAAAATAAATGATAAAAATTTAATAATATATATAAATGAACAAGTTCAATAGTATATACAGCATTTAATAATTAAATTTCATGACATTAATCATTATTTTAAATTTATATGTAAAGAAACATTTATTATGTGTTGAGATTACCAGAATCAGTATATAATTTTTATTAAACTTTTATTAAAAACATGAAATTAATGAGTAGTATATATATTGATTATAACTTATCACAATAACATTTATTCAATTAAATAGTAAATAAATTAAATAATATTATATTTATATAATAATAATTCATCATAATTAATAAATTTTTATCTTGAGATAGAATTGTTGTTACTTCACCATATTTTACTATAACCACCATTATAAAAATAATTTTTTTTATTTTATTAGGGTGAAGTAATTCTATGTTTTTTTATGCGGCTCATTATTATAATACACCACCTCATAATCACCCATATCATACATGTCTCAATTTTTAATTTGGAAAATAAAATAAAATTATTTTCATCTATATCATCAATATAATATTAATTTTTTTCATGGGAATACAAGATATATGGATCATCTTCTTCATACTAAGTAGTTTTAATCAATAAAGAACTACTGATAGATTTGAATTTTTTGAAATATCTACTTAATAAATATTAGTTATTAATTGATATCTATTTGAATAAAACAGATTAGGTTTTCCCATGAAAATTTACCTTGAAAATATATAACAACTTGTGATAATATCCCGAATTTTCTATTTTGAATATACTAAAATTTTAAATTTTTTAACCTACATCAATATAAATTATATTTAAATTTATTTTTTTAATATTGTAATAATTTAATATCCTAAAACAAATAAAATAATAAAAATATTAATAAAACTCTTATGTTAGTTTATCTTTATTCTCATAATTCAGTATTTATATAATTTAATGTTAAATTTAATTAATTATATAGGGAAATTATCAACATCTTATTAATATAAATTTTACTAGGAACATACATGATCTTATAATCATTTAATAATTTCTTTGTAAAAATAGTTGTTATTTGTATCTTAATTGGAGTTTTACTCCTCATAATTTTCATTCTTAGTGTCATAAATTATTTAATATGTAGATATAGATCATAATTTTTTAATATAAAAAATCTATGTGCATGAAATAAATTCAAATCTGTTAGTGAAAATGAAGATAATTTTCAATATTTAACATAATATTTATAATATTTAAGATTTATTATTATCATAATAAGGTCATTTATTTTAATTGACATGTACATGTAAAATAAATCATGTCTTCATGAAATAAAAAATATATTGAAGAAAATGTAAGAACACTAATATAAAAGGTAATTAACAAACTATGAACCTTATGATTAGCATTATTTGTCACAAAGGATATCAAATGTTGTGGGTTGAAATTGAAGAATAATATAAGAATAAGGTGAAAAAAAATTTAATTACTACTAGGAATATTATAAATCATTGAATATGAAAAAATAACCAATTCCTCTTTATGGAAGATATACATTGGTACTATATTGGTAAAATAACTATAACTTCTTCTACCAAATGAAATGTTAAATGAATCATTAATTTAATAATGGATGAGAGAAATTTTACATCCAAATGATAAATTGTCCACTAAATCCATCTTTTATGTTTCTATTATATCAATAAGGATTCTGTTTTTTCTTACAAAACATGATGAAGAGTTTGTAGTAGTTAATAAATACTATAATTAACTTGTGACCTATATAATTATTCAATTTCAATAGTAATATTTTCTCAATATATTTCTGAGTAATGAATTTTAAACTAATGTAACGTATGATTTTTTTTGGTTGAGGAATTTGGTGATGTTTCTTGAATATCCCCTTGTAACATTTATATTCATAATTTAATGATTAAAAAGTTATTTCCATTATAATTCAGTGAAAAACAACTACAAGATACCTCCCCTTGCCCCTTTTCAATAAATATCAATAAATATTCATTTATTATATTCCCTAATGAGTATTTATATAAACTGTTTATTTTCCTTAATTATTAAGTAATGTCAAAGATATACTGTGACATAAATTCTTCTCAATGTACATGGCATATTGATGATGAAATAAAAAAATTTATTCTTAAAAAATGTATGGAAAGTATTCTACATTTCATAATCTGTTTTCTTCAATTACATGTACTATGGTAAATAAGGCTTTCCTTAAATTATTTGATCAATAATCATTTTGAATGTCTTTATCAATATGCTTTATTTATTCAAATAATCTTTCACAAGATAATAGTTTTACTGGAGTACTCAAATCTGGTTTTCCTTTTAATCATGACTCATTGTCGAGAAATTTAGTCGATGTGTCTTGTAATTGGATGTGACACATGAAACCTGATTTTCTTCTTTGCGGTAGTAAATGAGACTCAAAATCCATATTACAATTTGGATATTCTAAACTAGTGCGAGTGTATTAGTGAAACTAGTTTCATTTTCCAGGAATATATTTAATCATCTGCATTAGGGACACACACACATTCATAAAATTTTCACAGTAGAAGTTGTAAACATTATACAACATTATAAAAAAATTATTATTTCTCTTCGATAAGAGGATTAAGGTAGACCTCCATGAAAATTCGTGAAATTTTATTTCTTTGAATAATTAGTTATATAAATAAAAGTTATATTCTGGATAATCATATGGGGATAAATATTGAATGGAATTAGATATTTTGTATATATTTTTATAATTACACTTTATTGTCCCAAAATAACGAATCCATCGATTTCCAATAAAAAAATACATTTATTGGACCAGAAGTGAACATTTGATGTACTGAATCAAAGGTATCTAATGATTTTGAATATCATGGATGATGTATAATGTAATATTTGTTATTATCCAATGTATTCCACTTTATAGGAATGAAATTTAAAGATTCCATAATGGATTTTTTTTAAATTTTAATTATATTATATTCATTTATAATGTCATCGTTTTTATTGTTTTCTTTGTATAAGCACAACATATTTCATAATAATCACTATTTTAATACTATGGATTATATGGTGTAAAATCATTACACTATGTATTTATCCTTGTATAACTAATTACAATATAGTTTTTTTTTCACTTTATAAAATGATTGAGTGATCTTAGAATTAGAACAAAATCAATGGAAATTTTTATTATCATTCATATTGAATTATCTAAAATTCAATATAAAAACATGATATATCCATAATATTTTTAATAATATTTTTCTAAAACAAATTCATTAAATTAATTTATCTAATTAGATATATTTACACATTTTTCTATATATCCATATCTATTAATATTTTACCATCATCATCTAGCTTTCCAAAAGTTTAAAAAACATAATTTATGAGGATTTTTCTCATGAAATCAATATGAGGATCTAATAATGTATTATATGTTGATGATATTTCACAATAATTCTGAAATAATGATTAAATAAATTTTATATTAACATTTCGACTATTTAACGAGTATCTTTTTTATTTTATTGGTGGAAAAAATAAATGAAAAATTATAAAAATATTTATTATCATATGATAAATCCATCACATATATGGAGTAGGACAACGTTTCCAATATAATTTTTGAAATACTTAAATCATCTTCAATAAAAAATATAATATTATAATTTATAAATTTTAATTTTATTCCTCATTACAAAAATTTAATTGAGATCATAATATCTATACACATATCCCAACACATAACAAATTACATATGTTCTCATGTGATGTGGGAACCAATTTTACAAAGTTTATGCACGTCTTCATATTAGAGTATCCCAAACATAATTATATTTCTTTGAAAATTATTCATTTTGGATAATCATGTTAATTTATGATATAATTGATAAATGGTTCAATTGTTTATTGATTTTTTATTCATTATTTTAATTAAATATTGAATTGATACGTTGATTTTAAATTTCATGTTTACATCTTTAATTCAATTTAAAAACTAGATGATATATTCTTAGAAACATTTAGGTATGTAATTTATTTTCTTAATTTATTTTTTTGGATTTAATGAAATCAATAAATTGATATAAGTTTTAAAAATAAATCTAATTTTTTAAATTAGAAAAAGTGAAAAAATAATTAATTCATTTTTTCTCATTAATATTTTACATTGACTAAAAAAATCATTAGAAATGATAATGGGATTTGTTTTCAATATTTTTATTATAATATATCAAATAATGAATTTAAAATGGTCTCTATTAAATGAAATTTAGATTGGGAAGGAAGATAAGTACTACCACTATAAAAAAGATGGTCCACCATGTGGTGGGTTTGCTAATGTATATATACTACATTAATTATACCCCTTTCAATATATCACATGTTGTAATGACCTCATTCTGTGAGAAGACAACTCCCATGTCACTATGAGGCTAGATATACTAAATTGAACCTTGTTCTACTATCATTGTCCTCTTTCAATGTGAAGAAAATTCATATATTCTTCAATCCTTCTTCAACACCTGCTATAGTGAACACTCTGTTATTGTTCCCCAACATCCACATATCCCCCAAAACAAGATTATATGGCTTTTCTCCCAAAACCATAAACCATGATGTTCATAGATAAAAAATATGCTGAAAATAAAGGAAAATGATTTGAAAATTATAAATTTACTACCGACTGAGACTCTTTTCATAGAAATTGAAAAAATTGAATTAAACTTAATATGTATATATAGATAAACACTTGTTCCATGCCACCCTATCAATTCCGATGTTTGACCACCAATGAATAACTGATACTGAGGGAACTTCACAACATAAAGAGATTCATACATGAGATTTAACAATGGATATAACCTATGTTAGAGAAATTTTATAGGAGATGGAGGTAAAACCATAACTTATATCAATTTTCTAAATCATTTGCCTTGGATTTGATGTGTTCATCATCAAAGATGATGAATTCATGTTTTTGTATTTCTTTTTCTATGATAGAGGTTTTTATTTTACCTCAAAACTACATGGATCTTTAGATTTTGTGATTTTGAATAGGTGCATGCTAGTAATTTGATGAAATTACTCACTCAATTCATAGGTTAAGATTCCACTTAGAGTCAGATTTTTCATTGATCTTTTAGAGGAGATGGAATATTATGATTTTTTGAACACCAATGTCAAAACACTTTTTGACGAATGATGACTCTATATATGAATTTGGAGTGAGTCAATATTGTAATCGGTTGATTGAATTTGATCTATAAGAAATATGATATTGAGATGATCTGATGCTAGTGAATTTATATGATATGAAGATGATTTCATCTGATGCCCCTCCAAATACAATAATACATCTGATAAGTTCCACAAAAATTAAATCCAACCATTTATAGGCCTGATTTGAAAACCAATTTAAATTTATATTACTAAGATGAAATCCCCAATGGGTCCAAATGGTTTTAATTTCCACTATCATGTCCAATCCATAACATGAATCATCTTATTCGTGAGAGAATTTGATGAAATGATGAATTGTCAATTTTTCATCACTACAACAATTTACATCATCATGGATTATTAATAATGGTATAGAGCTCAATAATGGGTGGAATATTAGAGATAGGATATTTCACAAAGATAAAAAAATGAATCCAGCCACTAACTCAATGCTTAATACATTTTATTCATCTACTGAAGAAGAAGAAACTATTTTACACTAAAATTAAAGAATATTACTTAAATCACTAGAAGGAGTTGATGGAAAGAAATTATACACATGTGGTGAATTTGTAACCATGTAAAATAAATTATACACAAGTGGTGAATTTTGCCTCACTCAAATTACCCCAAAGAAAACAGGTTACAAAATTATGTAAAATGAGAACAATGAGTTAGTGCCCATAATAATTTATAATATCTGATGATTATGAATAGATTATAAGATATTATATAATGTTACAAGAAATATCCATTTTCCCATACCTTTGGTGGAATAAATGTTGGAGAGATTAGATATGAAAGTTTTCTATTATTTATTTGATGGGGTTTTTAGAAATTTTCTGGTTCCAATTTCATTGGAGGACTTAGAAAAGACCACAATGACATGTCACTTTAGTATGTTTTCCCACATAAGTATTCCATTTTGTCATTTCAATGAACCATGTTCCTTTTAATGTCATTTGTATTTTATATTATCATATAGGATTTAAAAATATATCTAGGTATTCATTGATAAATTTAAATTTTATGGAAAAGGCTCATAATATTGTATATAAAGTTTGAGATAGGTGTAAAAAATAAATTTTCAAGAAAAACATGTTTTTGAAATATGAATAGTGTAATTTAATGGATGAAGAAAAAATATTTTGGAACATATTATTTATGAGGATGGAATTAAATTAGGTATGGAAAAGGTTTATTTTATCCCTACACTTCCTTATCCCACCACTATGATACACATTATATCATTTACTAGAAATAAAATATTTTACTAAAGGTTTAATAATAACATTAATAAAATTCATTTTTCCCTTAACTGGCCTAATAAGATGGATGTTGATTTTTTCATTGATGTATATTTTTGTGAATATTTTGAATGATTTATAGTGTAATTGAAAACTTCTCCCATTATATGTACACTGATATTGAGTTACACCTATAAGATTCTATGTGATTCCTCCAACTAAGTTGTAGGGGTTGTTCTTTACATAAATAGTAATATACTACTATCAGTCAAATAATTTACTTTAAATACCCTAAAACCTTCATAGATTATCTTCTTAACAAAATGGAAGGTAGTTTTTCTATTTTAAAACAGTATTGAAAAAATCTCATCATTTAGGGTGTAATTGTTTTTTACTCCGATCATTCAGTATTGAGAAATGTTTCAAGAAATATGATGAGTAAGAAAAACAAGAGAGTTATATACTTCTGATTCATGTGTTTTACATAAATTTATTGGATAATAATGTATTTTATATTATAATTTTTGAAAACAAATGTTTTCTTCCCCATGATGATGTGGTAAAACAAGTTCATAAGGCCAATCCGGTGAGAAATTCAACAATCACTCCCATGTACCTGAGTATGCAGATATAGTCGAATTTTTGGCCCAATGAGATGTATCATCCTACTTTTAGAAATAAAAAATTTTTAAATGGAAATGGAAAAATAAATATTATGCATCATAAGATGCTTATTTATGGAATATTTTTAGTGAAAAAGTCATTAAGAGGTGTATCTATGTGAATGAAACAAAGTCTCTGAATCCTATTTGCTAAACAATTCTGTGAGCACCCCATTTTGGATGTCAAATAAAAACTAGAAATTTTTTTAAATAAATATAGTTTTGAAATTAAAAAAAAATAATGACATGAATAGTTTTTATAAAAATTGTTAAAATATTTTTCTCAATGGTGGGATTTCCAAAATACATTAATAGAATCAAAATAATTTTTTATTAATTTAATGGTTTGGAAATATATTTTATTAGGATGATTCCTGTTTTATTTAGATGTTCTGGTATACTTTTTTTTATTGAAATATGTCTCTAATTTGATTGAAGAAAACATTCCTAAAAATTTTTATTTAAAAACAATTATTTTGTTTCCAAAAGAAAATTGTTTTTTGAATGCTTGGAATTACATAAGCTATAATTAGTGAAAAAAACCTACTTCTGTAATAAGAACATGTAATCTGTAGAGACCCTAGATTTATATACATGGACAAAACAATTCTTTTTTTGAATACTCAATACATGACACAAATAGGCACCCAGAGTCCATATTTGTTTAGTTCTTTTGGAAACACAGAACATAATATAATAATAATGGTGAAATATCTTAAACATCCCCCATAAAGATCGTCCCCATTAGCCTTACAACCTAAAATATTTCATTATATTCTGTGGAAAAGGCATCAAAAGGGTGATTTCAAATGATCAGTAAGGGTAAACATGGAATACATAAAACAAAACATAAATATTTGAATATATAAAAATCAATATAATGTTTAAACATCAAAATCATGAGTCATGAAATAAATATTGTCAGTTTATAAGGCATGGATTCTATTGCAGTATTAACCATGATAAAATAGCATTGGTATAAAACATGGAATTTCATAAATCAAATAATCACATAAAAGTATTTCCATAGAATTCATGGCATTTCATACAAGACCATCATTGTGGAAAAAGTCTTTTACTGAATTGGGTTTACATGCTATTTTAGCCATGTATTACTGAACAAGATTTACTTCTTGTTCCAACCACGTATTACTAAACCATATTTACTGGTCATTCCAGGCATGCTTATCTCATGAGATATAAATCTTTAACCAATGTATTTTAGGGAGATATAGGTCCTACCCATCTTATAATAAAATTATTCTTACATGTGGCACAAAAACATAAATCATTCATCATAGCATAACCTATGAAATAAAATGGGATTCTTAAACATAATTTAATCGTATCAAAATCCATATTAGATTAATAGACATCATAACAATAATTCCATCATAAAAAAATATTATCAAATTAATAATAGTGATATAGACAAAAACCTATGTCATCTTAGATGGAAACTAATTTTGATAAAGCACTTGAACTTATATCTAGGGGAAAATATCCTTTCTTCTTAAAAAAACGTTTTCTTTTTTCAAAATGTCATGAAATTTTAAAAAAAGAATTTAGATGAAAATAAACTTGTAATATTCTGAAGTAATATTATTTGAAATAATCCATTATGAAAATGTTAAATTCTATTCAATACATATAAGTTAAAAATTCATTCTCCACATACTTTTTTCAGAAAAGAAAAAAAACTACCATGTAGGGTAAACAAAAGAAAGATTCCATCCATACCATGTATTAAATGACAAAAATGGGTAAAAAAGACATAAAACATACATATAAGAATAAAAAACATTTTATGATAACATAATTATAAAACATGGTTATGGATGATAAATATATCCCTAGTAAATACTTACGTATAAACAATCTTGGATAAAAATCAAATTGAAAAATTATCCATTACCATAGGTCTGATTTCATTCATATGTGTCTACAACTCCTATATAGTGGGTCTAAATTTATTATTAACTTTTAATGGGACAATTATAATATTTATGATATCATATATGTTTTATTTATGACCTTATATTACTCATTTATTTTTCAATTCCATGTTAATGCAAAGTTTTGGGTCATAATCGTTTTATTTAACATATGTGTTTGGACTTTTTATTATTGATATTTTTAGATAGATCATGATATACTAATTCCAGAATGTAAAAAAAGATTTATATATCATATAAATTCATTATATAAATATATTTATAAATATATATATATTTAATAGATATATAAAGGAAATGGAAAACAACATTAATGGAGAAGGTAGGTCGTACGTATGCATGAATGCTGATTTCATTTTCTTATTGAATTGAATTCAAGTAAGTAAATGAAAAATATATATTCATGAATCCAATAGAATAATAATTTCATATATTTCATGATTATTTATTATTTATAATTTATAATCATTCTTGAATTGTTAACGTGGAGAATTAATCTCATTGCATCTGGTAGACGATATGTCATAGGTACGGATGAGAAATGATATTGTTCCCATAATTATCAAAGGGTGATGAATTGGTTGGTGTATAATATCTTAGAAATAGTATTATGTTACAATAATAATATACAGTTATTATTTCCACCGTTGTACCCGTCCATGTAAGGTGGTTGTGAAAAACAAATTACACCACGATGTAGAGATGGTAAGTCGTATGTACACACAGACATGATGATTTTGTTTTTCATAGGATGGATAAAAGTAGAAATAGTGTGGTTTTATATTTATAATAACATATCAGTATATGAGTTATACTGATGTTATTATTTGATTATGAAACCACAAATTAAGAAGATGTAGAATAAGAATGAAATTTGAATGATCGGGAAAATATATTACCTCTTCCTCGACGTGCCTCATTTATATTTCCTCTTAATGAACTACAGTTGGTCATTTGAAAGTAAAAGAACCACTATAATGTGACTAGAGATGTTGATAAGATAAATTTTTAGGGGTTGGCTGAGCATGAAGGCTCAAAATGGAGTGAGGAGGAGTGGTAGGCGGTGCCCTTTTATATGATATGAGAGGGGAACTTTAAGAGACTCTTAAAATATTAATTTAATATAAACTAAATTTTTATTAAAAATGATCCAAACTTATATAATTCAAATATAAGATGATTTTAGTTCTAATACCTATCATAAAATAATTTTTATACATGTTTGGAATATTTTTATATCCATATGTTTTTCGGTTTAACCCTTATTTTACCCATTTTCATTTTACTGTGATATCATATTATTTACACATTGGGGAATGATGTAATTAAAAAATCACATCAAAAGACCCAAAAAAATAATTTATTACACATTTGGACTTATTATAAATATTTTAAAGAATATTAAATTTTTATAAATTTAATATCATTTAATAAAATATATAATGTTTTATGTTATGAATTATGACAATTTTGGACACTACTCATACATGACTTTTTTAAAAATTCATAACATCCAGATTTATTGAGAAAAAAATTCACTAACTCATATATATGATGTATATTTTGTTTAGAAAATTCTTTGATGGCATAAAAATGTTCAAATTAAATTTATTTTAATATTTATAATTTCATTTTTTGAATCGTTCATTAATGAGGTAATCACCGCATCATAATTAGGTCATAAATAAATATATTTATCTAATCTCTAAAAATTATAAGTAAAATACCATGATGTATGAAATCTTTTCATATTTCAAATAAATTTTTGTTGGCAGATTGATCAATTATAAAACCGTATATTAAAATCAATTTAGTAAAAGATATATGTTTATGTTATAATTATCATTACTTAAAATGAATTTTTTATAAAATGTCATCTTCACATCAATGTGAATCCAAGGGGTCTTAAAATAGTCCCAAAGATTCCCATGGTGGAAATATCTTAAAAATATTATTATGACAAGTGTTGTGGTAGTTTAATGTTATTATAATATAATATTTTACCCTTATTTACCATATTTCCCCTCTTACCATGGTAAATAAAATAATTACTAATGTTTCTATTCATAATCTCCAAAAAATAAAATGTACTTATTTAAATAGTTTGAAAAATATGATCTCAAATATGGAATAAATTTTTCCAAATTCAAAACATATATGCTTCATTAATTAATTTAAAATTAATCCCCCTATTCAAAACCATAATACGGGGTTTTTAGAAGTAATAACTATCAAAAGATTGACATGCCATTATATCCAATTTAAAATTGAAATAAAATCCAATGACCAACACTGGATTAAATGATAAAAATATAATCCAATTAAACTATAAAAAATTAAAAGGATAATATAACAATATAAATAAATTAGATAAAAAGGAGGTTTCAAATTAAAATGCATTATTTTCACTATTCATTTAAAATTGATTATAATTAGAAAGGTACCAAAAATTCAAAAAAATGTAATTATTATGTCTTGATTCCAATAAATAAGTTTATTTCATCAAATTTAACTTATAAAATCTTAAAAAACTAGATTAAAATTGGCTTCTCCATTGAGAGACAGTAGAACTATATTTTATGAAAAATACATCTTTTATCCGAAAATTTGATTTTTTTCTCATCTCAGGTTCTAAAAAAAGTGTAACATAAATTCTAATGTTATATAAAATTCAAAATTTGGTTAATAAAATTCATAACGGATTGTTTATTTCTAATTATATAATAATATTTTAATAATATATCACTGTTTAGTGAAACTCGGTATCGCGTAAAACGCAAGCTATCGAGGAAGGTCTATCTTACGTGTAAATAAATCCAAGGCAGTTTTGTGTGTAGTGCAAGATTCCTTTGATGTTACATATATCACAATCCAAACATAGTTCATTTATTAATTGAGAAAAACCTATCCTCAGTGTTGTCTGAAATGAATTTTATCAAAATAACTTGAAATTTTGTGCAACACAATCCAAGAATATTGTTATGTATACTATATTCTATTATGGTGTTATGTATAGCACAATCTAATCTTGGGTGGAATACAACAAAAGAAATCAAAGAAATTAAAAATAATCAATACCATAAAATCTCAGGGTTTTACTGAATCTCTCATGATGAAAGATGGAGTTCCCCATATAATTTGACTTCCTAGCACCCAAAGAAAAAGGGGCTCACTATAGTGTCCAATAGTGAAGTCAAAATAATTTTAGAGAAAATAATGTAGCCCAACCACAATGACTGGTGTAATAAGTTAACAAATACACTTTGGGTATACATGTCTTCCTAAAACCTTCCTTATGTATGTATCCCTATATAATTGATTATGGTTAATATATTCTCTTGCATATTGGGATGAAACATAAAGCCTATTATGCATTTATAAAAGTGAACCAAGATTTTAGAAAAGATCATTATCATGAATATGATACATATAATGGAACTTGTCTTGCTGATAAGGGTTACAAATGATAAATCATTATTATACAAGGGGAAAGAAAAATTTGGTCATCACAATTTTATCTATAAAATATAATTTGTTTTTTGAGAAAATTTCTATAATTTTATTGTATGATAAATCACTTCCTTGGTAAGCTTTTTTCGAAGTGGAATAGAATATAAAAAATAAACACTATATTTATTTTTTGAAACAATTAAGGTTAAAGTAGAAAGTTAAACACATCCATTAAAATTGACATTCCTACAATTTAAGAAGTATCATGAGTATTTATAGAATGAACCATTAGATGTGTCCAAACAACTCCCTACTGATGTTAAATATGGAAGCACGTTGTTTTTTATTAACCAAATATTATCCAAGAAGCATAATTTATATTGAAATAATATTATTTATTAAATAAAAATTTTAATTTTAATTTATATTTTTATATGAAATGTGTGGGGGAAATTGATGAGTGTGGATTATGAAGTGCATAAAAAAGAATGATATTTTTTATTCAATATCTTTTATAATATGTCATACTTGAGGTTTTAAGGATAACCGTTTTAGAAATATTTAACATTAATTTTTTGATACCTAATCAAAGAACCATACTATATCATAGGGTTAAATTGATTCTATATTTTTTAATGTGAATTATATCAAAGTGAACATATCCACTATTATTGTGGAAATTCTATTTTATGACTAGGGAAATAGAGTGAATATGTTGATTTACATTGTTCAATTATAATTATAACTAATGGTTCATGGAATTTATAACATAATTTTGAGTGACCTAATATTTTTACTTTAATAGAAACTCAGTGATCCCCCTAAAAAGATATTCAAATAAGTCATGGGGGTTTTAGTAAAATGGGTAATTGAGATATCATAATGAATATTTGTGAAATTATACATTGTTTTGTGGTTTTAAGCCCTCTAAAAATATTAAATTCATTCTTTTCAAAATATCTAACACATACATGGATAGGAAAAATATATTAAAAAATCATATAATGTGACTAATTTTCAAAAATGAATTTATTTCGGTGAGGGAAATATTGAACCAAGGTGAATAAGTGCAAATATTACTTATAAAATTTTTATTTAAAATTAGCATTGAACCATATATATTATGTTTTTCTAGGAATAATGGGTATGAGATACATTTTTAAGTGATACTTGTTAAAATATTAATTCCACTAATTTTTTTACTAATTTAACTGTAATTTTAATATAAATTGGAAGAAAATGGTTTGTTAAAGTCCCAAAGGAGAAAGACCACTTATTAGACATATTTTTTGATCTCCAAAAAAGATTTTAACTTTTGGATGTCAGGTATGGGATATTATTTTTATAGGATTTATTTTAAATAATGGAATTATATGGAACTTGTTCCTTATTTTGATATTGTTCAATTATATTGGTGTGATGTGAGACCAAATTTAAAAAAAACATGTCAATTTTCCTTGAAATTTACCCCACAATTATGTTTAATAAAAAAATAATTCATTTTTTATAATCCAATTAATTTATCAGTTAATAGATAAGTGGATAAAATTTGGTTTTTTTTTCATTTTTAACTCTTTATTGAATTATATCAGGAATCCTTACATTGAGTATAAAATTTGATGTTCAATTGGTTTATTGAATTTTAATATCAACATAATATTCTAAACTATATTATTTTACTCTTTTTAATAACATTATTCATTTCTACAATGTCAGGAAATACATTAAGGGAAATTGTTTTAAATAATTATTAATAATTTTAAATAAATGATATATAAATATGACATTAATTTGGTTGATCGAAAATAGGTTTTATGTTGAAAAGGAAAAAATAATTAGAAATTTTTGGGATTATTTTTTGAAAATTTAAATTATTAATAAATACATGACACTAAAAAATGGGTTATATTAATTATAATACAGATAAGAAAGGTGGAAAAGGACTTTCGTAATGAAAAATTCATGTACAACCTTGTGGGGTGTCTTCTATTGTGTATATGCTTCCACGAATGCTCTTGTGCTTCTAACATAAATCCTACACATTCTATCAGGTCCAAATTCCATAAAAAGAGATCTCCCCTTATATTTATTGATAATATCCTCTAATATGAACCCTATTCTAGTAAAATTTTCCAACTTTTCGTAGAAGATATATCATGAAAACTTTGATCTTGGTACCACCCTCTACTACTTTGTAAACTATAATACCATTTTCTTGCTTCAACAGATCTTCCAAAACCTTATTATGTAGTTATCCACCCCAATCCATTGATCATGGAAATTAAATATGAATGATATGATAACATTTAGGATGAATCATTGATGAGGATAGCCTTTATGTAGACCAGGCCACCATGTTTAAAGATGTGGGGTATTTAATAACACCAAATATAATGAGAGGAAGACGAACATTATCCACACCACACTATAAATTCCACACATTGAACATCAATATAGAATGAACATTGAAAAAACTTTTAAATCTATGTTGAAGTATAACTGATATTTCATGAAGGAGATAAATTGAGATAGAAAATTTATATAGGGTATGAAATTGAAACCTAATCCACCATCATTTTATAACATCAGAGACTATGGATTTACATTTTTGATCATCTGTATTGATTAATTAATGTTTTTGCTACATCAATTTGTATGATATAAGATTGTATCTGACCATAAAAATTCCCAAATCACCCTTTTATCGATTTCGAAATAGGGCATACTAGGTATACAATGAAATGACTCACTAAATATACGATGATGTTTAAAATAAAAAGAAAATTGCATTAAGGTCTTTAAGAGGAGATAGAGTTCTATAAATTAGTAAACACCAACACTAGTTGATGATTCCATGATAGATTAACTATATTGTCTATTAAGAGAGTTTTGATATAGAAACTACTTGATGAAATTTGATCAATGATTAGGATGAGTCAGAGATAATAAAATGAAATAAAATAAGGAAGAAAATGATTTCAGTACATCCAATCATACTACTATGATTCGAATACATGAGATTTGGACCCAATAATATTAAATCCAATTATTTCTAGGATTGAGCTGAAAACCAATCCGTCGAATTATTATTGATCTCAAATCACCACTAGGGACACTAATAATTCATGTCTTCTATTAGAACTGATCCCAAAATTGATGCTTCATCTTCATTAGAGAATGCTACATAGATATTGGTGCCCTATTTTTCCAATATTCATTAAATAACAACCTCTTTGATTATTCTGAATGTTATAATGTTTAATCATAGGAGGAATTTCCTGGATGGGAGAATTCATAAAGATACCATTAACAAAATCAATCCATGGAATGGATTCTTATTTCAGTTCGATCATTTAATGAATAAAAATACATTTCATGACATTGAAATTGATTAACATTTCTAGTTTCACCTAGAAGTGTAGTAGGAGCCCATGTCATATATGTGGTGAATATGGAAGCAACCCAAATAACATCATATGTTCATCTATAAAAAATATATTTACCTAAAAATGATGGGGGCTCCCATGGAGATACACCTACCTTAATCATTTGATCTTGTTACTATTACTACTCTCAGTATATTTAATTTCTATTTTTACTGTATACTTAAAAAATTTAGAATACTTGTAAACATTTCATTAATCCAATGAGGAATCACTATACCCAATGATAAATTTTTTTTTACAATGATAATTACTCTTTTCTTAATCCTCTTGATAAGTTTTGATTAATAGAATATAATAGAGTTCTATTTGGCCTCACATTTATGTGAGTCTTTTTCATTTTCACTAGTTTGACACAAAGGTCGGTTGGGAATTACTTCACATCATACGATAGTAAACAGTATCATTAATCAAGATTATTTGGTCGTATCCAATGATTATGATAGGAAATGATAGGGAATATAAATATTTTCTTATGATTCTAATCCAAACTACAATTTCTAATATAGGATAATTAATGGTATTTCCTTTTATTATAGAGTGAAAGGTGAGAAAAATTGAATAATGATTCATTGGTAAGTGAATAGAGAAATACATAGTTAAAAAACATACATTGAACTAATACAAAACCAAAAAAAAGTAATCCACTATTTCCAAAATTCAAATCCACTAAATATATTAAAACCCAACTATAAAAATGTCTTCTGCATTGATTACTCGAGTCCCACTAATACTGTATTTCTCATGCTTTCTTAATTTATTTATTGTTGGACTGATGATTAGTTGTACATTATGAGGTAAAGTAATGAATCATTACTATATAAATATAAATAATATATATAAATAACGATAAAAAATAAATTTATTTATAAATATTTAATATTAAATGATTACACGTTATTTAAAAACTAATACACTTAGAAAATTTTAAATTGAAGTTTTTTTTTCATAAATACTATTTTATAAGAAAATTTTATATTACAAAAGAAAATTTATTTAAACTAGTTCATTTGAAAAAACATTTATCATTAAAATGCACATAAAAATAATTTCATTAGATATTAAACATATAAAATAGTTTATCTCAACACTCTGATCATTCTAGAAAAACTATGTTAAATTATATATCATATATATTTTCCTTCATAAAAAAGAAGAACCTACAAATAATAATTATAAATCAATATTTTTAAATGAAAAGTAAATCTAATAAACCATATAATTAATATATCATATCCAAAATTAATTCATACAATGTTTTGAATCAAAGAGATATATTTATTTTCTACTCAATTTCTAAATTAAAAAATCATCGTTCAATCACATCAAAATGTCTAAAACACATCAATTTTTTTTTCATGCAAAACTAAAGTCAACAATATTTTGAAATATCCTTGAAAAACCTAATTATTATGTTCAGAAATGTTAACTCTATACATCAATCAGTATAGTGTTTTTTTATAAAACCAATGTTGTCCCCTATTATAATTTATTCTAATAAATCAAAAATTTTTTATTATAGTTATCTTCTATAACAATATACATAATTCCATTAAAATTATTTTCTATATTACTTCTGAATGTATCCCCCATAAACATGTTCTATAAAATATTTTAAATGAAAAACATATGTTTCATAAAATACATAAAAAATATTACTAAAAACTATTAAAAACAAGAAAACCATATAACTTATATAGAATGAAACATGATATATATATATATATATTTGTTGAATAATAATTTTAAATTTAATGTTATGTAAGAATGATAATTCCACATATTTTTGAGAAACAATTATTTATGTTTAAATAAAATATAATCGCTACAGTGTAATGAAAAAATAGTAGAGTTAAAATGATGAAATGGGTTGTGATGGGGTAATGGAAATATATAGAAAAATGGAATGGAGAAATTGTTTTGATTGGTCAAATGGTGATAGCCATAGATATTTAGATGGTTGATCCTGATGAAAAGTTTGTAGTGGGATAATGATGATAGATAAGGGAGGCTGTTAAGTGTGATGGTGGGATAGTAATGAAAATAAGTGAGACTGACCATGATGTATGAAGGGATGTTGGGTGTATCTGATTTTTCTAATGATATTATAATAGGGATAATGGTTGTAGGGTATTCCATTTAAAAATTAATTGATGGATTATATGCATAAATAACTAATAACGTAAATTTTTTTCCATTATTATAGGTTGTTTAATAAATTTAATGCTAATTGAAGATGAAATTTTATAATTTATATTCAAAATTTTTTATAATTCCACTTCTAATAAACTACTTACTTTATTATTGTTTCACAAATCATGTGTCCTAAAAAGTTCATCTATAAACATATAATGAAATGAAAAAGTAATTCTTTAAATGGGAATTAGATATAGATTTTTTTCAAATTTTATTGAAAAAAATAGATATTGTAATCTATCTGATCTCAAATATATAAAAAAATATAACTGTTAAATCAGTATCAATTAATGAGGTACTATTGCACTTATATTGAGCTAAAATACCATTAAACCCCATCTAACCCTATAACAATGTGACAAGATCGTCCTAAAAATAATTGTTTATGATATTGATGTCCCTACTGAAGGATACATCTTAAAAAATAACCTATCCATGGATCAATTACTTGATTTTGGTGAAGAAAAAGCTTCCAAAAATATAGTTCAGTCCCATAAAAATTATCTATTTATATGGTGAGAGGATAAATCAATGAATAATAGTGTTTTGTTATTATTCTAAAATTAACTGTCTTTATTTGTTATAATGATAAAAAACAAGCAATAAATTAGCTATATTTTTATTCTCTATTCCATTTGAGGTTAATCAGTTTATTTTAGTGTTTTCAATTACACATCCACAAAATAAACTAGTAAAAAACATTGTTCATGGTAAACCATTAAAACGGAGTAGTTATTTTCTTATGAAGGAATGAGATCATCTTCTTCCACAAAATCCACTATAATCAACAAATATGTTAAAATTAGTTGGGTTTGTCATTGAAACCCATTTGTGTGAAAATTCCTATTAGATGTTAATATATTCCCCCTATAATATTTATACTACACCTTTAAATAAATAAAATAATTAAATTCTATAGTTATTAAGAATATTTTAATCATTTATCTATCAAATTACATTTGAACTTATTTACGTCGATCTCTAAAACTATAATGTTTAGTAATCATACACATCCTCTATATAAAACCACATATTATTATTTAATGATAAAAGATATCATAAAGTATTGATTAATATATATTTATCAAACAATATGATCATAATCAAAAATTGACTAAAGAACAACAAATGTCCATCTTCTTCCAAGAAATACTGTTATCATTACCATCATAAGATTCCACTTAAAGAGAATAAAATTAATATAAAAAGTAAAACTTTTTAAGTTTATATTTTTTTTCTCTTCTATTATTCTATATATTTTTTAAAAAAATTATGTTACACCAACATCTTAGATATTTTACTGAAATCACATTTTTATTTTAATTTTAGTTTCAATTTCAAAATGAAATCATAAATTTTAATTTTATATAATCTATAACAAATTTATGATATTGTATCATTAATGTCTCATTTAATACCATTGATAAGTTTTAGGGATATAAACTAGTGAACCTTAGTGGATGATGAGTAATTCAAAAATCCACATTATCTAATAATATTAAAACAAATCTAAATCTCACATTATAGCATGGTGGGGTGGATTGTGATACAAAAAATTTAGTTACAAAACAGTTACCTAAAAAACTCATATTAAAAGAGTATTTAGTTTAGAGGCTATTAACTCTGATGAGACTACATTTTATATCTGAAATAACTTTTACAATGACCATATCAATATAACATGTTTTGATAAAACATAGCATAATAGCATGAATCATAGAACAATTCTTTTTATCATTCCAGAAATCATGAACCCAAAACCAACCATATCCACAATTGTGAAGTTTATTTTTTATTTCATGAAATATGAATAGAAAAAATATCACATCTAAAACTCAAATCATTGTGTGGGCCTTCCGATTGTGGCATTATTTTTTCTAACTCACTAAAATATCATATCTAAAATGAACATCATAGTGTAAACATGACCATTATATTGTGATTTTTTATTTATTTTCTAAAACATAACCAAGCTTCAATATTTATCTTTAAACCACTTATATACTCATAAAAACAACCAAAACATATTCATCATATCTAAACTATTGGAATTTATATGAGTTTAAATTTTATTCTTATGCTCAAAAATGCATTGTACAAAAAATACCACACTAATTTACCAAATCATATCTATTGAGCTTTAACTATTAATAGAAATTTCCCCATTTAAATCAAATACCTCTTTTAGAACCATCCATCATAAATTATGATTGGATAACAATTACCCCTTTGGATATTGATATAAACCATAGAACATAGATTACTCTAAATCATTATAACAAATATAATTAAATTATTACAAGAATATATTAGTGAACATAGTGTATAAAAAGGTGAAATTAGTAATTATATCAATGCCATCCATAAGATTACCTCCCATTCTCTACCAAAAATTCACTATTAATTTCATTCCAAATTCATTTCCTTTAAAAAATCCAGGTATATATGAAAAATAAAAAAATCAACACACATATTCAGAAAAATATTCTAATACATCACAACATTGATTACTCCCACACCCACAAAGACTAATTTTGTTCTCATTTTTAAAAATACCCCTAAATGTATCCCCCCTTAAGTGAAATTATATATTTTTTATTTTCTATCTTTTATACCCCATTTATAATAATAATAAAAATATAAAAATGATATCGGATAGTTAAACATTCGTTATGCTTGAGAATTTCTAGTTTTTACACCCATAATTAATATTAATTTCATAAATCTATCCTTAGGTAGTGGTTTCATAAAAAACCACCTATTCCATTATATAAATATAATTTATCCTAATGAATAATACTTCATCATTATTATTTGAATGTAGTAATTGATATTGATGTACGTAAATCAAGAATATCAATGTGTAATTTTTAAAAGATTTGGAAAAGTCTTATTATCGCAACCCACCATAAATGGAAACTTATATTCCATTTTCTAATACATAAATTTGGCTTTCCTAAACATTTGATAATATTTTTCTTGGATTCTGTCAAAATATTGAAATTTTATTTTTATCAAGTTGATATAATTTTTATTTTTTTCTTCTATTAAGATACCTTTATAAAAAAATCCATTTGAAATTGACATATAATCATAATCACTTCTTGTATAATGTGAAAACACATATACAATATTATTTAAGTTTCCAATAACATTATACTGTTATCAAAAATATATAGTGAATATGAATTACCATTGACTGTTGTTATCTAATTTGCAATTCAAATATTTAGTTTTAGTTCGATATATTGAAAAAAAATTAATAACATAAAAAATATATGGTCTCAAAAATATTAAATATAGGATACCATCAATATGGTTTTTATACTCTTTTGGACCATCCAATTTTCCATTATTATATTTTTAAATCTTGGATTCCACTGAAATTTGGGTAGTACCAATATTTTCATCCTATATTCCAAACATTGTTAGAAACTTATAAGAATAATTATCTTAAGAAATGGAAATGAGACTTTTCTCTTATGAAATTTTATGTCCCATGAAACACATCATTTAAATGCATATAAACATATATACATTTTACATAATTTGAGAAGAAAATTTATTAACAATGATTCTTTTTTTCAATTTTAGTAATGATAATGTCATCATCATTGGAAATGATTATGAGAAATACCTTCTGAAAATTTGTGATATACATGTTATTATATATTTATACTCTCTTAAATTGTATTGATACTATGAAATAATTTAAATTTTATCATAATTATCTTGGAAATTTTATTATCCAATAAAATATAATATTTATCCTAAAAATAGATCTGTCACCATCTCCGAATATGAGGCATTCAAGTTTCATAATGTAAAACTCATATTTTATTTCACTATTGAGAAAGGTTCATTTCATGTCCATTTAGAGAATCATAAATCTCCTATTAGTGGTGATAAAAAATATTATAATATTAATCATAGAAATTTGCAAGTACGATTCATAAAATTTGATTCATTTTAAAAAATAATAAATTTGACAAGTAATGATTACCTTGTTCCTTATTAGTTATGACATGTCGTTTAACTTATTACAAAACACAAAAAGTTTTCTAATAACATTATTATTTATTGGATTTGGAACCAAATATAAAGTGATTCTATATTAAACAAAATATAATTATATATTCTTAGATTGAAAACACTCATGGTGTTATAATTCATCCTCTACACTACTCGATTTAGATATAGAAATCAATTAGGTAAAATATGTTCCCCACATGGATAAAATAGTTTATAATGACATTCCATGATCACAAATGATGTTTTGTGCCACCAAATTATCCATTAATAATGTATGTCCTAATTTTATACATTATTAAACACTTTATTGTGTTTTCCGAATCCATTCAACATGCCCTTCACTCTGATATTAATGAATTATAATAGTTTTATCATGTTTTCATACTAATTATAAATATTTTTCTTCAGATTTATAATGTGTTTCTTTTTATTTACACCTATTAAATATAATGGGAAATAATTTCTCATAAGTATATTTGATAACCATTTATATTCATGTTTATAGTAGTGATATCCCTTATGATTCAGCTGATATCGATGAAAAAACCACAACATTTTCATTCTAAATATTTACCCATATTTTTATCATTAAATATGATGAATTATTCAAGACTATAAAATATTTTATAATCCATGAATGATATTTTTTATAACATATATTATAGAGAGACTTATCAAAATTTGTATTATATAGGCATCAGTTTTGAATGTGTATTATTATCACAATTACATCCATCAAATGAAATCATAATCACCAGGTTCCAAAAAAATGGTTTGAGACTTGTAACACCCCAATACGTTATAATATATTTCTTTTAAAATAAATTTAATTTCATGGACAGCTTGCGATACACACAACACATGTTTTAAAAGAAACATGACACTCTCTTAGAATATTATTAAAATATGAAAATAATAACATAGCTGGGTGTGATTAAAACTAATCAAATTTTAATCAATATATTCTAAATATTTTAATTTCATTTCTAATGATTATACGTAATAATAATAATCATTTAAAATATAAATAAATGTTTCTAGAAAATATATTTTTTATAAAAAATAATTATTTGAGATTCACAAACATAATATAATTTTTTTTAAAAAAATAGAGTAATTATTTAATAAAATGAATATTATTTTTTTTAAAAAAATATTAAAATTATCTAAGAGTGTTTTTTGGGTATTTTTTAGATGGGTTTTATTTTTCAATGAGTAGTGAAAAATATGGAATTTTTATTCAAAACTGACTATTAATTTAAAATATATATAAAGTAAAATAATATTTCTATTGGGTTTAAAATTAAAATTCCTTCAATTATATAACTATTATTAAAAAATTATTCATCAGAATTATTTTCATTTTTAAAATTTTTATAATAACATTGTAAACCATTGATAATTTTCTCTTTGAAAATCCTATTTGTCGTTGTGACTATGGGATTAATATTAAATTAGTATTTTCACCTATATATTAATTGAATTTTCAAAAATAAATTCAAAATTTGGAATTATAATAATTTATTTTATATAATAATGATAATATTTTTTATCATAAGGAATAGTAAAAATAAAATAAATTATTACCCACATTTAAGATAAAAACATGTTTACAATGTGGTTAAACTAAAAGGATAATGGTTAAAATGACCTAAAAACAAATATAAGATATTTTTTATTGAAATATTTAAATAATAAAAGGCTTTTTTCTCAATAATAGTCCAATTTGGATCCTTTTCCATGTGAAATATGTTGGTGCACCTTTCTAATTTAAAAATAATTAATGTGTACCCATAACATCACTTATAAAAGACACAAACAATCATCTCCTTTTTAAACCTTAAAACCATTCTAATTTATAATATACTGATAAAAATAACTTCAAACCATCCATAAACTCATCTTATATGTCTTATTTTGTGTATAGTTCCATCTTATGAATGATTCTATTGAAAACCTAATGTTTTTACATGAAGAGGATAAAATGTTATTTGACGAGGATTTGTTTATTAGTTCAACCTCCACCTCCATCACTTCTTGTTAAATGATGATTATATAAAAAATCACTATCTTCCATTTAATTATTTTTTTATTTCAATTTTATGACCTATAACTGTCTCCACTTCTTTCAAATGGATTATGAAAACATCAATCATGTGTACGGAGGACTACTACTTATGAACCAATGTCATTCATTTTCCATTACCAACTCTCACAATTGGGTATGATGATGAATCCAATTTGTATATATATATATATATATATTTTGAACAAAAATATTACTTTTAAATAAGTATATAATTTACAATATTATTTACTTTCTATTCCATATGGTATATGATAATGTCACTCGTGTATACGACATACATCTTCCTCGTGAAATGATATGCGTTGTCTTTCACTAAAACTTTACATGGAATGTTATATGGAAAAAAAATAATTATTTTATTTATTATAAATTAAATATTTAAGATATTCATGAAATAATTATAATTTTTAAAAGATAATATCTAATTTCATTTCAATCCATTTTAGTTACTGAAATATGATAATGTTGTTCATGTACATGAAGACTACATCCCAGACGATATAATGTGACTCTCTTTTCATCACCATGCAACACAGAGTATTTATATATAAGAATATTTATTGATGAAATATGGTATTTATGATATTATTATCATTGTGTCAATGTAAACTACAACTTTACACCTTTATATAATGGTCTTTGAAAAATTAAAATCTTACTTATGAACACGTACGACCTACCTTCTCTATGATCATAACATAACTAATTTCTTAAAACCATATTTCATGATAGGTATTAGAAGTATGGTTTATTTCTAGATAATATAATTATTTTTTGATTATTATTATATATACGATGAAACTATATAATTTTCTCATGAACTAGAACTATCATGACAAAGTATTAATGTAAAAACATGGTAATTAACACCTGAAACAATGGAAAAAACAAAACCTTATTGACAAACAGTTGATTATATGTTATAAAATGATAATATATGATATTATAAATATTAATATGGTTTTGTAATATGCTAATCACATATTTAAAATATAAAAACAAGAGTTTAAATCATGATCAACGAAAAATAAATTTAAGGCAAGGGACTTAACATCAATTTCCCTTCACTAAGGCCTATTGTAACAATATGAACGTAATTTATTTTATAATGGTGTATAATGTTCTTATTTTACATGTAATATCATGAATAATTCATATTTAATGGTATTTTATGATTCAATTTTATTTTTCTCAACTAAGGGGATTGACTTGAAAATTACGATATTGTAAATTTTTTTGTACAATATCACTTTATTTTGAGATAGTAAATGTTATCATCAAAAAATAACTATCATGTCATCATTTTACATTGGACAGTAAAATTACCTTAAATATTAATATTAATCTACTATGGATATGATTATTTTCAAATCATTATACCAATTACATTTAGTGTTTACATTTAATTTAATTTGATTAATTTGGGAAATGTTGATAAATTAGTATCCCTTACACAACCTTGATATTTGATGATAATTCACATTGTTCCATGATTAAATTGATCATTAAAAATTATAGGAATTTATTTTTAATTATAAACATGGATGGGGAATAGTTATAGTTACCCCTCGATGTAGTAACATGCTTCATCAAAAAACCAGTTGGCCAAATCAGATGGATTATTATCTAGTATTTTTAAACTGTCTTGAAGAATGATATTGATCAAAAAGGATTCATGGTTCCATATATCATAATGCCTAAATAATAAACATTTTATTTATTTACAATAATGATATTATTGTTATCCATTGAGTTTTTTTCTATGAAATTATTTTTGGATTCATTTCATTACATTATTATTGATTAAATGTAATTTTTTTAATTTATTTACAATCCCATATTGGATATGATATTCCTTTTCCTGATTGTATAGTTATTTAAATAGAAAGCATGCTATGTTATTTTACTTTCTATATTTTTTTTGTTAAATTATTATGATATCTAGGTTATTTAAATTTAATGTGGGTTCAATTATTTAGATTTTCGTGTTGATTATGTTTGTAGATCCATGATAGATTCCTTTGTACTCAACCCATACTGAGATTTTGAGAGAATCGTAATTTTTTTCCTTTCCCACAGATATAAAAAAAAATTATTTGAATTTGTTTTTTTAAGATGATGTAAATTTTAATTTTTTTATGTATTAGGGTTTATTTTCTATTCCCAATCTAAAATGGGAATCAAGTATGAATCTTATTCTACAAAACAATTGAATGATGAATTCCTTTGATATTTAACCTTTTACACCTATCCCAATGTACTAAAACAATCCCCATCCTTGGGATACTTGTTTTGGGGTCGTTATATGTCACGACCCGACCTTACCCGGGCTCGAGCCGCAACTACCCCAAGCCCGCCTCCATTGGCCAGGGGCTGGAGACCAACACCTAAAGCACAAAAACTCAGGGAGGCCTTTGCCTAAGTACCTGTACACACACACACGCAGAACACTCAATGCAAAAGTGCAGAGTAAAAGGAAAGACAAGCAGAGTAAAGTGCATATGATATATATAAACCAGAAGTGTGTCGACCTTTAAATAGTACAAGAAGGTGCTGAGGTAAACTAAAAAGAAAAAGGGGCAAAACATGCTCCCAACTAGAAAAGTACCATAACCCGGAAATAGGTAACAAAAGAAAAACATCTAGTGGGGTCCCCCACCTGGAACCCGACTATGACCACTACACGCGGTCCGAGCTCCCGAACTCCAAAGCTCCACTGAAGTCATGACCAACCTGTCTGTTGTCTGCAAGGGCACACCAAGTGCGGTCAAAGCCCAAGCAGGGGTGAGTATAAAAATACTCAGTAGGATACCCCAAAGGCTCGACGGAGCAACAAAGGAGGTACCGATGGGGGAGCAGTAGATCGAACCGGGGAAAGTAAAGGAGTACAACTGAGAATGAAGTAATAGTAATAGTAGAGAGTCCAGCTCAACCAAACAAGAGAAAGGAGGTTGACTCGTCCTGGCACAAGGAGCTGGAAACAGTGAGAAGATGAACTTCCCGTCGAGTCTTCGCTACCTATAGGAAGAGAGTAGAATCATCCAATGATGAGAAGCTAGACACGGAAATCACGTTTCATACCCTGCGCGTCTTTTCCTCTTCTGGAAGGATAGTAACCAGAACCCAAGAAATAGGTATCAGAAACAAGGTCTATACATATCTATATGCTCAAAACAAAATCCAAACAAGATCATATGGGGATATCCATCCCATAGCTCAGCCCATGAAAGAAAGTTTCCAACAGTCCCAGAAGTAAACACCATCGATGCCCAGCATCCCTCACATCTTCCCCGAACCGCAAGTCAAAAGGATCAAAACACCGCAGCTTGATACTATTCACTTTGGACAGAACTGACTCCCCTGCAAGGGTTTAGGTCACATCACAAAGATGTGTCTCGGTGGGGAAAGTGCCCCTCATACTTGAGAGTTCCGGGTTTAGACAAACCACACCTCGTCACTACCCCGTAGTCGAGAGGTCTCCTCAAAGTCAAGGTCGTTTCATCACTGACTCGTACATCCAAGGGTCCCGCTCTAGTAATCACGAAGGAAAGCCACATACTAGCCTAGTAGAAAGGACTGAGTCTGGAATACCAATGGCTGACCGACTGCCCAACCCTGATGGAGGGTATTTCATAATAATATATCGGGTGACCCACTACCCAGCCCTGCTGAAGGGTGAACCCTAAAACATCATCAGGTGACCCATTGCCCAGCTTTGCTGGAGGGTAAACCTGGAATAAGCCGACAGGCGACCCACAGCCTAGCCATGCTGGAGGGTAGACCTAGACTAAGTCAACAGACGACCCACTGCCCAGCCCTGTTGGAGGGTAGACCTGAAATAAGTCTACAGGTGACCCACTTCCCAGCCCTGCTGGAGTGTAATCTTGGAACAAGATGACAGGCAACCCGTTGCCCAGCCCTACTTGAGGGTAGACCTGAAACAAGAAGACGGGTGACCTACTACCCAGCCCTGCTTGAGGGTAGACCCTCAAGAGTCGTCGGGTGACCCACTGCCTAGTCTCTGCTAGAGGGTAATCCCCGAGAATTCAATAAACAACCCACTGCCTAGCCCTACTGGAGGGTAAACCCGAAGAAGTCAATGAGTAACCCATTACCCAGCCATGCTAGAGGATAAAACTCAGAACCGCTCTAGAAATCATTACTGGAGGGTACAACACTGGCCAACCAAACCCGGAGTGGGTATCGCGTGACCACCGAACTCCAGAACAACTCACCTAATAGATGTTCAGTTCCCATTACATCACTCAGTTCCACCAGCACAGCTACAGGACAAACCATCGAGAACAGAACCAGGGGAAAACTTAACCCTGCTGGTCAACCCACGAGAACCGAGGAACCCTATATGTTACGAGAGGTCAAATGTATGAAACGAAGAACATTACACGCACCTGGGGCCCACACGACGTGTGGCCCCAAGTCAAACTCAACCAAGCGCACAAACGTTCTCAGGTACAAACATCCACACGTACCTCCCTGCGTTCTCGCATACTGCCAGACTATACCACGTCTCCATCCCAAAGAGAAACATGCACATGGCCCCCAAAGTCAACACGAAGGCGTAAACGTAACAACTCCAACGGGCCACCTCAATGGTTGAGGCATGTCGAAACACATCTATTCAAGCATTTATATCACTCACATGGGATTGCACATGATCACACGCCAAGGGTCCGCTACAAACACGGTATAAGAACCGCCACCGGGGCACCATCAGATTTCCACATTTAATAAGAACGTTCAAGAGGCTCTGCACAACCCAACGGATCACACCTTTGTAATCCTCCCGGAAAAACATGCGAGATAGGCTACTTACTTGCCTCAAACGAATATCCGATGGAAAAGACACCAACACCGCATCACGCCCGGACGGTGTCCCGTGATCCCGAGCCTCGGCCCGAAAACGGTCGGGTGCATCTTGCCACTGCGATCCACTCGGGAAAACATGTCAAAAAGACTGCTCACTTGAGCGCAATAGATATCCGCAGAAAAAGATGCATTTCGGCGCACCTCACACGAGCATCGCTTCATGGGACCTGCATCCCGGTCCCAAAACACAACGAATGGATCGAACCATTGAGATCCTCTTGAAATAATACACGAAATGGACTATTCACTTTTCCAAAATGGTCTCCCGGTGATATAGATGAATAAAAACACCATCAATGCCCAAACGGACCTCGTGGGGCCCACACCATCGTGCGGAATTAGGGAGGGTGGATTTCACCATTGCAATCCCCTCGAAAAAACATCCATAATCGACTGCTCATACGCCCCAAAAGGATGCCCGATGAAAAAGGCACTAAACACTGCTCATAGCTCGATGGACGGGCAGTGGGGCCCACAACTCAAATCCAGTCTCAACACCCAAAACCGCACTGGAATCCTTTACCTCGGTTCCAGGGTTGTAACGCTGCTGATGGCGCTCAAAATGGACATTGGATGTGTTCGTGCCGCCCAAAACAAGAATTCCCCAGAAGCCCGCTAAGCTGCTTTACGCAGGTGTCGTGCCCCCAAGACCCTCTTCTCGGATGTTAAAACTCCAGAAACCACCTCAAAAGGTCCGACTCTGGTTCTGGTCTGCACCACCGCTAATGGCGCGCAAAATGGATGCCCGTAGCGCGCAAAATGGATGCCCATCGGAACCGCTGCGCCTCACCGGAGCTTCCTCGCCAGAGATGGAAGAGGGGGAGGGTCTGAGGAAGAAGAAGAAGAAGAAGAATAAGAAGAAGAAGAAGAAGGGGTGGGGGTGTTTAAGTACAAATCACTTAAACGCCCGCCTGACAGCCCCGAACCCAATATTTCAGCGGGGTCGGTGTTAAGCCTCCTCTAGGCTAAAAACCATGCTCCGAGGGCAACAGAGGTACGAAATTCTAATCTAAGGCCCCGTTAAAAAGTTACAACGCCCACGACCGAGGCTGCCAAATTACGAAAACGCCCCTGGGGCCATTTTCCACTGACAGCCCGCACCCGCATAACATATACCTCTCCTAGGGTAAACAACACATTCCGAACTCAACGATAGCTTCATGTTTTCCATCCGAGCCACCTTTTAAGAGTTAGTTCAGTTTCACCATTAAACGGATTAATTAATTAATTAATTTATCTGTTTAACATTCTGAAAGAGAGCGAGGGGTCCAAACGTCCCACACCGACATATTTTATGTCGTTCCTAGGGTAAAAACCCCATTCCAGACCCATCCCTACACTCAGATCTCTGATCCAGATCACCATTTAGGAGTTATCCCATTTATTTGGCATGCCCAGTGTGAACGCACTGAAAATTTAATTCTGGCCACTCTGGGTCTTGGAATATCACGCCGTCTGAGGGTGCTTCTCGGGAATAATGTCAAGAATATTCCAAAGTCCTTTATAGCCAAAAAACCGGGTTATTACATCAATCACTCCCTAAATATTTTCATCCCTGAAAATAAAAACCAGGGAACAACTCAGGGTACTAAACCCACACTTGGCTCTCTCGTACCCAAAAGAACTCTTGCACAGCTCTGCGCCACCGTACACAGACCGAAGGATTTGATCTGTTCACGCAAGGTCTGCCCTTGCCGATGTTGTGCATAAGAGTGCACACACCTCTTCTCAGGTGAGTCACGTGGGAGACGTCATGCACCCAAACCAGCCATTGGGATTAGGGCAAGGCGGTAGAGAAACCTCGCCATCCCTCTGCACGGTCTCAAATGGCCCGAAGGTTCTTGGGGGTAACTCACCTCTCTGACCGAACCTCTACGTCACACGCCGCGACTAGAATCACCGCCCGCACCTGGAACAAGGCCCGGTGATTCCCTCCTTCAGAATATCCATATGGTGAATTACCCTAGGATATCTGGTCACACAAGATTTCACAGTCGATGCCCCACAACCAAGACCATCTTACATGCTCAGGAGCGAAGGAGTCAACACCATCTGCTAAATAAAAAGGTCCCACGCCTTTTACCTTACCAATACAGGGCCATGCTGATGCCCCACATCCCCCTGGTAACAACTCAAGAAAGGAGCGAGGAGGAAAAATTTCAAAAGCATAGTCTAACAATTCTACTGCAAAAAGTATAAGGGCTGTAGAGAATTCCTCTTATCACCTCATGCTCCACAGGGTCGTAGACATCCAAAGCTCGCGGCTGTCCGTGGTCCCAATTGTCAGCTCCCGGAGCCTGACATGGACCGCCTAGTGGTGATGGGAAGACCTAGTGAGGTAGTCCTCCACTACCAGCTCCTCCCGCTCCTCTTCTAGCACCACCCCTATGGGTATTACTCCGATCACGGCATTGCATCCGTCATGGTGGTGCACCTGCTGCTTGCCTGAAGCTCCCTGCATGTCGGGTCGAGCAGTCCGGTGCCAGGTGACCTCGCCCATTGTAAGCATAGAACCGACTCTCTTCGGGCGGAACTGGTGCCCTTCAGCGACATTGTTGTGTATGACCATGCCCCTGAGTCCGGTTTTATGAAAACCACCTATGTCAGGGTTCTGCTTGCCGTCGCCCGCTAGATGCGGCAGACATCTCGGCTCCGACGTGCCTGCTGCCACCACCAACTATAGAACGCGACAAGAAGCTCTCTATCACTAGTACTTGCTCTATCACCCTAGCATATGTGGAAGTTCCCAAGGGTACTATGATAGCACGAATCTCTCGGTGGAGACCCTGCTCAAACTTCTGCGCTCGGATATTGTCGTCATGGACCAATCTGGGTAAAAGCGTGCACGGTCTGCAAAACTAGCCGTGTAATCGGCCACCGTCATCCCTCCCTGCTGAAACTGAAGGAGATCCTGAATATGAACGGAGCAAAAGCAAGAGGGGAAAAACTCCTCATGAAACCACAACTGAAAGTCGCCCCATGAAAGAAACGACTCGTCAAGAAACTAAGTCACCAGACTCCACCAACGCCAAGCTGCTCCACGAAAAAGGGTGGTTTCCAAAGCTACTCTCTGATCTACCGGCGTCTGCACAAGCCTGCAAAATTGAACTGCTGTCTCAATCCAAACCTATACTACCTGAGGGTCCGGCTGACCACTGATCCTCAACGGTCTCTGCCGCTAGAACACAAGGAGTGCACTCAACCTGTGCTCAAGCCCCGTCTGCTCTGCAGAAGTTGTATGCTGCTGAACAGGTGGGGGTGCAACTACCAGTCCACCTGGAGAAAGGGTCTCGCGTGATGGGTCCTGGAATGTAGCTTTGTAGCTCACGAGGTCATCATCATGCACCAAAGACGGTATCTTGGCTAGTTGTCTTCATGGAGTCATCCTTAATATTATCAAGGAGTGACGTGGTCAGATGAGCATATATGTATATACCAATAACAATGATGTGGAGCTGACTCCAGAACGACAATCAAAGACTCAATCTTATGTTATGCACAAAAAAAGTTTCCCTGCGACTAGTGTCTTAGCATGCTGAGCCGCTCTCGAGACAAGTTAACATTGTTTCCCTAAATCCCAACCAATTCCTCTATTAGGGACGTCCAAACAGCATCCCATGGAACGAACAACCTCTGATACCACTTTGTCACGACCCGACCTTACCTGGGCTTGAGCCGCAACTACCCGAAGCCCGCCTCCATAGGCTTGGGGCTGGAGATCAGCGTCGAAGGCACAACAACTCGGGGAAGACTTTTCATAAGTACCTGTTCACACACACGCAGCACACTCAATGAAAAAGTTCAGAGTAAAAGGAAAGACAAGCAGAGTAAAGTGAAGGTGCAATATATAATCCACATGTGTATCGACCTCTAAACAATACAAGAAGGTGCTGAGGAAAACTGAAAATCAAAAGGGGCAAAACACGCGGCCAACCATAAAAGTGACACAACCCGGCAACAGGTAACAAAAGAAAAATAGCTGGAGGGGTCCCGCAGCTAGAACCTGACTACGACCACCGCACGTGGTCCGAGCACCCGAACTTATATGATCCACTAATTTCATGACCAACCTGTCCATCGTATGCATGGGCACACAAAGTGTGGGCAATGCCCAAGTAAGGTTGAGTATAAAAATACTTAGTAGGATACTCCGAAGGCTAGAGAGAGCATCAAAAGAGGTACCGAAGGGTGAGTAGTAGATCTAATAGGGGAAAGTAAAGGAGTAAAACCGAGAGTGTAGTAAGAGTAACAGTAGAGAGTCCAGCTCAGCCCAACAAGAGAAAAGATGTAGACTCGTCTCGACACAAGGAGTTGGAAATAGTGAGAAGATGAACTTCCCATCGAGTCTTTGCTACCTATAGCAGTATATTAGACTCATCTAACCATGAGAAGCTATACAAAGAATGTACATGGCATACCCCGTGCATCTTTGTCTCTCTGGGAAGGAGAGTAACCAAAACCCAAGAAACGGGTTCGGAAACAAGGTATATACATATTTGTATGCTCAAAAAGAAACCCAAACAAGATCATAAGGGGATCTCCATCCCCTAGCTCAGCCCAAGAAAGTGAGTATCCAACAGTTCCAGAAGTAAACACCATCGATGCCCAGCATCCCTCACGTCTGCCCTGAACTGCAAGTCAAAAGGCTCAAATCACGGCACCATGATACTATATTCTTTGTGCGGCACTGACTCACCCGCACGGTTTTATGTCACGTCACAAGGATGCGTCTCGGTGGGGAAATCTCCCCTCGTACTTGAGAGTTATGGGTTAAGAAAAACCACACCTCATCACTGCCCGGCAGTCGAGAGGTCTCCCCAAAGTCAAGGTCATTCCATCACTGACCTGTACAACCAAGGGTCCCGCTCCGGTAATCAAGGAGGAAAGCCACATACTAACCTAGTAGAAAGGACTGAGTCTAGAATACCAACCATTGACCCACTGCCCAGCCCTAGTGGAGGGTAATTCATAATAAGATATCGAGTGACCCACTGCCCAGCCCTGCTGGAGGGTAAACCCTAATACATCATCAGGCGACCCACTGCCCAGCCCTGCTTGAGGGTAAACCTGGAATAAGTCGACAGGCGACCCACTGCCCAGCCCTGCTAGAGGGTAGACCAGGAATAAGTCAACAGGCGACCCACTATCCAGCCCTGTTGGAGGGTAGACATGGAATAAGTTGACAGGTGACACACTGCCCATCCCTTCTGGAGGTTAAACCAGGAACAAGACAATAGGAGACCCACTACCATGCCCTGCTGGAGGGTAGACCTGAAACAAGATGACAGGTGACCCACAGCCCAGCCCTACTAGAGGGTAGACCATTAGGAGTCATCGGGTGACCCACTTCCTAGTATCTGCTAGAGGGTAATCCCGAAGAAGTCAATAAGAAACCCACTGCCTAGCCCTGCTAGAGGGTAAACCCAAAGAAGTTGATGAGTAACCCACTGCCCAGCCCCGCTGGAGGGTAAAAATTAGAACCGCTCTGTCCATCTCTACTGGAGGGTACAACACTGGCCAACTGAACATGAAGTGGGTATCAGACGTCCACCCAACTCTAGAACAACTCTCCTAATAGAGGTTCAATGCCCGTTCCATCACTAGGTGCCACTAGCACCGCTACCGGACAAACCATCGAGAACAGAACTAGGGGAAAACTCAACCCTGCTGGTCAAACCACGAGAACTGATGAACCCTCTACCTCGCGAGGGGTCAAATGTATGCAAATTAGAACACAACACACACCTGGGGCCCACACGACTTGTGGCCCCAAGTCAAACCCAACCAAAATCACAAACGTTCTTAGGTACAAACATCCACACGTACCTCCCATCATTCTCGCATACTGCCAGAGTATGCCATCTCTCTATCTCAAAGGCTAACATGCACACGACCCCCAATGTCAACGCGAAGGCGTAAACGTAACAAATCCAACTGGCCACCTCAACGGCTGAGGCACAGCCAACCACATCTCTCCAAGCATTTACACCACTCACACGAGAGTGCACGCGATCACACACCAAGGGTCTGCTACAAACACGGTAGAAGAACAGCCACCAGAGCACCTTCACATTTCCACATTTAATAAGATCACACAAGAGGCTCCTCATAACCAAAAAGATCACACTGTTGTAATCCTCGTGAAAAAACATGCGAGATAGACTACTTACTCACATCAAACGTATATCCGACGGAAAAGTCACCAACACCGCCTCACGCTAGAATGACGTCCTGTGATCCCGAGCCTCAGGCCGAAAATATTCGGGCGCATCGCGCCATTGCGATCCCCTTGGGAAAAACGTCAAAAAGACTACTCACTTGAGCGCAACAAATATCGGGAGAAAAAGATGCATTCCGGTGCACCGCACATGAGCATTACTTTGTGGGACCCACATCCCAATCCCGAAACACAACCAAGAGATCGCACCATTTCGATCCTCTCAAAAAAGTTCACAAAATGGACTATTAACTTGTCCAAAATAGTCACTCGGTGATAGAGATGAAAAAAACACCGTCAACCCCCAAACGGACCTCGTGGGGCCCACACCATCGTGTGGAATTAGGGTGGGTGGATTGCACCATTGTAATCCCCTCAGAAAAACATCAATAATCGACTGCTCGCACGCCCCAAATGGATGCCTGATGAAAAAGGCACGAAACGCTGCTCGCAGCTCGAAAGACTGGTCGTGGGGCCCATGCCTCAAATCCTGTCTCAATGCCCAAAACCACACTGGAAACCTCTTCTTCGGTGCCAGGGTCGCAACGCCGCTGATGATGCTCAAAACGGACGTCAGATGCGTCCGTGCTGCCCAAAACAAGAATTCCCGGGTAGCCCGCTAAGCTTCTTTACACACATGTCGTGCCCATGAGCCCCTTGTCTCGGATCTTAAAACTCCAGAAACTACCTCAATACATCCTCCTCTCCGTCAGGTCTGCTCCGCCGTAGACGGCGCACAAAACGGATGCCCGTAGCAAAAGTTAAGGGCGTCCAAATTTTTAAGGAGGTTTACCCCTAGGCCGGACCGGCCAGGTCCGGTCGGTCCGCCCCTCCCAGACCGGCCCACTCTGGCGGGCCCGCTGAGCTGCGGCCGGGCCGTTGGGCCCGGCCCCACCGAACCCATGGGCTACCGCACCACGGCACACCACGTCCCGCGAGGCCCCCCACCTCGCCCGCGTGCCGCGCGGGCGCCTCCTCCACCGACCGGCTGACACGACCGGTCCTTTTCCACGCGGAGACGCGCCTATGGCAGGTCTCGGTCTCCCCAGCACCCTTGGCCGGTTCCCTCGGCCGGTTCCCTTAGCCGGCACCCTCGGTCGGCACCCTCAGCCAGTTCCCTCATTCGGCCGTTCGCCGGGCCGCCTCGCGGATCGGCTCCCTTCGTCGGAACCCGCTGTCGCGCCGGCGCTGGAAACCACCGGACCACCGTGCCAGCCCGAGAACCCCAAAAACCAGTGAATCTTCGCCGGTCTTCCGCGGAAGCCTCGGAGAACGGATTTTGAATTCGAAACAAGCATCAGAAAGCTCGGATAACGTACTACGCGATCATGGGCATTGATCGACGATCAGACATCAATTCAACAGTATAAATTGGGCTCAAAAATTACGGGAAATTGAAAATGAAAATGATAAACCCCTACCTCAAAGGGCGTAGCCCAACGCTTTGTGTGCGGACCGTCGGAACCGCTACGCCTCACCCGAGATCGCCTCACCGAAGCTCCCTCGTCAGAGATGGAGGAGAGGGGAGGGTTTGAGGAAGAAGAATAAGGGGTGGGGTGGGGGTGTTTAAGTACAAATCACTTAAACGCCCGGCCGACATCCCCGAACCCAAAATTTCGGCGGGGTCGGGGTTAAGCCTTCCATAGGATAAAAACCGCAATTCGAGCGCAATGACAATATCAGAATTTCAATCCAAGGCTCCGTTCAAAAGTTACAACACCCACACCCGAGGCTGCCAAATTATGAAAACTCCCCTGGGGCTATTTTCCACTGACAGCCCATGCCCGCAGAGCATATACCTCTCCTAGGATAAACGACACATTCCAAACTCAACCGTGCCTTCAGTTTTCCCATTTGAGCCACCGTTTAAGAGATACTTGAGTTTCAAAATTAAACGAATAAATTAATTATTTAATTTATCCATTCAACGTTCTGAAAGCGTGCGAGGGTTTCAAACGGCCCGCGCCAACATGTTTTATGTCGTTCCTAGGGTAAAAACCACATTCCGGACCCATCCGTATGCTCGAATCTCTGATCCAGATCACTCTTTAGGAGTTATCCCATTTATTTGGCATTCCTAGTGTGAACGCACTGAAAATTTAATTCTGGCCACTCTGGGGCTTGGAATCGCACGCCGTCTGAGGGCGCTGCTCTGGAATAACATCAAGAATATTCCAATGTCCTTTATAGCCAAAAACGGTGTTCTTACATTATAGTTTGAATCAAGGGAGCTTTAATAAAAACCTTCATAACATGATTACGGAAACATAGATTATAGAACTTAAACTTATGAAATACATTAGAGATATGTATAGAAGAACATCATAAATTTTTGGTAAAGAAGATATTATGTGGGTATTCCTAAAATTACATCACAATATAGATACTATATGTGATAATTATTATAGAATATGGGTAACTGTGGGTAATAACTCTGAAAAGGGAGTATTCAGATTGAGATGATCATCACATGGTCTACGATAATGAGCCTTACTACACACCTAGGTAGAAATTCCTAGGGTATATACTTAATATAATTCACATTTATTTTACAAACCATTATGAAAGATTTGAAAGTAAAGATACACATGGTGAAAATAATTTAATGATTCTTAAATTAACAATCAATAATTTATAATTTATAATACATGATACACCATATTTTAAATTGTAAATTATTATTTAAAATTCATAATTTTATGAGAAAATTCTGTATAATCCATAATTGTGAAACGGATCCACGAAGGACAAAGGTTATCAATACTCCAGGACAATGTTGAAATTTTCCTTCCAGAGAATCCAACACTGAAGGAAATAGAATTGAAAAGTTTATGTATATTATAAGGAAACAAAATAAGGTTTTGAAAAATAATCTAACAGAGTTAAAACAACCTATTTTACTATGATATTCTTCTTTGTTGGATTTTTTTATGTGAAAGAAGTCCCCATCATTAGGCGGGACTACTAATCCAATGGTATATGAGAAATATATTATGTCTTATTAGTCATTATATATGGAATTGAGATATAATGAAAAGGAAAATGATTCACTTATAGTTTATTTTCTAAAAAAATATGTTGATTAACGGTGGTTATTGATCTATAAAACATTAGAGGAATAGGAAATAAAACTTATAGAAAAGAAAGATTTTAAGTATTCATTCATGAAAAAATATTTCCCTAATGAGAAATGGAAGATATGGATAGAAATTACTTAGCATAATGAAATAGGAATATGAATTTATTTCTTAGTTTAAGGATACATTTAAATGGTTATCAAGTTATTCTACATATTATATGCATCATATATAGTGCATGATTTACGTATTTGTTTAAGGGATTATTCCAGGTCTCCAAAGGGTGAAGGTCTCCCAATCATTATCATCACATGATGATGTAGTTTTATATTACATCAATACAAAGAATGAAATCTCAAGATCATACATATTTTAGGGAAATAAAGTTATGAAGAGGAAATCTGAACAACATGAAAAAGGGAATTAATCAAAGAAGAATAAGAGAACACAACGATTTCCATCAATTGAAAACTATAAAATGTAGAAACGTGGTAAATGATTAAAGGGATTAATTATTTTTTATTATTTTAAATATAAGGTTAATTAATAAAAATAATATAATTGGTAGAAAGAAAAACCTCTATTTAGTTTTCCATCTATAGGGAGAAGGGGTGCAATGTAAATTAATTACCCAATCATCAAGGGAATCCACCAAAGAAAAGGCCAAGTGGATAATTATAATCTTATGTGATCACTACAACTAAGGTGGAAGTACCTAGTGATGTGTTGGTAGTAACCTTAATCACATTTTATAATTTATCCATTGATTTATTTATTCTAGATCCTCGCAGAGTTTTAAATGTACCCACTTTTATACTAAAATTATATGTTTTATATTTTATTTTAGAAGAAAATTTTAGTTAAATCTCCTAGGGAAAGTATCATTGTAGCAAGGATTATTCATTAAATCCTTATCATGACACATACATATTCTCTATTTGATGACCACATTATCTTATCTATAGTTGAATTTGATACAATCCTTGTTATTTAATATATTTCTAAATAACGTGCAAAAAATTATTAAAAGAAGGAAATTACAAATTTTGAGGTAAATGTAGAATTATATACCATTAGAGCGGATACTTCATCATCTAAGTCAAATCTATATCCATGACCAGTATCTTTAAAAAAAATTGAATTCTTGGGGAATAAGTGATATAAAATTATAAGATGGGTAAGGTAATTTTAAAATTGAGTATGTGCCTATTGCTTGAGAATAAATCTTTTTATTTAATAAGGAATTACATGGGCATACGTTAGATCATGGAGCTGAGTTTTCTATAATTTTAAGCCATGTAGGAAGAAAAATATCAAATAATACCTTTATAATAAAAAATATAGAATTATTGTTGTTGTAAAAATAACAATAGGTTTTTGGTGACAAGGGATTTATTCCCAATAATGTTTCTCAATGTGGAACACTAATTCTCTTAATGAATAATAATCATAGTTCCATGAGATTATGCATTTATTATTTGGAAATCAGTATTTCTATAATATAGAAAAATTATCATCCATCATTAATTGATGAATAATATGGTCAAATTCATAGATCCATAATATTTTTCAAAGTATGAAATTTGTTATGGGTATCATGAGTTCCATGTAAATAATAAAGACATGTTAATGACCACTTTCCAAATTAGGTATGGGAATTAAGAGTTAAAGGTAATACCATTTGGGATGACAAATATACCCTCTTTTTTTTGGATATAATTCATATAATATTCATGTAAAATCACGATTATTTTTGTGTTGTACATTGAATATATTTTATTATATTATAAAATCAATGAGGATCATTATATTCACTTTTGGATAATATATGAGTCTCATTTAAGAAAATTGATATATGGAAAATTTAGTAAGTGTAATTTCTAGATTCAAGAAGTTTCTTTTCATTGATATATTTTCAAGAAGGATTGAATAATATTATACTTTTTTAAGACAAAATCATTCATAGAATGGCCTATTCCAGTGAAGTTAACTAAGTTACCTATTTCCATTTGTTTTGAGTGGTAGTATTGGTGATTGGTTCATAATTTTTTCTGATTGAATATCCCATTAGAAAATAATAAGCCTAAAGGGATAAATCTTTTTAAGACATAGGAATGTGAAGAATATTTTGAGTAACTAAATAAGAAGCTAGTAAATGATACTATTTTGACACTACCAACTATATATTATGGTTTTGTGATATATAGTGATGCATCAATGAAGGGAATTGATTATTTCCTAATAAAAAATGATTCTTTTATTAGATATAAATAAATTGAATTTAAAACTCTTGATTTTACTGTCAAACCCATGATATTGATTTTGATTTTTTATTAATCTCATCAAATATATAGATACATTATTTCTATGGTGAGAGATATTAGATATGAAAGGACCACAAGTTCATAAAATAAATATTTTCACAAAAAGTGCTTCACATGAGGCAATTTAGATGGATTAAGCTAATCATGGAATTTTATTTGTCAATACACTACCACTAGTCAAAGGAAATAATGTAGAATATGGATTTATTAGTATTGATCATGGAGTTATGAAAATAATGAGTTTTGAGAGAGTTACTATGTTCATGGATCTCGTAAACATGGCTCTAGAAATTATTAAAGAATGGGATAAACCACTCACTTTGAAAATTATTGTGAAACAATATATATTTGAAAACAAAAAAAAGTAATCAATATGATGAGGAGAAATGTTATACAAAAATTAATGTTATGAATATTGGAAAATTAGTGAACCTCATCTACAAAGATGGACTTTCCAAATTTTAATGGATATAAAGTGTTCCATCTAGGAAGAATCTTAAAAGAGAATTTTTTCGGTCTTTCTCAATGAATACATTTCCATATACACCATGGTAGCACAAATATGAATGATGTTTTGAGGGAAATTTTTTTGTGGGATAACATGAAGCATGAAATTATTGATTATGTGTCTAGATGTTTGGTTTGTTATCTTGTGGAAGATGTGAGACATCATTCTAGAGGAGTCATGAAAAGTGTTCCTATTCCTATGTTGATATGGGATGAAATTATAATGTAATTTATCACAACACAACCGAATAATCCACGAAATAATGTTGAAATATTAGATAATGTTGATCACCTAGTAAAATATGATCATTTCGTCACTAAAATAGAATATTTACATCTGGATCTCCACACTAGTCTCTATATTAGTTATATTGTAAAATAGCATGAAACACCACTTTTAAGTGTGTATGATCATGATCCCAATTTTACATCAAAATTAATGTTGTGTATTTAGAAAAATCTTTATATTGAGAATTATTTGATAATTTCTTACCATACTCAACCAAATTGAATATCATAAAGGACTATTAATATTGTGGAATAAATTATTATTTCATGTTCATTGAATATTGATGGTATACGGTATTTTTATTTACCTTTGGTAGAGTTTTCCTACATCAATTAATTCCATTTAATTATTAAAATATTGTTACATGATGAAATATATGGAATGATACGTCGTAATACAACTTGTTTGAATGAATATGGTTAAAGGAAACATGTAGTCCCAAGGTTTCTGAAGAGACAACAGTAATGGTAATGGCTATTCATATACACATCAATGTAGATCAATGTAGGAAAACAATTATTCTGATACATAGTAGAAATGTTTTGAATTAATTGTTTAAATCATGTTACATTGAATTTATATCCATGTAAGGTGTTGTTAGGTATCAATACTAAGAGAAAAATGAGTCCCAGGTACATTAAAACCATTGAAAATCTTGAAAAAGTTATAATTTTTTATTATCATTTGGTAATTCATATACATGATGTGTTCAATATATCCTTGTAAATGATGTACATTACAGACATAATGCATGCGAACAGCTCTAATGAAATAGATTAAGAACCATTTATATATAATTTGATTAATACATCTAGATCATTGATCCTAGTGAGTAATTATGGATGAATCTTAGGACTCATCTAATAAAGGTACTTTAGAGAAATCAAAATCTCGTAGAAGAAATGTTGGAAGCCGATGATATTTTGAAGTTGAACTTCGCTCATCTATTTAGAAAGAAAACTCCTTGAAATTTAGATGAATAATTTTTTATAATGGAATAATATAACAACAAAAGCCTTTGTAATATATTTATTTTAGAATATATTAAATTTCATCGATAAATATTGATACATGCAACACCATGTCTAAACAAAACCTGATAATTTATTAAAATATTATTTAAATATAACTATTATAACATAACCGAATCTGAATAGAAATATCTAAATTATATAAAATCTTTTTTTTACTTATTTTAATTTTTTAGCTATTTATTAGATAAAATATGAATTATTTAAATGAAAAAGAATTGTTTTCTGAAAAAAAAACCATATTTTTTTCAAAAAGATTGTTTAGTCGCGCTTCACGCACAATATAGAAAATTAATTTTTTTTCATGTGGAAAATTTATTTTATGAAATTAACATAATTTTTTAAGGTAATAATACCCAAATTATTTTAGGGTGAATTGTCGGGATATTTTGGAAACGTTTCATTTTTATAAATAGTAATATATTTAAGATTTTAATTGAAAACAGGATTTTCATTTAAATTATTTATGAAGTAATTTTTTAATTGGTTTTAATGTAAAATAAGTTAAATAAAATATATATTAATATAATTTATTTCATTTAATTGATTTTAATATTGAATTTTTATATAAAACATTGTGTACTTTTAACCATTTTATTTATAAAACACACTTTCTCATCGTGTCTGTGTGATTGATTTTATATTAAATTTTTATTCATATCTGTATTTAATTTAGAAAAATGGATAATATATTTTTAATAATTATAATTAATATTATATAATAAGTTCAAATTAATTTTTATCATATTTAATAATAAAAACAGAAAGAATTATTTTCCACAGCTAAGGTAAATATGTGATTACTAAAGGAATAAATTAAAAGTAGAAGGGTTTAAATAAACTAAAACCTGTAAAAAATCTATATTAAGGAAAAATTTCAACCATACAGTGATTATGGTTCAGAAAAAA